>CM030366.1:15020308-17475308 GCA_017893485.1 Hemerocallis citrina | reverse complement strand
ATGAATAAAGGTGTTTATTTTGAAGATATGGAAATAACTGTATACAGACCGTTGTGTAACAGATTGCGAGATGTGGATCATGGTTCAACTGGGGTGTGAGAGAACTCGGACTGAGGGGTAGGAGACCTCGGTAACACATGTCCGGTCTTCAATATGATAATGCACTATCCATCATCATTTGCGCCTCTCTTATATCAAACGATATCAGTTTTAAGTAAAAGTCAAATTTAGGGGGAAAAGATCTTAGCATATCTCACCAAATATTCTCAAATTTCAGCTAGGTTTCTTCGGAAAACTAGACAAAGATGATATTTAATTTCTGGGATGCAAATCAAGAGACTTATGTTACATTTAACGGGCTATTTAAACCCCCTTTTTTACCATTTATAAAAACAATGAAACCTAGAGAAAAGGTGACTAATCATGATAGAATTCTAACATCCTGGGCCCACTCATGCACGTGCCTAAGAACCTCAGGTCATTCCTGTAGTCATGAGCCGGTTCGCCATTGCCGAGCCACAGGGCTAAAGCTCCCCTAATAGAGCTAGCTTACGTTGGTGACTCGGGTTCATCATCAATCCTATATATACACCACCAAACCTTATGATCTATCCAACATGGGACTAGACTTTCACTGCCACCATATTGTCAGGAACAATAAATCTGATAAGAAAATCGGAAACTCAAGAAACCGGTGCTAGCAATGATTTGTGGTGAAATTGTAAACAAAGCTACCAGCATACTTGTTAAGATATTATCGTCAACAAAGATATTATCATTCAAATTCTTCAAAATAAATTCTATTTGACTTGTTCCATCATATATACAAACATATGTCAAGAATTTATGACATTCAACAAATGAAAGGAAAGAAATCCTGCAATCAATAAGAAATTAGAAAGTCATCGTACAATCTTATCTGTGCTATACCGAATAGCAAAACCAATACCAGACTTTCTTTGATGACCAAGCCAAAAAAATTCAGTACCTAAAGACAAATTAGGTGTGACGCTCTGCAGAAACAAAAGATTAGTCAGTATACAAAATAACACAAAATTACAAAACCCTTATAATATTGACTAATAACTAGTAGAAAAATCAAATTATGGTAATTGCAGTAACAAAGCCCTTAATGAATTATAGAACATCAATACTCACTAAAACTGTGATTGCTATTGTAGAGATTCAAGAACTAATGAAGATAAAATAGACATAAGATTGAAATGAGTGTAAGCCTGAAGATTCCCTTCAGTATAGAAAATATAGTCAACCAATTTCTTCATCAACAGTTATAAATGGAGCCATATACAACCTTCAATAACTTTCCAAGGAAACATCATAAAATGCATTTGAGCCATATACAACCTTCAATAACTTTCCCAGGAAACATCATAAAATGCATTTGTAAAAGACAAAGGGATACCTTGACCTTATTGTAAGATTAATTCAGTATCAAATGGATTTTAGAAACTGGGGGGGGGGGGGGGGGGGGGGGGGTTCACAACTCTTTTTTTTCCAATAGTTATGACCATGGTTTTTAAATCTCGGATTTCGGACTCGTCTCGGCAAGGGGTGTTTCGTCTCGGATCGGAGATCTCGGGATCATATCGGATGTTCATTTCCTATAAATAAATAAGTTTTTTTTGTTGCTAAATAAGATATTATATGTCCTACATGTCATTTATCATATAAAATACTGTATAATGTAACTAATGATATGAATCAGTTACGGTAAATCTTCGCATAAGTTAACAATAATATAGAAGAGAATGTAATATAAGTATATAACTAAATTGAATTTGCATTGATTAGAAAAAATATATTAGTTAATAAATTTACTTGACTTTGCATATATACAAACAATAGCGATACGAAATCCTCACATTATTTTAGCTTAAGGTCCTATATTGAAAGACATATATGCAAAAAGTAACAATTTTTTTTAATATATCCACAATAACATTTGTGTCTATTTCGGCTGATATTTCGCCAATTTCAGCAATATTTCGGTAATTTTGGCTGAAATCTACACATTTCGGTCCAAAACGATGTGAAGTATAAAATATGTGATTTCATATCGGCAAGCTAGACGAAACGAAATTTCGGCCGTATCGTAGAAAATTTAAAACAGTGGTTATGACAATCTAGAATAACTTCAAGGTAAGTTTGAGTCCTTCAGGATTTTGTATATCTAATGACGGGCGTGATGTTGGTTGTCCGCATTCTGCAGCTGGAAGAACCATGTTGAGCAATTCGCAGACATGACAACTTAAATATTTAAAGCATGAGATCTGTGTGTGTATAGATATAATATGTATGGTAAGTAGGTAACATTAAATTTCCTTCATGTTAGTTCAATTTGATATGAGAATTAAAATTTGCTACAATCCCTTAAACTCGCGGATTTTGATCTATTTGAAAGAAGATGTTAAACACAATTTGGGGTTTCAGGAGAGAAACAATAAGAGAACCAACTCTAACAATATCTCACTCTTATATATCTCCACACAGATAATCGAAGGATATATTCTCCCCTAATATTTTTATTTATTACTTCACAACTTTATGGATATTGGTTAAGCTCCACCCACAATAGTTCAATGAATTTCAGTGTCAACCCAGATTCAGCTTTGCCTCTATAAGGGGACTTCCCAGATGTTGCATCAAAACTGTGGCAGAGCATCCAGACAACTGAGCTACAGTTCGTTCGTACTTTCAATATCAAAAGGAGCATCACTTTCTCCACCAAATAATTTTTTGTGATAAATACAAAAGTGACCATATGTTGCAGCCAATTTTCATTTCTTTAGCGTTAAAACCATAAACAGTTGGACAGCAATTTCAACTGCCATCTTGGAAACAATAACTTTATGGAGTAATAAACATAAAGTTGCTTCAATACCAGCAAAAGAAATAGACAAAAAACATCTTCCAGAAAAAGGATAAGTTGGCACCAGTTCAAATTCCAGTTTCATATACTTAGATGCACTGCAATGTAAAGACTCCGAATTATTGTTACAGATATCACAGAATAGTCATCAAACAATGTAAAACCAAACAATTTAAGAAATAAAAGAACAAAGTGAGCAAAAAATTGATTACTTAGTCCACATTTATCCGCAAGTTCCACCTATTCCAGGTTGATAGATAAAGCATCATCAGTTAATTTTTATTTATTCGTTGGGGGGGGGGGGGGGGGGGGGCACTTCAAAAACTACAGTTTTCAGTAATTAAATTATGGTAACCAAAAATACAATGGCAGATCACTGGAGAAATCCATAAAATATTGCATTAGAGAATTAAAATATGAAACCTGTATATAATTGGCTCCATAGAAGGCATTGTTCCCAAACTGAAACTGAGCTCTGTAATCATGACCCTGAAATTACAAAAGATAATTTTCCATCAGAAAAATCATATAGGCAGGAAACACAGGAAACACCATACAGTTACTAAGAAATACATAAGCAAGTGTCAACTCCAAAATCTAATGTCTTTTCTGTCTACTAATACAGAAAGAAGAAACATCCAACGAGAAAATAGAACACAACAAGAAGCAAAAGTGTTCCAGACATCAGTTCACATTATATGTTATACACTCCGAATTGGAGATCAATAGGAGATCAATAAGTGCACTAAGAGTGGATGTGAAGAGGAATTGGAATGACATGTTCAATACTCAGGTTATACACCATGAACAATCAATGTTACAGAAATTTTAGCATTAGTCTCAAAGAGAAAATACTAAATGTGAATTGCACATACAGAAATTACTAGCTATATGTCAGAGGACAAACAATCACTTAAGGCAAACGTTATGCTGCATGAGAAAACGAGTAAAAGAGAAAAAGGTTTAGTTGTCTCCAACAAGGGTTACTGTCAGATAATAGTAGGCTTAATAATAAATTATCTTTCATGCAAAGTGTATGTGTTTGAATTGCTGCCAGCACACTCTAAAATGGCAAGAAAAAAAAATTGCTACCTGAGCACTAAAATGCGATATGAGTGAACGCCTTTTTGTCTCACTTGAGTAACACAGAGTGATACCGATAAGAAGCTTACGGATAAAGAATAGTATATATATTCGTAAGGAACTTTGTTATGACGGATTTTAAACAAAATATATCAGAGAGAATATATGATTTAAGATGCACATTGCTAACATATTTACCAAGAACATGTCATCTACACTTAGGAGCATCAACTCAGATTCTTCTTGGAAGAAACCTAGGACCAAATCTGACCCTTATACACTAGAGTGTTGAAGCTGAAGACGTTAGGTGCTGAGAGCATCCACAGTTGTTGCAGGTATAATATGCATATATGCATATTATACAATAGCAATTCGATGTTTCGCTGTAGTGGGAAAAAGGCAAAATTTAGCTAACTTGTAGACGGACGAAACATGAAGTTTGTCCACCATTTTTTTTTGATTATTTAAAAATTAAAGGGCTTTTTAAATATAAAAAAATCGCGTGAGACCCACATGAGACGAAACATGATGTTTCGTCCACACGGTGGTCATGTTTCGTCCCAGTGGGTTGTGTTTTAATTAAATTGTTAATTATGTTTTTAATTAACTAAATCTAATTAATTAACTAATTATTTAACTAAAAGTTTAATTAAAACACTAACTAAACTAATTAACTAACTAAATTAGGAGCTTAAGATTTAATTATTTTTTTTATAATTCAGGATTTCATCCATTTAAAAAATAATTAAATAATCCAGATGTTTATGAAACATGATGTTTCGTCATGCATAATATGCATATTGCTATATCTCATGCTATCTTTGGCTTATTACTGTAGCAAAAAATGGAAAAAATGGCAGAATAGCTAACGACTGCAGCATCTACCAGCATCACAGTTCGAAATTATGCACAAAAAGGATTTTTAGCTAACGACTGTGGATGCTCTGAGAAAGAACAAAGCATCTGGCACTCTATTCATCTTTTTGCAACTTGCAATGCTAAGGAAGTAAGTTTCTTAAAATTTATGTACGCAAAAATACAAATTAAATGATCCCGAGTGCCTAGATAAAGCAGCAATATAATAAATTGTCTCATCGAATCTGGAAATAAAAACACAGTTGTAGTAAAACAATCATAACTTTTGCTATACAACTCGGAATTCAGAAATTCAAGATGTTCTGGAAACTAGAAAGATAAGGCTACAATTCTTATTCAGAAAGTTATTCATTTTCTGATCAAATGTTAAAATATTGCTCTGGAAATTTCCAGATTGTTACTTTACATGTTTAGGAGTTTAACAAATATTTTTAATGAATTTTGTATCGAGTTTTTGCTAATTCTAAAATTATAATAACTTGATGTCGGAATTCTGCCTGAACATAAAATTTGTAAAGAATGATCTGTGATAAAACATATTAGATTAACTACATAAAAGTCATATGAAATATGAACCAAGGTTAAAAGTTAAAATAGCTACGGCTGCTGGTAGAGGGGTTTCATGGAAAAGGTAGATGACAGATGAGATGCCTACAAAAAAGAGGTAAACATCACAATTTTATAATTTATCTCAACCAATTTTACAAATGTGGAACTATCTATATTAACCGTGATGATTAAAGATAAGTAGTGAACAAAAAATATAAACAAGACAAACTACTAAGCATGTGAAACAACTTTAAAACTCCAAAATTATAGTCATACTGCATACAAACTTCGTAAAATATTACTATACAATTTACAAAAAGTATTTGTAGTTTGCAGTTAGCCAATAAAAATATGATATAAATAACTCTATTATAAAGACAGACATTCTCTTCCACCTTCGCTTCTCATTAGTTAACTTGATGACAACTGAGCCCAAACCATAAAATCTCAAATAAAAGAGAAAGCATTGCCATTCCCACTATGCCTGCAATAGAAAGGAGGTATGGAGTAGGGATGAACAAAAACAGGCTGTCATAAAACCAAACCTGAACCACACAGAAACAGACTCAAACATCAGTTTTTGTTTCACTATGTCAGGTTCAGCACCAAAGGAAAAATGGGTTGTAAAAACCGACCAAAAAGAAACTAAAGAACGCGTGCATCGCAGGCATTTAGATACAAATAAGACAGAGAAACCTAACTTTCTCTTGCTGCTCTTGCGAAATCTTCGAGCACAATGGGTATCATCCCTCCTCTTTCACGCACACATACACATGCCAATTGGAAACCTGGCCTTTTCTCCGCTTTCTCATGCACACCCCATAGAAACGCCTAGGCCCTTTTCCATTTTCTCATTTCATACTAAACCCTAACTCATATTTCATTCAGTTGATCCCAAATGAAGCCCTAACCCTTACCATAGTTTCTCTTTCCTTTTTTATTCCATGTACTATGACCCAGCCCTCTCTTCTTCTCTTAACCAACAAAAGATACTCAAACAGGATGAAGTTTTACTGAAGAGACAGCAACAAGCATGGAGCTTTCCGGGCATTTGTCACCAATTGATCAAATACAAAAGATAGGTTAATCATCTTCGTGTAAGACTTATTGTTTGGTGTTGTAAACTTAGAGTTCTTTGGATATTTATAGGAAAAAAAATGATAAAAAATAAAATTCAATTATATCATTGAAAAATCTTGAGATCGGTTGTGCATTCTGTATTTTCTTTTGTACTCATGTTGATGATTGAGTTTCTAAAAGGAACCAGGAACCTTTTTATTAAAATTTTGGAAGAGATACGTGCATTTTATTGATTTCATTGAAGTTGATATAACTTAAAATGTCGGGTTCATTTCATCTCGGCTCCATGGCAAATGCAGTTCTTGGTTTTTAAATGAAAAACTTCACCACAACGGACCAATGCTCACCCCTAGTATCTAAGTCGCCCTTGCAATTTCCTTGACCACAAATGTTATAGAAGATGGTTGTTCACGTTAGTCTCAGCTCGGCTCCATGGCAAATGCAGTTTGTGGTATTTACATGAACTTAACCAAAACGGACCAATGCTCATCCCTAGTATCTATGTCACCCTTGCAATTTCCTTGAACACAAATGTTATAGAAGATGGCAGTCCATGTTAGTCTATGTTAGCAAAAAATGCTTCCAGGAAAGTGCACTAATTAGATAGAAAATAAAACATCGATCAGGAAAAATTCCAACCAAGAAATCTTTGCAGTAGATATAAATTATGTGGTTGATAATCCTCTATACTTCCTACCAAGAAAAGTTTAGCAATGGAAGCAGAACTGAACGAGAAATGAGGCACAGAAAGGAAAATATCGAGAAAGGGAATCCTCAACAACAAATGGGGCCTCTCTGATAAATTATTCGCAGCACACAATGATCACCAAAATACCCTCAACTTGGAGCATTAAAATTAGTCATGCCCATCCTGTCACATAATTAGAAGAGAGAGAGTAGCTGATAAACATGTGTTTGGTGCTTAGAAGATTCGTTAACTTACAAGCAAACTACACATTCTTCTAGAAAAACCAAATATAAAATATCCTAATACAATAATACAAACTCCAATTGACATTGAATACGCATCAGTGCCAAGATCAAGTTAGACAAAATCCAATTAATTCTTAAGTGAGACTTTCTGTAAATAAAATCACAATGAAAGAAGACTAACCTTATAATCAAAATTAAACATGCCCTGAGAATAATGTGGTTCATTTGTAAGCTGGCAAAAAAATGCACTTTGTCAGTAGGAAAACAATTAAAGGTTTGACTATAAATAAGGACTCGCTAGCTCATGTCAAATTCATTATTATCTTAGTAAATGAAAATCACCTGAGCATTGAGCTTCATGGTAAAATTATCGGTCAAATCACACTTGACTCGTGCATTCAGCCTTCCATCAGTCATTAACCTCCCCACAAGCATAAGCTGCAGAAATGCCATAATGATCCCATATCTCGTTACTCTCAAAGAAACTAAGAATAAATATATTGATGAAAAACATCCAAATGTATCAACAAACTCGAGTGCTCTTGCGTTGTTAAAATCAGAGGAGAGTTTCCCCAAAAAAAGAGAATGAAATGAAAAGGATTTAAAGAAAATAGAAAAGGAAAATGAGGGAGCTAACAACAAAAAAACATTGGGATCGGGTTCAGGCTGACCTTTGGATCCAAAAAGTTAGCTCCGAATTCATAATTTGCAACAGGAACCTTGACAGGCTCCCCAGAAAGTGGTTGTTGCTCCATGGCTCCCATGAAGACACTGGTTATGATTTACATGTATTTTATTCAAAATTCAACACTTTAACAAAAGAATAAGCATCAAATGTTGTACTACAAATTCTAAATTACCAGTGACTCAAAGAAAACTTCTGATTCAGGGGCTTTGTAAAGTCGAACCGTAAGCCTTCGAAGAACTCAGCTTTCAAAGACACTAGAACAAAAATAATAGAAATGAGGTAAATCTCACATATAAAAAAAATTGCCCTTCGACCTCATTGACAATTCCAACCATTCTTTCCCCAATCCTGACGAGCGTATTACTAATACTCCTATAGACCCACTTACTTGGCCAATCATCACATATTTAGGCTCCGTCTAGCATTGCTTTCGGATGATGCTTTTAGGGCTGGAAGCTCTTTTAGGCTAAAAATATGTGTTTGGCAAACTTAATTAAAAGTGTGTTTAATCAAAAGTATTTTTTTCTAAAACAACTTTTTTTATTATTTTTCATAAAGCACCAAAATGGAGTGTTTCGCTTTTCAAAAAGTGCTTTTACTTTTTAGAAAAAAAATTGAAGTTAAACATAATTTTTTTCTAAGAGTACTTTTCAACAAAAGCACTTTTCGTTCACAGCAATACCAAACAGCACCTTAATCCACGGTGAACATCAACTATCTCAATAAATCAAAAACTTGTAATCTAGGTTACTAAATGTTGTTATCTAGTTCCCTACTTTAAAAAATAATTCAATGGTGAATCATATGTATTGGAGGAAAAATGTTGTGTACAAAAAAGTAACTGGTTTGGAGGCTTTTTTACCCATGCATCAACTGGTGCCAATTTGTTGAAAAGACCGTTATTTTTGCAACCATATTATACACAAATAAGAGATTTTCAAATGATTTCATATTTGATTGGCATGCATATTTAAAACAACAAAAAATTAAAGTGAAAAGTGTGGATCGTCCATGGGGTGTCCAACCAAGTGATTAAAAGCACTTTATGTGAGGCCATTACCATTATAGATACAAGGCTCTCTTTTCTCTTACAAAAAACAAACTATAACAATTTGCTAACCGGGAACTTAAGAAAGTACCAGCCACAATCCAACATAACAGAAGCTTCGTAACATAATTCCATACCAAAACCCAAACTGCAAAATTATTACATACCAGACGCTTATCGACTCAATTGCCAAACAAGGGGAAAACGGTGCCGTTTCTTGAAACAGGTAGGCATTTTATTTTCCTTTAACCCCATTGTTGTTTTTTTCCTATTTTAAACACTGCCAAAGGTCAATGAATCTTATGATTCAACAATATTCATGTGAATCAGAATCTTCACACAAATCAAACATGAAACAATTCTAAGCTTCCTTACGACTAGAAACAACCAAATTAGGATTTCAGCTACAATTTAAAGAGGGCATTGTCCAAGAGCACGAAAATCAGAGCAAATATTTCAGATTAGGGTTTTATCGAGATCTGATACTACTTACTTATAGCCTCGCGTTGGATCTCTTCGAACGGGACGGGGTAAGGGAGATTGAAATAGTCGACCTTTTCGGGCTTTTTCGACTTCTCATCGCCATGAGGCGGCGGCGGCGGCAGCGTCGCGAGACCGGCCGGCTGCGGCGGGGCGGCGGCATGGCGGACTGAAGAACCCATCGATCGATCTCAAATGGGAACCAAAAAATGTGGTTTTTTTTTTTTTGGGTTCCTTTTGAGATGTGGGAAATTTTGCGGCTGGGGCTTGGAAGGAGAGGTTTAGGGAGGGTTTCGTTAATTTTTCGTTTGTTTTGTTGCACATGCTGACTCAGTGTGGTAGCTGAATCTCATACGATAAATACAGGTGTAATTTTTTATTTTTTTAATGAATCGGTTAGAGTTTTGCGGCTCCAGCCAGACAAAAATTATATAAACTCATAGAATAGTTCATATAGGGTTTTACAAGGTGTAAAACATATCGATATAGGCAAAAAAATAGCGACCAAAAAAGCAAGAAAAAAAGAAAAACAAACTAGTACAATTGAAACAATGACACAATTGTCAGAGAGCTAGATTGTGGGATGGTCAGCATTCTGAGATGCCAGCCGCAGGTATGTCGTGCGCCCTCTCGATCCCCCTGCATTGGAGAGGCCGCCATTCAACCAGGGCCACACCCCGTTGAGGCAATAGCTAAATTTCATCATCCAGCGATGCAGCGGGAGGAGTGCGAAACTAGAGGCATCAATTGAGCGCCGTTTGAGCGATCAATACGCTCTAAGACCTGGCTGCTACCGGACGCCGTGAAGGGCAAATGGAGCCAAGAATGCTCCCGACGCCCAAAAGGAAGCTAAAATTCTGGGCTTGACCAAGAATCAAACGACAGAGGCCCCCCCAAATATCTCACCAAAAACCTACAACCAAGATAAAAATAAAATGTAGCCAGCAAACAGGTAACAGAGAAAGCAGTGTAGGGGTAAGTCGAGGAGAAACACAATCCCACATAAAAAAGCAGAGAGGCAAGCACCTCTCTGACTAAAACACAGATAGCTTAGAAAGCATACGCAAGGCAACCATCACAGAGCCAATAGCAACATAGAAACAAGCTCAATAATATAGCGCAAAAAAAAAACCCATCAACCACACAGCCTAGCAACGAGTACATCCAGGGGGACAGGCAAGAATACGCCAGTCCACAAAATGGGCAGGGAACCACCAAAACAAGAACAAACAAACCACAAATAAGCTCCTTGCTATGAGCGAAGCCAGGATAAACAGGAATAAAAGTCAGAATAAAGTCTTATAGGTGGGGGAAAGAAAAACATCCGCTGCTCAACATGCTCGGCCGAAGCACAGCAAGCCCAAAAGTGCACTTTAAGGCAGCATCCAAAAAAGAAAATCCAGAACCTTCTTCAAACCTGAGTAAAAAGCATCGGGAACTATCAAGAAACGCAGAAAACTTAGAAATTAAAAAGCATTAAGGTTGCGGAGGCAAAGTAAGGAATCGTCTAGTCTTTGACCGTAAAGAGAATCTCTCGCTTCGATTTTTAACGTCGAAGACCAGGAATTAAAAAGAAATAAAAAATCCTCCATTAATGGATAGATAGGAGAAGCGCAGTGCCTAAATAATCTATTATTTCTTTCCAACCACGTGATCCAAATAATAATTTGAACCGAAAGGTTCCACGAATTGTAGTACTTCTTATTCGTTGGAAGAAAAGACCAACAAGAGGATAAATCGGAAGGGATAAAAGTAATTTCCCAAGCAAGAGAGCTAATTTTCCACAGTGGGCTAATGAAATCGCAACCAACAAACAGGTGATCTGCATCCTCAAAATAATTAGAGCAAAGGGGACACATCTATCCCCGCGCTAAATTCCTTTTGTTGAGGATTTCGACGGTGAGTAGCTTGTTGTTGAGTGCGAGCCAGGAGGTGATTTTTACCTTAAGGGGAGCGCATGTATTCCAAATGAATTCAACAAAAGGGGAGTGGATGCCGCGAAAGTTAAGAAAGTGATAAAACGATTTAACCGAGAAAGTCCCTGACGAGTTCCAACACCAAGAAAAATCTTCTTTTGGGTGCCACGTGAAATTGTTAAGGGAGGAAAGGAGGTTGTTAAGCTCAGAGGTAAGATGTGTAGAAAGATCGCCCGAGAACGGGATGATCCAATGTCTTTGCGAGTTAATAAGGGTGAATGAGTCTGCCACCGTGGCAAGGGGATAGGATGCCAAGCGGAAGAAAGACGGAAAGGCGGAGGCGAGTTTGGTGTTACTAATCCAGAGGTCGGTCAAGAATTTGGTCTTGGATCCGTCGTAACATTCATGGGCGATGCCGCATTGGAAAGCTACAGCCGCTTTCCAAACCCCTTTCCAAAACGGAGAAGCGTTGCGAGGAATAATGGGGGGAAAATCCCACAAATGGAGAGAAGGAAAGCAGTTAACCTTGATACTTTGGATTCAAGGTAAGTGATCGAATTTTAAAAATCTCCAAAGCCATTTACCCAACGAAGCGATATTGTGGTGCCTGAGGTTCAACACCCCTAGCCCCCCGGCCGCTTTGGAAGAGCAGACCAAATTCCAATTGCTAAGGTGCGAGCCAGGCTTGAAATTGGAGGATCCATACAGGTGTAAATTTTATTATTATTTTATTTTATTTTTTCTTTTTCTAGGCAATTTTTTAAGGGAATTTTGTGTTAGGGTCATAGAGTGAAAGCATCACTTTTGTATTAACTTTATTTCTTTTTTTTTTGAATGAGAATCATATGGGCATATGTTTGCATATTGTGTTTATTATAATATTAATGCAAGTATCTGATATTCTATAAGGTTGATAATATGGTGTGAGGTGATACACAGAAGATCATATTATCAGTTCCCTATGGAATATATAAATAGTTCACAACCTAGACGGACTTGGATAATCCATTGGAAAGGTTGTAGTGTAATCTGGTATTAGTCTATCTTGACTATAGGTTTACACTAGTACACTTTGTGTGTATTGAACAGGACCACTTGAGGTTGTTCTCTTTATACTGACTACAAAAGAGAACAAACACCTCTGTTATTATGGATACTTATGCTCTTAATCCAGATATAATAACAGACATGTATATGCAGTGTGCATTACTTTGACTCATAAAAGAGTGAGATTCATTATGGATCAACAACCTCTATGAATTGGGTAATAGCATTGTATGTATGATGGGCTGTTGATTGTAAAAGGAATCCATGTCCCGATACGTCGGGTTTATGATGTCCCCTTAAGGAGCTCATAAGGATTGTCATGTAAACCCTGCAGGTGGATTACATCCGACATGACAAATAAAGTTGAGTGGTACTACTTAAGGATAAAAGATGTTGATCAATATAGTTGTCAGTAACTTAATTTGATCGACGGATATTTGATATCTTAACATGGGGAGCTCAACGAGCATATAATAAAAGGAGCCCATAAATATAATTTGGGATTAGGAAGGTAGTGCAACAATAGCTCCTTAGTGGACCGAGCTATTGTTAATGGGTCTGGGTTGTGTGTTCGGGCTGAACACAGGATACCCAGATTCGTTAGAAGACCTAACCCTAATTTCTCCTCATGGTCCCTGCCGTAGCCTTATATATATCCTCTATTCTCTGGCCGTCATGATCATCTGAAATATAAGATTTTTTCTCTAAATTCGTGATTCACGTAAGGAGAGAAAGAGAGGTCAGCCAAAGAGAAGAAAGGTTGGGAGATCGTCGCCCACACGACGTCCAACCCGAGGAAGGAATACTTGCAGAAGATCTTGGGGTCGCTGTCGTCTTCTTCTCATCGCAAGTATAATTCGTGAACCCTAGATTCCGCTATATAGAGTTAGATCACGTATTTAATCTGTTAATCTTTTATGATCGATACGCACACCAATCCGTAGTCCTGGGAATCATCTGAGTTCCATCAATTGGTATCAGAGCCGGTATTGGATCTACGTATTGATTGTTACATCCATGTTGTCCAATAAAACTTGTGTTGTATGATAGTCGGTAGATGTAGATCTGTTCTAACTTGGTTTTGCAGGCATCTTAGATCCAACTATTATGGTCCAATGCATGTTTTGTTTGTGCTGTTGTTGTTTTGTGGATGTAATTATTGTGTTGTTGTTGTTTTGTGGATGTAATTAATATCACGAGGGTTGATCGTGCTTATAATTTTAATTTTTCAATCTAGATTATGTGTGAACTCCTTCGGGAGGCATAGGATTGATGTAATTTTAATTTTATTTTATTTTTATTTTTTTCGATCGATCGTGATGGCGGTGGTGGCTGTTTCTGACGCCAGAGGAGATGCTGGTTTTTAGGCAGTCCGGAGATCGACAGATGGTTTTCGATGAAGAAATCGGGCAGCCAAACTATATTAAAAAAAAAAAAAAAAAAAAAAAAAAACGCCGCGCAGGGTCAGATTTGGGATTCGCACAGTCGGGGGAGAATCAGGAAAGATGGCCATAATAGTTGGATATTTATTTTCAAATTTATTGCCATTATTGCTTATTCTGATTATGCATGTTTATTATTTTGAAAAACTAGGATCACATTAATAATGGACAACATGGACATAAATTAACTAGTGGAAAAACCCTCATTGTTAAATAACTAAGTGGGAGAGGGAATTCATTTAACATAAATCCCACGGTCTCCATTGCTGGTTTGTAGGTGATATAATTATACTTGCGTGTTGGCTTTAGTACTTTCCTCCATATCGGATGAGTATAATCATGGATCACCAGTACAGACTTCCTTAGGGATAATTGTAGAAAGTTACCTAGTATGTGTTTACTTCTCCATCTGAAGGAACTCAATACAAGATAATGGACTTAGTATTAAGCAATGGTATACACTTAGATACAAATAATGGTATCCTCCCCATCGGAGTCACTGCTATTATTTGTAGGACCAGAGCAAGACCAACAGATTAATTTTATTTGTCATAAAGTTGTGTTGACATGATAGTAAAATTAATAGGAAAAACCTACTTGAACAAATATTGAATTTGTATACGTCCACACTATCGTGGCATGCTAAATTCATGGTGTTTAAGGTGTTGGTGAATTTTTTTTATTATTGTTTTGAGGGAATCAATATTTAATTAATTCAAAAAGTTTGCCCTACATAATTTTTTTTATGTGATTATCAGGATTTCAAAAATGGGTTCTTTCAGTCCACTTATGGTGATTCTTAAAGAAAAAAAACTTACTGGCCCTAATTATATTGACTGGAAACGTAACTTGGATATTGTCTTAACTGCTGAAGAGTACAAATTTGTACTCAATGAAGTATGCCCACCTAAGCCTGATGCTAACTCTGATGAAGAGGTCAAAGAGGCTTATAAGAAGTGGAATAAGGCAGATGAGATGGTGCGGTGTTACATTTTGGCATCTATGTCAAATGTACTGCAGCATCAGCATCAGTCCATGCCCACAGCTTATGATATGATGTACAACCTTAAGGAACTCTTCGGACATCAGAGTAGAGCAGCTAGGCAATTTGCTATGAAGAGTTTGATGAATGCATCTATGGCTGAGGGGACACCAGTAAGGGATCATGTTCTCAAGATGATGGGTCATCTAAATGAGATGGAGATCCTTGGTGCTGAAATCGATGGGGAAACCCAGGTCGATATCATTCTCGGGACTCTGCCTAAAAGTTTTGACTCGTTTTGCCTTAATTACAACATGAACAAAAGGTTGTATACTTTGGCAGAACTTGCAAAAGAACTACAGGATGCTGAAGCTCTCTTCAAGCAGAATGCCCATGTTTATGTGACTGAAAAGGACTTTACTTCTAAGCCGAAAGGTGGTAAGAAGAAGAAAGTTTAGAAACAAGTAAACTCAGCAAAGAAGGGCATGGGACCTCAAGGCGCTGTGAAAAAGCCAAAAGGCAAGTGTTTCAAGTGCAAAGGGTCAGGACATTGGAAGACTGACTGTCCACTTCTCAAACAAAAGAACAAAGAAGGTATATCTCATTTACTAGTTGTTGAAACATGTTTAGCGGTGTTATCTACCGGCACCTGGTGTGTAGATACAGGAGCCACTAATCATGTCTGCAATACATTGCAGGGGTTCCAGAAAACCAGACGGCTCAGTGATGGAGAGATATGCTTGTTTATGGGTGACGCTATAAGAGTAGCGGCCGTTGCAATAGGAGATGTTATTTTATCTTTTGGTAGAAATAAGTCTTTGACATTGAGAGATTGTCTTTATGCACCTTCACTTAGAAGGAATTTAATTTCTGTTTCCATGCTAGTTAAGGATGGATATTAAGTTTATTTTAATGACAATATTGTTATTAAAAAAAATAAGCATTTTATCTGTTCTGGTGCATTGGTTGATAATCTATATGTCATTAATCCTATTTCGTCCACGATGCAACTTATGGAAATGAATAATATGTCTTCTAACATAAATAAGAGAAAAGAACCTTCTTGTATGAACCAAACATATCTTTGGCACTTGCGATTGGGGCATGTTAACCTAAGAAGGATTCAAAGACTGGTTAAAGATGGACCTTTGAGTTCATTGGAAGTGGAGGCACTACCAGTCTGTGAATCCTGCTTGGTAGGTAAAATGACCAAAAGGCCTTTCAAGGCAAAGGGGTATAGGGCCAAAGATGTGTTGGAATTGGTTCATTCTGATTTGTGTGGGCCCATGACTGTCCAGGCTAGAGGTGGCTTTGAATATTTTGTCACATTTACTGACGATTATTCAAGGTATGGATATATTTATTTGATGCGTCGTAAGTCTGAGTGCTTTGAGAAATTCAAAGAGTACAAGGCAGAAACGGAGAAACGTCATGGAAAATGTATCAAGTCATTACGTTCAGATCGTGGTGGCGAGTATCTCTTTGGGGAGTTTAGAGACTATTTGTCAGAGGCTGGGATTACATTCCAATTATCAACACCTGGAACACCCCAACAGAATGGTGTAGCAGAAAGAAGGAATAGGACTCTTATGGAGATGGTTAGATCAATGATGAGTTATTCAGATTTACCAGATTCGTTTTAGGGATATGCCTTAGAAACTGCAGCTTATATTTTGAACTTGGTTCCTTCTAAGTCAGTACCAATTACTCCCACAGAACTGTGGACTGGGCGTAAGCCTAGTCTGAAACATGTTCGGATTTGGGGTAGTCCAGCACACGTGCTGAATGGGAAAGCCGATAAGCTGGAATCTCGTACAGAAGTACGCTTGTTTGTAGGCTATCCAAGAGGAACGAAAGGAGGTTTATTTTATAGTCCTAAGGATCAGAAGGTCATTGTTAGCACCAATGCTCGATTCTTAGAGGAAGACTATGTCATGAACCATAAACCCATAAGTAGAGCTGTTCTATAAGAACTGAGAGGTGAGACGCCAAATACTTCAGTACCAACAGTACAACAGGATGTACCACCAGTAACTGCACAATGTGTCACAAATGTTATACCACAACCGATAGTGCCTCGTCGTAGTGGGAGGGTTGTGATACAACCTGATAGATATATGTTCTTGGGAGAGTCGTCAGACTTTGTCCCTGAGGAACAAGATTATGATCCCTGTACCTACAATGAAGCACTCCAAGATAAAGATGCAGAGTCTTGGCAAAAGGCAATGATATCTGAAATAGAATCTATGGATTCTAATCAAGTCTGGGAGCTTGTAGAACCACCTATTGGTGTAAAAGCCATTGGATGCAAGTGGGTCTATAAGAGAAAAAGTGGATCAGATGGTAAGGTTGAAACCTTTAAAGCTCGGCTTGTTGCAAAAGGTTTTACTCAAAGAGAGGGTATCGATTATGAGGAAACCTTTTCGCCAGTAGCCATGCTTAAGTCTATCCGGATTCTTTTATCTATTGCAGCTCATCTTGATTATGAGATTTGGCAAATGGATGTCAAGACAGCTTTCCTTAATGGAAGTCTTGAGGAAGACATCTATATGAAGCAACCAGACGGGTTCATTGAAAAGGGCCAAGAGCATCTTATTTGTAAGCTCAAGAAGTCCATTTATGGACTTATGCAAGCTTCCAGATCTTGGAACATATGTTTTGATCAGGTGATAAAATTCTATGGATTTGATCAATGTCAAGATGAATCGTGTGTATACAAAAAGTATGACAGAAACGTAGTGGTATTCCTAGTACTTTACGTGGATGACATCTTGCTCATTGGAAACAATGTGAAGGTATTATCTAACGTAAGGGTATGGTTATCCAAACAGTTTGATATGAAGGACTTGGGAGAAGTAGGTCACATCCTTGGGATCAAAGTTCTACGAGATCGCAAGAAAAGGATGTTGGGCTTGTCCCAAGCTTCCTATATCGATACTATACTAACTCGTTTTAGCATGCAAAATTCTAAGAAAGGTTTCTTACCTTTTAGGCATGGAATTGCCCTATCAAAGGAGCAGTGTCCGAGGACACCTAAAGAGATAGAGAACATGAAAGCAGTTCCTTATGCTTCAGCAGTAGGAAGCTTAATGTATGCAATGCTATGTACGAGACCAGTTATCTGCTTTGCCGTTGGCATGGTTAGCAGATATCAGTCTAACCCGGGACAAGAGCACTGGACTGCCGTAAAGCATATTTTGAAGTACCTGAAAAGGACTAAAGATTACATGCTAGTTTACCAGGCAGATAGTTTAGTTGCCTTGGGGTATACAGACTCAGATTTTCAGTTAGATAGGGATTCCAGGAAATCAACCTCAGGTTATGTATTTACTTTGGGAGGTGGAGCCACTATATGGAGGAGTATCAAGCAAAATTGTATTGCTGATTCTACCATGGAAGCCGAGTATGTGGCAGCCTCTGAGGCAGCCAAAGAAGCGGTTTGGCTCAGAAACTTCCTATTGGACTTGGATGTGGTACCTAATTTGCCTAAGGCTATTACACTTTATTGTGATAATAGTGGTGCAGTTGCAAATTCGAAGGAACCACGAGCCCATAAGGTAAGTAAACACATTGAGCGTAAGTACCACCTGATACGAGATTTCGTAAAGAAAGGAAAAGTTGCTGTGATCAAGATAGCTTCAGCTGACAACCTAGCTGATCCCTTCACTAAGAGCTTACCAGCTAAGGCTTTTGATAGTCATGTTGAGGGAATGGGAGTCAGATGCGTAGCAGCATGGCTTTAAGTATAAGTGGGAGATTTGTAACAGTATACTGAAAAGCAATGCTTTGAGTATAAGTGGGAGATTGTTAGGGTTATATACTGAAAGCATCACTTTTGTATTAACTTTATTTCCTTTTTTTTTTTTGAATGAGAATCATATGGGCATATGTTTGCATATTGTGTTTATTATAATATTAATGCAAGTATCTGATATTCTATAAGGTTGATAATATGGTGTGAGGTGACACACAGAAGATCATATTATCAGTTCCCTATGAAATATATAAATAGTTCACAACCTAGACGGACTTGGATAATCCATTGGAAAGGTTGTAGTGTAATCTGGTATTAGTCTATCTTGACTATAGGTTTACACTCACTTTGTGTGTATTGAACAGGACCACTTGAGGTTGTTCTCTTTATACTGACTACAAAAGAGAACAAACACCTCTGTTATTATGGATTCTTATGCTCTTAATCCAGATATAATAACAGACATGTATATGCAGTGTGCATTACTTTGACTTATAAAAGAGTGAGATTCATTATGGATCAACAACCTCTATTGTCATGCCCTGCTTCCCAAAAATACAGAACACGGGCACGTAACACAAGCCCAGCGAATGAATATAATCATCCTTAAGCTGTTTCAGAAATCTTTACAATATATATCACAGGCAGTATATCAGAGTCAACATATATCAGAGTCAATATATATCACAGTCGGAAGCAAAGAGTGGAACCAACATGCATCATTGAGATAATTTTTACCAACAGGAATTAATTGAAACCAAATATCTTGTTCTCAAATAAAAACAGAGTCTGGAACAAATATTCTGGGTCACATCGCCCAAATACAAATAATACTCAAGTCCCAAGTACAGAAATATTCAAGTTCACGAATACAGAATAAAGTTCTAACAGGAAACAGAAATAATAATCAGCAACTAATACTGCGAACCACCAGTACCTTCTTGAATCTGTCCACCATAATCTGCAATCATCGAATGCAAGAAAAAGGAAAAGAAGAAAACACAGTACCCGTCAATGGCAAGTCCGGGTCACAAATAGAATAGGATACAAGCACATGGACACTATCTAATCACAGGATATACTAACAGGTAAAGGTAAACATATGTCAAGTGTCAACAGGTAAACAGGTAGCATGTATAATTATCAGGTATTCGGGTAAACCTGGTAAATCTATATCAAGTATCAGGAAAACAGGTAACAGGAATATCAGGTGCAGGTAACAGGTATACAGGTAATCATATATTAATATTTTGTATTATTACTATCTAGGTAACACTTCATGTGCCATACTTTTATCACATGGTTGTTACAGTCAATGCAGTTTCGCTTTAGATTTCGTAGGAGATATTGTAGGGCAGTGTACTTAGGTACAGGAAATAGTAACAGTAACAGTCATCCGAGTACATTTTCCTATAGGGAAACATGTAGTCAGGTAATCAGGTAACAGAACAGTTCGAACCCATTGGTCCGCCTCCAAGTACACATTTCTATGCTTTCCCTCTACTAGATCTGTCCCACAAATCCCGGCTTGATTACTTTTATTATTAATATCATCCACAGGCATGAGAGTGTGCTAAATAATGTCAAACTAATAGGTCATAATCAGGTTTAGTCTCAGGGAATTAGATCAGCAAGTATAGGTGCAAAACATTCACAAATACGAGCAACTTAGCGTATGTTTATAATCAGGACAGCAAGACTAGTCTGTACAAAAATAGTGATCCAAAGATCTACAAGCAAGCAAATCATAATCCGTTAAAGGATCTGGAAACTAGACTTCCACACGCTTCTAACGGTTATAATAAATCTATATGCTATTTCACAACATCACGACTCAAAACACAATTCAACACAGTTTTCATGTACAGTCAGAAAACAGGGGAATAACTTAAACCACATGAAAACAGCATACAAAGTCATTAATTAAATTCACGAAAATTCTGGGGTAATCCCCTATATGTATAGTCTCAAAATATAGATTTTCATATTTTTCCAGAAAGTATAGATATGTTTTCAAAAATAGAAAATAACACATAACACAGTTTTGATGGATCTGGAATTCTTCAACACCGCTGTACAAAATCATGCATATCTTGCACACAGCGTATCAAAATCTACTTCCGCCAAAACGGGATGAAAGTAGATAAAATTACCCAACTTTCATATCTCACATAAAATATTCATACAGTAATTAGAAATAAGGTGAACACGGCATTCAACATACAATCACACGCAGTTTACAGCAAAAGCGATCTATAGAAAAGGATGTAAGGCATCACTCAAAACTCATCTTTTAATTATCAAAAAAAATCAGAGAACTACCTAACATCATATTGAAACACTGGACAAAATCTTGTGGCATGAAATTAGGTCTAACTTGGATCTTGAAAATAAATTTTTGATAAAATCTACCCCGAAATAAATCTGGGAACTACCGGCATACAGTTACTAAAATAATCATAAATAATTCATACGAACTCCAAACAGGGTGAAATCAGTGGGATTAGAAATTAGATTCAATTCTCTACAAATTACTCAGAAATAGTCACGTTGAGATTCGGACTCTAATCCAGGTAAAAACAATAATCAATCCAGTTCAATCCAAATTTCCAGATTTCTCAACTAAACTTCAAAACGTCATAACTTCCTCAAAAATCATCCAAACTCTTCCAAATTCAAAACACTGTCTACCCATGGCCCAAATGTCAAAATGGAGGGTATCTAACATGTCAAAATCTAGTATTTCTCATATGGGTGTTCAAACATACATCGGGTATACAATATGTCACATACGCGATAACAATCGCATTTGGGTGAAACCTAAGGCATAAACCTATCAAACTCCATGTCCTAAGTCATCTATGGCCTTGTTTGCACAATAGAGACGAAACCCATAAATAAAAACATCATCTTTGGCCGTCTCTAGTCTCAAACTACCCTATAAGTGAACTTTTTGACTTGTATCAACCTAAGGAAATTAAGTACAAGTTACTTACCTTTATGTGATGATGAATGCGACGAATCCAAGCCTTCAAAGAAAACCCACGAACAAAAGTCCTTCCACGCGCGATTTCAAGCGAACCCACAAACCGAATCTTGCCTACGACCGTCTTCTTGAAGCACGAACTCGAAGCGAGTGATACCCACTTATCCAAATCAGCGAAGGGGATGTAGGGGGCTGATTTGAGATGGATGGGTGCTGTTTTGAGATGCCGGCCACCAAAGGAGAGAAAAAGACGGGGTTTTTGATGTAGAAGGAGTTGTATGGATGAAGGAGGGAGGGTTTGTATGGTCGGCAATGGCTAGGGCAGCACATGGGGTGTGTCGGCCTGGGGTGGTATGCAGGCCGGGAGGGAAGAGAAGGAGAGGGGAAGGCCGGGTTTGATTAGAGAAGGAAAAAAGAAGATTAGGGTTAGGGATTAATAGATGAGGGGGTATTTATAGGGGATCAAATGTGGGTTAATGGGTAGTGGATATTAATAGGAAACAATAGGTATACAATTGGATAATGGATATTGGGTAGATTTCAAATGAGGATACAAAATACAATGAATCCTATAGCTCCTAAAAATCTCCTTAAGGGCCAAAAATCTCAAATTGGTCAAAATCATTCTAAAAATTCACCATGACCCTAAAATAATATTTATACATGAACAGGATCAAGAAATTGAGAAAAAGAGCTCAAAATGTCGAAAAACGGCCAAACGGCGCACAATCAACAAAGGGAGGTCGAAACTGCCAGAAAAATATTATAAAATAAAGATAATTAATTTTATTGATCCGAAAAAATACAATGGAAAATAATAATTCACAAAAATGAAAAATACCCTCAAAATACCAAAAGTGAAAAACAGGGGTTACATCTATGAATTAGGTAATAGCATTATATGTATGATGGGCTGTTGATTGTAAAAGGAATCCATGTCCCGATACGTCGGGTTGATGATGTCCCCTTAAGGAGCTCATAAGGATTGTCATGTAAACCCTGCAGGTGGATTACACCCGACATGACAAATAAAGTTGAGTGGTACTACTTAAGGATAAAAGATGTTGATCAATATAGTTGTTAGTAACTTAATTTGATCGACGGACATTCGATATCTTAACATGGGGAGCTCAACGAGCATATAATAAAAGGAGCCCATAAATATAATTTGGGATTAGGAAGGTAGTGCAACAATAGCTCCTTAGTGGACCGAGCTATTGTTAATGGGCCTGGGTTGTGTGTTCGGACTGAACACGGGATACCCAGATTCGTTAGGAGACCTAACCCTAATTTCTCCTCATGGTCCCTGCCGTAGCCTTATATATATCATTTATTCTCTGGCCTGTCATGATCATCTGAAATATAAGATTTTTTCTCTAAATTCGTGATTCACGTAAGGAGAGAAAGAGAGGTCAGCCAAGGAGAAGAAAGGTTGGGAGATCGTCGCCCACACGACGTCCAACCCGAGGAAGGAATACGTGCAGAAGATCTTGGGGTCGCTGTCGTCTTCTTCTCGTCGCAGGTATAATTCGTGAACCCTAGATTCCGCTATATAGGGTTAGATCACGTATTTAATCTGTTAATCTTTTATGATCGATACGCACACCAATCCGTAGTCCTGGGAATCCTCTCAGTTCCATCAATTTGTAGGTAGTTACATCAGAATTATCAGAAAATCATAGTAAACAAGGAAAAGTACTGGGAATGGGCAACTGTAGATGAAAAACTAGGAGTGTCTTACATGGGGGCGAAAGTCTGTTTTTCATGAATATATCTCTAATCTCTCTCTAATCTCTAATATTACAATGGAAAAGTTGGGATTGTCATTTGTAGGCAACCTATAATTTATAGACATTCAACCATCTAATTTCTACCATTCATTTTTAAGTCGGAGTTATATTAGACATTCATTTATTCAACTGTTGTCAGTTATCATAATACCCTCAAAGTTTAAATTTATTTATGACATAATTATTTACAAAAGTGTCACTCATACAAAATAAAAGTTTGTGTCACTAGGAGTAATTTGTAAAAAGTATGTGATGAGTAAAGAAAATTTTTAGGTTCGATGCCAGATTATGTCTTATTATTTAGTATATATATAAAAATTTAATTAAAACATGTATTGCACGTGCAGATTACTATAATCCCAACGACGACATATTATTTATTTTATAAAATAAATAAAAATTAATTAATATGTGCATTGCATTTGTGGATTTATATGGACTTCTTTTAAAAGAAGTTTTACACCATGAGTGGGTTATAAACAATGGAAGTTTGTCATTACCTAATTTGTCTTTGGACATGATTTGATTGCATATTCGTTATGATTTTGAACCTAGTATACTTTGTTTTCAACATAGGAATGATTTTCAATTTTCAGATCAAGAAAATCATTCTGCACAAATATGCAGTAATATGCCAATAACAATATCGAACAATAAAAAACTTATAATAACTTTTGATCCCAAAAAAGAGATGAGAGCTCCGCCCCCCTCATCACACCATCACCAAGCCCACCATCAGACTGAGAAGCTAAAGAGAAGCCATAGTCACAGATTGGAGTCGATGCCAAAGCGCGAGAGGGAGGAGGAGAGAAAGTCGCATGGGAAGTTGAGGATCGTCGAACAGCTCCACCATCGAAGCAGTCCAATTGAAAAAGATCACATCGCTCGTCCATCGGTCGTAGAGACTGGTCAAGAGTAAGAGACAGCTATCAATCAGGGAAGGCATGGGAGAGGGTGTTAGAAGACACCAAGACGATGAAACGAAACACAGAGAAAGAACGTCGACCGTCACCAGAGCTTCGTCCCCAAAGCACAAGACTTGTGGAAAGCACCAAGAGGAGTTTCATGGAGGTGACAAGAGGCGCTCACAGAGAAGAGACTGGACATAGAGTTCACCACCGAGCGTCGTCACCGGAGAAGAAGTGTCCTTGGAAGAGAGAGGGTGAAGAAGGTGAATGGATCCTCGTGAAACCAAGGAAAGCGCAGAGAATAGCACCTAGCCAGAGCCTCTCCGGCGAGTGCAAGAACGAGGGTCGACAGAGCTGTCATAAGTGCACAAAAGTGGGCCATTCAATCAACAATTGTAAGAATGATTGGTTTTGCTACGTTTGTAAAACCTCCGGCCACATTTCGACGGCGTGTCACAAAAATAGAGCGTCATCCGCCTCATTATCCAAAGAGCTCACAGGACGACAAGCTACGTCCCCGAACTCCAAAGCGAGCAAGACGCAAAAAAGTGTTGTTGGGGGGAGAAACATCATCAAGGCCACGATAACCCCAATGCCATTATTGGCAGATTTCGAGCGGCACTATCAGAGCTGCATCATGGTGAAGGCACAGACGGGTCATCCAAATGTTCAGGATATTAGCGAGCATCTTACAGCATTGTTGGCACCAGCGCCTTCTTGGATTGTGCAGGATATCTCTTCCAACTACTTCTTTGCCCACTGCAAGGACAGGGAGGTGACGGAGGTCGCACTTAAGATGAAGGGGTGGAAGGACGGGATCGGCGCGGACTAGAGTTTTTCTTAACTCTGAAGCCTTGGTTGCGAGAGATTGGGTCGCTCAAAGCGGAGTCTTTCCCCTCCATTATGGATACTCTTGTTCAATCTACCCTTCCATTGTTGGGTAAGGTCCGGCTTCCAAAACATAGTTCGCAACTTTGGCTTCCTCATCGAGATTGACAAGGGGACGCTAACGCACGCTTGTCGAAAATTTGCTCGACTCTGCGTCGGGGTGGTGAACACGATGGATATCCCATCAAAGATTATTGTACACTTCGAAGGAGAAGCTTACGAGGTGATGGTCTTAGTCGAGGCAAAAAAGTGCGTGTCGTTCAGAGATGCGGTGGTTGCGGAAGAAGAAGCAACGGACGGTCACGATCGAGAGCTGGAGGTAGACGATAAAGTATGGCCATTGGATCTCGGGGACTTCATTCACAGCCACACATCTTTGGATCGAGGCAGAAAGTTTCACAAGCCGTTGATTAAGCTCCAATCTGATCCTACCCGCACATCGAAGACAGGGAGTCACGTGAAGGGAAGCGCTGACGTGGAGTATTTCAAAAGCACTGGTACTTGGCGCCGAAAGCAAGTGGATGGGGACGTGAAGTGCGATGGGAACGAGGAAACAGGAAAGGGGGAGGTCACATCAAGTGCGAGGTGTACTACTCAACATGGGATTCTCAAAAACTGTGAGGTTGACGTGGGGGGCTCGAGGTGAGTAGGGAACTGGGTCTAGGCAAAGAAGAGTGGTCACTTTTCACAAATGCAGAAGTGGAGGAGTCTATTAGACTTGCTATGAAAGCCCTAGTCAAAAGCAAGTGTACTGAGATACAAAACCAAGGGGCAAAAGCCAGCATCACCACAGATCAACGAGGCCTACTGGGCTTACAGCAAATGGGCCTAATGGGCTCTGATCCTATTACAGTGGAGGATGAGTCCAATCTACAATAGAATCAGCAGATTCAACAGTCGTCAGATCATGATACCGGAGGAGGGATCATTGGAGCCCTAGACGGAGTTTGAGATGACAACATAATGTCAGCTACTAAAACAGAGATCGAAGACAAAGAAGCCTGGGGAAGTGTATGTAGCAACAATAGTAAGAAAGTCGCTGAGTATCAAAGGAAGGGAAAGCGGCCTATAGACAAAGGGGGATTGCTTATGACTACCCAAAACGAGAAGAACAAGGAGCGGTCTAAAGAAGGGGAGCAAGACTCGACTGGTGGAGGTATTCTAATTTCCGACTTCTCAATTCTAAATTCATTAAATGATGATTTGCTTATTTATTTCGCTAGTCTCTACAGTCTAGCCATGGGCTCTAATAGAGCGGAGCAATTAGAAAATGTGGCAATCATTAGAGGGGATACTAGGGGAACTCTCGTCTAGGGTTGAGCGAATTTTGAGGGGGTTAGAGGATAGATGTCTATAATTATTCTTTTATGGTGTGCGTCTTTTGGAATGTTAGGGGATTGAGACAAAAGAGCAAAAAAAGATTGATTTCGTTAACCATTAATAAAATCTGACCTACTATTTGTGGGTTGCAAGAAACGAGAATTGAGAACCATTCTATAGAAGAATTCGCTACCATGAGATGGGCAGCTGACTACGAGTGGAGATTTAAGTCAGCGGTGGGGTATTCTGAAGGGATAGCGACCGGGGCGAATACAAGAGTATTCGAGATTTTAGACGACTATATTGGAGATTTCATGGTGTCTATTAGACTTAGAAGGAGAAGCAATAACTGGGAACAAGTAGTCACAACCGTGTACGGCCCATACAATTCTAGACTACGCAACGACTTATAGAGAGAACTTAAGTTCATCAAGACGCGATGGGACTGCCCATGGGTAGTGGGGGGAGACTTCAATGTCACGAGATTCCAAGATGAACATAAGGGTAGAGGTCACAGTCGCAGTGAGCAAGAGAAGTTCAATAGGTTTATAGATGACTTGGAATTGATGGAGTTGGAGAACGTGGATAGAAAATTCACTTGGTCCAATATGCAGCAGAACCCAACACTAGCTAAATTGGATAGAGTTCGGGTGTCTAATGAATGGGAGGATGTGTTCCCTCTAGCAAAAGTGAAGTCCGCAGCTAGACATACGTCAGACCACTTGCCTCTAATTATAGAATGCGACCAGGAAAGTAAGAAGATGTACTTCCCCTTTAGATTTGAGAAGGCATGGACGACAATTGATGAAACGCGCCAGGTTATACAGGAGTCGTGGCTACTCACAACATCCCAAACGTCTGCAGTTGGTATCTGGGTGGAAAAGACAAGACGTCTTCAGCGGGAACTAAAAGGATGGGCAAAGCAAAAAATTTGGGAAGGACAATGCCAGACGGGAAGCAATTGGCAATAGATTACATGAGTTGGAAACCATACAAGAGGATAGAGACCTACTAGAAGCAAAAAAGAAGAAATGGCGACCGAGAGGCTAGAGCTACAAAACATACGAACAATGGAGGAAATGCAATGGAAACACCGATCGAGAATTCAATGGTTAAAGGAAGGGGATGCCAACACAAAATTCTTTCACAAGGTGGCAAACGGAAGAAGAAAACAAAATTGCATAGTCGGACTAGATGTTGAGGGTACCTGGACCGAGAATGAGGAGATCATTAGAAATCACCTAGACAACATGTATCACGAAAAGTTGGGCAGAAGTAATCATGCTAGATGTGCGCTTCAGACAGACATGTGGAGCTACACAATGATAGATGGAAGCGAAGGAATTGAAAATAGATTTTCGGAAGAGGAAGTAAAAGACGTAATCAAGAAGCTTGGCCAGGATAAGGCACCAGGTCCAGATGGACTGCCCATATTTTTCTACAATAAATATTGGCAGCTAATCAAGGAAGACCTATTGAACATTTTCAACGAACTCTACGAAGGAAGCGCAAACCTGGAAAGGATTAACTATGCTTCAATTATTCTGATTCCTAAGAAGCAAGAAGTTCGTACGGTGGAGGATTTCAGACCGATTAGCCTTTTAAATGGATCGTTCAATAACGAAAGTATTGGCCCAAAGACTGGCACCAAACCTACAAGACGTGGTGGCAACATCGTAGAGCGGGTTCATCCACAGAAGAGACATCACGGACAGCATCGCGGCAGCACACGAAGTCGTATTCAGGAGAAACCAAGGGAAGGCGAATGGATTCCTCCTTAAAATATATTTTCAAAAGGCGTACGACTCTGTTAACTGGGAATGTTTGGATGAGGCCCTTAAGCTTAAAGGATTTGGAACCAAATGGAGAGCATGGATTAAGCTATGCGTTCAAAGTGGAAAATCGTTCGTACAAGTTAACGGGTGGTAGGGGAAAGAAATTAGATGCAAGAGAGGAGGCCTTAGGCAGGGAGATCCTTTATCATCATTGCTATTCGCCATCATAGCAGACGGGCTGGCTGAAATGATTAACAGAGCACAGGAGAACACTGTCATCAAGTTAATTCAAATCAAATGAATAACCGAGCTGATGACTATCCTTCAATACGCGGATGACACCCTATTATTTGGTAGAGCAAATTTTGAAGAAGTTGTAGCGATTAAAGCGGCCTTGGTATGCTTCCAAAGCTGGTCGGGGCTGAAAGTAAATCTTAAGAAGAGTTGTGTCACCCCAATTAGTGAACAATTATCAATCCCAGTAGACAATATCACGGAAATCTTAGGATGCGAGAAGGCCGAGTTCCCGATCAAATATCTGGAAACGCCAATTAGGCTGAGGAACCTATTAAGAGAGGATTGGACACCCCTGATTGAGAAGATTGCGAAGAAACTGGCAGGGTGGAGGAGCAGATACCTCTTATTAGGGGGAAGGATTACACTGCTCAACTCGGTTCTCAGTGCTATCCCACTTTATCTTATGTCAATCTATGAACTTCCAAAGTGAGTTATCAACAAGATTGATAAGATGAGAAGGCGGTTCTAATGGAAAGGAACTGACGAGGGCAACAAAGGGTTTCATCTCGTCAAATGGGGGAGAGTATGTAAGAAAAGAGAATTCAACGGACTAGGAATCTTTAATTTGCACGAAATGAATCGCGAGCTGCTCAGCAAATGGTGGTGGAAGATCAATAAGCGAAGAAAAGGATGGTGGACCTATTTTTTTGAGATATTCCGTAAAAGTAAAAATTATAGGTTCGGAGGCCGGTGTGCGTTCGGTAGGGTATCGTTTCTATGGAAAGGCGTCGCGAAACAAGAGGAGATTTTCAACACCAATACTAGATGCAGGATTGGGAATGGGAAGAATACTAGCTTTTGGAAGGATAAATGGTGTGGGAACATAACACTAAAAAATCTTTTTCCACAAGCAGAGGCAGTAGTAGCCAACCTAGACGCTCTAGTAGCAGATGTATGGGAAAGTGGGAAATTGACGTTTACCGTGTCAGACCAATTATCACAGGAGAGTATCGGGTAGTTCGAAGAACTAAATAGGCTGATACAAGCGGAAGAGGGTCAAATGTATAATGAATGCGACGATAGATGGTGGAACATCGAACAATCACAAAATTTCTCAGTCGCATCTATGTACAGATGGCTTAACGACGGTGGAATGAGATGTATAGAGGAGAATGTCATCTGGGGAACTCAAGCGCCGCTAAAGTTAGAGTCTTTAGCAGACTGGTACACAACGACGCCACTTTAACCAAAGTTAACCTGAGGAAAAGAAACATGCAAATCGATGCTAGATGCAATAATTGTCTACAGGCGGACGAAGACGTCACACATCTATTTTTCATGTGTCATAAGGCGGTTCTTACATGAGAAATAATCTGTATGGGTTTTGGGTGCGCAAGCTTTCCTAGGTCGACCGCAAATGTATGGGGAGAGTGGAGAGAGAAGTTCATTAAAAGAGTAGACAAAAGTGCCTGGGATTTAGCAGTTGTGGTAACCCTGTGGAGTTTATGGTTAGACCGAAACGATTTATGCTATCGTAATATTACTTATAGATTTTCAACTTCGATGCATAAAATTTTCCTTTTCATTCATGACTGGGCAGGGTATGTGGGCGCGAGGAAGAAACTGAAGATGGACTCGGTGGAGTAGTGTACCAGGTAGTGGACGGGAGACGTCGCATCTCCAGGTCCACATGATGCGTTTCTCAGTTTCTGCTTTTGTTGTAATTTGTTTTATATGATGTAGTATCGTAGCTACTTTTGGCGATCTTTTGATGTATTTTGAGCCTTTGTTGTACTATGAGGTTGTATTCACAGTGTGTTATGCATCGTTGTGGACATGGTTTTATCCTACTTTGTTTCTTTAATTCTCATTAATGAAAGATGACTGGAGTCATCTTTTATAAAAAAAAAAAAAATATATATAGGAATGCTAATGATTTTAGAAGATTTATGTCTCCAAACACATTTTGGAGATTTTATTGTTAAGATCGTTTTGTTCGCGTTCCCCTACCCTCTCCTAGCACCCGCCTTCATGTCTCTCAAATAATTCTTCAATTGTTCTCATTGAGTTCAAATTTAATTGACAAGTGAACCAAATTTCATACTACCACTGATAGAAACAACGCAATTAAAAAAAAGAATTTACTGCTAGTAAGCCATATTGATTCTTAAAAGAACACCAAATGTGTTCTGGAGATCCAACTTTTAGGGGAGGTCATTTGACCAAGTGCTCCTCAGTCCTCACTAATCATAGTCATAAATGTTGGTCATACAAAGAAGGTATATAGAGTGTTCCATATGTTTTGCTTAGATAATTTCTGGGAATCTCATCATGTCTTGGTATTCCATTGTGATACTTCTGATATTAGCAACCTTTGACCTCACAATCTGATGAGGATAAAATAGCAGTCGATCTGCACCACTGATTCTAATACGAATCTCAATGAGATCTCACAATTGCTTGTGGGCTGACTATAGGCCCATCACCCAATCCAACCCAATGTGGACTGGGTCTCATCCCCTAATAAGGGGACCCGGGAATATTTCCTAATCAGGTTCTCACACATATAAATACAATCCTACCTCTACAATAACCAAATAATCACAATTTTACCACTTAAGTCTCTCTTTATCCTCTAGTTATTGACTTGAGCGTCAGAGGGTCTGTCACCGAGAGACCTCACGGTGTTTCAGACTTTTTTACAGGTGTCCAACGACGGTTTCCAAATCCAATCACATCAGCCTCACAGTAGAGTCAGATCGACGACCGAGATATGAGTTTCCTCTTCCCCAAAAGAACTCACATTACATGTTGCTCCCACACTCGAAAACAAGCAATATCAGGTTGGCACCGTCGATGGGAAGTTCCTCGGCTGTATGGTAAGTCAATGAGGGATAGAAGCAAACCCTGAGAAAATTCAGGTCATCCTGGACATGGCCCCTCCCAGAAATGTCAAGGAAGTGGAACGGCTCAATGGCCGTCTCGCCGCCATCAGCCTTTTCCTTTCAAGGTCGGGGGAGAAGTCCTTCCCTTTCTTCAAGGCTCTCTACGGGGCGAAGAATTTTGAGTGGGGGGATCCTCAACAACAGGCTTTCAATAAGCTCAAAGAATACCTATCCAATCCCCATCTCCTCAGCAAGTCAGAGTCTGACGAGGTGTTATACCTCTACTTGGCAGCCTCGGAACAGGCCCTCAGTGCAGTCCTGGTCAGGGAAGAAGATGGAGCCCAAAAGCCCAACTACTATATCAGCAAAATCCTCCATGACGCCGAACTCCGATACACAAAAAATGGAAAAGGTCGCCTACGCCTTGGTCATAGCCACTCGAAAGCTCCGTCCGTACTTTCAAGCTCACTCTATTTAGGTCCTCACGGATCAGCTGCTAAAGCAAGTCCTCCATATACCCGAGACCTCCGTTCGCCTAATCAAATTGTAACCCCCGAATCCGCAAATACATATTCCTGGGTATTTTCTGTATTTTGATGTCTTATAAATTCATTTTGTTTAAAAGTCATTTTGGATCTTCTATCAAAGTCTTTTCTAATCGACAATTATATTTATTTCGAATGGTGATATAATTTAACTTTATTTTCTATTCCTAATTGATCGACTATTTATATTTTAGCCCAAATCAAATATATTATTACTATTGGATTTTAATAAATTTGTTAAACTCAAATCTTATTTTGATATATATATATATAATATTATTCTCACTATTATAATTATTATTAACATTATTATTATTAGTATTATTTCTTGATTGTTTATTAAAATTCATCTGTTGTTATTTATTAATTCATGAAAGCCTATAGATCTTAATCTATATTTTATTATTATTGGAGTATGAATTTTATGTATACTATCTGATTTAATTAATTAATATGTACTACTATATTGCTATTATATTTTTGCCTAATCTTATTATTATTATTCTTTCGTTAATTGTTTATTAATTTATGAAGTTCCATAGTGTTGGTGTATGCCTTAGAGACTAGTTGTGTAATGACATTACTAGTTTACATTGTATCATAATATTTATTTCATATATGAGGCATTTCATTTATTATGTTGTTTATTGTGATTAAATGAACATAATAAAGTCCTTAGAATAGTAGGTTCGATACCATAGGATATCAAGTGCATGAGTTGACTGTAGTTGTAATCAGAACACTATTCTTAAATGTCCTTAGTCAAGTATTATTGTGAATTAGGACAACAATAATACATAAAGACTAGTATGTGCGTAGACTGATGATCATATCTCACGAGTCATGGATATGAGATATCAAGTCTTCACATGGGTACATATTAGAGTAATAATGTACTGGACTGACCCATCATGAGAACGCTGCATAGATCGGTATGTGTGTGTCATAAGCAGTTCTCACAGTGACCATGGTGTATGTAGTCCTTTGACTTGAAGTCACTACGATTTTCTACATGAGAAGTTATATGTTTTAATGTCGTCAAACGTTGCATATAATAAGGTGAGTATAAAATCGACTATTGGATATACTACAAATCATGCGGAGGGATGTGAGTGACTTAGATAGGATTTGTCCCTCTTACATAACAGGAGCGATAGCTATTGGCCCCTTGATTGAGTGAGACTACAAAATGCATGGCCATGCTCAAATGAGTCAATCTGAAATACTGAGCTCATTTGTTTTAGTAAGTCTACTCGGACATCAAGAAACCAAAAATTGAGCTATACAAGGGTGACATACTTTATGTCTTGTGATCAATTAAGATATCTGGACAAAATGACTAAACTACTTGGTAACATTAGTCACGGATAGGTTATGTCTGTAACACCCCGAATTTTTAAATAAGGATAAATTCGAGATTTCACAGGATCTTTACTTCACTTCGTACAATTTTACAAGGAATTTAAAACTTTTTATTCACAATACATCAGAGTTCAATTACAACATGGTTTTACACAACGGAAGAATGAAATTTACAATAAAACATTTACAACATCTTTAAAATAAAGCAGCATCAGCATATCCACTTTATAGCTTCATGAATGGTCCTTTACCTGCATGTTAATCTGTGGGCTTGTCAGTTACTTACAACTGACGAAATATTATACACGGCTATCCTCTCTATGCCGGGAATAGTATAACGATCTCATACTTTAACAAATCACAAAAAAGATTGAATGAACAAGTAAAGTGTCAAGAGTGATTATTCTAAATATAAGTGTATGTCATGCCTTAATGCCTAATGCACACAATTCTACACTAGGATGACACTAATGCACACTTGTTCAGATTCTATGCATCCCATACTACATAGGTCTGAGGGCAAGTGCCTACGTACTCCACATTGAAGGGTTCGATCCCTCGCCATGAGACTACCCAGTAATAAAACAAGTTTTAGAGTTATTTCACAGATACGGATCTCAGCCTCCCTGGCTATAATAACAGACCCCAGCCTCCCTGGCTATTATATCGTGAGAATAATCCCGTAAATGCCCCTCTAGGCCCGGTATATACATTTCTTTGGAGTATGGCAAACATCCGTCGACTACCCTAAGTCTCGGATAAAATACAGTCCATCTCCTATGGGGCAACCACAGTCCACCAACTGGGTCTATAGCCACGGAGATCCACCGCCGACTATATAGAAGCACCCATTCACGTTTGCACAAGTCTATTACATCTTCACCTAAGTGCCTAATTTTTTTTTTTAGTTCAAGACATGAATATGTTATCACCCTAGAATTAGTTTTACCTCATACCGGATTTATTCACAAAATACGAGATCGCCCGACGGCATTATCTCAAAATCAAGTCTCAAAAACCATTCTTTCAAAATTACCGGTAACCGAGGTCTTACTAATTCTAAATCATAAACCCTTCATGTGCAAGAAACATGGGTACACATACCCTTTAATAATCATGTCTTAACTCAAAGTATTCTTTAACAATTATCCATGTTTCATCTTAGAACTTATTCATGCATTTCACTCTAACATAGAACAAATAGTTCCTTTCTTGACAAAAGATTCAACATTATAAATTTCTACTGGCAAGTTATACAAATCCACATTACCCAAATAATACTTTTTGGGGTTAAAACTCATGTACTAATTTATATTTCATTTTCCTCAAAATATGCAATAAAGTTATGATTAACTTTAATATTTATTACTTCATTTTATATGAAGAAAGTATGAGTTTTAATCAAAAGCCCCCCTTTTAAAGTCTCATTTTTACTTTCTTAAAATAGACAATAAAATTTCCATAACAATCTCTAATAGCTTCCATTTTATCTTATAACCATAATAGGAATTTATTCATACTAAAAAAAAACATCTTATTCTATTAAAACAAATAAAAAAATATATAAAAGATGGCTATCAAGCTTTGAACCCAAGATCTCTTATAAGAGGTGCTCACTGACTAACCAGTAAGTCCAAATGTGATTTCTGTTTAGAAGTTGTATACATATACTTTTGTTCAAACTTTTCTGAAATTGTTTCTTTTTAACAAAACTTGTTTACCCAATAATCCAATCCTTTAGGATATTGGAATAAACTTCTCTTTGGACTGAAAGGAGATCTTAAATAGTAATCAACAAGTCCAAACTTATTTTTAGCATATATCTCATTTAAAAAAAAAAAGATTTTCCTTTCTTTACAAAATTTACATTTCTTTTCAAACTCGAAAATTAAAATCATGCTTTTCTAAAAACTAGTTTATGCCCAACATCCTACAAATAAAAATTTGTGTTAAGAATCAAACATATCTTTTAATCGATTATGGATGTCTCAAAGGAATTCCTTTCATACAAAAAATTGTATTTTTTGACATATGTCAACATACTTCATAAAAAAATTATTTCCTTCTCTTTCATCATATCTCTAATCATATGTCGAAATATAGCATTCTTTAACAATTTCTCATACATATCGAGTATTCTAACATTGTTCATAGTAATAATTCTTTAGTTAAACTCTTCTTTTCAGTTTACACATAAACTTGCATTTCTCAAAACTTGAATGAAAAAAAAAAAAAATTGTTTAATTTCTCTTATACAAATTGGGAATTTATAGCATGCCAACAAGTCTCAAATCATAAGAATTTTACAAAATCTCTTTCATGAACAAATTATTATTTTCCAAATGTAACAATAAAAAATATACATATGTCAATAATAACAAAATTTTACTTTCTTCTTTCTTAGTCAATAAATCATAAAGCATGTTTATCATATGATATTCATCACTAAAATTCCCACATACTCAACAAGTACAAAAATTGCAATCACATTAACATGATTCATGGTATAAAGAAATTCTTCTTTTTAATTAGCATGATATCACAACAAAATCATCCTCATTCAAAACATGATATACTAGCATAAATTTTATCTTATAATTCTCAAACAATATCTTCTTATACTACTCTTTTTTTTGTATGCATATCCTACACTAGAAAATAATGAAATCACCCACTAACACAATGTTAATCTATTTGTCAACATAGCATGATTCACTATTAATCTCACCACAATCATGGTATAGTTATTATATTTTATCAAACTACTCATTCACTTTTATTAGCATGTACATTTAAAAAAATTTAGAAAGTAGGAGAACATCCACCTTTTGTGAAGCTTGAAAAGAAAATAGAACACCACTTCTAGCTCCAAAGATTCCTAGCTCCTAGTAAGGCTTCTCCTCCTAGCAATTGCCTCCAAGCACAAAACTCTCTTCTCTCTTTCTTTTTTTTTTCTTTTGATAATGTTTTTGGTGCAAGAGAAATGTAGGAAATGGGACTCTATTTATAGAATTTTGGAAGGGTTTAAAGTGCAAAAATCCCTCCCTAATAACTCTTCAAATTAATTCATGCAACCTTACATTTTCCTAACTCCTAAAATTTACAACCTTTCATCTCCCCACTCTTCATGAACATAAAGCTCCACTTCTCTCTCTCCCTTCATGAAAACCGGCCACCCCCTAGCCCACAAAATGGTCCAAATACATTTGTGTGTGCATGCACACATGCACAAACAAATATGAACACATTTCTATAACTCTAAATGTGTACTAATATTGTAACTTGTCATGTATAACTTAATTTATGATTTTAATAATGGGCTTGCTACATGGGCTCATTTCTAATTAATTAATTTGATTATCTAGTGGGCTTGCTACATGGGCTCATTTCTAATTAATTAATTTGATTATCTAGTGGGCTCCTCTCCTAATGGGCTAGATTTTATTCTATAGGTCCATGAATCAAAAGAAGGCTTAATTAAAACTTATGCATGCTAAAAATAGTAAAATGAGAGTAGCAAAAATGAGAATAAAAATTTGCACGTGCACCATACGTGCAGAAAATCGAAAAATGCATTTTAATCAAAATAAGGGGAAAATAAATTTTCGTTTTATAAAAATAGATTTGTAAACATAAAATAAATAATTGGAACCTAGAAATTATCACCCGTAGCGGCGGAAAATATGTAATTAATATGTGTATTGAAAACACGTATGTGGTAGGGTAAAAATGGCTTGGGGCCCAACCAGGGCCCAATACAGCTCTCACTCAAAAATGGTAAAACCAACAGTCTAGTTCGGCTTCGAGCCACTGCAGGGTCGGCGCCGAACCTCCAGTTCTCCCCCACAGATCTGGTCTCCTCGTATCCGATGAGCGGCGATGGCCCTCGGCCTCCGATCCACAACAGCCCTCCGGGCCGTCCGCCCATCCTGGTGTAGAATGAAGATGACTTGGCGCACCCTACGCCACCAGATTCTCCCAGAAGCACAGAAGCCCCATGATCTGCCATGTCAGCTCCAAATACCACCAAGGTCTTTGCCGCGTCAGCCCTATACCACTCCTGGTACTGCCACGTCAGCCCTAAACCCCCTGGGCCTTCTGCCACGTTAGGCCCATGGGCTTTCGGGTTCAGACCCGGCCCCCAAGCGGATCCAAACCCGGTTGGAATTCTCTAAAAATACTAGACCCTCACCCACCTTTTCAGGTAACCAATCTTTTGCCACTTAAATTCACCTAGTTATTGCTACTCTCTCACAGAGACTGACTAGATCGTCGGAGGGTCCGCCACCGGGATAAACCCCGGTGTTTCAGGACCGTCTGCAGGTACACAAGACCTCGGATCCGAACCCTCTGATCCGAGCCGAGGCATCCACCTCACTCCGAGCCCGTCGTAGGAGCTGCCAGGTCACTCCGAGGGTCGTCTGACAAGCAGCTTTCTCCTTCAATACAAATTGAGTCCGAACTCACACCTGGTGCATCCACACGTCTCCCGGAAATAAACCGCATCAGGTTGGCGCCGTCTGTGGGAAAACTGCTTCAGAAGCCGACCCGAGTACGACCAGCAAGGCACCTCGACAGCCGAACTCTCATGGCCTCAAAGGGCAAGGGGGCTGCTTCCTCCGTCAACCGACGGGACTCGCCCCTACCAATTGCTAACGCCGGTCCACATACTTCAAAACACAGGGCTCCCCATCAGGGATCCCAAAGGAGCGTCACCCGTCAAGTCCAGTCCGACCTCCGGGGAGTAATCGTCAACCGACAGATTAGCCGCAGCAGAGGAAGGGCTGCTTCCAACCCGGCCCCGAACCATCCAAGACCACAGCCCGAGGGAGGGAGGCCAGCACTCAGCCGCATCGGAAGGCAACCTTCAGACCGACCAAACAGGGTCGAGGGAGCCCCCGTCACTCACAAAGAGTTCCAAGACTTCCGGAGAGAAATTCTCGGGGCCCTCCGACGGGACCCCAGGGAGGAAGCCCTCCACTTCCAAACCGGGTCGGATGCCGAGGCCAGCGTGTCGCGCCCGTCAACAATCCAGCCTGAAGACGATGGCATACTCCTAAGGCGCCTCCAAGAAATGGAGGATTGCCTCGATCATATAGGAGACGGCGACCAACGAGCGGCTCAGGGGTACAGACCTGTCCGTCCTCCCTTCTCCGCCCCCATCCTCCAAGCGGAAATACCCCGGAATTTCCGACCACCTCAATTCGAGACCTACGACGGCGAGGGAGATCCTGCTGATCACATGGAGGGTTTCAAAACCCTCATGATGATTCACAGCGCCTCGGATCCCCTGCTGTGCCGAGCCTTCCCCGCCACCCTTCGGGGTCCGGCTCGTGAATGGTTCTCGAAACTCACCCCCGACTCCATTTACTCCTTCGACCAACTAGAAGGCAATTTTCTTACCCACTTCGTCACCAGCCGGAAGGCCGAAAGGACCAGCGCCTCTTTACTTGGGCTCAGACAGATAGAGGGAGAGTCACTCAGAGTGTTCGTCCGGTGGTTTACCGCAGAGGCAAGGTCGGTCTCCTCTCTTGATCCAGGCGTCGCCTCCGCGGCATTTCGGCACAACGTCCGTCACGGACAGCTGAAGACTTCTCTGGCGAAGAAACCCCCCGTCAACTTTCCCGACCTCCTCAACAGGGTCGAGAAATACATTAGGGCAGAAGAGGCCCTTAACCCCGAAGATGCCGGGGAGGCCACCGGGAAGGGAAAACGGAAGGCCGAAGAAGTCGAACCATCAAAGAAGGCTCCGAGGGACGCGGGGGCCATGAAGAAGGTCCCGCCGGTCCCCCGCTTCGAGAGGTACACTCCTTGACACATAGCGTATCCGCCATCCTCTTAGAAATCGAAGACAAAGGCCTCGTCCGACTACCTCCCCGACCTAATAACAACAAGAATCAAGATCAACGCTTCTACTGCCGCTTCCACGGAGATCGAGGGCACGAAACCGACCAATGCCGGGCCCTGAAAGACGAAGTTGAGGAACTCATCTCACGAGGGTTCCTCCGAGAATTCACTCGAGAAGGCCGACGGGATCGGCAGATGATAGGAACCGGAGACTTTCGCCTCCGAAACCTACTTCGACCCGCCTCCGGGGTCAGGATCTCGAGTCCGAGGGAACCGCAGATACGCCATTCATCTTGCACTGTGTCCACGGGGGGCCGATGGGAGGAGAGTCAAATACATCCGGAAAAAGCCTTCATCCAAGAGGCGAATGCTGTCCAAAACAACCCCTCGTCCGAGCTACAACCAAGGCCAGTCTCCTTCTCAGGAGAGGACCTCGAAGGCGTTCACCTGCCCCACTGCGATGCCCTCGTCATCAGCCTCCACATGGCTAACTGTGAAGTTCGTCGAATCCTCGTTGACAACGGTAGCTCAGTTAATATTCTTTTCCTCAAAGCCTTCGAGAGCCTCAAGATACCCGGTGGGAAGCTCAAGCCCGCCGGATACACGTTGCATGAATTCTCCGGCACCCCTGTCGTAATAGAAGGGATTGTCACCCTCGACGTCACCGCAGGATCGGCTCCTGTCAAGAGGACCGAATCCATGGATTTCATAATTGTCAACATCAAGGCAGCTTACAACGCCATTCTCGGCCGACCCGGACTGAGCTCCCTCCAAGCGGTACCTTCGGCCTACCATCTGAAACTTAAATTTCCCACCCCCCAAGGGGTCGGCGTCGTCCGAGGTAGCCACGAAGCAGCGCGGTCGTGCTATATAACCGCCGTCGGAGGAGGTGTATTCCCCCTCGACGCCGCTGAACTCGAACCCGAGAGGGATGGCCCAGCTCCCGAGCCTGTCGAAGAACTAGAAGAGGTCCTGTTCGACGCCGAGGATGAATCAAAGTGGTTCCGGGTGAGCCGCTCGCTCACCCAGGACTTAAAAACAGGCATCATCGCCTGCGCCCGTCGCAACGTTGATCTCTTCGCTTGGAAGCCCTCCGACATGCCCGGGATCTCCGAAGACTTGATTATGCATCGGCTGAGCGTCATCCCTGACTCTAAGCCGGTCGTCCAAAAGAGGCGCAAAGTCGCCCCGGAGAGACAACAAATTGTGAAGACAGAAGTGGACAAACTCTTGTCCGCTCAATTCATTCAGGAAGTCAGCTACCCCGAGTGGTTGGCCAATGTTGTTATGGTAAAGAAGGCAACAGGGGGTTGGCGGATCTGCATCGACTTCACGGATCTTAACAAAGCATGTCCGAAAGATCCTTTCCCCCTCCCCCGCATCGACGCTTTAATCGACGCAACCTCGGGGCATGAGCTACTATCCTTCATGGATGCATTCTCGGGGTACAATCAGATCCGGATGTTTCTACCAGACATTTCCAAAACCATGTTCGTCACCGACCAGGGTCTTTATTGTTACCGCGTTATGCCCTTCGGGCTGAAAAACGCCGGAGCCACGTACCAGCGGCTCGTCAACAGAATCTTCAAAGACCTGATCGGCCGCAACGTGGAAGTCTACGTTGACGACATGCTCGTCAAAAGCCGGGCCGGGCCAGACCACGTCACCAACCTCGAAGAAGCCTTTGGTGTCCTCCGACATCACAACATGAGACTCAACCCAGCTAAATGCGCCTTCGGCGTCTCCACTGGGAAATTCCTGGGGTTCATCGTCAACCAACGCGGCATTGAGGCAAACCCCGAGAAAATCCAAGCCATTATGGACATGTCCCCCCCTCGGAATGTCAAGGAGGTTCAGAGGCTCATGGGCCGGTTGGCGGCAATCGGCCGTTTCCTCTCCAAGTCGGGGGAGAAGTCTCTCCCCTTCTTCAAGGCCTTACGCGGAAAAGGGGGCTTCGAGTGGGGTACCCATCAACAAGAAGCCTTCGAACAACTGAAGCAATACCTCGCCAACCCACCTCTCCTCAGCAAGCCCGAGCCAGGCGAACCGCTTTGGCTCTACCTGTCAGCCTCGGATAGCACCCTCAGCACTGTCCTCGTCCGAGAAGAGGAAGGAGTTCAAAGACCATTGTATTATGTGAGCAAAGTACTACTCCCAGCCGAGACGGGGTACGCAAAAATACAGAAGGTGGCTTATGCCTTAGTCATGGCAGCCCGAAAGCTTCGTTCTTACTTCTAGGCCCACTCCGTCCAAGTACTGACCGACCAGCTACTAAAGACTGTCCTTCACAAGCCCGAAAACTCCTGCCGCTTAGTCAAGTGGTCAATTGAGCTGAGTCAGTTTGACATCAGCTATCAGCCGAGGGTGGCCATTAAAGGACAGGCCCTCGCCGAATTTATAACTGAGTGCACCGTCTCCGAGCAGCCCAGCATCAGGGGTTCGGATCCGACCTGGGAGATCTTTGTCGACGGCTCATCATGCAAAACGGGGAGCGGGGCAGGCATCATCCTTCATGGCCCCGACCAATTCCTACTTTAATACTCCCTCCACCTCAACTTTCTGGCCTCCAACAACGAGGCAGAGTACGAGGCCATGATCGCCGGATTGACCCTCGCCTACCGAGCCAGAGCCAAGCAAATCCGGGCCTTCAGCGATTCTCAGCTCGTGGTCAATCAGATCACCGGAGAATACGAAGCCCGCGATGATCGCATGATGAGATATTTGGCGGCAGTCCGATGACTCTTGGCGTCCTTCAGCTACGCCACAGTTATCAGAGTCCCCAGGGAACAGAACGCTCAAGCGGACGCGTTGTCCAAACTCGCCTCTTCCTCCTTCGAAGGTCTCGATCAGATGGTGCTCATAGAAATCTTCCTAAAGCTAAGTATCAATGACCCAGAGCCGGAGGCGATGTGTGTGCAAGATGGTACCAGCCCAGACGACTGGACCACTCCCATCCGAAGATTCTTAATCAATGCCGAGCTCCCTGAAGACAGGACCGAGGCCAGACGAGTCAGAGTCCGAGCTGAAAGATTTGTCATGATTGATGACATCCTCTTCAAACGCTCATACACCTTGGCCGACGGCAAACCATACCTCCGCTGTCTCACCAGCGGCGAGGCCAGCTACGCCCTTAAAGACCTACACGAGGGGATCGGCGGATGCCACATGGGGAGCAGGACACTTGCTCGGAAGGCCCTGAATCAGGGGTACTATTGACCGACCATGCTCCAGGACTCACAAGACTTAGTCAAAAGGTGCGGCCCCTGCCAAAGGTTCTCCCCTATCAAAAGGCTTCCTCAAGCCAATCTCCGATCCCTGACGAGCCCTACGCCGTTCGCCATGTAGGGGATGGACCTTGTGGGGCCCTTCCCCCCAGCAGTAGGGCAAAAGGAATTCCTGATAGTCGCCATCGACTACTTCACCAAATGGCTCGAAGCCGAGCCACTGTCCAGCATCACCGAGCACCAAGTACAACAATTCTTTTGGAAAAACATCATTTGCCGGTTCGGCATCCCCCGGATCCTCGTTACAGACAACGGAACCCAGTTCCAGGGTCAGAACTTCCAAACTTTCTGCGCGGACATTGGTATCCAGCAACGCTTCTCCGCTATTTGCCACCCTCAGTCCAACGGCCAAGCGGAGAACGCGAACAGGCAAATCCTCGACGGCCTCAAGAAGCGCCTCGAAAGTTCCCCCAAAGGGCTTTGGGTCGAAGAACTGCCTAGTGTGCTATGGGCGTACCGAACCACCAAGAGGATCCCCATGGGAGAAACGCCGTTCGCCTTGACCTACGGGACGGAGGCAGTCATCCCCATCGAGGTCGGCCTGCCTTCTCCCCGTATCATGGCCGTCGACGAAGCTGACAATTCATCAGGCTTAAGGGCCAACCTGGACCTCGTCGCCGAAGTCAGAGAGAAATCCTCAATCCGGAGAAGCATCTACCAACAACGGATCGAGAAGTTTTACAACAAGAAAGTCCGCCCCACTAACATCAAGGCGGGAGACCTCGTGCTACGAAAACTGTCCGTCTCTGATCCAACCAAGAAGAGGAAATTGGCCCCCAACTGGGAAGGCCCATACCGTATAGTCGAGGCTGTACGCCCTGGTACGTACCGACTGGCGGATATGGACGGCCGGCTCATCAGCCGACCCTGGAACACCGAGCACCTAATGAAATTCCTAGAAGAGCGAACATAGGTTCTAACTTGGCTAATGTATATAAAATCTTTTGTAAGCTTTCATGTGTAAAAGGCGGCTTCGACGACCCTCCCTATCTAGTATGAAAGAAATCTATTTTTGTCAAACTCCACATGCCTCGGCAGATCCGACTTAACACCAAACAATGGGATCGGCACCCGAGTCCTCGCTCCGGTATTATCCCCAACGTCTCGTTAGGTCCAATCCAGCTTCAGGCCCAGGACTCTTCCTAAGGCCCCGCGTTGATCCCTCATGGATTGACGGAGCCGAACCACGCCTCCGCCGTCATTCACCGCACTTCTAAACAGAACAAAAGAGGAAATGGATTCTTTATTCATACTCCTTTATTTGGTTATGAGAAAACAAACAAAGACCGTTACAGGACCACTCCACTTATCTCAAACTGAAGGAAGCCACCATCTTAGGGCCCCTCGGGTCCAACGAAGGGCGGGACCACTCCGACCGAACGGCTAGGAGCCCTCTCCTCGTCATGACGGTCCTTGGGCTCAGCCACGATCGACACTCCAGCCACGGAGCTCTGGGCATCCACTGGTCGCATGCGCTCCAGCAGCAGCAGCGCAGAGGGAACCCCCTCCGCTCGCCGACCCACGGAGGAAGATGTCGAGACACCCAGCATCGTCTTGTAGTGGTGTATCTCCATATCCTTCTCCACTATGACATCGCGAAGTAGCCTCTCAGAAGAGGGCCTCTGTACCGAGGCGTTCGACATGGTATGTCCAAGTCCGACACCTCCGAGGTCCCGGTCCACCATCGCCCTCCTCAGCCGGCTCGCCTCCTCACTTAAGGCCTCAGACTTATTCCGATAATAGTTAAAGGCCGCATCCGTATCACGAGCCCCCTTTCGGTAGCGAACCAACGTGGCCTCCAGGGCCTCAACTTTGCTCCGGAGCCACGCCACGTCGGAACGACGGGGGTCCACCTCGGGAAGAGGAGCCGCAACCTATAAGGAAACCAGCCAACTCAAAACACATAAGCAAGGAGGGTCGGAAACACCCGAAGTCAAAACACTTGGCCGGTCAAAAATCCTTTTTTTATAAATTGAGTCGCTTCTTACAAAAATGCGGTGGCCAGTCCGCGGAAGGCAAATACAATCGAGAGAAGGAAATAGAAAGACAAAAATTATACAACTTATTTTCCCACCTCGGCATCAGCAGGCGGGTCCACAGGGGGGTCGGCAGACGGGTCAAGAGCAGGCCCTTCTTCGCCAGGGGTCTTCGGTGTCCCCTCAACCTCCATGTCATACTCAAAATTGGACAGGTCAAGGGTCGGGTAGAAGTGCCTCACGTGGCTAAGGGCCTTAGCATAACACTCGTCTTGAGCCTTGATCACCAGGAGCTGACCCGTCTCTGTCAGCTCTTCCCTTTCCTTGGCAAACTCCTTCTCCTGAGCCGCCATCTTCTTCGCCCATTCCTCCTTCTCCTTGTCGAACGCCGTCTTCATCTCTTGCTCCTTCTTCTGAGAGCCTTCGAGCTCTATCTTCATCTCCTTCGTCTCCTGCTCGGCCTTGTCCGCCCGGTCGCGCTCCCGCTTCAAAGCGGCCTCGTAAAGGCCCCTCACGTGGGCCCCCCTGCACGGTTGCCTGCAGTCACCAAGCACAACTAAGGAAGCCTCCTCTACAACATAATTACGGGACAAGAGAGGTTGACAGACTTACCAGCACATTGGCCTGTGCGAGGCGAGTATACGCCTCATCCAGGGTCTTGGTCTTCATCTCCGAACGATCCCGGGGGGTCGCCAACTTACTCGCCACCTCAATGGCTTGCCGCCCTCGGGTCAGACAGTCTCCCTCACGGATCGACCAACTCGGCACCCACGGTCGCCGAAGCCTCTCCTCTACCTCCGGATCTGCCAGAGGGCCCTTCCCCTTATCGAGATCGATGACCTTGCCCTGGTCCGGACCGCCCTGAACCGTCGCGTCCTTGACCGTCTCCGAGCGAGTCCTTTTGGCCCTCGGCTGAACAGGGGCCTCGGAAACCACCTGGGACGACCCCCTCGTCTTCATCACCCCCATCTTCTTCTCGGCCTCCTCCTTCTTCATGGCGAGCCTTTTCGCCTTGATCGACTCAGGATCCATATCTGCAAAAAGATCCAGTAAGGACAATGAGCACAGAGGAACAACAAAGCCAAAAGAAAGAAACAACTACATACATAGATCGGCCGGGCTCATCCGATGCTCGCCAAGTGACCCTCGGTCACCTTCGCCCAGTTGATACTATACGACAGACGGAGGCGCTCAACAAATCCCCACTCCTCGACCGTCAGGTCCCTCGGCCTCGGCGTTTTATAGCTCGGCTTGGAGTGGTTCCACCGAGTGGGAATGTCCCAAGGTTCCTCACTCCGGATCACCAGATATTTCTTCTTCCAATCCTTGATGGAGTCTGGATGACCGTGGACAACCTTCCCCTTGCCCCGGGGCGAAATGTAGTAGACACCCTCAGCCGCCGAGCTGATCATCAACATCGCTCGAAAGACATTCAGCCGTAGAGGTACCCTCTGCTCCTTGCACATCAACACGAAGCAGATGATCTGCTTCCAAGAGTTGGGCCCATACTGCATCGGCGCCAAGGACGCCCAGTTCAGCACCTCGCGAACAAACGGGTGAACTGGCAGCCTCAGGCCGGAGATAAAGGCATCCACGGGGAAGACGCAATACCAATCCGGCAGGGGGTCGGTCGGTCGAAGAGTGGAGCTCGGCAACATGAGCTCGTAACTGGACCCTATGTGGTACGCCAGCCGCAAAGCCTCCAAGTTACCTGCCTCCAGAACGGTCGGAAGTGTGTCCATTATCACCCTCTTCCGGCTCGGTGACGACGGTTGGACCCCAAACACCTCCTTATCAGAAAGATCGTCAGGGTAACAACGGAATGCCTTAGGCTGTACAGGCACCTGGATAGAGCCCCCAATCCTCGACCCCTTCTTCTTCGGAGCCCTCTTCTTCTTCTTGGTTCGTTCCGGCGAGGGGGTAGATAATCACCTCAGACCGGTCGGCATGGAACTCGAGCCCACGCCCTGACCTCCTATCGGAACCCCTTCGGCTTCACCCCCTTTGGAGCCACCCTCCTCTTCAGGAACCAACCCCAGAATCTGGACTTCGGCGGAACTACCGCCCCCCTCCTCAGAATCGCTACTCTCCACAACAAAAAGCCTCCGAGACCGTAGCGGCTTCACATCATACACTGGCTGATCCTCGCCTACAGACTCCCCCTCGAGATCAGACTCCTCCCACGAAGTCGATTTGGAGGCGGGTTTTACCTCCCCCCCAGACGTCGACGCTGACGAGCCAGACTGAGCCCTATCCATCTGTGCCTAAACTAAACAAACTTACCAGCAAACCTGGGGTCGCTTCGGAAGAACGAGCCTGGTACAGCAAACGGTAGGGACGAGCACTGAAGTGTTGGGAGATTTTTTGAAAGAGAGAAGCGAGTAAGAAGTGGACGATAGGGGGAGAGGGGGGAACATTTATAGAGGACAAAAACGGCTCCTCGATTTCCGCAATTACTGTTCACCGATTGACGTGTAGCGGCCGCGTGGAAAACCGCGCCACATCCTCGAAACGTGGGCTACTGACGTCATTCAGTGCCAGGCTGGCAGCCAGACACAGGGGTCGGGTTGGATGAAGTGCTCGGCGGAAAAATTTTCTTTTTAAAGATTTAAGGCCACTGTCGCAATTTTAACTCAACAAAACAACAAAATGATAAATCAATTATTTTACTTTGTTTGTTGATTATTTCCACAATTCTTTACTTTTTGCATCAAAAATATTATTTCTTCAAAAATAATTAATTAAATGAAATCGTATAGAAATAAGATGAATTATAAACAATATCAGCGGAAACAAGCCATTTTAATAGGTAAATGAGTACAAATATTTATATATAAATTCGACACATCAGCCACAGGGCTCGGTCGGCTCCCCTCTCACCCGCGAACAACTTGGGGCTTACAGCCTTGGCAGCCAAAAACCCCAAATTGTTCCCGGGTGGCAGGAAAGCCACCATCGCCTGTGCCCCGGGCTCCAGGTCTCGGTCGGCTCCTCTCTCACCCGCGAACAGCTCGGGATTTACGGCCTCGTCAACCGAAACCCCGAATTGTTCGCGGGTGGGAGGAAAGCCACCATCGCCTAGAACCCTAACAGAAAGCAGATCGACCCGCATATCCGAGGCTCTTCAGCCTCAGATCCAGAATACGGTGGGTACCCCTCCCGTCCTGATCTCTCTCGGGCCAAACAACCGTGTGAGGGTCGTCTGACCCAAAAAGGATCCGGACGGCAGGGTCACCCCCGATTCGAGGCCCCTTGTCGCTACAAATTTTTTCAAAAAAGAGATGTCCGCCGAAGCGAACACCTCTGGTGGCCATTGGACCACCCTTGCTGCGATCAAACCCGCTGGGGGGAGAGGTATTTATAGCCTCCCCCATGGACCAGCCATCATGACATTGGGAAAGCCAATCGACGGAAGCCCATGCGCCACCTGCATTCATTAGGCGGTGCCATTTAATGCCTCTAGAAAATTGGAACATCGCATGGATCCCGGAAGCGCCTTCAATACTCCGCAAAGGCGACGGACCACGCTGCTCAAACCTTCTCAGGAAGAAACACCGGCTTGCCATCACCCTTGTCGACACATAATCCCTCGTCATCTCGAGGTTCGGTCGAGCACCAGGGCACTCTTCTCAGGAAGAAACAACAGCTCGCCATCACTCTTGCCGACACGTAATCCCTCGTCATCTTGAGGTTCGGTCGAGCACCAGGGCCTTCTTCTCAGGAAGAAACACCGGCTTGCCATCACCCTTGCCGACACATAATCCCTCGTCATCTCGAGGTTCGGTCGAGCACCAGGGTACTCTTCTCAGGAAGAAACAACGGCTCGCCATCACCCTTGCCGACACGTAATCCCTCGTCATCTCGAGGTTCGGTCGAGCACCAGAGCCTTCTTCTCAGGAAGAAACACCGGCTTGCCATCACCCTTGCCGACACATAATCCCTCGTCATCTCGAGGTTCGGTTGAGCACCAGGGTACTCTTCTCAGGAAGAAACAACGGCTCGCCATCACCCTTGCCGACACGTAATCCCTCGTCATCTCGAGGTTCGGTCGAGCACCAGGGCCTTCTTCTCAGGAAGAAACACCGGCTCGCCATCACCCTTGCCGACACATAATCCCTCGTCTTCTCGAGGTTCGGTCGAGCACCAGGGTACTCTTCTCAGGAAGAAACAACGGCTCGCCATCACCCTTGCCGACACATAATTCCTCGTCATCTCGAGGTTCGGTCGAGCACCAGGGTACTCTTCTCAGGAAGAAACACCGGCTCGCCATCACCCTTGCTGGCCAACAAACCCTCGCCAGCTCAAGGCTCGCTCTAACATCAGGGCAACCCCCTCAAGAAGGACCAGCGATTCACCATCCCTTTTCTACAACCGTAAACACTCCTCCACGGCTAGCTCCCGCACCCCCGCAGGAGTGGGGTCTTGTGTGGTAGGGTAAAAATGGCTTGGGGCCCAACCAGGGCCCAATACAGCTCTCACTCAAAAATGGTAAAAACAACAGTCTAGTTCGGCTTCGAGCCACTGCAGGGTCGGCGCCGAACCTCCAGTTCTCCCCCACAGATCTGGTCTCCTCGTATCCGATGAGCGGCGATGGCCCTCGGCCTCCGATCCACAACAGCCCTCCGGGCCGTCCGCCCATCCTGGTGTAGAATGAAGATGACTTGGCGCACCCTACGCCACTAGATTCTCCCAGAAGCACAGAAGCCCCATGATCTGCCATGTCAGCTCCAAATACCACCAAGGGCTTTGCCGCGTCAGCCCTATACCACTCCTGGTACTGCCACGTCAGCCCTAAACCCCCTGGGCCTTCTGCCACGTCAGGCCCATGGGCTTTCGGGTTCAGACCCGGCCCCCAAGCGGATCCAAACCCGGTTGGAATTCTCTATAAATACTAGACCCTCACCCACCTTTTCAGGTAACCAATCTTTTGCCACTTAAATTCACCTAGTTATTGCTACTCTCTCACAGAGACTGACTAGATCGTCGGAGGGTCCGCCACCGGGATAAACCCCGGTGTTTCAGGACCGTCTGCAGCTACACAAGACCTCGGATCCGAACCCTCTGATCCGAGCCGAGGCATCCACCTCACTCCGAGCCCGTCGCAGGAGCCGCCAGGTCACTTCGAGGGTCGTCTGACAAGCAGCTTTCTCCTTCAATACAAATTGAGTTCCTAACTCACACCTGGTGCATCCACACGTCTCCCAGAAATAAACCGCATCAACGTACAAAGCACGTAGAATACAAATATCGAAATATTATATTTTTGTTGATTCAAAATAGGGAAAAATCAATATTGAAAATAAATAAATAGTCGATAATCAAAATACGGGATGAAAACACATTACAAAATACACGTGCATAACACACGAGGGCAAAATTGTAATTTCCAATTTTGCGGGATGTTACACTCTCCCCCTCTTAGAGTAGTTCCGTCCCCGGAACTCGCTAGGGTAAAGATTGTATTTTGTACATGTCACAGAAAATATTTGTATTTAGAAAACTGCAACTTTAAGAAAAATAAATGTAGTATACGCAACAAACAAGACAAACTCTTTATAAGAAAACTATGAATATTCAAATGTTACAAGACAGAAAAATAAAAATAGGAAAATGGCATAAGAAATGAAATGTGACAGTAGACAGAATAGTTTGAGAGAAATTTCCGTACAAAAATAGTATTAGGTAAGCTATTAGATAAAAGGGAAAAGTCAATTATGTCGTTAATTTCGAAATAGTTCGGAAAACAATGTGGTGAAGAAAACATAGTCAATAGATAATTTAGAAAAATTTATCGATGTAATAAACGGTAGAAATTTCGCAAACTGTAAAACGAAATGTAATTAGCAATTTAAAACAAGACCATTGAATAAGAGTTTGGAAAAATAAATGGGAATGAGACTTGGTTGACAACATAGATAACATAAAATGACTTTGTATATCAATTAATAAAATAGTTTGTAAGGTAACTATGATAATTATACACACAATTTGAAAAAATAAAAAGCATACGTCGAAATACTTTTGAATATACAAAATTTTGTAGTGATGAAAATAATTTATAAGACAAAATAGTGTAAAGCACATACACGAGATGAAAACACAATTGAAAACAATAATTATATAATATAGCAAATTAGGACAATAGACATAAACAAGTATATGCAAAAATATTAATGTAGTAATTAGATGAGGGTAAAATGATATGTATAATAAGAATATTGAAATATATGGCATACATAGAAATCATTGGAAAAATATATGTAATACTAAGAATGTAAAGACAGTTAAAATTTGAGAAAAGATAATGTATAAATCGTGAGTATATGCATTATATTAAAGAAGCGTAAAACTATAAAAGTAATGAGTAGCAGTTAATAGTAATATATCAAAACAAATATGCAATAATAATAGTACCGAATGGAAACAAATAAAACAAAAATGGTAAGTCATATTTATATAGGAAAAAAATTTCAATCTTGTTAAAAACATATAGGATAAGATGATATAGTATCACAGAAATCAAATCATATAAAATGAGTGCACATAAGAAAAAAATCCAAAATAATAAATGAAGAAAATAGTGGTTGCAATATTATTTTAATAAACAGCAATTTGACAAAATACGTAAAGTAATATTAGATATAAATGGGAAAAACATAAAGTGACATAAATACATGAAAGACAAAATTTTAAGTTCGAAAAATAGGTTTAAAATATCAAGACTAAGGAAGATAGATAAATAATAAATATTCAAATCATAAAAATATTTATTTGAAAAATATTGACTACGGAGAAAGTACCATGATAAAAATCTACAAAAATAATTTGAGAGGGAAGTGTGTAAGGTATCATGAATGACGGTCCAAGCCAACCACGCTTCCACTGCGCCACTCTGATACCCAGGGGAAAATGTGCTCGCATACACTCTCATATTAATGTATACGAGAAGAATATCATGAATGAAATTGAATGCAAGTTCAATAACAACTTCATTCACGACTCCAGTCATCCAAAAGAAAGAGAAAACATCAGTTTATAGAGCAACACAAATGCAAATCACTTACATTTAAATCTCTATAGACTGAAACTCACACTCTAGTGTCTGCAGGAATAATATTGTAACTACTCAATAAGGTGTCACGGGTTCTAGACTATAGTCAATGATCTTACTACTTTTCCTAACAAATCTTTAGTCTATCAAGTTCTGATTTACTTGGGTTAGCTGTAGGAGTCAGTTCCCAGCTAGCGGTGGTCCGAAGACGCTTAAATACCGTGTCGCTTAGGGTTGTTTACACCCGGTTGACAGAAGGACTCCTTTAGCTTGTTCCCAAATTTATCGTTCCTTTTTATCGTTCCTTATAAACTTGTACTACTTGTGAAGCATGCTCTGATACCATCTGTAACACCCCGAATTTTTAAATAAGGATAAATTCGAGATTTCACAGGATCTTTACTTCACTTCGTACAATTTTACAAGGAATTTAAAACTTTTTATTCACAATACATCAGAGTTCAATTACAACTTGGTTTTACACAACGGAAGAATGAAATTTACAATAAAACATTTACAACATCTTTAAAATAAAGTAGCATCAGCATATCCACTTTATAGCTTCATGAATGGTCCTTTACCTGCATGTTAATCTGTGGGCTCGTCAGTTACTTACAACTGACGAAATGTTATACACGGCTATCCTCTCTATGCCGGGAATAGTATAACGATCTCATACTTTAACAAATCACAAAAAAGATTGAATGAACAAGTAAAGTGTCAAGAGTGATTATTCTAAATATAAGTGTATGTCATGCCTTAATGCCTAATGCACACAATTCTACACTAGGATGACATTAATGCACACTTGTTCAGATTCTATGCATCCCATACTACATAGGTCTGAGGGCAAGTACCTACGTACTCTACATTGAAGGGTTCGATCCCTCGCCATGAGACTACCCAGTAATAAAATAAGTTTTAGAGTTATTTCACAGATACGGATTTCAGCCTCCCTGGCTATAATAACAGATCCCAGCCTCCCTGGCTATTATATCGTGAGAATAATCCCGTAAATGCCCCTCTAGGCCCGGTATATACATATTCTTTGGAGTATGGTAAACATCCGTCGACTACCCTAAGTCCTGGATAAAATACAGTCCATCTCCTATGGGACAACCACAGTCCACCAACTGGGTCTATAGCCACGGAGATCCACCGCCGACTATATAGAAGCACCCATTTACGTTTGCACAAGTCTATTACATCTTCACCTAAGTGCTTAATTATTTTTTTTTAGTTCAAGACATGAATATGTTATCACCCTAGAATTGGTTTTACCTCATACCGGATTTATTCACAAAATACGAGATCACCCGACGGCATTATCTCAAAATCAAGTCTCAAAAACCTTTCTTTCAAAATTACCGGTAACCGAGGTCTTACTAATTCTAAATCATAAACCCTTCATGTGCAAGAAACATGGGTACACATACCCTTTAATAATCATGTCTTAACTCAAAGTATTCTTAAACAATTATCCATGTTTCATTTTAGAACTTATTCATGCATTTCACTCTAACATAGAACAAATAGTTCCTTTCTTGACAAAAGATTCAACATTATAAATTTCTACTGGCAAGTTATACAAATCCACATTACCCAAATAATACTTTTTGGGGTTAAAACTCATGTACTAATTTATATTTCATTTTCCTCAAAATATGCAATAAAGTTATGATTAACTTTAATATTTATTACTTCATTTTATATGAAGAAAGTATGAGTTTTAATCAAAAGCCCCCTTTTTAAAGTCTCATTTTTACTTTCTTAAAATAGACAATAAAATTTCCATAACAATCTCTAATAGCTTCCATTTTATCTTATAACCATAATAGGAATTTATTCATACTAAAAAAAAACATCTTATTCTATTAAAACCAATCAAAAAAAAATATAAAAGATGGCTATCAAGATTTGAACCCAAGATCTCTTATAAGAGGTGCTCACTGACTAACCAGTAAGTCCAAATGTGATTTCTGTTTAGAAGTTGTATACATATACTTTTGTTCACACTTTTCTGAAATTGTTTCTTTTTAACAAAACTTGTTTACCCAATAATCCAATCCTTTAGGATATTGGAATAAACTTCTCTTTGGACTAAAAGGAGATCTTAAATAGTAATCAACAAGTCCAAACTTATTTTTAGCATATATCTCATTTTAAAAAAAAAGATTTTTCTTTCTTTACAAAATTTACATTTCTTTTCAAACTCGAAAATTAAAATCATGCTTTTCTAAAAACTAGTTTATGCCCAACATCCTACAAATAAAAATTTGTGTTAAGAATCAAACATATCTTTTAATCGATTATGAATGTCTCAAAGGAATTCCTTTCATACAAAAAATTGTATTTTTTGACATATGTCAACATACTTCATAAAAAAATTATTTCCTTCTCTTTCATCATATCGCTAATCATATGTCGAAATATAGCATTCTTTAACAATTTCTCATACATATCGAGTATTCTAACATTGTTCATAGCAATAATTCTTTAGTTAAACTCTTCTTTTCAATTTACACATAAACTTGCATTTCTCAAAACTTGAATGAAAAAAAAAAATGTTTAATTTCTCTTATACAAATTGGGAATTTATAGCATGCCAACAAGTCTCAAATCATAAGAATTTTACAAAATCTCTTTCATGAACAAATTATTATTTTCCAAATGTAACAATAAAAAATATACATATGTCAATAATAACAAAATTTTACTTTCTTCTTTCTTAGTCAATAAATCATAAAGCATGTTTATCATATGATATTCATCACTAAAATTCCCATATACTCAACAAGTACAAAAATTGCAATCACATTAACATGATTCATGGTATAAAGAAATTCTTCTTTTTAATTAGCATGATATCACAACAAAATCATCCTCATTCAAAACATGATATACTAGCATAAATTTTATCTTATAATTCTCAAACAATATCTTCTTATACTACTCTTTTTTTTGTATGCATATCCTACACTAGAAAATAATGAAATCACCCACTAACACAATGTTAATCTATTTGTCAACATAGCATGATTCACTATTAATCTCACCACAATCATGGTATAGTTATTCTATTTTATCAAACTACTCATTCACTTTTATTAGCATGTACATTTAAAAAAATTTAGAAAGTAGGAGAACACCCACCTTTTGTGAAGCTTGAAAAGAAAAGAGAACACCACTTCTAGCTCCAAAGATTCCTAGCTCCTAGTAAGGCTTCTCCTCCTAGCAATTGCCTCCAAGCACAAAACTCTCTTCTCTCTTTCTTTTTTTTTTCTTTTGATAATGTTTTTGGTGCAAGAGAAATATAGGAAATGAGACTCTATTTATAGATTTTGGAAGGGTTTAAAGTGCAAAAATCCCTCCCTAATAACTCTTCAAATTAATTAATGCAACCTTACATTTTCCTAACTCCTAAAACTTACAACCTTTCATCTCCCCACTCTTCATGAATATAAAGCTCCATTTCTCTCTCTCCCTTCATGAAAACCGGCCACCCCCTAGACCACAAAATGGTCCAAATACATTTGTGTGTGCATGCACACATGCACAAACAAATATGAACACATTTCTATAACTCTAAATGTGTACTAATATTGTAACTTGTCATGTATAACTTAATTTATTATTTTAATAATGGGCTTGCTACATGGGCTCATTTCTAATTAATTAATTTGATTATCTAGTGGGCTTGCTACATGGGCTCATTTCTAATTAATTAATTTGATTATCTAGTGGACTCCTCTCCTAATGGGTTAGATTTTATTCTATAGGTCCATGAATCAAAAGAAGGCTTAATTAAAACTTATGCATGCTAAAAATAGTAAAATGAGAGTAGCAAAAATGAGAATAAAAATTTGCACGTGCACCATACGTGCAGAAAATCGAAAAATGCATTTTAATCAAAATAAGGGAAAAATAAATTTTCGTTTTATAAAAATAGATTTGTAAACATAAAATAAATAATTGGAACCTAGAAATTATCACCCGTAGCGGCGGAAAATATGTAATTAATATGTGTATTGAAAACACGTACAAAGCACGTAGAATACAAATATCGAAATATTATATTTTTGTTGATTCAAAATAGGGAAAAATCAATATTGAAAATAAATAAATAGTCGATAATCAAAATACGGGATGAAAACACGTTACAAAATACACGTGTATAACACACGAGGGCAAAATTGTAATTTCCAATTTTGCGCGGTGTTAAAATTTCTAATCACTGACATTTCCGTTACTTGAGTAATAGTGATGTATTGCTAGATACCTCTCACTGTTTGTAATAATAGAATATGATTTTAGTATTACTGTCAACGTAACAGGAACTTACAAGGTCACACACTTAGAATTGATCGAAATTGGGATTTAAATTCATAAAATGATTTAATTGGGGATCCAAGTAAGACTTGGACTCCTGACATTGGTTGGACATTTAATTAGATTAAATGTGCTGACTAAAATTCAAAGACCCACACACGAATCTAAACCAGGTCAGATTGTGAGTCCAATAACCTCATTTGTCTCTTAGGGTTAATTTTCTACAGCTATATATATGATATGTATCTGTGGAAAAGTGATATATGAGAAAACCTTAGCCGTCACAGAAACTGTGATAAAAGAGAGATCGTGAGGAATAATCCTCTTCCCACAGCTAGTACCGCGGCATGAGGAAGAGCTTGAATTGATCCGTTTGTATGGATACCATAGAGGCACAACAATATTGCGGTGCTGTGATCGATATTTAATTGGAGACAATAGATCCATCTTCAAGGTATAACTCCTAAACACGATTTATGATTTTCGCATGGATCTATGGCTATGTTTCGATATTTCTTTGTATTTTTTTGCTGTGTATTTGATCTGAGACTACCATCGAAACCTAACAGTGGTATTAGTGCCACTTGCGAAACCATAATTCGGTTATGAAAGATATGTGACTATTCGTGATATGTTCACACGTTTGGTAGAAAGATTCATATGTGATATAATTTTTGGAACAGTTGCAATCTAAGAATTTGTTTATGTGTTGGTTATTAACACGGATGCCACACTAGGGTAGCCATCGATTTGGAACCATTTAAAACTCTAGAAAGATGTGATTTGCAGTGACGTTAGGGTTTCTTAAAGCATGAATAGTTCATGCACTTGCGTCGTTTGCAATAGCGTTATGCTCTGGGGCGCTACCCCACGACCCCGCAAGGGGAGGCCTCCCATTAACCCCCGCCCGCTGACCGGGCAGCAGAACCCCTATGCCAGCTCTGCGCAGGGCAATAATGATTCCCCAAAAACTAATTTTTTATTAAAATAAACTAAATAAAATCATAACAATATATTCTTCGATTATTATGTTCTATGATGGATGGTGCATGGCTGTGACCTTAGTTCTGTGATGCATGGTTTAGTTCTGTGATACATGGTTTATGTTCTGTGATGTATTGTTTATATTTTGGTATTTTGAATATGGCCTGCATGTCGTGTCTTTCTCTCTACATTCTCAATGTAATCCTTTCTCTCTAAACTAAAATTGTACATTATTTCTTTATATGTAAATGTAATCTCACTGAGGAGGCAATGAATTGGCAGCCATACAAGGACAAGATTGAGAAGCTGCTTAGAGAAGACGATATAATCCTTTTGTTTAATTTTTGATCCTCTCATTGGCTTGAGAGAATCAGTGTGTTAGGGCCACAACCATGTCACATAAATTTTATGCTTTTAATTTTGTATATGATGCATTGTTGTATCCTAATGGATGATGAATGGTGAGATCAATTAATAAAATAATAAAAATCCCTCAAAGTAAATATTAAGCTGCAATTTCTTCCAATGCATGATACTCGTCTAGGCTAGGATCGATTAAGTGTAGGTCTGCCAAAGCAGGGTGCCTTTATCTATCCTAATGAGCCGCGATGAGATAAAAGTAATATTCAACTACCAACCATTGGGTCTGACTTAACTAGACTATTTCAATAGGATTGAAGGTTTAGAGGCATAGAGTTGGGCTTTAGTCTATGAGATAGATTAAAGTGTTACTCACCCAACTATCCAAGAGTTGCATATGATGTAATTGGAAAATGTTCCCTACCTAAATAACTGAATTTTGGGTGATCAGCCAAAGCTGACTCAAAACTAGGTGAATATGGATCTTGGTCTACTAGAAAATCTTACGATGAGATTTTCTGAGTCAATAATGAGCGTCATTGACATGAATAAAAATAGTAGGAGGCACATTTAATAAAAGAACTTATTAAATATTTCAATGTCATGATACATACTCTACATATTTCTGTTGATGATTAATATTTTTTCACTGCATATTTCTGTGAAATGATATTTACTTTGCATATTTATGTTGATAGATTACCATGGCATTTAACACATCAAATAACCTATCATTGTGATCTGTCCTTGAAAAGGACAAACTATCTAGAACAAATTTTCTAGACTGCTACATGAATCTGAGGATAGTCCTCACGCATGAGAAAAAGTTGTATGTTCTAGAGCAGCCTATTCCTGATCCACCTGCTGCAGGTGCCCATCGCACCGAAAAGGATGCTCATAAGAAGCATCAAGATGACGCCTTGGACGTTGGTTGTCTCATGCTAGACACCATGAACTCTGGGCTTCGGAAGCAACATGAGAACATGGAACAATACAATCGTACACCTCAAGAGGCTTTATCAAGAGCAGGCTAAGCATGTGAGGTTTAGAGTCTCAAATGCATTGTTTCGGTGCAAACTGGCAGAAGGAAGCCCTTTTAAAACTCATGTGCTCAAGATGATTGGGTACATAGAGAATCTTGAAAGGCTTAGTTTTCTATTAGGTCAAGAGTTGGCCACTGACTTGGTCCTGCAATCGTTGCCAGAAAGTTATAGTCAATTCGTCATGAACTACAACATGAATGAAATTGACAAACCTCTGCCAGAACTGCTAAGCATGTTGAGAACTGCTAAACAGAATATTAGTAAGAAAAAGACTATTATAATGTTCCAACAGGCCAAAGGTAAGGGCAAGGGCAAGGGCAAAAAGCAGATTAAGAAACCCAAAGACAAGGGGGAAGGGCAAGGGCAAGGGCAAGCGCAATATCAAGCCCAACACTTATGCCTTGAAACCTAACGGTGGGGTGGCTAGGGAGGGCACGTGCTTCCACTGTGGTGAGACCGGACATTGGAAGAGGAACTGCCATAAGTACCTGGAGGAGCTTAAGAAGAAGAAAGGAAGTGGGACTTCACTAGATGTATTTTTGTTATAGAAGTCAATTAATCTACTTCTGCATCTTGGGTATTAGATACTGGATGTGGATCTCACATTTGCATAAATGTGCAGGATCTCAAAAGGAGTAGACCATTGGCTAAGGGCGAAGTTGACCTACGAGTTGGAAATGAAGCAAAAGTTGTTGTTTTAGTTGTAGGAACTTGTCATTTATCATTGAGTTAGAGAATTATTATTTTGTACCTGCTATTAGTAGAAATATTATTTCTATTTCTTGTTTGGACAAGAAGGGTTTTTTCATTTATAATAAAGGACAAAAGTTTTATTCAGTTGAATGATATCTGTTATGCTAGTGCACAATTGAGTAATGGACTTTATATTCTCGACCTCAAAATGCCCGTCTATAATATAAATACTAAGAGCTTCAAATCAAATGATACGAACCCAACTTACCTCTGGCATTATCGTTTGGGCCACATAAATGAAAACCGCATATCCAAACTCCATAAAGATGGATTCTTTGACTCATTTGATTTTGAATCATATGAGGTATGTGAACCTTATTTGTTGGGCAAGATGACAAAGGCTCTATTCACTGAAAAAGGTACGTAAAAGGGTTAGTGATCTTTTAGGTCTCATACATAGTGATGTTTGCTGACCTTTCAACACATTGGATAGAGGAGGTTTTCAGTACTTCATTACATTTACTGATGATTTCAATAGATATGGATTTGTGTATATGATGAAACACAAATCAGAATCATTTGAAAAGTTCAAAGAATTCAAGAATGATGTACAAAATCAACTTGGTAAAAGTATTAAAGCCCTTTGACCAGATCGAGGTGGTGAGTACTTAAGCCAAGATTTTGATAACCATCTAAAAGTGTGCGGAATAATATCTCAACTCACTCCCTCTGGAACGCCGCAATGGAATGGTGTCTCTGAGAGGAGGAGCCAGACCTTGTTAGACATGGTCCGATCAATGATGAGTCATGCAGATCTTCCAAGCTCCTTCTGGGGACATGCTTTATTAACAGCTGCTTTCACATTTAACCGTGTTCCATCTAAAACGGTTCAAGAGACACCATATAAGATATGGACTGAGAGGCATCCTAGTGTGTCTTTTATGAAGATTTGGGGTTGTGAAGCCTATGTAAGGCGTCAAGTCTGTGATAAACTTCGTCTCAAATCTGATAAGTGCTTCTTTGTAGGATATCTCAAGGAAACCAAGGGATACTATTTCTATAATCCGACCAAAGGCAAAGTGTTTGTCGCACAGACTGCTGTATTCCTAGAGAGAGAATTTGTCTCCAAAAGAACCAGTGGAAGAACAAAAGAATTTGAAGAAATTCAAACTTCACAAAGTAGCAGCGAACCAATGGTGGAAATGGAGCAGACTCCACAAATTTTTGTTGAACAACCACCTGCTCAAGTAGCACAAAGCCTACGTAAGTCTAGTAGGATACCTCATCAACCCGAGAGATATGGATTTCTCATAACTCAACATGGTGATATATTACTCGTGGATCAGGATGAGCCTATGACTTATGAGGAAGCTGTAAAAGGCCCAGATTCTGATAAATGGCTTGAGGCCATGAAATCTGAGATGGAATCCATGTATACAAACCAAGTATGGACTTTGGTAGACCCACCTGAAGGGATAAAACCTATTGGGTGCAAATGGTATTTTCAAGAAGAAAACTGACATGGATGGTAATGTGCATACCTTTAAGGGGCAGTTGATGAGTAAAGGTTTAAAACAAGTTCATAGTGTAGATGTAACCCTTGTTTTTTATTTTGTGTATTTTGAGTGTATTTTTTGTTTTAGTGTATATTTCCTCTTTGTTTTCCTCTTGTAATTCTTTTAGACGGTATATTGGATTTTTGTTTCTATATATTTTCAGTTTGTTATTTTATCATCTTTTTATTTGAATTCTTGATCTCGTGGTCTCTTTTGTTCGTCTCCATTTTATCGGGCCATTATTTGCGATCCTCTTTGTTTTATTTATTCGTGCCCTATTTTATTTCTCTATTTATTTTATTTTTTTGTGTCGTCTCATTTTTTTGTATACCTATTTTCTTGATCACCATATTTCCTTAATTTTTTTTTATATTATTCTTCTTAAACCCATTCTAATAGCTAATACCCACTAATTACCTATTTTATATCCTATACTGTTTTATATAAATTTCAACCCATTTATTTCACTAATCTACACCTAATTATAATCCTTACCCTGATTTCCAACCTAATCTAATAACCAGAGTTTATTAACTATTTCATTTAAACCTACTATTAATCTTATACCCTATAACTAACTACACCTATTACTTTAAATCTTACCTGATATCACCACCGAAATCTAATACCCCTAGACCGTGAGCTGCTTTACCCCAACCCGCTGGCACCCGAAGCCCATTTCCTTAGCATTCGACCCGCTCACCCTATGGCTCTGTCCGCCGTAACCTGTGTGCACCCTCCCCTCCTTCAAACCCTAATACATATATATCCTTATATATTTACAACCACAAGCAGCCTAGTTTCCCCAAACCATTGCGCCCTATCCTGTGCTACATCTCTCCCGTTTTCTCTCCATCCGCCGTTTCGCGCTCTCTTGCTATTGGGGTTTTCTTGCACGTGCTCGAGTGCACGTGTAGATCGTTCGTGGGCTCGTTGATTTTTTGCTCGTGGGTTTTGTTTGTTGCCGGGATCCGTTCCCGTTATTCTTGGTGCTCTTCGTTTTCGGCTTCGATTAACGCAAGTAACTTGTACTCCAATTCATTTGTTTGATACAAGTTTAAAAAAATCCACCTATAGTGTAGTTGGGCCTAGAGACGACTCTTGTTTGTGATATGCTTGATGAGTTTTGTCTCTATTGTGAAAATTTGACCATAGATGACCCACGACACAATTTAGACATGAATTAACCTAGGTTTTAACCGTTCTTGATTTGAACATGTATGTGAGACTTTTGTGAGAATTCGTGATTTGGTTGAGACCCATGTGATATATTTGGTGTGAATATGCTAGATACCCTAATTTATGATGTTTGGATACGTGGTAGACTCGATTTCAAGTTTGGGTGTGTTTGGATAAATTTTCTTGAATCTATGTCGATTTTGTTTTAAGGGGAAAATCTGTAGTTTGTCGCTGATCTGTTTTGTTTGCTGTTTTGGACTATTTTAAAGTCAGTATCTTAATTTCGGTATAAAACATGAGTTTTAGATAATTTCATCTATTTTCAACCCCTCTGACCTTGCTTGATTTTGTTTTCGTATGAGTGAGTTATGACTGTTTTACCACAGACGTGTCGATCTTTTTAGATTCTGTTTTTCGGTAATTTTGATGACAAATCATTTTAAAGAACTATTCTACATATATTATTTTGATCCAAAACATTGGTCAGTATTTCTTTACCTAGTTAGGGATTACCCAGAATTTTGGTGAATTTTATTGATGAGTTTTATGTGTTGCTTCATGCTCGTTTATGAAATCTATACTTGCTGTATTTTGTTTGCTGATCTGTAAAGAACCCTATTTTCACTATGATTCTTTTCACTGAATGAAAAATGTTTTTGAAATATAAACACTACAAAAGAAAGTAGATTTCCCGGCGCTTTTTGACGTCTTTACCGGCGTTTTTTTACGCCGGTGAAACATTCACCGGCGTTTACAATAGCGCCGGTCCAAATGCCGCCGAATCGAGCGTCGCTGAAAGGAAGGGGTCTACACCGGCGGTTTTCATGGGCGCCGGTAAATGTGAAACATACACCAGCGACATAAAAACGCCGGTGTATTGGGTCCTCTGAGTGCCGTATTTTACTTCCAGTAAACATTCACCGGCGGTTATAAACCGCCGGTGTTCATCAATTTACCTGGCGTTTACAAAAACGCCGGTGTATAGTGAACGTTCACCGGCGTTCTGTGACCGCCGGTGTACGTGCGTTTATGGCTGCCCGCTTTTCCCTACTTACAAGCACCGGCGTGACCAAAAACGCCGGTAAACCCTACACCGGCGTTTGATAAAACGCCGGTGTTCCTTTTTGCCGTTACAACTGACGGTGTTCACCGGCGTCTAGCGGCATACACCGGCGTTTGTGTGACCGCCGGTCTATCGCACACTGCAACTAATTCAATAGATAGACCGGCGTTTTATAAAAATCCGGTCTAGCTATGCCCGTTTGTATTCCTTTCTCCGTTTTCCGTTCGGTTTCAATTCACAATTTCTTTTACAAAACCTGTAAACCAATTCATAACTACTAATTCAACCAATTTCATTTCATATTAATCCGCAAATGACAACGAAACACAAGAAATATAATAAAGTTTAACACGTGTCATATCCAAATATCTCAACAAATCTTCTTAACAGTGTCATAATCACAACCAAATTCATCGCAAAATTAACAGTCATAATCACAACCAAATTAATAGACCGACGAACATCCCAAATATCTCAACATCCCAAATATCTCAAGTCTGACAAATATCCCAACTAAACCGTCTAACATAACTCTCATCCAAAAAAAACAGTCTGACATAACAGCGAGGAGGACATAAGAACAATCATACAGCAAGGACACAAGAACAGCAAGGAGGACCACGGATTCATACCCTCTAGGAGCTTCAGTTCTGATCATCAGAATTTTCTTCATCTGGGCGACCGCTCTGTGAACAAAAAAAAAACAATAGTTTAGTTCAACAGTATACCACAATACAGAATATACATATTTTTTGAACTTGCAAAAAAATCTAACTGTATCTTAAATTATAAGATCAAAGTGCCAATTGCAAATGGAATTGTTGATGATATATAGAGAGGTAAAATAATTACATTGCAAGCCTAAAAATCCGGTACTTAATTTTGTTTTTTAAATATATCTAAAATAACAAAACAAATGAAAATTCAGTATCTAACTTGAAAACTCTATATTATCTCCCTTGATTAGGAATATCCACTACCTAAAACAGTAAAACAAATAAAAATTCAGTATCTAAGCATCTCTTTCATGGATTGTCCAGACAATCCATGAAACTGTCATCGTGGACGGAAACCAAATATAAGAAAAATAAGAAAAATAAGCTAGGGCTCATATCAAGTGTATTTTTAGGGAACTGTCATCGTGGAAGGAAACCAAATATATATAGAATCCAGAAATGGAAACAGAAAGGAGAAAGGTAGAGACTTTGGATACACCAGGCTAACATAGCGGCATTTTCCTCATCTCTCTCTCATCCCTTGTTTCCCTTCAGCACATGAACAGAAAGAGACATCAGCAACAACAGCAAGAGCGACAAGAACGACAATAATAATAAATTATTATGAACAAGATGTCTCTATATGGGTTTCCAGATCTCCACTCGAGTCCACTCTTTCTAATCACAGCCCAATTAAGAACATAGACAACAACCACTGAACAATCCAATCACAGCCCAATCCAAATTGGCCATCCTAGATCCAATCATAGTCCAGATAAAAAAACCATGCCGAAGATTGCAATCAGGTTACATTAACAGTATATGAAAATGAAAATTTCTCCACTATCTGAGCTTATATGTTGCTCTCCAACTATATCGCAAAACCCAGGTGTTGTGCATATTCGGTCAGAGGATTGTGGCATACGTACCTATATACCATCCTCAGTTCAAAGTGAACCCATTCTTGGTATCAAAACAAACATGCCAAGAAGACAATCAGGTGCATGATATGAGCTTCACTAACAGTTAAGTGAAAATAGGACCAAAACAATAGCCTTAGAAGACCATCAGGTTTGTGAAATAAGCTTCACTAACAGTGGAAGGAAACTGGGGATGCTATGCAGCATACTTAGTTTGGAAATGAACCCATTTTGTGGTAAGAAAACCATTTTTGGCTAAGATTGCAATCAGGTTACATTAACAGTATATGAAAATGAAAATTTCTCCGCTATCTGAGCTTATATGTTGCTCTCCAACTATATCGCAAAACCCAGGTGTTGTGCATATCCGGCCGGAGGCCTGTGGCATACGTACCTATATACCATCCTCAGTTCAAAGTGAACCCATTCTTGGTATCAAAACAAACATGCCAAGAAGACAATCAGGTGCATGATATGAGCTTCACTAACAGTTAAGTGAAAATAGGACCAAAAAAATAGCCTTAGAAGGCCATCAGGTTTGTGAAATAAGCTTCACCAACAGTGAAGGAAACTGGGGATGCTATGCAGCATACTTAGCTTGGAAATGAACCCATTTTGTGGTAAAAAAACCATTTTTGGCTAAGATTGCAATCAGGTTACATTAACAGTATATGAAAATGAAAATTTCTCCACTATCTGAGCTTATATGTTGCTCTCCAACTATATCGCAAAACCCAGGTGTTGTGCATATCCGGCCGGAGGATTGTGGCATACGTACCTATATACCATCCTCAGTTCAAAGTGAACCCATTCTTGGTATCAAAACAAACATGCCAAGAAGACAATCAGGTGCATGATATGAGCTTCACTAACAGTTAAGTGAAAATAGGACCAAAAAAATAGCCTTAGAAGGCCATCAGGTTTGTGAAATAAGCTTCACCAACAGTGAAGGAAACTGGGGATGCTATGCAGCATACTTAGTTTGGAAATGAACCCATTTTGTGGTAAGAAAACCATTTTTGGCTAAGATTGCAATCAGGTTACATTAACAGTATATGAAAATGAAAATTTCTCCACTATCTGAGCTTATATGTTGCTCTCCAACTATATCGCAAAACCTAGGTGTTGTGCATATCCGGCCGGAGGATTGTGGCATACGTACCTATATACCATCCTCAGTTCAAAGTGAACCCATTCTTGGTATCAAAACAAACATGCCAAGAAGACAATCAGGTGCATGATATGAGCTTCACTAACAGTTAAGTGAAAATAGGACCAAAAAAATAGCCTTAGAAGACCATCAGGTTTGTGAAATAAGCTTCACCAACAGTGAAGGAAACTGGGGATGCTATGCAGCATACTTAGCTTGGAAATGAACCCATTTTGTGGTAAGAAAACCATTTTTGGCTAAGATTGCAATCAGGTTACATTAACAGTATATGAAAATGAAAATCTCTCCACTATCTGAGCTTATATGTTGCTCTCCAACTATATCGCAAAACCCAGGTGTTGTGCATATCCGGCCGGAGGCCTGTGGCATACGTACCTATATACCATCCTCAGTTCAAAGTGAACCCATTCTTGGTATCAAAACAAACATGCCAAGAAGACAATCAGGTGCATGATATGAGCTTCACTAACAGTTAAGTGAAAATAGGACCAAAAAAATAGCCTTAGAAGACCATCAGGTTTGTGAAATAAGCTTCACCAACAGTGAAGGAAACTGGGGATGCTATGCAGCATACTTAGCTTGGAAATGAACCCATTTTGTGGTAAGAAAACCATTTTCGGCATACGTACCTACATACCATCCTCAGTTCACAGTGAACCCATTATTTGGTCAAATTCAATTGCCAAGATGACAATCAGATGCATGAAAATAAGCTTCACTAACAATAAAACAAAATGGGTTCACTTCAACAACAGCAACAACAGCAAGAGGGAACCAAATATAGAACAATTGGGTTTTGAATGGAGATTGTAGTCATAGATCAATTCTTCATAGAAGAAAAATACGAATAGGGTTCATAGCAAGTGTAGTTTTAACTGGATTTGTCATCGTGGAAGGAAACCAAATATAGAAGCCAGAAAGAGGAATGGTAGAGAATGAGGATACACCAGGCTAACATAGCGGCATTTTCCTCATCTCCCTCTCATCCCTTCTTTCCCTTCAACACACGGACACATAGAGACATCAACAACAACAGCAAGAATGACAAGAACAACAATAATAATAAATTATTATGAACGAGATGTCTCTATATGGGTTTCCAGATTTCCACTCGAGCCCTCTCGTTCTAATCACAGCCCAACTAAGAACATGGACAACAGCCACTGAACAATCCAATCACAGCCCAATCCAAACTGGCCATCCTGGATCTTAATGAAATAAGCTTCAGTAGTAGTAAAAGAAGATGGGGATGCTAGCAGCAAACTCAGTTTGGAAGTGAACCCTTTTTTGGTTAAAAAATCATGCCAAAGATGGCAAACAGGTTACTTTAACAGTATCTTGAAATGAAAATTTCCATTAACGACACGGTTCACAGTAAACCCATTTATTATCAAAAAAACATGGCAAGAAGACAAGCAGATGCATGAAATGAGCTTCATTAACAGTGAAAGAGGATGGGGATGCTAGCAGCATACGCAGTTTGGTGGTGAACCCATTATTTGATCAAAAGATCATGCAAAAGAGGGCAATCGGCAGGATACCTTAACAGTAAGTTAAAATGAAAATTTCCATTAACTGAGCTTAAGTATATGTTGCTCCAGTAGTTGTTGTGCCCAACTAAATCTAAAACGAACTTGTTGTCCAAATCACAGACCATTTTGGCGTACGTAGCTATAGCATCCTCAGTTCACAGTGAACCCATTTATTATCAAAAATACATTGCAAGAAGACAAGCAGATGCATGAAATGAGCTTCATTAACAGTGAATGAGGATGGGGATGCTAACAGCATACTCAGTCTGGTGGTGAACCCATTATTTGATCAAAAAATCATGCAGTCTAGGGCAATCTGCAGGATACCTTAACGGTACCTTAAATTGAAAATTTACATTAACTGAGCTTAAGTATATGTTGCTCCAGTAGTTGTTGTGCCCAACTAAATCTAAAACCAACTTGTTGTGCAAATCACAGACCATTTTGGCGTACGTAGCTATAGCATCCTCAGTTCACACTAAACCCATTTAGTATCAAAAAAACATGCCAAGAAGACAAGCAGATGCATGAAATGAGCTTCATTAACAGTGAAAGACCATGAAAATTTCCAGTATCTAAGCATTTATTTTTCTATTAATTCTTCATCCCAACTAAACCATTCAAGTTAAGGAAATCAAGATGCATCTATCTGAAAAATATGCTAATTTTGGAAAATAAGGGAAATCAAGAGATGATACCGAAGAGAGCGAGAGAGAGAGCGGAGGAGGGAAATCGAAAATGACGAATAGGGCTCATAGCAAGTGTAGTTTTAACTGGATTTGTCATCGTGGAAGGAAACCAAATATAGAAGCCAGAAAGAGGAATGGTAGAGAATGAGGATACACCAGGCTAACATAGCGGCATTTTCCTCATCCCTCTCTCATCCCTCCTTTCCTTTCAACACACGGACACATAGAGACATCAGCAACAACAGCAAGAATGACAAGAACAACAATAATAATAAATTATTATGAACGAGATGTCTCTATATGGGTTTCCAGATCTCCACTCCAACTCGTGTCTTTCTAATCACAGCCCAATTAAGAACAATTGGTCACAGTTACTTTTAAAGAAACATATATGCTCAAATAATGGAAATTTTCATTTTAAGATACTTTTAAAGTAACCTGATTGTCTTCTTTGGCATGATTGCCATCCTCATCTTCTTTTACTGTTAATGAAGCTTATCTTATGCATCTGATTGTCATCTTGGCATGTTTTTTGTAACACAATGGGTTCACTGTGAACTGAGGATGCTATAGGTACGTATGCCAAAATCCTCCGGATATGCACAGCAATTGGGTATTAGATTTAGTGCAGCAATGAACAGGGCTCATATCAAGTATAATATTACGGACTGTCATCGTGGAAGGAAACCGATTTAATATATAACAAGAGGGGATGGTAGAGAATGAGGATACACCAGGCTAACATAGCGGCATTTTCCCCATCTCTCCCCTCATCCCTTCTTTCCCTTCAACACACGGACACATAGAGACATCAGCAACAACAACAAGAGGGGATTGGTCCAACAAAAAGTATAGATTATAATAAAAGAGATGTCTCTATTTGGGTTTTCAGATCTCCACTCCAGCCATTTTTTTCTAATCACAGCCCACTTAAGAAAATTAGATTTAGTTGGGCTCAGGAATTAGTAGAGCAACATATAAGTTGAGGTACTGTTAAAGTAACCTGCAGATTGCCATCTTTGGCATGATTTTGTAATAAAAAATGGGTTCACTGTGAAACTAAGTATGCTGCTAGCATACCAAAATCCTCCAAATCAGTACAACAGCGTGGCTGAACAAACCTTATCAGCAGGTCATACTATGTCATCTAAGCATGTTATGTGCCAAAGTGGGATTGGTAATACAATGCATGAACGACACGTATTAGTTGTTTGTGAGTATGCAATAGGGTGCAGCTATGAACAGGGCTCATATCAAGTGTAGTATTACGGACTGTCATCGTGGAAGGAAACCCATTTAATATATAAGCCATATATGGAGCCAAAAAGAAGGATGGTAGAGAATTTGGATACACCAGGCTAACATAGCGGCATTTTCCTCATCTCTCCCCTCATCCCTTCTTTCCCTTCAACACACGGACACATAGAGACATCAGCAACAACAACAAGAGGGGATTGGTCCAACAAAAAGTATAGATTATAATAAACGAGATGTCTCTATTTGGGTTTCCAGATCTCCACTCCAGCCCTTTCTTTCTAATCACAGCCCACTTAAGAAACATATACGAAATACTTATAGACGACAGCCACAATGCACACTCACAAACACTAGTACGTGTCTTTCATGCATTCAAGACCATAATCTCTTTAAAAAAACCAATTTAAATACTTACCCTGGGTGGGACTTGGGACTGCTGCCCTATTAAATTGGCCATTTGTTCTTGGAGGAGTGCAACTTGTGCCTTTAAGGCAGTCATCTCCTCGTCGTGATTGCCACTTGAACTAGATGGACTCCGTCCAAATAGCCGCGAGGGGGTTGGTCCCAGGCCCATACCACGGACACGTCCATGCCTTTCCTTTCCCCTAACATCGGTCAAGGCAACTCTCTGCCGGGTACGCCAATCTGGGCGTGGCACCGTAGGGTCCGAATCTGAAGCAGAGGAGATTTCATCATACCTTTTCCGAGCATTAGTCTGTAAAAGGACATAACAATCAGAGTTAAAAGCAGATGACATTTCGACTCCTCATTAGATATTAGTTCACAAATTACCAGAATCCGTGCTGCCTCAGGGCTCGCATACGTCCCATCCTTTGATTTGTGGGTGGCATCAAAAAAGTCGATGTCCCCAAACTCCGTAGCCCCCCCCCCCCCAAATCTTCTGCCTATACATTAGTAAGATGAAATGGTTATAAACAAATAACTGTAAGTAAAAAATTTACATTAGTACTATTGCACCTACCAATTCTTCCCGAACCAGAGCGAAGCTCTGTGTACCAGCGGTGTGCAGCACTAGCTGCTTTGACCGACTGGCAGCTCCCACCTCCGCCCTTTACTGTACATGCCACAATGAAGTTAACAGAATAATTCATTATAGCCGCCATACAACCACATACTCATTAGATTTTTGTGTGTTTAATGTAAATACCTGACCGATCGCCGAACTCCAGTAGTGCACAAGAAATTGCCAATCCGAAGGCTCCACATTTTCTGGCACATTCACTGCATTCTCCTCCTCTGAAAGCTCTTTGTTATAAAACTTCGACTTCAATTCACTCTTGTGGTCCCTCCACTTCTTCGAGAGTGACTTTTCAACCCAAGGAGTAAGGGAGTCGGCGAACGAGAAGTATTGCTGCAAAATTCATTACCCATCACTAATAATACATATTTCAATAATAATTTTTCGCCGACCAATTATGTATTTTAGATGAGAAATACCTTGATGGTCGTAATAGCAGTGGCTTTTGTGGTGGTTGGCACCTTCGGCCAACTCTCGTATGACAAGGGAAGTATGCGGGGGTTCCTTGTTATGACCCCAATGAAGGAAGAAAATTTGCTGGCGTTGTCGCCAACCGGTTGCCCAACATCGTTCGCCTCCACCTCGATCCTTTCATCATTCTGAAGCCTCCAAACATTCGTCATCTTCGTCCGCCCACGATGTTTTTTGATAGTGGGCGGCGTGCTACCCTCACCCTCTTCTGTCTGACTGCCACTATTATGTTGTGGCTGCTCATCCCCATGGCTCTCGTTGCCATCATTTATATTTAACCTCTTTAAACGCCTCGGCATGTTGTACCTGTTGTCGATTCAAATACACACATGCCAAGAAGACAATCAGATGCATGAAATCAGCTTCATTAACAGTGAAAGAAGATGAGGCCTATGCTAGCAGCATACTTAGTTTGGAAGTGAACCCATTATTTGGTTAAAAAATCATGCCAAAGAGGGCAATCAGGTTACTTTAACAGTATCTTAAAATGAAAATTTCCATTATCCGATCTTGTATGTTGCTCTACTAATTCTTGAGCCCAACTAAATCTAAACCCCAATTGTTGTGCATATGTGGAGGATTTTGGCATACAGCTATAGCATCCTCAGTTCACAGTGAACCCATTTAATACCAAAAAAACATGCCAAGAAGGCAATCAGATGCATAAAATAAGCTTCATTAACAGTAAAAGAAGATGAAAATTCTAGCAGCATACTTAGTTAGGAAGTGAACCCATTTTTTGTTAAAAAATCATGCCAAAGATGGCAAACAGGTTACTTTAACAGTATCTTGAAATGAACCTTTTCATTATCTGAGCATATATGCTGATCTACTAATTCTTTAGCCTAACTAAATCTAAAACCCAATTGTTCAGCATATCCGGAGGATTTTGGCATACGTAGCTATAACATCCTCAGTTCACAGTGAACCCGTTTTGGTTAAAAAAACATGCCAAAATGACTATCAGATGCATGGAATAAGCTTCTTTAACAATAAAAGAAGATGGGGATGCTAGCAGCATACTTAGTTTGGAAGTGAACCCATTTTTGGTTAAAAAATCATGCCAAAGAGGGCAATATGCAGTTAACTTCAACAGTTTCTTGAAATGAAAATTTACATTATCTGAGCATATTTGTTGCTCCACTAATGGTTGTGCCCAACCCAATTTAAAACCCAATTGTTGTGCATCGTCAGTTCACAGTGAACCCATTTTATATCAAAAAAACATGCCAAGAAGACAATCAGATGCATGAAATCAGCTTCATTAACAGTATAAGAACATGAAAATTTCAACATGCATCTATCAGAAAAAATTGCTAAGATTCAAAAATTAGGGGAATCAACAGATGATACCGAAGAGAGAGAGAGAGCGGGGCGACGAGCGCGGGGGGGGGGGGAGGGGGGAGAAGATAGAGAGAGAGCGGGGCGACACGGTCGTTTCCGTTCGCCGATTCACCTCCAAATCGGGATAGGGAGGAGGGAAATCGAAAATGGCAAAGGGAAGAGGGGACGATGACGAATGTTCGAAGGCCGTCGAAGAGGACGAAGCGGCGAAGGCAAATGCGCGGGAAGGAGAGCGAGGAAGGAGGGAAAACAAAGCGCCTTTTCTTTTTTACTTTTCTTTTGCTTTTTTTACTTTTTTGGGAAATGGCGAGCGAAAGGTTAGGGCAGATGGGATTTATCGCAGCTTTTCACCGGCGTTTTAATTAGACACGCCGGTGAATCGTAAACTTCACCGGCGTTTTTAAATAAAACGCCGGTGAATAATCAGATTCACCGGCATTTTAATTCGGCCGCCGGTATATAACCATCGCATCTGGTGGCCCCATTCCTAATCGCTACCTACACCGGCGCTACTAGTAAAATGCCGGGGAATATTCGCCGGGAAATCTGGTTTCTTTTGTAGTGAAAAGTTAATATATTTTGTCTATTTTCATCTCCTTTTGGCGGATCTGGATTTCGTTTCACTGGTTGCGAGATAATTCAGTTTTCGTACCGCAGTGTTGGGAACTCCAGATTTGCCAAACTACTGTTTCGTAATGGTTTTCAAATTTTGGTTGACTAAACTAATTTTACTGGAATATTATGAAACTTTATATTTCGATTCTAGACATATAGGGGAATATCCCAGATTTTTCTTGGATTTATTTGAGGAGTTTTAATGCCGTTTTTCTGACTGTGATTCGTTTTACTGATTTCTGGCTGAGCGTGTTTTCCAGGATTCAAACCTGTTTTGAGCTATGATGTTGTGAATTACTATATGACTTATTTATACTCTCTGGATTCGTGTGGAAGTCTATTTTCCAGATTCTTTGACGGATCCAGATTTTCATTTCTGTAGCAACGAGATTCACTGTTTTTGTACTGTACTGTCTTGCTGTCCTGAATATGAACATACACTGCTTTGCTCGTTTATGTGACTGTATATTATCTATACACGTTTATTTGTTCCCCTGAACCTAATACTGATTATACTATGTTAGTTTGATACTATTCCGTACACGTTCATGCCTGTTTGTTGACCATAATAAAAGAAACTAAGCCGGGATTTATTGGAAGATCTAGTAGTGGGAAAGCATAGAAATGTGTACTTAGAAGGGGGCCCGTGTTTCCTATCTGATTATCTGTTATCTGTTTGTGAGATCATGCAATATTTTGATTATCTGATTCCTGACTACATACTTCCTTATGAGAGGGTGTACTCAGAAGGGGGCCCATGATTCCCATCTGTTACCCAACTACATACTTCTTACGAGAGGGTGTACTTGGAGGGGACTTAGTCCTATCTATTGCATGATCGTCTGTTATCTGTCTGTCTGGATCTGTTATCTGATATCTATTTGAACCCTGAGTACACGGTCCTATATGATCCCCTACGAAATCTAAAGCGAAATTGTTTGTTGTAGCAACCATGTGTTATGTTTTTGAGGCGCATGAAGTGCTACCTAGATAGTAATCACACTAGACTTATAAGAACATGACATCTGTATTTGTATCTGAAACCTGAATCTAAATCTGTTATATACATCTGGCTATCTGTTATCTAATCATCTGATTACCTGTTATCTGTCTGACATTATCACTTGACACTATCTGTATACCTGTTTGCATACTATCTGACACTTGACACTTGACACAAGTTAGTATACCATGCTAGATCTGTTTCTGCTATTAATTAGATTTGTTTAGTTTTCCCCATGTACCTGTATTCTACATTATAAGTGGCCCGTAACTTGCAATTGACGGGTACTTGTTTTCTTTTTCCTTCTCCTGCCAATTTACTAATTGCAAATCAGGATGGTCAGCTGCCAGATGGTATTGGCGAGATGATGTATAAGTGCTGGAGTTTCTGCTTTATTATTATTATTATTTGTTACTTGAACTTGAATAAAATATACTTGATTACTTGGATATTTATTTGTATTTGGGCGATGTGACCCAGGATATTTGACTCGTTTAGAATTTGATTATTTGAGATTATTATATTTGGTTTCAAGTAATTTCTGTTGGTATCTTGTTTCAATTATGCATGTCTGGTTGTATCTTTTGCTTTCGACTCTGATTTTCTAGTGAAATGTTTTAAAGATTCTTGAACAGCTTATGGATGATGAAAATCATTCGCTGGGCTTTTGTTAGGTATCCATATTCCGTATTCTTTTTGAAAAGCGGGGCGTGACAGTAGACTATGATGAGACTTTTTTTCCCAGTTGCCATGCTTAAATTTGTTCGGATCTTGCTTACTATTGCAGTGTATCATGATTATGAAATCTGACAGATAGATGTTAAGACTGCTTTCCTAAATGGAAATCTTCTCGAGGATGTGTACATGACACAGCCTGAGGGTTTTGTCACTCCAATGGATGCTGGAAAGGTGTGTAAATTGCAACGACCCATTTATGGATTAAAGCAAGCTTCTAGAAGCTGGAATCTTCGTTTCGATGATGCCATCAAAGAGTTTGGTTTCATCAAGAATGAAAATGAACCTTATGTCTACAAGAAGGTTAGTGGGAGCACAGTTGTATTTCTTGTGTTGTATGTAGATGACACACTACTCACCGGGAACGACATCTCTACCTTACAATTTGTAATGACTTGGCTAGGAAGATGTTTTTCCATGAAGGACTTGGGTGAAGCTACCTATGTATTAGGCATCAAGATCTATAGAGATAGATCAAGGAGACTTTTTGGCCTGAGTCAGAGTACATACATAGACAAAGTATTGAAACGTTTTAATTTGCAAGAGTCCAAGAAAGGATTTCTCTCTATATCGCATGGTATAAGCCTGTCTAAGGCTCAATGTCCTTCCACTCAAGATGAGAGAGACCGCATGACTAAGATTCTATATGCATATGCAGTTGGATCTATCATGTATGCCATGTTATGTACTCGTCTAGATGTCTCATATGCTTTAAGCATGACGAGCAGGTACCAATCAGATCTGGGTGAGAGTTACTGGACTACTGTCAAGAACACACTTAAGTACTTAAGAAGGACTAAGGATTCGTTCTTGGTATATGGAGCAGAGGAAGAGCTTGTTGTAAAGGGTTACACTGATGCTAGCTTCCAGTCGGATAGGGACGACTCCAAATCGTAATCAGGTTTCGTGTTTTACCTAAATGGTGGAGCTGTGAGCTGGAAGAGTTCGAAATAAGAGACAGTTGCTGATTCCACCACAGAGGCTGAGTATATTGCTACCTCCAATGCAGCAAAGGAGGTTGTTTGGATCAGAAAGTTCATCACGGAACTTGGCGCGGTTCCTAACATTGTGGACCGGCTGGATCTCTATTTTGATAACAGTGGGGCCATTGCACAAATTAAGGAGCCTAGATCTCACCAGCAATTCAAACATATACTTAGGCGCTTCCATCTCAATCGAGAGATCATCGATAGAGGAGACGTGAAGATATGCATAGTACCGACAGATGTAACATTGCTGACCCACTGACAAAGCTTCTTGCACAGCAAAATCATGAGGGTCACACTACATCTATATGCATTAGATATATGTCTTATTAGCTCTAGTGCAAGTGGGAGATTGTTGGTGTATGCCCTAGAGGCCAGTTGTTTATTGACATTACTAGTTTACATTGTATCGTGATATTTATTTCATATATGAGGCATTTAATTTATTGTGCTATTTATTGTCATTAAATGAACATAATAAAGTCCTTAGAATAGTAGGTTCAATACCATAGGATATCAAGTGCATGACTTGATTGTGAGATCCTATTGGTTGTAATCAGAACACTATTCTTAAATGTCTATAGTTAAGTATTATTGTGAATTAGGACAACAATAATACATAGAGACTAGTATGTGTGTAGAATGATGATCATATTTTACGGGTCATGGATATGAGATATTAAGTCTTTACATTGGTACATATTAGAGTAATAATGTACTGGACTGACCCACCATGAAAACGCTGCATGGATTATTACGTAAGTGTCATAAGCGGTTCTCAAAGTGATCATGGTGTATGTAATCCTTTGACTTGAAGTCACTATGGTTCCCTACATGAAAAGTTATATATCTTAATATCGTCAAACGTTGCATGTAAAAAGGTGATTATAAAGTTGACTATTGGATATACTATAAATCATGCGGAGGGATGTGAGTGACTTAGATAAGATTTATCCCTTTTACATAACATAAGCGATATCTATGGGCAACTTGATTGAGTGAGACTACAAAATGAATGGCCATGCTCAAATGAGTCGGTATGAGATATTGAGCTCATTTGTTTTAGTAAGTCTACTCTAACATCAAGAAACCAAATATTGAACTATATAAGGGTGACACGCTCTATGCCTTGTGGTCAATTATGATATTTGGACAAAGGAACTGGACTACATGGTAACATTGGTCACAGATAGGTTATATCTAATCACTGACATTCCCGTTACCTGAGTAGTAGTGATGTATTGCTAGATACCGCTCACTATTTGTACTACTAGAATATGAATTTAGTATTACTTTCAATGTAATGGGAACCTACAGGGTCCCACACTTAGAATGGATTGAAATTGAGATTTAAATTCATAAGATGAATTTAATTGGGGATCCAAGTAAGACTTGGACTCCTGACATTGGTTGGACATTTAATTAGAATAAATGGTCTAACTAAAGTTCAAAGGTTCACACACGAATCAAAACTAGGTTAGATTGTGAGTCCAACAACCTCATTACTCTCTTATGGATGATTTTCTGTAGCTATATATATGATACGTATCTGTGGAAAAGTGATATATAAGAAAACCCTAGCCGTCACAGAAATTGTGTGAGAGAGAGATTGTGAGGAACATCCCCTTCCTGCAGCTAGCATCGCGGCGTGAGGGTTAGCTTGATTTGATCTGTTCGTGTGGATACCGTAGAGGCACAGCAATATTGCGGTGTAGTGATCGCCATTTAATTGGAGACAACTGTAATACCCCAGATTTTTAAATAATGCTTTTAAAATTAATAAATGAATTAAAATGATTTTTGGTGATTTAATAAATATTTTTGTGAAATTTACCTTTTTACAAGTGCAAAACATGTGCAAATATTTTTTTGGGAAGTTCAAAGTCAAAAATTATTTCTGGGAAACTCATTATTTATTATTATATATTATTTGTGAATTTTCTGGATTTTTTTGATAATTATTTGACCTATTTGCAAATATTACAAAAAAGGGACTTTTGTGTAAAATTACCACTTAGAGTAAAACTCCAGATTTTCAGATTTTTGGGCTTGGCATGATGCCTAGTCAACTCAGAGGTAAATAGTTTACTTTTTGTTTTAATAAATTTGACTTATTTTGCAAGTTTTGATAAAAGAAGGGTCTTTTTGCAAAATTGTCACTTAGAGGAGCAAAAGTGCAATTTCGTTTTTCTGGGTTTTCAAAACAGTGCCGGCCACTATTAAGGTATTTTTTTTGTTTTTAAATCTCAATTAAGTTGATTTTATTTAAATTCCAAGTATAACGATTTATATATGTAACAATATATTTAAAAGTGGTATTTTGCAAATCTATTCAAAACCCTAAATTCCGGCCTATATAGGGTGGGGTGCAGCCGTCTCTTCGCTGCAAAACACAAAGGAATTTCTTATTATTATTTTCTTGGAGTTTTAAAGCGAGGATCTTGGTTTTCTTGCGAAAGAAGGAATTTTTCTTATTTCTTTGTTATCTTCGGTTGATTCTTCAATAAGGTGAGTAACACATATTTGTTTTCTTTTGTTCTAAGCATATTGTATGTGATGATTTATCTATTAGAAAATATGTTAGATGATTGTATAAAGATATAATGAATTTTTAAGGAGTAGATTAACTAAAAAATGAATCTTTTCATGAAACTACACTATTGATGATTAAAATCCTAATTAGATGACTTGAGATTGTTAAAAAACCTAATATAAATCATGGGTATGTTATTTTCTATTATATGCTTGCTGATTTTGATCATGTATATTGAGTTGTATGACGATTATTGCAAAAAGTGAATAAAAAGCCATGCTTTACTGTATATATATATATGTATGCTCTGTTTTGATGCAGAAGAACTTGATTAGTGCTTGATTTAATTTCTTGTATTCATGGGTACTGATGTGAGTAGTCGTATATGTGTTTAATAAATTCTAAAGAGGGATTTTGGATTGATGAGATCAAGTTTTCAATTTTGTGAAGAGAGGTTGGTCTTCGGAACTGTAGGTGTGCAGGCTGAAAGTGGATTTTGTGATTTTATAAAAATTCGATGGGGCTTTGAGTTTTATATGATATTGAGAATGAAATACAACCCTACACTTCCCCTTAACATGGTTTTACTGATCTATATATATATATAAATACATATACACATACACTTAAGCATAACTATTGCACTATTTTGAGAAATTTGTGTGTTTTGCGAATTTTCGAATTGAATCTTGATTACTTTCATACTGAGATTGAAATTAGATACTTTACTACTTCTAATTGATAACATTTGGTGACACAACTGATGCTTAAACCCTCACATAAACACACACACACACACACACACACACACACACACACACACACACACATATATATATATATATATATATATATTTATATATATATAGAGTCCCCTTCGGTTGCACACTACTTTTGGTGAGCACTCCCGAACTAGAGACCCTATGAAACATCCGAACCGCTCATATTGTTCTATATGCCTTAGATAGCCTAACAATAAAAAATCAAGTAATTTGAAGTTCATTTGCCCATCCATCATGCTGTTAGAATTTTCAGCCATACAATTTTGTGATGATGTAAATCATGGATAAATGAACTTCAAATTACTTGATTTTTTATTGTTAGGCTATCTAAGGCATATAGAACAATATGAGCGGTTCGGATTTTTCATAGGGTCTCTAGTTCGGGAGTGCTCACGGAGTGCTCACCAAAGTAGTGTGCAACCGAAGATTTCTCTCTCTCTCTCTCTCTATATATATATATATATATATATATACACATTGACTGTTTTGAAGATTTTTTGTGAAAAGTCAATCTTTGGAGATCTTGATGTGTTTTTGATTATTTTATAACACATATATGTTGTATAAGTAACACGTTAGTACCTCGGGAAATTTAATTTTGATTTTTCAAAGTTTTAATCGAGTATCAGTCGAAACATTTACAAAAACCCAACCTGTGTATATAGCAGGTCACGGTCGACCGTCATGTTCCTATTTTGAGAAATTCCCAAGTGACAGTCGACTGCCCTTCTAGAGCGGTCGACCGTCAATTGCTGGTTTGGTTGTTTTGTTGACTTTCTTCGTTTCCTTTAAATGATTATATTCTCAATATTATGGATTATTATTCTACTGTTTTAGATGATGTTTTTACTACAGATTACAGTATTTTTCAGAGAGTTATATTTTACTTATAATAGAGTTTCAAATGTATTCTTATGATCTTATTTAAGTGAGTTATATGTGTTTTCAAACAAATTGATGTTTTGGTGATATTCTACGACTTAAAAATATGATTTTCTGTTATTTAATGGATTTAATATTTTATTTGAATTCTGGAATTTTATAAGTATATTATATAGATTCGGATTTTGTTGATTTAAGAGGTTTTCTTATTATAAACATTTTGATGATGGATTTGTGAGTTTTATTGAAAAGTTTTGGTGTGATGGTTGAGTTGTGAGTCTCTAGAGGATGTGTGGGACCCTAGGCACCGACAGTTGAGGTTTTTGTGGTTTGTCCAGTTGTGGCTGTATTGTGATCAGTTGAGTTCAGTCCGGTAGGGTACACCAACTCTAGGAGATTCGTAATTAATTAATTAACTTAACAAGATAAGGACATGCACTAGATGGTGATATGATGAAATGAGTGCAAACGTGAGTTATGGACTCTAGGATGATCCAAGGAATGAGATATTCTCGAGTATTCCGGGACAATGGACGTATGAGCCACAAAGTGATCTGCAGAGTGGGATTGATTTCCAATATTCCGAGGATGAGAGCGATGCTCATTGGATGTTTGTACAGTGAGGGTTCCACGATGACCTGCAGAGTAAGGCAATCTCCAGTTTCCGGGACGATGGACGTAAGGGCCAAAGAATGATCTGCGGGTGGGATTGGCCTCCAGTATTCCAAGGGCGAGAACCAATACTTGCAGAATGTCTAAATCTCATAGTAGTCATCGTAGTAGGATTAGTTGCATAGCGGGGGATTAAACCCTATCAAATGAAGAACGTTAAGGGCTTACACCGGACCTATGTAGAGTGGGATGCATAGAATCCGACAAGTATGCATTAGAGAGTCAGCATAGCATTGATGTTTTCTTGACTTGTTTTCATGCATGTTGCTTCTTGTTTTTCTACACTTGACACTTAATCTAGTTTCACTTGATGTTTTCATATTTTACTTGCTGTTATTTCTTATTTCATTTATTCTTGTTGTTGATACATGTTGCTTATGGCTCTATACCTTATGTTTTATTTATGTTGCATTTATTTTATGTCACTCACATCATTATGGCTGACCCCTGTAGTTTTGGGAGTTATGGTTATCTCTAGCCTCATGTTTGAAATTTAGATTTATTGTCTAAAATATGAATTATAAATTCGTGAGTTACTGTTAAAAAGTAAATTCAGTCTAGATGAACTAATTTTAGCCTAATGAAAGATTAGATCGAATGAAAAAAAAATAGAGTTCGTGAAGATAATTGGTTAACAGAAAAATTGAACAAAAGCCAAACAGTGTAACTTGATATCAGTAATTGCACTTGGACTTACTGGTTTGTCTGTGCACCACAAGTCGGTAATGTAGCTTGCGGAGGACTTGGGTTCGAAACTTGTTAGACACATTTTATTTTTGTTTTCGTTTAAATAAATCCGAAACCGAGAACAAGTGTAAGGGGATTTCGTTATGGCTTCCTAACACCAAGTCGACTTGGACTTTGTGGTGCTCGGTGGTGGCTTTGGGCGCTGACTATAGTCCACGGGTGGTCTTGGGTTCAAAACCCTATCGCCACATTTTGATTTTTTTTTGGACATTTTAATATTTTAATTGAGTTTTCATACAAATAAAAAATTTGGGGAAAATTTCTAATATTCCTATAAAATGATATAGAAATTATTAAAAATAGTTTTAAAAATTTTCATGTATTTTAAGATATTAAAAGAAGAATTGAGATAGAAAATGAGTTGATTATTTCTTTAAGAGCGTGGCATTTATTTCTTTTAAAAGAAGAGTAAAGTATTGTTGTGTGAATTGTATTCTTTTGAAGAAATTATACACTTATTTGGTTTAAAAAATGTTTGATGTGGTTGAGATATATTGTATGAGCTGAAAATTGCTAATGAGACTTAAGTGGATGAATCTTTGTTCATGAAAATAAATATTGTTTTATTTTGAGTTGTAAATGAAAATATGAATCATGAGTAATGTTAAAGATAAGACATTGATCAAATTATGAATAAGTTGAAGATAAGAATACCTTGAGTTTGATACATGATTATTGAAGGGTAGGAGTACCCATGAATTCTTGTACATGAAAGGTTGTGATTTAGAGTTTAGTGAGACCCCGGGTAGCGGTATTGTTGAAATAAAAGATTTGAGTTATATTTTTGAGATATGAACACGGAGCTATCTCGGTATTTGTGATTAAGTCTGGTAGGGAGTAAGAATAACTCTAGGTATGATAATTTATTCATGTCTTGAACTTAAGAACTAGGCACATAAGTGATGATGTAGTAAAACTTGGGCAAACGTAAGTGGGCACTCTATATAGTCGGGCGGTGTACTCCGGAACTATAGACCCAGTCGGGCGGTGTACTCCGGGACTGAGGTTGCTTCGATGGAGAAGTACTTTTATTTTAAATCCGGAACTATGCGTAGTCGGGCGGATAGTTTTCCGTACTCCAGTGTATATACGTATACCAAGACTAGAGGGGCACTTCGGGAGGTTCGCACGATGAGGAGTCTGTATAACAGTCGGCCGGTGTACTCAGGGACTGGGATATGCACTCGTGGAATATCTAAACCTTGCTTTTATTACTGGGTAGTTTTCATGGCGAGGGATCGAACCCTTTAATGTGGAGTACGTAGGTGCTTGCCCTCGGACGTATGTAGTATGGGATGCATAGAATCCGAACAAGTATGTATTAGTGTCAACCTAGTATAAAATATCTACATTAGGCATTAAGGCATCACATACACTTACATGTTTATAGTAATCAAATTTAACACTTTATTTGCATTCAAGTTTGTGGTTTGTTAAATTATTGAGATCGTTATATTTCCGGCATAGAGAGGATGGCCGTGTATAACATTTTGGTCGGTTGTAAGCAACTGACGTGCCCACAGTTTTATATGCAGGAGTTGGATTTTCATAAAGATATAAAGTTGATATGCTGCTGTTTATTTATTTAAATGTTAAATATGTTGCAAATTGTATATTATTTTCATTGTTGTACTTCGTTTTATCTTCCGCTGTGTAAACAAATGTAAAGAACTCTGTTGTATTATAAAAAGTCCAAATTTCCTTGTAAAATTGTACGAAGTGAAGTGCAAAGATCCTGTGGAACTTCGAATTCGGTCTTATTTGGAATTCAGGGTGTTACAGATGGTATCAGAGCCATGCTTCATAAAGTACAAATTTATAAGGAACGACACCCTAGAGTGGACATTATAGTGTGAGTTTCAACTTATAAAGATTTAAATGTAAGTGATTTACATTTGTGTTGCTCTATACATTGATGTTTTCTCTTCCCTTTTACTATTGGATGGCTAGAGTCGTGAATGAAGTAGTTATTGAACCTTCATTCATGATGTTCTCCTCGTATACATTGATGTGAAAATATATGCGAGCACGTTTTTCCTGGGTATCAGAGTGGTGCAGTGGAAGCGTGGTTGGTTGAACCTACATTCATGATACATTACACTTAGACACACCTCCCTTTTAAATTATTTCTCGTAGATTTTCATCATAGTATTTTTCAACATTCAATATTTTTCAATACTATTAAATTACTTGAATATCTATTATTTTATCTATCTTTCTTAGTCTTGATCTTTTGAATTTGTTTTATCTGTCTTTCAATCTTAAAGATTTGTCCTTCGTGATTTTGTGTCACTTTATGGCTATTCGTTTACATTCGTTATTACTTTTCGTATTATTGCAACTATTATTTTCTTTACTGATTATTTCTATTATACTTTGAATTTTGCTTATGAAATTTTCTTATGTGCATTCATTTTATATGATTTGATTTTGTGATACTATATTTTTATTATCTTATATTATCCTATATATTTCAATATATTTTTAACAAGATTGAAATATTCTACCCATATAAATATGACCTACCATTTTGTTTTATTATCTACATTGAATACTATTGTTATTGCATATTATCTACTAATTTGTTTTGTTCACTTTTACTATTAATCGCTACTCATTAATTTTATAGTTTTACGCTTCTTCAATATAGTACATACACTACATAATTATTGTTTTCATTTGTGTTTTCATCTCGTGCATATGCTTTATACTATTTTCGTCTTAATATTATAAATCATTTTCATTACTACAAATTTTGTATATCCAATATTTAAAGTCTATCTATTTTAATATTTTATCGCCATTTGCAACTTTTCTATCCACTTTTATATCACTGATTTCAAACTTAACACCATATTTTATTAAATACAGAATATTCATGTATACATGGAAGATTACATATTTCCATCTCTTATTTTGGTGCAACCTGATGTCGAGAGGGCAAATATGCAACTAGACATCAATGGAGGCAAACTGCAACTGGACGTCGGGGAGGCAAAGTCTGCAACCGAATGTCCAGAAGGCAAACTGCAATCGGATGTCATGGAAGCAATTCTGTAACTTGAGATTGTAGAGGCAAGTCTGCAGTTGGACACCAACGAGGTGAACCTACACCAGAAGGAGATTTTCTACTTTGATAACCCCTACTTTGTTTTCTATAATATTTACATACCACTATTCTATTTTTATACTAGTTTATATTATTTTACAACCTAGCATTATATTAATTAAACTGATTTGTATCCTACTTGTGTATTTACTACTTAATATCAACTATCTTCTTCCTAATATTTTGAATCTTCTAGCATTTCATACCGCTTTATCGTATTTCATTTTGCTAATAATTTATCTTAGATTTGGTGTCTACTCACCTATCAAGAAATAAAATTTGTGTTTATATTTTTCTTCAATTCGTAAGTTATTTCTATATGATTAGTTTTCGCACTATTTCAGTAATGTGTTATTACTTTTACTACTACGATGTTTTTTTTACTCCTACAAACTATTTATAATTTTCATGTCATAATATTGGTTGTCTCACTTTATAATTTTATGCCTATGTACGTATATAAATTTTGTATGTTGTTTTTTTCTGTTCTACTTGACAATTCAAAGTATTTTGATGTATGCCTTCTATATCTTTAATTTTCAAATCGTATGTATAATTATTATATTTATCATACAAATTATTTTATGATATTAATTTGTTTATGATTTTAACTAAATTTCATTCTCGTTTATTTTTCAAATTGTTATCCAATAGTTTTCTTTTAAATTGTTTATTCAATTTTGGTCATACAGTACCGATTCAATTTGCGATTTTCTACCGCTTATTACATTGATAATTTTTTATTTCTAAATCTATTTATAAATTATCTATTGACTATATTTTCTTGACCGTATTGTTTTCTGAACCATTCCACAAATTAATGACTCAATTGATTTTTCCTTTTATCTAATGGTTCATGTAATATTATTTTGTATGAAAATTTCACTCAATCTATCCTATCTTTTGTCACATTTATTTTCTTATGCTATTTTTCTAGTTTTATTGTTCCATTCTTATAAAATTTTGATACTCATAGTTTTCTTATATATAGAGTTTGTCTTGTTTTTACTCTTTGCTTATTTTTATACTACATTTATTTTTTGGATGCTTACAGTTTTCTATAGACAATAAGATATTTTCTGAGGCGTGTACAAAATACAACCTTTACCCTAGCTAGTTCCGGGGACGGAACTATTCTAAGGGGGGGGGGGGGGGGGGGGAGAGTGTAACACCCCACAAAATTGAAAATGATAATTTTTCCCTCATTGTTACGCACGTATATTTTGTACCGTTACTGGTAATATTTGTAACGTGTTTCACTACGTATTTTATTTTTCCGACTATTTATGCATTTCCCGTATTCTTAAAATCCTAATTGAGTCAACTGAAATATAATACTTCAATCTCGGTGTTTTTACGTGTTTTTTTTCGTGTTTTCGATGCACGTATCGATTACGTATTTTTCCACCGCTACGTGTGATATTTTTATGTGTATTGATTATTTATTTTACGTGTTCGAACTCGTTTTATAAACGGAAGTTCATTTTTCTCCTTTTTGATTAAAATAATTTTGTATGTGTAATGCACGCGTTTGCCATGTACGTAGTGGTTACGTCGTGAAGTACATAAAAATAAATAAATATATTTTTCTTATGTAGTTTTTGAATATATTTTAATATTTTTCTGTTGATAAAGTCGATTTTGTATTTTTGATATTTTACGTGCGATGCATGTATTTCGGTGCGCGTATTTGAGCGTATTCGTTTTCAAAATAAAAATTTGGAGTATGTGTATGTTTATTTTATTTGTGCATGAAAAGTTTTAATTTTTAAATTAAAATAATTTTATATGCATCTTATATATTATATACATGTGTTTTAATTTAAATAAAAATATTTAATTACGAAAGTGTGTGCTCGTGCAAGCACGTGCTAATAATTTTTCCTTCTCTATTTTTCTTACTCTCATTTCTTATTCTAGCATGCATGAGTCTTTTATTTAGCCTTTCATTAAACCCATAGGCCTAAGAATGGATTCTAGCTCACTAGACTAATTAGTTAATTAATTAAAAAGCAAGCCCACAAGACAAGCCCATTAATAAAATCTAATTTTTAGTTGTGCATGGACTCACACATGACTTGTAACAACTTTTAATACACATTTTAGACATATAGAATTTGTATTTAATTGTGTATGTGTGTGCACTAGTGCACAACATGTGCACGTGTACTAGGTAAGAGAGTGGGAGTGGTCGGTTATGGGAAGAAGGAGAGTAGGATGGTTTTGAAGATGAATGGCCGGGAGGTTATAGGAGTTGAATGGTGGGGTAGTGGGATAATGAAAAGAGTTAGCGTGTAGTTATTAGGTGGGTGAAATTTGCATTTTTGCCCTTATTTTGTCCTATAAATACACCCTTGTTTTTCTTCTCTTTTCACACAAAAAACAAACAAACTAAAGAGAGGAAAAAAAAAGAGAGTTAGAGAGTGTTCTTGTTGCATTTGAGGCTTTTGGGAGTGCTCTTGCTAGGTTGAGAAGGACTAGGAGTTGCTTGTTGGAGCTAGAAGTTGTGTCTCATCTTCTTGTTTGCTTATTCTTCATAAGAGGTGGGTGATCTTTTTCTTTCTAAATGTAGAAAATGCATGCTAAAATTGATAAATGAGTAGTATAGATTGAATTGATGTGATGTATGTAGACATAATCCATGCTAGTGTAGTATGTCATGAATGAAAGTAATCTTGTTGTGATTAAGTAACTATTTGCCATCATGATAATTAGAAAGAAGAATATTAAACAAAAGAATTAATGTCATGAATCATACTAATATGCTTGTTATTTTGTACATGTCAAAATATATATAATTGTAGGAAAATTTGTTGAGATTTTCCTTGTGGTTAAAAAAATGCATTTTGTGAAGTTAAATTGTTACACCAAGATTTATTTAATTGGTTGTAAGAGATAAACAATTGCTATTTTGATTAAATTGAAGAAATACAATTCTTGTTCATTAAAGAGAAGAAATAATTTGAAATTTAGATTTATTGTCTAAAATATGAATTATAAATTCGTGAGTTACTGTTAAAAAGTAAATTCAGTCTAGATGAACTAATTTTAGCCTAATGAAAGGTTAGATCGAATGAAAAAAAAAGAGTTTGTGAAGATAATTGGTTAACAGAAAAATTGAACAAAAGCCAAACAGTGTAACTTGATATCAGTAATTGCACTTGGACTTACTGGTTTGTCTATGCACTACAAGTCGGTAATGTAGCTTGCAGAGGGCTTGGGTTTGAAACTTGTTAGACACATTTTATTTTTGTTTTCGTTTAAATAAATCCGAAACCGAGGACAAGTGTAAGGGGATTTTGTTATGGCTTCTTAACACCAAGTCGACTTGGACTTTGTGTGCTCGGTGGTGGCTTTGGGCGCTGATTGTAGTCCACGGGTGGTCTTGGGTTCGAAACCCTATGGACACATTTTGATTTTTTTTGGACATTTTAATATTTTAATTGAGTTTTCATACAAATAAACAATTTGGGGAAAAAATTCCAATATCCTATAAAATGATATAGAATTTATTAAAAATAGTTTTAGAAATTTTCATGTATATTTTAAGATATTGAAAGAAGAATTGAGATAGAAAATGAGTTGATTATTTCTTTAAGAGTGTGGCATTTATTTCTTTTGAAAGAAGAGTAAAGCATTGTTGTGTGAATTGTATTCTCTTGAAGAAATTATACACTTATTTGGTTTAAGAAATGTTTGATGTGGTTGAGATGTATTATATGAGCTTAAAATTGCTAATGAGACTTAAGTGAATGAATCTATTTTCATGAAAAGAAATATTGTTTTATTTTGAGTTGAAAATGAAAAAAATGAATCATGAGTAATGATAGAGATATGACATTGATCAAATTGTAAATAAGTTGAAGATAAGAATACCTTGAGTTAAATACATGATTATTGAAGGGTATGAGTACCCATGGAATTCTTGTACATGAAAGTTTGTGATCTAGAGTTTAGCGAGACCTCGGGTACCGACATTGTTGAATTTAAAGATTGAGTTTTATTTTTTGAGATTTGCCATGGAGCTATCTCGGTATTCGTGATTAAGTTCGGTAGGGGTAAAACTAACTCTAGGTATGATAATTTATTCATATCTTGAACTTAAGAACTAGGCACTAAGAGAAGATATAGTAAATCTGGGCCAACGTAAGTGGGAACTATATATAGTCGGGCGGTGTATTCCAGGACTATAGACCCAGTCGGGCGGTGTACTTCGGGACTGAGGTTGCTTCGATGGAGACGAGCTTTTATTTTAAATCCGGGACTATGCGAAGTCAGTCGGATTGTTTGCCGTACTTCAGTGTATATACATATACCGGGTCTAGAGGGGCACTTGCGGGAGGTTCTCACGACGAGGAGTCTGTATAACAGTCGGGCGGTGTACTCCGGGACTGGGATCCGTACTCGTAAATGTATAAACCTTACTTTTATTACTGGGTAGTTTTCATGGCGAGTGATCGAACCATTTAAATGTAGAGTACGTAGGTGCTTGCCCTCGGACGTATGTAGTATGGGATGCATAGAATCCAAACAAGTATGCATTAGTGTCATCTTAGTATAAAATTCTGCATTAGGCATTAAGGCATCGCATACACTTACATGTTAGAGTAATCACATTTAACACTTTATTTGCATTCAAGTTTGTGATCTGTTAAAGTATTGAGATCGTTGTATTTCGGCATAGAGAGGATGGCCGTGTATAACATTTTCGTCGGTTGGAAGCAACTGACGTGCCCACAGTCTTATATGCAGGAATTGGATTATTCATGAAGATATAAAGTTGATATGCTGTAGTTGATTTACTTAAATGTTAAGATGTTGCAAGTTGTATATTATTTTCATTTTGTACTTCATTTTATCTTCCGTTGTGTAAATGATTGTAAGAACTCTGTTGTATGTTGAAATGTACAAATTTCCTTGTAAAATTGTACGAAGTGAAGTGTAAAGATCCTGTGGAACTTCGAATTCAGCCTTATTTGGAATTCGGGGCGTTACAGTCCTCACCCTCCCCGTCAACAGCTCCACCTCGCCGACCGCTGTCCCCGCTCGCCTCCAGCCTACTTCACCGGATGCCTCGACGCTAACCTTTCCCCTACGCTGCAACCTCGCCAACGACCACCTCCAACCGCCATTGTCGAAATCGCCGTCGCCAGCCTCCACTTTTGGCAACCCCGCTGCACTCCTAACGTCTCCATTGTCACCTTCCATTGCTATCGAGCCCCCTCACCGCCCGCCGACTACCACCATCGAGCTTCTCATCGTTGCTGTCATTGCCATTGTTCTTTGTGCACGTGTGTGTGTACGAGTATTGCACGTGCTTCGGTGTGCACGTGCTACTATTGTTGCGCTGTTGTTGCCGAGTCTCTTGCACGTGTTGCTATTACGTGTTTAGCACGTAGTTGCCATTCTGAAGTTTGCATGTGCATTGTGCTGCTGTTGGATCTCTTCTTTCATTTTATTCACATTTGGATAATCTTCGTATAAGGCAAGCTTTCTCCTGAACCTTCTTGTCGGACAGTATTTTGATACTAGTGCTAAACATATTATTTTGATCTGAAATTTTGGACAGTATTTCTATACTTGATTAGGGATTACCCAGAATTTTGGTGGATTTAATTGATAAGATTTCATCCTAAACCCATACTTCTTCGCACACTCAACTAACCCTCGAAATCCAAATCATAGCTGCAGATCGCCGTGAATGGCATCGAGGGCGTGGACATGGTTGCTGCGGCGATGGTGCAAATTCCGATGCCGAAGAGGGGAAAGGACGACGGCGGGGCATCGACGACAGTGAAACCCGTCGTAGAAGAAGAAGCTGGCGATGACGGAGGCGCCTTACGAGATCTGATGCTCCGTCCGCCGTCGATCAGATCTGGAAAGCGTTGGTGGATCTGGGCACAGCATCACCGCGAGCATCCCACCATAGGGGTTCGTGATCTCCGACAGATCTGGGTCGGTGTTGAAGGAGACGACCGCCGATCTTGGGCAACAGATCTTGGGCGGCATTGATGGAGACGACCTCTGATCTTCGGCATTAATGGAGACGACCTCGAATCTGGGGGGATCCCGGGGGGGGGGGGGTACGGAAGATAGGGACATTGAGCACGATGGGGATAGGATCAATAGGAAAGAAGGACGCGTCAGGGCTGGCGGCGACGTTGCCAAGCTGCCGCCCCTAACCGAACTCAGATCTAGGGTTTCTTGGGTTTGTTTTTTGGGGTTAGTTTCTCTCTCTAGACTTTAATATCTGCTACAATTATTTAAAGTTGTGGTTAGGGACTTTTTCCATGTTTATTATTACTATTAAAGCATGCTCTGATACCAACCTCTGTAGCGCCCCGAATTTCTGATGTAATATCTCAGAAATACGTGGCACAATTCCCAACATCTAGCTCAATGTAATAGTAAACATAGCCAAAACACAGATGTCACGCTCCGCTTTCCAAAAGAGAATACGGAATACAGATACGTGACTAAGCTCAGCGGATGGTTTTCATCATCCATAAGTTGTTCAAGAATCTTTACAACATTTCACAAGAATATTCAGAGTCGGAAGCAAAAGAATCCACCAACATGCACATATGAACCAAAATAGCAACAAGAATACTTGAAACCAAAATGTATTAATCTCAAATAATCACAATCTGAATAAGTCAAATATCCTGGGTCATATTGCCCAAATACAAATAAATCCAAGTATCAAAATATAATAGTTCAAGACAAGCAACAAGAAATAATAATAGCAAAATCCAACACTAATACTTCATATCACCAATACCATCTGGAAACTGCTCTCCAAAATCTGCAATTTAACAATTGTAGGGATAGGAAAAAGAAAAGAAACTTCCATCAATGCAAGTTACGGGCCGCTTGTAAAGCAGGATACAAGTACATGGGGAAAACTAACTAATAACATGGAATAGGCATGAAAGCAAAATATAACAATTAGCATGGTAAGGTGAACATGTACAAGTAGCATGTATCAAGTGTCAAGTGTCAAGTGAAAAAGTATCATGTAAACAAGTAACAAGTACCAAGTATCATGTAAACAGGTCACAAGTATCAAGTATCACGTAAACATGTAGCATGTGTCAAGTATCAAGTCTTATGTATCATGTAATCAAGTATCAAGTAAGCATGTATCATGTTCAAGTGTCATGTATCAAGTCTTGTAGTTATTACTATCTAGGTGTGCAGCCCATCTTACATGGTTGCTACAACAAACAGTTTCGCTTTAGATTTTATAGTGGACCAAAGAGGGCAGTGTACTCAGGGACAAGTATCAAGTATCGAGATCCAAGCTCCAAGTATCATGTATCATGTATCATGTATCACGTGTCAAGTTGTGCAAGTGACAAGTACGTGTCTTGCATGCAAGTGTCAAGTAATCACATGTCAAGTATCATGTATCAAGTAATCACGTAGGATCAGTGGATCCCCTTCCGAGTACACGTTTCTGAATTATCCACTATTAGATATTTCCCTTAAACCCCAACTTGATTATTTTATTATTAATGTCAAACAAGCATGTAGGTGTGCAAAACATATCAAGAATAACATGGCATGATCATGTAATATGTTCAAGTTGCAAGATGAACATGTACGGGTGAAAGATAACACACAAAAGGATAAAATAACCAAATTTCTAGTTCAGGACAGCAAGACCAAACTACAGTAAAACAGAAATTCCTGGTGTTATAAAAAGTGCAAATCTGAATCCGTTGAAAGGTATAGTAAATACACTCCCAACCGAATCTAGTGAGCATAAATAAGTCATATAGTATTTCACAAAAACATAACTCAAAACTGATTTGAATCCAGAAAACATGTTTAGCCAGAAACCAGTAAATCGAATTCAAAGTCAAAAAAGCAGCATCAAAACACCTCAAATAAATTCAGGAAAAATCTGAGGTATTCCCCTATATGTCTAGTATCAGAATATAAATTTTCATAATTTTCCAGTAAGATTAGTCCAGTCAACAAAAATCAGAAAACATCAAGAAATGATAGTTTGGCAAATCTGGAATTCCCAACACTGCTGTACGAAAACTGTGAAACGAAATCCAAATCCGCTAAAGGGAGAAGAAAATAGACAAAATAATCTAACTTTCATATTTCATAAATATTTTTCATACAGGAAAATGAACTAGGGTGAAAATATACTTCTTTATAGAACAACAAGCAAAATCCAACAAGTATAGTTTTTATTCGAAAGCATGAAATGGTATGTAAATATTATCAAATAAATCCACCAAAATTCTGGGTAATCCCTAATCAAGTATAGAAATAATGTCCAAAATTTTAGATTAATATAATATGTTTAGCACTAGTATCAAAATAGTTTAGTCATGGAAATCATCAAGAAACGAAATATGAAAATATAATACACCTCTGTAGTAAAACAATCATATCTCACACATACGAAAACGAAATCGATCAAAATCAGAAAGTTTAGAAAGAAGACGGATTTATCTAAAAATCATGTTTAATGCTAAAGTTAAGATACTGACCTTAATATGGTCTAAAATACCAATTAAAACTGATCATCGACAAAATACAGATTTTTCTCTTAAAAACAAATCAACATACAACATACAACATACGAAACTCGTTCCAAACACAACCAAACATGTTATAGAGTCTACTAAGTGTCCAAACATCATGAAATAGGGTATATGGCATGTCCACAACAAGTATATCACATGGATCCAAACGACACACAAATTCTCATAATTATCTTACAAATATAATCACATCAAGAACGGTCAAAACCCAAGTTGTTTCATGTTAAATTTTGTGTCGTGAGGCAACTATGGTCAATAGCACTATAGAGACAATACTCATCAAAAATACATCACACACGAGTTGTCTCTAGAACCCAACTACACTACAAGCGGAATTTATAACTTGTATCATACAAAGGAATTGAGTACAAGTTACTTGCCTTAACCGATGACGAAAATGACTCCAAGCAAGAATAACGAGAACAGATTCCCGGCCAACGAACTCAATGATCACACGAGCCAAAAACGAGCAATACCCACGAGCCACGAGCGAAGCACAAAACCAACAACGAACACAACGAACGAACGAACGACGATCAACCAAGGTCCACGTACACGAAAACACACGTGCACCAAGACCCAATAAACAAGAACTAAAGCAACGAACAAGATCACACACGGCAAGAGCACGGAACGGGGAAATGGGATGACGACCGCGGAGAGCGGCGGCGGTTGGGGTGCTGACTGCGTCGCTGGCTGCTGCTGCTGGGCGCGCCGAACAGAAACAGAGAGGACAGGAGACAGTGGAAGAGGGACAGGGCTAGGCTGAGAGGGTGGTTGGCTCAAGTCGGGGTGCAATGGAGTAGGGCGGAGGAGAGGGAGAGCAGGACGGGATAGAGAGAGCGGGTGAAGAAAAAGTCGGCTAGGGTTTTGTGTGGCGATGAGCAGCCGGAGCATGGGTTTTATAGGTGGAGTCGGTTTAGGGTTTGAGGCAGGAAGAAGGGGGCGGCACATGGGTTTCGGGTCGGGTTTGCATGGGGAGTGAACGGGTAGAAGTAGGGTTAGAGTATAATAGGTTTGGTTAATAGGTTTTTGAAACAACTGATGGTTTAATAATAGGTTAAGTGGTTAATGGGCTCAGGGTAATTAACTGGGTTGGGTGTATTAATGAATGGGATTTAATATAATGGGCATTGGTTAAGATAAATGGGTTAGGAGTTCTAACAGGGTATTAGGAATTCAAGCAAAGAAATAGATAGGGCAAAGTGAACATAATAAGGAGGATAAAAAATAATCAGCTCGATCAAAATGGAACGAAACAAGAGACGAACAAAAATCAAGAATTCAAATAAAAGAGACCAAAAATAATAAAAGAATATATATTGAAAATAAAATCCAATATATGGTCCAAAAGAGATACAACGGAATCAAATACAAGGAAAAAGAAAATACACTCAAAAATACACAAAATGAAAAATAACAGGGGTTACAACAGATAAAATTTTCAACTTTTATTACATCAATTCTTTACAAAGCACAGTAGAAAAACAAACACCTTGAATTATAAATTATCTCTTTTACAACACATTCTTTTACAATTTACATAAGCCACATAATCAATCTACCATATGCATCCAATCCCAAGCAATAGGTACCTACCTTTAAAACATGAGGCTAGAGATAAACCTAACCCTCAAAACTACAGGGGTCAGTCATAACAGTGTGAGTGACATCAAAGAAAATACAATATAAATAAAACATAAAGGATAAAGTCATAAACAACATATCTCAATAGTAATAATAAATGAAAAGAATATGAAATAACAATAAATAAAATATGAAAGCATCAAGTGAAACTACACTAAGTGTAAAGTGTAGAAAGACAGGAAACAACATACATAAAACCAGGTCAAGAAAACACCAATGCTATATGCTGACTCTATAATGCATACTTCTCGGATTCTATGCATCCCACTCTACGTAGGTCCGGTGCAAGCCCTTAACGTTCTCCACTTGATAGGGTTTAATCCCTCATTATGCAACTAATCCTACTACGAAGACTACTATGAGATCTAGATAGACTGTGAGTAGTAGCCCATGCCTCGATAATTCCGGAGGTCAATCTCTATCCACAGATAAATCTGGAGACTATTTTACTCACACCTGGGAATCTTCAAGAATACCCCACACCGCGAGCTATGGCGCCTCATCACACGAATACCCCATAGTGTCGCCTCGACCCCGATAATTCTGGAGACTATTTCACTCACACCGCAGGTCATACTGAGGTCCATAACCCATGTTCTCATGTCATCATAACACCATCTAGTGCAACAACAAGGCCTCAACTAACCAAATCACAAAATCTCAACTGATCAACAACAAGGTCTCAACTAACCAAATCACTAAATCTCAACCGCCGGTAATTAGGGTCCTACTTACCCTCTAGAGGCTCATAACTCAACCATCAACCCAAAACTTTCAATAACACTCATAAATCCATCATCAAAACGTTTATATAAAGAAAACAAAAAAATCCAAACCCATTTAATATACTCATAAAATTCCAGAATCGAAATAAAGTATTAAATCCATTAAATAGCATAAACCATATTTTGAAATCATAGAAAGTCACAAAACTTCAATTCCTTCGAAAATCACATATAGCTCTCTTTATAAAGTCATATGAAAGCAATTTAATTTTTATTATAAACAAAATATAACTCTTTGTAAAATATTGTAATCTATAGCAAAAACTTCATCTAAAATAGTAGATCAATAATCCATAATATCGAAGAAATAAATCGTTCAAGCAGACAACAAAAACTCACAAAAACCCATCAGCCAAGCACTGACAATCGACTGTCGAAGCTAGTTCAAGAATGACAGGTTGACTGTCATGCGAAAAACTGAAACTCAAGAACTGACAGTCGACTGTTGACTTCAGCTCAAAATGAAGCAGTCGACTGGCAATTCCAACAGGTTGTAGTTTTGAAATTCTGTGCATGTTTTACTGATACATCTATAGTTCTTTGTAAAATCTTAAATTTGCAAAACCAAAATCCTGAAATAGTTTAATATGACTTCTATAACATATAAGAGTTTATAAAAAATTCCAAATCTCATTAAATCCATAAAAGAGTAGATTTTCACAAAATCTCTTCAAAATAGCCGATATGTATATATATGTGTTTATATAAGAGTTTGAGCATCAGTTATAGCATCAAAATTTACCAAATAGAAGTAGTAAACTATCCCATTCAATCTCAGTATGAAAATAATCGAGATTTAATTTAAAACTTTGCAAAACACAAAAAACTCAGTTTCTTCACAACAGTGAAATAGAATGTATATATCTATAGGTGTAAGTGTATATTTGCATCAGTTTAAAGCATAGAAATCTCATCAATTAGAAGCCATATAGTGTTCAAAACTATCCCAATGCCATTAACTCAAAATACAACTTGGAAGCTCCAAAACCACAAAAAGTAAATCTCGGTTGAAACATGCACAGATCCAAACTCAAAATTCCTTTTTCTACTCAAACTTGATCTTTTTAATCTGATAACTTCTCTTACAGTTCATTAACCATATGTACAATCATTCACATCAGCTTACTCATGAATAATAGGTGATTATAACATATAAACAATCAAATTTCACTTCTCCGAAAGATTCAGTCAGAGCATATATATAGTCTACACAGTAAAGATATACTTTTGTTCACTTTTATGAAATATCATCATACAACTCATTATGATGAATCAAAATAGTAAGTATATGAAGGAAAATAATCTACTCATGATTTCTATTAATTTCTTTAACAATCTCAATTCAACAATTAGGGTTTCAATTCATCAAAAGCATAGTTTCATGGAAAGATCCAATTTTTAGTTCATCCTTCCATCAAATTTCATTATATCAACATCCAAACCCTAATATGATTTCTAATAGATAAATCATCACATACAACATGCTTAGAACAATACAAGAACAAACATGTCACTCATCTTATTGAAGAATCAACTGAAGATAATAAAGAGAATAAGAAAATCCTTTCTTTCGCAAGAAAACCAAGATCCTCACCTCGAAACTTCAAGAAAATAATAATAAAGAAAACCCTTTGTGTAGTGCAGCAAAGAGATGGCTGCACTCTCTCTTTAATAGGCTGGAAATCAGTGGATTAGGGTTTTTGAACAGATTTGCAAAATATCCTTTTTGAATATATCTTTACATATATAAATCCTTATACTTAAACCAACTTAATTTAAATTTAAAAACAAAATAAACACCCTAATATCTGGCCGGCACTGTTTATAAAACCCAGAAAACGAAGTTTGTACTTTTTGCCCTTTAAGTGGCAATTTTGCAAAAAGACAATTCTTTATTAAAACTTGCAAAATAAACCAAATTTATTAAAAAAAAGAGTAAACTCTTTACCTCTGAGTTAGCTAGGCATCATGTTCAGCCCAAAAATCTGAAAATCTAGAGTTTTCACTCCAAGTGGTAATTTTGCACAAAAGTCTCTCTTTTTGTAATATTTGCAAATAGGTCAAATAAATATCAGAAAATCCAGAAAATTCACAAATAATGCTTACTAATAAATAATAGATTTCCTCCAAAATAGTTTCTAATTTCGAACTTTCCGAGAAAATATTTGCACGTGTAAAAAGATAAATTTCAGAAAGTATTTATTAAATCACCAAAAAATCATATTAATTCATTTATTAATCTCAAAATCATTATTTAAAAATCTACGGTATTACACATCTTGAGCGGTCCAGATAGCTTCATTCTCCATTACCCCCTATGCTTCAACTTTAAGGCATCTAACAACGAGGTGAAGTACGAAGCCCTGGTAGCCGGACTCCTCACACGAAAAGTAGGAGCCAAACGGGTCAAAGCCTTCAGCGGCTCCCAACTCATCGTCAATTAATTATGCAGAAAGTATGAAGCACGTGACGCCCGGATGGTCAAATACCTGGCCCAGGTCAAGCTCCTCTTGGCCGACTTTAAGGACGCCTCCATCGTTAAGATTCCTTGTGAAATGAATAGCCACGCAGACACCCTTTCCAAGTTGGCGTCCTCCTCATTCGAAGGTCTAGATCTGACGATCCTGGTGGAGGTCCTCGTTCGGCCAAGAATCGACAAGAAAAACTCCGAAGTCCTTTATCTCGACTCGCCCACCCAGCAACCAACCTAGATGGATCCGATCCTAAACTACTTAAAAAATAGGGAAATTCCCCAAGACGCCTCTGAGGCAAGGAGGATCAGGGTCAGGGCCGAGAGGTTTGTGCTTATCGATGACATGCTCATCAAGCGCTCCTATACAAAGGTCGACGGTAGACCGTACCTCCGATGCCTGTCACCGGAGGAGGCCAAGTATGCGCTCTAGGAAATGCATGCAAGAATCGGCAACTACCACATGGGCAAAAGATCGCTTGCAAGGAAGGTATTCAACCACAGGTACTATAACACCCCGTACTTAAGACTGTATATATATAATATTATATAAAAATATATAATAATAATAATAATAATAATAATAATAATAATAATAATAATAATAATAATAATAATAATAATATGAGATGAGAAATGGTAGTTGGCCTATAGGAGATTCCATAGGGCTAATTAAGGAGCCTATAGAAAGACTATGGGGCTTATGAAATAATTGCATTAAAATGAAAATGAATAAGAAGGGTGGCTGTGCATGTGTGGATGCTAACGTGGCTTTGTGCTTGGGTGTATAGTCCCACATCGGAGAAATATATGAGAGAAAGTGAGGTTAAATAGTGAAGCCTATGATCAAGAGGCACCTAATAGTCCGAACATCTTTTGTGAGGCATGCCTGTGGTGGGCAGTTGTTAGGATTTTATTTGTTCGCATATTGCGCGCACGTGTAGTCACGTACATAGCTGAGCCGGGCTCGGGGCATTACAAATGGTATCAGAGCAACACTTATGGGGAGTTTGTGTGATAAGGGCTCCAGAATGATTCACGGAGTGAGATATTCTCCAGTATTTCATACAAGGGATGAAATAGGCCCCAAAATGATCTGTGGAGTGTGATTGATCTCCAGTATTTGGGAACGAGAGCGACATCCAAAAATGGTGATTGATCTCCAGGATTTTCAGGACGAGGGATGAAATAGGCCCCAGAACGATCTGTGGAGTGAGGTTGGTCCTCAATAACTCAGGGCGAGAGCCGATACTCGCAGGATGATCAAACTCCTGGAAGCTGTCATGATGATGGGTTGTGCAACGGGGGATTGTGAACCCCGTATAAGAAAATTACATTTATTGAGTTATTTAATTAACTCTTGTTTGCCTTCCTACTAAGCGTCGTTCTGAGGATAGAACGATTCTAAGGAGGGAGTAATGTAAGACCCCGCAAAATATTATATACCTATTTTGTATTTTTAATCCGTACCCGATTAAGAGTTGCACGTATTAATGGATTTTTCTCGATTTTAATTGAGTAAGTATTGAAACATATTATTATTCGATACATTTTGAACTCAACAAAGGTGCAATTGTAGAACCAAAGTTGAGATATCTTCTCAATTAAGTCGTATATTAGTCTTAACTATAATTAGTTAGGACGTGTAATATTGAATTGTTAATTTGTATGGTGATAATACGATTTCATGTGTGTTATTACAAATCGTATGTACAATTGTATTGATATTATTTGTTTCAATTTTTATTGTGTGATTTTAATTAACCTAATTAACTCATTTAAATGGACTCAAACTAGACTTAAACTAGACCCAAATGAATCCAACTTGACCCAATTTGACTCTACACTGGTAGTGTAGTATGTCATGTAACAAAAAAAAAATAAGTTGTGCATGCAAAGTGGCCGGCCAATATTGGAGGGAAGGGTTAGGGTTTGGGTGGAGTTTTGATTGAAATTTGAAAGATTCTTCATGATAATGTTGTGAGACCTCAAGTAACAAACCGATTCCTACAGTCCACCTCTTTCTTCTCTCCCCCAATGCACGTAGCTCTCACTATCTCTTTCCCCCCTCTCACTAAATCAGGCCAAGTTCATCCCCACTCTTTATTTAATCCCCTCATCTCACCCTACCTCTATTTTCTAATTTCTACTCCAATTTTAACTAATATCTTTATTCTAAACCACTCCAAATCCCCCTCCTACACTTGAGTTGCTGTTTTGGAGATAATAAAGGCAAAAAGGAGCCAAGGAGAAGCCAAGGAGGAGTGAAGCACTTTGAGCAAGAAGGGTCAAGGAATTTGACAAGGTGGGTGTTTCTAAACCTTTGTAGTGTTTAATTTTGTATGGTGGATTTGTGATGTAGTCTTGACAGCATGAGAAGTTATGAAATGTGTAATTAAGTGGTAGAAATTCGTTGAATGCTAGTTTATTAGCGGAAGACTAGATAAAAACAAAGTAAAGAGGTAAACTAAAAAGTGTGCTAGGTCTGGATGCTATAACTCAAAATTACTTGGAGTTTGAAGCTGAAATTTTAAACGTATATTCTTATGCATGTTATACACCTTGCTTCCAAATTTCATATTTTTGGAATTTATTTACTATTTTAATTAAATACGAACTTGAACAAAAACAGATTTAGTTTAGGTTCTGACTATGATTTTCCAAAACTCATAACTCTGTAACCACTTAAGATCTATTGCTGAAATTTTAGTATGTGCTTCTAATATGTGGCTAGTATTTGAATATAAAATTTTATAATTTTTGGACAACTTTTGCTATTTTAATAAAATCTGAAACCATTGGCTGTTCTGAAATGAAAAGACAGAGTGAAGATGATCTGCCCTGTTTTTAGCTAATCTTCAAGAAGTGATAACTTGGAAAATAATTGGTAGAATCACTTAAAATTTAAATATGTTCTGTTATGATGTATGGAGAACCTATGTTTCAAATTTCATGAAGTTTAGAGATCATTTGATATTTTAAAAGTAATTTTATGTTAGTAATGGTTAGTTGTTGATATGTTCTGGAAATTTTTGCATGCATGTTAAAGAATGACTTATTTGAACACCTAAACGACTTAATCTGAAGACGTATGTAACTAGAAAGTTGTAATAGATACATAGAGCTTTTTGTAATGCCTAAGAAATCATGATTTGGATCAGTACATGAATTTTAATGAATTTTGCAAGTGATAACAGAAACACAAAGATTCTTAAAGTTCACTGTTTACACTATGCATAAGAGATTGAGTTTGAACTTGTAGAACTGAGTTTTAAGTTGCTTTTGTGGGTCGTAAATCATGTTGTGGGTGTGGGAATGAGTTAGGACTTAAATTATCGAAAGTTTCATGTCATGAGTAGCTCATGTGTGCTTGTAGACATACAATATAGACATATTTGTTCACTGTTTTAAAGTAGGAATTGTGATGGATGTTTATGTATTATTGTTGATCACTTTGGGATGAGATCTATGCCCAATTTGTGCTTGTGCATGCTGTCTACTTTGAGTAGAAGTATGGGGAGCACCCGATCGCGTTTCTTCAATGAAACGGGATCGGGAACGACCCCAATTAGGCATGAATGCCAATTATATGCTTGCTATTTGAAAATGTGATTTTCTATTTTTAGAGCTTTTTAATACTCTTTTAGGGTATTCATGGTGTAAAATTTATTCCTAGGGTAGTTTACCCTCGTTGGGCTACATTGGTTGAGTTTGAGACTCTAGGATTAAGTCATGTTGGCATATCTAGACGGGTAGAATAGGAACCCGTGTTGCATCGAACGCGTTGAAAGAGATGACTCATGCGCCGACGTACTTGCCATTCATGGAAGGATTCCATAGTTGTGTTTGGTGCTACCACTTGTTGAGGACCGTGGAGCGTGAAGGTTAGCAGAATCTACGTGTTTGGTCGGGCCGAGATTGCGATCGAACTCCAAGCGTAGATGGCGGTTACGGCGATCGACGTAGTCGATTCGTCGATGGTTCGGGCCAAGTGTGGGCTGAGGCGGGCCAACCCTTGGGCCGGATTTGAGGGCTAGATTGAGTCCTATTGTGGGATAGGTTAGGTTCTAATAATGAAAAAGTTAATTAACTAGAAAATTGTCTATATGTAAAACTTAACTAGTTGTTCGTAATAAAAAAAAGTCGCTTACAAAGTTAGGACATGAAAGTTGATAGATCTTCTAACTAGAAAAGTATTTGTTAAAATGAAATAGAACTAGACTCGCCTAATAATTCACAATGAGATAATGAAAAAGGATTAGAGTCTTGGGATTTTAGATAATCAGATGATCAGGTAAAAGCTAGTAATCACGTAATTAACCTTAATTATTAACCTTGGTCCTAGAGTGGATTAGCACTTGTACTTTGGGTCCGTGGTGTTGTAGGATTAGTTCGAGTCGTTGTTGAATGTAAGGACATGCACTAGTGGGTGTGTGTTTGCCTATCAGGGGGACGCATGGCGTCTTCACGCCTGGCTGAATCCTAGGTTCGTTTAATGTGGACGGAGACTTAAGGACTGCCATGTGAGTGAACTCTTTGGGGCTCTATTGTCTTTGGCACGAGTGCCTTTATGACCGTAACAACCTTTGAGGATGTTTGGAGTAGTGACGTCGTCTCGACTGCAAGTTCTGGTCTAGTGTAAAGACGAGTGCAACGGAGAGTTGGGGAAACCCTAATATCCGTCAGATCCTATGTTGATCAATGCGGGCAGAGGAATTAGAGACCGCCATGTGAGTGAACTCTTTAGGGCTCTAAAATAACATTCTCGGCGCGGAGCCCTAGTGCCCGTACATCAACTTTTGGTGAGGTCCTGGGATGCGGAATTACCACGACCTACAATGGGTTTTAGCCGCGACGGGGTAAGCCGTGTGACTGCGACCCCGGGCACAGTGGTTCAAACACAAGGATTGGACACCATAATAGCGTGATAGTGACTGGAATAAGCTGGGCGACTGCAGCCTCATCATCACTAGAGTATCGAAGACAGGAAAGAGCACGAGAGTAGGATGCATAGCGGGGGATCGAACTCCATAAATTGAAGAACGTCGTTTGGTTAGGGAATGTGTAGTATGGGATGCATATCTCTCCAATAAAGCGTGTATTAGCTTTAGGAGCATGTGTGCATATCGTGTGCATTAGATCTAGGCCATGGCATACACCGACACTTGCTTGACATCACTTTTTCTTTTGCATCAAATCTTGGTTATTGAGGTTTGGAATCGCTATATTATGGCATAGTGAGGATCGCTATATTATAGCAATGCGTCATTTGTATTCAACTGACGTGCCCACAGTCTGTTTAGTTGCATGATTGCTGATTGGGGAGAGCAGGGAATACTCAAGTCGTGGGAAGCATCCAAGTGAAAGTTTACTGTCCAATTCTGTTGTATATTCATGATGTATTAATTTATTGTAATCGTTGTAATCATTGGACATTTTAATAACATTTTGATGTAATACAAGTTTTTAATTTCCTGTGATTTTGTTGTGTTTGAACTCATTTGAAGGAAAGATTCTGGCTTGTGTCACGGGTTCCGGGTATGGGGAACTCGGGGCGCTACAGGTACTACTGGCCAACCCTCCTGCAAGATGCTCAGGACCTGGTAAAGAAATGTCGCCCGTGCCAGAGGTTCTCTTCGGTCCGAAATTTGCCTCTAGCCAATCTTAAGTTGCTCGCCATTCCAGCCCCCTTTTCCATGTGGGGGATGGACTTGGTCCGACCATTCCCCAAAGCTATGGGTCAAAGGCACTTCCTTATCGTGGATATCGACTATTTCATGAAATGGGTCGAGGCCGAGCCCCTAGCCACTATCACCAAGCACTATGCACAACGCTTCTTCTGGAAGCACATCGTCTGTTGATTCGGGATTCCTCAGATCCTCATCATCGACAATGATACCCAGTTCACAGGAAATGGCTTCTTCAAGTTTTGCGATGACCTAGGAATTCAGCAACGATTCTCCTTCGTCTCACACCTTCAATCCAACGGCTAGGCCGAGAATGCCAATCGACAAATCTTCGATGGCCTCAAGAAGCGATTAAACAAATCCCCTGAGGGACTGGGGGTTGACGAGCTACCCAGTGTACTGTGGTCGTACCGCATGACCAAGAGGATCCCTACGGGCGAGTCTCCTTTTAACTTGATCTTCTACACCGACGTAGTAATCCCACTGGAAGTCGGGTTGCCATCGCCTCAGGTCAAAGGCTTCGATGAAGATTCAAACTCAGACGGCCTCAAGGCCAACCTGGACCTCCTCGATGAAGTTCATAAAACGGCGGCCATCAGAAGAAATGTCTACCAACAAAGGATATAATGGTTTTACAATCAGAAGGTCGGTCCGCTAACATCAAAGAAGGCAATCTTGTACGAAGGCGACTCGAAATATCTGAACCAAGCAAGAAGGGAAACTCGTGCCCAATTGGGAGGGTCCGTATAGGGTCTCCAAAGTGGTCCGTCCAAGCACTTATACCGAATTGAAGACCCAGGGGGCAGAGTAGTCAAGAGGATCTGGAACGTAGAACATTTGATGAAATTCTACGAAGACTCTTAAAGGTCTACACTTGTAATGAGGTCTTCAAAAGCCAACGCATGTACTTGCCTTCAATGAATAAATTTTGATTTTCAGTCCAAATTCAAATTATTGAGTCACTTCCCGAGGCCTAGCCTCAATGCTAGTATATCCCTTCCAGGGTGGCATCCGGTGTCGACGGCTTCAATGCCAAAAATCCTTGAAGGATATCCCCCTCGGGGTGGCATCCGATGCCGAAGGCTTCAATGCCAAAAATCCTTGAAGGATCCCCTCGGGGTGGCATCCGATGCCGAAGGCTTCAATGCCAAAAATCATTGAAGGATCCCCCTCGGGGTGACATCCGACGCCGAAGGCTTCAATGCCAAAATTCTCGGAGTCATCCCTTCGGGATGTCCCCACAGGCCCGTATCCCTCGGGATCGCATCCGACGTCGATGGTGCATATGTCAAAAATAATGTGTAAATGGAACACTCATCCAAACAAAGAGTTGGAGCAAAATGCTTTTCATTAAAAAGGAAAACAATTACAAAGGGGGCGGTGGCCAGTCCGCAATAGGCAATTACAACAAAACAACTACCTCCTAAATCCTCTTTTGGCCGTGTCGCACTTCAGCACCGGCTGAGGCCACCTGTTGCGGGCCATGTGGTCATCTCGCACTTCAGCATTGGCTCGCGACCGTCCTGCGCTTCAGCTCATCGTCATCTCCAATGCCTCGGGTGCAAAAGAGGCATCATATAGGCCTCGAGTGCAAAGGATGCCCTCTAAGATAGAAAGCGACGATGACGATGGACGCCAGACAGGCCGAGCAGGGCGAAAACCCTACACGGGAATAAATTGCCATTCAAAAAAGGCATCACACACGTGCTCCTGCCCCGACGGCGAGTCCTGTCCCTGGATTGAGTTCCTTCTGATGAAGGGAATTCTCATCCTTGGCCCCGGCTAGGGACGTCAGCTTCCGGAAAATAGGATACCACTGCTGACCCCAAGAAGGAGTACTCATCTTCTCTCCAAGCCTTGTTGAAGCAGCAACATCCACACGAGGAGTCCTAGCCGGGAAGGCCCCACCAAGTACCGAGGGGAAAGGATAAGTAACTTCTTCACCGCTCAGGAACTAGTGGGAAGAACTTCAGGTCTTGAAATTCGGGACAAAGATGGGTTCCCCAAATGAACACCAGTCCCGGTGGGGTCGAGCCCAGTCCCTCCAGACATTTTCCCACCGTGCTTGACCCAAGGAAGAATCCTTGAGCCGCTCAACATAGGTCCTGCTGAACACCAAGACATTACAAATTGAAGATGGGAGTTTGAGAAAGTTGAGTCTACTACCCAGCGTTAAGGATTTTATAGACACCATGGAGAATTCCCCAACTTCCACATTTATTGCAGGCAACACTATAACTCCCTAGTGCATTAAATGCATCCACGGGTGATGTAAGTAAACACACGTCATATCACGTGACTGGTGATGCCCAGATCTGTTCCTCGCCGTGACGTCAGAGACTGAGTTATGGCGACAAAAGCTTGACGATCCCCCTTGGCATTACTATTGAAATGGCATCCAACTTCAAGGGCCTATACGAAATAATTGGACGTTCCTATATCAGGATTTCTCCTCGGCATGGTATCTGAGGCCGAACCTTAACGATAAGATTTCATAGGCATCAACTCCACGCCATTGGCATGGGATCCGAGGCCGATCCACACGAGCTCTCATAGGCCTCAACACTCTACGCCCTCGGCATGGGATCCGAGGTTGATCCTCATAAGCTCTCGCAGGGTTAACCTCTCTGCGCCTTTGGTGTGGCATATGTGGCTGACCCTCCATAATTCAGTTGTCTCAGACCACACTTTACGCCAACGCCTCAACAAAAACGAGTCAACCAATTCAATGGTTTACACAGACAACAATATTTCTATCTAGCATTGGTATCGGGTCGGGTCGGGTCGGGTCCTTCCCTACCCGGACCCGGACTCGGACCCAGACCCAGACCCGGTCCCCTACGGGTCCAAAAAATGGACCCGGACCCGGACCCGTGAGGACCGGGTCCGGTTCCTATTAAAATATTCCTACCCACTCGGGTAGGAGCGGGAGTATGAGCGGCGAGCAGAGGCGGTGAGTTGAGGATTTAGAATAGAGGAGAGAAGAAAAATGCATGAGTTTTGAGTTTGGAAGGTGAAGATTTAGAATTGAGGAGGAAGGAGGGGAGGGATGATGAGGATAGAATATTTATTTTTATGTTGATTTTTGGGTTTTTTTCAACGGGTCTGGGTCTGGGTCGGGGTCGGGTCTCTTTTGAGCGGACCCGGACCCGAAAGTACAACGGGTCGCATTTTAGGACCTGGACCCGAATAGGCCGGGTCGGTTCCGATCCAATGCTGGGTCCGGGTCAGGTTCGGGTCGGGTCCGGGTTTCGGGTATTTAAACCAATGCTATTTCTTTCAGGAGAAGGAATTACAATGACAGTGGCCACTCCGCGGCTAGCAGATCAAACAAAGTTACAACAAAGTTACAGTTAAACACTTATACAATAAACCTCCCGCAGTGGCTCTCGGAAGCCCCACCAACACCGACGTGCCGAACAAAATACGCCTTGGCAGCGGGACCCCTGCAGGAACCTTTGCAAAAGTATTCCGATTCGACCGTACGGACCGGACCTGGGCGGCTCTGCAAACTTCCACCTTGAAGGTTCCTCAGACTGCGAGTTCGAGGAACTGCCTCAAAGACGCCGGAGCGACGAACAAGCACCAGATCACCACTCCTGCCTCTCAGGAAACCCCCAAGCTCGCTGCGAAGGATGGATATGTGGTCCCGACTTTTAGACACCAATGGTAACCATTTGGTTTCAGAACGAGATGTACCTGATGAGGCTCAATGGGATCACCCCGATCTTATCTGGATTCCCACGAGCCAGGGCCACCGATACAAGAAGCCCCAGCCGGGCCGAATGCCATGAAGTTATGGATGAGCCCAGTAATGAGTGGACCATACCTCTTTGGTCTCGTGGGTAAATCCTCAGATCATGGAACCCGGGGGAAACGACCCGAAGCGACAAGGCTGAGTCCCTGTAATGCCCCGATTTTCATTTAATGAAAATTATTTTATTTTGCACATAGTGTGCACGTGCAATATTTTTGGTAGAATTAAATCTATAATTATTTTCATTATGATGAGTGTAGATATTTATATATGTGCTCTTTAATCATTTTTATATAAAGCCTTTTTCAAATAAACTTAAGCCCTTTCTTTTTAAAAGCCCAAATTAACTTTATTTATTATCTTTTTATAAACTATTATTTTGGCCCATAAACTAAAGCCCATGAGCTATTTTTATTTTAAATATAACTTGTAATGTAGAATACATTTTAAAAATTATTTTATGTAAAATTTAATGTAGAAATTTTTGGAGACAAGTTGCATGCACGTGCATTGCACGTACACGTGCACATGCATGTGTATAGGCCGGTTTTGATCTTTGGAGGGAAAAGGAAAATTTCAAATGGAGTCATGGGTGGTGGTTACTTGATCATAGTTGGTTATTGTAACTCCTCCTTGAATCCTAGCCCTTTATTTCTAACTCCTAAGTTAATCCTAGCCTTCCATTTTCCTAAATTTTTAGTATAAATACCCCCCCCTAGCCTAGTTATTCTTGTGCTAATTATTCCTCCAAGTCTATAGTTAAAATACACTATTAGTAGTTTAGTAAGTGAGTTAAAAGATTGAGAGTTGTGTGGGGAATTTGTGCTTGCATCAACAAAGAGGAGAGGCCGGCATCAACAAGAGGTGCTCGGGTTTGACATCTTGGAGCCTGTGTGCACGTCGACGAGGAGGAGGACCGCTCTCTTGGCAAGGACATTTGTTTAGGAGGTGTTGCTAATTGTACTTCTCTCCAATCAAGGTGGGTAATTTTCCATATTTCTAATTAGGAAGCATGCTAGATTTGAATTAAAATGGTGATGAATGAAAAAGATTAATAAGAGTACATTTTAATTGAAAAAAAAATATATAGCTTATTGATTGATCGAAATGTTGGTATGCAACTTGTATGTGGTTCTATCATTAAATTTAAGTTGTGTGTGAATTGATTATAGCCATAGATTGTTTGAAGAAAACTTCATTATTAACATCAAGAACTATATGCAAAAGTTAGTAGATTGACAATGTTGCTTTATGTGCTTAAATGGACTTTTTTGATAATGTGGGCTCTCTGGTTGTGGGTTCGAATAGTGGGCTCGGCCAGTATTAAATTGGGGGAAGAAATATTTTTTTTGTGATTTTTGATGATTAAAAAAATTAGAATAAAATATGAGTATTATCCTAAAATTATGTGGGACTTATGAAAAATAAATTGGGAATTATTTAAATGAAGTAGAGTATATTTTTGAGAACAAAAGTATAACTTAGAACTATGGTTCTACACTTGTATGTTATGAAAGTTGCACTTTGCAAAAGGACTTGAAATAAAATGTTAGAAAAGAAATATAATAAAGAAAGAAATTATATGTAGTGAAGTGATGTGAATTATTCTCATTGGAGAATAGTGTGAAAATTATGAAATGTGAATATTCATTTAGTGATGTGATTTTAATGTGGAAATGATATTTGATGGAATACATAAGGAATAATTGAATTCCATGTATGGCTATGGACTCATGAATAAATTAGAAATCATGTTATTGGAAAAGAGAATGTTATTGAGCATGAAAACTCAAACATATGGATTATAAATTGAAATAGAAAATTAGAGTGTAGTTAAACTCACACCGGCAAGTGAAAGTGATGAATAATTATGATTATTGAAATTGAAAAGACCAAGTTGGGTCATTGTGAAATGAAAGTAATAAGACCGGTAGTAGTGAGAGGACTAACTCTAAAAGATTGGTTTTGTTCATGATTTCATTAAATTTAAGGAATTAGTACATAGTGGAGATGTGATGAAAGTAAGAGAAAAACACAAGTATGAGAGTTAGAGTTTACGATGCGGGGGTGAGACACAGAATGCATGCTTGATGAGTCAAGATATGGCGTGGGCACTACTCAGTAATGATCGGACTTTAGCAACGCTTGTGGGATGTTTGGTGACTGCAAGAGGATCGTGTGTCATGAAGGAGGCTGAATTGCCACAGAATGCATGCTTGATGAGTCAAGACATGGCATGGGATTCCCCTCCAGGTTTTCTGTACACGAGCTTGTACTCATAGATCATCTAGGATACTTACCGTAGTTACATTAGTAGATTAAGACATGACGAGGGATTGAACCCTTCAAAGATGAAGAACGATTAAGAGTTTTGCCCTCGGACCTATGTAGTATGGGATGCATAGAATCCGAACAAGTGTGCATTAGTGTCATGTAATATAAGTATTTGTATTAAGGACTAAGTGCACAATCACAACACGACATCAATAGGGTATTCCCTTTAGTTTGATTTGTGACAAGTTTGTGTTTGTTAAATATGGAAAATGAGTTATACTATTTCCGGCATAGAGAGGATGACCGTGTATAATGTTCGTCGGTTGAATAAACTGACGTACCCACAGTTTTGTATGCAGGGTAAATGACATGATAAAGGTTAAAGAGGAACAGATGCTTAGCGATTATTCCACGTTGTTGTACATTTATTTAAATGTTGTAAATTTACTTCCGCTGTGCAATGTAAAGTGTAAAGTTTTTCATGTAACTCTGATGTAAAGTGAAAATTTCAAATTTTCTTGTAAAATTGTACTAAATGAAGTGTAAAGATCCAGTGGAATCTCGAATTCAGTGTATTTTGGAATTCGGGGCGTTAACGTCATTGCCTTTAGGACTCTTAGGCAATCCCGTAATGAAATCCATACTGATGTTATCCCACTTCCATTCCGGAATAGGTAACGCTTGTAATAGACCTCCGGGTCTCTGATTTTCGGCTTTGACATGCTGACAAACCTCACACTTTGCCACAAATTCAGCCACATCCCGCTTCAAGTGGACTGAGCAATGTGAGGCAAGCTTTCAGGAGTTGAAAGAGAAGCTGACTACTGCACCTATTTTGGCTTTGCCTAGAGCGGATGTTGAGTATGATGTTTACAGCGATGCTTCACATCGTGGGCTTGGTTGTGTCTTAATGCAAGAGGAAAGAGTAATTGCTTATGGGTCTAGGCAACTAAGACCGCATGAGAAGAATTACCCGACTCATGATCTGGAGTTGGCTGCGATTATCTTTGCCCTGAAGCAATGGAGGCACTACGTGTATGGTGAGAAATTGAACATGTACACGGACCACAAGAGTTTGAAGTACATATATCAGCAGAAGGATCTGAATTTGAGGCAGCATAGATGGTTGGAAGTACTTGAGGACATGCGACCTGAGATCAAATATCATCCTGGGAAAGCTAATGTTGTTGCTGATGCACTTAGTCGCAAGAGCAGTTTATCCAGTTTGATTACAACTCAGAAGCATCTGATTGAGGAATTGGATCGAGCAGGTATTGAAGTTGTCTTGCAAGGATTGGGAGCATCTTTAGCTCAGTTGAGGCTTCAGCCTACACTGAATGGAAGGATCATTGCAAGTCAAGAGGTTGATGCTGATATCTTGGAGATGAAGGAGCAGGTTAGTGCTGGCAGGTTGCCCGGATTTCAAATCAAGGATGGAGTGCTATGGTTTGGAGAGAGGCTGTGTGTTCCGAATCAGGCGGACCTGAAAGAGAGTATTCTTTAGGAGGCGCATGCTACTTTTTTGTCGGTATATCCTGGAAGTACTAAGATGTGCAAAGACATCAAATAGCATTTCTGGTGGTCAGGTTTGAAGCGGGATGTGGCTGAATTTGTGGCGAAGTGTGAGGTTTGTCAGCAAGTCAAAGCCGAAAATCAGAGACCCGGAGGTCTATTACAACCGTTACCTATTCCGGAATGGAAGTGGGATAACATCAGTATGGATTTCATTACGGGATTGCCTAAGAGTCCTAAAGGCAATGACGTTAACGCCCTGAATTCCAAAATACACTGAATTCGAGATTCCACTGGATCTTTACACTTCATTTAGTACAATTTTACAAGGAAATTTGAACTTTTCACTTTACATAAGAGTTACATGAAAAACTTTACACTTTACATTGCACAGCGGAAGTAAATTTACAACATTTAAATAAATGTACAACAGCGTGGAATAATCTCTAAACATCTATTCCTCTTTAACCTTTATCATGTCATTTACCCTGCATACAAAACTGTGGGTACATCAGTTTATTCAACCGACAAACATTATACACGGCCATTCTCTCTATGCCGGAAATAGTATAACTCATTTTTCATATTTAACAAACACAAACTTGTCACATATCAAACTAAAGGGAATACCCTATTGATGTCGTGTTGTGATTGTGCACTTAGTCCTTAATGCAATTACTTATATCATGACACTAATGCACACTTGTTCGGATTCTATGCATCCCATACTATATAGGTCCGAGGGCAAGTCTGTTAATCGTTCTTCATCTTTGTAGGGTTTAATCCCTCGTCATGTCTTAATCTACTACTGTAACTACGGTAAGTATCCTAGATGATCTATGAGTACAAGCTCGTGTACAGAAAACCTGGAGGGGAATCCCACGCCATGTCTTGACTCATCAAGCATGCATTCTGTGGCAATTCAGCCTCCTTCATGGCACACGATCCTCTTGCAGTCACCAAACATCCCACAAGCGTTGCTAAAGTCCGATCATTACTGAGCAGTGCCCACGCCATATCTTGACTCATCAAGCATGCATTCTGTGGCTCACCCCCGCATCGTAAACTCTAACTCTCATACTTGTGTTTTTCTCTCACTTTCATCACATCTCCACTATGTACTAATTCCTTAAATTTAATGAAATCATGAACAAAACCAATCTTTTAGAGTTAGTCCTCTCACTACTACCGGTCTTATTACGTTCATTTCACAATGACCCAACCTGGTCTTTTCAATTTCAATAATCATAATTATTCATCACTTTCACTTGCCGGTGTGAGTTTGACTACATTCTAATTTTCTATTTCAATTCATAATCCATATGTTTGAGTTTTCATGCTCAATAACATTCTCTTTTCCAATAACATAATTTCTAATTTATTCATGAATCCATAGCCATACATGGAATTCCATTATTCCTTATGTATTCCATCAAATATCATTTCCACATTAAAATCACATCACTAAATGAATATTCACATTTCATAATTTTCACACTATTCTCCAATGAGAATAATTCACATCACATCACTACATATAATTTCTTTCTTTATTATATTTCTTTTCTAACATTTTATTTCAAGTCCTTTTGCAAAGTGCAACTTTCATAACATACAAGTGTAGGACCATAGTTCTAAATTATACTTTTTGTTCTAAAAAATATACTCTACTTCATTTAAATAATTCCCAATTTATTTTTCATAAGTCCCACATAATTTTAGGATAATACTCATATTTTTTTCTAATTTTTTTAATCATCAAAAATCACAAAAAAATATTTCTTCCCCCAATTTAATACTGGCCGAGCCCAGTATTCGAACCCACAACCAGAGAGAAACAAGCCACAGGCACAGGCCACTAGGCCACTTGCGCCAGCGGTATGAAGGAGAGCTGAGAGCATTAAGTGCTCTCAGTTGCAGTTACTTTATTTTTCAAAAATACAAAACAATATATATGGTGCTCACGGTATTCGAACCAGCAACCCATGAGACACCAGAACCCACTGTAGTAATTAAGAGCATCTCGACCACGTGAGCTATAAGCTCAGGTTGTCACAAAACAACTCGAACTCTAATTAGATCAATTCTCTCTGTTTAGTAGAACATTTCGATGTTCAACAAGCTCTCATTTAATTTTGCTTTCACTAAACTTGCTGTAATTTCCAGATTGACTATTCCCATCATAGATTATACTCCAGTATATTAAAAATAATTTTTTCAATAATTAACACATATTTATCATACAATTAATTCGAATTTACAAGCTACTACTAATATGTTTCTTTTTCGACATTTCTTATCAAATTTTAATTTCAATAATACCTACATCCATTTTCTGTTTTTATTCATTTCACAAACCCCCGAATTATAATTTTTAGTCATTCATTACAACATCATCACAAAAAGTCCATTTAAGCACATAAAGCAACATTGTCAATCTACTAACTTTTGCATATAGTTCTTGATGTTAATAATGAAGTTTTCTTCAAACAATCCATGGCTATAATCAGTTCGCACACAACTTAAATTTAATGATAGAACCACATACAAGTTGCATAACAACATTCGATCAATCAATAAGCTATATATATATATTTTTTCAATTAAAATGTACTCTTATTAATCTTTTTCATGCATCACCATTTTAATTCAAATCTAGCATGCTTCCTAATTAGAAATACGAAAAATTACCCACCTTGATTGGAGAGAAGTACAATTAGCAACACCTCCTAAACAAATGTCCTTGCCAAGAGAGCGGTCCTCCTCCTCGTCGACGCGCACACAAGCTCCAAGATGTCCAACCCGAGCACCTCTTGTTGATGCCGGCCTCTCCTCTTTGTTGATGCAAGCACAAATTCCCCACACAACTCTCAATCTTTTAACTCACTTACTAAACTACTAATAGTGTATTTTAACTATAGGCTTGGAGGAATAATTAGCACAAGAATAACTAGGCTGGGGGGGGGGAGGGTATTTATACTAAAAATTTAGGAAAATGGAAGGCTAGGATTAACTTAAGAGTTAGAAACAAAGGGCTAGGATTCAAGGAGGAGTTACAATAACCAACCATGATCAAGTAACCACCACCCATGACTCCATTTGAAAATTTCCTTTTCCCTCCAAAGATCAAAACCGGCCTATACACATGCATGTGCACGTGTACGTGCAATGCACGTGCATGCAACTTGTCTCCAAAAATTTGTACATTAAATTTTACATAAAATAATCTTTAAAATGTATTCTACATGACAAGTTGTATTTAAAATAAAAATAGCTCATGGGCTTTAGTTTATGGGCCAAAATAATAATTTATAAAAAGATAATAAATAAAGTTAATTTGGGCTTTTAAAAAGAAAGGGCTTAAGTTTATTTGAAAAAGGCTTTATATAAAAATGATTAAAGAGCACATATATAAATATCTACACTCATCATAATGAAAATAATTATAGATTTAATTCTACAAAAAATATTGCACGTGCACACTACGTGCAAAATAAAATAATTTTCATTAAATGAAAATCGGGGCATTACAGTCCCGACCCCCTCTGGGTCAAACACTCCCAAGGCGAAACGTTCGCTCGACGTCTCGACCATTTCCTCCTTGTGATGTGGGAATCCCTTGAAAGGGATTGTGATTCATAAGTGTTGGAGTTCACCGCGAAAGTCCCAACACTTATTGCATCAACGCTCAACTCCTAAAATCAGCAGTGATAGTAGTTGTCAGAGAATGTGATGCAAGCAGGACCACATGGCCTCCCTTGCCGCTTTTCAAGAAGAACGGGTGAAATCAAGGGTCGGACCCTTGACGACCTGAGAGTCTAAAGCAAAGACAACCAAGTTCAAATATCAGGAGGCAAACGAGCTTTATTCATCAAATAAAGAAATACTAATGCGGGTGGCCTGTCCCCGAAAATGTGAAAATACAAACAACCTAGTTTCCTATGGCAGGAACGGGGCCCTCCTCCTCGACTAGGGGGGGCAAGGATGATTGGGCAACGATTTTCCGAATCCTCCCAAACTTTGGGGACGACTGCTTCATCATCAGATTTGGGGGGAAGGCCGTCGAGATCGATCACTGGTTGCTTTGCCTCGACATCTTTGAGAGCCCTCCCGTATCCCTTGTCCTTGGCCTCGAAAATATCGGCCAGGACCCCATTATATTCTTTTTTCAATCTCGCCTCCTCCGCCTGCCACATCCTCTTCTCGGAAATTAGCTGCTCCCTTTCCTTTGAAAACTCTGCTCGAGCCTCCCTCTTCTTGGCCAGGTCTGCCTTCAACTGGCCTATACGTCGTTCAAGGTTCCCATCCCGCGAAAGGATCTCTCTATCTGCTGCTTCTGTGTGCTGCACATCTCAGAGAAGCCAATCCCTCCTCCTTTTCAGCTTGGCCCCATGGATGATCGTTTGCATAAGATCATTGGGGTACACTTAAGCAAAGCGCAAGAATAGTAATTACGCAAGGGACATGTGGAGAGACTCACCAGAATTGAGGCTTGCCCCAAGCCGACGAAAATCTCCTCCTCGTTTCTACCTTTGAAGTCGGAAAGGTCACGATGAGTGGCGACATGGGAAACCATCTCCAATGCAGCAGAATGGTAGACCAATGCCTCCATCTCGGTCATCGACCACAAGGGAACCCACACATTCACCTGCTTGGGAGGTTTGACCGGGGATGTGGCACCGACTGCAGGAGCTGGAGGAGGTCTTTTGTCTTCTTTTTTTACGGTCGGTTCGACCACCTTGGCCTTGGAGGGCTCGGGGATTTTCACTCTCTTATTCGAGAGTTCCTCCACTTCCGGAGGTGGCCGCTTTTGCAACATCTCCACCTCAGGAGCCTTGACATCGGACCTTCATCTTCGGCTCCGCCTCCTTCCGAGCCTTATTCTCGACCCTTACCTCCTTATGCTTCCACTTAATGAGCACGGGATCCACCATCTTTGATAGTCTCGGTCGGAAGATGCGCAATCAAAGAAAAGTCGAAGTGGAAGGAGAGCGAATGAGCATGACCAAAAACTGAGGTTGTATATATAGAAGTGGGACATTGATAACTATGCCAAGTGCATGATCCCACTTGGGAACACGTGAGCACGAGCCAAATGCACTTTTCCTCCACTATTGGTGTGGTCTCCGAATCCGAGCCTCAAGAGCAGAGTTCAAAGCACCATTAATTCGCTCCGCCCTCAGCATGGTTTCCAAGGCCAAACCCCCCAAAGAGAAATCTCAAAGCAGTGATTCTTTCTCCACCCTTGCCATAGTTTTCGAGGCAGAGCCTCTTGAAGAAGAGATTAAGGCATCACATCTTCCTATCCCTGTGCTGGGGGCCGAGCTCAAAAGAGAAACCACCAAGAAACCCGACAAAATTTGAAGTTCAACAAAGCATCTTTATTGAACAAAGATGAAATGATTACATTCGCATAATTACAATGGGAATAAAAAATTCAAGGCACAAGGCTCTGAATCCCGAGACCCTCATCCGGTCCCGATCCAGGAAGCACCGCTTCAGCCGTCGAGGGATCGGCACCCAAGCAGAGTACTCATACCTCTCACACTTGATACACTGGTTGATTCCGATACTCTGCTCTGAGCATCCCCCGGAGGAGCCTCTATCGAATGGATCCCAAGATAAGGCTCCAACCTCAAGAAGGGATTGTAAAAGGTGGACGCCTAGCTCACCTCTCCCAGCCTAGTCCTCAACTGGAAGATTTCAAAGTCTTTTTCCACAAGCATCCGTCTAAGAATGGAGTCTGATGACTGATTGTCAAAGGGACAAGAAGGCCCGCCAGCGTTGGCCTGAGCGAGAGCTATGTTGGTGTCGGGGAACAATGCCTTTAGGCGAGCTAATTCCTGAGCCACCTCTTGCGACCAGCTGATGTGAAAATCGAATGCCCCTTCCCGATCAATCACCTCCTTGTGACGGCAGGCAATCATCTCCTCAGCCTGACCCAGCTCTCTACGAAGTGTGCGAACCTAGCCCTCGAGGTCCTCCTCCCGAGGGCCACACCCCATCACCTGTTCAGCAAGATGCATCACAACTTAGACATACACGAAATAGACAGCCATGGCAAGTTGTGAATATTCATTCAGACAAAAAATACAGAACGTGCGGTGGCCAGTTCGTGCCTGGTGTTTAAAAATCAGGGATAAAAATAAAAAAAACTACAAGTTAAGGGAGGATCTCCCGGGGAGGAGAACAAATGGGTACGACTTCAACGGGATCACACATGTCAAGAGAGATTCTCCTCAGGGTCAAGGGAGTGTTGTCAGAGCCCGGTTCTGGGTCGTAGGAGAGACCATCCAGGTCGACATTGGGATACCTATCCCTGACAAGTTGAAGGGCTCGCTGGTAGCCATCCTCCTGTCCTACGCAATTTGGTCGGCAGCATTGTCAACCTCTACCTCCAACTCCTTTAACCTCTTCTCTAACCCATCGGCCCAGGTCTTCTCCTTCTGCCACTTCGACTCGTACCACTGGGGCCAGCGCTCGGCAGTCTCCAAGTCAATCATATAGCCTCATGAACTCAATCCCGTAGAGTGTGGCGTGTAGCGGAAAGGAAAGCAATGAGAAAGGAACCAACTATGGGGTACCATCACTGTAATGCCCCAAAATCCAAACACAAGCAATTCGTAGCATAAACATGATCTTTTACTTCAATTCGTACAAATTTACAAGGTATTTAAAACTTTTTTATTTACGACATATTCTTTACAACAGTACAACGGAATTAAATGAATACAATACAACACATGATAAAATGAAACTCTTCAATCTTGTGACATTCCTCGTAGTGACTTCAAGTCCAGGTTAAATCCAATCCTACAACTAAAAAAAACCGTGGTCATGTTAGTTGTATACAACTGACGCGATGCTATAATACATCGCTTCTACTTTAGCAAACACAAACTTGAATGCGAAAAAAATATGGGAAGTGACTATCCTAAACATGTCAGTGTATGATATGACCTAATGCCTAATGCAGACATTAATCTACGATGACACTAATGCATACTTGTTCGGATTCTACGCATCTCATACTACATAGGTCCGAGGGCAAGCCCTTATTGTACTCCTCATTATAGGGTTCAGTCCCTCATTATGAAATCCTATTACGGTGACAAAAACAAGCACAAGTATAGGTTCCAGTCCTGGATACTTCTGCCCGACCATACAGAACCCTCATCGTGCAAACATCTCGTAAGCGTCGCTCTAGCTCAGAACACTGGAGACTCGTCTCCCTTCCGCCCAACTATACATAAACCTGAAGTACATCCGCCCGATTATTCACAGTCCCGAAAGTAATTGAGACTCATCTCGCATAAAACTCGCAGTCCAGGAATACATCCGCCTGAATGTAACCATAGTTCCAGAATACATCCGCCCGACCATGTTGAGCCCAGTCCCGGAATACATCCGCCCGACTGTAACTATAGTCTCAAAATACATCCGCCCGACTATATAGAGCCGTCCCACTCACGTTTGCTCAAGCTTCATCACATCTCCTTTTCTAGTGCATGTCCTTAGGTTTAATTAAAATTATTAAGACCTAGAGCTAGCTCACTCACCGGACTTAAATTAAACACTACGAATGTTAGCCCACACTGGCCACTTCTCAAAGAGAAAGTTTACCCACACAGGCTACTTTTCAAATTTTCACATATCATAACCTACCGGCACTCTGGGTCTCGCTCAGCCTCTAGATTCCAACAATCTCAACATAGAGATCAACTAGGTTACATCTAACCTCTTATAAAAATTTTCATTAAACATATTTTAACTTCTTTATCCATTATCTTTGCTATTATCAATCATGAAGTAACCAACTTCTTATAGCAACATTCAATAACACTTGATGAGTTAAAACCCTTATAAACATCACATGTTTAATATCCTAAATTCATCCTTTAATTACCTCTTAATTCTTCATAAGGTATATCTTACTAATATTCCAATTTTAAATCCAATTTTATACATTGTAAAAGTTTTAGGTCAGCTAAATAAAAGATATCAACTCAATGGTATTGAAAAAATCAAATAAATTCCAATACTACTCCAAAAATCGGTTTATTAGTTTCTTAGGAAACATAAATGAGTCTACTACAACTTTGTAGTTAAGATCATCTAAAATCATCCTCATTTACTTCATCTAAATTCATTTGGAAAACAGTAGGTTCAAAATTCAAAAACTGCAGCTCATGCTACTTGTAAAAATCATAGAAAGTTCTATACTTCATGAAACTCTGTGTTCTTTAGATAAAATTAAAGGTATACAAGTCTAATATAAATTTTTAGTCATAAGTTTCCCCAAAATATTATTTCTATAATCCTGAATTCTTCGAAATCTACAGTAGGGTCGAAATATTATACATACTGCTACTATTCAAACTTGTAAAATTCATTATAAATTTAGTTTTTTATGAAAATTTGATTTCTTAGACTTTACAGAAAGGTTAACGAGTCTACGTCAAGTTCTTAGTTTTGATTTTTCTCAAAATACTGCATCTAAGATGCCAAAATGATTAAAGCCCGAAATATGTACAAATTTTCAGCAACTAGCCAATTGCCAACCAGTCCTAAGTTTGGATTTTATTAAAATAGTAAACGATATCCAAATATTATGAAATTTTAAGGAGATGTTCCTGACATATCCGAGATGCTCCTATAAAAATTTTAGCTATAGATTCCTTCTAGTTTAGTAGGTATGATTTTTTGAAGTGCAACTAGAACTCAAAATAGAACCTTATGAAAATGCCCCCAAATCAACCATATCATAATTTTACACATTCAATCAACAATAAATAATCTAGACATGAATGTCCAATCTATATAAGTTATCATGCATCTAACAATTCACACATGTAAAGTATTCTACTAATAAAACTATATTAGAAAGTTGAAGAAACACCTACCTCAAAAGTAGAATTCCTAGTAGTAGAAATTCTAGAAAATAATGCTCCAAAGCTCCAAGCTTCCTAAAAAAAGGCGGGCCTCTTCCTAGTATAACCCGCAAGCTTTTCTCCCTCTTTCTCTATTTTGTTTTTTTTTTGAGTTGTGTTGTTCATGACAAAAGTAGGGACTATTTATAGGAAAATTGTGTGGTCAATATATCTCCCCACTTCCACCAAACTCAGACCACTCTCCCTCATTCTCAATCATGGTAAGAAACACGTGCACGTGTAGTCAATGTGTGTGCACACTCTTCATACAAATTTTATTATTAATTTCTATTAGGTTAGATGTGTGTGTTACACATGACAGGTATACCAAAATAACTATATTATAAATGTACACTTTAGTGCACAAAAAATCAATCAAGGGTTTTTAATTAATTTTAGTGGTCTACAAAAATGGATTTAGGCATAATGGGTTTTAATTAAAAATAAATCACATAATTGTGACTAGAAAAATGAAAGAAAAATTTCCATGACTCAAGAAAAATTTTAGGAACCAAAATATGCATTGCAAACACGTGCGTTGCACGTATCAATAAAAAATAAATTTGAGAGAACGAAAAACAGTCAAAATATAAAATATGTAGAACATGTATATTAATAATGTTACAGATATTTCACGTAATGGTAAAACATACGTAATCAACACGTGTATTGAAAGCACGTGCAATACACATAAAAGCACAAAGATTAAAATAAATGTTTAAGTTGGCTTAGAATAAGATAAAAATGAATTTTGAGAAGAAGGAAAATGTATAAGTTAAAATGCAGAAATATGTAGGAAATTTATATTAAAATATGTTATGTATATTACTCGTAACAGTACAAAATACGTGTGCGTAACACCCATAGGTAAAATTGTCATAACTCAATTTTGTGGGGTGTTCTAGTACCCCCCCTTAGAATAGTTCCATCATCAGAAATTACTAGGGTAAAATTTGTATCTTGTACACACCAAGGAAAAAATCATTATTGTATATAGAAAAACTGTCAATACCAAGAAAAGAAATGTAGTATGTAATGTGGAAAACAAAGTAAACTTACATAAGAAAACCACGAGTATCAAAATTACTAAGAATGAAACAAGAAAAACTAAAAAAATAGCATAAAAAGAAACGTGACCATAAAAGATAGTATAGATTGAAAGAAATTTTCATTCGAAAAATAATATTTGATAAGGTATTAGTCATTATAGTAAAGAAAAAATGTAAATTAAGTCATCAATTGTGAAAAAAATGTGGAAACAAAATAATTAGCAAGAAGTAAGAAAATCATAGAAAAAATACTTTACAAACAAGTATATTAAACAAAAGAAAGTACTAGGAAGTAGTACGAAAGGAGTAAAACAAAAATAGAAGTATAGAAATAAGTAAAAAGGAAGAGAAATGCAAGTGCACAGAATAAAAGTGTTGAAATAGTATACACAAATTACAATACAGCAGATTTTTTTTTTAATAAATAGACTACGAATGTAAATAAGCATTAAGTAGCTCATAAATTTACTGAGAAAAAAAAGGATATATATATTTTTTTGATAAAGAAATAAATAGTAAAAACGAAATAAGGAAAAATATAAAAATACCAAGCAAACCGATAAATAATTGGAAGAGCATAATAATTGAAAAATAGTTAGAACTGGCTAATAAAGTTTTGAAAATTTTAGGAAAGAGAAATTAACTAAAAGGAAATGGAAAAAATGAATGACTAAAATCGTAAACTAAGAACATATGTTAATAAGTATAAGAAGGTAGGAATTTAAGAGAATAATGTCTTATGAAAAGTCTGAAAACGTATAAGGGTTAAATTTTAGGTAAATGTACAAACAATATAAGATGGATATAATTATGCAATCAAATTTATATCGCGACAAAAAAATAATTCAGAAGGTAAATATAATAACTATATATACGATTCAAAATTAAATACATAATATAGTGATTAGTATTTATTTAAATATCTATAAGTTGTCAAGTATAGAAAGAAAGCCAACATATAAAATTATACACGTACATAGGCATAAAATATATGATGAAACAAACAATACTATAATACGAATGTTATCAGCAATTGGAGAAACAAAATAAAATAATAGTAAAAGTAGCAATATATAATTGAAACATAATATTAATTGGGATAGAAATAAAATGTAGACAGTAAACGAAAGTATAAATAATAAAAATCATCTTATACGAGTAGCAAACATAACGAAGATAGATTAGCAATAAAATATAAAAATGAAATTGCATAAAAGCACAAAGTAATAAAATAATTAATAGTAACCAGTAATATAGATTGAAAAATAAATAAAATAAAAATAACACATATATGATAGATGTAGAAGAAAATATAAACAGTAAGGTAATTAATTAAATGTGTTTATAAGTATATCTGTATTATAAATAATAAAGTTGAAGTAGTATAAGCTAAGTTGTAAAACATTATAAAATGGTATAAACTAGTACAAAAATGGAATAGTACTAAGTAAATATATATAGAAATAAACGTGGGGGTTATTAAAGTAGAAAAACTTCTTTTGTTGTGTGTTCGCCTCGTGGGTCCCCAACTGCAGCCTTCTCTCCTTGACATCAAGTTGCAGATTTGCTTCCACGACATCCGGTTGCAGTTTTCCTTCTAGACATTTGGTTGCAGATTTTACCTCCCTGACATCTATTTGCAGTTTTCCTGTATTGATGTCTCGTTGCAGATTTGCCCTCTCGACATTAGGTTGCACCAAACCGGTGAATGGAATAATTTAATCTTCCACATGTACTTGGATATTGGATATTTAATTTTAAGTATGATGTTATGTTTTGAAATTTACGATATAAAAATAGACGTAAAAGTTAGGATAGTAAGAGGAGGAAATGAAGTAGAAAATTACAACGATAAAATATTGAAATAGAAGTATAGATTGTAAATATCAAATATATAAAATTAGTAGTAATGAAAAGGATTTATAACATTAAACCAAAAATAGAATAAAATATATGCCTGAGCTTAAACACAAATGTGAACGAGAACAATAATTATGTACTGTAGTAAATTAGGATAATAAACATAAATAATTATATATATTAAAAATTTATATAGTAATGTAGTAATTGGATAAGTGTAAAATGATATGTATAGTAAGTATATTGAATGTACATGATAAAAATCAATGGAAAGTATATGTAGTAACCAAGAATGTAAAAATATAAATAGTGAGTGTACATAGTACGTTAGAGAAGTACTAGATTTGCCCGTGGCCACGTGCCAACGGTACGTCTTCAGAACGATACAACATATGAAAAACATTGTAAATAGTAAATCAACAATTATGTAGCTGAAGTTTGAATAGTATGACAATAATTAGTTGTAAATAAAAGTCCATGTTTTCATTAGTATATGGTGAAAAATAATTATAAATTGGGGTATAAAAGTCCATGTTTCCATTAGTATATGGTGAAAAATAATTATAAATTTGGGTATAAAAGTCCATGTTTCCACACACACACACACACACACACACACACACACACACACACACACAGAGAGAGAGAGAGAGAGAGAGAGAGAGAGAGAGAGAGAAATAATTAAATAAATAAATGAGTGTTTTTTTTGGGTGGGGGGATTTGAATTTGAGTTTTGGGAGGAAAATGTGTTTTGTGAGATTAAATCTGGGCCTTTGATTTTGGGGGGATTGAAGGAGAGCCACTTGATAGCTTTCTTTGTGTTTTATTATATAAATGAAGCGAAAAAATTAATAAGTAGCTATTAATAGTGAAAAGTAAATATAACAAAACTAACTAGCAAATAATATGTAATAGCAATAGTATCGAATATAGGCTGTAAAACAAAATAGTAGGAAAAGAAAATTTATAATGTGTAGAAGTATTCCATATTTATATAAGTAAAAATATTACAATCTTATTAAAAATATACTGAAATGTATAAGACAATATAAGATAATGGAAAAATATAGTATCGCAAAATCAAATCATATATAAAATGAATGTACATAAGCAAAAATAAATTATTTTAAAGTATAATAGAAATAATATAAATAAAGAAAATAATAGTTGCAATAATAATTTAATAAGTGGTAATTTAAATTAAACTTAATAAAATACATAAAAAGTAATAGCAAATGTAAACAAGTAAACATAAAAGCATATAAAAATATGGAGGGCAAAATTTTAAGACTGAAAAACAAGTAAGGAAAAATTAAAAGATTAAGACTAAGAATTGTAGATAAAATAATAAATATCAAAGTGAATTAATAATATAAGAAAATAATTATTTGAAAAAAATATTAAACGTTAAAGATGAAAAGTACTATGAGGGAAATACACGAAGAAAATAAAAATGAAAAGTTAGTCTACGTGTAAGGTATCATGAATGTGGGTTCAAACCAACCATAACGCTCGTGATACCAAGGAAAAACATGCTTGCAAACAATATCACATCAATTTATATGAGGGGAGTATCATGTATGCAAGTTCAATAACTTCATCATTCATGACTCCAAACTGACACTCACACCTCTAATGTTCACCCTAATGTGTTTTCCTTATAGTTTTGTACTACTTGTTGAAGTCGGCTCTAATATCACTCTGTAACGCCCTGAATTCCAAACACATGTAATCCGTAGCATAAACATGATCTTTTACTTAAATTCGTACAAATTTAAAAGAAATTTAAAAAATTTTATTTACAACATGTTCTTTACAACACTATAGCGGAATTAAATGAATACAATACAACACATAATGAAATGAAACTCTTCAATCTTGTGACATTTCCGATAGTGACTTCAAGTCCATGTTAAATCCAATCCTGCAACTAAAAAAACTGTGGGCACGTCAGTTGCATAAAACTGATGCAATGATATAATACAATGATTCTTCTACTTTAGTAAATACAAACTTGAATGCGAAACAAAAATGTAGGAAGTGACTATCCTAAACATGTCAGTGTATGATATGACCTAATGTCTAATGCAGACATTACACTACGATGACACTAATGCATAGTTCTTTGGATTCTATGCATCACATATTACATAGGTCCGAGGGAAAGCCCTTATCGTATTCCTCATTATAGGTTTCAATCCCTTGTTATGAAATCCTACGACGGTGACAAAAACAAGATTTAGACATTCCACAAGTATAGGTTCCAGTCCCGGAGTACATCCGCCCGACCATATAGAACCCTCATCGAGCAAACATCCCGTAAGCATTGCTCTAGCATAGAACACTTGAGACTCGTCTCCCTTCCGCCCGATTATACATAATCCCGGAGTACATCTGCCCGATTATTCACAGCCCTGAAAGTAATTGAGACTCATATCGCATAAAACTCGCAGTCCCGGAATACATCCGCCCAACTGTAACCATAGTCCCGGAATATATCCGCTCAACCATGTTGAGCCCAGTCCCAGAATACATCTGCCCGACTGTAACTATAACTATAGTCCCGGAATACTGTATATAGCCGTTCCACTCACGTTTGCTCAAGCTTCATCACATCTCCTTTTCTAGTGTCTGTCTTTAGGTTTAATTAAAATTATTAAGACCTACAGCTAGCTCACCCACCGAACTTAAATCAAACACTGAGAATGTTAGCCCACACTGGCCACTTCTCAAAGAGAAAAGTTAACCAATACTGGATACTTCTCAAATTTTCACATATCATAACCTACCAGCACTCTGGGTCTGTTGCAGCCTCCACATTCCAATAATCTCAATATAGAGATCAACTAGGTTAACCTCTTATAAAAATTTCCATTAAATATATTTTAACTTCTTTTATCCATTAACTTTGATATTATCAATCATGCAATAACCAACTTCTTATAGCAACATTCAATAACACTTGATGAGTTAAAACCCTTATAAACATCACATGTTTAATATCCCAAATTCATCCTTTAATTACCTCTTAATTCCTCATAAGTTACATCTTACTAACATTCCAATTTTAAATCTAATTTTATACGTTGTAAAAGTTTTAGGACAACTAGATAAAAGACATCAACCCAATGGTATTAAAAAAATCATATAAATTCCAATGCTACTCCAAAAATAGATTTATTAGTTTTATAGAAAACATAAATGAGTTTACTACAACCTTGTAGTTAAGATTATCTAAAATCATCACAATTACTTCGTCTAAATTAATTTGTAAAACAGTAGGTTCAAAATCTGAAAACTACAGCTCATGCTACTTGTAAAAATCATAGAAAATTCTATACTTCATGAAACAGTGTTCTTCAGATGAAATTAAATGTATACAAGTCTACTATAACTTTATAGGTATAAGTTTCCCCAAAATATTATGTCTATAATCCTGAATTTTTTGAAATCTACAGTAGGGTCGAAATGTTATACATACTGCCACTGTTCAAACTTGAAAAATTCATTATAAATTCAATTCTTTATGAAAAATTGATTTCTTAGACTTTAAAGAAAGGTTAACGAATCAAATTTAAGTTCTTAGTTTTGACTTTTCTCAAAATACTGCATCTAAGATGCCAAAATGATCAAAATCAGAAATGTGTACAAATTTCCAGTAACTAGCCAATTGCCAACCAGTCATAAGTTTGGATTTATTAAAATAGTAAACAACATCCAAATATTATGAAATTTTAAGGAGATGTTCCTGACATATACGAGATGCACCTATAAAAACTATATTAGAAAGTTGAAGAAACACCTACCTCAAATGTAGAATTCCTAGTAGTAGAACTCCTAGAAAATAATGCTCCAAATCTCCAAGCTCCCTTAAAAATGGCCTGTCTCTTCCTAGCACAACCACCAAGTTCTTCTCCCTCTTTCTCTATTCAGTTTTTGTTTTGAGATGTATTGTTCATGACAAAATTAGAGACGATTTATAGGAAAATTGTGTGGTCAAAATAGCTCCCCACTTCCCAAAATAACTCCCCACTTCCCACTAACTCACACCACTCTCCCTCATTCTCAACCATGGTAAGAAACATGTGCATGTGTAGTCAAAGTGTGTGCACACTCTTCATACAAATTTTATTATTAATTTTTATTAGGTTAGATGTGTGTGTTACACATGGCAAGCGTATCAAACTAACTATATTTTAAATGTACACTTTAGTGCACACAAATTCTATCATGGGCTTTAAATTAATTTTAGTGGGCTACAAAAATGGATTTAGGCCTAATGGATTTTAATTAAAAATAAATCACATAATTGTGACTAAAAAATGAAAGAAAAATTCTCATGACTCAAGAAAAATTTAGGAACCAAAATGTGCCATGCAAATACGTGCATCAGTACAAAATAAATTTGAGAAAACGAAAAACAGTCAAAATACAAAATAAGTAGAACATTTATATTAATAATATTACTGATATTTCACGTAACGGTAAAATATACGTAATCGACACGTGTATTGAAAGCACATGCAATACACGTAAAAACACAAAGATTAAAATAAATATTTAAGTTGGCTCAGAATAGGATAAAAATGAATTTTGAGAATATGGAAAATGTATAAATTGAAATGCAAAAATACATAGGACATTTATATTAAAATACGTTACTGATATTACTCGTAACAGTACAAAATATGTGTGCGTAACATCCGTGGGCAAAATTGTCATAACTCAATTTTGCGAGCTGTTACAGTCACTCAGGAATGAGCACTTACCGTCACCGAGTGTTGTGCGTACAAAGATATGCAGAGTTAAACGTCTCCTTAGCAATGGATTTCCTGTCCCCAGGAGGTGCAAGATTATTTACTTGTTAGGTTTCGAGGGTGATCTCAGATTAAATACACAGTGGAAAAATTACAAAATAAATATCGAAACCTAGCCATGGATCCAAGTGAAAACCATAAATCGTGTTTAGGGGTTATACCTTGAAGATGGATCTACTGTATCGACAGTATGCCGATCACAACACTAAAATATTGTGGTGCCTCTACTGTATCCACACGAACAGATCAAATCAAGCTATCCCTCACGCCGCGGTGCTAGATGCGGGAAGGGGATGTTCTTCACTATCTCTCTCACAATTTCTGTGACGGCTAGGGTTTTCTCATGTGTCACTTTTTCACAGATATGTACCATATATATAGGTGCAGAAAATCAACTCTAAGAGAGTAATGAGGCTGTTGGACGCACAATCTAACCAGTTTCAGATTCGTATGTGGGCCTTTGAACTTTAATCAGCCCATTTAATCTAATTAAATGTCCAACCAATGTCAGAAGTTCAAGTCTTACTTGGATCCCCAATTAAATTCATCTTATGAATTTAAATCCCAATTTCGAGCCATTCTAAGTGTGAGATCCTGTAGGTTCCCATTACGTTGACAGGAATACTAAAATCATATTCTAATATTACAAACAGTAAGCGGTATCTAGCAATACATCACTGCTACTCAAGTAACGGGAATGTCTGTGATTAGAAATAACTTATCCGTGACCAATGTTACCATGTAGTCTAGTCCCTTTGTCCAGATATCTTAATTGACCACAAGGCATACAGCGTGTCACCCTTGTATAGTTCAATATTTAGTTTCTTGATGTCCGAGTAGACTTATTAAAACAAATGAGCTCAGTATCTCATATTGACTCATTTGAGCATGACCATGGATTTTGCAATACCATCAATCAAGGGGCCCATAGATATCGCTCATGTTATGTAAGAGAGACAATTCCTATCTAAGTCATTCACATCCCTCCTCATGATTTGTAGTATATCCAATAGTCGACTTATAATCACCTTATTACAGGAAATGTTTGACGACATTAAAACATATAACTTCTCATGTAGGAAACCGTAGTGACTTCAAGTCAAAGGACTACATACACCATGGTCACTGTGAGAACCACTTATGACACTCACGTAACGATCCATGCAGCGTTCTCATGGTGGGTCCAGTACATTATTATTCTAATATATACCCATGTGAAGACTTGATATCTCATATCTATGACCCGTGAGATATGGTCATCAGTCTACGCACATAATAGTCTTTATGTATTATTGTTGTCCTAATTCACAATAATACTTCACTAGCGACATTTAAGAAAAGTATTCTGATTACAACCAAAAGGATCTCCCAATCAAGTCATGCACTTGATATCCTATGGTATTGAACCTACTATTCTAAGGAATTGATTATGTTCATTTAATCACAATAAACAATACAATAAATAAAATGCCTCATATATGAAATAAATATCACGACATAATGTAAACTGGTAATGTCAATACACAACTGACCTCTAGGGCATACACCAACATTACCACCTCGACGGCCATCCGAGACTCCATGATGGAGCCGACATGCTTCACCGGCCAATTGGGCATGAAGGTCTCCCGGGTCTTATTAGGGATAACGTTCTCCAAGAACGGATGGATCGGTGGCACCAGAGACTCCAGCAGTTCTTGAGCTTGGAGAGATCTCTCGCTCGACTCTACCCGAGAAGAATCCTCTGGATCCTGGATAGTCAAGGCCCTCGTCCCCCTCACCCTTTTTGGTAGTCCCTTAGGTGACCCTCCAGTACTCGCATCCTCTCCCTCTTCTACTCCTTATCCTTAGCGGCTCGTTGTGCTGCCCGAGCAGCCAAAAGGGCATCGACATCATCGTCTTCTGAGGCTGCAAAAGAAATGCATCAGAACTGAAACATATGTAAATAACAAGTGTTACATGGGAAGGAAACTCACCAGGGAAAAACAGACTCAGCCCACTAACCGCGAGTGACATCTCCGTCACCCTGAACCAATCAATCCTTAAGTTTTCGTTGAACAGCTTGTTGAGCTCCACCTGCTCCTCTTTATAAAGTTATTTGAAATTCAAAGGCTCCTTTGGAGTGGGCCCATACGACCATGAGGACGGTATGTCCCTGGGCTGTAGGCTATATATGATAAAGTACTTGGATCTCCAATCCTGTATGGAGTTCGGATGATTGTGACCACACACAACTTAGACCAAGGGACAATGTACCACCAGTGAGAACTTTTCAGTAGCGCGCTCAAACCCAGACTCGCTCGGAAGTACCTAATGCTCAGAGGGATGCCATTTCTTTGGTTGAGCATGATAAAACTCTTCAATTGCTTCCACGAGTTTAGTGCTTACTGCATCAGACTCATCCCTACCCAGTTCAAGACCTGCTTGATGAACGAATGGAGGGGAGACGCAGGCCCGAAGCCAAAGCATTCGGAGGGAAAATACAAAACTTCTCCCCCAGCTAATCAGTCGGACGAAGGCCCTGTTTCGGGAGTATCAAAATGCACTCCAAGGGTATAAAAGAAATTATCCTGAATGACAACAAGGTCATTCTCCAACAGAGTATTCTGCTTCTCATCAGCCTTCGTCTTAGGTCTATTCGGTGAAGACGGGGGTATGCGGAATTGTACCAGATCCTGCAAGTTCTCCGGATAAACCCGAGAAGGCACACAGCACGCGAGATCGTACCGATAGGGCATCGACATGTGCTCCTTATCAGGAGAGAGGTTTTGCCACCTCCTCTTGGCAGGATGTCGACCGCGAGGAGGCGGGATGCCTATGATGTTGTCCTAGGCTGTGGCTCCCATCCCTTATATAGAAGAGGTCCCTACAGCCTCGCCCTCGTCACGGCTAGTGATGTTGTAACTCTCTTCCCACTTTTCCTCCACCTTCACCGGTGCCAGGGGACTCTCCTCCTGAGTCCCAATATCTACAAACTCCATACCTTTGCTCGTCACCTCAATAGTAGCACCCTCCATCGACAACCTGGGGTCTCTCGCTTTCGTACACCCCCCCCGCGATGATATTGACCACTTTCGATACGTGGTCATGCAAGAGTTGTTGTTCGGCCTCGCTTGCCCTAAATGAAGAGTGAGCAGCAGCCCCGGAGAATGAGGACCCATTGCCTCCCGAGGACAAGTCCGAGTTGCTGGATTGGCTAGGCAGGCATGTTTGATTGCACTCATAAATTTTGATGAAGAAAGAAAAAGTGGTCACAGATAGAGTGGGGTAGGAAGACTTATAGGGGAAAGAACAACTTCTCGATCAACATGTCTCGTGATGCCCCCTCAATAACTGTGAGCGAATGCGAAACGCTGCTTGGGAGACCAGTGTCATGTGAAGACTAGACTCAATCTCTCATAAGGCCTTAACTTCGATGCGCCCTCGGTGTGGCATTCGAGATCGGCCCTCATAAGGAGCTTTCATAAGGCTTCAATATGTCGCACCCTCAGCGTGGCATCCGAAGCCGACCCTCGTGAGGAGCTTTTGCACAGCTTCACTGTGTTGTGCCCTCGGCGTGGCATCCAATGCCGACCTTCATGTGGAGCTTTTACATGGCCTTGAATTCATCGTGATCGACCCTCACGAGGGACTTACAAGGCCCCAATTTTGCTGTGCCCTTGATGTGGCATCCAAGATCGACCTTTATGAGAAACTTTCACAATGTCTCAATTTTGCTGCGTGGCATCCGAGGCCGAACCTCATGAGGAACTTTCATAAGGCCTAAAATTTATCACGCCCTTAGCATGGCATCCGAGGTCGACCCTCCTGAGGGGATTACAAGGCCCTAATTTTGCTGCGTACTCGACGTGGCATCCGAGGTCGACCCTCATGAGAAGCTTTCACAATGCCTCAATTTTTCTTCGCCCTTGGCACGCCATCCGAGACCAACTCTTATGAAGAGCTTTCACAAAGCCTCAAATTTTTCGCCCCCTTGGCGTGGCGAGGCCGACCCTCATGAGAGACTACAAGGTCTCAATTTTGCTGCGCCCTCGGCATGGCATCCGAGGCAAACCTTCATGAGAAGTTTTCACATGGCCTCAAATTTGCCATGCCCTCGGCGTGGCATCCGAGGCTGGCCCTCATGAGGTACTTACAAGGCATCAATTTTGTTGCGCCCTCGGCGTAGCATCCGAGGCCGACTCTCATGAGGAGCTTTCACAAGGTCCCAACTTTGTTGCGCCCTCAGCGCAGCATCCGAGCTCGACCCTAATGAGAGACTTAAAAGGCTTCAATTTACTGTGCCATCGGCATAACATCCGAGGCTGCCCCTCGCAAGGAGTTCTCAAGGCCTCAAATTTGCTGCGCCCTCACCGTGGTATCTGAGGCCGACCCTCATGAGGAGATCACAAGGCCTCGTCTCGCTGTGCCATCAGCATGGTATCCGAGGCTGACCCTCAGCTCACAGGGCCACTCGACTGCCACACCCTTAGCGAGGCGTCCGAGGCTGACCCCCACGGAGACCCCGAGCAGGGGAGACTCACTCCTTCCAATAGATTCACACCGCAGCAGGACACTCCCAATTCTGACACATGCAGATCGCCGTTGTTTACGACACCCTCGATGGGTCAACTAATCCTCGAAGAAGACCGAAACATCACCTCTGAGAAGGGGGGGGCTTATGATGTGTAATACCCCACAAAATAACATATAACTATTTTGCATCGTAATCCGTGCACCATTGAGAATTTCACGTGATTATGTATTTTTCTAATAATAATTGATCTTAATGGAGAAATTTCAGATGTATTACATATTCTGAACATGATGAGGTATATTTGGGATGTCCTCTCAATTAAACTAGGTGTATTGTCCCGATTGTTTTGATAAGACAATCTTCGGAAAAATAATATTTTTATAACATATATTCTTATATTTTATTTTACAAATAAATATTTTATTTGTATATGGAGGTACATATACATATATGGATGTATGTATATTATGATTGGATTGTATATGATAATTACATGAATATGTATTTTTATATGTATATGTATATGTATGTATTTATGCATATTATATGTATGTGTATTTAAAATTGAATTGTAATGAATTAGATTTTATACTTGAGTATACACATATAAGTATGTATGTATATGTGTATATATATATATTGTAGGGGTATAAGGGACTCACACCAAACTAAATAAAAATTCTTTCCACTCTCTTCCCCTTCCCCATTCTTCTCCACTGACCTTCACCTCCTTCCCCATTTTGATGACCACCGAAACCCAAACCCCATGGTCAAAATCTAAATCCCTCATGTCCATCTCATTTTAACCCAAAATCTCCACCTCCATCTTCTTCTACTTCTCCTACTTCTCCTATTATCAAGAAGGAGAGAAAAAGAGTTTGATTTTCTCTTGTAGGTTGAAGAGGAAGGCAGTAGGAGGAGATGGAGAAGAAGAATTGCAAAGGAGGAGGAGCTAGAAAAAAGGGGTTCTTCATTTCTTCATTTTGTGGGTGTTTTCTAAACTTCTTCCTATTAAATTTGTGTTTATTTAAATTGTGCAATTAAGATGCTTGTTTGAATTCTTGTTAGTAGTAGACATGGAGTATAAATGGTTGTGTTTGAAATTTTTGGCTTGAATGTGAAGTTGTGGTAGAATTGCAATTTTGAGCTTAAGAACTTAGTTATGTTTGAAAGTTTGTAACTTGGTGATGCATTCGAATTTTGATTCTAAATTTTTACTGGATAATCTTGAATATGTATAGAGCAAGCTTGAATTATTTTGGAATTTTCGAATTTTATTTGAAGGGTTTACAAGTGGTATTTCCGAAATCAGCGAGTACTGGAAATCTGCAGTTTACGGGTAGATTAAGTGGAGTATAAAAATTCATAACTCGATATGTATAAGAAATTTGAGTTGGAACCTGAAATAAAAAGTTAGATGCATATGTTAAAAACTTGTATTCCAAATTTTAAAATATTTGGAATTTATTTGCTATTTTTAATGTATTTGTTTGCTCGACTGGTTGAGTGGGGGAAATTGCAGCTAAGTAGATGGAATGTGAACTTTGGAAAATTGTATCTCTCAATTTGTATGGAATTTTGTGATGAAATTTGGAATGTGGCATCCTGTATATGTCTACTATTAGTGCACCAAATTTGAGAATTGTTGGAGTAGCTGCTGTTGTACGCAGTAAAGTAGGAGTAGCTGCTGTTGTGTTTGAAGAGGCAGATTTTGATCCATGTTCAAAATTGCATAACTCCTAGGATATTATGAGTTAGGAGCTAAAATTTTGTGGTATTGTTTTTGTATATGTCTAGTTACCGAATTTAAAATTTCATAAGCTTTGGACTTGTGGTTGAATATATATTGACTTTTGAGTATGGTATGTTCAGTTCAGTCCAGTTTTTTAAGTAATCAGTAAATTCGTGTAATTCTGGAATTGTGTGTTGAGAATTTGAAAGAATGATCAACTAGAGAATCGTACCAGAGAGTCGTAGCTTTCCAAAAAATCTGGAATCATGCAATTCCAGTTTGTGTATTAAAAGTTATGATTTTTTTGAGATAGGGGCAGAACCAGCCTTACTTGAAGAATTTGGTTTTCGTAGAGGAAACTCATTTCCTGTGTTCATGCTGATAGAAATTAGAATTTTTGAGGACTTTAATGGATGAATCTGTGGATGTGTCCAACTAGAAAGTTGTAGTAGACACTCCCACCTTTCTATAGAATCCAGAATCGAGTAATTCCGACAAGCGAACAAATTTTTATGTTGATGGCAAGATGCAGCAAGCGTATGAAGAAATACACAGCTGAGAATATATATGGATTGTATAGCTTCTAGATGGATGAATTTGAGGAAATGATTAACTAAAGACTTGTAGAATAGGGTCTTAGCTTTCCAGAATGGGTAATATCAAGTAATTTCGAACTGTATATTGGAAGTTACGAATGTTACAAGTTCAGCAACCTGCTGTCTTGGTCGATCTCAAAAGTGTGTTAAATCAGGGAACTTGAGTTCTAATAAGGAATTTGAGGGAGTTGTCAACTAGGAAATTGCAGAAGAGTTTCCTACCCTTCTAGAAAACCTAATTTTGTTAGATTCCGTTGAGTGTAGCATCAATTATGGAATTTTATACTTGCTATAGGATTTATGACTATAAGGTGATTTAAGTTTGAGATGATTGAATGATTATCCCTTTAAGCACTTCATGTGGGACTTATGTGAGATCCTTGTGCTTAGTACTCATGGTGGACACGTAAGTAAGTGGGAGAATAGTTTTATGGTCGATTTGTTGTATGTGGGGCTCGTAGCTAATATAGCTTGGATCTAGTCTAGATTATGATACCCTAGGACTATCAACCTAGTCGGCAACTATTGTATTGATATTCTTTTTCCACCTCGAGAGATAGTGATTTTCTTGTGCACCGTCGGTTTGTTTACCGAGAGAAGTTGATCGTGGGCTGGGATACTATATGGGACCTGAGACGGAGGTGGTGGTGACTGATGGAGATCAGATCGCCGGTGTTTAGGGGTTGATAGGCTAGGTTATCTGCCTCTCTAGAATGTGTTGATGCCTAGGTCTGTCAATAAATGTATATTAGTAAGTTGTGTGTATTTCACCTCTATTGCCGGGTATGAGGCACTCCCTTGGGCGCCGATGTACTGCTTGCTGAGGGTCACGGGTCGGGGACCTTAGGTCAAAGACCTACAGAGGTATTGGCAACGGATGAATGTCGGTTCGCCGTGATTGTGATTAGTTATTTTTGACAGAACCGATTAGGCTCAATCATTCTTTAGACATTATGCATGATTTGACAACTCGCATGTTTAGCACAATGTTATTTTATATTGTGTTTAGTTACTTTTCGCTTGAAGACCGAGTTAATACTAGAGGTAATTCCCTATAATTTGACTTGTTCTAAAGCCCAGTACTAGGCGGTGATAACCAGGGTTGTCTTTTCCTGTCATAAGGGATACGTGCTGCGTTGCGTATCTCGCACTGTTAATTCCTGATGTGCTGTGGTAAGAACGGGAGGTATCCTGTCAGATAGGGGGTTTAGATCTTCGAGGCCGTCATGTTCTTATGTTGAGTGGACACGAACGGACCATGGGGCTGCTGTCCCATGGATCTTTGGCGCCATAGATATACGGTTATGTATATGTAAGATCGTCATGGCATTTGGTGCGGTCCAGATTGGGAACTAGTCGTAAACAAGAACACCACTGTATTTAGTAGTAATAACTGCAGGATTCACCAGCCACGATTGTATCTATCAGGAACATGTTGAGTACAATAGTAGAATATTTGCATGGCGAGGGTTCGAAACCCTGAAACTGGAGAAGACGGCTTGATTTGGAACGTATGTAGTATGGGATGCATGCGTATCCAGAGTCTTGCTGACATTAGACTAAGTGCATCTGGTTTCTGTACATCGTGTCTTATGCATTAGACTCCAGGTCATGGCATACACTGACACTAGAAAATTAGGATGCACATTTTCTTTCTCATCAAGATTGATTGTGATTTCAAGCTTAGAGATAGTTGTTTCCTTATCAGCATTGCATCGGTATAAGACTGACGTGCCCACTTAATTAGGTACTGGATACCAGGTCGCGAGTGCAGGAGAACTCGAGACAAGCAGGGCATCCAAGGGGAGTGGAAGTGTACATGCCTACCATTCGAGCAGATGCTAAAATATCAGAGTAGTGTAGCAGAAGATTTGAGCTATAGGGCACATCTCAGGGAAGCAGCATGACCGCTCAGTGGAGCTTTCAGTAGAGAGTTGTTGGTTACCGTTCTGGGTGGCAGACGGTAATCGTTACGATGTAGTACCTGTAATAAGTCGATGTAATTTGTATTCCTTGTTCAAGGAAAAGGTAATATTTGTAACTAATGATGTTATAATCCTGATGGCAATAAAAGTTTTTAATTTCTGTGTTATTTACTGTGTTGAGATGCATTTGAAGGCAAAGATTCTGATTGTGTTATGGATGTCCGAAAACGGGAATCCGGGGCGTTACATGATGAGGGTAAGAATAGTAGACGATCTGCATCGCTCGATTCTGACACGAATCTCGATGATATCTCACAACTGTTTGTGGGCCGACTATAGGCCCATCACCCAAATCCAACTCAATGTGGACTGTGTCACATTCCCTAATTAGAAAATTTAGAAGCAAGGAAAAAGGAAGACTGATACATTTGTTTCTTATGTTTTCGGTATATATTTTCAATATAAAATGTCTTTCTTATTTAACGTATTCTCTGACATATATGTTTTTGTTTCTTTCATTCCGGAAATTATTAGAAACTTTTTTTATTTGTACAATCATTTTCTGTAAAAGTGTATTACTTTCTTAGATAATGACGATAGCTTTGTAAATGCAATATGGGGATAAGAATAGTTTGCCCTTGTTCATGGTAGAACCTAACGTAAATTTATTATTTCCCTAATATTGATTCCTATTGATTAGAGTCCAGTCTATTTTACTAATAAAGAGACTTTTACAGGAAAAAAAATACTAGCCCATAAATGAATCTCAACCAAAAATGCATGAGAACATCTCCAAATTTGGGTGTCAAATTTTTTTAGATGAAAACTATTCTAATTTGCTTGGATGAAGCATGTTTAATTTTGATTTTAGATAATTTAAGTAGTTTTAGCCAATCATCAAACTTGATCTATATTAATGATTAATATTAAGTAAGTAGACTATTCACTCATATTTGTGAGCGTAGAGAATTCGAATCTCCTCCAATGGGTCTTAAAAGTTGAAGACTTGAAGCGTCCCCACTTACAAAAAAATGCTAAATGTAATATTGCTTGATTTTACTTTGTAATTTGGTAGTATTATGCACTTGCAGGTTACTAAATTTAAGAATGTTAAGCTAACGTATGTAAATTACTTTTAGATTAATTGTCCGTGGGCATTATTTTTTTGAAATTAACCGATGTGCAAGTAGTACTAACATAATATGATTAGCATGAGTCCACCTAAAAACCTCACCATCGCTGTATTATGTGATTATATATTATATCTGGCCCACATGTCGCTGAAAGAATAAGGTAAAAGTGCGAGGCATCATGACTGTACTGGTTAATTGGCACTCGTCCAAAATATAAAGCAGACACTCGCCATACATATTTGGGAGGTATAGACTAGCGAGTCTTTAGCCAAAGTTTATGATGTGCAGGTCACCGTTGACTGTTGATAAGAGTTGTCGATAGAAATGGTAGTTGATGCGGTTTGTTTTTAGGAGGCGTGTGGATGCACCAGGTGTGAGTTCTTACTCGATTTGTATTGATGGAGGAAGCTCCTATGCAGCCGACCCTCGGCCGGGCGAACGGTACTGAGATAGGCGGTAGTGAGGTGGAGGCTGGATGCTCGGCTTGGATTGGGGGGCTCGGATCCGAGGTCTCGTGTACCTGCAGACGGTCTCGGAACACCGGGGTTGGTCCCGGTGGCAGACCCTCCGACGATCTAGTCAGTCACTGAGAGAGAGTAACAGTAACTAGGATTTTGGTGGGAAAAGATCGATTACCTGGAAAAGGAGTAGGGGTCTGGTATTTATAGAGGATGCCAACTGGGTCTGGACCCGTTTGGGGCCGGGTCCGGACCCGGTTGCCCGTGGGGGTGAAACGGTGAAAACCAGGGCGGTATAGGGCTGACGTGGCAAGGATCCGGACGGTTTTCGGGCTGACGTGGCAGAGGCCCGGGCAGTTTTCCAGCGCTGACGTGGCAGATCTGGATGATTTAGAGGCGTGCGCATTTTGAGGGGGATCCTGTGGCCCAGGAGGGGCCACATCATCCAACCCACAACATAAGCCCCACACTCCTGGAGGGCTGGGTGAACCAGCCGTGTAGGAGTTGTTCTTCGGCTCTGTAGGAAGAGCAGGGTGGAGGGTGCGGTGAGCAAGTAGAATCTGCTACTTCCAGAAGAGGCCAGGGGTTAGGAGAAAGGTATCCCTCGTCGGAGTTTTGCGCAGGACGGTGGAGGGGTCGGAGTGTCGCTTGCCGAGCCTTAGGGTCGGCAGACGAACCCTTGGTCGGCAGACGAGCCTCGGGGGTCGGCGGACGATCTTCGAGGTTCGGCAGACGACCCCCTCGCTAGTTGGAAGAGCAAGGGGATGCCAACGCCTGTTGGGATGGAGATCGGCTCGCCGAGCATAGAGGATCGGTGGACGAGCTTAGAGGGTCGGCAGACGACCCCCTCTCTAGTTGGAAGAGCAAGGGGATGCCAATGCCTGTTGGATTGGAGGTCGGCGCGCCGAGCATAGAAGGTCGGTCGGCGAGCGTCGAGGGTCGGCAAGCGACCCTCTCGCTAGTTGGAAGAGCAAGGGGATGCCAACGCCTGTTGGGTTGGAGTTCGGCTCGCCGAGCATAGAGGGTCGGTCGGCGAGCCCTGTTGCTTGGGGAGAATTTTTGGGGCTCGCAATTTAATCCGAGCTCTGAGCCTCTAGGAAATAGAGGAGCGGTAGGGGCTCGCGGTGTCATTCGAGCTCCAAGCCCCCTTGTGAATTGGGGACTGTGGTAGGGGCTCGTGGTGTCATCCGAGCTTCGAGCCCTTAGAGAATAGAAGAGGGCGGTAGGGGCTCGCAGTGTCATCCGAGCTCCGAGCCCCCTTGTGAATATGGGAGTGCTTCTGGGGCTCGCGGTGTCATCCGAGCTCCGAGCCCACACACTTGGTAGTAGCAACTGGAGGATTTCATTGCGTTTAATGCTTTAGGAGTCTTGACGGCTGGCGTTGGTCGGCATTGTCGAGCGCCTGGGGTTGGCAGGCGGTCCTCTCGCTCGTTGGAAGAGCGAGAAGACGCCGAGGTTAGGTGAGATGGGGCTCGGTTTGTCTGGTTCTGGGGGTCGGCAGTCGAGCCCACTGCTGTGGGATAGAAGGAGATTCTGGGGCTCGCGGGGTCATCCGAGCTCCGAGCCCCCTGTATAAATAGTAGGGGAATTGTGGCTCGCGATGCCATCCGAGCGTCGACCCTTCTGTAACATAGAAGAGGAAAATGTGGCTCGCGGTGCCATCCGAGCGTCGACCCTTCTGTGGAATAGAAGAGGAATTGTGGCTCGCGGTGCCATCCGAGTGTCGACCCTCATTCAACAATAGAAGGGGAATTGTGGCTCGCGGTGCCATCCGAGCGTCGACTCTTCTGTGAAAATAGAAGAGGAATTGTGGCTCGCAGTGCCATCCAAGCGTCGATCCTTCTGTGAAAATATAAGAGGAATTGTGGCTCGCGGTGCCATCCGAGCGTCGACCCTTCTGTAAAAATAGAAGGGGAATTGTGGCTCGCGGTGCCATCCAAGCGTCGATCCTCCTGTGAAATAGAAGAGGAATTGTGGCTCGCGGTGCCATCCGAGCGTCGACCCTTCTGTGGGATAGAAGAGGAATTGTGGCTCGCGGTGCCATCCGAGCGTCGACCCTCATGCAACAATAGAAGGGGAATTGTGGCCCGCGGTGCCATCCGAGCGTCGACTCTTCTGTGAAATAGAAGAGGAATTGTGGCTCGCGGTGCCATCCAAGCATCGACCCTTCTGTGGAATAGAAGAAGAATTGTGGCTCGCGGTGCCATCCGAGCGTTGACCCCTCTGTAAAAATATAAGGGGAATTGTGGCTCGCGGTGCCATCCGAGCGTCGACCCTTCCGTGGAATAGAAGAGGAATTGTGGCTCGCAGTGCCATCCGAGCGTCGACCCTCATGCAACAATAGAAGGGGAATTGTGGCTCGCGGTGCCATCCGAGCGTCGACTCTTCTATGAAAATAGAAGAGGAATTGTGGCTCGTGGTGCCATCCGAGCGTCGATCCTTCTGTGAAAATATAAGAGGAATTGTGGCTCGCGGTGCCATCCGAGCGTCGACCCTTCTGTAAAAATAGAAGGGGAATTGTGGCTCGCGGTGCCATCCGAGCATCGATCCTCCTGTGAAATAGAAAAGGAATTGTGGCTTGCGATGCCATCCGAGCGTCGACCCTTCTATAGGATAGAAGAGGAATTGTGGCTCGCGGTGCCATCCAAGCATCGATCCTCATGCAACAATAGAAGGGGAATTGTGACCCGCGGTGCCATCCGAGCATCGACTCTTCTGTGAAATAGAAGAGGAATTGTGGCTCGCGGTGCCATCCGAGCGTCGACCCTTCTGTGGAATAGAAGAGGAATTGTGGCTCGCAGTGCCATCCGAGTGTCGACCCCTCTGTAAAAATAGAAGGAGAACTGTGGCTCGCGGTGCCATCCGAGCGTCGACCCTTCTGTGGAATAGAAGAGGAATTATGCCTTGCGGTGCCATCCGAGCCCCGAGCTTAATTGACTTGTCGAGAAAATCCGCTGTGTGAGGAACAAAGGCGTTGGGGTAGTTTGGGTAATTCCACGCCCACCGCTGACGTCAGGAGCGTAAGGATCGAAGCGTCCACAGATCTTGGCGGCCGTTAGATCTTGATGGTTAAGATCCAACGGTCAGATCTTAATTGGGGAAATCGAGGAGTTGCTTTATTCCTTATAAATCCTCTCCCCCCTCTTCACTTTTTCTTCTTCATTTCTTTACTCTCACTTTCCACTATTTCAAGAACGGGGTTTTTACTTGCCGTCGGCAATATTTTCCGGTGATCAGTAACTTTTCAGGTTAGTAATCTCTGTTTTGTAATGTCGCGCGTTCAGTCCGGATCCGAGGCCAGCTCGTCGGGTCGCTCCGCGAAGGAGTCTGAGTTCGAGATGTCCTCGTCTTTTAGCAAGTATAAGGTGAAGCAGGAAGTCCTGACAGACCCTGGGTCGGCTAGTAGTGACGACGTTGTCTTCGTAGTGTCGCCACTGAGATCCCGAAGGCCGGGGAAGGAACCTGTACGCGAGGGCGAAGAGCAGGAGGAAGAGGATGAGGAGAATCAGGAGGGTCAGGGAGCCGGGGGCGAAGAGGTGGAGGGAGATGACGAGGAGGACCAGGGCGCCGAAGGCGAAGAGGAGGGAAGGATGAGGATCAGGAGGATCCGGATACCGATGATGAGGATGAGGAGGATGAGGGCGCTGTTGATGATGAGGATGAGGATGCTGAAGAGGGTGCTGGCGAAGGCACAGCGGGAAGGTCGGTCGGGGATGACCTTCCACCTCTACCTCCCCTGTCGACGCCATCTCCCGAGAGGAAGGCTCGTCCTCGCCGGAAGAAGCGGAAGCTGACTATCCCAGACAGTCCTCCTTCGCAAGATGAATATGCACCCAGACTGGGGCTCGAGTACCCCCCAGTCTCCTTCAACAATTCGGGGTCGATTCGGATATATCCTGATGATATGAAGGACATAGGCCCCATCCCTCCCGTGTCAGGTGAAGAGGGCCGAGTGAAGATTTGGATGGACAGCATCCCGTGCATCTTGAGGGCGGACTATCTCCACATTCTGAGGGCCTCGTATTTCACCCCGCGGGAGTTCGAAGTCTTCATTCCGAGCCCCGGCATTCGGCTCACCACGGTCGTGGCGCCGGGCTATTGTATGTTTCCTGAGGCTGCATTCGCCTCGGGCCTGAGGCTGCCTCTGCATCCTTTTGTCAAGAGGGTCTTGAATTGGGCGAAACTATGCCCTATGTAGTACGGCCCGAACTCTTGGAAGCACTTGATCTGCTTCATTCTGAGGTGCCAAGAGAAGGGGGTGAAGTCGAGGTTGACGTACTTCCGAGCCATCCTAGGGATCATCTCGCTCGGAGATCAGGAAGGGATTTTCTACTTCTCACCCAGGCAGCACAAGAAGATCATGCACGGCCATCCGGATTCTATCAAAGGGTGAAAGAGAAGTATTTTTGTGGTGCGAAGTGAGAAGGCTTGGCGAATACCGACCCAGTGGAGCTTCTTCAAGCCATACCATAAACCTCCGAAGCGAAGCGACTTAACAGCAAAGGAGTGGAAGCTGATGGAGAAGATAGTTACGGGGCACAGTATTGTGTGGTGTCGAGTGACCGAGCTGCACCTCGCCCGGGCCGGACTGAGCCCGGCGGACCCTAGTATGTTTCGTTCTGAGTTTTTCATCTTTCTGCCTTCGTGTTAACTTTAGCCTCTTTCTTCATTCTTGCAAAGATGTCTTCTGAACAGGTGGATGATAGGCGAGCCCTGCTGGTCGTTGCAGCGAAGGCGAGGGTGGATATGCATAAGAAGAAGAAGAATGCGGAGCAAGAGAAGCTGGCCGCTCAGGCCGGGGGGTCCGGTAAGGCACCGGCCCCGGTAGCTAAGGAGCCTTCTCAATCAAAGAAGGCCAAGAAGCATCACCACCCCCCAACGCCGAGGGTGCCCCGGGATGCAGGGGGCAGTTCGGGGAAGACTGTTGATGCCCCGGGGAAGGGGCTTCCCCTGCCACGTCCCACCGCCGAGGAGATGGTGGGCCAACAGGGACTGCGGCCCTTCGCCCCCGATTGGTCGATCATGCGGGGCGACAGTCTGCTCGACGGGCCAGTGGCGGTAGAGTTCGTCACGAAGGCCAGCACCGAGCATGACTTCATGGCGTTGGCATTGCAGACGACCGAGCAGGTCTTCATGCGCTGGTCCCAAGCGCATATTTCGGTGAGTTAATTTGGTGCATTTTCCCCTGGTTTTAACTTGGTGGAATTTTTTCTGATCTTTTTCCTCTTGGACAGGCGATGCTCCATGGCCAGCACTTCCAAAGGTGCTTGGAGAAGGAGATTTACATCGAGAGGAGGAACACGAATAAGTACCTCCGCGAGCTAAACAAGGCTACGGATGACCTGAAAGAGGCTCAGACCATGGTGACCGTCCACGAGGCCCAGATAGCCTCGCTCTCCGACATCCACAAGGCGGACGTGGCTCGCCTCAAGGAGAGGATTGAGGAGGAGGCGGAGAAGGGGCGGAAGTCCCTGAAGAGGATGGAGGCGGCCTCGGCTGAGGCTCTGATCATAGCGTAGGACGAGGCATATGAGCAGGCCAAGGTACACTTCAGGCAGATCTACCCCGAGTAGAGCGTGGACCACCTCTGCTATGGTTGGGAGGCGAACCTTCCGCAGACCCCAGGGGGCGACGAAGCGGGGGGGCGTCCAGGCCGAAGATGAGGTGCCACCCCTCCTTAAGAATAGAATAGTTTTTTCTTTTTGTTTGTTTTGATGTAAATGCCTCGAGCGGACTGGCCACCGTGGCTTTTGTATCAATTTTTTGAAAGAAATGAAATATAATTTTTTGGGCCGAGGCTTCAAGACTTGCGTTTTTTGTGATATTTGCTCTCGTCTTTTGATAGACGCACAGGACCCTGGTCGCCGCCCCTGTTGCTGCCGAGGTACCTCCAGTTCGAGCGGGGGGAGGAGGCCATGGAGGCAGCTTTGGCTCGCCAGCAAAAACAGGCTCGGGATCGAGCGGCCACCGTTAATTATTTCCTGAACAAGTCTAGGGAGCTCGTTCTGAAGGTGGCACGCCTGAAGAAGGCCATAGCCGACCGGGACTAGTGGGTAATCGAGACGGACTGGTCATCTCGGATGCCTCGAGCGGGCGGTCGGCTTCAGAGTCTTTCCTTCGCGAGGCCGTGGTTGAGAAAGAGCTGGAGATTCACAGGCTGAAGCTGGTGTTAGGCGCGGGTCGGATTGAAGAGGCCAGCAACTCAACCCCGGGGCGGTCTCCGATATTTCTATTGGATGAGGCCCAACCTGATGATGCAGGAAGCTCAGTGGCGGGAGTATCTTCCCGGGTCGGTCCAGGCAAGCGTGAGAAGAGCCCCGGAGGAGGTGCCGAATTTGAATTTCAAGCCGAGTGCGAGTGAGTTTGTGAGTTGTTCTTTGTATTTGTACCGACGTTCATTGAGTTGTAAGAAATGAGTAATAATAATAACATTCGTTTTCTTGAACCTTGATTGTCTCGGTCACTGAAGGTGGTTGCCGTGCTTGTTGCGAAGGGTCATTAATGGCGACGTTTTGCCTTCCCATGGACATTTATGGCTACATTTTTCCTTCCACCGTTTTGCTTTCCCAGACGCATTAATTTCACCCCTCAGGGGGCTATATAATCCCCACTCTCCCCAAGCTAGTGGTCAAGGAGCAAGTGGCTGATCAGTCGCTTGACTTTGGGTGCCTGCCGAGGGCGGGCGCCCCGAACATAATCTTTTTCCGAGGCCTCCGGATTGGAGGCACACCAATCACCCTCGAACAATTCAGGGTTCGGGCCATGAGGGCCGGAGAACCCCGGTGGGTTCGTTGGTGAGTGGTGGGCCGACCGATCGATTCGGAGGATCAGAGAGAGCTGAGGCCAGTGGCTCTCCTTCCGTCCTCGAACAGTTCGAGGTTTTTGGGCTCATAAGAGCTGTAAACCCCGGGTTGTTAGCAGGCGAGAGAAGGGTCGACGAATGGTCTCGAAGCTCAGGGTGTCTTTCAGGGATGCAGAGAGTCGAGGGTCGGTGGCTCCCCTACCGTCCTCGAACAATTCGAGGTTTCGGGCTTGTGAAAGCTGTAAACCCCGAGTTGTTCGCGGGCGAGAGGAGGGTCAACCAATTGACTCAAACCTCGGGGTGTCTGCCGAAGGCGGACGCTCTAAACCTCAATTTAAATTTTTGCTGAAGCCGACGTGGCGGTGGGTCGTAGCCGAGCGTGTCGGTCGATCGGTTTTGAAAAAAGCCACGACCTTGCTTGGGATTGACGACGGATCCCCACGTGTTCTCGGGAAGACGGTGCAGGTGTAGCCGGTGGTTGTCGCCTTGGTCATAGGTTGATGGGCTTGAAGAAGCCCGAACCATGCCCGGGACAGGTGCCGAGCCCCCACACCGGTAAGAAAGTCAGTAGTAGGTGTAGCCGAGGGTCGTCGCCGAGCGTTAAGGTCGAGGTGCTTTGAAGAAAGTCTCGCCCTTGCTCGAGGTCGACGCCGAGCTCCCGCACTTGTTCTCAGGGAAGATGGTGCAGGTGTAGCTGGCGGTTGTCGCCTTTTGCATAGGTTGTTGGGCTTGAAGAAGCCCAAACCATGTCAGGGACAGGTGCCGAGCCCCCACACCAGGTGAGAAAGCGAGTAGCAGGCATAGCCGAGGGCAGTCACCGAGCATTAAGGTTGAGGTGCTTTCAAAAAAGCCCTGGCCTTGCTCGAGGTCGACGCCGAGCTCCCGCACTTGTTCTCAGGAAAGACGGTATGGGTGTAGCTGGCGGTTGTCGCCTCGTGCACAAGTTGATGGGTTTGAAGAAGCCCAAACCATGCGAGGGACAGGTGCCGAGCCCCCACACCGGTGAGAAAGCCAGTAGCAGGCGTAGCCGAGGGTCTTCGCAGAGCATTAAGGTCGAGGTGCTTTGAAGAAAGCCCCGGCCTTGCTCGAGGTCAACGCCGAGCTCCCGCACTTGTTCTCAGGAAAGACGGTACAGGTGTAGCTGGCGGTTGTCGCCTCGTGCATAGGTTGATGGGTTTGAAGAAGCCCAAACCATGCAAGGGACAGGTGCCGAGCCCCCACACCAGTGAGAAAGCCAGTAGCAGGCGTAGCCGAGGGTCGTCGCCGAGCGTTAAGGTCGAGGTGCTTTGAAGAAAGCCCCGGCCTTGCTCGAGGTCGACGCCGAGCTCCCGCACTTGTTCTCAGGGAAGATGGTGCGGGTGTAGCTGGCGGTTGTCGCCTTGTGCATAGATTGATGGGCTTGAAGAAGCCCAAACCATGCTAGGGACAGGTGCCGAGCCCCCACACCGATGAGAAAGCCAGTAGCAGGCGTAGTCGAGGGTCGTCGCCGAGCGTTAAGGTTGAGGTGCTTTGAAGAAAGCCCCAGTCTTGCTCGAGGTCGACGCCGAGCTCCCGCACTTGTTCTCAGGAAAGACGGTACGGGTGTAGCTGGTAGTTATCGCCTCGTGCACAGGTTGATGGGTTTGAAGAAGCCCAAACTATGCGAGGGACAGGTGTCGAGCCCCCACACCGGTGACAAAGCCAGTAGCAGGCGTAGCCGAGGGTCGTCACCGAGCGTTAAGGTCGAGGTGGTTTGAAGAAAGCCCCGGCCTTGCTCGAGGTCGATGCTGAGCTCCCGCACTTGTTCTCAGGGAAGACGGTGCGGGTGTAGCTGGCGGTTGTCGCCTTGTGCATAGGTTGATGGGCTTGAAGAAGCCCAAACCATGCTAGGGACAGGTGCCGTGCCCCCACACCGGTGAGAAAGCCAGTAACAGGCGTAGCCGAGGGTCGTCACCGAGCGTTAAGGTCGAGGTGCTTTGAAGAAAGCCCCGGTCTTGCTCGAGGTCAACACCGAGCTCCCACACTTATTCTCAAGAAAGACAGTACGGGTGTAGCTGGCGGTTGTCACCTCGTGTGTAATGCCCCGAATCCCAAATACACTGAATTCGAGATGTTCTATAGGATCTTTCCGATTTCTTTAGTACAATTTTACAAGGAAATTTAAACTTTTCACTTTACATCAGAGTTTACATCAATATTACACTTTACATTGCACAGCGGAAGTAAAATTTACAACAATGAAACAAATGTACAACAACATTGAATAATCTTTAAGCATTTGTTCCTCTTTAATCTGTATCAAGCCATTTACCTGCATATAAGACTGTGGGTACGTCAGTTTATTCAACCGACGATCATTATACACGGCCATCCTCTCTATGCCGGAAATAGTTTAACTTATTTTCCATATTTAGCAAACACAAACTTGTCACATTCAAACTAAAGGGACTACCCTATTGATGTCGTGTTGTGATTGTGCACTTAGTCCTTAATGCAGTTATTTATATAATATGACACTAATGCACACTTGTTCGGATTCTATGCATCCCATACTACATAGGTCCGAGGGCAAGCCTCTTAATCGTTCTTCATCTTTGTAGGGTTCAATCCCTCGCCATGACTTAATCTACTACTGTAACTGTGGTGAGTATCCTAGATGATCTATGAGTACAAGCTCGTGTACAGAAAATTCTGGAGGGGAATCCCACGCCATATCTTGACTCATCAAGCATGCATTCTGTGGCAATTCAGCCTCACTTCATGGCACACGATCCTCTTGCAGTCACCAAACATCCCACAAGCGTGGCTAGAGTCCGATCATTACTGAGTTGTGCCCACGCCATGTCTTGACTCATCAAGCATGCATTCTGTGGCTCACACACCCGCACCGTAAACCCTAGTTCTCATACTCGTGTTTTTCTCTCACTTTCATCACATCTTCACTATACACTAATCCTTAGTTTTTATTAGAATCATGAACAAAATCAAAGCTCTGGAGTTAGCCTCTCCACTAAACCGCACTTATTCATTCATTCAAACATGACCAACCTTGGTCTTTCATTTCAATTTTTCATTTCATTTCTTTCCAAATGTCGGGGAAGACTTAGCTACTCTTTCGTTTCAATTCCAATTCACAATTTCCAAAATGAGCATTTCCAATTCATAAATTCATTATGTTGAGTTATCATACTCAAATAGCATTTCTCTTTTCCAATCATGATTTCTAAATTGTTCAATAGTCCATAACTATACATGAATTTTAATTATTCATCATGAAACTCATGAATTGTTATTTTCACATTAAAACCCACATCACTAGTATTCAATCAAGATGGATATTCATGCATCATAATTTGTCACACTATTCTCCAACGAGAATAATTCACATTTCATAGATGTCACATTATTCTCAAATGAGAAATACTTTACATCACTAACGAATATTCACCATTCATATTTTTCATACTATTCTCAATTAGGAATAAATCACATCCATCACATAACATCACTTCAATCTTTACTATATTAATCTTCTAATCCTTCATTTCAAGTTCTTTTTGCAAGGTATAATTTTTCACAAAGTATACCTATAGAACCATAGTTCTATTTATGCATTTTATTCTCAAAGCATAGTTTATTTCATGCAAATAATTCCCAAATCATTTTTATAAAGTTCCCTGATATTTTTAGAAGAATAACCATATTTTTCTCATAATTTTTTTGAGCACTAAAACCCTCAAAAAAATGTTTTTCAATCTTGCCGAGGACAAGATTCGAACCTAGCACCACAGAGAACCCAACCGAATGCCACAACCACTAGGCCGAATGCTACTGGTGTCATAAAGAGACGCTGAGAGCCATAAGAGCTCTCGGCTGCTACTATTCTTGTTTAAAAAACGAAATAAAAGTATGGCGACTAGGGATTCGAACCAACAACCTCATGAGACCCAGCCGCACACTGTAGCGGAAGAAAACCCCCGACCACTTGAGCTACGTGCTCAAGTTGTCACTAGTATAATTCCAATTTCATTTAACCCAAACTCTCTGTTATTTAGAACATTTCGATGTTCAACTAGTCCCCATTTCATTTGGTTTTCATAAAAATTACTGTACAACTCCAGATTAATTCTTCCTCACATAATTTACATACCAGTACGAGCAAAATAATTTTTGTAATAATTAAAACATATTTTCATGTAACTAATTCTAATTCCACATTATAATACTACATTTCTTCTTCTTTCGACATTTCTTCGCATTTAGCATTCTAATCTCTTTATCAATAAATTTTCACCTTAATTCTCTGTCTTTAACCATTTACCCAACATACAACACATATTTTAAATTATTCATGCCCATATTAACACAAAAGATCTATTTAACACAAGAAATGGTATTATCAAACTACTAACTTTTGTGTGTAATTCTTGATAGTAATAAATGTGTTTTTATGAATCAATCCATGATTCTAATCAATTCACATACAACTTAAATAATAGAACCACATATAAATTTGTATATCCACATTTCAATCATTCAAGAAGTCATTTTTCCCAATTAAAGTGTGCTCTTCTTAATCATTTTCATGCTTCATTCATTCATATCTAACATGCATTTCTAATTTAGAAATAGGGAAAATCTACCCACCTTGTATGGAGAGAAAACACAATTAGCAACTCCCTAAACAAAAGTCCTTGCAACCGAATACTTCTCCTCCTAGAAGCGCGCACACAAGCCAAGCCCGAGCACCCAAACCGTGAGCTCCTCCTTTGCTAGCCGGCCTCTTCTTCTTTGATTGAAAGCAAGCACAACTCCCACACACAACTCAATCTTTTAACTCACAAAAATAACTACTAGATAATGTATAATAGACTATAAGTTGGAAGAGAATAGTTTTGCACAAGAATAACTAGCCATGGGGGGGTATTTATACTAAAAATCAAGGAGAATGGAGGGCTATGATCAATTGGTTGGTTGTAAGATGGAAGGCTAGGATGCAAGTAGGAGTTGCAATAACTACCCACAACCAAGTAACCACCACACCATGATCACCACTCAAAAATTTGGGTTTCCCTCCAAAGAATGCAACCGGCCTACATAGGAGAGTGCATTTTGCACGTGTACGTGTAGTGCATGTGCATGCAACTAGGCCCAAAATTGTACATTTTATTTGTATAAAAATAAAATAGTCTTTAAATTGTATTCTACATGACAAGTCGTATAAAAAATAGATTAATCCATGGGCTTTAGTTTATGGGCCAAAATAAAAAAAAATGATAAATTTAATTAACTTTGGGCTTTTAAAAGAAAAAGCTTTTTTGTCTAATTGAAAGAAGGCTTTTGTATAAAATAATTAAAAGCACATATTAAAATATCTTTACTCATCTTGATGAAGATATTAACCAAAAATATTGCACGTGCACACTACGTGCAAAATAAATAATTTTTCATAAATTGAAAAAATCAGGGCATTACATCGTGCCTAGGTTGATGGGTTTGAAGAAGCCCAAACCATGCGAGGGACAGGTTCCGAGCCCCCACACATGTGAGAAAGCCAGTAGCAGGCGTAGCTGAGGGTCGTCGCCGAGCGCTAAGGTCGAGGTGCTTTGAAGAAAGCCCCGACCTTGCTCGAGGTCGACATCGAGCTCCTGCACTTGTTCTCAGGAAAGACGGTACGGGTGTTGCTGGCGGTTGTCGCCTCGTGCATAGGTTGATGGGCTTGAAGAAGCCTAAACCATTCTAGGGATAGGTTCCGAGTCCCCCACACCGGTGAGAAAGCCAGTAGCAGGCGTAACCGAGGATCGTCGCCAAGCGTTAAGGTCGAGGTGCTTTGAAGAAAGCCCCGGCCTTGCTCAGGGTCGACGCCGAGCTCTCGCACTTGTTCTCCGGGAGATGTGTAGGTGGAGCTTTCCTGGCTCGCGATGCTATCCGAGCGCCAAGCCTCAAGCTTGTAACGGAAGCTTTTCTGGCTCGCGATGCTATCCGAGAGCTGAGCCTCAAGCGTGTACGTGAAGCTTTTCTGGCTCGCGATGCCATCCGAGCGCCGAGCCTCAAGCTTGTAAGGGAAGCTTTTCTGGCTCGCGATGCTATCCGAGAGCCGAGCCTCAGCGTGTAAGGAAAGCTTTTCTGGCTTGCGATGCCATCCGAGCGCCGAGCCTCAAGCTTTTGAGGGAAGCTTTTGTGGCTCGCGGTGCTATCCTAATGCTGAGCCTCAAGCTTGTAAGGGAAGCTTTTCTGGCTCGCGACGCTATCCGAGCGCCGAGCCTCAAGCTTGTAAGGGAAGCTTTTCTGGCTCACGATGCTATCCGAGCGCCTGAGCCTCAAGCTTGTAAGGAAAGCTTTTCTGGCTCTCGGTACTATCCGAATGCCGAGCCCGAGGTGTTCTTTATTGGGAACAAAATATGAAGCTGCAAACTTGTTTTAAGAAAGCTGGCATATTTACAACATATTGGAATTTTACAAAAGACAAGGCACGACGTGCCGATTACATTCTTCACAATTTACATGAGACGGAGGCTAGTCCTCTCCTCTTAGGAACTTGATGAGGTGCTCTGCATTCCAGGGCCTCTTGATGGCCTTGCCCTCTGAGTTGGTAAGGCGGTAAGTCCCTGGGCGCACGACTTCTGTCACTCTGTATGGGCCCTCCCAATTTGGGGCCAATTTCCTTTTTTGCCAGGGATTGGATACCGCCAGTTTTTCGGAGAACGAGGTCTCTGAGCTTGATGTCGGTGGGACGTACCTTCTTGTTGTAGAACTTCTCAATTCTTTGTTGGTAGATGCTTCTTCTGATGGCGGACTTCTCCCTGACCTTGTCTATGAGGTCCAGGTCGGCTCGCAGCTGTTTGGAGTTAGCTGCTTCGTCGAAAGCCATGATTCGGGGTGAAGGGATCCCGATTTCCAAGGGAATGACGGCCTTCGCGCCGTATGTCAGATTGAAAGGGGATTCTCCCATGGGGATTCTCTTTGTTGTCCGGTGGGCCCAGAGAACGCTTAGCAACTCGTCGACCCATAACCCCTTAGAAGAGTTATCGAGCCATTTCTTGTGGCCATCGAGGATTTGGTGGTTCGCGTTCTCGACCTGACCGTTGGACTGGGGGTGGCATACTGAGGAGAAGCGCTGCTGGATCCCGAGATCTTCGCGGAACTTGCAGAAATTCTTAACCGTGAATTGAGTCCCATTGTCTGTGATGAGCACCTGCGGAATCCCGAACCGACAGACGATGTGTTTCCAGAAAAACTGCTGGGTCTGTCGCTCGGTGATCGTTGCTAATGGCTCAGCCTTGATCCACTTAGTGAAGTAGTCGATTGCCACAATGAGAAACTTTTGTTGGCTCGTTGCTTTTGGAAATGGGCCCACCAGATCCATCCCCCACATTGCAAAGGGGGTCGGACTGGCCATCGACCAGAGGTTTGCCTGAGGAGCCCTTTTTACGGGGGAGAACCGTTGACAGGGGCCGCACTTCTTCACTAGGGCGAGGGCGTCTTGCAGCCTAGTGGGCCAGTAGTACCCGTGATTTAATGCCTTCCGCGCTAGCGAACGGCTTCCCATGTGGCATCCGCCGATCGCCTCGTGCAGCTCCTTGAGGGCGTACTTGGCTTCGTCGGGGGTCAGGCAACGGAGGTAAGGTCTGCCATCCGTTGTGGTGTAGGACCTTTTGAAGAGGGTGGAGTTGATCACAGTGAATCTTTCTGATCGGACCCTGACTCGCCTTGCTTCAGCCTGGTCTTCGGGGAGCTCTCCCTTGACTAGAAATTTCTTGATAAGGGTGGTCCAGTCGTTGGGAGGAGCTCCGTCTTCAACGCACAGAACTTTCAGGAAGTCTGTACTTGACTTCAACAAGACTTCAATCAGGACCGTGCGGTCGAGGCCTTCAAAGGATAAGGAAGCCAACTTCAAAAGGGCGTTGGCCTGGGTGTTTAGTTCCCGAGGGATCCTCAAGACAGCCGATTCGTCAAAGGACGTTAGTAGGCGTTGGACCACGGCCAGGTACCTGATCATTTGATCGTCACGGGCCTTGAAATCTCCGGTGATCTGGTTGACCACCAGCTGAGAGTCGCTAAAGGCCCTGATCTGTCTGGCACCGACCTGGTGAGCCAGGTTGAGCCCGGCAATCATGGCCTCATACTCAGCCTCGTTGTTAGAGGCCGGGAAGTTAAGGCGGAGACAGTATTGAAGTAGGAAACCATCTGGACCCCGGAGAATGATGCCCGCACCACTTCCTACTTCGTACGAGGAGCCATCAACGTAAACTTCCCACGTCTAGTCGGCTTTCTTGCTCGCTGGTTGCTCGGAGATGGTGCATTCTGTGATGAATTCGGCGAGGGCCTGCCCTTTGATGGCCGTTCTTGGTTGATAGCCGATGTCGTACTAGCTGAGTTCGATCGACCATTTGACTAGCCGACCAGAGCTCTCGGGCTTATAGAGCACGGCTTTCAAGGGTTGATCCGTGAGTACCTGGACCGAATGTGCCTGGAAGTAAGGACGGAGCTTCCGCGCAGCCATGACCAAGGCGTACGCTACTTTCTCCATCCTGGAATACCTGGTCTCGGCGTCGAGGAGTACCTTGCTTACATAGTACAGGGGCTTTTGGACCCCTTCCTCTTCTCGAACGAGAACGACGCTGAGCACGTTCTCCGAAGCGAAAAGGTAGAGCCAGAGTGGCTCCCCTGGTTCGGGCTTACTGAGGAGAGGCGGGTTGGTGAGGTACTCCTTTAACTGGGCGAAGGACTCTTGCTGCTGAGTACCCTACTCGAACCCTCCGGTGCCGCACAGCGCCTTGAAGAACGGAAGGGACTTCTCTCCAGACTTGGAGAGGAAACGGCCGATGGCCGCCAGTCTCCCCGTCAGCCGCTGGACTTCTTTGACGTTCCTGGGAGGGGCCATGTCTATTATGGCCTGGATTTTTTTCGGGGTTCGTATCGATGCCGCGCTGGCTGACGATGAACCCTAAGAACTTCTCCGAGGAGACGCCGAAGGCACACTTCGCCGGGTTGAGCCTCATGTTGTGGGTTCGAAGGACCCCAAAGGCATCTTCAGGTCGGCGACATGGTTATGTCCTTGCTGACTTTTGATGAGCATGTTGTCGACGTATACCTCCATGTTACGCCCGATTTGATCTTTGAAGACTCGGTTGACGAGCCTCTGGTAGGTGGCACCGGCGTTCTTCAGCCCAAAGGGCATGACCCGGTAGCAATACAGTCCCCGTTCTGTGACGAAGGACGTCTTGGCGATATCGGAAGGAAACATCCTGATCTGGTTATAGCCCAAGAAGGCATCCATGAAGGATAAGAGCTCGTGGCCCAAGGTGGCATCGATCAGGGCATCAATGCTGGGGAGAGGGAACAGATCCTTGGGGAATGCCTTGTTGAGGTCGGTGAAATCTATGCAAATCCTCCAACTCCTGCTTGCCTTCTTGACCGTAACGACGTTCGCCTAGCCACTCGGGGTAGCTGACCTCTTGTACGAAATGTGCGGACAAGAGCTTGTCCACTTCTGCGTTTACTGCCTGTTGTTGCTCCGGAGCGAACTTGCACCGTTTTTGGACAACTAGTTTCGACCTGGGGATCACGCTGAGTTTGTGCATGATGAGATCCTCCGAGATCCCGAGCATGTCCGAGGGCTTCCAGGCGAAGAGGTCGACATTGCGGTGAATGCAGCCAATCAGGGCGCTCCTGAGGTCGGGCGCGAGGGAGCAGCTTACTCAGAAGTGCTTCGACGCATCCCCTGTCTTGAACGAAACATCTTCTAGCTCGTCCGCCGATTCTGGTTCTGGCTGGGTTCTTTCGGACTCCAGCTCGACGGCATCGAGGGGAAATACACCACTCCCGATCGCCGTCATGTAGCACAAACGGGTTGCCTCTTGATTTCCTCGGACAACTTCGACACCAGTGTTAGTAGGGAATTTCATTATCTGGTGGTAGGCCAAGGGAACTGCCTGGAGGGAGCAGAGCCCCGGACGGCCGAGTATGGCGTTGTAGGCTGCCTTGACATTCACAACCATGAAGTCCATGGACTCGGTCCTTCTGTTCGGGGTTGTGCCCACTATGACGTCTAGGGTGACGATCCTCTTTATTGTCACGGGGACGCTGGAGAATCTGTACAAGGTGTAACCGGCCGGCTTTAGCTTTTCGTGGGAGAGCTTCAAGTTCTCGAATGCCCCCAGGAATAGAATGTTGACCGAGCTCCCGTTGTCCACGAGGATTCGCCGGACCTCAAAGTTTGCCATGCTGAGGCTGATGACTAGTGCGTCGCAGTGAGGGAGCCGGACTCCCTCCAGGTCCTCCCCCGAGAAGGAAACGGGGAGTTACTGGATTTGGAGGGAGAGAGGGCCCTGGACGGTGTTGACATCTCGGACGAATGCCTTGCGGGAAGTATTGGATTCCCCTCCCATGGGCCCTCCCTGGACGCAATGCAAGATTGCCTGACCCTCGGGCTCCTCGGGCTTCGGATCCCGCTCGGGGCGCTGTCGGGGTGCTTGGGGAGGAGGGGAATCCCTCCTATTTCTGGTGTCCCTCTGTTCCCGGGCGCCTTCTCTTTTGAATTCCCGGAGATACCCCAGTTGGATGAGGGCCTCGATTTCGTCCTTCAGGGCACGGTAACGATTTGTGTCGTGCCCGTTGTCTCGGTGGAAGCGGTAGTAGAACCGTTGATCCCTCTTCTTGCTGGTGTTGTTGGACGGTCGAGGTGGGTACTGTACGAGGTCGCTGTCTTCAATCGCTAAGAGGATCGTCGACACGTTTTGCGTCAGCGGAGTGTACCTCTCGAAGCGGGGGACCGGCGGAACCTTCTTCGCGGCGCCCCCGTCTCTCGGAGCTTTCTTCGCCGGCTCGATCTCGTCGGCTTTGTGCTTCCCCTTCCCAGAAACTTCTTTCTGGTTCTCTGAATTCAGGGCCTCTTCGGCTCGGATGTACTTTTCGACCTGGTTGAGGAGGTCGGGGAAGTCTATCGGGGGCTTCTTTGCCAGGGAGGCCTTCAGCTATCCGTGTCGGACGTTGTGCCGGAAGGCTGCCAAGGCAACCCCGGGGTCGAGGGAGGAGACCGACCTCGCCTCGGCGGTGAACCTTCGGACGAACACCCGGAGTGACTCCCCTTCCTTCTGCCGGAGGTCGAGTAGGGACGCACTTGTTCTTTCGGCCTTTCGGCTGGCCACGAAGTGTGCGAGGAAGCTGCCCTCTAGCTGGTCGAAAGAATAGATGGAGCCGGGGGTGAGTTTGCAGAACCATTCCCGAGCCAGACCCCGGAGTGTGGCGGGGAAGGCTTGGCACAGGAGGGGATCCGACGCGCTGTGAATCATCATGAGGATTTTTTAGCCTTCCATGTGATCAGCAGGATCATCCTCGCCATTGTAGATCTCGAATTGAGACAGGCAGAAATTCCGGGGTATCTCAGCCTGCAGGATGAGGGCGGAGAAAGGAGGTCGGACAGGCATGTACCCCTGAGCCGTCCTTGGGCCGCCGTCGCCAAAGTGATCGAGGCGATCCTCCATTTCTTGGAGGCGCTTCAAAATGTCGTCGTCATACTCCTGGTGGGATTGTTGAGGGGCGAGACACGCTGGCCTCGACATCCGACCGTGTGTGAGAGCGGCGGACGTTCTCATCAATGGGGATCCCTCGGATGGCCCCCATGATTTCCTGACGGAAGTCCTGGAACTCCTGGTGAGTGACCGGGGCTCGCTCGGCCCGGTTAGGTTGAGCCAGAGGTTGTCGTCCGACACGGCTGAGCACCGGCCCCCGTCCTTGGGACGGAGGCTTTGGATGGTTCGGGGCCGAGTTGGAAGCGGTCCTCCCCCTTGCTGTGGCTAGCCTGTCGGTTTAGGATTACCCCCCGCAGATCGGGTTGGATCGGACGGGAGGCACCCGATTGGAGTCTGTGACTGACCCCCGGGTTGTTGGATGCTTGAGCATCGGCGCCGACGCCCTGTGGAGGTACGTCCTGCCGACGCGCTGAGGTAACAGCTCTCCTGGCTTTGGGTGCCATGTGAGCTCGGATTGACGGGGTACCGTTGGTGGCTGGGCTCGGACCGGTGTCTGCAATAGAGGTTTTCCCACAGACGGCGCCAACCTGATGCGTTTTGTTTTTAGGAGGCGTGTGGATGCACCAGGTGTGAGTTCTTACTCGATTTGTATTGATGGAGGAAGCTCCTATGCAGCCAAACCTCGGCCGGGCAAACGGTACTGAGGTAGGCGGTAGTGAGGTGGAGGCTGGATGCTCAGCTCGGATCGGGGGGCTCGGATCCGAGGTCTCGTGTACCTACAGACAGTCTCGGAACACCGGGATTGGTCCCGGTGGCAGACCCTCCGATGATCTAGTCAGTCACTGAGAGAGAGTAACAGTAACTAGGGTTTTGGTGGGAAAAGATCGATTACCTGGAAAAGGAGTAGGGGTCTGGTATTTATAGAGGATGCCAACCGGGTTTGGACCCGTTTGGGGCCGGGTCCGGACCCGGTTGCCCATGGGGGTGAAGCGGTGGAAACCAGGGCGGTATAGGGCTGACGTGGCAAGGGCCCGGACGGTTTTCGAGCTGACGTGGCAGAGGCCCGGGCGGTTTTCTAGCGCTGACGTGGCAGATCTGGATGATCTAGAGGCATGCACATTTTGAGGGGGATCCTGTGGCCCAGGAGGGGCCACGTCATCCAACCCACGTCAGTAGTCGTTGCAGGAAAAGTTGACTTGCATGATGAGTGGCTGACATACTAAGTTATTGACGTGCGATCTGTTGTCAAAATGGTCGACAATGAGCATTTGCGGAGTGGTTTTTGATGAGATTGGAAGACATTACCTATATGAAGGATACAAAAGACATGCATGCAACAAGTTTCATAAAGAACAATCTAAACTTCAAGAGAGACAAGTTAATTGCAATTTACTTGATGCATTTTTATGACTCCAAGTTTCCAGTTAAGAAGAATATAATTTAGATATAATACAGTAGTTATATCTTATTAAAAAAATATCATAACATAAATTTTCGTCTCTAAAGTACGGGAACGTGGTCTAGGCTCCTGGCTTGACACTGAATTTGTAATAGACCTTTTAATTTTTAAATCTATTCTAAATTTTAAGTGTAACGCCCCAAACCCCAAATACACTGAATTCGAGATATTCTACAGGATCTTTACACTTCCTTTAGTACAATTTTACAAGGAAATTTAAACTTTTCTCTTTACATCAGAGTTTACATCAATATTACACTTTACATTGCATTGCGGAAGTAAAATTTACAATAATGAAACAAATGTACAACAACATTGAGTAATCTTTAAGCATTTGTTCCTCTTTAATCTTTATCAAGCCATTTACCTGCATATAAGACTGTGGGTACATCAGTTTATTCAACCGACGATCATTATACACGGCCATCCTCTCTATGCCGGAAATAGCATAACTTATTTTCCATATTTAGCAAACACAAACTTGTCATATTCAAACTAAAGGGACTACCCTATTGATGTTGTGTTGTGATTGTGCACTTAGTCCTTAATGCAATTATTTATATTAGATGACACTAATACGCACTTGTTCGGATTCTATGCATCCCATACTACATAGGTCTGAGGGCAAGCTCTTAATCGTTCTTCATCTTTGTAGGGTTCAATCCCTCGCCATGACTTAATCTACTACTGTAATTACGGTAGGTATCTTAAATGATCTATGAGTGCAAGCACGTGTACAAAAAACCTGGAGGGGAATCCCACGTCATGTCACGACTCATCGTGAAGAACCTGTGGCAATTCAGCCTCCTTCATGGCACACGATCCTCATGCAGTCACCAAACATCCCACAAGTGTCACCACCGGGACGGTACCGTGGAGCAGTGTCCACGTCATGTCACGACTCATCGTGAAGAACCTGTGAAATACTCTCCGCCGCAAATCCGATGGTCCTCAACTCGTGTTTTTCTCCTACTTTCATCACGTCTCCACTATGTACTAATCCTTAGTTTTTATTAAAATCATGAACAAGAATCAAAGCTCTAGAGTTAGCCTCTCCACTAAACCGGACTTATTCATTCATTTCAACATGACCAACCTTGGTCTTTCTTTTCAATTTTCATTTCCAAATGCCGGGGGAGACTTAGCTACTCTTTTTGGTTTCAATTTCAATTCAGAATTTCTAATTTGAGCATTTCCAACTCATAAATTCCCATGTTGAGTTATCATACTCAAAAGTATTTTTTTCTTTTCAAGTCATGATTTCTAATTCGTTCACATAGTCCATAACTATACATGAATTTCAACTATTCATCATGTAACTCATTATTTTCACATTAAACACCCACATCACTAGTATTGAACCAAGATGGATATTCACGCACCATAATTTGTCCCACTATTCTCCAACGAGAAGAATTCATATTTCATAGTTGTCACATTATTCTCAAATGTGAAATACTATACATCACTAACGAATATTCACAATCCATTTTTTTCATACTATTCTCATTTAGGAATAAATCACATCCATCACATAATATCACTTCAATCTTTACTATATTAATCTTCTAATCCTTCATTTCAAGTTCTTTTTGCAAGGTATAATTTTCCCAAAAATACACTTATAAAACCATAGTTCTAATTACACATTTTATTCTTCAAATCACATTTTATTTCATGCAATAATTTCCAAATCATTTTTATAAAGTCCCATATATTTTTAGAAGAATAACCATATCTTTTTCATAATTTTTGGACAATTAAAAACCCCCAAAAATTTAATTTTTCAATCTTGCCGAGGGCATGATTCGAACCCAGCACCCCAGCGACACAGCCGAGAGCACAAGCCAACAGACCGAACGTGCTAAGCGGCATAACTGTGGCTGAGAGCATTAAATGCTCTCGGTCCGCAGTTGAGTTTGTTTTAAAAAACAAACGAAAATAGTGTTGCTCACGGGATTCGAACCAGTCACCACAAGAACCCAACCGTGCTCTCTGACCACTTGAGCTACGTGCTCAGGTTGTCACAGTACAATTTAAAGTCTTTTTGAACCAATTTCCTCTGTTGTTAAAAATGTCTCGATGTTCAACTAGTCCTCATTTCATTTTGCTTTCATGAAAATTACTCCAGATTTATTCTCCCTCACATAATTTACATACCAATATGAGCAAAATAATTTTTGTAGCAATTAAAACATATTTTCATACAACTAATTCAAATTCTACATTATAATACTACATTTCCTCTTTTTTCGACATTTCTTCGCATTTAGCATTCTAATCTTTTTATCAATAAATTTTCAGCTTAATTCCCTGTCTTTAACCATTTACCCAACATACAACACATACTTTAAATTATTCATGCCCATATTAACACAAAAGATCTATTTAACACATGAAATGGTATTATCAATCTACTAACTTTTGTGTGTAATTCTTGATAGTAATAAATGTGTTTTTATCAATCAATCCATGATTCTAATCAATTCACATACAACTCAAATAATAGAATCACATATAAATTGCACATCCACATTCAATCATTCTATAGATTATTAAAGTGTACTCTTCTTAATTTCTTTCATGCTTCATTCATTCATAATTAACATGCATTTCTAAATTAGAAATACGGAAAATCTACCCACCTCAAATGGAGAGATAAACACAATTAGCAACTCCTAAACGAATGTCCTTGCGACGAATTGCTCCTCCTTGAACACGCACACTAGCAAGATCCGAGCACTCCAAAGCCAACCCGAGCACTTCCAAAGCCGGCCTCTCCTTCTTGATAGAATGCAAGCACAATCCCACACCCACTCACTCTTTTAACTCACAAGGATCACTACTAGATAATATAATTTAGATTATAGGTTTGGAAAGATTAATAGGCACAAGGATAACTAGCCATGGGAGGGGGTATTTATACTAAAAATCAAAGAGAATGGAGGGCTAGGATCAATTGGTTGGTTGTAGGATGGAGGGCTAGGATGAAAATAGGAGTTGCAATAACTACCCACAATTAAGCAACCACCACACCATGATCACCACTCAAAAATTTGGGTTTCCCTCCAAAAGTCACAACCGGCCTACATAGGAAGAGTGCAATTTGCACGTGTACGTGTAGTGCACGTGCATGCAACTAGGCCAAAAAATTGTGCATTTAATTTTTGTATAAATGTAAACTCTAGTTTGTATTCTACATTACAAGTTGTATAAAAAAAATAGTCCATGGGCTTTAGTTTATGGGCCAAAATAATTATTTTAAAATAAAATAAATGAATTACATTTTGAGCTTTTTAAAGGAAAATGCTTTTTAAAAGAAAGGGCTTTTCATCCATTTAAAAGAAGGCTTTTGTATAAAATAATTTGAAAGCAAAAATTTAAATATTTATACCCATCACAATGAAAATAATTATAAGATTTAATTCAACCAAATTATTGCACGTGCACACTACGTGCAAAAATAAATAATTTTTCATAAATGAAAAATCAGGGCATTACAACACTCCCTCCTTAGAATAGTTCCGTCCCCGGAACTACAGTCAAGAGTGAGAAACAAAAAAATACAACACTCACAACAAGAACAAAAGATACAAAGATACACATCAAGCAAAAAGCTCAGGATAGTCCTTCAACATCCTCTCCTCAGACTCCCAAGTAGCCTCTTCAGCCAAATGGTTTCTCCAGACTACCTTGACCATCGGTATCGTCTTATTCCTCAAGACTTTCTCTCGAAGATCAACAATCTCGACAGGAGACTCGATGTAATTCAGATCCAACTGCAAACCTTCCGGCACTTCAGGCAAGTGATGACTCAGATCTGGAATATAACCTCTCAGCATAGACACATGAAAGACATTGTGCACCTGAGACAACTCTTCCGGTAATTCAAGCCGGTAAGCAGTCTTCCCGATCCTTTTCAATATCTTGTACGGGCCTATAAACCTCGGGGCTAACTTCCCGCCTTTGCCAAATCGAACCACGCCTTTACTGGGTGATACCTTCAGAAAGACGAAGTCACCAACTTCAAACTCAAGGTCCCTTCTCCGGTTGTCTGCATAGCTTTTCTGCCTGCTCTGAGCTTCTACCAACCTTTTCCTGATCAGAACAATCTTCTCAGAAGTTTGCTGCACAAGCTCAGGACCAAACAACTGACGCTCCCCAACTTCAAACCAACAAACAGGTGTCCTGCACTTCCTGCCATACAAAGCTTCGTACGACGCCATCCCGATGCTAGCCTGAAAACTGTTGTTATAGGCAAACTCTACCAAGGGTAAATGCCTTTCCCAACTACCTCCAAAGTCTAGTATACAATACCGAAGCATATCCTCAAGAATACGGTTGACTCTCTCGGTCTGCCCATTGGTTTGCGGATGAAAAGCAGTGCTGAAATCTGTCTTGGTACCCAAAGCTTTCTGAAGACTCCTCCAGAAATGCGAAGTAAACCGCGCATCTCGATCAGACACAATAGTTGATGGAACACCATGAAGCCGGACGATCTCGCCAACATACAACTCAGCTAACTTGTCCATCGAAGCAGTGAGTTTCATCGCCAAAAAGTGAGCGGACTTGGTTAGTCGATCGACTATAACCCAAATCGCATCATTGCCTTTAGAACTCTTAGGCAATCCCGTAATGAAATCTATACTGATGTTATCCCACTTCCATTCCGGAATAGGTAACGGCTGTAATAGACCTCCGGGTCTCTGATTTTCGGCTTTGACTTGCTGACAAACCTCACACTTTGCCACAAATTCAGCCACATCCCGCTTCAAACCTGACCACCAGAAATGCTGTTTGATGTCTTTGTACATCTTAGTACTCCCAGGATGTACCGACAAAAGAGTAGAATGCGCCTCCTGAAGAATACTCTCTTTTAGGTCTGCCTGATTTGGAACACACAACCTATCTCCGAACCACATCACTCCATCCCTGATTTGAAATCCGGGCAACTTGCCAGCATCAACCTGCTCCTTCATCTCTAAAATATCAGCATCAACCTCTTGACTTGCAATGATCCTTGCATTCAAAGTAGGCTGAAGCCTCAACTGAGCCAAAGATGCTCCCAATCCTTGCAAGACAACTTCAATACCTGCTCGGTCCAATTCCTCAATCAGATGCTTTTGAGTTGTGATCAAACTGGCTAAGCTGCTCTTGCGACTAAGTGCATCAGTAACAACATTAGCCTTCCTTGGATGATACTTGATCTCAGGTCGCATGTCCTCAAGCACTTCCAACCATCTCTGCTGCCTCAGATTCAGATCCCTCTGCTGATATATGTACTTCAAGCTCTTGTGGTCCGTACATGTTCAATTTCTCACCGTACACGTAGTGTCTCCATTGCTTTAGGGCAAAGATAATCGCAGCTAACTCCAGATCATGAGTCGGGTAATTCTTCTCATGCGGTCGTAGTTGCCTAGACCCATAAGCGATTACTCTTCCTTCTTGCATTAAAACACAACCAAGCCCACGATGTGAAGCATCGCTATAAACATCATACTCAACACCTGCTCTAGGCAAAGCCAAAATAGGTGCAGTAGTCAGCTTCTCTTTCAACTCCTGAAAGCTCGCCTCACATTGCTCAGTCCACTTGAAGTTCACATTCTTCTTGGTCAAACCAGTAAGCGGTACGGCTATTTGAGCATAACCTTGAATGAATCTCCTGTAGTATCCAGTCATTCCAAGAAAACTTCTGACTTCCTTCACTGTAGTAGGCCTAGCCCAATCTCTTACTACCTCTATCTTCTGAGGGTCAGTTGCCACTTCCCTCCTTAGAAAGGATGTGACCTAGGAATGCCACTTCAGATTTCCAGAAATCACACTTGGATAACTTAGCATACAACTTCTGCTCTTCCAGCTTCTTCAAAACTGCTGCCAGATGCTCGGTGTGCTCCTCCTCTGACTTGAAGTACATGAGGATATCGTCAATAAACACCACGACGAAAGAATCATTGAACGGCCTCAGAACTCTGTTCATCAAATCCATGAAGATTGCGGGTGCATTCGTCACTCCAAATGGCATAACTAAGAATTCGTAATGCCCATGTCGAGTTCTAAATGCAGTTTTGTGCACATCTTCGGCTTTCACTCGAACTTGGTGATATCCTGATCGAAGATCTATTTTGGAGAAAACAGCTGCTCCTTGTAGACGATCGAACAAGTCATCAATTCGAGGAATAGGATACTTATTCTGAACAGTGACCTTATTCAGCTCCCGGTAATCGATACACATTCTCATCGATCCATCCTTGTTCTTTACCAAAAGCACTGGTGCTCTTCAAGGTGACGCACTAGGTTGAATAAAGCCTTTCTCCAACAGTTCCTCAATCTGCCGTTTCACCTCTTCCTGTTCCACTGGAGCCATTCTATACGGTGCCTTAGAAATGGGTGCATTTCCCGGTTGAACAGTGATGCTGAACTCTACATCACAATGGGGGGGTAACCCAGGAAAATCATCCAAGAACACAGTCAGATAGTCCCGAACCACAGGAATCCCTTGCACTTCCACAGGGGTCTCTTCCTTGTGGATAGTTGCCACCAGCCTAGAACACTTCTGCTTCCCTTGGAAAGTGACTTCAGGTCCACCTGGAACCTTCACTGTTACCATCTTGGTCTTACACTCGATGCTTGCACTGTACACCGACATCCAATCTATGCCAATGATAACATCGACTCCCAAGATAGTCAGCTCGATTAGATCAATCCCAAAGATTCGATCTCCAATCACAATCTCACAATCAGCATAATACCGATCAGTGGTTAAAGTTTCCCCTGATGGAGTAGCTACTGCTAAGATCTTGCCTTGAAAAATCTTCGGTTCAACTCCCAACACTTTAGCAAATTTAGGAGACACAAAAGTATGAGAGGATCCAGTATCGAACAACACAATAGCTTTCATTCCACATTCTGATGTAAAAGGTCCATCAAATTCGAAGTATGAAACATGATTTTTCAAGTCAATATTTCCATTTCATTGAATTCCAAGCTTTATACATTTGAATTGAAAAATGTTTCTTGACATCAAAATGAAAACAGTAGAAGCTACAACAGTCTAACTCCTACGGTTCCTCTTCGCTTCTCGAAGTTCTCCCCGTAGTTCATCAACTTCATCCTTCAGCACATCGGTCAAATTCCTCATCTTCTCGAGTTCCCATATACGATGATTGAGAACAGAATAGTCATCCTTGCGCTTTGCAAGCTGAGCCTCCAATAATCCGACTCTCTCTCGCAGTGTCTCTACCTGCCTCTGAAGAGAAGTCACAAGACTATTTGGAACTGGTTCTTCTTCTTCGTCAGAAGAAGAGTCATCAGATGGTGGGGTAATCTCTCGGGATTCAGGCCATTCTTCTCCGTCAGAATCTGCTTGCCCTGGATAGTACTTGTCCTCAGAATCTGCCTGTACAAGATGGTACTCTTCCTCAATGATATGCCAGTCGTCGTCTCCAGCAGGGTCGAAGTGGTCAGCCATCTTAGAAATAGAGAGGAAGAAGCATAAGTCATACAGCAACACAAATGTAAGTCACTTACATTTAAATCTCTAGACTCAAACACACACTCTAATATCCACTTCTAGGGTGTCGTTCCTTATAAATTTGTACAAGTGTGGAAGCATGGCTCTGATACCACTCTGTAATGCCCCGAATCCCAAATACACTGAATTCGAGATGTTCTACAAGATCTTTACACTTCCTTTAGTACAATTTTACAAGGAAATTTAAACTTTTCTCTTTACATCAGAGTTTACATCAATATTACACTTTACATTGCAAAACGGAAGTCAAATTTACAATAATGAAACAAATGTACAACAACATTGAGTAATCTTTAAGCATTTGTTCCTCTTTAATCTTTATCAAGCCATTTATCTGCATATAAGACTGTGGGTACGTCAGTTTATTCAACCGACGATCATTATACACGGCCATCCTCTCTATGCCGGAAATAGTATAACTTATTTTTCATATTTAGCAAACACAAACTCGTCACATATCAAACTAAAGGGACTACCCTATTGATGTCGTGTTGTGATTGTGCACTTAGTCCTTAATACAATTATTTATATTAGATGACACTAATACGCACTTGTTCGGATTCTATGCATCCCATACTACATAGGTCTGAGGGCAAGCCCTTAATCGTTCTTCATCTTTGTAGGGTTCAATCCCTCGCCATGACTTAATCTACTACTGTAATTATGGTAGGTATCTTAAATGATCTATGAGTGCAAGCACGTGTACAGAAAACCTGGAGGAGAATCCCACGTCATGTCACGACTCATCGTGAAGAACCTGTGGCAATTCAGCCTCCTTCATGGCACACGATCCTCATGCAGTCACCAAACATCCCACAAGTGTCACCACCGGGACGGTACCGTGGAGCAGTGTCCACGTCATGTCACGACTCATCATGAAGAACCTGTGAAATACTCTCCGCCGCAAATCCGATGGTCCTCAACTCGTGTTTTTCTCCTACTTTCATCACATCTCCACTATATACTAATCCTTAGTTTTATTAAAATCATGAACAAGAACCAAAGCTCTAGAGTTAGCCTCTCCACTAAATCGGACTTATTCATTCATTTCAACATGACCAACCTTGGTCTTTCTTTTCAATTTTCATTTCCAAATGCTGGGGGAGACTTAGCTACTCTTTTTTGTTTCAATTTCAATTCAGAATTTCTAATTTGAACATTTCCAACTCATAAATTCCCATGTTGAGTTATCATACTCAAAAGTATTTTTTTCTTTTCAAGTCATGATTTCTAATTCGTTCACATAGTCCATAACTATACATGAATTTCAACTATTCATCATGTAACTCATTATTTTCACATTAAACACCCACATCACTAGTATTCAACCAAGATGGATATTCACGCACCATAATTTGTCGCACTATTCTCCAACGAGAAGAATTCATATTTCATAGTTGTCTGATGAACACATTATTATTCACATTTAGAAGCAATAACCTTAATGTAAATGCACATTTAAAAGCTCTATATGTGGTATTTAACTCTTATTTTCTCTTTTCCATAGGAAACAGTCTATAGCAGCAAAACGAAGCAAATTCAGGATTGTAAGGATGAAACACAGGAAGCTGAAGAGATCAGTCGACTGATCATGCTTACAGGCGACTGGACAGAGGGACTCAAGTTTACACAACAGTCGACTGGGCTGATGAATCATGAAAATACTAAAGTCTCGACACAGTCGACTTACATCCAGAGGCAGTCGACTGATAGGCGGCGGAGTAAACAGATAAGATATTCGAAGATTCATCCAAATCTAATTTCAAATCTATCTGAATCCAGATTTATGCAAATCAAATCTAGGGGATTTCCAAGAGCACGTGGTTAACAGATAAGGAAGGAAAGAAGAAAAGAGAAAGAAATAAATCATCAAATCAAACAAAGAAGGAGTTTCCTGAAAAAGTGCAAAACCCTAATTCTCAGTCGTGTTCTATAAATATCAGAAAAGAAGCATGAACAGGGCTCTCTCTCTCGGTTGGCACTCTTCCAGGTTCCAAAACGACCGAATCACAAGAGTTTCTGAGCGTTCAAGTAATCAACAGGGGCATTATTCTATCGGCATCAAGGAAGGAGATAGGAGATCCAGTATTCGAAGGCAGTCGACTGTGTGACAGCCAGTCGACCTCATTGCCGGACTTCATTAGTTTATTTCTTCTCCTTCTATTCTTTTATGTTGATCATGTATTCAAACTTGTTGATTAATAAAAGTATTATTATGTGGAACTAAATTCTATAGTTGGGTAGATTGAAGCCGTAGTTATGTAGTGCTGTATTCTTCTGAACTCTTCTATTTTACTTATTGATTGAATCCGTTTGTATTGGTATAGATTGATGGTAACCAAACTAGTTCTCGAAGTCTGAGAGCAGTCGACTGAGGTGAGAGCCAGTCGACTGACGTACAGAACTTGAGAAATCCAAGTTTGCATTACCATCCATCTGAATCTGTTAGATGAGCATATTGAGACGACCCGTATCTCGTGCCCGTAACTAGTAATAAGGGAATCTTTAGGGGTTCCTGGTTCAATCAACTTAAGGGATCTAGATCTGATACCAATTTCTAGAACCTTGAGTGTTTGTTCGTTTCCACTGATCTTATGTTTTATTTAAGTGCAACTTAGTAGATACCATGCTAAACACTTAACGAAAGAAACGAATTAGAGTAGATATCATGCCTAATTCTTGGCCTAGGGAAACAATACTTTAAGGAGTAGATACCATGCCCTTGAAGTGAACAAACATGAGTAATAAGAAGAAGTTCAGAAGGTGACTTAGCATTACTGACTATTGGTGGAGATCTAAACCCAACTACTTCATAAATATTTGTGATTCAATACTTCTTCATTCAGTTTTAATCTTTTTATTTCTTTTAGACTTTCAAAACAACTCTTTATGATTTTTATTCTTTTTATTGATTAGTAAGTTAAAGTCTACAATCTCTGTGGGATCGACCCTTGCTATTGCTACGCTTTTCTAAACGATTCATGCACTTGCGAGGTTTATAATTTGTGTCTAGTTTTATCTATTTATTTAGGTAGCTAGAAACCAACAACAAGTTTTTGGCGCCGTTGCCGGGGATTGTCTAGTATTTAAACTTACAGATCAGTAGGAAGTTTTTATTTTCTTTCTTTTAGTTTATTAATAAGTTTTTCTTTTAGGTTACAGGATTTTGGTGGATGCACGGAAGGAGATCACTTCGTCCAGAGCTACTACCAATTGACGCAGAAACAGAACGCACTTTGCACATGTTAGGTCGACTGATTGCGACCAACCAGTCGACTGCTGCACGAACCCAGTCGACTGCTCAGAGACCTCACTCACAAGAAATCATGGCAGAAGAAATACCCAATCGCGTACCAATGCAGGATAAATTTACGCCTAAGAACAGTGAACAACCTTCCTGCATTGCGTATCAACCCAATGTCACAGGGAACATGCATCTATCTCCTCAGTTACTTAGTATGGTTCCCCATTTTAGTGGCAAACCTGATGAAGAGCCTCATCTCCATTTACAAGACTTTTTCGATCTTTGCAGGACACAAAGCGTCCAAGGGCTTACCCCTGAACAAATCAGGTTAATTTTGTTTCCTTTTTCCTTAAAACTTAATGCTAAACTATGGTATAATTCTTTGGAACCAGGATCAATAAACTCATGGGAGCAATTGGCGACAAAGTTCTTAAAAGAATTCTTTCCAGCCCAAAAGACCAAACAGCTGAAAAGGGAGATTCAACTCTTCCAACAAAAGGATGGAGATTTATTTTTCGAAGCCTGGAAAGATTTCAAGAACAAGCTTCTCAAGTGTTCAACACACAACATGCCTAAAGATGATCAGGTACAAGCTTTTTATGAAGGTTTAAATGATACTAACAAGGCAATTGTGGATTCAGCTTGCAATGGGATCTTAATGAGGAAAAGCGACGAAGAGGCCATATAACTATTTGAAGAACTCAGCGAGAATTCACAACAATTCTCAACAAGGAGGGGCCCTTCGAAAAAACAGGGAGTTTATGAAATTTCTAGTAGCAATAACATTCAATTGGAAATGGTAAACATGAATAAGAAAATTGATATGCTTGTTAATGCAATGTCCATGATGGGTGGAGTTAAAAATCAAACAAATGAAATTTGTGCAATTTGTTCTCATGTAGACCATACCACTGATACATGTCCCATGTCTTCTTTCACAGATCAGGAGCATGCAAATTATGTAGGTCGAGGAGTGTTTCCACCAAAGAACAACCCATTCTCAAACACATACAACCTAGGGTGGAGGAACCATCCAAACTTCTCATGGAGCAATAATCAGAATAATCAAGGGACTCAATTCACACAAGGACATGCACGGAATTTCCAAATGGGAAGTGGGATTGATAGGCCAGTTCAAGAACAGAAGAAGTTGGATTTTGAATCCACCGTTCTTCAATTGCTCCAACAACAACATCAAACAAGCAACCAACAAGGGCAAGCAATTCAGAAGTTGGAAATACAAATTGGCCAAATTGCTAAAGAGTTAAGCGAGCGAAAGGCAGGGGAACTTCCATCACAAACTATACCAAACCCTGGAGGCCAAGAACAACTCAAGGCAGTCACAACATTAAGAAGTGGTAAGATAATTGACAACAAAGTTGGAACACATACCGAAGAAAAAGAAGAACAACCATCAAAAATTGTGGGGTCCAACAAGATAAGTGAAAAAGAAAGAACAGTTTTGCCACCATTCCCTCAAAGGTTAGTCAAACAAAAAAAAGATCAACATTTATTTGACATCTTTGAAACTCTCAGAAAGGTAGAAATTAATATCCCCCTACTTGATGCTATTAAACAAATTCCTTCTTATGCTAAATTTTTGAAAGAATGTTGTACTCACAAAAGAACATTTCAGGTTAGGGAGGATGTGGCTTTGACAGAAGAAGTGAGCGCTGTCTTATTAAGAAAATTACCTCCTAAATTAAAAGACCCAGGTAGTTTTACTATTCCTTGCAGGATTGGTGAGCACTTCTTTGAGAAAGAACTACTAGACTTGGGAGCAAGCATCAATCTTCTCCCATACACCATCTATGAAAAGTTAGGATTGGGGGAACTCCAACCAACATCCATCACGTTACAGTTGGCAGATCGCAGTATCAAAAGACCTAGAGGTATTTTGGAAGATGTCCTAGTTCAGGTAAACGATTTCATTTTGCCTGCTGATTTTGTTGTGTTAGACATGGAGGAATCTTCAATGCCATCTTCTCTACCAATTATTTTAGGTAGACCCTTTATGAGTACGGCTGATATAAAAATCTGTGTTAAAAAGGGTACTATAAGCATGAAAATAAATGGAGAGAAGGTTGAATTTAAAATGTTTGATACACTGAAATTTCCACATGATGATCATGAATGCTATAATGTTGATGTGGTGCAGGATATTGTTGATCAGACATTTCAGGTACACAGCGTTGAACCATTACAAGCCACAATTACACAATCTCTAACTTTATCTAATGTTGAACAGGAATATGAAGACTGGGAGATTGCAGAGACAATACATCACCTTGACACTTCACAGTCATACTCAGGTAAGTTTGCACCAGTATTTGAAAAATTGGTGACTGATGACATTTTTGTTTCTGCAGACAAGTCGACTGGTGCACTGGACAAGTCGACTGCCGCAGAGGATCAGTCGACTGTCCAGACTGCTACCAGGGACCAGTCGACTGCACCAAGACTTACAGACCCAGAGCTTAAGCAGTTGCCCGACCATTTGAAGCACGCATATTTGGGCGAGAACCAGACACTACCAGTGATAATTGCTGCGAATCTAAGTGCACAGGAAGAAGAGAAGTTGCTAAAGGTACTACGAGAACACAGGAATGCAATAGGATGGACCATTGCAGATATCAAGGGAATAAGTCCATCCAAATGCATGCATCGAATACTCCTTGAAAACAATGCAAAACCAAGCAGGGAGGCACAGAGAAGGCTTAACCCAAACATGAAGGAAGTGGTAAGAGCAGAGATTCTGAAACTACTAGATGTTGGCATCATCTACCCTATCTCAGATAGCAAATGGGTAAGTCCTATACTTGTAGTGCCTAAGAAAAGTGGAGTCACAGTGGTGATAAATGAAAAGAATGAGCTTATTCCCACTAGAGTGACTACAGGTTGGAGGGTATGCATTGATTACAGGAAACTGAACAATGAAACCAGGAAAGATCACTTCCCTCTTCCTTTTATTGATCAAATGTTAGAAAGATTAGCAGGATATAGTCATTATTGTTTTTTAGATGGTTATAGTGGCTATAATCAAATTGCTATTGCTCCAGAAGATCAAGAAAAAACCACTTTTACATGTCCTTTTGGTACTTTTGCATACAGGAGGATGCCCTTTGGATTGTGCAATGCACCAGCTACATTTCAGAGATGCATGATGAGTATATTCTCAGACATGGTGGAAAGGTTCATTGAGGTATTTATGGATGACTTTAGTGTTTTTGGATCTTGTTTTGATGAATGCCTTAACCATTTGCAGCTTGTACTTAAAAGATGCGAAGAGTGCAATTTAGTGCTGAATTGGGAAAAGTGCCATTTTATGGTACAACAAGGTATTGTGTTGGGACACGTGGTGTCAAAAAGAGGCATAGAGGTAGACAAAGTGAAAATAGATATCATATCAAAACTACCCCCTCCCACTACAGTTAAGGGTGTTAGGAGTTTTCTTGGACATGCAGGGTTCTATAGAAGATTTATAAAAGATTTTTCAAAAATCTCCAAACCCCTTTGTGATTTGTTGGCTAAAAATGTTGAGTTTGTATGGACAGAAGAGTGCACAAATGCTTTTATGACATTAAAAAATCTTCTCATTTCTGCACCTATTGTCATGGCACCAGATTGGAGCCATCCTTTCGAGCTTATGTGTGATGCAAGTGATTATGCTTTAGGGGCTGTTTTAGGTCAACGAATCAATAAGAAACCCCATGTTATCTACTATGCTTCTCGAACTTTAAACGATGCACAGCTAAATTATTCCACTACTGAAAAAGAAATGTTAGCTGTTATTTTTGCTATAGAGAAGTTTAGATCATATTTAATTGGTTCTAAAGTTATTGTTTTTACTGACCATGCTGCCTTGAGATATTTGTTTGCTAAAAAGGATGCTAAGCCTAGGTTGATCAGATGTGTGCTGTTGCTTCAAGAATTCGATCTTGAGATTAGAGATAAAAAAGGAAGCGACAATGTTGTTGCCGACCACATGTCCAGGCTACTGCAGGAGGACGAAAGAATTGTGCCCCCACTTAATGAAACTTTCCCAGATGAACATCTCTTTGAAATAAACTTATGCTCGGGGCAGTCGACTGGTAACAGGACCAGTCGACTGGTACCTCACTGCTCAAATTTTCCATGGTTTGCTGACAGTGTAAATTATCTAACCGCTCATGTTTTCCCTCCAGGTATGACAAGTCAGGAAAGAAAGAGACTGGTGGCTATGTGCAAGCACTACTACTGGGATGATCCTTATTTGTTCAAATTTTGCCCTGATCAAATTATAAGAAGATGTGTGGCAGAAGAAGAGCAATTGAGTATTCTACAACATTGCCACCAATATGCATGTGGAGGACATTTTGGACCGAAAAGAACAGCACTTAAGGTACTGCAATCTGGATTTTATTGGCCTAAAGTATTCAAAGATGCTTTTTCTTTTTGCAGGACTTGTGACAAATGCCAACGAACAGGCAATATCTCTTCTAGAAATCAAATGCCACTGCAAAACATCCAAGTGATCGAGCTTTTTGATGTTTGGGGAATCGACTTCATGGGTCCCTTTCCTAACTCATTTGGTTATTTATATATACTTGTTGGTGTGGATTATGTGTCTAAATAGGTCGAGGCTGTCCCCTCACGAACTAATGATCACAAAGTTGTTGTCAAGTTTTTGCAAGAAAATATTTTCACTAGGTTTGGTACACCACGAGCAATAATAAGTGATGGAGGGAGCCACTTCAATAACTTTCCTTTTGCTTCTTTGATGAAGAAGTATGGTATTACACATAGAGTGGGCACCCCATATCATCCTCAAACTAGTGGGCAAGTGGAGATTAGCAACAGAGAAATCAAGAGCATTTTGGAAAAGACAGTCAACACAAGGAGGAAGGATTGGTCGTTGCGCTTGAACGATGCATTATGGGCCTATAGAACCGCATACAAAACACCCATTGGCATGTCACCATACCGTTTGGTGTTTGGAAAAGCCTGTCATTTGCCAGTTGAGTTGGAACACAAAGCGTATTGGGCCATCAAAAGGTTCAATTTTGATATGAAATAAGCAGGTGACAAAAGAAGATTACAACTAAATGAGCTTGAAGAATTGAGGCACGATGCTTATGAGAATGCAAAATTGTACAAGGAAAGGACAAAGTTGTACCATGACAAACAGTTAGCAAGGAAGGAGTTTTATGAAGGGCAGAAGGTATTGATATACAACTCAAGATTGAGACTTTTACCAGGCAAGCTTATGTCAAGATGGTATGGGCCATACACTGTCACGAGAGTCTTTCCACATGGCGCTTTGGAGGTTCATAGCAAAGAGAAGAATCAAACGTTTAAGGTGAACGGGCATAGAGCGAAGCCATACATAGAGATGAGCATAGAACCTCAAGAGGAAGATGTGAATCTTCAATCCATTCAATACATGGCATGAACTCATCATGTCTAGCTGAAGACAGAAAACACAGCGCTTATTGGGAGGCAACCCAATTTTTAGGGGAGTATTTACACTTTCCCTTTATTTTCTTTCAGTTATTCATTTTTTCTTTGAGTTATTATTTATTTTTCTCTCCTTACTAGATGTGACATATGCCTATTTTTACATTTTCTTTCGAACATTGAGGACAATGTTCCATCTAAGTTTGGGGGTGTTAGGTAGTTATTTACATTTGGAATCCTTTGATTTTTTTTTTTAGGATAAACAATTTCTTATAAAGTAAGAAGAAGTATACTTATTTACTTTAGGATTGTTGAGTTTCACAAGTTCCTACAAAGATTATATGAGTCATGCAATTATACATAATAAACAAATGTGATGCCTTTTCTGTTGATTATTCCCTTTAGATCTAGTCCTAAATTGAGTTTAAGTAAATAGAGTGATAAAAAAAATATATATATAAATATATATATTCAAATAAAGTCAATCTACTCCAATATTTTGAGTGCTTAGTAACTAGGGGTATTCATCACCAATGTTTACCTTTACGTCAAACGGCAACTTGAAATATGAGTATGCAAAGCACTTTAGAGTTTGTGACTTGCTGAGTAACCGGGTGGATTCATCGCAAATGTTTTGCACTCGCGTAAAAAGGCAAGTGACAACTTTAGAGAAGCGACTAAAAAAAAAAAAAAAAAAAAAAAAAAAAAAAAAAAAAAAACTCTAGTTTGCTACTCGATTTGTAGTAGAGAAAAGGGGATAATCACAGATTGAGTAATTACATACTATAACTATAATTAATTGCATGACAAGTGTAGTTGAGTTTGGAGTTGTGACGAAACAATTGCACTAGAGAAAGTGGGTATGATTAATTTTACTTTATCTGAAATTGTTTATACTTTTCTATGTTGGTATCCACATAATAAGAACTCTTGGTGGTTGAGGCTGTCATTATTATTATACCCTTGTTCGTAATTCTAGTTTGCTTGAGGACAAGCAAAAATCTAAGTTTGGGGGTATTTGATGAACACATTATTATTCACATTTAGAAGCAATAACCTTAATGTAAATGCACATTTAAAAGCTCTATATGTGGTATTTAACTCTTATTTTCTCTTTTCCATAGGAAACAGTCTATAGCAGCAAAACGAAGCAAATTCAGGATTGTAAGGATGAAACACAGGAAGCTGAAGAGATCAGTCGACTGATCATGCTTACAGGCGACTGGACAGAGGGACTCAAGTTTACACAACAGTCGACTGGGCTGATGAATCATGAAAATACTAAAGTCTCGACACAGTCGACTTACATCCAGAGGCAGTCGACTGATAGGCGGCGGAGTAAACAGATAAGATATTCGAAGATTCATCCAAATCTAATTTCAAATCTATCTGAATCCAGATTTATGCAAATCAAATCTAGAGACTGGGGATTTCCAAAAGCACGTGGTTAACAGATAAGGAAGGAAAGAAGAAAAGAGAAAGAAATAAATCATCAAATCAAACAAAGAAGGAGTTTCCTGAAAAAGTGCAAAACCCTAATTCTCAGCCGTGTTCTATAAATATCAGAAAAGAAGCATGAACAGGGCTCTCTCTCTCGGTTGGCACTCTTCCAGGTTCCAAAACGACCGAATCACAAGAGTTTCTGAGCGTTCAAGTAATCAACAGGGGCATTATTCTATCGGCATCAAGGAAGGAGATAGGAGATCCAGTATTCGAAGGCAGTCGACTGTGTGACAGCCAGTCGACCTCATTGCCGGACTTCATTAGTTTATTTCTTCTCCTTCTATTCTTTTATGTTGATCATGTATTCAAACTTGTTGATTAATAAAAGTATTATTATATGGAACTAAATTCTATAGTTGGGTAGATTGAAGCCGTAGTTATGTAGTGCTGTATTCTTCTGAACTCTTCTATTTTACTTATTGATTGAATCCGTTTGTATTGGTATAGATTGATGGTAACCAAACTAGTTCTCGAAGTCTGAGAGCAGTCGACTGAGGTGAGAGCCAGTCGACTGACGTACAGAACTTGAGAAATCCAAGTTTGCATTACCATCCATCTGAATCTGTTAGATGAGCATATTGAGACGACCCGTATCTCGTGCCCGTAACTAGTAATAAGGGAATCTTTAGGGGTTCCTGGTTCAATCAACTTAAGGGATCTAGATCTGATACCAATTTCTAGAACCTTGAGTGTTTGTTCGTTTCCACTGATCTTATGTTTTATTTAAGTGCAACTTAGTAAATACCATGCTAAACACTTAACGAAAGAAACGAATTAGAGTAGATATCATGCCTAATTCTTGGCCTAGGGAAACAATACTTTAAGGAGTAGATACCATGCCCTTGAAGTGAACAAACATAAGTAATAAGAAGAAGTTCAGAAGGTGACTTAGCATTACTGACTATTGGTGGAGATCTAAACCCAACTACTTCATAAATATTTGTGATTCAACACTTCTTCATTCAGTTTTAATCTTTTTATTTCTTTTAGACTTTCAAAACAACTCTTTATGATTTTTATTCTTTTTATTGATTAGTAAGTTAAAATCTACAATCTCTGTGGGATCGACCCTTGCTATTGCTACGCTTTTCTAAACGATTCGTGCACTTGCGAGGTTTATAATTTGTGTCTAGTTTTATCTATTTATTTAAGTAGCTAGAAACCAACAACATTGTCACATTATTCTCAAATGTGAAATACTATACATTACTAACGAATATTCACAATCCATATTTTTCGTACTATTCTCAATTAGGAATAAATCACATCCATCACATAATATCACTTCAATCTTTACTATATTAATCTTCTAATCCTTCATTTCAAGTTCTTTTTGCAAGGTATAATTTTCACAAAAATACACTTATAAAACCATAGTTTTAATTACACATTTTATTCTTCAAATCACATTTTATTTTATGCAATAATTCCCAAATCATTTTTATAAAGTCCCATATATTTTTAGAAGAATAACCATATTTTTTTCATAATTTTTGGACAATTAAAAACCCCCAAAAAATTAATTTTTCAATCTTGCCGAGGGCAAGATTCGAACCCAGCACCCTAGCGACACAGCCGAGAGCACAAGCCAACAGACCGAACGTGCTAAGCGGCATAACTGTGGCTGAGAGCATTAAATGCTCTCGGTCCGCAGTTGAGTTTGTTTTAAAAAACAAACGAAAATAGTGTTGCTCACGGGATTCGAACCAGTCACCACAAGAACCCAACCGTGCTCTCTGACCACTTGAGCTATGTGCTCAGGTTGTCACAGTACAATTTAAAGTCTTTTTGAACCAATTTCCTCTGTTGTTAAAAATGTCTCGATGTTCAACTAGTCCTCATTTCATTTTGCTTTCATGAAAATTACTCCAGATTTATTCTCCCTCACATAATTTACATACCAATATGAGCAAAATAATTTTTGTAGCAATTAAAACATATTTTCATACAACTAATTCAAATTCTACATTATAATACTACATTTCCTCTTTTTTCGACATTTCTTCGCATTTAGCATTCTAATCTTTTTATCAATAAATTTTCAGCTTAATTCCCTGTCTTTAACCATTTACCCAACATACAACACATACTTTAAATTATTCATGCCCATATTAACACAAAAGATCTATTTAACACATGAAATGGTATTATCAATCTACTAACTTTTGTGTGTAATTCTTGATAGTAATAAATGTGTTTTTATCAATCAATCCATGATTCTAATCAATTCACATACAACTCAAATAATAGAACCACATATAAATTGCACATCCACATTCAATCATTCAATAGATTATTAAAGTGTACTCTTCTTAATTTATTTCATGCTTCATTCATTCATAATTAACATGCATTTCTAAATTAGAAATATGGAAAATCTACCCACCTCAAATGGAGAGACAAACACAATTAGCAACTCCTAAACGAATGTCCTTGCGATGAATTGCTCCTCCTTGAACAAGCACACTAGCAAGATCCAAGCACTCCAAAGCCAACCCGAGCACTTCCAAAGCCGGCCTCTCCTTCTTGATAGAATGCAAGCACAATCTCACACCCACTCAATCTTTTAACTCACAAGGATCACTACTAGATAATATAATTTAGACTATAGGTTTGGAAAGATTAATAGGCACAAGGATAACTAGCCATGGGAGGGGTTATTTATACTAAAAATCAAAGAGAATGGAGGGCTAGGATCAATTGGTTGGTTGTAGGATGGAGGGCTAGGATGAAAATAGGAGTTGCAATAACTACCCACAATCAAGCAACCACCACACCATGATCACCACTCAAAAATTTGGGTTTCCCTCCAAAAGTCTCAACCGGCCTACATAGGAAGAGTGCAATTTGCACGTGTACGTGTAGTGCACGTGCATGCAACTAGGCCCAAAAATTGTGCATTTAATTTTTGTATAAAAGTAAACTCTAGTTTGTATTCTACATTACAAGTTGTATAAAAAAAATAGTCCATGGGCTTTAGTTTATGGGCCAAAATAATTATTTTAAAATAAAATAAATGAATTACATTTTGAGCTTTTTAAAGGAAAATGCTTTTTAAAAGAAAGGGCTTTTCATCCATTTAAAAGAAGGCTTTTGTATAAAATAATTTGAAAGCAAAAATTTAAATATTTATACCCATCACAATGAAAATAATTATAAGATTTAATTCAACCAAATTATTGCACGTGCACACTACGTGCAAAAATAAATAATTTTTCATAAATGAAAAATCAGGGCATTACAGTAAGTGTCCTATCACAGTCTAGTGATAAGTTTCTTCATGTTGGGACATTCGGCGCAAGCACAAGTTATAGCGAGAGGCGGCAGCCGATCACAATGAACAACCAAGCAAGCGTACACCACACCAAACAGAAAAACACACAATTTGTCCTGGTTCGACTAACCAATTTTTTTTTTTTTTTTTTTTTTTTTTTTATAATTATTAGGGGGGTGGGGTGGGGGGAATAAACGAGATATTATTCAACTTGAGACGACAAAAGAGTTACAATACGCTTACAAAAAATCTATCTATCTCGTAATCCCCCTACAAGATACTCTACTGTTTTACAATGAAAAGTCTCATATGAAGTACTTACTTCTCAGTGTATGTCACACTAGTTATTTATAGAAGTCTACGATACCTAAGTTTAAATCTTCATCATTATCTCTAAACAGATTCATGTTTATCTTCAAACAACTTCATGTAAATCCCAGGTTAAAACCGAAATTTAAATGTCAAGCTTAGAACTCTTCATAATTATCCAATATTTAAATTTAACCAACCCAAATGGAATCCCCACTTCTTTGGATGGTACAAAGTCAACCAAAAATTCCTTATGGCCCCCTGCTTAGACTATTAATTTCCTACGATTTAGAAATACTTCTTCCTTCATGAATTTGTTACCTCAAGTGTGAGACATAGCTCCCACAATCTTCACATTGGCTTGCATTTGAAGTGCTTCCCACATTGTGTGATTTTTATCTTCTAGACTCCTCTCTTGAACCTCTTATAAACAACATGATTCAGTGGCTTTCTCTACTTGTTAAATTTACATATACCTATTATTGCTCTAATTTATGCCCCGTCAAGGACATACCCTAGTAGGTGTTCACATGGAGATATCATCCTCCGTACGAACTCCACTTACCTTAAGGCAACCTCCACCTCTCAATGATATTCGAACATTTTGATCTTACTTCAGTGATTCTAGTAGCAGCGAACTAGATGCTTTAGGATGGTTGGGCTTTAAACCACTTGGTCGAGTTTTCCTATCATCCACAAAGCTTGCACAGGTTGTATTGAATACCCCACTTTTCCATCATCACCGTATGACAACATTTTCAAATTGATAAAACTTCACATCGATCTGCATACCTACAGCCCAGTGCTTCTAAAGTTCCCAAGGATATTAGGTTTTATTTCAACGCACAAGAACATGCATGACTTTCTGCAATGAAAACTCTTTCCCGTCTGACATCTCCAACTCAACTATCCCTTCATCCACTACATTACAAGTCCACATGTCTCCGCCATCAAAGAACGACCTGTTGTAGACTTGTAACTAGAAAACATCTCCCTCTTGAAGTAAATATGAGAAGAACTCCTTGAATCAAGATATCAATCAGAATCCATACCTTTAGAACATGAAACATGTAAAATTTCACATGAATCAATGACACTTACCAAGTTGGAATCTCCCTAACTCAGAAACTTGCGACAATACTTCTCGTGTTAAGCCCCTCCTTTCAAAAAAGTGATAACAGACATCTCTTATACATACATTATCCCTTCCAATTGAAGTTCCCTCCATTGCTTGGAAACTCGAAGAAGTAGACCTTGATTTATGAGGTTCCTCCTAAATTTATCCTCCTTCAAGCCTTGATCACATTGTCCACCGAGAGCCTCCCCTTGGCAGATTTTCCATGTAACATGATCGTTATCAAATGCTCGTATGAATTTGACAATGAATATATCAAGTTGAAGGCTTTATCTTCTTCGTTAAGGTCATCCACGTTTATTGCCTTAAACTCGGATAACACCCTATTGAATTCCATTATATGATCATAAGGAGTGGTTCCTTCTTGCATAGAGGAACAAAACAGTTTTTCTTCAAGTACATCTGATCCAATAACAACGATTTCGAATAGTCAATTTTGAGACTCGCCCACAGAATTGTCATGCTTTTCTCTCCAAGAAAGTTGCACCTAACTTCATCTACCAATGACAGCCGGATTAAATTCAAAACTTTTAAACAAATCTCATCCCACTTCTCCTGCTTCATGACATATTTCTTTCTTTATCTTCTTCTAAGGCAAGATGCAAGCCATGTTGAACCAATATGTCATACATGCCCACCTTCCAAATATTAAAGTTGATGTTTCCATTGAACTGCTTGATCTTTATGAAATCATGATCTGTCATCTTCACCAAGGAACTCGAGCCACTCCTGAGTGCTTTGATATAACTGTTAGGAAATTCAGCGCAAAAGGAATTAGATTGAGAAACCAATCATAACGAACAACCAAGCAACATAGACCACACCAAACAAAAAACACACAATTTGTCCCGATTTGGCTAACCTAACACGGGGGTTAAATAACCGAGATATTATTCAACTAGAGACGACACAAGAGTCATAATACTCTGACCAAGAATTCATTTATCTTTTAAGGCTCACTAGAAGATATTCTACTATTTACAATAAACTCTCATGTAAAGTACTTACCTCCCAACGGAAGCCACAATAATTAATTATAGATGTCTAGGATACCTAGGTTTAAATCTCCATCATTATCTATAAAAATATTCATGTTTATCTCCAAACAACTTCATATTTATCCTAAGCCAAAACAGAAAATTAAATGCCAAACTTGGACCTCCTCAAAATTATCCAATATTTAAATCTGACAAACCAAAAAGGAATCCCTTATACCCCCTTCTCTGACCGTTAATTTCATAGGTTTTAGAAATACTTTTTCCTTCATGAATGTAAGTTATAAACCCAACACTTCAATAGTGAACAAGAGGTTGGAGGGTTTGAACTCTCACTTGCACCAATCCCTTATGAGCGTGTGCAAGAAATATATTTCTTTAATGTTTATTTGGAGAGTAATGGATTAGATTCTATTAATATAGGTCATTGTTGCTGCATATTTTGGTATGAGAGCAAAAAAATAGTGAGTTAATATTTGATGGAAACTACTAAAAATCTAACCTTTGATCGTTGCCATGAAATGCGGTTAGAGATCCTGAGATTGAAACTGGATCATTGATTGAATACCGTGATGGGAATTCGACGGTTGATGATGTGGTCGATGGACCTGCAAAAAACTTGATACACCAGGGGTGGCCCCGTCGACAGACCCTCCGACGCTCATGTCAGAACCAGAGAGAGAAAGAGAGTTTAAGAGAGAAGCTTTTGATTACCCTTTGACTGAGGAGGGGGAAGGGTATTTATAGGCCTGAGAATCAATATAGGAGATTGATATGAATCAATTAGATTGACTATGAATTCCTTATCTCCTTTTCAAATCTCCCCCTCAAGAGGTAAGCTCTCTTATTTTGGGATAAGAGATTTGACTAACAACCTACATGGGCTGGGTCTTTCTTAGTGGGCCTAATCTATCACTTTTTATATGCTTGAAAGAGGCACATGTCTTGTAGAGGAGGAGCCTAGAGAATGCCCAGTCCTGTTAACAAGGCCCTGTTATGATTAATCGGCCTGAAGAAGCTTTGAGATCTGTGGTAGAATCGTACGACCCTGGTTTGATGTGATTTTTACCATTATCATAAGCCCCCCACTCCTATAAGATAATTTTCTTGACTTTTGGGGAGTAGTTCGCCTTATTTTTTGATTCTGTAATACAATCTTAGCTTTCAGGATGCATGGAGATACCTAAAACTGATCAGAGGCTTCTGAAGGCGGTGAATATTTTCCTGGATTTTTTTTTGGAATTTTCCATAATTTTTTGGATTTTCTGAATTTTCTGGATTTTCCGTATTTTTTTTGAATTTCTCCAAATTTTAAATAATTTTTCCCACTTTTTTTGAATTTTTTTCTTTTAAATAATTATCCTAATTTTTATTTTTTTTGGAAATTTTAATTAATTTTCTGAATTAAAATAATTATTTTTGAAAATTTTAATTACCTTTTCAAATTTATAATGAATTTCTGGGATTTTTTAAGGATAACCAAACATGCATATGCTTTTTGATGTGATCAAGGATGTTGATCATGGGCCAGCTCGCGCACTGAGGTGATCTAGTGCCTGCAGGGTGAACTCAAAGGGGAGGGTAACGCGGACGGATCTGAGGCACAGATCTTGTGCTAGCGCGTATTTTGTGGAGATCCAAAGGAGGACATTCGTCTTCAAGGACCCCTCAGCTCGGCCGACGAATTTCTCGAGCTTGAGCTCGGTGAACTCGTAGCTCGGCTGCTTTGGAGCTCTACCATGATGAGGTTTTCGAAGCTTGGCGTTCCTTTGCTTGTTGAGTTCGGTGCTCGTTTGTTTGTCGAGATCAGCAGAGCTTTGATGTTCGAGGTCGGCAAGGAGCTGTGAGCTCTTGCGAGCTTGGCGAGGCTTTGGAGGGAGCTCAACAATGGTTTTCTTCGAGCTTGGCAATGGGGTTTTGATGAAGCACCTCGAGTTTGGTGATGGTTGGAGATAAGCTGCTCTCTGAGGTCAGTGATGCGTATGGGAGGCAATGAAACTTGAGCTTGGCAAGAGTGGAGGAGGAATAGCTCTACAGTATTGAGCATGGTGAGAGAGGAGGAGCTCAGCGAGTTTAGGTCGGTGAGAGTAGAGGCGCTCGATGAGTTTAGCTCGGTGAAAGTGGAGGAGCTCGACGACAGTGGAGGAGAAGCAACTCGGCGGGGTGTAGAGAAGGAGCAGCTCGGCGAGTTTAGCTCGACAAGAGTGGAGGAGAAGCAGCTCGGTGGGGTGTAGAGAAGGAGCAACTCGGCGAGGGTTTGTTTGTAGTTGGAGCTCGATAGTTGGGTTTTAGAAGAATATGGTTTTGAAGATTTGAAGGAGAGGGGTTTGTTTGTGATGTGGGTTTGGGTCCAAATCGGGTGCAAACCCGACCCGTCAATCTCTTTCTTAAAGCTCCAACAGTTTCTTGGATTTGGGTTTGGAGTTGATTTTTGGAGTTTTTTGGAGTTGCATTTTCCCTCCTCCTTAAGTTCTTTGGAGTGGATTTTTGTAGCAAAAAATTAGTGAGATTGGGCTCAAATTTTGCAAGGAAATTGTGAGTAGTCGAGGTAGGAGATACATCTTCTCTGATTGAGCTACGTAGCAAGAGTTTGTTCATCTATTCCTTTGAAGCTTCAGGTTTTTTTTTTTTTTTTTTTTTTTTGATGTTTGAGAAGCGGAGTTCGAAGTTGGGGATTTTGTAGAGCTTGTACACTTGTTCACCTTGAAGCTTGGTTGTGTTCGGGTTCCTCTTTGTTGAGCATGATTTTTGTGCCCACCAAGTGTTTGTTGATTTGTCTTCCCCAATGGAGTCAATGCGCCCACCAAGTGTTTGGTGATTTGTCTACCCCATCGAACTGTCCTCTTATCAGCCGAGCGTTGTCTCTCCGCCTATTTTGTTGATCGAGAATTTCATTGTTGGCCGAGCATTTTTCGGTCTAGGAGCAGAGTTTGATCGTTAGATCTTAAGTACGTGGCTAACCTAGACGAGCTGCTGTTGAGGCAATTCTCATGACGAAGTTGAACAGTCGAACTTGCAGCAGGTTTGTAGAGACAACTCTAGAGCGTAGTTGAACGTTTGAGCTTGTTATTTGATCCCAACAAGTTTAGAGAGACAACTCTAGATGAAGTTGGATGTAAAGCTTATTGTTTGATCCCAGTAAGTTTGGAGAGAGAGCTCTGAGATGGAGTTGATGTATAGCTCGCCGGGGGACCCAACAAGATTGGAAAGACAGCTTTAGATGGAGTTAGACGTTGAATTTGCTGTTTGAGCCCAGCTAGTTTGGAGAGATAACTCCAAGATGGAATTGATGTAGAGTTTGTCATTTGATCCCGAAAACTTTGTAGGAGGGACAATTCTTCGATGGAGTTGAACGTTAAACCTGTTGTTTTTCCCCAACAAGTTTGTAGGGGCAACTCTAGTCAGAGTTGAACGTTGAACCTGCTGTTTGATACTAGCGAGTTATAGAGAAAAATGTGAGATAGAGTTGGTTGTTGAGCTTGCCGTTTGATCCGAGAAATTTAGGAGACAACTCTGAGACAGAGTTGAACGTTGAGTTTTCTGTTTGTACCCAGCAAGTTTGGAGAGGTAGTCCTGGGACAGAGCCGATGTTGAACTCGCCTTTTGTGCCCAGCGAGTTTGTAGGGACAACCGTGAGATACTATTGGTCATTTGTACTTGTCGTTTGCTCCTATCAAATTTGAAGAGGCAATCCTTGATCGGTTGAGCATTTAGCTTTCCATTTGATCCCGGATAGTTTGTAGAGAACTCTGAGATGGATTCGGAAGTTTGAACTTACTGTTTGTGCCCAACAAGTTTATAGAGACAATTGGGAGATAGAGTTGGATGTAGAACTCGTTGTTCTCGCCCAGCAAGTTTGTAGAGACAACTCGAAGACAGAGTTGGATGTTGAAGTTGTTGTTTGTGCCTAACAAGTTTTGTAGAGACACCCTGTGATGGAGCTGACGTTTGGACTCGCTGTTTGCGCATAGCAAGTTTGTAGAGATAATTTTAGGCCGGTGTTGGATGCCGAGCCTATTGCTTTAAGATGATGGTCGGTTGAAGGACTTGAACAAAAGCGTAGCGTTGTACTCATTGTTTAGATTCTACGAGTTATTAATGGAGCTCGAGAAGAGAGCAAAGCGTTAAATTCGTTGTTTGGAGTTAACGAGTTATTGACAGAACTCGCACGGTGAGAGGAGCGTTGAACTCGTTTTTTGGAGACAACGAGTTGTTGATGGAGCTCGAACGAAGACCAAGGTGTTGAACTCATCGTTTAGAGTCAATGAGTTACTGATGAAGCCTGAGCGAAGAGTAAGATATTGAAGTCATTGTTTGGAGTCAATGATTATTGATGGATCCTGAGCGAAGAGTAAGACATTGAGCTCATTGTCTGTAGCCAACGATTTGTTGATGGAGCTCGAGCGTTGAACTCGTTTTTTGGAGCCAACGAGTTGTTAATGGAGCTCGAACGAAGAGCAATGCATTGAACTCGTTGAATAGAGTCAACGAGTTGTTGATGGAGCCTGAACGAAGAGCAAGACATTGAACTCGTTGTAAAGTAAAGTAAGGTAAATAGAACTAGATAAAGTATGACAAGTAGAGCTACAGTAATCCATCTCCTAACAACCCTAGGTGTTAGGCAACACATGTCCTCTAGTCCAAAGTTGGTCCGAAGAAAACCTCCACATCGTCCCTGTGATGCTCCTCGAAGATCACCATGACCTACGTCCTCACACATGCTACTGCGACCTCTACCCAAGAAGAAACAAGAAGCATAATGTGAGATAATCTAGCGCGTAGAAGTAGTAGAGTTTAATGCCGAAATACTCAAACCAAGTTGTAGCCAACCACACACAAGCACACAAGATTTTTTCCAGATTTTTACCCAATGCAATGGCTACTTCCCTGCACAGAGGCGTTCCTGTAATTTACATTGAAAATTATGAAGAGAAACATGTTTACAATCACTCAAAAACTCACTATCAAGGTGTAGTGTTTTTCTTCTTCTCACCCTATCAAGAACGACCGCTCAAAACTATATATATATATATATATATATATATATATATATATATATATATATATATAGTTTTTGATTGATATATATCCATATAATAAAACACAAGAAAAGCTATTAAGTGGTCGTCCTTCAATAGTAAGCAAATCAATTGTCCACATCTAAGCTCCCAAAAGATTTTTCCCCCCCAAAAGTTCCCCCGAAAACTCAAATTCAAATCCCCCCCTAAAACAATTCCTTTATTTATTTAATTATTTCTCTCTCTCTCTCTCTCTCTGCCCCTAGGTATTTTAAGCCGCTAACTCCAAATGCCTAAAACTATTTTCTTAAACCTTCGCTTCCATTCCATTGGCAAAGCCTCCATCGTCTTCTCAAGCGCGAATCTCAAAGCACATCCAAATCCAAATCTTGTGTCAAACCTCAATCAAGAGGTCATTGCCGATATCTGATCCGCTGCTGATTCCGTATCGACGACTCCCCTCCACCAAATCGTGAGCCTCTACATGCGATGCGGCGACTCTAATTTCATCTCATTAACTGATTTCTCATTCTAATTTTTAATTTTGTGTGCGCAGGGGATTACTCAGTTTTTTGCTGACTCAAATTTTGTGTGCACATGAGATCTAAGTTCAGAAAGGTATGATTGTTTTATTTTGGGGTTTAAAAAATTTTAATTTGGTGATTTATTTGATGAATTTTTTATTGGTTTTGATTTAAGGTGTACGCAAGCGAGAGATGGATTATTTGGTACCTCAATTTTGGCTTCCAAACCATAGCAGGATAGGTAAGCTGATCAGCAACGTAAAATAACTTGGCAAATATGCAACATTAATTTCTTTACTACAAGAGAATATACTATCGTGAAGTGTTCTCTTCACTGGTTATTAGAAACCATGGATAACATAACATTTAAGAACTGTTAGTGCATGTTTGGATATATAGGATTGGGATGATTGGAGTTTACGAGTGAAGGGTGCAAACTCTCTACTCAAGAAAGACAGCTAAAGTAAATTTGTTATTGATCGATTTTGAATTTTTTTTTATAAAGGTGCAATGGGGAGACAAATTGGAGATAAAAGAAATGATTAACTTGGATTAGAATTTTGAGAACTTTATGTATTAAATTTTGGTTGAAATAATAATAAGAGGTATTTCAATTGCAAATTGAGACTCGATAAACAAATGTTTAGATTATGGGTATTGTAGATACCTTCAAACCTACACTTGGGTTACCATTGTATTTAGACATGCTCATAGTAATTATGGAATTAGAGTAAGTTCTATAAAGCCTATATGATCGTGTTCTTGCATAACTATTACAAGCATCTAAAAGTGATGCTGAAGTTTAAAAGAACTCTATGCAGTGTTTCTAACAAACTATATGCATTCCAGGTAAGTTCAAGCTAATAATCAAGAAGGCGATGGTTGAGCTTAAAGGTAGATATGTTGCTTCCTCATACAATATGTTTCCTTCTTCAATTAATTTGCTGGATCTCTAAAACTATTTTATATAATCAAAGCAGGTGCACCGTTCCGAAGACGTGCCGTAGGCACGTGTCAACGAACAAACCTAGTATGTATATATATATAACTCACCACCAAGGTGTAGTATGTGAGTTTATATATATAAAAAACTAGAAAACACACATATATATATAACTCACCACCAAGGTGTAGTATGTGAGTTTATATATATAAAAAACTAGAAAACACACATATAAACTCACATACTACACCTTGGTGATGAGTTATATATATATATATATATATATATATATATATATATATATATATATTGTAACGATCCCAAATTTTGTTTTTTTTTATTTACAATTTCTTACTTGAATAATCTTAATAGATTTCAATTAAAATTTGGGCAGAGTCTCCTTTGAAATATTAGCCCTTTTACAGAATTCCTTACGGAATTCTGCAAATAATTAAAAATATCACATCACAGAAAATTAATACATATCCTCCCCAGGCCAAAACAAGCAACATAACACAGGCATCATATATATCGGGCACTGGGGGTAAATATCATCATATAACACAAGATATACAATAAAAATCAAAATTTGACTTGAATACGTAATAGATTTGTAGAAAAACCATTAGAAAACCACACACAGAACCCAATACTCCGTAACAACGTGGGTACGAGTATTCACATACTTCACCTCCTCACTAATAATCATCATAACAGACCGATACATACAACATCATCCAAAATACAAAATATTACACAGATTCTATTTTCTACCACAATTATACATAACTTAGCTATTAAAATTAAACCATATCTACATATACAATCTTGTAACTTCCTGAGAAGATAAATGTAACCCTATTTTTCTTATTTTGGATTTTTTTTATTGTATTTTTTATTTTCGTTCTTGATTATTGTATCTGAATTCTTTCTATTATATAATTTTTGCTTTTCTTAGGTCCATTTATTTTCTTTTGATCATTCCATTCCATTTTCTCTTATTTTTGGCTCATTACAAATTTTGCTCTTCGTGATTTGAGTTTGAATTGTTCTGCTATATGTTCATCCCATTGTTTTATGCTTGTTCATCTCTTTTGAGTGTCTAAACCTGTACTTTAAACCCGTAAACCCGCAATCCAAAATCCCAATTCCTTAATCCCTATAAATACCATATTAATTAAACCCTAATTTATTAAAAACTCTCTCTCTCTCTCTCTCCGCTGTTTTCTCTTTCCCCTACCCCCTGACTCTCTCTCCCTCCTCTGTTTTTTTCCGTTTCAAACCTAAAAACCCAACCGCCCTTAGCCGCTTCTCCGATCATCTTCTTCGACCCCTCACCATTGCCCTCTTCCTCCTTGTCACCACCCATCTCATCCCTGTCGTCTTCATCCCATCGCCATCCACCGAGCCATAATTGCCGCTGAACCCATTTCCTCGCCGCCATCGCCTCACCGTCATCGTCGTGACCCTCTCCCTGTCCCCCGCAACCACCGCAGAACCCTCACTTCTCGTCGTCGCCGTCCAAGCCCCAATCCCCCACTATTTCGCCTCCTCTGTTTCGTCGCAAAACAGAGTTCACCGTCACCGTTTCACTTGGTCGCTGCGTTGCTTCCCGACTACCAGTGCCTCAGCATCGCCACCCTAGCTCTCGCCGCTGCAATTGCTCCCCGACCGCAGTCGCCACAGTCACTGCCAGCGCCTCCCGTCGTCTCTCTCTCTATCGAGTTGGAGAAGAAGCACAGTGAGAGGTAGTTGGTTTTTTCTGTGTTGGAGTAGGAGATCCGATTTTGGTGTTTGGTGTTTGAGAATAGTAGTTGCTGTTGATTGCTTGGATTTGCTGTTTGGATCTTGGATTGCTGTGTGTGTTTTGCACGTAGCTCGCACGTGTTCGTGGTTCGTCGCCCGGGATTCTAATCCCCTTATTCTAATATATTCGAATCTACTAATTAAAAGGCAAGTCTCCTCTTGAATTAGTTGTTTGTTTTGTTCAAGATTTCTTTGATCTCTGCAAGTAGATCCAGTCGTTTTCTTTATCGTACTGCTATTTGAATTACGTTAAGTTTATTGAGGGTTTACATGAGCTAACCCAATATATTCTCAACATCGTGCTTACCTCTTTGATCTAAAACTTAGTCCCTATTGTTTAATGCATATGCACATTTACATGAAAAGTAACTAGTTCCATGTGTTATAGAATTGTTTGGTAAATTAGATATGTTAGATTGATTTGATTCGATGAATTGATTACCATGCCTGTGAAATTGCATCTTAAAACTGAAATCATGCATGTTAAACATCTATTGGCACTTTGACTATTAATTAGCATGAATTGTATGATTGTATGATTAAATATATGCCTATTCATATCAAAATAAATTCTGGACTGCCGTTTGTATCTTTTTAAATCAGACTTTCGACCATGTTTCGGTCGTATTTTGAAATAATTTTCTGAACATGAAATTTAGCCCTACATGTCTAGTTTACTAACATTTTTACGGATTTGAATTCTGATGTGTAATCTGTTAGATATCATCATTTTAGTACAGCTGTGTCGGAACTTCCAGATTCACAAATTCACGTGTATATTTCTGTTTCAGGATTTAATTAAACATGTTAACAGTAAAATAAAAATATGAAATGAATTTGGCTGAACCTAGACATATGTAGAATCTACCCTAAATTTTTGTAGATTTAATTGATGAATTTTCTGACCTGAAACAAGTATGTGAACACAATTTATAACTTTCTGTCTGAACATAAAATCTGAAAAGAATAGGATTTTCACCCTAGTTTCTCTAGCTTTTAGATGTAATATATATATTTGCTGGAACCGGCAGAGAGTCTAGTTTCTAGAATTTCTGAAGGATCCAGATTTTCCTTTCCGTAGTAGTGGCAATCTGTGTTTTTGTACAGCAACGCCATGCTGTCCAGATTATATAAATTGTGTGTAATTGATATGTTTGCTCCTTGCTTTGTCTGTAACGAGCAGAACTAGTCACACCTAGCATAATACCACATTGAAGCCTTCTTGCATGCTTACATAGTGTAACATCCGGAATTCCAAATAAGACTGAATTCGAAGTTCCACAGGATCTTTACACTCACTTCGTACAATTTTACAAGGAATTTAAATTTTTTTATATAATAATGATTACATCAACACAGCGGAATTATAAAATTACAACATGATACATGAATTAATCAAATTGAACATTTCTTTAAGCAGCATTCATTCTTTAGTCTTGTCAATCACTTTATCCTGCATAGAAACTGTGGGCACGTCAGTTGCATACAACTGACGCTAGGATATAATACATCAATTTCTCTTACTTAGAAAGAACACACTTGTCACAAGCAAAACTAAGGAGAACTAACTTATTGATGTTGTGTGTGAATGTGCACTTAGTCCTTAATGCAGTTATTTATATTTAATGACACTAATGCGTACTTGTTTGGATTCTATGCATCCCATACTACATAGGTCCGAGGGCAAGCCCTTAATCGTACTTCATCTTGTAGGGTTGGATCTGTAACCCATGTTCCCTATATTTGTACTTTTCTACTGTATTTCCATTCTTTGTATTCTATCCATCAATTTGAGAATCTGTATTTTGTTTCCAATTCTAATAAAAGTCATCTATTTTGTTTCGACTCAATTTTGTGCCAATATTTATTTCAATTGCATATTTCCTACACCGCCCTATAAAATCCACCACTAGGCCTCAACGAAATTTTTTTGTGAGTAGCAACCATGTGGTAAAAGGATAGACTCATGAAGTGCTACCTAGATATAATTAGACATTAGAATTAAGGATAACTTGTTACTTGTTCACACTTGACACCTGTCTTGCTTAATACTTGTTACTTGATACGTGTTACTTAATGCTTGACACAATTACATGCTCACTTGCCACTTGTTACTGCTACTAGTACTTGTTACCCAATCCTGTTACTTGAGTTGTCTTACTTGCTAGCTAATCTCTTGAACTTCACTACTTGTTGTATCCCTATTATATCATGTTATACATTCTTGATTCCAAATATTGTTTCATATTTTCTTGCACTTATTTTCATACCCTTACTTGTACTACTTGCAGCCCTAGCTTGCACTAAGGGTGTTTGTCTTTGTTTCTCTATTTTTCCTTTATATATATATATACAAACTTTGGAGACGAATTGCCTGCTGAAATTGGTGAGTAGACGTTCTAGGCTTCGCTTGGGGAAAGCTTGCTTTAATTATTTTGTATTTGAATTATATAATTCTTCTTGTTATTTTAAAACTTGTAAAGGGCTTGTAGTCCCGAAATTTTTACTTTTGATCCAGATTGTGAATATATTTGGGATATTTATATTTGTTTCAAATGTTTCTGTTGATTAATAAATTATTCATGCATGCGTGGTTGAGTATATCTTGCTATATTTCTTGTTATGATGCTGAGTCGATCCTACAGCTTATGAATGATGAAAATCATTCGCTGGGCCAATGTTACACGCTCGTATTCTTTATTTTTGGGAAGCGGGGTATGACAGGTTTTTAGTGGTATCAGAACCAGGTTTGACTAATGTATTAGTTTGACTAATACATTAGACATGCTTGACTCAGTCAAGATTAACTCAACAATCAATAGGCCATGTAATTGAATGAAAAATTAATTATCAACTTGATCTGGATACTAATTGTTTTTGGTTTGTGCAGGCTATGGCTCGTAGGAATGCTTCATCCTCTCGAACTGGGGGCAATCAGTCAGAGGAGCCTACTATTGTGCAAGTGTTGCATATGCAGCGTGAACAGAATGAGCTGCTGATGCAACAAATGATGCAGATGCATCGGGAACATGGTGAACTGATGAGGGTAGCTCTGGAAGCTGCCAACAGAGAGCCCATTGTACCTGTGCCCGAGGTGCTGCCACCGAGACCTGGCAATGTGGCGGACTTCATGAAGCTACACCCAGACAAATTCTAGGGTACTGAAGGCCTGCTGGAAGCCGAGCAATGGCTTATCAGGACTGAGCAGCTATTAATCGCAGTGCGGATTGCAGATGTTGATTGCGTGGATGTCGTGAGAATCCAACTTGTTGGCCTCGCTCGCATCTGGTGGCGAGCTGAGATGGAACGGCTAGGTGCCCCATCGCCTGTGTCATCTTCAGAGAGAGCTTTCTCACGAAGTTCTTTCCTGATGTCACCAGAAATGAAATGGAGCGGCAATTTTTCGTGGTTACTCAGGTTCGTCAGAAAGTGTTTATTATGCAATTTTCGTTGTTAATTCATGATATATCAAAGTTTAAATAAGACACTATCTTGAACCAAGGAAGTCGGACCGTATAAGAGTATGCTGCGGAATTCACCCGACTGAGTCACTTTGCCAATTCCATGGTAGCGAATGATGAAGATAAGGGCCACTCTTTTTTATTGGTCTTGGACATTGAGAACCAAGATCACCTAGCTGCCTTGTGAATCCGATCCTATGCTGACATCCTGGAGGCCGCCAGAAGCCAGGAACAAACTCGTAGGCAGAAGCGTGCCATTCAGCGATCCACTCTGTATCCTGTCGCTGCTAGGCCATCTGGATGGCCTATCAGGAGGCCAGTTCCAGCCCCTCCTGTTAGGGCGGCTCCCTATCCTTCTGCTGCTCCATAGAGTAGAGGTTTCTGTGACTTCTGTCAGATTTCAGGGCACGTGCATAAAGATTGCCGACGAGCCAACTGCTGATGTTTTGTGTGTGGTTCTAGTGACCACACAGTTCAGGACTGCCCCGGGGGCAGGCTTGGCCAACCTACAGTCGCATCGGCTCATGATTAAGTCAGGTCACCACTTCCTCCTTGTTGGATCCTGTAGGCAAGGCAAATAACACTAGAAGGGGGGGGGGGGTGAATAGTGTTGTATAAAAAAAATTAAGAACTTGAACTTTTCGTACTGTTAAGTCGACTAAAAAAGATATACAGTCGAATGTTGCATCAGATAAGAAGAGTATTTTACTGAAGAGTTACAAGTCTGATCAGTCGACTTATAGCAGAAAACGAGTCGACGTACCAAACAAGTTTTTTAAAAAAAACTCAGAGAAATTGAAATTGCAAGTTGAGAGAATACAACCACAGAGAGTCAATCACAGCCAAACAGAAGGATGTATCCTGGTTTGGTCCTCCCGACCTACATCTAGTCCCCAAACAATCCACTTGAGATTTTCCACTATTCTTGAAAAAGTACATGAATACTCTACTGCCTTTGACAACAACAATGTCAAATCCGTAGACCGCTCTCACCACTAGAGAAAGCGAACCCACTCTACACCCTAGAGTGAAACGGACTCTAAAACTAAGAGCCCTACTCTCCAACCGAGAGGACCACTCTCACAACTCGAGAGTGAAAACAACAACAAAATTGAGTTTACAACAACCTATAGCCTTGTATGTGATAGTGCTTTTGTATAGTGGCCTTTAGGTCAACTTCTGAATTCAGTCTAAAATGAAATCAATGTTATATTAGACTGAAATTCAGAAAACCAAGTCTTAGAGAGTTTGTATGCTTTTGAAAACACTTGAAAACAAAAATACTTGAGAGTTTAAAGAATGCTTGGAGTTGTGTAACCTTTGCCAAATGAGTTCTATACTCTTTTTGTAGAGTTAGAAATGTTTGGACGTTGAGAGATAGAATCCCAACTGTCATACAACGGCAGTGAAAAATATTTGAATTTGAAAAACAAGTTTTAAATTCAGAAAACTATCGAAACGGCTTGAACAGTCGACTGGATTTCCATAATGAGTCGACTGGCCAGAGCATGTATGAGTTCAGGCATTTTTGTACTATGACAGTGACTGGTTCCAAGGATTGGTCGACTGGTACTCATACAGTTGAACTTATTCAAGCTTGTTTCGACATTTTGATTTTGTAAAACACTCAGATTATTTAAATTATGTGTGAGTGTGTGTGTGACAAGGCTTTTACAAGTTTCTAAGGCTCAAAGAATTAAAAATACAATATTATAAGAAACTTTGTTTAATACATTTGAAGCACTTTGAATCTTGTCTTGAACTTGAGTCTTTGTCTTGAGCTTGAGCCTTTGTCTAGAGTCTTGAAGCTTGATCAATTACTCTTGAAAGCTTCATCAGATTATGTTGCCTTTGTGTATTTCACCATGGTATTGACTTTGATACACTCTGCAAGAGATATGTGATAGACAAACTTTGTATTGTGTTGTAGTCATCAAAACCAAGAATCAACACTCCTCAGCATCAGATCTTCGGTCAAAGGACCGCTGCTCCGAGGAGAGGTCAGGCGTTCAACCTGACTACAGAGGAAGTCGAGACCGCAGAGGAGGTCGTTGTAGGTATATTTGTGTTTTGTTGTTTTATTATCTGTTCCCTGTTTTATTTGTTTATCATTGCATCATTCATTTGTGTAGTCTTTCTTTTTCACATCAGTATTCCTTATTCCTTATTATCAGCACCATTCATCTCTTCCCATATTTTAAATCCTATCATAGGTATCATTCTAGTTCATTCTTTTCCTGCCCATGTCCTGTTTGATTCCGCGCCGACCCATTCCTTCGTCTCTTCCCGCTTCATGGATCAACATCAGTTGGAGTGCAGTGCTATGCTGGCAGCTTGGAACATCACCACAGGTGGCGGTGTTGTCGTTTACTCTAGGGAGTGCAACCAGAGCCCTATGGTTATTGGGGGCACAGATTTCAAGGCAGATCTGATAGTGATCGGGAATTCCTGGTTTGATGTGATTCTTGGCATGGATTGGTTGGGGGAGTCTCATGTTCTTATTGATTGCCAAGAGAAGAAGGTTGTGTTCAGGATCCCGGGCCATGCAGAGTTTGAGTTCCATGCTGGGGAGACACCCCTTGGGCGTGGTAAGAAGGTGGCAGATGAGGAAGGTTGTGCAATGGAGTTGCACACGGGCTGTGAGGCTGCGCCTCTAGTAGTGCGGGAATTCCTGGATGTGTTCCCAGAGGAATTGTCCGGTTTACCTCCAGATAGAGAGGTGGAGTTCAGTATTGAGGTTCAGTCGGGTACGATGCCGATATCGAAGGGCCCATACAGGATGGCACCGATTGAGCTAGCAAAGCTGAAGGTGCAGATTCAGAGTTGATTGGATTTGGGTTTCATCAGGCCCAGTGTTTCATCGTGGGGAGCTTCTGTTCTTTTCTTCAATAGGAAGGACGGAAGCCGCAGACTATGCATTGATTCCGAGATCTGAACAATGTCACTGTGAAGAATCGGTATCTACTACCTAGGATCGATGACTTATTTGATCAGTTAGGCGGTGCTGCAGTCTTTTCGAAGCTGGACCTTCGTTCGGGGTATCATCAGGTGAAGGTGAAGGTAGCAGATGTGTAATGCCCCGATTTTCATCTATGAAAATTATTATTTTGCACGTAGTGTGCACGTGCAATTTTCGTAATATGAAATCCTATAATTATTTTCCCTATGGATGATGAGTATATGCATATATATGTATTCTTTAAATTATTTTTTATAAAAGGCCCTTGTCTCAAATAAATACAAGCCCAAAAATGTAATTTATTTATTTTGTAAAAAAACTAATATTTTGGCCCATCAATTTAAGCCCATTCTCTTAATAACAACTTGTAAGGTAACATCTTTTAAAAGATTATTTTTATAAGGATGTATAATGTACAAGTTTTTATATGGAGACTAGTGCATGTACGTGCATTGCGCGTACACGTGCATGAGCATTTTTCCTTGGCCGGTTTTGGAAGAAGTGGAGTTAGTGTATAGGTGGTTACCTAGTTGTGGGTAGTTACTACAACTCCTACTCTCATCCTAGCCCTCCATCTTATAACCATCTACTCAATCCTAGCCCTCCATCTCACCCAAAGATTTAATATAAATACCCCCCTCTCTCTTATTTGTCTTTTACACTAAAAACTTTATTTGAAAGAAAGATATATATTTTTAAGAGAGTTGTGAGTGAGTATCTTGGAGGCCGGTCATCACTTCAGAGGATTCTCGGTGGCAAGGAGCAAGGAGGAGTCACATTATAACACTAGAAGGTTTTACGGGATTTCGTTAAACTCTTCAATAAGGTGGGTGTTTCTCAGGACTTCTAATATAGAGATCATGCTAGGGCTAATATTGATTGTTATTATATTTGTGAAAAGTGGATTGATAGGGTGATCGTATATTAAAATGCTTTGTGTTATGCTTATTGTGGAAGATGTGAATAGATGAAAAAGAACTAATGATAATTAGAGAATTGGAAATGACCTGTACAGTCGACCGATCATGTGAGCAGTCAACTGGTGCATTGAAATAAAATATGAACAGTTCGGAATTCCATGAAACGATGTATTTAAGGTGAATTGTTAACTTGATTTTCTAGCATGTTAAATTGGAGTTAGCATTCATCTTCATGGATAAATTATGAGTAAAGGAAAAATGTATGTTTAGCATCTTGTTTGGAGGAAAGAACATACTAATTGTGTGAGATTTACATTTAATCATAAACTATGTTATGATGATGGTAAATAGATAAGAATCACATGTTCATGTTGACATTGAACATACTGTAGTTGAATAAAATACTGTGTGCTAATTGAAGAACAGAAGGGAGAGATGATCCCTTGATTCAAAAATTAACCCTGTTCAGTCAACCGAATGTATGTAACAGTCGACTGTACTGAACTTAAAAAGTTGTATAATTGAACTCTGTAGAACAGCCGACTGGTTTGAATGACAGTCGACTGCCCCATAAATGATATTTAGATTTTGAACACTGCAGAACAGCCGACTGGCCATGTGCAGCAGTGGACTCTTCCGAGCGGTTTTTGAAGAACTTTCTTCGACTGAACAAGTCGACTGGATAAGCTCTAAGTCGACTGTCCAGATCACTTTTGACATCTCAGAAATTCTATGAATTGTTTTATGGTAAAGAGTATGAATCTTATTTTGAATGATTATTGGTTGTGACAATTTAAATAAACTCTATTTGTCTTTGCATGAATTTATACCTGAAATGAAGCGAATCATTTATTTGAATTTATGAAAGTTGTATGAATGTGAAAGTTATGAACATGGAAAAGGAAAATCTATTGAGATTATGAAAATGAACTCATGAGCTGGAAATGCTCAAAATTTTGGTAATTGTGAATTGAAATTGAAACAAAAGAGTAGCTAAGTCTCCCACCGGCAATTGGAAATAAATGAAATGGAATTTGAAAAGAAAGACCAAGGTTGGTCATGTTGAATGAATGATTAAGTCCGGTATAGCGGAGAGGTTAACTCTAGAGCTTTGATTTTTTTCATGATTCTAATAAAATAAGGACTAGATACATAGTGAAGATGTGATGAAAGTAAGAGAAAAACATTGAGTATGAGGGCCATTGGATTGGCAGCGAGAGCGTATCCCAGGATGTCCCATGATGAGTCATGATAGGACGTGGATACTGCTCCAGAGTACCGTCCCGGTGGCGACGCTCGTGGGGTGTTGGACGACTGCAGGTGGTGTCATGTCTATGGTAGGAGCTGAATTACCACAGGATACCTGTATGATGAGTCATGTGTCAGTGCGTTGGGATTCCCTCCAGGGCGCCTAGACATGAGTTCGTATGTCAGAAAAAATCCAGGATACTTACCGTAGTTACAGTAGTAGATTAAGTCATGACGAGGGATTGAACCCTACAAGATGAAGAACGATTAAGGGCTTGCCTTCGGACCTATGTAGTATGGGATGCATAGAATCCGAACAAGTGTGCATTAGTGGCATATAATATAAATAATTGCATTAAGGACTAAGTGCACAATCACAACACGACATCAATAGGTTATTCCCTTTAGTTTGATATGTGAACAAGTTTGTGATTTGTTAAGAAATGAGAATCGTTATACTGTTTCTGGCATAGAGAGGATGGCCATGTATAATTTTTGTCGGTTGAATAAACTGACGTGCCCACAGTTTTGTATGCAGGATAAATGGCTTGATAAAAGTGAAAGGAGAACTGATGCTTACAAATTATTCATTGTTGATGTACATTTATTTAAATGATGTAAATTGCTTCCGCTGTCGTTACATTTAAATTATTGTGTTATATGCTTCCGCTGTAAAATGTAAAGTGTAAAATCTCATGTAACTCTGATGTAAAATGGAAAGTTTTCAATTCCTTGTAAAATTGTACCGAATGAGACGAAAAGATCCTGTGGAAATCTTAAATTCAGTTGTATTTGGAATTCGGGGTGTTACAAGATGTGCAGAAGACTACGTTCAGGACCAGGTACGGGCATTACGAGTTCTTAGTGATGCCCTTCGGAGTCACGAATGCCATAGCAGTGTTTATGAGCCTGATGAACAGAGTTTTCTCCCCGTTCCTAGACAGATTTGTGGTGGTCCTTATAGATGACATCTTGGTGTATTCTCGGAACCAGGAAGAGCATGCTCAGCATCTGAGGTTAGTCTTGCAAACTCTGAAGGAGAATCAGCTCTTTGGGAAACTCAGCAAGTGTGAGTTCTGGCTTGATCGGGTTTTGGGGCATATTATCTCGGGCGAGGGAATCTCTGTTGACCCGTCCAAGATTGCTGCAGTTAAAGATTGGCCAGTGCCTAAGTCAGTTTCAGAGGTGAGAAATTTTCTCGGGCTAGCAGGGTATTATCGGAAGTTTGTCCAAGACTTCTCGAAGATTGCTAGGCTGTTGACTAAACTGATAGGGAAGGATCAGAAGTTTGCTTGGGATGGGCCCTGTAGTGAAGCTTTTGCAGAGTTGAAGAGCAGTTTGACGTCAGGGCCAGTGTTGATTATACCAGATGGTTCGGGTGGTTTCGTGATTCACTGCGATGCTTCAGGCAGAGGTCTAGGTGCAGTGTGGATACAGAAGGGTTGGGTTGTTGCTTATATGTCCAGGCAGTTAAGGCTACACGAGAAGAACTACCCTACTCATGATTTGGAGCTGGCAGTGGTGATCTTTGCTCTGATGCTGTGGAGACACTATTTACTTGAAGACCGAGTGGAAATCTTTACTGACCACAAAAGTCTCAAGTATATCTTCACCTAGAAGGAGTTGAACAAGAGATAGAGGCGTTGGTTGGAGTTAATGGCCGATTATGTCATCAGTTTGTAGTATCACCCCGGTAAGGTGAACTTGGTGCCAGATGCGTTGACCAGGAGGCTAGTCGCCATGTTCATGACTAAGCAGAAGGAGTTTGTTGAGCAGATGAGAAGGTTGGGTTTGAACGTGATTTTTTCGGGCACCGATCAGAGTTGTATGATGCTTCAGTTGCAGTCGTCGCTGGTAGAGCAGATCAAAGAAGCACAGGCAGGTGATGAACAGTTGCTGGGATATCAGGTTCATATCTCAGTTTTGGGAGAGCCTTCAGAGCAGTCTTGGGAGCAAGTTGAAGTATAGTACAGTCTTCCATCCTCAGACAGACGGGCAGTCAGAAAGGACCATTCAGACATTAGAGGACATGTTGAGGTCCTGTGTGCTTCAGTTTGGAGGGTCTTAGGAGGATCACCTGCACTTGGTAGAGTTCTCGTAGAATAACAGCTATCAGGCCAGTCTTAAGGCTGCACCGTACGAGGCACTTTATGGTCGAAAGTGTAGGTCGCCAGTGTGCTGGGATGACATTGGTGAGAGAAAGTTGTTGGGACTAAAGTTGATCACCAAGACTGTAAATGCAGTGGCTCAGATCAGGAAGCATCTTCTGGCAGTGCAGGACAGGCAGAGGAAATGGGCAGATATCCACAGAAGTCCCTTGGATTTTCAGGTGGGAGACCATGTGTTCCTTAAGGGATCACCGTGGAGAGGCATTATATGGAGGTGGAGGCAAGCTAAGCCCCAGGTTCATCGGGTCGTTTGATATTGTGGAGCGAGTAGGCAAGGTGGCTTATCGACTTGCATTACCGCCGGATCTATCTGGGTTGCATGATGTCTTTCATGTCTCCCAACTCAGGAGGTACATCAGGGATGAGAGCCATGTGATCGACTATTCAGAGTTGTCTGTGCAGCCAGATCTGTCTTGTGAGATTCCGCCAGTTGCTATCTTGGACAGGCATGAAGAACAAGGTTATCAAGCTTGTTCGGGTTTCTTGGAATCCTCACTCATCGGGTGAGTCGACTTGGGAATTGGAGGAGGAGATCCAGAAGAAGTTCCCTTATTTGTTCGAGTAGTCTCCTTGTCTTTCTTTTCTATCGGGTTGCCCTATGTACCACTTGTCTGAATTTCGAGTACGAAATTCTTCTTAGGTTGGTAGGATTGTAACCCTTATTCCCTATATTTCTATTTTTCTGCTGTATTTCCATTCTTTGTACTCTATCCATCAATTTGAGAATCTGTATTTTGTTTCCAATTCTAATAAAAGTCGTCTATTTTGTTTCGACTCAATTTTGTGCCAATATTTATTTCAATTACATCTTTCCTACACCGCCCTATAAAATATACCCTAGGCCTAAACGAAATTTGTTTGTGAGTAGCAACCATGTGGTAAAAGGTTGGACGCATGAAGTGCTACCTAGATAGAATTAGACATTAGACGTAAGGATAACTTGTTACTTATTCACACTTGACACCTGTCTTACTTGATACTTGTTACTTGATACTTGTTACTTAACGCTTGACACAATTACATGCTCACTTGCCACTTGTTCCTGCTACTAGTACTTATTACCCAATCCTGTTACTTGAGTTGTCTTAGTTGCTAGCTAGTCTCTTGAACTCCACTACATGTTGCATCCCTACTTCTTGATTCCAAATCCTGTTTCATATTTTCTTGCACTTATTTTCATATCCTTGCTTGTACTACTTGCGGCCCTAGCTTGCACTAAGGGCGTTTGTCTTTATTTCTCTATTTTTTCCATTTTATGTATATATACAGACTTTGGAGATGAATTGTCTGCTGGAATTGGTGAGCAGACGTTCTAGGCTTCGCTTGGGGAAAAGCTTGCTTTAACTATTTTGTATTTGAGTTATTTAATTCTTGTTGTTATTTAAAAACTTGTAACGGGCTTGTAGTCCGGAAGTTTTTACTTTTGATCCAGATCGTGAATTTATTTGGGATATTTATATTTGTTTCAAATGTTTCTGTTGATTAATAAATTATTCATGCATGCGTGGTTGAGTATATCTTTCTATATTTCTTGTTATGATGCTGAGTCGATCCTACAGCTTATGAATGATGAAAATCATTCGCTGGGCAAATGTTACGCACTCGTATTCCGTAAGTTTGGGAAGCGGGGCGTGACAGGATCCCTCGCTATGACTTAAGCTACTACGGTAACTACGGTAAATATCTTAAATGTCCTATGAGCTATGAGCCCATGTCCAGATAGCATGGAGGGAAACTCACGTCATGACATGATGCATCATGTAGACAGCCTATGGACAATTCAGCCTCCGCCATGGGACAATGGCACTACATAGTCACTAAACACCCCACAAGCGTCGTCACGATCCCGATAATTCCGGAGATAGATTCACGTCATGGTATGATGCATCATGTAGACAGCCTGTGAAAATTCTCACACCATGAATCCGAGGCCCTCATACTTGTGTTTGTCTCTTACTTTCATCACATCTTCACTATTGTATTGTCCTTAGTTATTTGAATCATGAATAAAATCAACACCCTAAAGTTAGCACTTCCTCTATACTGGTCTTAACCATCAATCGATAATAACGACCCAAACTTGGTCATTCATTTCAACATTTCATCTCAAAAGAATTTATCCAATGCCGGTATAAGAACTTAGCTACACTCTAGTCTTTAATCTCATTTCATGTTCATAAAAATTGAGTATTTATACTCACAAATTTTTCTCATAATTCATCATGATCTTTCATTTCATTTCCATGCACTATTTCATGTATAATACGACAATTCAATTTTTTTTTTTTTCTATTTACCACATTCATAATTTAACTCCACATAATTTCTTTGCATTCACAAGGTCATTCTTTCATTTATTAAGCCAAAGAAATCACATTTTCATTCTTATAATAATTATCAAGTTCTTCGATTTCATATTTTGATATAAAGATCACTTTCAATTCTCCAAATTAAGTTGGAATAATGTAGAAATAAATCTTATAAGATCTAATTAATTTATAAGGAATTTTAATATTTTTTTCCAGATTTTTATTTCACGAAAATCCCCAAAAAAACGAATTTAAACAAAAGGGGAAAGGCTGGATTCGAACCCAGACCCAACGCCCCCGCCGCCTGCTACAATAACATTCCTAAAGCACACCCACTAACCACTAAGGCCTAAGTGACTAACCGATATGAATTGAGGCTTTAATTCTTAAATTCTTGCTCGCTGTTATTAGGTAAAATCAAAAATTATAAAACTCAGAGCCTACCAAGACTCGAACCCAAGACCAACTCTCCGCTCAGCTATAGTAACGTGACTGAAGCGCACCCACTGACCACTAAGGCCTGAGTGACTAACTGATCTTATATGGGTTGAGTTATTTATTACTCAACTCGCTGTTTATTAACACATTTTCACAATTCTAAATCTCTTTTAAATTTTCTTCTCCTCTATTTTTGTATCATAAAATTTTTCCAGATTCCCAATCTTAGAAATTTGTAGCGGAACAGTAATTTAAAATCATTATTTTGACATTAAAAGTGAATTCTCTTACTAATTTATATTCCAAATCTACATTTTCGACTTTGAAATGCAACAATAATTTCTTCACAATTTGGCAATACAATTATCACAAAAAGATGTTTTCTTACTTTCTTTTATTTTTACAAAAATTCTAGAACATATTTCCTTTTATTTTTACATTAATGTTTCACTACTTAGAAAAACACATATCAATAGTTTAATTAACAAACTAGTCATTCACAAGCAAATTTCCTTGATCTAGCATGGTTCAAAAATACAAATTCCATAACAACAGACAACTTCTATTTTAATAGTCACAATTATATCAATTATCAACCAATTCATCAAGAATTCATCTCATTTCTAATTTGTCTCTTCTTAACAATCATAAAGCCAATTTTAACTTGATTTTTCTTAGCATACGCATCAAATCAATTCCTAGCATGGTATCTACATTAGAAGTAGAGAAACCACCCACCTTAATTGAAGAAACAAAGAAAACTCCTAGAGCAACTCTTTGAGCAAACAATCTTCTCCTAGTTGTGAGCCTTCTCCTCCTTGCTTGTGCACACCATGACCTTTCTCCTCCTTGAACTAGGCAAACCCGAACTCCCTCCTCTTCTCTAATGTTGTCCAGCCTCCAAGGTGAAAGGGAACACACAAAATGCACAACTCTCAATCTTTTCTCACTCACAAATTTCTACAACTCTTTCTTTCTTCTCTCTCTTTACAAATTTCTAATGGTACAAAGAGATGAATGGCTAGGGGGGCTATTTATACACTACTCAATACAAAATGAAGGGTGGAGATGCATTTAGATGAAGGGCTAGGATGTACTAGGGAGTTAGAAGAACTACCCACCATCAAGTAACCAACTCTCCACTTCTCCACTGACCCCATCCCCTCTCAAGTGTAGGCCGGCCACTCCCTTCATGCTCCATTGCACGTGCATGTGCAATGCACGTGCCTTTCCATGCACACTTAGTTACTAAATGTTCACGTGTTATCAATTTATTTATTACAAAAACAAATCTACCCTACAAGTTGTCTCATTTAAATGAGAATAAACTAATGACCTTATTTTAGTGGGCTAAAAATCCATGGGCTCTTAATTTATTTAATTAATTTAATTAGTGTGGGCTAAAATTATATAATTAGGCCTTTAAGAATTAATAATAGATACTAATAGGCTTTTTAAAAGAGAAGAAGTAAAATACTTGTTCATGACATAAAAATAAATAATTTTTAAGGGTGAATGTACATAAATTTGTATGTGCAAAGCACATGAAATCAAACAAAACTTATATTTAATTATAAATGAAAATTCAGGATGTTACAACACTCCCTCCTTAGAATAGTTCCGTCCCCGGAACTACGCTTAAAGAATGAGAAAACAAAACACAACAAGAAGAAAAGAAAAAAAAAGGAAAAATAAAAAACAAATCAAACAAAGAGGTCGGGATGATCCTTCAACATCCGTTCCTCGGATTCCCAAGTAGGCTCTTCAACCAACTGGTTTCTCCAGATTACTTTGACCATCGGTATCGTCTTGTTCCTCAAGACTTACCCCCGACGATCCACGATCTCAACCGGTAACTCAATGTAGCTCAGATCTAGCTGCAAACCTTCTGGCACTTCAGGCAAATGGTGACTTGGATCTGGAATGTAACCTCTCAGCGTAGACACATGGAAGACATTCTATATCTGAGACAAATCTTCCGATAACTCCAACCGGTAAGCAGTTTTCCCAATCCTCTTCAATATCTTATGCAGACTTATGAACCTTGGGGATAACTTCCCACCTCTGCCAAAACGAATCACACATTTACTAGGTGATACCTTCAGAAAGACAAAGTCACCTTCCTCAAACTCAAGGTCCCTCCTCTGGTTGTCTGCATAACTCTTCTCCATCCACCAACCTCTTCTGCACGATCTCGGGCCCAAACATCTGCCGCTCCCCAACTTAAAACCAGCAAACAGGTGTTCTACACTTCCTGCCATGCAGAGCTTCATATGGCGCCATCCCGATACTAGTCTGAAAACTGTTGTTGTAGGCAAACTCCGCCAGAGCTAGATGCCTTTCCCAACTGCCTCCAAAATCTAGAATACAACACCAAAGCATATCCTCAAGAACTCGATTGACTCCCTCAGTCTGTCCATCAGTCTGAGGATGGAAGGCAGTGCTAAAGTCCATCTTAGTACCCAAAGCTGTTTGAAGACTCCTCCAGAAATGCGAAGTGAACCGTGCATCTCGGTCAGACACAATGGTCAACGGAACACCATGAAGCCTGACGATCTCCCTAACATACAACTCGGCTAGCTTATCCATCGACGAAGCGAGTTTCATTGCCAAGAAGTGAGCTGACTTGGTTAGTCAATCGACTATGACCCAAATCGCATCATTACCCTTCAAACTCTTGGGCAAACCCACGATGAAATCCATGCTGATGCTATCCCACTTCCACTCCGGAATGGGTAACGGTTGCAATAAACCTTCGGGCTTCTGATTCTCGGCTTTCACCTGCTGACAAATCTCACACCTTGCTACAAACTCAGCCACATCCCGCTTCAAACCTGACCACGAGAAAATTTTCTTGATGTCCTTATACATCTTGGTGCTCCCAGGATGTACAGAAAAAGTGCAGCATGTGCCTCCTGAAGAATACTCTCCCTCAAATCTGATTGATCCGGAACACATAGCCTCTCTCCAAACCACAACACTTCATCCTTGATCTGAAACTTTAATAATCTGCCTGCACCAACCTGCTCCTTCATCTTCTGAATCTCTGCATCTTCCTTCTGATTTGCTATAATCCTTTCATTCAGCATGGGCTGAAGCCTCAACTGAGCCAAGGAGGCTCCCAAGCCTTGCATAAAAACCTTAATACCAGTCTGATCCAACTCTTCTACAAGATGCCTCTGGATTGTAATCAACCTGGCCAAACTACTTTTACAGCTAAGTAATCAGCAACAACATTAGCCTTCCCCGGATGGTACTTAATTTCTGGACGAATGTCCTCAAGTAATTCCAGCCATCTCCGTTGCCTCAGATCAGGTCCTTCTACTGATAGATGTACTTCAAGCTTTTGTGATCCGCGTACTTGTATAATTTCTCACCGTACACGTAATGTCTCCATTGCTTCAAGGTAAAGATAATCACAGCCAACTCCAGATCATGAGTCGGATAATTCTTCTCATGCGGTCTTAGTTGCCTAGACCCATAAGCGATTACTTTTCCCTCTTGCATCAAGACACAACCAAGCCCAAGATGTGAAGCATCGCTGTAAACATCATACTCAACACCTGCTCTAGGCAAAGCCAAAATGGAAGTAGTAGTCAGCTTCTCTTTCAACTCCTGAAAGCTTGCCTCGCACTGCTCAGTCCACTTGAAATTTACATTATTTTTGGTCAGACCAGTGTGCGGCATGGCTATCTGAGCATAGCCTTTGATAAACCTCCTGTAGTATCCAGTTAGCCAAAGAAAACTTCTGATTTCCTTCACTGTAGTAGGCTTTGCCTAATCCTTCACCACCTCTATCTTCTGAGGATCAGTCACCACTTCCTCCTTAGAAAGGATGTGACCCAGGAATGCCACTTCATACTTCCAGATATTGCACTTTGATAACTTGGCATACAACTCATACTCTTGAAGCTTCTTCAAAATATCAGCCAGATGCTCAGTGTGTTCCTCCTCCGACTTGGAGTACACAAGAATATCGTCGATAATCACCACGACGAATGAATCAATAAATGGCCTCAGAACTCTGTTCATCATGTCCATAAAGATTACAGGTGCATTCGTCACTCCAAATGGCAAAAGAATTCGTAATGCCCATGTCGAGTTCTGAATGCAGTCTTATGCAAATCTTCTGCTTTCACTCGAACCTGATGGTATCCCAATCGAAGGTCTATTCTAAAGAAAACAACTACTCCTTGTAGACGATCGAACATGTTATCAATTCGTGGAATAGGATATTTATTCTAAATAGTGATCTTATTCAGCTCCCGGTAATCGATGCACATCCTCATTGACACATCCTTCTTCTTCACCAGCAGTGCCGGTGCTCCCCAAGGTGATGCACTTGGCTGAATAAAGCCTTTCCCCAAAAGTTCCTCAATCTACCGTTTAACGTCATCCTGCTCCACAGGCACCATCCTATACGGTGCCTTGGAAATAAGTGCACTCCCTGGCTAAATAGTGATGCTAAACTCTACATCACGATGTGGGGGTAACCGGGGTAAATCTTCCAAGAACACAGTCGGGTAATCCCGAACCACTGGAATTTGCGGCACCTCCATAGGAACCTTTTTCTCGCTGATAACTGCCACCGAATCCGAACATCTCTTCTTCCCCTGGAAAGTGACTTCAGGACTTCCTGGAGCCTTCACTATTACTTCCTTGGTCTTGCACTCGATGTTTGCACTATACACCGACATTCAATTAATGTCAATGATAACATCGACCACCAGGACATTCAGTTCGATCAGATAAATCTTGAAAAACCTACCTCCAATCTCGATATCGCAGTCCGCATAGTACCGATCAGTTGTTAGAGTCTCCCCTGATGGAGTAGCTACTGCTTAGACCTTGCCTGGAACGACCTTCGGTACGACTCCCAAGACTTCAGCAAATTTAGGAGATACAAAAGTATGAGAGGATCCAGTATCGAACAGAACAACAGCTTTCTTTCCATTTAATAAAAGTTCTCCTGTTACATAACACACTCTCGTTACATAATAGTTCTTACTAAATAAAACAGGAAAAAAGAACAACATAAACTTCTAAACATTCGCCCCCGTACCAGAAATGATGTGATCCACTTCATCAGCGTCGGCTTCAGTCAAGGCAAATACTCGCTCCTATTGGTACAACTTCTTCCCAACTTGCTGCATTGGTACCTTTCGGATGACATCTCGCAACTTGGGGCAGTGAGATCTGTAATGACCTGTCTCTCCACAGTTGAAACAAGTCACCATAGGAGGTCTCACCCAACCATTTTCGGGTATTCCTTCCACATTGACAGCGTTCGCCTCTGTAGGTTTGAAGCTTTGAGCTTGCGGCTGCCCCTGACATTCCCAGAATTTGCGGGCCTCTTCCCAACATTCCAATTGTTCCTCCTATTTTGGGCGGCATGAAACTGCTCCATATCCTCCTCTGTAGCTGCAGCTCGCTTGACTAACTTGTCAAACCTCATGATACCAATGGGTATCATCCCTGATCTCAGAATCGGCCTCAATCCATGCTCGAACTTCTGAGCTTTCTTCGCCTCGTCCATCGCAAGTTCGGGTGCATACCTTGAACTCCTTGATAGACATGCCTCCCTACTATAGTACCAGGAACTCCATCGCTCTCTTCTCTTGGACATTAGATGGAAAATAGTGACCATGAAACTCTTCCAAAAATTTCTCCCAGCCGATAACACCATTTCCCATAGTCTGCTTCAATGACTGCCACCATACAGCTGCATCATTCTCAAGCTGCAATGTAGCCAGCTTCACCTTGCTACCTTCTGGAGTTTCCAAGACTTCAAAGATAGTCTTAACTTGCCGAATCCAATTGTCAGCTGCATCTGAGTCTGACTTCCCTTCAAACACTAGTGGCTTCATCCTCTTGAATGACTCCACGAGTTTGATCGCCTCAGGAACTGGATTCGTAGGTATCCCCCTATGGTTTTGGTTCATGGCTACGGCATTGAGGGTCTGATAGACTCTAGCCAACTCCGTTTCCAAGCCAAGTGCATAGTTGGGTCCTTCTCCATTCTTTGATCTTCTTCCAACCATACTCTGATTCAAAAGATCCATTAAATTCGAAGCAGAAAACATGAATTTAAATCAACTTCTTTCATTTCATTGAATTCAAACTTTGTACATTCAAAGTTAAAACATCTTTTGACATCAAGCAAAAAGCATTGAGAAGATACAACATTCTAATTTCTAATCCCTACGGTTCCTCTTGGCTTCTCTAAGCTCTTCCCGTAGTTCTACAACTTCTTCCTTCAGCACATCATACATGTTCTTTCTCTTTTCGAGTTTCGAAACACGATGACTGAGGGTTGCAATATCCTCCTTGCACTTTGCACACTAGGCCTGCAATAGATCTGCTCACTCTCTCTGAGTCTCCACCTGCCTCTGAAGAAATCTGATGAGACCTTCCGGTATTGGCTCTTCCTCGTCGGATGAAATGCCTGATGAGTCCGGAGGTGGGGTGATCTCTCTGGACTCTGGCCATTCTCCTTCATACTCCTCAGGATCTTCTTCGTCGGAATCTCCTTGTCCAGGGTAGTATTCCTCTTCAATTATGTGCCAATCACCATCGTCTGCTGGGTCGTGGTGGTTCGCCATCTTGGGAAAGGGAGAAGAAGAAGCATCAACCATAGAGCAACACAAATGTAAGTAGCTTATATTTAAATCTCTATACCAAACTCACACTCTAGTGTCCACTCTAGGGTGTCGTTCCTTATAAATTTGTACTACTTGGAAGCGTGGCTCTGATACCACTCTGTAACACTCCGAATTCCAAATAAGACTGAATTCGAAGTTCCACAGGATCTTTACACATCACTTCGTGCAATTTCAAAAGGAATTTAAAACTTATTATATAACAATGATTACATCAACGCAGCAGAATTATAAAATTACAGCAAGATACATGAATTAATCAACTTGAACATTTCTTTAAGCAGCATTCATTCTTTAGTCTTGTCAATCACTTTATGCTGCATAGAAAATGTGGGCACGTCAGTTGCATATAACTGACGCTAAGATATAATACATCAATTTCTCTTACTTAGAAAGCACACACTTGTCACAAGCAAAACTAAGGGGGACTATCTTATTGATGTCGTGTGTGAATGTGCACTTAGTCCTGAATGCAGTTATTTATATTTAATGACACTAATGCGCACTTGTTCGGATTCTATGCATCTCATACTACATAGGTCCGAGGGCAAGCCCTTAATCGTACTTCATCTTATAGGGTTGCATCCCTCGGTATGACTTAAACTACTACGGTAAGTACGTTAAGTATCTTAGAGAGCCCATGTCCAGACAGTCTGGAGGGGAATCCCACGTCATGACATAACGCACCATGTAGACAGTCTATGGACAATTCAGCCTCCGTCATGGGACAATGGCTCTACATAGTCACTAAACACCACACAAGCGTCGCCACGATCCCGATTATTCCGGAGATAGATTCACGTCATGACATGACGCATTATGTAGACAGCCTGTGAAAATTCTCACACTGTGAATCCGAGGCCCTCATACTTGTGTTTGTCTCTTGCTTTCATCACATCTTCACTATTTTATTGTCCTTAGTTATTTGAATCATGAATAAAATTAACACCCTAAAGTTAGCACTTCCTCTATACTGGTCTTAACCATCAATCGATAATAACGACCCAAACTTGGTCATTCATTTCAACATTTCATCTCAAAAGAATTTATCCAATGCCGGTATAAGAACTTAGCTACACTCTAGTCTTTAATCTCATTTCGTGTTCATAAAAATTGAGTATTCATACTCACAAATTTTTCTCATAATTTATCATGATCTTTCATTTCATTTCCATGCACTATTTGATGTATAATACGACAATTCATTTTTTTCTATTTACCAAATTCATTATTTAACTCCACATAATTTCTTTGCATTCACACGGTCATTCTTTCATTTATTAAGCCAAAAAAATCACATTTTCATTCTTATTATAATTATCAAGCTCTTCGATTTCATATTTTGATATAAAGATCACTTTCAATCCTCCAAATTAAGTTGGAATAATGTAGAAATAAATCTTATAAGATCTAATTAATATATAATGAATTATAATATTTTTTTCCAAATTTTTATTTCAATTAAAATTCCAAAAAATTGAATTTAAACAAAAGGGGAAAGGCCGAATTCGAACCCAGACCCAACGCCCCTGCCACCTGCTACAGTAACAGTCCTAAAGCGCACCCACTAACCACTAAGGCCTGAGTGACTAACCAATATGAATTGAGGATTTAATTCTTAAATTCTTGCTCACTATTATTAGGTAAAATAAAAAATTATAAACTCTGAGCCTACCAAGATTTGAACCCAAGACCAACTCTCCGCTCAGCTACAGTAAAGTGACTGAAGCGCACCCACTGACCACTAAGGCCTGAGTGACTAACCGATCTTATATATGTTGAGTTATTTATAACTCAACTCGCTGTTTATTAACACATTTTCACAATTCTAAATCTCTTTTAAATTTTCTTCTCCTATATTTTTGTATGATAAAATTTTTCCAGATTCTCAATCTTAGAAATTTGCAGCGGAACAGTAATTTAAAATCATTATTTTGAAATTAAAAGTGAATTTTCTTTCTAATTTATATTCCAAATCTACATTTTCGACTTTGAAGTGCAAAAATAATTTCTTCACAATTTGGCAATACAATTATCACAAAAAGATGTTTTCTTACTTTCTTTTATTTCTACAAAAATTCTAGAACATATTTCCTTTTATTTTCACATTAATGTTGCACTACTTAGAAAAACACATATCAATTGTTTAATTAACAAACTAGTCATTCAGAAGCAAATTTTCTTGATCTAGCATGGTTCAAAAATACATATTCCATAATAACATGACAACTTCTATTTTAATAGTCACAATTATATCAATTATCAACCAATTCATCAAGAATTCATCTCATTTCTAATTTGTCTCTTGTTAACAATCATAAAGCCAATTTCAACTAGATTTTTCTTAGCATACTCATCAAATAAATTCCTGGCACGGTATCTACATTAGAAGTAGAAAAATCACCCACCTTAATTGAAGAAACAAAGGAAACATCTTGAGAAACTCAATGAACACACGATCCTCTCCTAGTTGTGAGCCTTCTCCTCCTTGCTTGTGCACACCAAGAGCTTTCTCCTCATTAAACTAGGCAAACCCGAGCTCCCTCCTCTTCTTGAATGTTGGCCGGCCTCCAAGGTGAAAGGGAACACGCAAAATGCATAACTCTCACAAATTTCTACAACTTTTTCTTTCTTCTGACTCTCTTTACAAATTTCTAATGTTGCAAAGAGATGAATGGCTGGGGGGGGGGGCTATTTATTCACTACTCAAGGCAAAATGAAGGGTGGAGATGCATTTAAATGAAGGGCTAGGATGTACTGGGGAGTTAGAAGAACTACCGACCATCAAGTAACCAACTTTCCACTTCGCCACTCACCCCATCCCCTCTCAAGTGTAGGCCGGCCACTCCCTCATGCTCCATTGCACGCGCATGTGCAATCCACGTGCCTTTCCATGCACACCTAGTTACTAAATGTTCATGTATTATCAATTTATTTATTACGGAAACAAGTCTACCCTACAAGTTGTTTCATTTAAATGAGAATAAACTAATGGCCTTATTTTAGTGGGCTAAAAATCAATGGGCTCTTAATTTATTTAATTAATTTAATTAGTGTGGGCTAAAATTATACAATTAGGCCTTTAAGAATTAATAATAGATACTAATAGGCTTTTTAAAAGAGAAGAAATAAAATACTTGTTCATGACATAAAAATAAATCATTTTTAAGGGTAAATGTACATAAATTTGCACGTGCAAAGCACGTGAAATCAAACAAAACTTATATTTAATTATAAATGAAAATTCAGGATGTTACACATAGAATGAAAATAAATTAATAACAAGCCGGCATATTATGGGAAGGATTTGGTAGTGAACGATCGGAATCTGTACTCGGTAAGACCTTATCTTTATATTGTATTGACATGGAAGGAGGAGAAATATTGATTGGGAGGAGTATTGATTGCAAATGATTGATTGTTAATTATTGATTGCAAATTATTATTATCGACGCCGAGTACACGATCCGTGAATTCACCACCAGTCTAAAATATTCACTGTGTGCTTGCACTAAAACTGTGATATGGAACACATGGGGTGCGGTAGTACGTGTACTAGATCGATTAATAAAATGATTAATAACCTGCATTTATCATCTCATGCTTGATCCTGTATAGAACTTAACTTGACATCATTCATTATATGCGTGATTAAATATAGACCTTTGCTATTATTGCCTATCTTTGGTTTTGTTATTGACTTTGAACTCGTCCCTTTCCTTTGATATACATGCTTCCTTTATCCTCTGTTTTCTCTACTTTCTATCCACGACTTGCTCTAAGGACATTCTTTCTCTCTTTTTAGATCAAGAATTTACAGGTACTGAAGGAACTATACCAGAAGGAATTGGTGAGCAACGATTCTAGAGATGGAGCTGGATTGTGCTGCTTAATTTGCTTTATTGCTAGATTTATTTCTTTGAACATTATTATGACTTTGTACATTGTTTTGGGCTTATGTTCCCGGAGTTTGTTTTATCCCAGATGCTGGATATTATTATTGTTGGATTATTTCATTTATTATTGAAGTTATCTTTGACTCATGTGGTTATATCTTTCTTGTGTGGTTGTGTTTATTATTTCATATTGCTGAGTTAGTCTAGTACAACTTATGGATGATGTATAATCATTTGCTGGGCCTACGTTACGTACTTGTATTTCGTATTTTGGGAAGCATGGCGTTACAATAAAACTACAAAAAACTAAGGAATCCAAATTCTCACCTCGTAGCTACTCAATTCCTGCAAAAAGGGAAGTCGAGGGACGTCCCCCCCTCAGGGAAGGACTCCCCTAAACCCCAATAAAAACCGGGGTCAGCCAATACTGGTGTGAGTAGAATTCCAAAAGAATGAAACCATAAATTTAAAACACAAGGAATTCTTACCAAGTTAAAAATAACCGATACAAATTTGATTAATGAAGTAAAAAGCATACATAAAGGACAATTCATTTAAAAATAACAATAACTATCACACATTACTCCAGAACTGGTCATTGCCTCCGATATGTATCCAGGCAAGTAGTTCCCCTCATTTTTATCAACATGGGGGTAGTAATTCCTTGACACACCACAAAAAGCTTCTCTCGTCAATTGCATTTTATTTAACCAATCATAATAATATCACCACCATAATTTAATCCATCTTTCCAATAAACCTCCTATATATGAAAACTCCTATAATTCATCAACCTCGCCCGAGTCTCCCGTAATCTTATACACACCTCAACAATATACACATATATATCAAGCATCAAGCTATTGTCGCGTAAGTAGATATTACCCCACTCTTACATTAACCAGTTACCACTATGATATTAGCTGATTTATATATATATAATCATATTATCATCACCAGTTGCGCATGTACATATATATATACACATTCCCAATTCTCCGTAACGTTATACGGATACATAAAACGATCGGAAAAATAGTAATACCATTATATACATAAATTCATCTCAACATCATCACTGATATCCTATCACCAATATCATTAATATAACATTAACAAGAATGTCACCAATGTATTAATATTAATATAACATTAACAACAATGTCACCGATAATAATTATCACCAATATATTAACATCATATGTATATATATATATCTATATCTCCAACGTTATATGATTACACAACTCGCCGCCCACCAAGAGTCCTACACGACCGAGGCTACATCTTCCTCTTGGCCATATACCAGCGAGGGAATACACCGCACCCCAAGTGGAACTTGGGTATTGTACACCGCACCCCAAACATAGTATGGGTAATATAACACCGCACTCCAAGACAATAACTTGGGTAATATATATATAACACCACACCGGATCAATCGTGGAGTCGTGCCTAAGCAGGTAGTTCCCACCATTTCCATAGAAATAGCGGGCGGGCGTTCCTTGACACTATACCAAGGTAAAGATACTCCCATTACATCCCTACACTTACTCTCACCATATATTTACCATATACTAACCATTACTTCAGGGGAATAAATAACACCGCACCCCAAACATAGTTTGGGTAATATAACACCGCACCCTAGATAAACTGATAACACATATATAACACCACACCCTAGATGAACTGGGTAAGATACCACACTCCACATATTTTTATTTACTTTATCTCCACTAAGTTGATGTTTACTTTATCTTTACTAAGTGGATATTTACTTTATCTTCACTAAGTTGAATATTTACTTTATCTTCACTATTGATATTTACTTTATCTTTACTAAGTGGATATTTACTTTATTTTCACTAAGTGGATATTTACTTTATCTTCACTAAATTGAATATTTACTTTATCTTCACTAAGTGGATATTTACTTTATCTTCACTAAGTGGATATTTACTTTATCTTCACTAAGTTGATATTTACTTTATCTTTACTAAGTTGAATATTTACTTATGCATCAGCAATTCTCCTTTCCCTAACTATATCATCATTTCCTTTTCTTTTATCAATCTCATATTATATCTTACTTTTACTTTAATAATCATTCTCATATCATAATACTACTTACCTTTAAAATTTTCACTTTTCTCGCATAAATATTAATTTTATCAATTGACCGATCAGTGCCCACATCATCATCAAACTGAAGCTGATAGCCCAGTAAAATAAACACACGGATTGATGCTCACACAGAGTCTTACACGTCCGAGGCTGCGTCTTCCTCCTGGCCCTATACCAGCGAGGGAATACACCGCACCCCAAGTGAAACTTGGGTAATATACACTGCACCGCAGATAAACTGGGTAATTACACCGCACCCCAAACATAGTTTGGGTAATATACACCGCACCCCAAGCCGATAACTTGGGTATTATGAGGTCTAGCCCAAACCCCATGGATTCTGTAGGCACTGATAAATCAAAAATTTACTTTTACCATACATTAATCACATGACTATTTCTTTTCATTCAAACACACCCACATGAGTATAAATAAAATATACATCCTATTAATAACACCAATTAAGGTCTATTCATCGATAAAACACGGTTTCAAAGCACATTAATTATATACTCAATTTATTACGTGCCATACGTACCCACCTAACTCAATATCACCCATCACCTATACTCACTTATATCATACATACACCATGCCATTAATCACATTATCTTATCATGTACAAATCCAATTTATCATAAAAGCACCAAACATTCACAACCATGCAACAACACCACATAACCACAATATTAACAATTGAAATTTCGTATTTTCCATTAATTCGTTCTCCAGCCTCCATCACCATACACATTGGATGACCCTAAAATTTTACCACAACAAAAAAAAAATCTAGTATAATCATACTCACCTGACGAATTGATAGGCATATATCCCATCTCTCCCATGCATATATATATATATATATATATATATATATATATATATATATATATATATATATACTAGGTTTGCCCGTCGACACGTGCCTACGGCACGTCTTCGAAACGGTACACCTTATTTGATCATATAAAATAGTTTTGGAGGTTTAGCAAATTAATTGAAGTAGCAAACATAGAGCAAAAAAATATATTATATGATTTTTTTATTTTTTGAATTATTTTTAAAGTTTTTAAAATTTTAATTTTTAAAATTTTTTAATTTTTTAAAATTTTTAAAATTTTTATTTTCTTAATTTTTTAATAGAAGAGAGAGGGAGAGAGAGAAAAAAAAATAATTAAATAAATATATGAGTTGTTTTGAGTGGGGGATGTCGAGTGGGGGATTTGAATTTGAGTTTTGATGGAAAACTTTTGGGGGGAAAATATGTTTTGTGAGGTGAGATCTGGGCCTTTGAATTTTGGTGGGATTGAAGGAGAGCCACTTGATAGCTTTCTTTGTGTTTTATTATATATATATATATATATATATATATATATATATATATATATATATATATATATCACCAATATACTACTACCCATATAATACCGCTAATAATATCACCCAGAAAAACACATATATTTAGGTTATATAACCCATAACACCAAGTATATATACAACATTATTTTTTTCCATAACCCTCTTGTACATACATGGATAAAATACACCCAGTATATAATCAATCTAACATCATATCTATATCATCATCTATCAAAGTGTAAGATACACGCATGCCCAAAACATAAATCACCATTTAGGCCAATAATAAACTATAATTTTCTTTATTCTCTACCCAAATTTCCAATTCAACATACATGCCTTACAATAGCTCAGATAACCACGAAACCCTACCAGATGATAAGGGATAATAAGTATAATCATACTTACAAACATCACGCATCACACCCCATCTTCCTTATTCCTATATATATATATATATATATATATATATATATATATATATATATATATATATATATATATATATATATATATATATATATATATATATATATATATATATATATAAACACATACATATATATATACATATATATATATATATATATATATATGTATATATATATATATATATGCTCCATTGAAAATGGGTCTGTTTTCACTGACCCGTGAAAACAGACCCGCTTTGGTTATATGAACCTAGGTCGTTGAAACAATGACCTAGTTTATAAAATATTGAATGAACTTAGGCCATTGTTTGGAATAACGGCCTAGGAAATAAAATTTTATAGCCTAGTTTGTTTGAAACAACGAAATTTTATAGCGTAGGCCGTTGTTAGGAACAAAGGCCTAGGTTATAAAAGGCCGTTGTTCCAACAACGGCCTAGGTTCATTCAATTTTTTATAACTTAGGCCGTTGTTCCAAACAACGGCCTAGGTTCATTCAATTTTTTTAGAGCGAATGAGGCAAAGAGTTATTTGGGACAAAATTTTCAAATTACCCCTCTGCCACTTAAGTGAGATGGATGATGGTCGGGCTCGATCTGATCCGTTGGTCATGATCAAGAGCGATCCAATGGTCAGAATTACTGTTTCACGGGTCTGTGAGAACAGACCCGTATATATATATATATATATATATATATATATATATATATATATATATATATATATATATATATATATCCTTTGAACAATTTAATAAAATATCATATGCAAAATAAGCAGAATCATACTCACCTGCCAAAACGCAGAAACTCAGTATACGGCTCCTCAGCTATACGTCCGAGGTTGCGATCACCGCCTATTACCAAGTTAAATATATCAATAATGTAAAATACTTCTAAACCAGTCCAAATTTACAGCAGAAAATACTTGAGTTCTTACAGGCATTTCATCGAACGCCAGACGTGCATTATACATATGCACACACTTACAATTCTATTAACTAGGTTTTAAATCTATAAAATCCTCCAAAAATTACTCTAAATTGTTTCCCATAATTCACAGCAATTTCTATTTCCAATCTCTAATAAATTATATACATAATCTCTTTTAATTTCTAACCCAAAACCCTATCTCTTTTCAAATTTACTCCTACCATATCAGTTAAAGAATTAATCACTTCTAACCCAAGCATAATCTCCTAATTTTCCTACTACACTATTTTTCTTGCTAAAAATTGAAAAAATACAATCTTATACAATTTAATAAAATTATTTGTCACCTTCTAAGACTTTATTCTAGAAACCAATGTCGGGATGCTGGAGATCACCTTCAAATTAACTAGAACCCCTTAAAATTTTCTTTAATTGGGTAAGAGTTGATGGGAAATTGAAAAACCCCAAATGAAGAAAGAAGAAGAGATCGGCCATGGAGGGGGAAAAGATCTGGACGGAAAATGAGGATGATGGGAGGGGTGGAATTAAGAAAATAAAAAGGGAAATTGCTTATAAACCCCTCTAAGGTTCTCCTATTATTTATATACACATATAGTTCTATTTTTTCATAATAAAATCCAGTAAAACCCACTCCACCAGATGAATAAATAAATTAAGGAATATATATAAAATAAAATTGCATATTTATGCATAATAATAACAATAATTATAATATCTCATAGCAATAAATGAATTACAAATGTCTATTTTGAAATTATAAAATAGGGGGCTATTACATATATAGTCTCCTTCCATTGTGCACTAGGCCGCCATGTGCACTCGGCCTTCCCGCCTTGGTATTGAAGTTCTGAACCGTTCACATTGATCTACACATATAAATTAGTCGAAATATGTAAAATCAAATCATTTGAAATTCATTTGCCCATCTATTGAAGTGCTACAAAATTGTATGATTGAAAATCGTTATTTTTTATAGTCACATGATGGATGTGCAAATGAATTTCAAATGATTTGATTTTACGTATTTAGACTAATTTAGATGTGTAGATCAATGTGAACGTTCAGATCATCAATACGAAGGCGGGAAGGCCGAGTGCACACGAGTGCAAACGGCGACCTAGTGCACAATAGAAAGGGACTATATATATATATATATATATATATATATATATATATATATTAATATATTGGATCCAAGTTGTAGATCAAATTCTTCTATTATGTGTCGCTGTGGTTGATGGCTAAGAAGGACAGTCGACTGCAATGAGTCTGAGCAAGTCATAGAGAAAACTCGGTCGACTGCCTGCCAGTCGACAGCTTCCTATTTCAAGTGCAGTTTCAGCATGACAATCGACTGCATTTATCAACAGTTGACTGTCAGTTGCTGATATTATTTTATGTTCCTAGTGTTGTTGCTACTACTCTTTGTTGACTCTGTTGCTTCTTGCTGTTGCGGCTTCTTCTTCATCTTCAAACCTTGTTCTTGCATATCGGATCCACTAATCCCAACAGAATTAACAACATTTCTAAAATAGAATTATACTCGTCTAGCCAAGGGACCCAGGTGGTGGTAGATGTGACCAAGATCCAATCATGTCCAATTGACACCCACCATATCTTTCTTAATTGTGATATACATACTTGTTAATTTTGAAGATGTATGTATAACTCTGTGTTTATATCTCGTAAATATATGCATTTATATATTTGAGAAACACGTGTATTTTGATATACATAGTTGTCAATCTTGAAAATCTAATATTATAATGGGAGAGTTGGGGTTGTCATTCGTAGACAAACAAACATTTGCATCACCCGTGCATAACTAATATAAAGGAGGACTCAGGTTCGAGGCCAGACAACATCGGAGTTTTTACCTTTAAAAATATATATTTATTAAGACGTGCATTGCACGTGTAAATTACTATCTAATATTATATATATATATATATATATTAAAAGGATCGTATAATAAAATTTTAAAAGAAAACCTACCTTAACTTACAGTTTACGGCCACCTCGTTGAAGAATAATTTCTTCAATTTTATTCAAACTTGAAACTATTACAAGCTAGCAGAGGAAGAAATATTACAAGTAGAGTAGAACAGAGTGATTTCAGAAAGTTTAATTTACCTGATCTAAAAGATCAGTATGGAGAATATATTTCTGAAAGAGAAGAGAGAGAGAGATATACAGGTGATGCCCAAGAGAGGAGAAGGCATTACATATTTATAGAAAATGAATGGAGAAGAGATCAGAAGGAATTTCTTTTGAGTTGTCCTCCTTTTGTGTTGGCCAATAGGTAAGAATCCTTTCTTTTTACGCTGGCATGACTCCTTCTGTTGCTTTATAAAAGCAAATTCTTTTCCAGATTTTCAAATCTGGGTCCCTCTGCTACAATGTTGCTATTACAAGTAGAATAGAAGATGGTGTTTTAAAAATGTTTAATTCACCTGATCTAAAATATCAGTATGGAAAAAATCTTTCTAAAAGAGAGGAGAGAGAAAGAGAAAGAGAGATACAAGTGATGCTTAAGAGAGGATAAGGTATTACATATTTATAGAGGAGGAAGGGAGAAGAGATTAGAAGGAATTTCTTTTGAGTTGTCCTTTTTTGTGTTGGCCGATAGGTAAGAATCTTCAAGCCTCCAATATTCGAGCCCTACAACGGCGAGTTCGACCCAGCTGATCACATTGAGAATTTCAAAAATCTCACGATGATTCACAGCACCTCTGATGAGCTCCTCTGCAGAACTTTCCCTACCACATTGAGAGGTTTTGCAAGAGAGTGGTACTCCCGAATCCATCCACTCATTCGAGCAGCTGGAGGAGAGCTTCCTCATGCACTTCGTAACCAGCCACAAGGCAGAGAAAATGAGTACCTCCCAGCTAGATTTGAAGCAGAAAGACGGAGAGCCTCTCCAGGACATCGTCCAGAGTTTTATAGTGGAGGTCAAGTCCATTCCCTCCCTTGATGTCAGGGTCGCGGCAGATGCCTTCAGGCACAACGTCCGACACGACCTCCTGAAGACCTCTCTAGCTAAGAAGTCTCCCTCGGACTTTTCCAACCTCCTCCTCCGATGCAAGAAGTATATTCGGGCCAAGGAGGCCCTCCATCCTAGGGGACGTAAAGAATCCCAGCCAAAGGAAAAAAGGAAGATAGATAGTGTCGACGATGCCAAGAAGTCACAGAAGGATGCCTCTGGTCAGAGGCATCCCCATCTCATGCCTCAGCTCAAAATTCTCACCCCACTATATACAAGTATCCCCGTTATACTCATGGAAGTGGAGGAAGAGGGGCTGATCCGACACCCAACCCCCCCTCTCGGATGCATACCCCCAGTAAGAAGAGGGACAAAGGGTTTTTGTGCAGTTTTCATAGAGATCACGGTCATGAGACAGACGACTGTCGGACCCTGAAGAACGAGATCGAAGCCCTAATCAGGATGGGCTACTTGTCCAAATTTACTCGAAAGGGCCAGAGGGCCTCTCCTCCCGAAGGGACCAATAAGTGTCCGGAGAAAGACTACGAGCCTAAAAAATATGAAAGAACGTTCATCCTCCATTCCATACATGGAGGATCTGTGGGGGAGATTCTAACTCCTCCTGGAAAGCGTTCGTCCGAGAGGTTAACTCGGTCCACAAATTCCCTCCTCCAAAAAGTCCGGGATTACTTGTCTCTTTCTCGAACGAAGATCTCAAAGGTAACTGCACTCCCGGCTGTGACAAGTTGGTGATTAGTCTTGTTTAGCAAACCATGAGTCTGTTTCATCCTCATCAACAATGGCAGTTCCATCAACATCCTATCTCTGGCTGCCTTCGAGGGACTGAAACCCTTTAGGGATAGGATGAAGCAAGCTGGCTACAATCCCCATGGTTTCTCTAGGGTGCTGATTCAGATCAAAGGAATCATTACCCTCGTTGTGACCGCGGGGAAGTCCCCCACAACCCATACCGAGCCAATGGACTCCATAGTGGTTAATGTCAAAGCTACCTATAACGTCTTTTTTGGACAACCCGACCATGCGTATCTCCAGGTCGTGGCCTGGGCATATCACATGCAAATGAAGTTCCCCACAAAGTCCGGGGTTGGAGTTTTCGAGGGCAATCAGGAGGCGGCCCAGGCATGCTATACCGATTGGTAGCGGACTGCTCCGTCCTCCCCCTAGACATGGTGGAGCTCCCCCTGATAGAAGCTCGATTGGCTACGAGTTAGTTGATGAACTAGAAGAGGTCCCCTTCTCTGAGGAAGATGAGAGCAAGAGACTCCAAATAGGTAAGGTTCTGCCTCCCAAGCGTAAGGAAAAGATCATCGATTGTATCAGAGGAAACCGAGATCTGTTTTCATGGACGACCTCGGACATGTCGGGCATATTGAAGGAATTGATAATGCACAAACTAAGCGTCGATCTGGACGCGAGACTGGTGCAACAAAAATTCCAAAACTTCCCCCCCCCCCCGACTGGCGGAAGGCTGTGAAAGAGAAGGTCGATAAACTCATTGCCGCTTATTTCATCCAAGGAAGTCAGTTACCCAGAGTGGCTGGCAAGTGGAGGATCTGCGTATACTTCATAGACCTCAACAAGGCATGCTCGAAGGATCCCTTTCCACTTCCAAGCTTAGACGCGATATCGGGACATGAACTACTCAGTTATATGGACGCCTTTTTCGGATATAACCAAATCTAGATGGACAACCCAAAGACCTCATTCATCACCAACCAAGGCCTCTAATGCTATAAAGACATGTCGTTCAGGCTTAATAATGCAGGAGCTACTTACCAGAGGATAGTGAACAAGGTCTTTAAGGACCAAATATGCTACAATATGGAGGTCTCTGTTGATGACATGCTCGTCAAGAACCTACAGAAAAAGGACCATATTAAAGACATCGGGGAAGCCTTCGACGTCCTAAGGAGGAACAACATGAGGCTGAATCCGTCAAAGTGTGTCTTTGATGTGTCTTTGGGCAAATTCCTAGGCTTCATGGTCAGCCAGAGAGGGATAGAAGCTAACCCCGAGAAAATTGGGGACATTCTCAAAATGTCGCCCCCAACGAACTGAAAGAGGTCCATAGGCTCACGGGGCTCCTAGCGGTAATCGGACGGTTCCTCTCCAAGTCCGGAGAAAAGTGCCTACCCTTCTTTAAAGCCCTTAGGGGGGGGGGGGGCTAAGAACTTTGAGTAGAGGGAACCTCAGTGAAAAGCCTTCACTCAGGTGAAGGACTACCTAGTCAACCCCCCACTTCTTAGCAAACCTGAGCCAGGCGAGGCCCTCTACCTCTAACTGGTAGCATCTAAGCTAGCTCTTAGCGCCGTCCTCATTCGGTAAGAATACATGTTTCAGAAACACATTTTCTATGTAAGCATAGTTCTCCACGACGCTGAGCTCCGATACATGAAGATGAAAAAAAGTGGCATACGCACAAGTCATAGCTGTTAGAAAGCTCCATCCTTATTTCCAGGTTCACCCCATCTAAGTCCTTACCAACCAACCCCTGAAACAGATTCTTCACAAGGTGGAGAATTCCGGACGGCTATTCAAGTGGTCAATGGAGCTGAGTCCACATGATGTAGGGTACAAGCCGAGAACTGCGATCAAGGGACAGGCGTTGGCTGAATTCATCATGGAGTGCACCATTCCGCATCCATCTGAAGTACCTGAAGGACACCCGTCTGGAGCCTTTATGTTGATGGGTCCTCTTGTGAAATAGGAAGTGGGGCAGAAGTGATCTTGCAAGGCTTGGTAAAATTCATCCTCCAATATTCTATGCGCCTAAACTTCCGAGCCTCTAACAACGAGGTGGAGTATGTGGCACTGATCGTCGGGCTACTCTAGGCTCGCAAAGCTGGAGCTGAATGGGTGAGCATCTTTTAGCGATTCACAATTAGCAGCGAACCAGGTTTCTAGAGAATATGAAGCCCGAGACACCCGTATGATGAAATACTTTGCACATGTTAAGGAGCTTAAAGTGTGTAATTTTTATATAAATATTTGTACTCATTAACCCATAAAAGCTGCTTGTATTCGTCTATCATGTTAATTTATCTTATTTCCATAGATTTCAGTCAATTAATTATTTTTGAAGGAATAAGATTTTTTTTATGCAAAAGGTGAAGATTTTCGGTAAAAATCAACAGACAAAATAAAGAGAGTGATTATTAATTTTTACTGTTTTGTTGAATTTTAAATTTTACAATTTGGCCATGTGAAAAGCAAAATAAAATTTTAATTGCCAATAGAGGTGAAAATGAAATAAACAAATTTAAAAGGGTTTAATTGAGCTAATGTGATTTTTAGTTAGTTTAATTAATATAAACTAATTAATTTTATTTTTATTTTTATTTTTAAATCCTAAATTCTGATTTTATTTTGTGTGAGTAGCACGTGTTTCAAGAAAAAGAAAAAAAAGGAAAAAAATAAAAAGCAAATCAAAATAGCGAAAGAAACAAATAAAGATGTGGGGTTTTCTGAAAAAAAAATCCTAATATCCTACGTTCGTGCTCTTATAAATACAACAGCAAAAAGGAAGAGAGAACACGCAGAATGAAGAGGGAGACAGTTGATCTCTAACTTAATAAAAATAAAAAAATAAAAAATAAAAAAACGAGAAAAGAAAGAGCAGAAACAGGAAGAAGTGTGAGCGACGTGAGTCTTCGTGCTGTGTGTGGCGATGTCAGCAGGGAAAACGACAGGAGGTGAGAGGTGTGTGACGTGGCGCTCGGGTTTCGAAAATGACAAGAGGAAAGAGGTGCTCTGCGACTCGTTAGTTTCCTGGCGCTGACGTGGAACACGCGGCTCGTTGGTTTCCTGGTGCGAAAATCGAGACAGAGGGAGAAGGAGAAAAGACAGAGAAGTTGCTGATTGTGCGGCTCGGAAAATGAGACTTCGGTTTGCAATTATTTTTACAAAACACTTCTTTCTGTATCTTCTCTTTTCTTCTTCTGATTTTTTTATGCAATCCAAGACAGTATTTGTTAGTTGCAAATTTATTATAAAATAAATTTTATTTCTCTAAGGCTTTGATGTAGCCTAGTTTTGAGAACACAATTTTAATTCCATGTTATTTTTCTATTTTTTCATGGTTGTGTGTTTGATTTTCGTTCTTAATGCTTTCAATTGTTTGGCCAACTTTTGTATGATTTATTTAATCATGGAAACTGAACTGGTAATTTATGATTTCGAATTAATAAAATTAAGCACCGTTACAAGAGCGAACCACTGTTAATGTGACCGTTAAGAAATCCATAGATCTTAATAAATTTTCAATTATTAATTTGTGCATGAACTATGACAAATAATTAGTTGAGAATATTTTTGATATTGCTTGAGAGAGAATATTGAATAATTTGGGGATTTTGGTCAACAACTTGCAAAAATAATATTTTTATTCATATGGAATTATAAATTGTGTGGGATTAACTAGGTGAAATCAAATATCCTAGAATTTGTTTTGAAATTAATTAACAACAAAATTTCAGATTCTGCTCCTTTTAATTAATTTAGTTAGTTCTTTATATTAGATGAATTTAGTTGCTTTCTTCATTGAATTTCGATTTTCCAAATAGTAGTTAATCTAGTAATTTCGGTACTCAATAAAATAATTAGTCCTTGTGGGTTCGACACTCTTTTCAGTTAACTATACTGCTTGTTGCAATTTTGTACACTTGCAAATAATCACATCAAATTTTTGGCGCTGTTGTCGGGGACTAGTTATTCTTTTATTGATATTGAAAATTTCTAGATTATTACTAGTTTGGATTTTTTTTACTTTTTTTGTTTTATTATTATTTTACCTCTTTATTTTCATTTGACTTTTTTTTTAATACTTATCAGGACATACAAGTACATTATCATGGAAAACGATGAGAATAAGGCTTTGAGAGACTATGCGATGCCCTCACTTAATGGAGCAGTATCAAGCATCAAAAGGCCTGCAATTTAAGCAAACAACTTTGAAATTAAACCAGAAACTATTCAGATAATTCAAAAGACTGTTCAATTTTGGAGATTATCGCACGAGGATCCTATGTTCACATTGCAAACTTTCCAGAAATTTGTGACACTTTCAAGCACGATGGAGTATCAGATGATGCAATTCGATTGAGACTCTTTCCTTTTTCACTAAGAGATAAAGCGAAGGCTTGACTAAATTTTCTACCACCCGGTGTTATTACTACTTGAGAGGGACTTGCAAAAAAAATTCTAGCTAAGTATTTTCCGCCGGCAAAGACAGCGAAGCTAAGGAACGACCTTACCACATTCACTCAATTTGAGACTGAGTCTTATATGATGCATGTGAGAGGTATAAAGAGTTATTGAGAAAATGTCCTCATCATGAACTACCGAAATGACTACAAATTCAAATATTCTATAATTGTTTGGGAGTTACAAATCGATCTATGGTTGACACAGCAGCTGGAGGTGCACTTTTGACCAAAACTCATGAAGCAGCTGTAGCGCCTCAAATTTCTAATATAATATCTTAGAAATACGTGGCACAATTCCCAGCATCAACTTCAAATGTAATATTAAACAAAGTCAACACCAATAAAATTTTCAACTTTCATTTCAATAATCATTTTCATAGCACAGCGGAATACAATACACCTTAATCACAATTCTCTTTTCTTTACAACACTTTATTTTACAATTACATAACTCGTTACATCACTTTAACTCAAGCATCCGAATTCGAGCTATAAGAAATCACCTGTAAAATATGAGGTTAGAGATAACCCTAAACCCAAAAACTAAAGGGGTCAGCCATAAAGGTGTGAGTGACATAAAAACAAAAGAAACATAAATAAACATAAAACATGGAATCATAAACTACATGTAATAAAGACAAGAATAAATGAATTAAGAAATAACAATGGAACATGAAAACATCAAGTGTAGCTAGACTAAGTGTCAAGTGTAGGAAAACAAGGACAACACATGCACAAAACCAAGCCAAGAAAACATCAAGTCTATATGCTGACTCTCTAATGCGTACTTGTCGGAGTCTATGCATCCCACTCTACATAGATCCGGTGCAAGCCCTTAACGTCTCCACATTATAGGGTTTAATCCCCCACTATGCAACTAATCCTAGCACGATGACTACTACGAGATAAAGATAAACTGTGAGTAATATCCCTTGCCCCGATAATTGCGGAGGTCAATCTCTATCCACAGATAATTCCAGAGACTATTTCACTCACACCTGGAAATCTTCGAGAATACCCCACACCGAAAGCAATGGCACCTCATCACACGAATACCACATGTGCGTCGCCCTGACCCCGATAATTCGGAGATCAATCCCACACCACAGGTAATTCCGGAGACTATTTCACTCACACCTGGATAATTCCAGGGATTATCTCACACCGCGAGCCATACTGAGGTCCATAACTCATGTTCTCGTTCATCATATCACCACTAGTGTCTGTCCTTATCATTTTTAGGTTATTTAATTACTTGACGAATCTCCTAAAGTTGGTATACCCTACCGGACTTAACTCAAACAACTGATCAACTAAATGCCTCAACAGGCCCAAACATAAATATCTCAACTGCCAGTATACTAAGGTCACACGTACCCTCTAGAGACTCACACTCAAATATTCAAACCAATCTTCCAATATGAATTGCTCAGTCAAAACAACTTGAAAACATATGTTCAGTAGAAGATAAAGTATAGAATAGTAAGTTATAGATTAAAACATTTAGAGAATAAATTATTTGAAAGAACATTCAAAAATATGAAGATACATCAGTACCAGTCGACTATAGACAAGCGTAAGTCGACTGTCCAAAAAGAGAATTCCATGGTTTTTAAGAAAATAATTCTAAGTATAGCAGTCGACTGTAAAGAGTATAGGTCGACTGTCCAGAGAGAAAAATTACAATAACTTCGAGAAAATAATTCTAAGTAGTAACAGTCGACTGTAAAAGTTATCAGTCGACTGTCCAGAACGAGATTTCAAGAAAAACTAGAGAACATTACAGCTGGGTCATGTCGGTCGACTGTATAGTCAGACCGATCGACTGTCGACCTATAGACTTCATACTTTTGGTTGTACACATTTCAACTGATACGTAGTCTTACTTTATGAAAACGATTTCTACGAAAAGCTTATTTCTTATATGATCAAATACAACTTGTAGGACATATAATAGTCCATAAAACTAAATCAAAACTACTTGAATTTATAAAAATAGAGATTTTGTTGATTTCTTTCGATTAAAACATGAATTGTACATATAGTCAAAATAGAGTTCTTAAAAATTTACTGATCACTGAAATAGTTTCGTATTCAGATCCAACCCATATAAATATCAAAATCTCAAAGAAAATCCCCAATTTGGATATATTTCCTCAACTCAACTAAATTTCCAATTTCGATTTTCATGTCATGATCTGTTGATTTATACTTTTCCTTTCAAATTTCTCAAAACTGAATTACCTACTACAACTCACAACTATAATCAATTCGTAACATCACCACATCAAATTTGTGTTCAACAAATACTCAAATGTAATAAAAGTCTCATCTTTATTAGGTTTATGCATAAAATCCACCGTATTCAATCAATCCAACATTGATCCAAAAGAGATGGACTGCCCATGATCTCCAATAGGTCATTCATCAATCTCAAATTACCCACATACAATTTTATTTGCAAACAACTAGGGTTTCACAAGATCCAATTTTTCATCCATCCATCCAACTCATCATGTACATATTCATACTCAAACCCTAAACATGCTTTCTAGTAGATGAAATTCAACATCCAAGATCAATCAAAATATTCATATCATTCGCATACAACATACACAAATCAAAAGAAAACAAACAAGTCACTCACATACAACATGCACAAAAGAAAATAAAACACAACAAATCACTCACCTCAAACGAAGAAAATCTAGTAAGAAAACATTTCTTTTGCGAAATCCAAGATCCCCTCCTTAAATCTCCAAAAAATAATAAAACCATTGTGTTGTGCAGCGAAAGACGGCTGCACTTCTTTTAAATTAGCTGGAATTGAGGATTTTAGGGGTTTTAAACACATTTGCAAAATAACCCTTTGAAAATATAACTTTACATAAATAGATCCCTATACTTGGAAACTTGATATACACCAATTAAATTGAGATTTAAAAGTAAAATAGACACCTTATTTCCAGCCGGCACTGTTTGGAAGGTCCAGAAAATAGTTTTGCACTTTCACCCCTCAAAATAAAAATTTTGCAAAAAGATCATTCTTTTTCTTAATAGATCCAATAAATATCAGGAAAATCTAGAAAAATTACAATTAAATTCCAAATAATAAATGATAATTTTCCATGAAGAAATTTTGGCTTTTGAACTTCTCAAGAATATATTTGCACGTATTTTGCACGTGTAAAAAGATAAATCTTCAGAAAATATTTATCAATTCTCCAAAAATTCATTTTAATTCATTTATAAACCTTTAAAAATAATAGTTAAAAATACGAGGTACTACATCACTCCCTCCTTAGAAGAGTTCTGTCCTCAGAACTATTGCTAATGGGATCCAAAATAAGAATGAACAACGAAATTGAAATTTCATAAATGAACCATAATTCGAAACATTCACATAGAAGGACATGTCAAACAAAAGAAATAATACTCAATCCAATAGTACAATCATCCAAAGAAATACCATCACATAAATAAGATACAATCATATAAAAAGCTCAGGAAAATCCTTCTGTATGCGATCCTCTGGCTCCCAAGTAGCCTCCTCGAACTGCTGATTCCTCCACAGCACCTTGACCATAGGTATCACTTTGCTCCTAAGAACTTTCTCCCTATGGTCGACGATCTCAACAGGCTATTCCTTGTAACTCAAGTTCACTTGTAGACCTTCAGGAATCTCTACCAACTGATGATTCTGATCTGGCACATACTTCCTCAACAATGACACATGGAACACATCATACACCTGTGCCAACTCCTCTGGAAGCTCCAACCTATATGCTGTCTTGCCAATCCGCTCTACGATCCTATATGGCCCAATATACCTTGGCGCCAACTTGCCTCCCTTACCAAACCTGATCACTCCTTTGGTCGGAGACACCTTGAGGAAAACTGCATCGCCAACCTTAAACTCCAAGTCCCTTCGTCGAGTATCAGCATAACTCTTCTGCCGACTCTGAGCCTCAACCAACCTCTTGCGACTAAGCTAAATCTGCTCTGACGTCTGCTGCATGATCTCAGGACCAAACATCTGCATCTTGCCAACCTCGTACTAACAAACAGGTGTCCTGCACCTCCGCCCGTACAAAGCCTCATACGGTGCCATCCCGATACTCTCATGGTAACTGTTGTTATAAGCAAACTCAACCAATGTCAAGTATCTCTCCCAGCCACCACCGAAATCCATAACACAAGTCCTCAGCATATCTTCCAACACTCGATTCACCCTCTCAGTCTGACCATCAGTCTGTGGATGAAACGCGATACTGAAATCAGTTCTGGTGCCCAAAGCTGCTTGTAGGCTCTTCTAAAACCTTGAAGTGAACCTTGCATCCCTGTCAGAAAAAATCGACACAGGAACTCCATGAAGCCTTACGATCTCACAAATGTACAACCCAGCCAATTTCTCCAACGACCAAGTAATCTTCATGGCTAGAAAGTGAGCCGACTTAGTCAAACGGTCCACGATAACCCAAATCGAGTCATTGTCCTTCGAACTCCTCGACAAATCTGTGATGAAATCCATACTGATGTTCTCCCATTTCCACTCCGGAATGGGCAATGACTGTAACAAACCTCTAAGTCTCTGATTTTCTGCTTTTATCTACTGACAAGTCAGACACCTTGCCACAAAATCTGCCACATCCCTTTTCATACCAGACCACCAAAAGTGCTGTTTGATGTCCTTGTACATCTTCGTGCCTCCAGGATGTACTGACAACAAGGTACTGTGTGCTTCCTGCAAGATACTCTCTCTCAAATCTGCATTATTCGGAACTCACAACCTCTCACCCATCCAAAGAACTCCATCTTGGACACGAAACTCTGATAGCTTGCCCTCTGAAACCTATTGCAGCATCTTCTGAATCTCTGAATCTGATCTCTGACCTTCCACAATCCTCTCTCTCAAGGAAGGCTGCAGTCTCAACTGAACCAAAGATGCCCCTAAACTCTGCAGCACCACCTCGATACCTGCCTGATCAATCTCTGCTGCCCACTTGCATCGAGTAGTGATCAAACTTGATAAACTACTCTTCCTGCTAAGTCCATCAGTTACCACATTCGCCTTGTCCGGATGATACTTGATCTCAGGACGAATGTCTTCCAATACTTCCAACCACCTTCTCTGCCGAAGATTAAGATCCTTCTGTTGATAAATGTACTTCAGGCTCTTGTGGTCAGTGTACATATTGACCTTCTCACCATAAACATAATGCCTCCACTTCTTCATGGCAAAGATTATAGCTGCTAGCTCTAAATTGTGCATCGGATAATTCTTCTCATGCGGACGCAATTGTCCCGAACCATAAGCAATAACCTTGCCTTCTTGCATCAAGACACAACCCAAACCTCTGAGAGATGCATCACTGAAGATATCATAATTCTTCCCCGCTTGTGGCAAAGCTAAGATAGGTGCAGTAGTCAACCTCTCCTTTAACTCAAGGAAACTCGCCTCACACTTATCAGTCCATGAAAATGCCACATTCTTCCGGGTCAAACCTGTCAAAGGAACTGCAATCTGAGAATAACCCTGGATGAATCTCCTGTAGTAACCAGCCAAACCCAAGAAACTCCTGACTTCCTTCATAGACGTTGGCCTGGGCCAATCCTTTACTGCTTCAACCTTTTGAGGATCAGTGGCCACTCCCTCCTTAGAAAGGATATGACCAAGGAAAGCTACCTCAAACTTCCAAAACTCACACTTCGACAACTTGGCATACAAGCAATGCTCCTGTAATTTCTGTAATACCGCTGTCAAGTGCATAGAATGCTCATCCTCCGACTTCGAATACACCAAAATATCGTCGATGAAAACCACTACGAAGGAGTCAATAAATGGCCTCAAAACCCGATTCAACGTATCCATGAACACTGCTGGCGCATTCGTCAAACCGAATGGCATCACCAAAAACTCATAGAGCCCATGACGAGTCCTGAAAGCTGTCTTACTCACATCTTCCTCCTTGACTCGAACCTGATGATACCCTGATCTCAAATCAATCTTCGAAAACACAGCTGCACCTCGAAGCCTGTCGAACAAATCATCAATCCGTAGCAGTGGATACTAGTTCTGAATAGTCACCCTATTCAACTCCCAGTAGTCAATGCATTTCCTCATTGACCCATCTTTCTTCTTGACCAACAACACTGGCGCACCCCACGGTGAGGAACTTGGCCTAACAAGCCCCTTGCTTAACAGCTCCTCAATATGCTTCTTCACTTCGTCTTTCTCTACAGGTGCCATCTTGTACAGAGCCTTAGAAATCAGAGCACTCCCTGGCTGAACATTGTTGCAAAACTCCACATCTCTCTGCGGCGGTAATCCTGGAAAATCTTCCAAGAACACCTTAGGAAAATCTCTGACAACCGGAATGCTTTTGACTTCATCTGGAATCGCCATCTTGGATACCATTGCAGCCACCTTCGGAATCTTCTTCTTTCCATGTAAAGTCACTGCGGGACCACCTGGTGCTTTCACTAACACCTCTTTCTATTTGCATTCAATTGTGGCATCATTTATTGCCATCCAATCAATGTCCACGATCACATCCACTCCTAAGACTTGCAGCTCGATCAGATCAATGCCGAATAATCTCCCGCCAATCTCGATATCATAGCCCTCGTAATATCGATCAGCAATCAATTCTTCACCTGACGGCGTTGCCACCGACAAAACCTTGCCTGGAAACAACTTAGGCTCCACACCTAAGACCTTTACAAAATTGGGCGACACAAAAGTATGCGAAGAACCAGTATCAAATAAAACTTTTGCCTTAATTCCATTAACCAAAACAATTTCTGTTACATGAAGAATGATACTCAATCTCCAATTATTCTCAAAATAAAATCAAAACTCTTGCATACCCTGGATCACATATTCCGAGTTACCCGCATCTTCCTCGGATAATGCAAACACTCGCCCTTGCCTCTGAAATTTACTTCCACCTGGACCATCCTTCCTCAGCTGTGGACAATGAGACTTAGAATGTCCTGGCTGCCCACACTTGAAACAAGTCTACTTTGCCAACTTAGGACATGCTGACCTGTAATGACCTGCCTCCTTGTAGTAGTAACAAGTCACTTCCTGAGTTGCAGGTGCCTTCTGTACTGAACCACTGAACTTGACCTACTTTGCTGGGAATCCCTTCCCACTCTGACCTGATGCTGGCCTCTTGTTCCTGTTCCAGGTCTCTTGCTTCTTCTGGAACTGGTCCATGTCTTCCTCTGTCATAGCTGCTCTCCTGACCAGCTTGTTGAACCTTCTTATGCCAAACGGAATCATTCTCGACCTCAAGTTTGGCCTCAAGCCCTGCTCAAACTTCTTGACCTTCTTCGCCTCGTCAACTATCAGCTCTGGTGCATACCTCGACAGCTGAGCGAACTTGGTCTCATACTCTCGCATGGTCATACCGCCCTGCTGTAGATTCAAGAATTCGGTTGCCTTCTTCTCCTGAATATCCAGGGGAAAGAAACGATCCCTGAATTCTTCCAGAAAAGCCTCCCAAGTCATGTGCAGGTCCCCCAAAGTCCTCTTTACCGTTTGCCACCAAACACCAGCGTCCTTTTCCAATTGCATAGTGGCCAACTTCACCTTATTGGCTACCGGAGTTTCCGAGACCTCGAAGATTGTCTCCATTCGCCTAATCCAATCATCAGCTTCGTTTGGCTCAGACTGCCCCTCAAACACTGGCAGCCTCATCCTCTTGAAGGACTCAATCTGCTTGATGGGATCGGCGTTAACCAATCCTGGTCCAGCTACATGATTCTGATTTTGGTTCTGATTCTGAGCCAAATTAGCTGCCATTAGTGCATTCATAGTCTGATACACCCTGGCAAATTCGGCCTCGAGATCAATTCCAGTTCCTTGGGAACTTCCAGCTCCATCACCATTGTTACCAACCCTGAATCTGGGTCCAACCATTCTGAATACTGCAAAATGAAGGAAAAGTTAGAACACCACAACACCACTCATATTCACATCAATATCCTTTGGCAAAACCTCAACCGTACCCCAAACGTAAAAACATCATGTTTCAGTTTTATGTGCTACTCACCCTCTAATGTCCACACCTAGGTACTCACGCTCTAGTGTCCACACCTAGGTTATCTTTATACCATGCTTATTATTACTATTGAAGTATGCTCTGATACCAATCTCTGTAGCGCCCCGAATTTCTAATATAATATCTTAGAAAATACGTGGCACAATTCCCAGCATCAACTTCAAATGTAATATTAAACAAAGTCAACACCAATAAAATTTTCAACTTTCATTTCAATAATCATTTTCATAGCACAGCAGAATACAATACACCTTAATCACAATTCTCTTTTCTTTACACCACTTTCTTTTACAATTACATAACTCGTTACATCACTTTAACTCAAGCGTCTGAATCCGAGCTATAAGAAATCACCTATAAAATATGAGGCTAGAGATAAGCCAACCCCCAAACTAAAGGGGTCAGCCATAAAGGTGTGAGTGACATAAAAACAAAAGAAACATAAATAAACATAAAACATGGAATCATAAACTACATGTAATAAAGACAAGAATAAATGAATTAAGAAATAACAATGGAACATGAAAACATCAAGTGTAGCTAGACTAAGTGTCAAGTGTAGGAAAGCAAGGACAACATATGCACAAAACCAAGCCAGGAAAACATCAAGTCTATATGCTGACTCTCTAATGCGTACTTGTCGGAGTCTATGCATCACACTCTACATAGGTTCGGTGCAAGCCCTTAACGTCTCCACATTATAGGGTTTAATCCCCCACTATGAAACTAATCCTAACACGATGACTACTACGAGATAAAGATAAACTGTGAGTATTAGTTCATGCCACGATAATTCCGGAGGTAAATCTCTATCCACAGATAATTTCGGAGAATATTTCACTCTCACTGGGAATCTTCGATAATACCCCACACCGCAAGCAATGTCACCTCATCACACGAACACCACATGTGCGTCGCCTCGACCCCTGATAATTCCGGAGATCAATCCCACACCACAGGTAATTTCGGAGACTATTTCACTCACACCTGGATAATTCGGAGATTATCTCACACTGCAAGCCATACTGAGGTCCATAACCCATGTTCTCGTTCATCATATCACTACTAGTGCTTGTCCTTATCATTTTTAGGTTATTTAATTACTTGACGAATCTCCTAGAGTTGGTATACCCTACCGGACTTAACTCAAACAACTGATCAACTAAATGCCTCAACAGGTCCCAAACATAAATATCTCAATTGCCGGTATACTAAGGTCACACGCACCCTCTAGAGACTCACACTCAAATATCCAAACCAATCTTCCAACATGAATTGCTCAGTCAAAACAACTTGAAAACATATGTTCAGTAGAAGATAAAGTATAGAATAGTAAGTTATAGATTAAAACATTTAGAGAATAAATCATTTGTAAGAAAATTCATAAATATAAAGATACATCAGTACCAGTCGACTATAGACAAGCGTAAGTCGACTGTCCAGAAAGAGAATTCCATGGTTTTTAAAAAAATAATTCTAAGTATAGCAGTCGACTGTAAAGGGTATATGTCGACTGTCCAGAGAGAAAAATTACAATAACTTCGTGAAAATAATTCTATGTGGTACCAGTCGACTGTAAAAGTCATCAGTCGACTGCCCAGAACGAGATTTCAAGAAAAACTAGAGAACATTGCAGCTGGGTCGTGTCGGTCGACTGTATAGTCACACCGGTCGACTGTCGACCTACAGACTGCATACTTTTGGTTGTGCACATTTCAACCGATACGTAGTTTTACTTTATGAAAACGATTTCTACAAAAAGATTATTTCTTATATGATCAAATACAACTTGTAGGACATATAATAGTCCATAAAACTAAATCTAAACTACTTGAATTTATAAAAATAGAGATTTTGTTGATTTCTTTCGATTAAAACATGAATTGTTCATATAGTCAAAATAGAGTTCTTATAAATTTACTGATCACTGAAATAGTTTGGTATTCATATCCAACCCATATAAATATCAAAATCTCAAATAAAATCCCCAATTTGGGTATATTTCCTCAACTCAACTAAATTTTCAATTTCGATTTTCATGTCATGATCTCTTGATTCATACTTTTCCTTTCAAATTTCTCAAAACTGAATTACTACTACAACTCACAACTATAATCAATTCGTAACATCACCACATCAAATTTGTGTTCAACAAATACTCAAAAGTAATAAAAGTCTCATCTTTATTAGGTTTATGCATAAAATCCACCATATTCAATCAATCCAACATTGATCCAAAAGAGATGGACTACCCATGATCTCCAATAGGTCATTCATCAATCTCAAATTACCCACATACAATTTTATTTACAAACAACTAGGGTTTTACAAGATCCAATTTTTCATCCATCTATCCAACTCATCATGTACATATTCATACTCAAACCGTAAACATGCTTTCTAGTAGATGAAATTCAACATCCAAGATCAATCAAAATATTCATATCATTCGCATACAACATACACAAATCAAAAGAAAACAAACAAGTCACTCACATACAACATGCACAAAAGAAAATAAAACACAACAAATCACTCACCTCAAACGAAGAAAATCTGGTAAGAAAACCTTTCTTTTGCGAAATCCAAGATCCCCTCCTTAAATCTCCAAAAAATAATAAAACCCTTGTGTTTTGCAGCGAAAGACAGCTGCACTTCTTTTAAATTAGCTAGAATTGAGGATTTTAGGGGTTTTAAACACATTTGCAAAATAACCCCTTGAAAATATAACTTTACATAAATAGATCCCTATACTTGGAAACTTTATATAAACCAATTAAATTGAGATTTAAAAGTAAAATAGATACCTTATTTCCAGCCGGCACTGTTTGATAAGTCCAGAAAATAGTTTTGCACTTTCACCCCTCAAAATAAAACTTTTGCAAAAAGATCCTTCTTTTTCTTAATAGATCCAATAAATATCAGAAAAATCTAGAAAAATTACAATTAAATCCCAAATAATAAATGATGATTTTCCATGAAGAAATTTTGGCTTTTGAACTTCTCAAGAATATATTTGCAAGTGTTTTGCACGTGTAAAAAGATAAATCTTCAGAAAATATTTATCAATTCTCCAAAAATTCATTTTAATTCATTTATAAACCTTTAAAAATAATAGTTAAAAATAGGGCAGACTACATCAGCCTATGAACTTTTAGAGGAGATGACATCTAATAATTACCAGTGGTCTTCAGAGAGAACAATGCCAAGAAAAGTGGCTGGAGTTTTTGAACTTAATCCTATTACTACTTTAACTGCAAAAATTGATATTTTATCTAAACAAATATGTAATATGAATGTTAATGCTATTCAATCTAATACGATTTGTGATCTTTGTGCAGGAAATCACACAAGTATTGATTGCCAAATGGGAAATCCATTTGCTCAACCAAATTCTTATCAAGCAAATTACATGTCCAATTTCTAACATTAAGACCATCCTTATTTGAACACGTATAATCCCGGACGGAGAAACCACCCCAACTTTTTATGGAACAACAATTAAGGAGCAATTAGACCACCTTAAAATTTTTCACAGCAAGAAAATAAGCCGACACTTGAAGAGATGTTCATGCAATACATGCAGACGACAGATTTGGCAATCCAAAATGTTGCAACTTCAACTTCAACTTCAATTCACAATCTTGAGGTTCAAATTGGTCAAATTTCAAATATTCTTAACGAAAGAACGACAGGAACATTACCGAGTAACACAGTGGTCAATCCCAAGGAGCATGTCAAAGCAATAACACTTAGAAGTGGGACAACAATTGAGCAGCCACAAACCAAAAATGCCGAACAAAATGTGGTTTAAAAGCAAAGTGAGATCGAGCAAATTGTGGAGGAACAAACGCATCAAGTGTCCAATCACCATTCTAAGAAGTATAAAGTCATTTCAAGCCAAACAATTTGCAGGGGAGTTCAATTCTAACACTTATCCTAAATCTCCTTATGATCCACCTATTTCTTTTCTGCAAAGTCTTAAAAAGAATAATCTTGAAAATCAATTTTCTAAATTTTTAAATATTTTTGAGAAATTGCATATTAATATTCCTTTTATTGAAGCTTTAGAACATATGCCTAAATATGATAAACTATTTAAGGATATTTTATCAAACAAACGAAAATTGGAGGAACATGAGACGGTGATGCTAACTGAAGGGAGTAGTGCAATTTTACAAAAGAAGCTGCCTCCTAAACTTAAAGATCCAAGGAGTTTTACAATTCCTTGCACTATTGGAAATTCTTCTTTTGATAAAGCACTATGTGATTTTGGAGCAAGAATCAATCTTATTCCTTATTATGTTTTCAGGAAATTAGGTATTGGAGAAGCAAAACCCCCCACAATCTTATTGCAATTGGCGGACAGATCTATTAAGTACCCAAGAGGAATAATTGAAGATGTTTTGGTAAAAGTAGACAAATTCATATTTCCAGCTGATTTTGTAGTACTTGATATGGAGGAGGATGAACAAATTTCATTGATTTTGGGGCGACCTTTTCTAGCTAAGAGGAGAGCTTTGATTGATGTCCAACAAGAAATTCTTATTTTAATGGTTGAGGATGAGAAAATAACGTTTGATGTTTTTAAATCCATAAAGTTTCCTCCTAAAGAACAGTCGTGTTTTTAAGTAAAACTGATTTAATTGTGGGCGAGAAACATAGTGCTGAAATTGAAAAGTTGCCTATAAAAGTATGTCTAACAAATTCAGCAACTCTTGAAACTGAGAAAGAAAAGATTGAAAGATGTTATGTATTTGGATGCTGCAACATCTATTAATCCATTTTCTAAGCAGAAATTCAAAGAGGTGGGGATATCAAAGACTCCATCTTCAAGAAAGAAATGCCTTAAACACGAGTTTAGATCACTATCATCTAGCTTGAGGGATGCACAGAGAAAACATAATCCACGCATGAAGGGGATTATTACAAAAGAGGCTCTTATGTTGTTGGATGTTGGCGTCACATAACCATCGCAGCTATCATGTTTGGTTGAAGACTTAAAACTTAGCGCTTCTTGGGAGGCAACCCATGTTTTCTTTTACTGCATTTAGATTTGATTTTTCTTTTAGTTTATTTTAATTTTAATTTCTAATTTTATTTTGTAGGATTGCATAAGTTTGGAAGACGCCGGGCAGAGCTGTTTTCTACACCTGAATTATGGCTATTTTTTAGCAGGATGGAATCAGAATCTGAAAAGTGTTTCAAAGAGAGATCGTAGGAAATTTTCTTAGCTTTCCAGAACAAAAATAATCAGGCCATTTGGACACCTACAACTCCAGATATCACTAAAACAATGAACGTCGCGCGTGCAGAATTTTAACACGAATCAAGGGAGAAATTCTGAACTTTTTGCATTCTTTTTGTTTCTCTTTTTCCTTTCCATTGAGAACAATGTGATTTCAAGTTAAGGGGAAGGGATACAAATTTATTTTCTATTTTATATATATTTGTAAAGAAAAACAAAACAAAGTACTGCAATTGGGCTCACCATCACACTTTTGAGTTCTTTATTGTGCTAAAGCATTGAAATAATTTTTTTTTAAGGATAGACAATATATTATAAAGAAAGATTAAGCTTACTTATTTACTTTAGGATTATTGAATTTCAAAATTCTTTACACAATTGTGACAGTCATGTGAATCTTTATAAAAGAAAACTGTGATGCTTTTTCTTGTGATTATCCCATTTGATCTAGTTCTAAACAGAGTTTACGTAATTAGAGTAATAATGAAAAAAAAATTGAATAAAGTCTATCTACTCTAATGTTTTGATTTGCTTAGTAACTAGGGATATTCATCACCAATGTTTACTTTTACGTCAAACGGCAACTTGAAATATGAGTATGCAAAGCACTCTGAGTTTGTGACTTGTTGAGTAACCGGGTAAATTCATCACAAATGTTTGTATTCGCGTCAAAAGGCAAGTGAAAACTTAGAGAAGAGTAAAAAAAATAAAAAAAAAATAAAAATAAAACTCTAGTTTGCTAATCGGTTTGTAGTAGTGAGAAGGGAAAATCACAGATGAAGTAGTTACATACCATAATTACATTAATTGCTTGACCAATATAATTGGATTTAGAATTATGAATGAATAATTGCACTGGAGAAAGTGAGTATGTTTGGTTTTTCTTTATTTGCTATTTTTATGTATTAAATTGAAATTTTGATGCTTGCATGTTGAGATCTCTTGGTGTCATGAGCTGAGCTTATTATTGATGGTTTTACTTTTTGCTCGAGGACAAGCAAAATCTTAAGTTTGGGGGTATTTGATGTGTCTAATTTATATATATATATTTTTACTCATTTACCCAAAAAAATTGCTTGTATTCGTCTATCATGTTAATAATTTATCTTATTTCCATAGATTTCAATTAATTAATTATTTTTGAAGGAATAAGATTTTTTTGATGCAAAGGTGAAGATTTTCTGTAAAAATCAACAAAAAAAAACAACGAGAGTGATTAATTAATTTTTATTGTTTTGTTGAATTTTAAATTTTACAATTTGGCCATGTGAAAAGGAAAATAGAAATTTTAATTGCCAATAGAGGTGAAAATGAAATAAAAAAATTTAAAAGGGTTTAATTGAGCTAATGTGATTTTTAGTTAGTTTAATTAATTTAAACTAATTAATTTTTTATTTATTTTTAAATCATAAATTCTGATTTTATTTTGTGTGTGCAACACGTGTTTCAAGAAAAAAAAGCAAGAAATAAAGAGCAAATCAAAATAGGGAAAGAAATAAATAAAGATGTGGGATATTCTTCAAAAATAAACCCTAATACCCCACGTTCGTTCTCCTATAAATACAACAGCAAAAAGGAAGATAGGACACGCAGAACGAAGAGAGAGAGCGACGGCTAATCTCTAACTTAATAATAATACAAATAATAATAATAATAATAAAACGGGAAAAGAAATAGCAGAAACAGGAAGATGTGCGAGTGACATGAGTCTTCGTGCTGTGTGTGGCGACGTTAGCAGGGAAAACGACATGAGGAGAGAGGCGTGTTACGTGGTGCTTGGGTTTCGAAAACGACAGGAGGAGAGAGGCGCTCTGTGACTTGTCTCGTTGGTTTCTTGGCACGAAAGACGAAACAGAGAGAGGTAGAAACGAGGTGCTACGTGGCTCATTGGTTTCCTGGCGCGAAAATCGAGACAGAGAGAGAAGGAGAAAAGATAGAGAAATGGTTGATTGTGCGGCTCGGAAATCGAGACTTCGGTTTGCAATTATTTTTACAAAACAGTTCCTTCTGTATCTTCTTTTTTCTTCTTCTGATTTTGTTATGCAATCCAAGACAGTATTTGTTAGTTGCAAATTTATTATGAACTATATTTTATTTTTCTAGGGCTTTGATGTAGCCTAGTTTTGATAACACAATTTTAATTCCATATTATTTTATTATTTTTCCATAGTTGTGTGTTTGATTTTCGTTCTTAATGCGTACAATTGTTTGGCCAAATTTTGTATGATTTATTAAAACATGGAGTGACCGAACTGATAATTTTTTTATTTCTAATTAATAAAATTAAACACTGTTACAAGAGCGAACCACTGTTAATGTGACTGTTAAGAAATCCATAGATCTTAATGAATTTTCAATTAGCATTTTGTGCATGAACTATGACAAATAATTAGTTGAGAATATTTTTGATATTGCTTGAGAGAGAATATTGAATAATTTGGGATTTTGGTCTACAACTTGGAAAAATAATATTTTTATTCACATAGAATTATAAATTGTGTAGGATTAACTAAGTGAAATCAAAAGTCCTAGAATTAGTTTTGCAATTAATTAACAACAAAATTTCAGATTCCGCTCATTTTAATTAATTTAGTTAGTTCTTTTGATTAATTTAATTTAGTTGTTTTCTTCGTTGAATTTCGATTTTCCAAATAGTAGTTAACCTAGTAATTTCGGTACTCGATAAAATAATTAGTCCTTGTGGGTTCGACAATCTTTTCACATAACTATACTACTTGTTGTGATTTTGTACACTTGCAAATAATCACATCAGAGCTCCTAGCAGACTTCAAAGAGGCTTCGATCACTCGTATCCCCCATGAAGAGAATAGTCAAACAGATGCCCTTTCCAAACTGGGTTCATTCTCCCTTGAGGAACTCGACCATACCGTGCTTGTGGAAGTCCTAGTCAGTCCGAGCATTGATATGAAGATTGCGAAAATGCTATGTCAGCCCTTCAAACGCGGTCATGGGATTTGATGGACCCCATAGTTGACTTTGTTCAGAAAAATGGTTCTACTTCATCTCTTCCACAAGTTTAGTAATGAGCATAACGACCCTATTGTTCCAATGGAAAGAAGAACCTATAATTAGCATCCTTCCGAATGAACTTGTCGAGGTAAGGAAGGTCCGGGTGAGACCGGAGAGGTACACCTTCATGGAAGGATTATTGTTCAAAGAGTCATGCGCTAAGATTAAAGAACGACCCTATGTTCGGTACTTATCTCCCGAAGAAGCTCAGTCGCCCTCAAGGAAATGCATGGGGGAGTCAGCAGCTGCCGCATGGGGGAGTCAGCAGCTGCCACATGGGGGCTAGGCCCCTCGCGAGAAAGATCATCAACCATGGATACTAATGGCCAACACTGTTACAGGATAAACAGATCATGCTCATTCGTCAGTCAAATCAATGTCGAGTGTGTCCCCTTTTGCCATGTGGGGATGGATCTAGTCGGCCCCTTTCCCAGGGCAACCGGATAGTGGAGATTCCTCATTGTGACCATTGACTACTTCACGAAGTGGACCAAGGCCGAATCATTGACCACCATCACCAAACATCAAGTTCAACAATTCTTCTAGAAGAACATCGTATGTCGGTTCGGGATCCCTCGAATCCTCATTATAGACAACAGGACTCAGTTTGCTAGCAAGGGATTTTACTAATTCTGCACAAAATTGGGGGTCAAGTAAAGATTCTCCTCTATCTCGCATCCCCAGTCTAATAGTGAGGCCGAGAATGACAACCGTCAGATTCTAGACGGCCTCAAGAAGAGACTAGATGAGTCTCTTAAAGGATTGTGGGTGAAGGAACTTCCAAGTGTGCTATGGTCATATAGAACGACCAAAGGCATATTGACGGGAAAGTCACCGTTTAATCTTACATTCGGATCCAAGGCGGTAATCCCCCTGGAGGCCGGTATACCTCTGCCTCGAGTGATGACCTTCAATGAATATCTGAACTCGAAGGGACTCCGGAGTAACCTGAATCTTCTTGAGAAAGTTCAGAAAAAGTCGGTCGTTAAACGGAGATCTACCAGCACAGAGGTAGAGCAGTTCCACAATAAGAAGGTTAGACCTGCAAACATTAAGAAGGGAAACTTAGTCCTGGGGAAACTCGAAATTTTCGACAGTAAGAAGGGGAAGCTTTCTCCAAAGTGCTCCGCACCGAAAGTTACCGACTTGAAGACCTAGGGGCAGGGAGATTAAGAGGACCTGGAATGCAGAACATCTGATGAAGCTCAAGGAGGGTGCTTAACGACCACCTAGAAAGCTTCTGGAAAGTTGTAACAAAACCACCAAGGCTATTCCATGTAATAAACGCTCGCCAACTTAATTTATTTTTAACCAATAATCAATGAAGCTTTATGAAATCTCAGACTATTTTCAAATTGTTTATCTTTTGTCTCACTACAAAACTTCTATAAGGGGTCAAGTCTTCTTAGCAAGTCGGTTCTCAAAATGTCATTCGTGGCACTCACAAAAATGGCACAAAACTCCACTTGAGAAGAGATTCGGCTTCCCATCCACCAAGGACCTCGAATAGTCATTCGAGGCACTCACAAAAGTGGCACAAAATGCCACTTGAGGAAAAGGCTGGATTCCTCTTAACACCAACTCGAACGAGGGTCGGATTCTCTTAAACATCCGGCTATCGAATTGTCATTCGAGGCAATCAAATTAGCACAACATGCCACTCCGAATGAGGTTCGAAATATCTCAGCTACTCGGCTCTTGTATCATCAAGGGGATTCGACAATCGATCCTCTTTCGAACCCCAACAGGGGAAAGACCTCACAAAAATCATACGAGGACCGAAGACTTCACTCAAAACCAACTAAGCACAACAAATGCCATGTGTGAAAAAGAGGTTTTATATACAAGAAGTTTGGCACAAAAAGTCTTCATTCATTCCAATGTTCAATTAAATGGGGGCGGCGACCAGTTTACAATTAGGCAGAAACACAAAGAAAACTAAGAAAGAAAAATTCCTATGTCTGCTTCATAGAAGAGGGAGGCACTTCTTCGTTCATGGCATTGGCAGAGGCAGGCTTGGCAGGGACTACATGGCCCTCAGGCTCGGGAGACGAAATATGCTCTTCCCCCAATGACTCTTCCCTTGGACTCTAGGGTTGGTCGTCCAGCTGCATCTCGTAGAATTAGCCTTCGAGGACGAGACCCTCGTACTTCCACCGAAAAAGTTCGAGGGTGAGGTTCCAACCTTCATCGTGGGTGAGTATGATGCAGTCAGTGACGGCCTCCCGATCGGCCACCAGCTCCTTCTCCCTTGCCTCCTAGGCTAGCTTCTCCTTAGCCAGCTCGGCCTTCTCCTTCACTAGTTCCTCCCGAGCCTACTTCTCCATCTGGAGTTCCGCCTTTAGCTCCCTCAACCTCTGCCAAAGATGATCTTTTCTCCTCATGATCACTTTCCATCTTTCCTCGGCCAGCTAAGCTCGCCTGAGTAGCGCATCACACCTCCTCTTCAGCTCAGCCCTATTGAGGATTTCCTACAGGCAAGAAAAATGAACCTTAGCAAAAATAATGATACTATGGAGTGTCAACAAGCCAGAATGAACTTGCCAGAATGAGGGCATGAGCCCACCTAGTGTATACCTTCTCCTCCGACTCCTCCTTCTAAGCCACCTTGTCATGGGAGTGGTAAGGTGTACGGTGACCTACAATGCACTAAGCCGCTCCACCATGAGTCTGTTTCCTTGACGGACCATGAAAGCACAAAATCCTTTGCAACCGAGGGCGACTTCACGAGGGCGGCAGCAGTTTTCAATGACAGAGTTGGAGGATTCAGAACTGCCTGCTACGCTGATGACGATGGCGCCTTCTTCGTGTCCAACGACTCCTCCTTTTTGTCGTACGCCCCTGGGACAATTCAGCCTCGTACGATTGGAGGGACAATTTTTCGCCTTCAAAGTAGTCTGGTGCTCTCGGAGCATCTCATCTGTCAACATTCCTGGGGATATATACATAAAAAGAGGGGGTTAGACAGTGATAGCAATAAATGGCAAAGAGAAAGGGATGTACTAGGGTCGGTTGGGCTTAGTCCACACTCCAGCAACCACCTTTCCAAAATTGACAACCATTCGATACTACTCTCAGCAAACAAAAGTCCAGTTCCTCCACTTCCTCCATGGAGTAATTGCCCTCCCTCGGAGCCAAATGCTCGAGCACCTTGTACACCCAGTCGGTCGGAATATCCCATGGCTTCAGGCTTCGAATGACCAAGTACTTGGAATTTCGGCCCTTACTAGAATGTGGCTGACCGATAATCACCTTTTGCTCGGTCCTTGACGTGAGGAAACACAGACCGCTATTTTTCTGAACTCTGTACAAACCTAAGAAGAAACTAAAGTGCTTGAGCTTCAAAGGGACTCTTGCCTTTCACACAACAGAATGAAGCTGACCATGTGCTTCCAAGAATTCGGACTGAGCTGCATCGGACTCACACCTGCCCAATTAAGCATGTAGTGCCCCGAATTTCCAATAAATAAATTCAGAAATACATTGCACAATTTCAGCATCTACCTCAATGTAATAGTAAACATAGCAAACACAGAAATTTTTTCAACTTTTATTACATCAATTCTTTACATAGCACAGCGAAAATTTAACACCTTGAATTACATTTTCTTTCTTTTACACCCCTTTCTTTTACAATTTGCATAAGCCATATTATCATTCGACCACAAGCATCCAATCCCAAGCTAATGATACCTACCTTTAAAACATGAGGCTAGAGATAACTCTAACCTCCAAAACTACAGGGGTCAGCCATAACGGTGTGAGTGACATTAAAAGAAATATAATTTACATGAAGCATAAAGGATAAATTCATAATCAACGCATTCCCACAGTAGTAACATATGAAAAATGGAATAACGATAAATAAAGCATAAAACATCAACTGAAACTAGGTTAAGTGTCAAGTGTAGGAAAACAGAAAAACATCATGCATAATACAAGTCAAGAAAACACAAATGCAGTATGATGACTCTCTAATGCATACTTGTCGGATTCTATGCATTTCATACTACATAGGTCCGGTGCAAGCCCTTATCGTTCTCCACTTTATACGGTTAAATCCCTCGTTATGCAACTAATCCTACTACTGTGATAGAAACAAGATCTAGAATACTCCACGAATAGGCCTAACAACCATTGACGTGCAACTATCATATGAGCATAGCTCTAACTCCGGAGAATCACCTCCCTGTCGCGTACCTTACAAATAGGCCCGCCGACCCTCGACGTGCAGATACGTAGTATATCCTGCGAATAGGCTTGCCGACCCTCGACGTGCAAATGCACCGTATATTCCGTGAAAAGACATGCCGACCCTCGACACGCGAACATACAGACTGTCCTCTAGACATTCTGTGAATAGGCCTGCCGACCCTCGACATGCAAATATACTAGGGACACAACAACACACAGTCCTGGAATACATCTGTTGGACTAACACAGAGCCCATACTTACGTTTCCCAAGTTCTATCACATCTTCACTAGTGTCTGTCCTTAGGTTGATTATTATTAATTAAAACTCAATTTCCCCCTCCCTAGAGTTGGTGTACCCGGCCGGACTTAATTTGTAATACCCCGATTTTCATTTATGAAAATTATTATTTTATTTTTGCACGTATTGTGCACGTGCAATTTTTTGTAGTATAAAATCTTATAATCATTTTCATTAGACAATGTGTGTGTGTGTGTGTGTGTGTGTGTGTGTGTGTATATATATATATATATATATAAGTATATGTGTTCTCTATCTGTTTTCTTCAAATAAGCATAAGTCCTTTTTAGCCCAAATCTAATTTATTTTTGTAAACCATTATTTGGCCCATTAAATAAAGCCCATGAGCTATTCCCTTTTATTACAACTTTTAATGTAGACTACTTTTATAAGATTATTTTTATAAAAAAAATAATTAAATGTACAATTTTTTATATGGGGAACTAATGAATGCACGTGCATTGCACGTACACGTGCATGAAGCACACTTTGGGTCCGGTTTTGGAATGGGAGGGAAAAGGAAAAAGAAGAGTGGAGTTGTGGGTGGTAGTTGTTTGGATCATGGTTGGTTACTACAACTCCCTCTTAAATCCTAGCCTTCTATTTTTAACCCCTAGATTGATCCTAGCTCTTCATTTGCTCCAAATTTTAGTATAAATACCCCCCCTAGCCTAGTTATTCTTGCACTCTTCATTTCTCCAAAATACCCATAGTAGAAAATACAATTGTTAGTAGTAATTTATTAGTAGTGAGAATAAAAGATTGAGAGATTGAGAGTGTTGGTGTGTGCTTGCAACAAGGAAGGCCGGCATCATCTATTGGAGCTCGGGATTGCACCATTGAAGGCTCGGTTTTGGCACATCAAGGAGGAGGAGGAACACTCTTTTGGCAAGCTCTCGAAGGACCCTTTTGTTTAGGAGGTGTTGCAAAATCTTTTCTCTCCAAATAAGGTGGGTTATTTTCTATATTTCTAATTAGATATCATGCTAAGGTTGATTGAAAAGATAATGCATGAAAGAAACTAAGAAGAGTACACTTAATTGGAAAAGGGGCTTATTAGTTGATTGAATTGATGCTAAATAGATTGTATGTTATTCCGTCATGAATCTTAAGTTGTATGTGAATTGTTTGTAGACATGGAATGCGTGAATTAAAATTTGTGGTTAGTATCAAAACTAAGTACAAATGCTATTAGATGAAATTGTTGATTTATATGCTTAGATGGACTTTCGTGATAATGTTTAGAATGACTAACTTAAAATATGTTTTTGAGTTTATAAAAGGAAGATAAACAGGGAATTAATATAGGAAGTATTAATATTAAGTCGTATGAGAAATGTCAAATGAGATATGGTGGTAGTAGTATACAATTTAAATTAATTGTATGAAAAAAATGTGTTTAATTACTGGAAAATTTATTTTAAAATTACTGGAGTATCAAATATTGTTTAAATAGATATTCTGAAGATTTACAGAAATTTTAGTGAAAGCAAAACTAAAATAAGAGCTTTTGAATATCGAAATGTTCTAATTGAACAGAGAATTGATTGAAATAAAATACGAGTTGTAGTCAAGACAACTTGAGCCTATAGCTCAAGTGTTCGGTGGGCTCTTTAGCTCTACAGTGGTGTGGGTGTATGTGGTTGAGGTCGCTGGTTCGATACTTGAGCACACCATTCTTTTATATGCGTTTTGAAATTTAATCAGTTTTCAGTCCGAGAATATTTAACTCCCTGACCTCTATTTATATCGATGAGCACAAGCAGCCGAGTGGCTAGTGCGATCGGTTGGGTTCCTTTGGGTCGCTGGTTCGAATCCTGGCTTGGCCAGAATATTATTTTTTTTTTATAAAAAAGTCATTTTTTGGGTTTCTTGATGTGTAAAAATTTCGAAAAAAATACTATTATTATTCTAAATTCATGTGTGACTTATGAAAATTAATTGGGAGTTATTAGAATGAAATAAAGTATATTTTGGGAGTAAAAGTGAAATTGGAACTATAGTTTTACACTCATATATTTCGTAAAAATGCGTTTTGCGAAGAAATTAAGATAAGTATTAGGAAAGAAAAATTTGAAAGAAAGTATTTGTTGTGAAGTTTGTATGAGTTATTCTTATCAAAGAATAGTGTGACAATAGTGAGTGGTGAATATTTCACTTTGACTAGATATTTTGTGATATGATTTTTAATGTGGAAATACATGTGGATTAAGAAATGTGTGATGTATAATTGAACTTCAAGTATGATTATTGACTCATGAAAAGATTGGAAATCATGTGATTGAAAAAGAGAAATGTTCTTGGGTTTGACAACTCAAACATGTGAATTTGTGAATTGAAATTGAAAATTAGGGTGTAGCCAAAACTCACACTGGCAAGTGAAAAATGATGAAATATGATTATTGAAATTGAAAAGACCAAGTTTGGGTCATTGTAAAATGAAAGAAATAAGACTGGTAGTAGTGAGAGGGCTAACTCCAAGAGATTGATTTTGTTCATGATTTCATTAAGAATTAGTACATAGTGAAGAGGTGATGAAAGTGAGAGAAAAACACAAGTATGGGGGCCTCGAGTCTACGATGTGGGTGTGATTCACAGTTTGTCTTCACGATGCGTCGTGACATGACGTGGGCACTACTCTGTAATTATTGGGATCTTAGCGACGCTTGTGGGGTGTTTGGTGACTGCGAGAGGATCGTGTGCCATGAAGGAGGCTGAATTTTCTATAGATAGTCTTCACGATGCGTCGTGACATGACGTGGGATTCTCCTCCAGTTTTTCTGTACATGATCTCGTACTCATAGGACATCTAGGATACTTACCGCAGTTACAGTAGTAGAATAAGTCATGACGAGGGATTGAACCCTATAAGATGAAGAACGATTAAGAGGCTTGCCCTCGGACCTATGTAGTATGGGATGCATAGAATCCGAACAAGTGCGCATTAATGTCATGTAATATAAATAACTGCATTAAGGACTAAGTGCACGATCACAACACGACATCAATAGGGTATTCCCTTTAGTTTGATATGTGACAAGTTTGTGTTTGTTAAATATGGAAAATCAGTTATACTGTTTCCGGCATAGAGAGGATGGCCGTGTATAATGTTCGTCGGTTGAATAAACTGATGTACCCACAGTTTTGTTTGCAGGGTAAATGGCATGATAAAGATTAAAGAAGAACTGATGCTTAGAGATTATTTAAATGTTGTTGTACCTTTATATAAATGTTGTAAATTTGCTTCCGCTGTAAAATGTAAAGTGTAAAAATTTCTTGTAACTCTGATGTAAAGTGAAAAGTTTTAAATTCCTGGTAAAATTGTACGAAAGAAGTGTAAAGATCCTGTGGAATCTCGAATTCAGTGTATTTTGGAATTCGGGGCGTTACATAATTGCACTGAAGCAACACTAAGGCCCCAACTGGCCAATATCCACAAAATCTCATCTGCCGGTTTATGAGTCCCACTAAACCTCTAGAGACTCACAACTCAAATATCAACACAAATCTATTCATTCATATTCAGAAAACTTCTTTAAATCAAACAATCCCAAATTTATTTGAATACTCACAAAATTCTGTGAAATAAAATCTGAGTTTAAATCTCTTAAACAACTGAGTTTCACATTTTGAAGTCATAGAAAATCACAAAACATCAATCCTTCGAAAACCGTATATATTTTGCTTTCTAAAGTCAAGTAAAGTACAGTAATCTGTAGGAAAAACTTCATCTAAAATAGTAGATCAATAATCCGTAAGTTCGAAGAAATAATCTTTCAAGAAAAACAATGAAAAACTCAAATCAGAACAGCCGATGTCGGTCGACCAACATCCTAGTTCAAAATGTCGCGGTCGACTGACATGCTAAAACTCCAAAACCAAAGAATTGACAGACGACCGACATCTCAAATGTAAATCTTGGGCGGTCGACCGTCATACCAAAAAAAACAGCTTTAATATTCGTGCACCTTTCAATTGATACTTAGTTTATAATCTTTAAAAGCATGAATTTGTAAAGTTAAAACCCTGAGATGATCAAATACAACTTGTCTAATATACTGGAGTTCATAAATTAAATCAAATTCTCAACAATTTCACAAAAAGAGCAATTTTTCATCAAAATCTTCAAATCAGGAAAATATGAATATATATGTGCATGTATGTGTATATGCAACAGTTAAAAGCATCAAGAATCATGGTATATGAGTAGAATATTATTTAATACAATCTCAGGATCAATCAAAGATCTACTTGAAAACATTATAACAACTCAAAATTTCACTTTTCGGCCTATACCATCAAACCCGAAACTATACCCAGTTCAAATCATTCAAAACATGATCTTTGTTATCCAAAAATTCTCTCACCAATTGATTAAACTGTAACACCCCGAATTCCAAAACAGACTGAATGCGGAGTTCCACGGGATCTTTACACTTGTCTTCGTACAATTTTACAGGGAATTAAAAAACTTTGTTACATCAGAGTTTACATTTACATCACATATTTATAGTGGAAGCAATTTACAACAAATTATATGAATAGAAATGTACAACACTTGAATCATTCTTTAAGCAGCATGCAAACTTTAGTCTTGTTAATCACTTTATCTTGCATAGAAACTGTGGGCACGTCAGTTGCTTACAACCGACGAAATATTACACACGGCTATCCTCTCTATGCCGAACAATATAATGATTTTCAAATACTTAAACAAACCAAAAACTTGATCACAAATAAAACTAGAAGGGACTATCCTATTGATGCCGTGTTGTGCGGTGCACTTAGTCCTTAATGCAGTAACGTTTGTTACATGACACTAATGCGCACTTGTTCAGATTCTATGCATCCCATGCTACATAGGTCTGAGGACAAGCCCTTAACCATTCTTCATTTTGTAGGGTTCAATCCCTCATCATGACTTAAACTACTACTGTAACTGCAATGAGTATCCTAGATGTTCTATGAGTTACGAGCTCATGTCCAGATAGTCTGGAGGGGAATTCCACGTCATGTCACGACGCATTGTGAAGAACCTATGGACAATTCAGCCTCTGTCATGGGACATGACACCACCCGCAGTCAGCAAACACCCCACAAGCGTCGCCTGCGGTACGGACCCCTTGAGACATATCCACGTCATGACACGATGCATCGTGTAGACAGCCTGTGAATACTCTCACACCGTAGCTCCGAGGCCCTCATACTCGTGTTTTTCTCTTATTTTCGTCACATCTTCACTATGTATCTAGTCCTTAGTTATTTGAATCATGAACAAAATTAATTATCTAGAGTTAGCCCTCCCACTATACCGGTCTTAACCATTTATATAATATGACCCAAATCTTGGTCTTTTCATTTCAAATCTCATTTCAACAATCTCTTTTTCAATGCCAGTATGAGGCTTAGCTACGCTCTAGTGCTCAATTTCGATTCATAATCACAAAAATTGAGTTTTCATACTCATATAGTCTTTTTCATAGTTCAAATAAATTTCCATCTCTTTTTAATAATTTAGCTTCATTCATAAGTTCAATTTCAATTTATAACATTCTCATTCAAACAAATAAGTCTCAATAATTCCATTTAATTTCCGCACTATTATTTCTTTTTCTCCAAAATCAAGATCATATTTCATTTATCTTTCAAATGCGTACATTACCCAAATAAAGAACACAATCCATAAACGAATACAATACAAGTTCTTTTTATACAAGATTCTCTTTTACAATTTGGTATAACTCCTCCTGGATAAAAATTCCTTTTTTTTATACTTATGCAAATATCAATTATATAGGGTTCTACTCAATTTTTACTTCTCACACTCTTTAATTTAAGTCAAAATAGTGTGCATATATTTTTCATGAGGTCCATATATTTTTATAATAATTATAATATTTTTTCCCGAATTTTAAAAATCAAAAATCACAAAAAAAACATTAAAACCGAAAAAGGGGTTTTAAAATGTCGAGTTCAGGAAGAAACCAGCAACCAAAGCCAAGCCTAATGCTACAGTGCAGCGCACTGTGGCGCACACGCTAACCAGAAAGGACAGGGCGCAACCCCGTCAAAACGGAGGGCTTAAACTCATATGAACCCATTCCCAGAATTCGGATTTTTCCCAAAAAATATAAAACAAAAGCCTCTTGTTCAGTTTCGAACCCGAGACCAAGACTAGACCCATGCTACAGTAAGCGCACCAAACACACCCGCTAACCAATTAGTCCAAGTGGCTAATCCGATATGAGTTGGGTTTTTAGGGGTTTGATTCAAGTTTCGGTTCATTCGAATTTTTATAAAAATAACTATTTTCAAATTCGTTTCTTCTCCACTTTCATTCAAAATTTCTAGAATAAAATTTTTATGCATTTCTAATTTATCAGTAACTTAAAACTTAATTTTTGACATAAAAAGTGTAATTTTTCTCTTTGAATACAATTTTGTCTACCATTTCGAAAATGTACATACAAATGTTGTTTCTTTTATAAGTTTGCATTCAAACTTCTCATGGATCTCTTTTATTATTTTTATTACTATTAACCAAACATTTCTGTAACAATCATCCCTTTTTCATATTAATAACAAGTGAATTAGCAAAAATCCCCTTTGTGCATGGTTATCATTTCGACCAACTAAACATTCAATCATGTCTCTTTAGTTAGCACAATCAATCAATTAAAGCATGGTATCATGGTCAATTCTAAACTAACAATCACAATTTGCAACTAATTTATATTCTTTTCACATACAATCAACCATTGCAATTTTGTCTCATTTTCACAACATATGGCTAAATTAACTAATGTTTCTTCTCAATTTTATCAACCATACCTTAGCATGATATCTAATTAGAAATTTAAGAAAATCACCCACCTTTAATGGAGAGAAAACCAAACAAAACTCCTAGGGATCTTCTACAAGGAACAAGTGAAGCCTTCTCCTCCTAGATCGAGCGACCAAAAGCCACCTCCTCTTGTGCTGGATAGAACACGAGCCTCCCCTTCTTGTTCCTTGGTGTAGTCCGGCCTCCCCTCCTTGAGTTGAAGAAACACACACTAACACTCAATCTTTTAATCTCACAAACTACTCAATCTTTTGTCTCACTAAATTGCCTCTCTTTCTTTCTTTCTATTCTTTTCTTTTCAAAATTTGAAGTGTGAGAATGAAGAGTGTAGGGAGGGGTATTTATACATATTTTGAGGGTGAATGGAGGGCTAGGATGAGATCAAATTTTTTGGGATCAACGGTCTTGATGAACTAGTGAGTTATAGAAACTACCCATGATGAATCAACTAACCTTCCACCACTCCCATCTCTCCCACTCTCCCAATCCCATCTGGACTAGGTACAAAAGTTTGCAATGCACACTCTAGTGCATGCACGTACCAACTAGTACCCCTTCTTTACGGGTTGTTCAAGTGAATTCACTAAACTTGTCTACACTACAAGTTAGATTTAATAAAAGAGAAATTAAGTTAAATGGGCTCACCAATGGGCCAATTAACCATGGGCTCTCCTAATTAAATTAATTAATTAATAAGAATGGCCTAAAAGCGACAAATAGGCCTAGGATTTAATTAGTTTTTTAAAATAGTCTTTTTGGAAAATAAATAGAACAATAAATATTTTTATAAAAGAAATTATACATATAAAATTATACGTGCAAAATACGTAAAATTACAAACTCTACATAAATATTTTTTACGGTGTTACAACACTCCCTCCTTAGAATAGTCCTGTCTCTGGAACTACACTTAAAGAGTGAGAAAATCAGGAATACAAAAAAGAGATAAGAAAAGGAAAGAAAAGAAGATACAAATCACACAAAGAGCTCAGGATGATCTTTCATCATCCCCTCCTCAGATTCCCAAGTAGCCTCTTCAACCAACTGGTTTCTCCAGACTACTTTGACCATTGGTATCATATTGTTCCTCAAGACTTTCTCCCGACGATCGACAATCTCAATCGGAAGCTCAATGTAACTCAGATCCAACTGCAAACCCTTCGGTATTCCGGACATATGGTGCCTCAGATCTGGAATATACCCTCTCAGCAAAGACACATGGAAGACATTGTGCACCTGAGACAACTCTTCCGGCAACTCCAACCGGTAAGCAGTTTTTCCACCAACTCTTCTGCCTACTCTGAGCATCCACCAACCTCTTCCTGATCAGATCGATCTTTTCAGAGGTCTGCTGCACAATCTCAGGCCCAAACATTTGCCGCTCCCCAACTTCGAACCAACAGATAGGTGTTATGCACTTCCTACCATACAGAGCTTCGTACGGCGTTATCCCAATACTAGTCTGAAAACTGTTATTGTAGGCAAACTCTGTAGTACCCCGTATTTTCAAATATTATTTGAAAGATTTGAAAATGAATTAAAAATAATTTTCTGGAGATTTAATAAATATTTTTTGGAGGTTTATCTTTTTTCACGTGCGAAACACGTGCAAATATTTTGGTGTAAATAACCAATTTTATATTTTTAGTAAATTCTCCTAATTATTATGGAGTATATTCTAAAATTTGGAATTTTTCTGAGTAGAGAAACTATTTTTATAAATACCTTGAAAGGGAGGGGCTTTTATGTAAAAGCCGTTTGGATCTTAAATAAATTATGAAAATTCGTTTTTACTGATATTTTGGTTCTCCATAGTTATCATTTGAATTTAAATATATTTAGATTTTATTTAAAGTCGATTTGGTGAAGATTTAAACAAAAAGGGTGTTTTTGCAAATATGGAATTCATGTAGAATTTTGTGCAAATATTTTCTGGAAAGTAAAAGTCAAATATTTTGATTGGAAAATATAATATGTATTATTAGATATTATTTCTGATTTTTCTGGATTTTTATGAATATTTTATGATATGTTTGCAACTGTTACAAAAGGGAGGGCTTTTGTGCAAAATCGCCACCCTGAGTGGTAAATCCGAATTTTTCTTATTTACTGGGCAGTACTGGATTGCTGGACAACTCAGTGATAAGAAGATTTGATTTGGTTTTGATTTAGTTAACCTATTTTAACTAAGAAAATGTTATATATATGTAAAGTTATATTTTGGAAGGACTATTTTGCAAATATATTTCTAAAACCCTAAATCCTTATTTCCGGCCTGTATTAAAGAGGATGTGCAGCCGTCATTCACTGCACAACACAAGTTTTATTATATCTTTTATTTTCTTGGTGATTGAAGAGGAGGATTTTAGATCTCACAAAAGAGGGGCTTTCTTGTTGGATCTCTTCATTCCTAAGGTGAGTGACATTATTTTGTTTATTTTGTTTGTGTATGTTGTAGATGAGTAGATATAATTGTTTGGTTGTTTTGTTTGTTTCTCTTTGATTTGTGTACGTCAAATGAGAACAATATGAATGTATAGATTGATTGGATGTTGAATATGTATATGTATGAATGGACGAAAAATTGGATCTCCAAGAAGAACCCTAGATATTTGTATGAGAATGATTTTAGATTTGATAAGAACCTAATATAAATTATTGGTAGGCTAAAAATGTTAGATTTCCGTTGTGAACAGTCGACTGGTGACTCGAAGCACTTGACTGCTATTGCTTAGATTCTATTTTCTTAAAATGTTGGATTAATGTTGATTTGAATGAGTTTGATAGATGCCATGCATTAATTAGATTAGAGATGAGATTTTTGGACTATTGGTGAGTTGGATAAAAACAACTTGACCATGTTGAGGATAAATTGGTTTTGATCATGGATCAACTATAGAGAATAGTTGAGATTTAATTGAGGAATGTTGTGAATGATCAATGGTCTAGAGGACCAGGTTTTAAGGATTTGAGTTATGAGGATTTAAAATTGGGGAATTGTGATTTATGTAAAATATGTTGTTTGAACTTGGATTTCTCAAATACTAAGTTTAAATCTAATTATTTTGGTATTAATAAGATTTGGAAAATAATACAAAGTTATTTTGTTATATGACTGATTCTTAAAAACCCTAGTTTTGACATATGTACAACCTAAATTCTGCAGTCTGTAGGCCGACAGTCGACTGGCATGACCTTTCAGTCGACTGGTACGACCCGGCTACTATGATCATTAGTTTTCTTGAAAATCCGTTCTGGACAGTCGACTTAGACCCTTTTCAGTCGACGGGCACACTTAGAATATTTTCTTAAAGATTTCAGGAGTTTCTCTTTGGTAAGTCGACTTATGACTTTTTAAGTCGACTTGTATTCTCTGGTAAGTCGACTTATGACTTTTGTAAGTCAACTTATATTCTCTGGTAAGTCGACTTATGACTATTATAAATCAACTTATATTCTCTGGTAAGTCGACTTATGACTTTTATAAGTTAACTTATAACACTTAGCTTATTTTCTTAAAACCATGGAATTTTCTTTCTGGACAGACGACTTATGTTTTCTATAGTCGACTGATACTGATGTATCATTGTATCTATGAATGTTCTTTCAAATGATTTTTACTCTAAATGCTTTAATCTATAACTTATTAATCTAAAGGTTACTGTTTCTACAAAACATATATTTTCAAGATATTTTATAGTTGTATTTGGATTCTGGAATTATATAAAGATTTGAGATTTTGTTGAAAGGAAAGATTTCTCCTTGATCGTTTGACGATGGATTAGTGAGTTTGGTCCTGATTGAGGTCTCTAGGCGTTGAGTGGGAGTCCTGTGAACCGGCAGTTGAGATATATTGAGTTAGGCCTGAAGGGTTTTGGTTTAGTTGTTGTTGAAGTCCGGCAGGGTACACTAACTCTAGAGATAGGGATTTTGATGTCTTAATAATAACCTACATAAGGACAGGCAGGGTGCATTTGTATGTACCGAGTGTACATGGTAGGGAGATGATTCTCCGGATATGTTTGCGTGTTGTGGGTCTACGGGCCTATTCACGGAGCAGGCAGGGTGCATTTGTATGTACCGGGTGTACACGGCAGGAAGATGATTCTCCAGATATGTTCGCGTGTTGTGGGTCTACGGGCCTATTCACGGAGCAGGCAGGGTGCATTTGTATGTACCGGGTGTACACGGTAGGGAGATGATTCTCCAGATATGTTCACGTGTCGAGGGTCTACGGGCCTAATCACGGAGCAGGCAGGGTACATTTGTAGGTACCGGGTGTATCTGCACGTTGGGGTCTTAAAGGCTTATTCGTGGGGTACACGGCAGGGAGATGATTCTCCGGTTGTTGTTTTGAGTTATCTTACTTGATGCTTGCGAGTCAGGGGCGGTCACGCCTATTCGCGGAGTATTCTGAATCTTGTTTCCTATCACCGTAGTAGGATTAGTTGCATAACGAGGGGTTATCCCTAGGTCGTAGAGATCGTTAAGGGCTTGCACCGGACCTATGTAGAGTGGGATGCATAGACTCCGACAAGTATGCATTAGAGAGTCAGCATATAGAGATTGTGTTTTCTTGACTTGGTTTTATGCATGTGGTTTTCCTGTTTTCTACACTCGACACTTAGTCTAGCTTCACTTGATGTTTTCATTCCATGATGTTTTAATGCCTTACATCTTTGTTATTTCTCATTCATTTATCCTTGTTGTTAATACATGCTGTTGATGACTTTAAGTTTTATGATTCAATTATGTTGTATGTTTTTATGTCACTCACACCATTTATGGCTGACCCCTTTAGTTTTGGGGGTTAGGGATCATCTCTAGCCTCATGTATTACAGGTTGTTGCTTAGAGTTTAGAGGTTGGGATACTTGAGATAGTTTTGGAGATAAACTGACGTAATAGAGCTATGTGTAAAATTTTGTAAAAAGAAGTGTTGTAAAAAGAATGTTGTAATTCAAGGTGTTTTGTATTCCACTGTGTTTGTAAAGGTTGATGTAATAAAAGTTTGGAATAAAATTATTTGTGTTTTTGGGCTATGTGTACTATTACATTGAAGTTGATGCAGGGATTGTGCCACGTATTTTCTAAGATATTATATTAGAAATTCGGGGCGCTACAAACTCCACCAGAGCTAGATGCATTTCCCAACTACCTCCAAAGTCTAGTACACAACACCGAAGCATATCCTCAAGAATAAGGTTGATTATCTCGGTCTGCCCATCGGTCTGCGGATGAAAAGCAGTGCTGAAATCCGTCTTGGTACCCAGAGTTGTCTGAAGACTCCTACAGAAATGCGAAGTAAACTGCGCATCTTGATCAGACACAATGGTTAACGGAACACCATGAAGCCTGAAGATCTCCCTAACATTCAGCTCGTCCAATTTGTCCATCGACCAAGTGAGTTTCATCGCTAAGAAGTGAGCAGACTTGGTTAGTCGATCGACTATGACCCAAATTGCATCATTGCCCTTTGAACTCTTGGGAAACCCGTGATGAAATCTATACTAATGTTATCCTACTTCCATTCTGGAATAGGTAACGGTTGCAATAGACCTCTGGGTTTCTGATTCTCGGCTTTGACCTGCTGATAGATCTCACACCTCGCCACGAACTCAGCCACATCCCGCTTCAAACCCGACCACTAGAAATGTAACACCCCGAATTCCAAAATACAACCGAATTCGAAGTTCCACGGGATCTTTACACTTCTTTCGTACAATTTTATATGGAAATTGAAACATTTCTTACATCAGAGTAACATTATACCTTTACATTATTACAGCGGAAGCAATTTTACAGTAATTACATGAAACAACATTTAAATCAATCTTTGAGCAGCAGGTATACTTCAATTTGTCAAACATCTTTACCCTGCATGTAAAACTATGGGCGTGTCAGTTCATTCAACTGACGAAATATTATGCACGGCCATCCTCTCTATGCCGGAAACAGTATAACGATTATCAGTACTTAGCCAACCACAAACTTGTTCACAAACAAAGCTAAAGGGACTGTCCTATTGATGTCGTGTTGTGAATGTGCACTTGGCCCTTAATGCAATTATTTCTGTTTATATGACACTAATGCGTACTTGTTCAGAGTCTATGCAGGCCATACTACATAGGTCCGAGGGCAAGCCCTTAACCGTTCTTCATCTTGTAGGGTTCAATTCCTCGTCATGACTTAATCTACTATTGTAACTACGGTAAGTATCCTAGATGTTTTATAACCTACGAACTCATGTCTAGGTGCTCTGGAGGGAATCCCAACGCACTGACACATGACTCATCTTGCAGGCATCCTGTGGTAATTCAGCTCCTACCATAGACATGACACCACCCGCAGTCGTCAAACACCCCACGAGCGTCGCCACCAGGACGGTACTCTGGAGCAGTATCCAAGTCCTACTCATGACGCATCATGGGACATCCTATGAATACTCTCATGCCACCAATCCAATGGCCCTCATACTCAATATTTTTCTCTTACTTTCATCACATCTTCACTATGTGTCTAATTTTTAGTCTAATTGAAACATGAATAAAATCAATCCCTTAGAGTTTAGCACTCCCACTATACCAGTCTTATTCATTTATTTCACATGACCCAAACCTTGATCTTTTTATTTCAAATATCATTTCCACATTTCTTTTATTGTCGGTATAAGGCTTAGCTACACCCTAGTTCTCAATTTCAACTCACAATTACAACATCTAGCTTTTCATGCTCATAAAGTCTTTTCATGATTAATCACAATTTACATTTCATAATCATAGTATTCATGTATCCATATCCTTTAGACTCATCCTATTCAATATTTCAATTCCATACACAATCTCATGCGAAAAATAATAATAAATTTCAACTAGTTATATTCAATAGTTCATTCATTCCACCAATCTCTTATTCTTATTTTCAATCCGTACTAAAAATCACAATTTATAATTTCAATTAGTTACACAAATCACAATTTCAAATTTCTCATTATTAATTCTTATTTTAAAATTTAAAAAAAAACTCATTTATTTTTCCTTTATCCCAACAGAAATTTAATTAAAAACAAGTCCTTTCTTGCAAACTAGCCTCAATTTCTCAATTACACTTTCCAAAAGTTATAAAAATTTCTCTTATGAAGTCTAAATAATTTCAGTAATTTTTTCATATTTTTCTTGAATTTTAATTTATTTTAAAAAAACTCAAAAATTCTTAATTTCTCCAAAAAAAAAAAACTTTTTAAACCAAAGCCCACACCCGGATTCGAACCCACAACTAGCGGCCCAAAGGACAGCGCCCAAGACCACTGCTCCAAGCCACCGAAGCGATATCATAGGGGTTTATTATCCCTATGTATTGGCTTTCGGTGTTTGGGGTTTTAACAAAAAAAAATGAAAAGCTTCTTCTCAGTATCGAACCCGAGACCAGCACTAAGCCCCCGCTACTGTAGCGACTGAAACCCTTCCGACCAACTGGTCTAAGCGACCAGATTGTTTTGAAAAGGATTTAATTAGGTTTGAACTAGTTCTCTGTTCATATCTAAATTTCATGATTCTCAAAAACAATTTTGTTTCTTTTTCTTCTCTTTTGAAAGCAAAAATTTTTCAGATTATAATATGCATAAATCTACAGCAAACCAATATTTTTATAAATATTATTCGCTTTATAAAATATGTGTTTTAGTCCTAATTTGTGTTCCATGTCCATAATTTCGACATTGAGAACAATAACACATTTTTTCATAATTTAGTGTTAGAATTCCACAACTACTATGTTCTTTTGTTCTCTTTCTTATTAACATCCTACTGACATTTTTAGAACACAAAATCTCATCTTTCTACAAAGAATAAAAAATCTATTTTTGGCAATTAACTACACATGATGCATTCAATCACAATTTTTTTTTTACCATAACGTTCATGTAGCACAACAATATGGAGATTTCCAATACATTAATCAACAATTATTTAGCAATCAATCCATCAATTATTCTCTAAATTACCACTCTACTTTTAATTAAACAAGCATGGTTCCAATTTTTAACTAGTTGATTCATAATAATTTCATTAAAATCATTCCTAGCATGGTGTCTAATTCTAGAAGTAATGAGAAACACCCACTTCTTTAGAGAAAAATGAAATGAAAGCCCCTAGAGTCTCCTATAATGCAAGAGAGTAGCCTTCTCCTCCTAGATTGCGTTGCAAAAAGCTCACCTTCTTGTTCCTTGGTGCAACCCGATGCTTCAGTTGTGCTTGGGGATGGGGCCGACCTCCTTTGGTTGGGACACACACACACAAATGCACTCTCAATCTTTTACTCCATAATATATTACTCACCTATATAGTTTCTTCCTTTCAATTATTTTTTTCTTAGTGTTGTATACATGAAGGTAGGGAGTTTTTATACTAGTTCTAGGATAGATTGGAGGGCTAGAATTTCATTAGATGGTTGTAGATGGATGGCTAGGATAAGATGGAAAGTTGTAGCAACCACCCATACGCAAATAACCACCCATGCACACACACCCACTCTTCCACTCTTCTCTTATGCAATCCGGCCTCCAAGGGTGTGCAAAGCACACTACGTGCATGCAAGTGCCCTTCTAGTACCCCCATTTAAAGTTTGTACATATTTAATCAATCAATTGTTCATCAATTGTGTCTACATGACAAGTTGTGACAATTTAAAAGATTGATTAAGTTTGTGGGCTTCAAAATAGTGGGCTTAGGCTTATGGGCTAATTAATAAAATATTTAATTATTAGAGTGAGCTCAAAATAAGAAAATAATGTTTAGGCTTTATAAAATATGCTTTTTAGAAAGATAAAGAGAAAGAAAGAAATAATTCATGTTACAAAAGGAAATTTTATAAAAATAAATATGCATACGAAATTTTGCACGTGCAAAACACGTGAAAATCAACATTTCTTATTTAAATGAAAAATTAGGGCATTACAAGAAATGTTACTTAATGTCCCTATACATCTTGGTACTCCCAAGATGTACAGACAAAAGAGTAGCATGTACCTCCTGAAGAATGCTCTCCCGCAATTCTGCTTGATCTGGAACACACAGCCTCTCTCTAAACCACAGCACTTCATCCCTGATCTGAAACTCAGACAACCTTCCAGAACCAACCTGCTCCTTCATCTTCTAAATCTTTGCATCTTCCTTCTAACTTGCGAAAATCCTTTCATTCAGCGTCGGTTGAAGCCTCAACTGAGCTAAAGATGATCCCAAGCCTTGCAGAATAACTTTAATACCAGCCCGATCCAACTCCTCTACATGCTGCCTCTGAGTTGTAATCAAACTAGCCAGACTGCTCTTGCGGCTAAGTGCATCAGCAACAACATTAGCCTTTCCAGGATGGTACTTAATCTCGGGACGAATGTTCTCAAGTACTTTCAGCCATCTCCTTTGCCTCAGATTCAGATCCTTCTGCTGATAAATGTACTTCAAACTTTTGTGGTCCGTGTACATGTTCAGTTTCTCACCATACACGTAATGTCTACATTGCTTTAGGGCAAATATAATCTCAGCCAACTCCAGATCATGAGTCGGATAATTCTTCTCATGCAGTCTTAGTTGCCTAGACCCATACTTTCCCTTCTTGCATTAAGACACAACCGAGCCTACGATGTGAAGCATCGCTGTAGACATCATAATCAACACTTGCTCTAGGCAAAGCCAAAATAGGAGCAGTAGTCAGCCGCTCTTTCAACTCCTGAAAGCTTGCCTTGCACTGCTCAGTCCACTTGAAGTTCACATTTTTCTTGATCAGACCAGTGAGTGGCATGGCTATCTGAGCATAGCCCTGAATGAACCTCCTATAGTATCCAGTTAGCCGAAGAAAACTCCTGATTTCTTTCACTGTAGTAGGCCTTGCCCAATCCTTCACCGCCTCCATCTTCTGCGGATCGTTACCACTCCCTCCTTAGAAAGGATGTGACCTAGGAATGCCACTTTAGATTTTCAGAAATCGCACTTGGACAACTTGGCATACAACTCATGCTCCTGGAGCTTCTTCAAAACTGCTGCCAGATGCTCCCTGTGCTCCTCCTCCGACTTGGAGTACACAAGAAAATCGTTGATGGACACCACGACGAAAGAATTAATAAACGGTCTCAGAACTCTATTCATCATATCCATGAAAATTGCAAGTGCATTCGTCACTCCAAACGGCATAACTAAGAATTCGTAATGCCCGTGTCGAGTTCTGAACGCAGTCTTATGCACATCTTTAGTCTTCACTCGAACTTGATGATATCCTGATCGAAGATCTATTTTGGAGAAGACAGCTTCTCCTTGTAGACGATCGAACAGGTCGTCAATTCGGGGAATATGATACATATTCTAAACAGTGACCTTATTCAGCTCCCGGTAATCGATGCACATCTCATCGAACCATCCTTCTTCGTTACCAACAGCACCGGTGCTCCCCAGGACGACGCACTTGGTTGAATAAAGCCTTTCTCCAATAGTTCCTCAGTCTGCCGTTTGATCTCATCCTGCTCCACAGGCGTCATCCTATACGGTGCCTTGGAAATGGGTGCACTCCCTGTCTGAATAGTGATGCTGAACTCCACATCAGGATGCGGGGGTAATCCAGGAAAATCCTCTATGAACACAATCGGGTGATCCCGAACCACAGGATTTTGCTGCACCTCTACCGGAACAGTTCCTCAATCTGCCGTTTGATCTCATCCTGCTCCACAGGCGCCATCCTATACGGTGCCTTGGAAATGGGTGCACTCCTTGGCTGAATAGTGATGCTGAACTCCACATCAGGATGCGGGGGTAACCCAGGAAAATCCTCCAAGAACACAATCGGGTGTCCCGAACCACAAAAATTTGCTGCACTTCTACCCGGAACATCCCTCTTGCTGATAGCTGCAACCAAAATAGAACATCTATTCTTTCCTTGGAAAGTGACTTCAGGACTACCTGGAGCCTTCACTGTTACTTTCTTGGTCTTGCACTCGATGCTTGCACTGTACACCGACATCCAATCAATGCTAATGATAACATCGACTGTAACCCCTGTTTTCCATTTTGTGAACTTTTGAGTGTATTTTTCATTTTGGTGTATTTACTCTCTTTGCATTCCTCTTGTATTTCTCTTGGACCGTATATTGGATTTTTTATCTCAATATATATATGCGTTTTATTTTCCTTGTCTTCTTTAATCGGAATTCTTGATTCTTGTTCGTTTCTTGTTTCGTTCCTTTTTTATTGAGCTTTTATTTAGGATTCACACTATTTTATATTTCCTTTTCTATTGTTTGTTCATTTTGCCTTATCTATATTTTTGCTTAAATTCCTAATACCCTGTTGAACTCCTTTAACCCATTTATCCATATACTTAACCATACCCACTATATTAAATCCTATTCAGAAAACACCCAACCCAATTAATACACCCAGCCTAATTAACTACTTAACCCATTTTTAACCATCTGTGTTTTCAAAACCAATTAACCAATCCTATTGAAACTCTAAACCTATTAATTACCTCCTTATTCACTACTCTCCATCTTGTGTGTCTCCCATGCAACCCGAACCGAAAACCCCTGTGCCACCTTCCCCCTATGTTACCCTAACCCTACTTCAACTCATATTTATACCCCCCTTCAACCCATGCAGCCGACCCCTTTTCCTCCTAGCCTCCGTTGCTCCTAGCCGCTCTCTCTATCCTACCCGCTCTCTCCCTCCTTCGTCCTCACCCCAACCCACTGCACCGGCCTACCCTGCACCCCCATTCCTGCGAAGCCTCTCTCTCGCTATCTCTGTTCGGCAGCAGCAGTAGCATCTGCAGCCGGCGACGCAACCAGCGCTGCCAGCCGCCAGCCGTTCTCCGTGGTCTTCATCACGGTTCCTCGTTCCCCATGTTCTTGCGTGTGTGTCGTGGTTAGTTACTTGAATTCTTGGGCATTGATTTTTGGTACACGTGTCTTTTTGTGCACTTGGATCTTTGGTCGATCGTCGTTGTTCGTGGTGTTCGTTGTTGGGTTCGTGCTCCGTTCATAGTTCGTGAGTTTTTGTTTGTGAGTTTTGGTGTGTTCATGGTTCGTTGGTATTCGTGGTTCATTTCTAGGAATCTGTTCCTATTATTCTTGCTTGGAGTCGTTTTCATCATTGGTTAAGGTAAGTAACTTGTACTCAATTTCTTTGTATGATACAAGTCATAAATTTCGCTTGTAGTGTAGTTGGGTTCTAGAGACAACTCGTGTGTGTGTTATCTTGATAAGTATTGTTTCTATAGTGCTATTTGACCATAGCTGCCTCACGACACAAATTTAACATGAAACAACTTAGGTTTTGACCGTTCTTGATGTGATTATATTTGTGAGTTAATTATGAGAAATCGTGTTTTTGTTTGGATCCATGTGATATACTTGTTGTGGCCATGTCATATACCATATTTCATATTGTTTGGACACTTAGTAAACTCTATAACATGTTTGGTTGTGTTTGGAATGAGCTTCGTATGTTGTATGTTGATTTGTTGTTAAAAGGAAAATCTGTATTTTGTCAATGATCACTTTTGATTGCTATTTTAGACCATATTAAGGTCAGTATCTTAAGTTCAGTATTGAACATGACTTTTAGAGAAATACGTCTTCTTTCCAAACTCTCTGACCTTGGTCGATTTTGTTTTCTTATGTGTGAGATATGATTGTTTTACTACAGGGTGTATTTCATTTCCAGATTTCGTTTCTTGATGATTTCGATGACTAAACTATTTTGATAATAGTGCTAAGCATATTATTTTGATCGAAAATTTTGGATAGTATTTCTATACCTATTTAAAGAATATCCAGAATTTTTGTGAATTTTATTGATGAGTTTTATATACCGTTCCATGCTTGTTTATAAAAACTATACTTGCTGGATTTTGCTCGCTGTTCTGTAAAGATTTGTACTTTCACCCTAATTCCTTTTCCTGTTTGAAAAATATTTATGAAATATGAAAGTTAGCTTATTTTGTCTATTTTCATCTTCCTTTGGCAGATTTGGATTTTGTTTCATGGTTTGCGAGATATTACAGTTTTCGTACAGCAGTGGGAATTCCAGATTTGCCAAACTATCGTTTCTTGATGTTTTCTGATTTTTGTTGACTGAACTAATCTTAATGGAAAATTATGAAACTTTATATTCTAATACTAGACATATAGGGGAATATCTCAGATTTTTCCTGGATTTATTTGAGATGTTTTGATGTTGTTTTTCTGACTGTGAATTAGATTTACTGATTTCTGGCTGAACGTATTTTCTGGATTCAAATCAGTTTTGAGACTTGATTTTATGAAATACTATATGACTTATTTGTATTCGTTGGATTCGGTTGAGAGTCTATATTCTAGACCTTCCGACTGATTCAGATTTGCATGTTTGTAACAATGGAAATTTTAGTTTTACTGCAGTATGGTCTTGCTGTCCTGAACCAGAAATTTGGTTATTTTATCCCTTTATGAGTTATCTTGCACCCATACATGTTTATCTTGCAACTTGAACTTTTTATTTGATCATACCGTGATATAATTACTTTTTTCGTGACACATACATGCTTGTTTGACATTAATAATAAAATAACCAAGTCGGGGTTTAAAGGGACAGATCTAATATGGATAATTCAGAAACGTGTATTCGGAAGAGAATCTATTGATTCTATGTGATATTTGGCTTGATATTTAAGACTTGGCTTGATACTTGATTACTTGAGGCTTGATATTTCACTTGGCTTGATACTTGATACTTGAGGCTTGAAACTTCACTCTTGAGGCTTGTTTACTTGATACTTGAGGCTTGATACTTCACTCTTGAGGCTTGTTTACTTGATTTCTTGAGGCATATCCCTGAGTACACTGCCCTTTATGGTCCACTATAAAATCTAAAGCAAAATTGATTGTTGTAGCAACCATGCGGTATGGGATGCATGAAGTGCTACCTAGATAGTAATAACTACAAGACTTATACATGACACTTAGACTTGATACATGCTTACTTGATACTTGATTACATGATACATGAGACTTGATGCATGAACATGATACTTGACACTTGTACTTGACTACTTGACACTTGTTACTTGTTACTTGATTTTGTGATACTTGATTCGTGATACTTGATACTTGTTTACATGATACTTGTTCACTTGACACTTGATACATGCCACTTGTACTTGTTCATCTTGCCATGTTAGTATTCTAATTTGTTATCATGTATATTCCATACTATTATTAGTTAGTTTTCCCATGTACTTGTATCCTGCATTACAAGCGGCCCATAACTTGCAATTGATGGGTACTTATTTTCTTTTTCCTATCCCTGCAATTGTTAAATTGCAGATTTTGGAGAACAGGTTCCAGATGGTATCAGTGACATGAGATACTAGTTGCTGAATTTTGCTATCATTGTTTCTTGCAGCTTGGTTTGAAAATACTGTATTTTGATACTTGGATTTATTTGTATTTAGGAAATGTGACCCAGGATATTTGACTTATTTATATCATGATTATTTGAGATTAATTTATTTTGGTTTCAAGTATTCTTGTTGGTATTTTGGTTCATATGTGCATGATTGGTTGATTCTTTTGCTTCCGACTCAGATTATTCTTGTGAAATGTTGTAAAGATTCTTGAACAGTTTATGGATGATGAAAATCATTCGCTGGGCTTAGTCACGTATCCGTATTCCGTATTCTCTTTTGGGAACCAGGGCGTGACATCGACTCCCAAGACATTAAGCTCGATCAGATCAATCCCGAAAATTCTGTCCCCAATCTCGATCTCGCAGTCCACTTAGTACCGATCAGTGGTTAAAGTCTCCTCTGATGGAGTAGCTACCGCCAAGACCTTGCCTAGAAAGACTTTCGGTTTGACTCCCAAAACTTTAGCAAAGTTAGGTGATACAAAGTGTGAGAGGATCCAGTATCGAACAAAACAAAAGCTTTCTTTCCATTCAAATAAAGTTCTCCTGTTACATAACACACACTTGTTACATAACAGTTCACTATAAAAGCGGGAAAAAGAGAAACAATGGAAAACATTCCTAAACATTCTCCCTCGTACCAGTGATGACGTGATCCACCTCATCAGCGTCAGCTTCAGTCAAGGCAAATACTCGCCCCTGCTAGTACGGCTTCTTCCCAACTTGCTGCATTGGTCCACTACGGGTGACATTCTGCGACCTGGGGCATTGAGACTTGTAATGTCCCGTCTCACCACAGTTGAAGCAAGTCACCACCGGAGGTCTCACCTAATTGTTTCCTGGTCTCCCAGCTATGTTGACAGCATTCGCCCCAGTTGGTTTGAACCTCTGGACCGGCGGCTGTCCCCTGAATTGCAAAAAACTGCTGGCCTCTTCCTAACATTCCAAATGGTCCACCGATTCTGAACAGCATGGAATTGCTCCATATCTGCCTCAGTGGCTGCAGCTCGTTTGACCAACTTGTCAAACGTTCTGATACCGAGGGGTATCATCCTGGATTTCAAACTTTGACTCAAACCATGCTAGAACTTTCGAGCCTTCTTCGCCTCGTCCATCACCAGTTCGGGCGCATACCTCGAGAGCTGAGTGAACCTTGTCTCATACTCCCTAACCTGACATGCTGCCATGCTGCAGCGCTAGAAATTCCATGGCCTTCTTCTCCTGAACATCTAATGGAAAATAATGACTACGGGACTCCTCCAAGAATTCTTCCCAGCCAAGAACAGTATCTCCCATCGTCCGCTTCATCGACTGCCACCATACAGCTGCATCCTTCTCGATCTGCAGTGTAGCCAACTTCACCTTGCTGCCCTCGAGTACGGGTGGTTTTATCCGCTTGAATGATTCCACGAGTTTGATTGCTTCGGGTACTGGATTCACATGCACTCTCCCTTGGTTCTGATTCATGGCAACGACATTGAGTGTCTGATAGACCCTCGCTAGCTCCATTTCCAAGTCCAGACCTTCTCCGCTTCTAGCTCTTCTTCCGGCCATATTCTAATGCAAAAGATCCATTAAATTTGAAGTAGAAAATATGAATTTAAATCAACTTTTCATTTCATTGGATTCCAAACTTTATACATTCGAATTTAAAAACATTTCTGACATCAAATAAAAGCAGTAAGAAGATACAATAGTCTAGTTCCTACGGTTCCTCTTGGCTTCTCGAAGCTCTTCCCATAGTTCCGCCACTTCTTCCTTCAGTACATCGTACATGTTTTTCCTCTTCTCGAGTTCCCAAACACGATGACTGAGAGTTGCAATGCTCTTCTTGCACTTCGCACATTATGTCTGCAGCAGCTTCGCTCTCTCTCTCTCTGAGTCTCTACCTGCCTCTCAAGAGACACAATGAGACTACTCGGAACTAGTTCTTCCTTGTCGGAGGAATCATCAGATGAATCCGGAGGTGCAGTGATCTCTCGGGACTCAGGCCATTCCTCTGCAAATTCTTCAGGATCTTCTTCATCTGAATCAGCTTGCCCGGGGTAGTAATCCTCCTCAACTATGTGCCAGTCGTCATCTCCAGCTGGGTCGAAGTGGTCTGCCATCTTAGAGAAAGGAGAAGAAGAAACATAAATCTTAGAGCAACACCAATGTAAGTGACTTATATTTAAATCTCTAGACGCAACACCCGCTCTAATGTCCACTTTTAGGGTGTCGTTCCTTATAAATTTGTACTACTTGGAAGCGTGACTCTGATACCACTCTGTAACACCCCCAATTTCAGAACAGACTGAATCCGGAGTTCCACGGGATCTTTACACTTCTCTTCGTACAATTTTACAGGGAATTAAAAACTTTTGTTACATCAGAGTTTACATTTACATTACATATTTACACCGGAAGCAATTTACAACAAATTATATGAATAGAAATGTACAACACTTGAATCATTCTTTAAGCAGAATGTAAACTTTAGTCTTGTTAATCACTTTATCCTGCATAGAAACTGTGGGCACGTCAGTTGCTTACAACCAACGAAATATTATATACGGCTATCCTCTCTATGCCGAACAGTATAACGATTTTCAAATACTTAAAAAAACCACAAACTAGATCACAAATAAAACTACAAGGGACTATCTTATTGATGTCGTGTTGTGCGGTGCACTTAGTCCTTAATGCAGTTATGTTTGTTACATGACACTAATGCACACTTGTTCAGATTCTATGCATCCTGTACTACATAGGTCTGATGGCAAGCCCTTAACCGTTCTTCATCTTGTAGGGTTCAATCCCTCTTTATGACTTAAACTACTACTGTAACTACGATAAGCATCCTAGATGTTCTATGTGTTACGAGCTCATGTCCAGACAGCCTAGGGGGGAATCCCACGTCATGTCACGACGCATCGTGAAGAACCTATTGACAATTCAGCCTCCGTCTTGGGACATGACACCACCCGCAGTCAACAACACCCCACAAGCGTTGCCTACGGTACGGACTCCTGGAGACATCCACATCATAAGACGAGGCATCGTGTAAACATCCTGTGAATACTCTCACACCATAGCTCCAAGGCCCTCATACTCGTGTTTTTCTCTTATTTTGGTCACATCTTCACTATGTATCTAGTCCTTAGTTATTTGAATCATGAACAAAATCAGTTCTCTAGAGTTAGCCCTTCCACTATACCGGTCTTAACCATTTATATAACATGACCCAAATCTTGGTCTTTTCATTTCAAATCTCATTTCAACAATCTCTTTTTCAATGCCGGTATAAGGCTTAGCTACGCTCTAGTTTCCAATTTCGATTCAAAATCACAAAAATTGAGTTTTCATACTCATATAGTCTTTTTCATAGTTCAAATAAATTTCCTTCTCTTTTCTATAATTCAGCTTCATACATAAGATCAATTTCAATTTATAACATTCTCATTCAAAAAAATAAGTCTCAATAATTTGATTTAATTTCTGTACTATTATTTCTTTTTCTCCAAAATCAAGATCATATTTCATTTATCTTTCAAATGCGTGCATTACCCAAATAAAGAACACAATCCATAAACGAATACATTACAAGTTCTTTTTATACAAGATTCTCTTTTACAATTTGGTATAACTCCTCCTGGATAAAAATCCCTTTTTTTATACTTATGCAAATATCAATTATATAGGGTTCTACTCAATTTTTACTTCTCACACTCTTTAATTTAAGTCAAAATAGTGTGCAAATATTTTTCATGAGGTCCATATATTTTTATAATAATTATAATATTTTTTCCCGAATTTTAAAAATCAAAAATCACAAAAAAAACATTAAAACCGAAAAAGGGGTTTTAAAATGTCGAGTTCAGGAAGAAACCAGCGACCAAAGCCAAGCCCAATGCTATAGTGCAGCGCACTATGGCGCACACGCTAATAAGAAAGGACATGGTGCAACCACGTCAAAATGGAGGGCTCAAACTCATATGAACCCATTCCCAAAATTCGGATTTTTCCCAAAAAATATAAAACAAAAGCCTCTTGTTCAGTTTCGAACCCGAGATCAAGACCAGACCCACGCTACAGTAAGCGCACCCAAACGCACCCGCTAACCAAATAGTCCAAGTGGCTAATCCGGTATGAGTTGGGTTTTTAGGGGTTTGATTCGAGTTTCGGTTCATTTGAATTTTCCTAAAAATAACTATTTTCAAATTTGTTTCTTCTCCACTTTCATTCAAAATTTTCAGAATAAAACTTTTATGCATTTCTAATATATCAGTAACTTAAAACTTAATTTTTGACATAAAAAGTGTAATTTTTCTATCTGAATACAAATTTGTCTACAATTTCAAAAATGTACATACAAATGTTGTTTCTTTTATAAGTTTGCATTCAAACTTCTCATGGATCTCTTTTATTATTTTTAGTTAACCAAACATTTCAGTAACAATCATCCCTTTTTCATATTATTAACAAGTGAATTATCAAAAATCCCCTTTATGCATGGTTATCATTTCGACCAACTAAACATTCAATTATGTCTCCTTAGTTAGCAGAATCAATCAATTAAAGCATGGTATCATGGTCAATTATAAACTAACAATCACAATTTGCAACTAATTAACATTCTTTTCACATACAATCAACCATTGCAATTTTGTCTCATTTTCACATATGGCTAAATTAACTAAAGTTTCTTCTCAATTTTATCAACCATACCCTAGCATGATATCTAATTAGAAGTTTAAGAAAACCACCCACCTTTAATGGAGAGAAAACCAAACAAAACTCCTAGGGATCTCGTACAACGAACAAGTGAAGCCTTCTCCTCCTAGATCGAGCCACCAAAAGCCACCGCCTCCTTGTGCTAGATAGAACCCGAGCCTCCCCTTCTTGTTCCTTGGTGTAGTCCGGCCTCCCCTCCTTGAGTTGAAGAAACACACACTAGTACTCAATCTTTTAATCTCACAAACTACTCAATCTTTTGTCTCACTAAATTGCCTCTCTTTCTTCCTTTATATTCTTTTCTTTTCAAAATTTTAAGTGTGAGAATGAAGAGTGTAGGGAGGGGTATTTATACATATTTTGAGGGTGAATGGAGGGCTAGGATGAGATCAAATGGTTAGGGATCAAGGGTCTAGATGAACTAGGGAGTTATAGAAACTACCCATGATGAAGCAACCAACTCCCCACCACTCCCTTCTCTCCCACTCTCCCAATCCCATCCGGCCTAGGTACAAAAGTGTGCAATGCACACTCTAGTGCATGCACGTGCCAACTAGTACCCCTCCTTTACAAGTTGTTCATGTGAATAAAATTAATTGTTCACTAAACTTGTCTACACTACAAGTTAGATTTAATAAAAGAGAAATTAAGTTAAATGGGCTCACTAATGGGCTAGTTAACAATGGGCTCTCCTAATTAAATTAATTAATTAAATAAGAATGGCCTAAAAGAGACAAATAGGCCTAGGATTTAATTTGGCTTTTAAAATAATCTTTTTGGAAAATAAAGAGAACAAGAAATATTTTTATAAAAGAAATTATACATATGAAATTATATGTGCAAAACACGTAAAATCACAAACTCTACATAAATAGATTTTAGGGTGTTACATAAACACATATACAACTAATTAGATTGAATTACCCTTGATTATATGCATTTACAACGATCTTTTAGTCAAGTTTTGCTCATTCCAATATCAAACAGATCATGCATGTTAAAAAAAGTAAAGAACTCTTCTTTATTCGATCCTTAAGCATCAACATGATACAATCTTAATATTCATGATCAAATCATCAAGAATATGGGGAAAACAGTATATACATGAGTTCTACTAAGTTCTTAACATTCTTAAGTCATCCATATAATAAATTTCATCCGTATAGTTGCATACTCATTCAAGAAAGTCATATTTTTAATTATCCATCCATCAATTTATTTACTCTATCAACGTACAATCTTCTATTCCTTCCAAAAAAAGGTACAATCTTCTAGCATGCATTCTACAAGACAAATCATCATATTTAATATGCATAGAAAAACAAGAAATCAAACACATATCACTCACCTTAATGAAGATTCAACGAAGATAATAAAGAAATAAGAAAAGCCCTTCCTTTTTGCAAAAAATCCAAGATCCTCACTTCGAGACTCCAAGAAATCAATAATAAAAGAATGCTTTTGTTTTTTGCAGAAAAGAGACGGCTGTAGCAGCACCTATATAGGCCAAATCTGATGTATTAGGGTTTGAGAAGATTTTGCAAAATATTCCTTTAGAATATAACTTTACATATGTAGATCCTTTATAATAGGTAACTAGATTAACCAATTTAGTTGAGGTTAAATCAAAAATATCCTCCCAGATCAAGCTCAGATCTTATCAGCAGTTTGGCCCTCAGATTGTCATCCGAACCCCAACTAAAAAAACTCCCAGTTCCCGCAAAGTGACAAATTGGACGAAAATACTTTTATTGCAACAAGACAAGAGTTACATGTCAGAATTACAAGCACAAAGTACATAACAATTACAAATACAAGATGCAGAGGGACGAACCTAGGAGACTCCCTTGTTATCATCTGGATTCATTCTCACGTTATCCACACCAACAGAGTGTAACGCCCCGAATTCCAAATAAGACCGAATTCGAGATTCCACAGGATCTTTGTACTTCACTTCGTACAATTTTACAAGGAAATTTAAAATTTTCATCATACATCAGAGTTCTTTTACAATTTTTTACACAGCGGAAAATAAAAAGAAATACAACAATGAAATAATATACAACTTATACAACTTTATCAATGTAATTAATCAACAGCATCATAACATCTTTACTTCTTCATGAAAATGTCTATTACCTGCATAATATGCCGTGGGCACGTCAGTTACTTACAACTGACGAAAATGTTATACTCGGTCATCCTCTCTCTACCGTAAATATAACGATCTCAATACTTTATCAAACCACAATTTGAATGCAAAAATAAAGTGTTAAATGTGACTACACTAAACATGTAAGTATATGGGATGCCTTAATGCCTAATGTAGATATTTTATTCTAAGATGACACTAATGCATACTTGTTCGGATTCTATGCATCCCATACTACATAGGACCGAGGGCAAGCACCTACGAACTCCAAATTAAAGGGTTCGATCCCTCGCCATGACAACTACCCAGTAATAAGAATAAGGTTCAGCTATTCCATGAGTACGGATCCCAGTCCCGGAGTACACCGCCTGACTGTTATACAGACTCATCGTCGTGCGAATATCCCGCAAGTGCCCCTCTAGCCCCGGTATACGTATATACACTGGAGTACGATAAACTATTCGCCTGACTACGCATAGTCCCGAATTTAAAAATAAAAATTCGTCTCCATCGAAGCAACCTCAGTCCCGGAGTACACCGCCCGACTGGGTCTATAGTCCCGGAGTACACCGCCCGACTATATAGAGTGCCCCACTTACGTTTGCCCAAGTTTTACTATATCTTCTCTTAAGTGCCTAGTTCTTAAGTTGAAGACATGAATCAATTACAACCCTTAGAGTTAGCTTTAACCCCCTACCGGACTTAAGCACAACACCGAGATAGCTCCATAGCCATATCTCAAAATATATCAATCATTTAATTTAACTTGCCGGTACCCGGGGCCTCATTACACCTCTAGTTCACAACTTTCATGTACTCGAATCTATGGGTACTCATACCCTTCAATAATCATGTCTTAACACAAAGTATTCTTATCTTCAACTCATTCATAAATAGATCAATGTCTTATTTAGCACTTATTCATGATTCATTTACCACTCAAAATAGAACAACAATTCCTTTCATGAACAAAAGATTCATCACTATAAATTTTATTAGCAATTTAAACAATTCAAATCTCAATTCACATCAAGTATTATTTACTCAACATAAGTGTTTGTTTACAACAAGAGAGTTTCATAACTTGTCACATATTTTTCTCTTCTTTTCAAAAATAAAGATCATATACTCAAATAATAATTTTGGAATCAAAAACTCATTTACTATCTCAATTCCACTTTTTACTTTCTTAAAATATACAAGAATAATTTTTAAACTATTTCTAATAATTTCTATGTGATTTTATATGAACAATAGAATTTATTCCTAACCTTATTCACATTAGAGAATCTCAAATATATTAAAAATCCCAAAAAACTTCAAAAAGGTGGCCTTCGGTTTCGAACCCAAGACCTGCCGACACACACAGCCAGCGCCCAAAGCCCATCACGCTAGCCACCAAGTCCATTCGGACTTTGTGTCAAATATCATACCGAAAACCCCAAATGCTGAGCTTCTGGTTTCGAATTTTAAAATCATGAAACAAAAATAAATGTGTCCAAGAAAATTTTGAACCTAAGATCTCTTACAAGTAGTGCACTGTGGTGCACTGGCTAACCAGTAAGTCCAAGTGTGATTACTGATATCGAATTACACTAATATACTTTTGTTCAAACTTACTGTTATTCAATTATTTTCACAAACTCGATTTTGCATTTGATCTAATCTTTCTAATTGATTATAATTATCTCACTTATACTAAGTTTACTTGAAATCAGTAATTCACGAATTTCCAAACTTTTATTCTAAATATTGCATCTATATTCAAATTATCTCCTTCTCTTGAATGAAAAAAAGTTTCATTTCTCCATTTTAATCAAAAATAACATAATGTATCTCTTGAAAATAAGTTTTAAAATGATTCTATGTATGTCAATTCGATTTCACCCAAAAATTCATTTTTATCAAAATGGAAAAATTCTCAACAAGTGATCTTTCCATTATATATTTCTACATTTACACATTAACATGCATATATGGCCATAACCCCTTTTCTCATTTCAAATTAATATGATGACAACTTATTTCTTTAATCACATAAAAAATTGCTACAATTCATAGCACACATAAAGGTATGGATTTTATTCACTAATTATCACATCAACTTTATACTACTCATGTAATAAATTATCATGCATATCTCATAATTTAGAAAAAAAAACATAGGATTACTCATATCACATCAATTGATCTATATTACTAAATATCATGTTCTAGCATGCTCAAACTAAAATTTAGAAAATATCAAGACCACCCACCTCTTATGAAGAATGAAAATCAAGAATGAAGAGACACTTCTAGCTCCTAGCTCCAACTAGCACCTCCTTATCCTTCTCTTCCTAGCAAGCCTCCAAAGCACAAGAAATACTCTCTTTCTCTCTTTCTTTTTCCTCTCTTTATTTTTGTTTAGTCTATGTGTGAAATGAGAAAGAAATTTGGGTGCATTTATAGGACAATGTGAGGGTTCAAAGTGCAAATTTCTCCACCTAATATATTACTCCACTTAATTCTCCAACTCTTCATTACCCTCACTCCCATAACTCTTAACTCTTCACTACTCCACCTCTTCAAAAATCCAACTCCCATCTCTTCATGTACCAAACCAGCCTATCATACCCAAACTGGTCAAGCACAGTAAAAGCCCACTCCAACTTCAATGCCACGTCAGCAACAAACAGCATAATAGGCTATTTTTATCAAACCGTGGGACCCCCATGTGCTGTCCACGTCAACCATCTATTGACGAAGTCAACAGAGAAATCTTACAGCACATAGCTTGTCGTTTACACATCGTGGGCCCCCCACCTCAAATCACTATTCCTTCATTCATTAAATACCCACATATGCCACAAGCCATTTTAATACACACACATATATATATACCATCTATATATAAACTGTATAATACATACATATGTTTTACTACTGTTATATTATTATTATTATTATTATTATTATTATTATTATTATTATCAAAAATGAATACGCTCAAATACGCGCTCCGAAACACATACTTCGTACGTACAAATACCGAAATACGAAAATCGACTCTATCAACAGAAATATATTAAAAATATAATCGAAAACAATATAAGAAAATATATTTATTAATTTATACATATTTCACGATGTAATTACTACGTACATAGAAAATACGTACATTACACGTACAAAATTATTTTGATCAAAAATAGGAAAAATGAATTTTCGTTCTATAAAACAAATTCGAATACATAAAATAAATAATTGAAACCCAGAAAATATCACCCGTAGCGGTGGAAAATACGTTATTAATACGTGCATCGAAAACACGTAAAAAGCACGTAAAAATACAGAGATTGAAATATTGCATTTGAGTTGAGGCAAATATGATAAAATCAATACGAGAAATGCGTAAAGAGTCGAAAATCAAGATACGTAGTGAAAACACATTACAAAATACACTTGCGTAACACACAAAGGCAAAATTGTCACTTTCAATTTTGCGGGGTGTTACACTCTCCTCCCCTTAGAATAGTTCTGTCCCCGGAACTCGCTAGGGAAAAGATTGTATTTTGTACACACCAAAAAAAATATCATTATTGTATATAGAAAACCGCAAACTTTAAGAAGAATAAATGTAGTATAAAAATACGCAACGAGGAAAAACAAAACAAACTCTATATAAGAAAACTATGAGCATCAAAATTTTATAAGATCGAAACAAGAAAACTCGGTGAAATAACATAAGGAAATAAATATGACCATAAAAAATAGGATAGATTGAAAGAAGTTTTCATACAAAACTACTATTACGGAAAACATTAGATAGAAGGAAGAATCAATTAAATTTTTAATTGCGGAATAGTTTGGAAAACAATGTAATAAAGCGAAACATAGTCGATGGGTAATTTATAAATAGGTTTAGTAGTCAAAATCTTTCAAAATAAATAGCGATAGAATAATAAAATCGCAAAACTGAATTGGTACTGTATGACAAAAATTGAATTGGCAATTTAGAAGAAAACTATTGGATAACAGTTTGAAAAAATAAATAAAAATGAAATTTAGTTAAAAGCATAAACAAATTAATATCATAAATATTTGAAAGGCAAATATTATAATTATACATATGATTTGAAAAGATACAGAAGGCATACATCGAAATACTTTCGAATTGTTAAGTAAAGCAAGAAAAACCAACATACAAAACTTATATATGTATATAAGCGAAAAATTTTATAGGGTGAAAAAACCAATACGAAAATCATGAATGGTTGTAGGAGTAAAACAAAACATTATAGTGGAAAAAGTAATAACACATCACAAAAAACCAATTATATGGAAGTAAATTATGAATCGTAAACAAAATATATAAATAATAACATATATATATATATATATATATATATATATATATATATATATATATATATATATATATATATATATATATTGTTAGGTGAGTAGCCACCAAATAGCAATATAAAACACCATGAAGTGGTATAAAATGCTAACTCATGTAAACATTCAAAATAAGAAAGAAGACGGCAAGATAGTTGAGATTAAGTAGTAAATACACAAGTAGGATAAATATAGAAATCAGTATAAATAATATAATGCTAGGTTGCAAAATATTATAAAATAGTATAAGCTAGTACAAAAATAGGATAGGGGTAAGTAAATATTATAGAAAACAAAGTAGGGGTTATCAAAGTAGAAAATCTACTTCAGGTGTAGGTTTGCCTCGTTGGTGTCCAATTGCAAGCTTGCCTCCTTGACCTCAAGTTGCAGAATTCCCTCTACGACATCCGTTTACAGTTTGCCTTCATTGACGTCTAGTTGCAGATTTTCCCTCTCGACATTATGTTACACCAGAACGGGAGATGGAAAGACGTAATCTTCCATATATACTTGGATATTGGGATGTTTAATAAAATGTAGTATTATGTTTGAAATCAGTGATATAAAAGTGGATGGAAAAGTTGCAAATAAAGTAGAAAATTATGACGATAAAATATTAAAATAGAGAGACTTTAAATATAGGATATACAAAATTTGTAGTATTGAAAATGAAAACATTGTAAAGCTATGCACGAAATGAAAATACAAATGAAAACAATGTATTATATTGAAGAAGCGTAAAACTACAAAATTAATGAGGAGCGATTAATAGTAAAAGTTAATGCAACAAAACAATTTAGTAGATTATATGCAACAACGATAGTATCGAATATAGTCAATAAAACAAAATGGTATGTCTTATTTATATATGTGGAAAATTTCAATCTTATTAAGAAATATATTGAAATATATAATACAATATAAGATAATGAAAAATATAGTATCATAAAAAATGAATGCACATAAGAAAATTTCATAAGCAAAATTCAAAGTATAATAGAAATAGTCAATGAAGAAAATAATAGTTGCAATAATACGAAACGTAATAACAAATGTAAACGGGTGAACATAAAGTAACACAAAAACACGAAGGACAAATCTTTAAGATTGAAAGCAGATAAAACAAATTCAAAAGATCAATACTGATGAAGATATACAAAATAATAAGTGATTTAATAGTATTGAAAAATATTGAATGTTGAAAAATACTATGATAAAATCCACAAAAAATAATTTGAAAGGGAAGTGTGTCTACGTGTAGTGTATCATGAATGTAGGTTCAACCAACCACGCTTCCACTGTGCCACTCTGATACCCAGGGAAAATGTACTCGCATACAATCTCACATCAATGTATACGAGGAGAACATCATGAATGAAGGTTCAATAACTACTTCATTCATGACTCCAGCCATTCAATAGGAAAAGGGAAGAGAAAACATCAGTGTATAGAGCAACACAAATGTAAATCAATAACATTTAAATCTCTATAAGCTGAAACTCATACTCTACTGTCCACTCTAGGATGTCTTTCTTTATAAATTTGTACTACTTATGAAGCGTGGCTCTGATATCATCTGTAACGCCCCGAATTCCAAATAAGACCGAATTCGAGATTCCACAGGATCTTTGCACTTCACTTCGTACAATTTTACAAGAAAATTTAAACTTTTCATCATACATTAGAGTTCTTTTACAATTGTTTACACAGTGGAGATAAAAAGAAATACAACAATGAAATAATATACAACTTATACAACTTTATCAATGTAATTAATCAACAGAATCATAACATCTTTACTTCTTCATGAAAATGTCAATTACCTTCATAATAAGCTGTGGGCACGTCAGTTACTTACAACTGATGAAAATGTTATACTCTGCCATTCTCTCTATGCCGTACATATAACGATCTCAATACTTTATCAAACCACAATTTGAATGCAAAAATAAAGTGTTAAATGTGACTACACTAAACATGTAAGTGTATGCGATGCCTTAATGCCTAATGCAGATATTTTATTCAAAGATGACACTAATGCATACTTGTACGGATTCTATGCATCCCATACTACATAGGTTCGAGGGCAAACACCTACGTACTCCACATTAAAGGAGTCGATCCCACGCCATGACAACTACCCAGTAATAAGAACAAGGTTCAGATATTTCACGAGTACGGATCCCAGTCCCGGAGTACACCACCCGACTGTTATACAGACTCCTCGTCGTGCGAATATATCGCAAGTGCCCCTCTATCCCTGGTATACGTATATACACTGGAGTACGATAAACTATCCGCCCAACTACGCATAGTTTCGGATTTAAAAATAAAAATTTATCTCCATTGAAGCAACCTCAGTCTCGGAGTACATCGCCCGACTGGGTCTATAGTCCCAGAGTACACCGCCCGACTATATAAGGTGCCCCACTTACGTTTGCCCAAGTTTTACTACATCTTCTCTTATGTGCCTAGTTCTTAAGTTTAATACATGAATCAATTACAACTCCTAGAGTTAGCTTTAACCCCCTACCGGTCTTAATCACAAAACCGAGATAGCTCCATAGCCATATCTCAAAATATATCAATCATTTAATTTAATTGCTGGTACCCAGAGCCTCACTACACCTCTAGATCACAATTCTTCATGTACTCGAATCTAAGTGTAATGCCCTGATTTTTCATTTAATGAAAAGTTATTTAGTTTGCACGTAGTGTGCATGTGCAATATTTTTGGTTAATATTTTCATCAAGATGAGTATAGATATTTAAATATGTGCCTTTAATTATTTTTCTATAAAGCCTTCTTTCAAAAGCCTTTTCTTTTAAAAGCCCAAAATTAATTTAATTTATTATTTTTATAATAATTATTTTGGCCCATAAACTAAAGCCCATGGACTATTTTTATACAACTTGTCATGTAGAATACAATTTAAAGACTATTTTATTTTTATACAAAAATTTAATATACAATTTTTGGACCAAGTGGCATGCACGTGCATTGCACGTACACGTGCAATGTGCATTCCTACACTAGGCCGGTTTTGATCTTTTGGGAGGGAAAACCAAAATTTTTAATGGAGATCATGGTGTGGTGGTTGCTTGGTTGTGGGTAGTTAATGCAACTCCTACTTTCATCCTAGCCCTCCATCTTACAACCAACCAATTGATCCTAGCCTTCCATTCTCTTTGATTTTTAGTATAAACATCCTCCCATGGCTAGTTATTCTTGTGTAAAATTATTCTCTTCCAAATATATAGTCTAAATTATATTATCTATTAGTATTTTGTGAGTTAAAAGATTGAGAGTGTGTGGGATCTTGTGCTTGCAACATCAAGGGGAGGTTGGCATCAAGAAGAGGGAGCATTCGGTGAGGTGTGCTTGGAGGCTTGGTGCACGTGTTCAAGGAGGAGCAATTCGTCGCAAGGACATTTGTCTAGGGATTGCTAGTGAATTTTCTCTCCATACAAGGTGGGTAAATTTTCTATATTCTAATTAGGGATGCATGCTAGATTAAATTGAATGAATGAGGCATGAAAAATATTAATAAGAGTACACTTTTAATTAGACATTGACCTATAAATTGATTGGAATGTGGGTGTGCAAATTGTATGTGATTTGATTAGTAAAAATATAAGTTTGTATGGATTAATTATAACCATGGATTGTTAAAGAAAGTCTCATTATTCTACATCAGAAATTATATACACAAGTTAGTAGATTGGCAATGCTACTTCATGTGAATAAATGGATCTTTGTGTGATATTGAAATATATGAAATAAATTATAGATTGGTATGCATGATAAAGGGTTAAAAACAGAGAATTAATCCTTAGTTGCTAATAAAAGGATTAATGGTATTAGTTGTTAATAGATGTCGAAATAAAGAAGGTGGTGATTATCATGTAGAATTCGAATCAATTGTATGAAAATATGTTTTAATTGTTGAAAAGAATTATTTTTTTCATACTGATATGTAAATTAGACAAGAAATAATTAATCTGGAATTTTACAGTAATTTTCATGAAAGCAAAATGAAATGAGGACTAGTTGAACATCGAGACATTTTAACAACAGAGGAAATTGGTTCAAAAAGAATTTAAGTTGTACTCTAACAACCTGAGCACGTAGCTCAAGTGGTCAGAGCGTGCATTGGGTTCCCTGTGAAGGCCGGTTCGAATCCCTGTGGCGCACTTTTGTTTCACAAATTATTTTAGTATATAGAAATCAGAGGCCGAGAGTATTTAATACTCTCAGCGCTCCTTTATACCGCTTAGCACACTGGCCTTGTGGTCTGTGCTTTCGGCTGTGTCTCTGGGGTGCTGGGTTTGAATCTTGCCCTCGGCAAGATTGGAAAACCAATTTTTTGGGGGTTTTTAATTGTCTAAAAATTATGGAAAAAATATGACTATTCTCCTAAAAATACATGGGACTTTATAAAAATAATTTGGGAATTATTTGCATGAAATAAACTATGATTTGAGAATAAAATGCATAAATAGAACTATGGTTCTATATGTATACTTTGTGAAAATTATATCTTGCAAAAAGAATTAGAGAATTAATGTGGCAAGAAGAAATTATATTGTGTGATGTGATGCAAATTATTCTCATTTGAGAATAGTGTGAAAAATGTAAAATGTGAATATTCTTTAGTGATGTGAAATTCAAAGTGAAATTGATAATTGATAAAGCATATGAATTTTTATGTATAGTTATGGACTATTTGAACGAATTAGAAATCATGATTGGAAAAGAGAAATACTTTTGAGCATGACAAATCAACAAATGAATTTATGAGTGGAAATGCTCAAATTGAAAATTGTCAATTGGAAATTGAAACAAAAGAGTAGCTAAGTCTCCCCCGGCATTTGGAAATAAATGAAATAAAAATTGAAAAGAAAGACCAAGGTTGGTCATGTTTGAATGAATGAATAAGTCTGGTTTAGTGGAGATGCTAACTCTAGAGCTTTGATTTTTGTTCATGATTTTAATAAAACCTAAGGATTAGTACATAGTGAAGACGTGATGAAAGTAAGAGAAAAACATTGAGTATGAGGGCCATTGGATAGCGGCGAGAGCATATCCCAGGATGTCCCATGATGAGTCTGGGCGAGGATACTGCTCCAGAGTACCGTCTCGGTGGCGACGCTCGTGGGATGTTTGAAGACTACGGCTGGTGTCATGTCTATGGTAGGAGCTGAATTACCACAGGATGTCTGCATGATGAGTCATGTCAGCGATGGGATTCCCTCGAGGTCTCCTAGACATGAGTTCGTAGGTCAGAAAACATCTAGGATACTTACTGTAATTACAGTAGTAGATTAAGTCATAACGAGGGATTGAACCCTACAAAGATGAAGAACGATTAAGAGCTTGCCCTCGGACCTATGTAGTATGGGAGGCATAGAATCCGAACAAGTGCGCATTAGTGTCATATAATATAAATAACTGCATTAAGGACTAAGTGCACAATCACAACGCGACATCAATAGGGTAGTCCCCTTAGTTTGATATGTAACAAGTTTGTGTTTGCTAAATATGGAAAATAAGTTATACTACTTCCGGCATAGAGAGGATGGCCGTGTATAATGATCGTCAGTTGAATAAACTGACGTACCCACAGTCTTATATGCAGGTAAATGGCTTGATACAGATTAAAGAGGAACAAAAGCTTAAAGATTATTCAATGTTGTTGTACATTTGTTTCATTGTTGTAAAGTTTACTTCCGCTGTGCAATGTAAATTGTAATGTATTCATGTAAACTCTGATGTAAAGTGAAAAGTTTAAATTTCCTTGTAAAATTGTACTAAAGGAAGCGGAAAGATCCTGTAGAACATCTCGAATTCAGTGTATTTGGGATTCGGGGCGTTACACTAAGGGTACTCAAACCCTTCACTAATCATGTCTTAACTCAAAGTATTCTTATCTTCAACTCATTCATAAATAGAGCAATGTCTAATTTAGCACTTATTGACGATTCATTTACCACTCAAAATAGAACAACAATTCCTTTCGTTAACAAAAGATTCATCACTATAAATTTTATTAGCAATTTAAACAATTCATATCTCAATTCACATCAAGTATTTCTTACTCAACATAAATGTTTGTTTATAACAAGAGAGTTTCATAACTTGTCACATATTTTTCTCTTCTTTTCAAAATAAGGATCATATACTCAAATAATAATTTTAGAGTCAAAAACTTATTTACTATCTCAATTCCACTTTTTACTTTCTCAAAATATACAAAAATAATTTTTAAACTATCTCTAATAATTTCTATGTGATTTTATATGAACAATAGAATTTATTTCCAACCTTATTCACATCCAAGAATCACAAAATATATTAAAAATCCCAAAAAAATTTAAAAAGGTGGCCTTCGGTTTCGAACCCAAGACCTGCCGACACACACAGCTAGCACCCAAGGCCCATCACACTAGCCACCAAGTCCATTTGGACTTTGTGTCAAATGTCATACCGAAATCCCCAAATGCTAAGCTTCTGGTTTCGGATTTTAAAATAATGAAACAAAAATAAATGTGTCCAACAAGTTTTAAACCCAATATCTTTTACAAGTAGTGCTCTGTGGTGCACTGGCTAACCAGTAAGTCCAAGTGTGATTACTGATATCGAATTATACTAATATGCTTATGTTCAAACTTACTGTTATTCAATTATTTTCACAAATTCAATTTTTCATTTGATCTAATCTTTCTAATTGATTATAATTATCTCATTTATACTGAGTTTACTTGAAATCAGTAATTCACGAATTTCCAAACTTGTATTCTAAACATTGCATTTATATTCAAATTTTCTCCTTATCTTGAATGAACAAAAGTTTCATTTTTTTCATTTTAATCAAAAATAACATAATGTATCTCTTGCAAATAATTTTAAAAATGATTCTATGTATATCAATTCGATTTTACCCAAAAATTTATTTTTATGAAAAGGGAAAAATTCTCAACAAGTGATCTTTCCATTATATATTTCTACATTTACACATTAACATGCATATATGGCCATAACTCTTTTTCTCATTTCAAATTAACATGATGACAACTTGTTCCTTTAATCACATCAAAAATTTCTACAATTCATAGCACTCATAAAAGCATGGATTTTATTCACTAATTATCACATCAACTTTATACTACTCATATAATAAATTAGCATGCATATCTCATAATTTAGAGAAAAAAAAAAACATAGGATTACTCATATCACATCAATTGATCTATATTACTAAATATCATGTTCTAACATGCTCAAACTAAAATTTAGAAAATATCAAGACCACTCACCTCTTATGAAGAATGAAAATCAAGAATGAAGAGACACTTCTAGCTCCTAGCTCCAACTAACACCTCACTGTCCTTCTCTTCCTAGCAAGCCTCCAAGGCATAAGAAATACTCTCTTTCTCTCTCTTTTTTTCATCTCTTTATTTTTTTTTAGTCTAAGTGTGAAATGAGAAAGAAATTTGGGTGCATTTATAGGACAATGTGAGGGTTCAAATTGTAAATTTCTCCACCTAATAAATTACTCCACTTAATTCTCCAACTCTTCATTACCCTAACTCCCATAACTCCCAACTCTTCACTACTCCACCTCTTCAAAAACCCAACTCCTATCTCTTCATGTACCAAACCGGCCTATCATACCCAAACCGGTCAAGCACAATAAAAGCCCACTACAACTTCAATGCCACGTCAACAGCATTACAAACAGCACAGTAGGCTGTGTTTATCAAACCGTGGGTCCCCCATGTGCTGGCCACGTCAGCCATCTGTTGACGAAGTCAACAGAGACCTCAAACAGCACATAGTTTGCTGTTTACACATCGTGCCCCCCCCTCAAATCGCTATTCCTTCATTCATTTAATACCCACATATGCCACAAGCCATTTTAATACACATATATATATACCATATATATATACACTGTATAATACATACATATGTATTACTAATATTATATTTTTATTATTTTATTTTTTTTGAAAACAAATACGCTCAAATACACGCACTGAAACACGTACTTCGCACGTACAAATACCGAAATACGAAAATCGACTCTATCAACAAAAATATATTAAAAATATAATCGAAAATAATATAAGAAAATATATTTATTAATTTATACATATTTCACGACGTAATCACTACGTACGTAGAAAATACGTGCAATACACGTACAAAATTATTTTGATCAAAAATAGGAAAAATGAATTTTCGTATTATAAAACAAATTCGAATACATAAAATAAATAATTGAAACCCAGAAAATATCACCCGTAGCGGTAAAAAATACGTAATTGATACGTGCATCGAAAATACGTAAAAAACATGTAAAAATACAGAGATTGAAATATTGCATTTGAGTTGACACAAATCAGATAAAATCAATACGGAAAATGCAATACACGTACAAAAATAAAGAGTCAGAAATCAAGATACGTAGTGAAAACACGTTACAAAATACACGTGCGTAACACACGAAGGCAAAATTGTCATTTTCAATTTTGCAGGGGTGTTACACGGAGCGAGTTCCTATCCTCGACAGATCGAGGCCCTCTCAAACACTAGCCTCACTAGATGACCGGGTCACCCCGCTTTAGGCATCGCCAGGGGCAATTAGTCTTGTTACCCCCGTTTCCACCTATACATTTTTTATGTGTATTTTTTGTGTTTGGATTCTTCATAAAATTTTTCGTTTTCTTAGATTCAGTTTGCTAAGGTATGGAGTTTGGTAGTTGTTGGTGGTTTGGGTTCGGGTAAGCAACAGTGAGGTGCAGGAAGTTTGGAGGACTTTGAGAGTGGGAGGACGACGGTGGTGCCGGGTGGTTGTAGGTTGAAGTGGAGGAGGGTTGTAGTCGGGATTACTTGGGGATTGTTGTTGATGTCGCTCAACAGGAAGCTAGGGTTTGGAGTTTGCCGGACATTTGCAGTTTGGGTTGTTGTCATCGGAAGGTTGTTGACGATCGGGATTGCTGAGATCCGTCGCTGGGGGTTGTGGGTTCATCTCCCACTGTGATCATTGTGTTGTTGAAGATGGGTTAGGGTTTGGGTTTGGCGGGTGATTTGATTAGTGGGGAATTTGATCGGGGTCGAAAGAGGTTTTCGACGAGCGGTGGAGTGATTCCGATGAAGGTGAGAACCACACCACCTCGATGACGAGAAGAAAAATAGTATAGACCTTATAGGAGTACATGCTCTGACCATGTTAGATTTAGGGATAGAAAGAAATAATTTATTTTATTATTGGATTCTTATTGCGTTGATTATGAGTACAATATGTCTCATATATATAGGAGAGAAGGGAAGATTACACTGATACATTATTCGATATAGGATTAAATTAATATCTAACATAATATCTAACAATAACTATATATTTTTTGTAGAAAAGTTGGTCCTATTATTCTTAACACTGACGGTCTAGATAACCCTTTGTGTAGTGACCCTTTCTAGTAGTGATGAGATAACATGATAGTTGTAAAGCATTCTTTTTTAATGTGCTAAGTGTACATGTTGCATGCTTTTGAAGTAGTATTTGCCAATCTCTGAAGAATTGCTCAGAATGAGTATGACTGTTGCCCAGCTCTTCACCAACTTTAAGCTTCCTCGTACACCAAAACCTTCAGCAAATTTGGTAAAAAGAGAACGCTATGGTTTTTTTTTTGAAGAAAAGGTGGAATACGGCCACCCTGTTTCATTCATAAGCAATTAACCAAACAAACCCAGCGTACAGGGCCAAACTATAAACTACTAACAGGAAAATAGAACATGAAGCGACATGACCAGTACATACAATTAGAGCCCACTCTAACACCCTTAGAGGGTGGGCTGACAAAAAAAATAGCAAAAAAGCCACAGTCGGCTAGATGGATCCGTCCACAACTTGACCCCGACCTCCACCAATATTGTACTGGACCCCATCTTGGGCTCAGTCACAAAGCAAGGACCAAACTAATTGTATGTACGTCAAATAAGCTTCGTGCACTGCCTCTCTGGCACGCGCACACCCACCTGAAGCGAATCACGCAGGATTTAGAAGTTCGCTCCCATTCTTCTCCCTAACTCCCTTAAACTCTCCAAATTGCACACACATTCAGCCCAGTCAAAGTCACAACCAAAAAGAGAACCGTGGAAAGGATACATTCACCTCTCTCACGCTTTGGCTCTCTCACGCGATTTCTCACTAAACAAAACTCTCACTCACCCTAACCACGGGCACAGTCAAAGAGGGAACCGTGAAGAGGATACCTTCCCCTCTCTTACGCTTTTACTCTCTGAAGTGATTTCTCACAAACGCTAACATACACCTCCATAGGGTAGTGAGAAGCAACATCTTCACTATCTCACTCTCTCACTCTTTCTCACACATAAAACCCTGTAACAAATCACAATTAATTGAAGGATCACCTTCCCCTCTCGTCCCTGCGGGTGGTGGACGTTGTAGATTTCAGGTTCACTGATGAGGGCGTAGTGGTAGAGCTTTCACGGAGCCTGTGGCAGTTGATTAAAGGAGGCCAAATTCAGGGTGTGACTTACACACTAACAACCAAAAATCCCTAACACCTCCAATACTACATTACCACTCAGCTCACCTCATGGGGGGACCCCGTCTGCGGGCCCAAGCCCTACAACTGTGCTGCAACAAGTGTGCGCATCTTATTGGGGGACCCCGTCTTCAGGCCCGAGCCCCATTACCGTGTTGCACATCAACAATCTCCCATTTCATCTCACAACTGCCTAACACTAACCAACTCTTCCATCTCATCTCAAAACCCCAACACTCACCTAATCAAAACACTCACCCATTCAAATCACCAACACCTTGCGGGTGATTTGAAGATGCCTTTCTCCAGTGCGGGTGCAACGACGTTTGCCCCTCCAGCGTCGTTCGACCGACGCTTGGAGGAGCACGCCGGAGGAAGCTCGGCGGGATTTAGAGGGCCTTGACTGGGCGGAGCGGCGGTGGAGTCTCCCTCGTCGAGCAATCGGATGGCTCGACGGAACGATGCGTCGACTGGAGGAACATGGCGGTAGTTGCTCGACGGGAGTTGTGGAGGTTTTCGACTTGACGGAGCGGCGCGTCTGATCGTCGTCTTCGACGAGACTGGAGGTGGGAGTAGCGACGGCAAGAGGGGAGTGGTGGACGGCGGGGAGGGGCGCCCGGGGAGGGGGCGGCAAAATCCTAGCCGCTACCCCCTCCAAACTCAGATCTAGATCTAGGGTTTTCTTTTTTGGATTTTTTTGAGGGAGCTTCTCTCTCTAGAAAATTTGGAGAGAGAAACTCTTTTTACTTTTCTAATTAAGAACACTACGTTATACTAGCTGATGCGGTTTGGTTTTGGGAAGTGTGGATGCACCAGGTGTGAATTCTATTTGTTTGTTTAGTAGAAGGACACGTTACTGGATGGTACGCTCGACCCTCGACAGAAAGGACGTGATCGAGTGTAGAGGTAGAGTTCGGTTGCTCGGTCCGATAATGGAAGCTCCGATCGGATCTGGAGGCTCGGATCTGGGGAGTCTCGTGTACCTGCACTCGACCTAGGAACACCGGGATTGGTCCCGGTGGTAGGCCCTCTGACGGTCTAGTTAGTTTCTGAAGTAGATCAACAGTAACTAGGGTTTGAGAGGGAAAAGATTGATTATCTTTGGAGGTGGGAGAGAACCTGGTATTTATAAGCGTGCCAAACGGGTCTGGATCCGCTTGGGCTAGGGTCTGGACCCGCATGCCCGTGGGCCTGGTGTAGTAGAAGCCCATGGGGCTTAAGGCTGATCTAATTATCAGGGGTGAGTGCTTTTGGAGGAGATCGGGTGGTCTAGGATGGGCCAGACCATTTTTCCCCTATGTCACAAGCCCCCCACTCCTATAGGGGTGTGCGAGCTAGCCATGGAAGAGTAGTCTTGGTCGTGAAGGAATAGCGGGGGGAGTTTTCTGGAGACATCCAGGGTCCTCACCGAGGCTGAGGTCAGCTCAGAGGCCGGAGTTCCTGTCTCTGGCTGTAGGCCCTCTGACGAGGCACATGGGTACGTGCTGGCCTAGATGTAGACTCGGAACGCAGAGGCGAAGGTGGGCCTTCGTGCTTTCTATTGGGAAAGCTACCCTGGTGCTCAACCTGACCTCGGAGCATCGAGGGTTTAGAGGTCGGCAAGGGTGTAAGCGAGCTGGTGTGCTTTCCTGAGAAAGCTACCCTGGTGCTCGACCTGACCTCGGAGCGTCGAGGGTTTAGAGGTCGGCAAGGGCGTTGGCGAGCCAGTGGGCTTTCCTTTGGGAAAGCTACCCTGGTGCTCGACATGACCTCGGAGCGTTGAGGGCTTAGGGTTCGGCAAGGGCATTGGCGAGCCAGTGTGCTTTCCCGAGAAAGCTACCCTGGTGCTCGACCTGACCTCGGAGTGTCAAGGGTTTAGAGGTCGGCAAGGGTGTTGGCGAGCCAGTGGGGTTTGCCTTTGGGAAAGCTAACCTGGTACTCAACCTGACCTCGGAGCATCGAGGGTTTAAAGGTCTGCAACGGTGTTGGCGAGCCGGTGGGCTTTCCTTTGGAAAAGCTACCCTGGTGCTCGACCTGACCTCGGAACGTCAAGGGTTTAGAGGTCGGCAAGAGTGTTGGCGAGCCGGTGGGCTTTCCTTTGGAAAAGCTGCCCTGGTTCTCGACCTGACCTCGGAACATCGAGGGTTTAAAGGTCGGCAAGGGTGTTGGCGAGCCGGTGGGCTTTCCTTTGGGAAAGCTACCCTGGTGCTCGATCTGACCTCAAAGCATTGAGGGCTTAAGGGTCGGCAAGGGCGTAGGCAAGCCGGTGTGCTATCCTGAGAAGGCTACCCTGTTGCTCGACCTGACCTCGGAGCATCGATGGTTTTTTAGGTTGGCAAGGGTGTTGGCGAGCTGGTGGGCTTTCCTTTGGGAAAGCTACCCTGGTGCTCGACCTGACCTCGAACATCGAGGGCTTAGGGGTCGGCAGGTGCATTGGCAAGCCGGTGCGCTTTCTTGAGAAAGCTACCCTGGTGTTCGACCTGACCTCGGAGCATTGAGGGTTTAGAGGTCGGCAAGGGCATTGGTGAGCTAGTGCACTAATCTGGGAAAGCTACCCTGGTGCTCGACCTGACCTCGGAGCGTCTAGGGTTTTTTAGGTCGGCAAGGGTGTTGGTGAGCCGGTGGGCTTTCCTTGGGGAAAGCTACCCTGGTGCTCGACCTGACCTCGGAGCATCGAGGGCTTAGGGGTCAGCAGGTGCGTTGGCAAGCCAGTGCGCTTTCCTGAGAAAGCTACCCTGGTGCTCAACCTGACCTCGGAGCGTCGAGGGTTTAGAGGTTGGCTAGGGTGTTGGGGGGCCGGTGGGCTTTCCTGGAAAAGCTACCCTGGTGCCAGACCTGAACTCGGAGCGTCGTGGGTTTAAAGGTCGGCAAGGGTGTTGGCGAGCTGTTGGGGACGAAGAATTAGCTTGCGATGCTTCAGTTTTCTAGGAGAATTAATGGCGTGCCGTTTCCCAAATTTGCGCGCAACGCTTCAACTCCCAGGGGCAATTAATGGCGCGACGCTTTGCCTTCCGTCGTTTGGCCTCCCTGAGGTCATAAATGCGGCTTGGAGGGGCTATATATACCCCATTCCTTTGTTTTCATTTTGCCAGAGGAAAGTGCTGGTGGCCCGTGTGCTATCAGAGGTGTCTACCGATGGCGGATGCCCAATTATTGAACTTTAAGGCAGAGGGCCTCAGACCAGTGGCTCGCCCACCATCCCCAGTCTTCCTTTGGGTATGCGACTATAAAGGCTGCGTACCCGAGGAGACAGGAGATGGGGAGCGTGCCTACTAAGTTCTGTGGTCCGGGCTTTTGTTGGACGAGAGGGCCGTGGTCTGGCATTTTTGGGTATATCAATCTGAGCCCCAGTTTTGGCTCAGATGGGTATACCTAAGAATGTTAGATTTGGTTGTCAAAGGTTCGGGATCGAGAGCCCGGGCATGGTGCCTCTCTTCCCGCCCTCGAATAATTTGGGGTTTCGGCTCCTAGGGCCGTAAGTCCCGATTTGTCCGCAGGTGAGAGGAGTGTCGACCGAGTTCCTAGAGCTCGGGGCGCTTGCAGAAGGCGAGCGCCCTAAATCTGTAATGTAAACTTTTGGGGTCGAGTAGCTGTGGGTCATCACCGAGCGTAGTGGGTCGTAAGGCCTGAAGAGCCCAGAGCCTTGCCCGTGGTCGACGCCGAGCATCCAACACATTGGTCGGGGAGGGGAACCCTGATTCTCGAGTAGCCTCGGTTTGGTGAGAATTGTGGGGAAATCGAAGGTTCGCCTATCACGTGCCTTGATGACGTCACTGTTGCGAGTTTCTAGGAGCAGTTATTGCGAAATTCTAGGAACTGTTTTCTGAAAATCGAGGAGTCCCTTGGCGCTTTATATATATCCCCTACCCCACTTTCTTTTTCATTCTTCACTTTTACCCTCTATCTCTAGAAATTGCTGTCATTAGAGCTTCTCTCTAGTCTTTGGCCTTTCATTCGCCCACCGCCGAAACCGAGCAGGTTAGTTGTTTTTCTTTAGTATGTCTAGGGCCCAGTCTGGTTCTTCGGCCTCGACCTTAAGTGAGGAGGATGACCCCCGTACGGGACTCTCCGATTTGACGTCTTGGGAGAGGGACACCACGGTGTATGATGCGAAACCCCTTCGCGTTAGGAAGTCGTTCGTCGTAGAGAGCAGTGGGTCGGAGGAGGGCGATAGCGGTGCGTCGGAGGAGGTGGAGGTGTTAGACCTGGTGTCGGATGACGATGAGGAAGGAAGAGAGGGGGAAGTGTCGACGGTTCGGAAGAAGGAGAGGGGGAAGTGTCGACGGTTCGGAAGAAGGACAGGGGGATAGGCTCTTCTTCGTTGGCAGCCGTCCTCGAGCCACTGGCCACCCCTTCACCAGAAAAGGCCAAGAAGAATAGGCAGGCGAAGAAGAAGTGGACGATGCCCAGTAGTCCGGACAGGGCGACCCCCGCTCGCGACCTAGCAACAGGCTTCTTATCGCAGCCGAGGTCGATCAGGCAGTACCCCGACGACCTCTCAGATAAAATCTTATACGGGGTTCAGCCTTCTTCGCCGAACCATCAGAAGATTAAGATGGATGCCACGTCGTCGATCCTAGAAGGGGATGACTTGGACGTCATCCGCTCGGCCTTTCACATTGGGCAAGAGTATGAGTTGATGTTGCCGAGCCTGGGTTTCTGGCCAACTGATCCCCTCTCCGAGTGGTATTGCATTTTCTCGGCCGATGCATTCGGCTCCGGACTGCGGCTGCCGATCCACCCTTTTATCTGAGAGGTGCTGAATTGGGCGTCGCTGGCTCCGATACATTATGGGCCGAACTCATGGAAGAAAATGGTGTGCTTCGTGCTGCTGCATGAGGAGAGGAAGGTGCCGCTGAGGTTGGACATCTTCCGAGCGATGCTCGGGATCAGCTCGTCCAGGGAGTTCGAGGGTATTTTCTATATCTCCCCTCAAAGCCGGGGGAAGGTAGTCCACGACCACCCAGATTCGATCAAGGAGTGGAAAAAGAAATATTTCGTCATCCGGAGTGAGAAGCCTTGGGACATTCCCACTCGGTGGAACTTTTACAAACCGAACTTCAAGGTGCCAAGGCCGAAAGACCTGTCCGCCGAGGAGTGGGGATATGTCGAATGCCTTCGGAAGGGCAACAATATAAGCTGGCTTAAGGTGACGGAAAGTCACATGGCCCGCATCGGACTGAGCCCGACCACGTCTAGTATGTTGTTTGTTTCATTTTTCTTGTTCTAGTATTCTTTTGCGCTCATTTTTCTTAATGGGTCTTTTTGCAGGTATGGACCCCGAATCGATCAGGGCAAGAAGGATCACCCTAAAGAAGCAGAAGGTCGAGCAGGGCGAGTAGGGGGAAAGGGCGAGGGGGTCCTCGCAAGTGGTCTCCGACGTGCCGGTCGAGCCAAGGGCAAAGAAAGTGTGCCCTGAGTCGGGCAAGGAGGTGATCATCCCGCCAAGCCCTGGCGCGATGACAGTGACCGAGCGTGCCAAGGGGAAGGTTCTTCCGCTCCGGGCCGACACTGCTGAAATCGTGGGTGACGAAATATTGCAGCCGTGGGCCCCAGACTGGTCGATAAGGAAAGGCAATAGCTTGACCGAGGGGGCCATGGCCATCATGGTTGTCGATAAGCTGGCGACTCCCCAGGATTGGCAGAGTATGAGCAACGACACCTTGGAGGTGGCCTACATGCGGTTGGCACAAGCGAACGTGCTGGTAAGAACTTCGGTCCCTTTTTTACCCATCTTTATACGATGCGACCCTTCTTCTGACCTCGTCGTCTTTGTGTTGCAGGCCTGTCTAGAAGGGGCCCAGGTGATGTAGCTTCATGAGAAGGCCCTGGCACATGAGAGGGAGCGAGCAAACAAGTACCAGCGGGAGATGAAGGAGATGAAGATTGAGCTCGAGGGCTCGCACAAGACGGAGCAGGAGATGAAGGCCGAGCTTACTTCTATGGAGAGTGAGTGTGTTCAGAAGGTGGGCTCGCTGAAGAAGGGGTTCGCCACGGAGAAGAAGTCACTCATCACGAAGGCCCAGGACATGGTAATCGAGGTGCAGAACAAGGTTTACGAGAAGGTCCTCAGTCATGTGAGGCATTTCTACCCGACCATCGATCTGACCGGTTTTGATTTTGACATGGCGATCGAGCCGTCGCCCAAGACCCCCGAAGGGGGCGAGCAGGACGAATCGCCTATCAACTCGGTTGCGGACCCTCCCCTCGATCAGACCGATCTAGATGTGGGGAATTAAGTAGTTCGCCTCCTTGTTGTTTTTGTCCCCCCCCCCTTTCTTTTTGTTGTATTTGCCGACCGCGGACTAGCCACCGCACTTTTTGTACGATGAACTTGATTTATGAAAAAGGATTTTTTGTTTGGCCAAGTATTTTGACTTCGACTGTTTGTTTTGGTGAAGTGTAGCTTCGCCGAACGAGTCTTCCGGCTTATTTTTGTTTGGCCATTTTTGTTTGGCCAAGTGTTTTGGGCATTGGAATGATGGTTGTTTTCCACTGTTAGATGCCCACTCCCCTTTCCGAGATGGACCCTCGTCGATCCGATGTGGCGTGGCTCTGGAGCAAGATCAAGGTCCTGGAGTCCACTTTGGTCCAGTACCGAAAGGGGGCTCGTGATCAGGACGCCGCCTTTCACTATTATCGAAACAAATCCGAGGTGCTAAGTGTGGAGGCGACCAAGTTGAAGAGGGCGATGGTAGACTACAACCTGGGCAGCGCTGGTCTTGGGCACACTATGTCGAGTGCATCGGTGCAACAACCCTCGTCAGAGAGGCTCCTTCGGGACGTTATAGTGGACAAGGAGATGGAAATACAGCGTTACAAGACTATGCTGGGCATGTCTGGGGCAAGGACGGCCTCCTCTTCGGGAGGTCACCGAGTGGAGGGTGCTCCCACGACACTTATGTTACTGAAGTATACCCGGCCGGTCGATGTCCAGAGCTCCGTAGCTGGTGTGTCGACTTTGGCCAACCCCAAGGGTCATCATGACGAGGAGGGAGGTCCCAGCCGTTCAGTCGGGATCGGGCTATCTTGCATCGGACTCGAGCACCGCTGAGAAGTTTCTTTTTTGCTGAGTTGAGTGGTGTGTAACGTACTTGTTCTTCCGACGGTGCTTAATCAATAAAAGAGTGAATAAAAAGTGTAGTCTTTTCTTTTTTGTTCTCGCACCCTGTCTTTTTTGTTCGGCGTCCAGTGTTCGGACCTGGGCACCATAGCTTGAGAAAGCTACCCCTGTGCTTGACATTGGCTCGGAGCTTCCGAGGAGAGGCGGGTCGGTGCCCAGTGTTCTGATTTGGGCGTCATAGCTTGAGAAAGCTACCCACGTGCTCGACATTGGTTCAGAACTTCCGAGGAGAGGCGGGTCGGTGTCCAGTATTCTGATTTGGGCACCATAGCTTGAGAAAGCTACCCACGTGCTCGACATTGGTTCAAAGCTTTCGAGGAGAGGCGGGTTGACGCCCAGTATTCTGATTTGGGTGCCATAGCTTGAGAAAGCTACCCACATGCTTGACATTGGTTCGGAGCTTCCAAGGAGAGGCGGGTCGGTGCCCAGTATTCTGATTTGGGCACCATAGCTTGAGAAAGCTACCCATGTGCTCGACATTGATTCGGAGCTTTCGAGGAGAGGCAGGTCGGCGCCTAGTATTCTGATTTGAGCGCCATAGCTTGAGAAAGCTACCCACATGTTCGATATTGGTTCGGAGCTTCCGAGGAGTGGCGGGTCGGCGCCCAGTATTCTGATTTGGACGCCATAGCTTGAGAAAGCTACCCACGTGCTCGACATTGGTTCGGAGCTTCCGAGGAGAGGCGGGTCAGTGCCCAGTATTCTGATTTGGGTGCCATAGCTTGAGAAAGCTACCTACTGCTTGACATTGGTTCAGAGCTACCGATACTGATAAAGTTTACGAAAAGAGCTTTTTAACTTGAGCCTTTTAATACATGAAGAGAGGCGCGAATGGCCTTTTTCATAGGGCAGGTTACAAAAGTGTTATTTATATGAGGTAAACTAAAACTCTACTTCTCCCTTTCCAGGAATTTGATTAGATGTTTGACGTTCCAGGGTCTTTTGATTGCTCGGCCCTCCATGTCCACGAGTCGGTACGTGCCGGGGCGTATCACCTCGGCTACCTTGTATGGGCCTTCCCAGTTGGGGGCCAGCTTCCTCTTTCTCGTGTGGTCGGAGACGGACAACTTGCGGAGCATGAGGTCTCCGGCCCCGATGTCAGTGGGGCAGACTTTCTTGTTGTAAAACCTTTCGATCCGCTGTTGGTAGATGCTTCTTCTTATAGAAGACTTCTCCCTGACCTTGGCAACGAGGTCCAGGTTGGCCCTGAGGCTGGATAAGTTGTCGGCTTTGTCGAAGGCCATGATGCGCGGAGAAGGGAGGCCGATTTCAATGGGGATAACCGCTTCCGTCCCGTAGGTTAAGTTGAACGGTGTTTCGCCCGTAGGAATTTTCTTTGTAGTCCTGTGCGCCCATAGCACACTTGGCAGTTCTTGTACCCACTGCCCCTTAGAGGAACTGTCTAGGCACTTCTTCAGGCCGTCAAGTATCTACCGGTTTGCATTCTCTGCTTGGCCGTTTAACTGGGGATGGCATATGGCAGAGAAGTGTTGCTGGATGCCGAGGACTTCGTAGAACTTGCGAAAGTTCTGGCCCACGAATTGGGTCCCGTTGTCCGTGATAAGGACCTGCAGATTCCCGAACCGGAAAATAATGTTTTTTCCAGAAAAATTGTTGGGTTTGTCGGTCGGTGATTGTTTCCAGGGGCTCAGCCTCGATCCATTTAGTGAAATAATCGATGGTGACTATTAGAAATTTCCTCTGTCCGGTTGCCATGGGAAAGGGGTCGACCAAGTCCATCCCCCACATGGCGAACGACGTTGGACTAGCCAGCGAGCAGAGGTTGGCCTGAGGAAGTCTCTTAATTGGGGAAAATCTTTGGCACGAAATGCACCTCTTGACTAGATCCTGGGAGTCTTGTAACATTGTTGGTCAATAACACTCGTGGTTCAGGGCCTTCCTAGCAAGCAATCTGCTTCCCATGTGACATCCGCCGATCCCCTCATGAATTTCTTTAAGCACGTAGCTAACTTCCTCATCGGTGAGGCAGCGGAGGTAGGGCTTCCCGTATGCCAGGGTGTACAAGCATTCGAAGAGGACGTCGTTGATCATGACGAACCTTTCATCTCGAACCCTGATCCTTCTCACCTCGGTCCGGTCTTTGGGGAGCTCGGCCTTCAGTAGGAACCTTCGGATTGGGGTGGTCTAGTCATCCAGGAGGGCTTCGTTGTTTACACACATTTCCTCAGGGAGGTCGATGCTCGGCTTTAACGGACTTCGATGAGTACTGTTCGGTCGAGTCCCTCGAAGGATGAGGAGGCGAGCTTTGACAAGGCATCCACGTGGGCATTCTGCTCCCTTGGAACCCTAAGGACTGTGGAGCAGTTGAAGAATGACAGGAGCCGTCGGACCACTGCTAAGTATCGGATCATTCGGTCGTCGCGAGCCTCGTATTCCCTGGTGATCTGGTTGACCACGAGCTGAGAGTCGGTGAAGGCACTGATCTGTTTCGCGCCGGCCTGGAGTGCCAGGGTCAGTCCGGTAATCATAGCCTTGTATTCCGCCTCGTTGTTGGAGGCCGGGAAGTTGAGGCGGAGGGAATACTGAAGGAGGAAGTGGTCGGGGCCCCACAGGATGATCCCAACACCACTCCTGGATTCGCAGGAGGATCCATCGACATAGACTTCCCAGGTTGGATCCAAATTTTCGGTGTTGGGCTGTTCGGAAATGGTGCATTCAGTGATAAACTCGGTGAGTGCTTGCCCCTTGATCACCGTCCTTGGCTGGTAGCTGATGTCGTACTGGCTCAGCTTGATCGACCACTTGACTAAGCGGCCAGATTTCTCTGGCTTGTGAAGGACGATCTTGAGTGGTTGGTCTGTTAGCACTTGGATAGAGTGCGCCTGAAGTAAGGGCGGAGCTTTCGGGCAGCCATGACCAGAGCATAGGCCAGTTTTTCCATTCTTGCATACCTCATCTCGGCCGGGAGCAGGACCTTGCTCACATAGTATAGTGTCTTCTGAACTCCGTCATCTTCGTGGATGAGGATAGCACTGAGGGCGCTTTCTGAGGCGGATAGGTACAGCCAGAGGGGCTCGCCCGGTTCGGGTTCGCTAAGGAGAGGCGGGTTGGCCAGGTATTGCTTTGGTTGCTCGAATTCCCCTTGTTGAGGGGCGCCCCATTCGAAGCCCCCCTTTCCATGCAGGGCTATGAAGAAGGGGAGGGATTTCTCTTCAGATTTGGAGAGGAAACGGCCGATGGCCGCCAATCTTCCCGTAAGCCTCTGGACTTCCTTGGCATTCCGGGGAGGAGCCATGTCTATTATGACCTGGATCTTTTCCTGGTTCACCTCGATGCCGCGCTGGCTGCCGACGAACCCGAGGAATTTTCCGGACGAGATGTCAAAGGCACATTTGGCAGGGTTGAGCCTTATGTTATGTGTCCGGAGTATGCCGAATGCTTCTTCGAGGTAGGCTATGTGGTCCTATTTTCGTCGACTTTTGACGAGCATGTCGTCGACATAAACCTCCATGTTGCGACCAATCAGGTCCTTGAAGATTCGGTTCACAAGCTGCTGGTAGGTGGCCCTGGCGTTCTTCAGCCCGAAGGGCATAACGCGATAACAGAAGAGACCTTGGTCCGTGATGAAGGATGTCTTTGCTATGTCTGGCGGAAACATCCAGATCTGATTGTAGCCTGAAAAGGCATCCATGAAGGACAAGAGCTCGTGACCCAAAGTCACGTCGATCAGGGCACAGATGCTGGTAAGAGGGAAAGGATCTTTGGGGCACGCTGTTCAGATCCATGAAGTCTATACAGATCCTCCAGCTTCCTCTTGCCTTCTTTATCATGACAACGTTTGCTAGCCATTCGGGGTAGTTGACCTCTTAGATAAAGCGGGCGGACAAGAGTTTTTCTACCTCTGTCTTTACCACTTGCTGCCTCTCTGGGGCGAATTTGCACCTTTTCTGGACGACCGGCTTTGAGCCCAGAAACATGCTAAGCTTATGCATGATCAGGACTTCGGAAATCCTGGGCATATCCGATGGCTTCTAAGCGAAGAGGTCGATGTTGCGGCGGATGCAGCTGATCAGGTTCGACTTTAGATTGTCGGCGAGGTAGCGGCTCACTCGGAACCACTTCGACTTGTCCTCGGCCTCGAACGAGACTTCTTCCAGCTCGTCCGCTAGTTCGGGATCTGGTTGGCTTCTTTCCGGCTGAAGCTCAACGGCGTCGAGGGGAAATACACCCCCTCCGACCGCTGTCATGTAGTAGGACCGCGCGGCCTCCTGGCTACCTCGGACGACACCGAACCCTTGCTTCGTGGGAAATTTCAACTTCAAGTGGTAGGCCGACGGCACAGCCTGAAGGGAGCAAAGCCCAGGTCGGCCGAGAATGGCATTGTACGCCGCCTTGACGTTTACTACTATAAAGTCCATTGATTCGGTTCGTCTGAAGGGAGTCGTACCCGCAGTGACATCTAGGGTCATGATCCCTTCTATCAAAATTAGGACACCGGAGAACCCGTGCAGGGTGTATCCGGTCGGTTTGAGCTTGTCCCGGGGCAGTTTTAGGTTCTCGAAGGTTTCCAGGAAGAGGATGTTCACCGAACTCCCATTGTCGACGAGGATCCGACGGACCTCAAAATTCGCCATGTCGAGGCTGACGACGAGGGCATCGCAGTGGGGAATACGGACGCCCTCCAGGTCCTCTCCTGAGAAAGAGACTGGGATCAGCTGAGTCCGGAAAGACGGGAGATCTCGAATGGCATTCACCTCTCGGACGAACGCCTTGCGGAAAGTGTTAGACTCTCCTCCCATGGGTCCCCCGACACAATGTAAAATGGCCTGCCTTTCGGTCCCCCTAGTTTCGGGGTCTAGCTCAGGATGGCGGTTCGGAGTGTGAGTGGGAGGCGAAGGCCTCCGATCCCTCGTATCCTTCCAGTCCCTCTGGTTTTTCCTAGTGAACTCACGGAGGTGTCCTCGTAGGATGAGGGCCTCGATTTTCGTCTTTCAAGGCCCGACACTGGTCGGTTTCGTGCCCATGATCTCGGTGGAAGCGGCAGTAGAACCGCCTGTCTCGCTTTTTGTTGCTGCTCGGTCGAAGGGGTAGTCGGACGAGGTCCTTGTCCTCGATTTCTAGGAGTATGGCGGACACGTTTTGTGTCAAGGGCGTGTACCTCTCGAAGCAGGGGACCGGAGGCACCCTCTTCATTCTGACCCCTTCTTTTGCTACTTTTCTGGCAGGCTCAGTCTCATCGACCTTGCGTTTTCCCTTCCCTGTGACTTCTTTGGCACCTTCCGGGTTTAGGGCCTCTTCCGCCCGTGTGTACTTCTCGTCCCGGTTGAGCAGGTCGGGAAAGTCCTGGGGAGGCTTCTTAGCCAAGGAAACCTTTAGCTGGCTGTGTCGAACATTGTGCCAGAAGGTGGCTGAGGTGACCCCGGCGTCGAGGGAGGAGACAGATCTTGCCTCGGTGGTGAACCTCCTGACAAAGTCACGGAGTGACTTTCCTTCCCTCTGTCGGTGGTCTAGTAAGGACGCGCTTGTTTTCTCGACCTTCCTGCTGGTTATGAAGTGGGCCAGGAAGTTGGCCTCCAGCTGGTCGAACGAGAAGATCGAGCCCGGGGGGAACTTGGAGAACCACTCCCGAGCCGGACCCCGGAGCATGGCAGGGAACGCGCGGCACAGCAGGGGATCCGAAGCGCTGTGAATCATCATGAGGGTCTTCAAACCCTCCATGTGATTAGCAGGATCACCCTCGCTTTTATAAGTCTCAAACTGTGGAGCCGAAAATTCTGGGGGATCTCCGCTTCTAGGATGGGAGCCGAGAAAGGTGGTCGGGTCGGCCCGCGGCCTAGAGCGAGGTTTGGAATGCCGTTGCCGAGGTGGTCGAGGTGGTTTTCCATTTCTAGCAACCGTCGGAGCACCTCGTTTTCTGGTTCAGGGAGATAGGTCGGGTCGCGAGTGTGGTTCCCTCCATCGCCCATCCGGTGGGATTGGTTGAATGCCTCGGCTCTGGGTGCTCCGTGAATGGCCTCCATGATTTCGTCTCGGAAGCTCCGAAACTCGGCCCTGGTGACCGCACCATGGTCAATCGGGTCGAGCTGGGGCGGCGGCCTTCGACCGATGCGGCTGAGCGCCTATGCCCGTCTTTCGGGTGGAGGTCTGGGGCGGTTCGGGGCCAAGTTGGAAGCGGCCCCTCCCCCAATCTGACTCGCCTGTTGGCTCTGGATGACCCGACGAAGGTCGGGCACGACCGAGCGAGATGCGTCCTGTTGTTGTCCGAGGCTGACCCTCGGATTATTCGATCTGTGAGGGTCCTTGGGGACGTCCTGAAGAGGAGGGCCGTCCGGACGACATGCCGGGGTAACAGCTCTCCTGGGCTTGGGTCCCATGTGAGCTCGGATCGATGCTGATGGCGAGGTTCGGGCTGACGTCTGTACCGAGAGGATTCCCACAGACGGCACCAACCTAATGCGGTTTAGTTTTGGGAAGTGTGGATGCATCAGGTGTGAGTTCTATTTGTTTGTTTAGTGGAAGGACACGGTACTGGATGGTACGCCCGACCCTCGGCAGAAAGGGCGCGATCGGGTGTAGAGGCGGAGGTCGGATGCTCGGTCCGGTAATGGAAGCTCGGATCGGATCTGGAGGCTCGGATCCGGGAGTCTCGTGTATCTGCACTCGGCCTAGAAACACCGGGGTTGGTCCCGGTGGCAGGCCCTCTGACGGTCTAGTTAGTTTCTGAAATAGAGCAACAATAACTAGGGTTTGAGAGGGAAAAGATTGATTACCTTTGAAGGTGGGAGAGTGTCTGGTATTTATAGACATGCCAAACGGGTCTTGATCCGCTTGGGCCGGGTCTTGACCCACATGCCCGTGGGTCTGGTGTAGTAGAAGCCCATGGGGCTTAAGGCTGATCTGATTATCAGGGGTGAGTGCTTTTGGAGGAGATCGGGTGGTCTAGGATGGGCCAAACCATTTTCCCCTATGTCACTAGCCTTTTGTGTCTGAATTTACAAATTCACCTGGCAAAAGGGTAAAAGAGCCCTTTGTGTCAGAATTTGATTGTGATCATTCATGGCTTGGAAAGGATTTTTAGTATTATTACATTTTTGATCAGGGGCGGATCTGGGCCCAAGCAGCACAAGCAGCTGCTTTGGGCCCCCAATTTTATAGAGCGCCATATTTTTTAAGTATTTACAATATTAAAAATAAAAATGTAATATTGTCTGATATAATTATATTGTATTAATAGTTGGTTTATTAGCTCAGTTGGTTAGAGTGTTGTGCTAATAATGTAAATGTTGCAGGTTCAAAACTTTTATGGGCCAATTAATTTTTCAATCATTTTTATTTTTAAAACTAATTATTTTTCACATAGGCATATATGTCGTTTTACCATTTTATGATTTTAATATTATTTTTCACTTGGCCCGTATATGTCAGTTTATGATATTTTTTCAATGTTCTATGGTACATATTTACCTATTTACGATAAATTTGTAACCAAATCTTCAAGTGCATATAGTTATTCTACATTTTAAACTTCCAACTAGCATTCTCATATACATATATTCATCATCATTTTATTCTGATCGTATTATCTAATATATCATATTACCTATTTGAGGTGACATATTTCGTTTTGTTGTTAGAGTTTATCCGAGTTTTTTTTGCCACGAGATATTTCATATAAAAAGCATACGTTATTAATTAATTTTTTTTTGAAGCATATATATAAATTTATTTTTATTTAAATAGTTTGTTCTCCAATGCTCCATGTTTGTTTGCATTTAAATAATTGTCATTTTTAATTTATCAACTTGCAGAAGGCCCAATTTAAGAACTTGCCTAGCCCCCCTCCCGAAACTCAGATACGCCCCTGTTTTTAATGTTTCGAACTTGAAATGGCTGAGACGATGTACCGAGCATACAGACATTACAAGTGAGGTATAGTATTTGTTGGGTGTGTAATTTCACTTTCCTTGTACTTTTTGCTCCCTCTCCTCTTTTGCTTTCTGAATTAGTTTTTCGCTAAAATCTTCATCTCCTACTATATTGCAGTCCTTCATTGGAGGTATGGAAGCTCACTCGTTTTAATCATTTAATCCTCATGAAATCGAATGAGCGTAAGAATAATGAGTTTCAGATCTTCAAGTTCGAGGCTTCTCTGATGTGGTGTATATCGAAAAGAAATTTGCAAGTTTATATTTGCCAAGCAGGAATTCAAAACTGATGAAACCATCAGAGATTGTCATGCATTTCAGCAGCGTACAGGGCCTGTTCAGTCAAATTCTTGAATTAGTGACTCAACAAACAAGTTAAATTCATGGGTGCCACAATGCCACCACTCAAGGGGCGATTTAAGATTAATGTAGCCTAAGCAATTAGGAATTTGGGAGATTGCAGCGGATGGCCTATTGTGAGATCGTGAAGGCAAGATCATTTGGTTCAGAGCCGCCAGAGATGATGGGGGTAGATCCTAAGTAGGTGAAATACTAGCATTTCAACTTGGTATTATACTTCCTCTGCATTTGCCTAGGCAACCTCTCACCCTGGTTAGTGATCTAGTCATTGCTGTTAAGGTGGGTTTAGTCGAAGATTATCGTCCACCGTGAAAGTTAAAGCACATTATTACCAACTGGCGATAACTCATCAAGACCATGCATAATCCATCAATATATACATGGAGAGGCGCAATTTAAACATAGTAGTGTGTATATTGGTTAAGGCTTTGTGCTAGCTAAGAACATCCAAACTCGTTTCTCATATTTACATATTTCCCATATTTTGAGAAACAGAGCGCTACACTCGTTTCTTACTTTGCCATAATATGAGAATTGAGGAACAGTGATTTCTCATATTTGAGGAATATGTTATGTCCGATAAAATAAAAAAATCAAAAAGAAATGGATAGAACAACATATTCCATCCGATTAAAAGACAAAACAAAACAGAACAGAACAAAACAAAACGGACCCATCTTTTAAAAAAAAACAAAAAAATTTAATCCAAATCCAAACCCTTCCATTCTTTTCATAAAAGTCCAAGTCCATAATAACTCCAAGTTAAAAAAATTGCATCGAAGTCCAAGAGGCTCAAATTTTTTTTTTTAATAATAAAAATTGGTCGGACATCCTTTTTTTTCTCAATTGCCAAATTTTGGCAAACCACAACTGCAGACAAACTGTATTTTTATCATTTCTCATTTTGCCAAATTGCCATATTTGGCAAAAACGAGTGTGGATGCTCTAAAGGATTTATACTCTTTACTTCCTCCTATGTTAGACTGTCTACTATAGAGGTGGCATTAGGGCCGGGCTAGCCCGAGACCGGCCCGGCCCCGCCTGCTCGTTCCTCGGCCCAGCCCCGCCCGCCCAAAACCGGGTTGAACCTAGGCCAACTCGTCGAAAAGTGAAGGGCAGGTCCGGTTCGACGAAAACCAAAAAAGCCCGAAATGGGGTCGGCCTGCAATCGGCCCGGCCCAGTCAGACCCAGGACCGGGTTGAACCGGCCCAAGGGCCGACCGTTGGATTTTCTGTTTTATTTTTAAAAAATATTGTGTTTGTACAATTACTAAAATATCCCCCAACGAATTTATACTAGCTAGTTTTGGAATGTATTTTTAAAAATTCAAAAAAAAAATTTATTCTATATATTCAACCTCATTTCATTCAATTCTTTTCACAATAGTCCGATGTCTTCTCTTCAGTCTAAATAGAGGTCATCTTGATCTCTAAATACAAATGTTCCCCTCATTGTAATTTGATAAAATTTGTATGAAATGTTACTAATCTATTTGATTATATTTTAAACTTTGTAATTCATAAAAATAATTTAATTGATGAATATCTTTTTCATCTATATGTTGAAAATTCTGAACAATTTTCCTTCTTCTTTGTCTTTGTAAAAAAAATAAAAAATAGTTAAAAAATAATCTACCCCGGCCCGGCCCTTAAGCCAGGAGGCATGGGCGAGATCCGGTCCGGCATTTCCCCACCGAAGCCCGGCCCGCCACTCCTTCCTTCCCGGCCCGCTAGGCCCGAATGCCACCCTAATCTACTTGAAGGAAGAGGTTAAAGGGATCAGTGTAAAGAGAAAGATGATTATTGATGATTCTCGGGTTGTATTTTTGATTGGTTAGATGTGCTACATTTTCTCAATAGGTACCTGTGCTACATGTCAACATTAATGTTTTTCTGATCAATTTCTTTTATAAGAAGCGATAAAATATGGTCATCATAATAATTTATTTAAGATAAAATAACAAAACAAGACCACGATCACCAAGCAAAGACTGAGAAAAACCAAAAAGACGGGCCTGTTTCATTAATGTCAATACATATTTTTCAAATTAGTGGGACAAAAAATATTTTCCATATCATAAGAGCATCTGTAGTCGTCTACCGCTATTTTTTAAGGTATTTGGCAAATGAAAACTGATATGGGTCAGATGACGTGGCCACTCTTGGACCACCAAATTCCCTCAGAAACCCGCTCTCCCCTGATCATCAGATCAACTCAGAGCCTAAGTGGGCTTCTGCCACGTCAGGCCCACGAGCAAACGGGTCCAAACCCCGCCCAACAGGATCCCAGACACGTTTGCTCTGCCTATAAATACCAGGCCATCTCCTCCCTTCAAAGGTAATTAATCTTTTCCCTCTAAAATCCTAGCTACTGTAGCTTCTCAGTAACTGACTAGATCGTCAGAGGGCCTGTCACCAGGATCTCTCCCGGTGTTTATAGGCAGAGTGCAGGTACACAAGACCGAGCCGAGCGCCTCAACTCCGAGTTGAGCTGCTGGATCCAAGCCGAGCATCCTCCCTCCACCTCACGCCTGCTACTCCCGGGTCGTCCCCAGCCTAGGGTCGAACGTATAGCCGATACCGCGGCTTCCACTATACAAATTACAAGAACTCACACCTGGTGCAGCCACCCAAAAAACAAACCGCATCAGGTTGGCGCCGTCTGTAGGAAGCCTTGGTACTGACCTCAGTCCGACCCCGGCCAGGAACGTCATCCCCTCAGTCCGAGCTCACATGGCACCCAAGGCCAGAAGAGCTATTACCTCTGCATGTCGTCCGGATGCTCCTATCCAGGACATCCCTGCCGACACTCATGGATCCAACCATCCGAAGGTCAACAGCGAACCCGGACCGGGCGCTTCTCGCTCGGTCGCAACCGACTTACGTCGAGTCATCGAGAACCGGCAAGCCAGCCGAACTAGGGCAGGGGCCGCTTCCAACTCGGCCTCGAACCATCCCAGGCACCCATCCTGGGAGCGGGAGCCGGAGCCGGAGCTCAGTCGCGCAGACCGAAGGCCGCCACCCCAACGCTACCTAGCCAGACAAGCTCCGGTCACGCGCCGTGAGTTCCAAGACTTTCGGACCGAGATCTTGGAGGCCATCTTAGGGACCCCCGTCAACGAGACACTCCACCGCTCTCACTCGCGGTCGGATGCCGGAGCCAGCGAGTCTCGTGGCCTAACCCGCCCTCCTGAACGTGACGAAGACGTCATACGATGCCTACAAGAAATGGAGAACTGCCTCAACCACTTTGGCGAAGGCGCCCCAAGGCCGACTCAAGGTCATAGGCCGACCCAAACTCCTTTCTCCGCCGCAATCCTACAAGCAGAAGTACTCCGGAATTTCTGGCCTCCCCAGTTCGAGACCTATGACGGCGAGGGTGATCCTGCTGATCACATGGAGGGGTTCAAGACCCTCATGATGATTCATAGCGCTTTGGATCCCCTCCTGTGTCGTGCCTTCCCCGCCACCCTCCGGGGTCCGGCTCGGGAATGGTTCTCAAAGCTCGTCTCCGGCTGGATCTACTCGTTCGATCAGCTAGAGGCCAATTTTTTCCCCATTTCGTGACCTAGCAGGAAGGCCGAGAAGACGAGCGCGTCCCTACAGGACCTCCGACAGAAGGAAGGGGAGTCACTCCGTCAGTTCGTCTGGAGATTCACCGCAGAAGCGAGGGCTGTCTCCTCTCTCGACACTCGGGTTGCCTCAGCAGCATTCCGACATAACGTCCCGTACGGCCAGCTGATGGCATCCTTAGCCAAGAAGCCTCCCTTCAATTTCCCTAACCTGCTCAATCGGGTCAAGAAGTACATCCGGACAGAGGAGGCCCTAAGTTCTGAGGACGCCAAAGAGGTCCCAGGGAAGGGGAAGCGCAAGGTCGATAAGGCAGAGCCTGCCAAGAAGGTTCCGAAAGACGGGACCGGCATGAAGAGGGTCTCTCCAATCCCGCGTTTTGAGAGATACAAGCCACTGACACAAAACGTGTCGGCCATCTTATTAGCGAGCGAAGACAGGGACCTCGTCCAGATGCCCCCCTGGCCAACTAGCAACAAGAAAAGGGACTCGCAGTTCTACTGTCGTTTCCACCGGAACAACAGGCACGACACTGACTACTGTCGGACCCTTAAGGACGAAATCGAGGCCCTCATCCAACGAGGGTTCCTCCGAAAAGTCACCCGGGAAGACGCCTGGGACCGAAGTGTAATATCCCGGACGGATATTATATTGTATAAATTATTATTTTTAAATTAAAATATTTTAAATGGGAATTTCTTGGTTTTACTCATAAAAAGTCACCTGGATATATATACTAGTAAGTATATACAGGCATTGTATCAGTTTGGAGCACTTGTACAAAAACTTGAAAAAACGCGTTATTGAGAAAAACGTCTGGAAAATCCTGGGCTGGCATTAAAAACAATTATTTTTTTATTATTTTATTTATATCTCCAGAATTGAAATATTTTTGGTGGATATCTCCCGGTTTTGCTAATAAGCATTATATATATACAGATACTAGTCTGTATATATCTGTTTTGTGCCAAAATTGATATTGGAATCTTCCAAGCCAGTAATAAAAATTATTTTATTTTATTTTGCGGAATTAAAATTATTTTTGTACTATTTGTTCATTTTCCCGAACGAAAATTATCTGCATAATCAGATATATGCACGTATTTGAATCGTGTCGATTCCGTGCATTTATACAAATCATGTAGTATGTGATTTGGAAAATTATATTTTATTTTGTGACCCATCATGATGAGATGGAGGGATGAGATGGATTAGGACTTGATTGTAAGATTAATTTGCAAATAAAACACTCAATTGTTCTCACCCTCCCCCATTTAAACTCTCCCCCTCTTCACCAAATAAACCCTCCCCCCCACACCTCCTCTCTCTCTCCCTCTCCTACTTGTATCCGGACCCAAACAAGAAGGGCAAAACCCTTCCATTTTGTTCTCCATCTCTCTTCTCATCTCATTCTCCATCCATTCTCTTCCTTTTACCACTTCTACTAGTTCTATTTGGGAAAAGATTGAGAAAGAAAAAGAAAGAGAGGATCAATCAAAAGAAAAAGAAGTGAGAGAGCTTTTAATGGGTTTCATTTTTATGGGTTCACTTTTCATGAACAGTTCTTGAGAAGAGGAGCAAGGAGGAGAAGAGCAAGTCCTTCCTACACTTTCTTAAGGTGGGGGTTCTCAACTCATATTTGTTTTGTTTGTTTATTTGGTTGTTATATGTTATTTGAAATAGATTCAAATGCATAATCACTTTATGGACTAGAATAATGAGGCATACAAAGTTTGGAGTTGTAGAACACAAATTAGAACCATAAAAATCAAGTTTTGGTTGTTGTAGGGTTGATTTTATTTGACTATGTAAATGATGGAAACTTGACCCGAAATTTATTGGAGATGTTCTTAGGGATGTTATTACCATGATTGAATTTTTATAGACTTTTTGGAGTTGTTTTGATGGGTGAAACAACCGTTTCCCCCAAAACAGTGAGCTTTAGGGGAAAACAGTGAAGACTATGTTTGGGGGTTAGCATCGCAGTAGCTTCGAGGGGTTATAACTGTGTTTCCTTACGGAATTAGAGGTCGAGACCCTGTAGGAAAGTTTTAGTAGACATTCTCCTCTTTCCGAATTGACCTCTAGTGTTAAATTCCATTAAGAAACGCAAAAGTTATGGTCATTGCAAAAATAGGGCAGCAACTTGACTGAGTTGCTCAATGTTTTTGTTGATTGCTGTTTTTGAGCCTCTTAGGGGTCGAATCTGAGGCAGAGACCCATTAGAGAAATTGTAGTAGACAGTCTCCCCTTTCCGAATTGGCCTCTCGGGCTAAATTCTGATAAGCAGAGTAGGAGTTATGACCTTTGGAAAACACGGCAAAAAGCTGTCTGACCGAGTAGGTACTGTTTTGACTCATTGAGATTTTTGAGGGTCTTAATGGTTGAATCTGAGGTAGAGACCCATTAAAGAAATTGTAGTAGATGTTCTCTCCTTTCTGAATTGGCATCTCGGGCTAAATTCTGATAAGCAGAGTACGAGTTATAGGCTTTCAAATTTTCAGTTTTTCGTGGGTTAAGTTGGCCGTTTTTGTTACCGGTTGTGTATGTTCGACGGGAAGAAACTAGGATTTCCTTACGGAATCTAAGAAACTGGTCAACTGGGAAGTTTTAGTAGATGTTCCCACCTTTTCAAATTACCCAGTTTTTTTAGATTCCGATAAGTAGAGCAAAAATTACAAGCTACGGAAGTTTCGATTTTTTGTTGAAAATCGGTAGTTCGGTAACTGTTTGCGTATGTTCGACGGGTAGGAATTTGGACTTCCTTACGGAATCTGAGCAACTGGTCAACTGGGAAGTTTTAGTAGATATTCCCTCCTTTTCAAATTGCCCAGTTTCGTTAGATTCCGACGAGTGGAGTAAAAGTTACCACCTTGCGAAGTCTTAACTTTTTGATGAAAATCTGCGATTGGGTTACATTATTTGCGTGTGTTCGATGGACCGAATTTTGGATTCCTTGCAAGAATCTGAAATAGTGTTCCACTAGAGTTGTGGCAGATGTTCTTACTTTCTGAAAAGTATATTTCTGTCGAATTTTAACAAGCATAGCACTGGTTGCTTCTAGGCTGTCGGGAGATTTTTATGGCGCTTTCGGACTTTTCCTTGGTTGAATGTTTGTATTAGACTATTAGTAGATTCCTCTGTTGCTTCTAACTGTAGAAGATCAAGAGTTGCTAGTAAGCACGTTTGGTTGCTTCTAGGTTGATTACCTGTATGGTTGTTTTATGTGTGGTCTTGCTCATACGCGGCTCGCCTGGCCCGTATGCAGCTATTGGTTTCATACGTGAATGATTTGGCTCGTATGTATATTGTTGTCTCATACGCGGCTCGCCTAGCTCGTATGTAGCTATTGGTCTCATACGTGGCTTATTTGTCTCGTATGTATATTGTTGTCTCATATGCGGCTCGCCTGGACCATATGTAGCTGTTGGTCTCATACGCGGCTGATTTGGCTCGTATGTATATTGTTATTTCATACACGGCTCGCCTGGTCCGTATGTAGCTATTGGTCACATACGTATCTTATTTTTCTCGTATGTATATTGTTGTCTCATACGTGGCTCGTCTGGCCCGTATGTAGCTGTTGGTCTCATACATGGCTTATTTGGCTCGTATGTATATTTTTGTCTCATACGCGGGTCGACTGGTCCGTATGTAGTTGTTGGTCTCATACGTAGCTTATTTGGCACGTATGTATGTTATTGTCTCGTACGAAGCTTATTGGGCTCGTATGTAGGTATTGTCGTAAATAGGTAGGCTATGAGTGGATCCGAGGAGATCTTGAGAAGTCTAAATTAGGACTTGGTTATTTGTGTCGACAAATTATTACACTCTCTATAAGAGGGACACGTACGTGCTTTTTCATATTAAGTTGGAAGCACAGTACATGTCCCGCTTGTTTAGTTAAAAGAGGGACACGTACGATGCTTTTTTATGTCAAGTTGGAAGCATAGTACATGCATCGCTTGTTTAGTTAGAAGAGGGACACGTACGGTGCTTTTTCATGTCAAGTTGGAAGCACAGTGCATGTCTCGCTTGTTTAGTTAGAAGAGGGACACGTAAGGTGCTTTTTCATGTCGAGTTGGAAGCACAGTGCATGTCTCGCTTGTTTAGTTAGAAGAGGGACACGTACGGTGCTTTTTCATGTCAAGTTGGAAGCACAGTACATGTCTCGCTTGTTTGGTTAGAAGAGGGACACACGGTGCTTTTCATGTCTATTTGGAAGCACAATCGTATGTCTCGCTTGTTTGGTTAGAAGAGGAACACGTACGGTGCTTTTCATGTCTAGTTGGAAGCACAGTAGCATGTCTCGCTTGTTTAGTTAGAAGAGGAACACGTACGGTGCTTTTCATGTCTAGTTGGAAGTACAGTAGTATGTCTCGCTTGTTTAGTTAGAAGAGGGACACGTACGGTGCTCTCGCTTGTTTGGTTAGAAGAGGGACACGTATGGTACTTTTTCATGTCAAGTTGGAAGCACAATGGTATGTCTCGCTTGTTTGGTTGGGGTTAGTGACATCGTTAGGGTAATAACAGTTACTTAACCATTCTTATGTATAAATTGCCAAAGGGTGAGAATTGGTGTTAGGGGTGATACCCTATAATCCAACCTCTCTTATAGGCCGACACTAGGTGGTGTTATCGGAATGTATTCCCGTGTCAAAGGGCTACGGGCGGTGCTTTTCCATGACAAGTTGGGAGCACGGGTTCCGTATCTTGATTGTTAATTCCTGAATGTGCCATGATAAGAACGAGAGGGTTCCTAGGGAAATAGACCCTACGATCCCGGCAGGTTCTATGCCTTTTCATAACTAGTTGAGGGCACGGAAGAAGGTTGACAAGTACCTTGTAGTTCGTGTTGGCTTTTGTGTGAGGTCCGGTACGCCGGGCAATAGTGACCAGTCATGTAGTATTATGTCAGGAACAGGATGAGTACAAATAGTAAAATTCATAACGTGGGTTCAAATCCCTATATATGGAGAAACAACTTGAGATGGGGCGTATGTAGTATGGGATGCATACTGTTCCGGAGACTTGCTTGCATTAGAATAAGTGCATCATTGTGTTGGTTAATCTTGCATTAGAGTCTAAGTCCTAGCATACACTGACACATCAAATATATATACACGTTTCTCTTTTCATCAATCTGTCTGCTATAGTTGAGATTCGCTGCTAGTTATCAGCCTTAAAGCGTCAGTGAATACTGACGTCCCTACTTCAATAGGTACTGGATTGCAGAAGTACAAGTACTGGATTGTAGAAGTACATGTATTGGATTGCAGAAGGGCAGGTACAGGTTTCAGGAGGACTCAAGGCGAGAGAGCAAGGAGTCGATTTCATTAGAGTTTCCACTGTAATTTATTTAATTGTTGGAAAGTACTCAAGTGGAATACCAAGTGTTGTTCTTTATTCATTATACTCTGATGTAATATGTTGAAAGATGTAACACTTGGTATTGTAAAGGTATTATTGTAACACCGTTGTAATATATTGTAATTTTGTAACATTTGGATTTGTAATACATTGTGTTGAATAAAAAGTTTTAAATTTTCCTGTATTTCTGTGTATTGTGACAAATTGATGAAAAGATTCTGGCTTATGTCACGGTTTCCCAGTTACCAGAAATCGGGGCGTTACACGAAGGGACACGAGGAACCGAAGGCCCTCTCCTCCTCCTCGCGCCCCCAAGCAGCGTCCCGAGCGGGACCCTGAGCCTGGAGAGACCGGAGGCCAAGCCATTCTACACTGCGTCCATGGGGAGCCTATGGGAGGGGATTCTAATACTTCCCGCAAGGCATTCGTCCGAGATGTAAACACCGTCAGAGACCTCCCTTCCCCTCCAGGTCCAGCAGCTCCCTGTCTCCTTCTCAGGGGAAGACCTGGAGGGGGTTCGGCTCCCGCACTGCGATGCACTCGTCATCAGCCTCATCATGGTGAACTACGAAGTCCGTCGGATCCTTGGGGACAACGGGAGCTCTGTGAACATCCTCTTCCTGGAAGCGTTTGAGAACCTCATGCTCCCCCGAGATAAGCTGAAGCCAGCTGGGTACACCTTACACGGGTTCTCCAGCATCCCGGTGCCGATAGAGGGATCGTGACCTTGGATGTCACTGCCGGTACGACCCCCCACAGACGGACTGAGTCGATGGACTTCATGGTTGTGAACGTTAAAGCGGCTTACAATGCCATCCTCGGCTGACCAGGGCTCTGCTCCCTCCAGGCTATTTCCTCAGCCTACCACCTGAAATTTAAGTTCCTTACCGAGTTAGGTGTCGGGGTCGTTCGGGGGAACCAAGAGGCAGCGCGATCGTGCTATATGACAGCAGTCGAAGGCGATGTGTTTCCCTGGACGCCGTCGAGCTGCAACCCTAAAGGAGCCAACCAGAGCCCAAACCTGCGGATGAACTAGAAGAAGTCTCGTTCGAGACGGAAGACAAGTCAAAGTGGTTCCGCGTGAGCTGCTCCTTCGCGTCCGACCTAATCGGCTACATTCGCCGCAACGTCGACCTCTTCGCTTGGAAGCCATCAGACATACCCGGGATCTCCGAAGACCTGATCATGCACAAACTAAGCGTAATCCTTGGCTCGAAGCCGATTGTCCAGATGTGACATAAGTTCGCCCCAGAGAGACAGCAAGCTATGAAAGCAAAGGTAGACAAACTGTTGTCTGTCCGGTTCATCCAGGAGGTCAGCTACCCCGAGTGGATGGCGAACGTCGTGATGGTGAGAAAGGCCCGCGAGAGTTGGAGGATCTGCATAGACTTTCCGGACCTCAACAAGGCGTGCCCCAAAGATCCGTTCCCTCTCCCCAGCATCGATGCTCTGATCGATGCAACGTCGGGTCATGAACTCCTGTCCTTCATGAACGCCTTCTCGGGTTACAATTAGATCCGAATGTTCCCCCCTGATATAGCCAAGACATCATTCATCACCGATCAAGGTCTCTACTGCTATCGGGTTATGCCCTTCAGGCTGAAGAACGCCAATGCTACCTATCAGAGGCTCGTCAACCGAGTCTTCAAGGACCAGATCAGTTGCAACATGGAGGTATACGTCGACGACATGCTCGTCAAAAGCCAGCAAGGACATGACCACGTCGCCGACCTGGAAGAAGCCTTCGGCGTCCTTCGGACCCACAATATGAGGCTCAATCCGGCCAAGTGTACGTTCGGCGTCTCCTCGGGCAAATTTCTCAGGTTCGTCGTCAGCCAGCGTGGCATTGAGATGAACCCCGAGAAGATTTGAGCCATAATAGACTTGATCCCTCCGAGAAACATCAAGAAAGTCCAACGGCTCACGGGAAGGCTGGCAGTTATCGGCCATTTCCTCTCCAAGTCTGGAGAGAAGTCCCTCCCATTCTTCAAGGCTCTGCGCAGAACCGGTGGTTTCGAATGGGGCACTTAGCAGTAGGAGGTGTTCGCCCAATTGAAAGAGTACCTCGCCAATCCTCCGCTTCTTAGAAAACCCGAGCCGGGCGAGCCTCTCTGGCTTTACCTTTTGGCCTTGGAATGTGTATTCAGTGTTGTTCTCGTTTGAGAAGAAGACAGAGTCCAAAAATCATTGTACTATGTGAGCAAGGTTCTGTTCTCGGCCGAGACCAGATACGCAAAAATGGAGAAGGTGGCATACACCCTAGTTAGGCCATGCGGAAGCTCCGTCCTTATATCCAGCCGCACTCAATTTAGGTCCTCACTGATCATCCTCTGAAGGCCGTTCTTCACAAGCCCGAGAGCTCCGGCCGCCTGGTCAAGTGGTCGATCGAGCTCAGTCAATACGACATCGGCTATCAACCAAAGACAGCAATCAAGGGACAGACCCTCGCCGAATTCATCACGGAATGCACCATCTCCGAGCAACCCAAAAGTGGGGAGGCCGACCAGACGTGGGAAGTTTACGTCGACGGCTCTTCCTGCGAAGCGGGGAGTGGTGCGGGCATCATTTTGCGAGGACCTGACAACTTCCTTCTCCAATATTCCCTCCGCCTCAACTTTCCAGTCTCTAGCAACGATTCCGAATATGAAGCTATGATCGTGGGGCTCACCCTAGCACACCAGGCAGGTGCCAGAAAGATCAGGACCTTCAGCGACTCTCAGCTCATGGTCAATTAGATCATCGGAGAGTACGTGGCCTGTGACGATCGGATGAATCGGTATTTGGCCGTGGTCCAGCGGCTCTTAACATCCTTTGACGATTCCGCAGTCTTAAGGATCCCAAGAGAGTAGAATGCCCAGGCCGATGCCCTATCAAAGTTAGCCTCCTCGTCTTTCGAAGGTCTCAACCGCACCATTCTGATCAAAGTACTTCTGAAGCCGAGTATCGACCTCCCCGAGATCCTCTGCATAGACGACGGAGCTCAGCCGGACAATTGGACCACTCCCATCCGAAAGTTTCTAATCGAAGGAGAGCTCTCCGAAGACCAAGCCGAGGCAAGGCGGATCAAGGTCCGCTCGGAAAAGGTTAACCATGATCAACGAAACCCTCTTCAAACGCTCATACACAACGACGGACAGAAGACCCTACCTCCGCTGCTTAACCCTTGGCGAGGCCAAGTATGCTCTGAAGGAGCTCCACGAAGGAATTAGCAGGTGCCCCATGGGAAGCCGATCGCTTGCCCGAAAGGCTCTAAATCATGAGTATTACTGGCCCACGTTGTTGCAAGATTCCCTGGCCCTGGTTAAAAAGTGTGGTCCTTATCAAAGATTCTCCTCGGTGAGAAAGGTTCCACAAGCAAACCTCCGCTCCCTGGCCAGTCCGACCCCCTTTGCTATGTCGGGGATGGACCTGGTAGGCCCCTTTCTGAAAGTAACAGGCCAAAGGAAGTTCCTGATAGTAGCGATCAACTACTTCGCAAAGTGGATCGAGGCCGAGCCCCTGGCCACGATCACCGAGCAACAAACCCAGCAATTCTTCTCGAAACACATCATCTTTCGGTTCAGAATTCCGTAGATACTCATCACGGATAATGGGACCCAGTTTGCTGGTAAGAATTTTAGAATGTTCTGTGAGGATCTCGAATCCAGCAACACTTCTCCTCAGTGTGCCACCCGCAGTCGAACGGTCAGGTCGAGAATGCAAACTGCCAGATCCTTGATGGTCTGAAGAAATGGCTTGATAATTCTTCCAAGTGATTATGGTCGACGAGTTGTCGAGTGTTCTCTGCGCCTATCGAACGACGAAGAGAATCCCCAAGAGGGAGTCGCCATTTAATCTGAATTACGGCGCGGATGCAATAATTCCCCTCGAGATCGGGCTCCCTTCACCCCGAATCATGGAATTTGATGAAGAAAGCAACTCGGCGCAATGCGCGCCAGTCTGGACCTTATAGACAAGATCAGGGAAAAATCTGCCATCAGGAGGAACACATACCAACAGAGGATCAAGAAGTTCTACAACAAAAGGGTACATCCCACCAACATCAAGCTAGGGGACCTCGTCCTCCGAAGGCTGGCGATATCTAACCCCAGCCAAAAGAGGAAGCTGGCTCCAAACTAGGAAGGTCCATACAAAGTTTCTGAAGTTGTACGTCCCGACACATACCGCCTTACTGACTCGGAGGGCAAGGCTGTGAAGAGACCCTGGAACGCGGAGCACCTTATCATATTTTTCGAAGGGGAGGATTAGCCCTTGTAGATACCCGCATGTAAATTATAAGATGTAATCAGCACGCCGTGCCTTATTTTGTAACGTTAAAATGATGTAATCATTTACCCCTCTTGGCCTCATGCCAGCTTTCTTAAAAAAAATTTTGGGGGCTCGATGCTCAGATGTCACCGCGAGCCACAAAAGCTTCTCCTACAAGCTTGAGGCTCGGTGCTCGGATAGCACCGCGAGCCACAAAAGCTTCTCCTATGAACTTGAGGCCCGGCGCTCGGATGTCACTGCAAGCCACAAAAGATTATCCTAAAAGCTTTAGGCTCGGCACTCGGACGATACTGCGAGCCACAACAGCTTCTCCTAAGGTATGGGGCTCGACATCGACCTCGAGCAAGGCCTAGGCTTCTTCAAGCCCTCCGATTCTTACGCTCGGCGATGACCTCCAGCTACACTCATTCTATCTATCCGAGAACAGGTTTGGGGGTTCGGCATCGAGCTCGAGCAAGGCCTGGGCTTTTTCAAGCCCTACGACCTTTACGCTCAGCGATGACCTCCAGCTACACTCATAACAGCTTCTCCTAAGGTATGGGGGCTCGGCATCAACCTCGAAAAAAGCCTGGGCTTTTTCAAGCCCTGTGACCCTTACGCTCGGCGATGACCTCCAGCTACACTCATACTATCTATCTGAGAACATGTCTGGGGGCCCGACATTGACCTCGAGCAAGGCCGTGGTTTTTTCAAGCCCTATGACCTTTACGCTCGGCGATCACCTCCAACTACACTCATAATAGCTTCTCCTAAGGTATGGGGGCTCGGCATCGACCTCGAGCAAGGCATGGGCTTTTTCAAGCCCTGCGACCCTTACGCTTGGCGATGACCTCCAGCTACACTCATACTATCTATCTGAGAACAGGTATGGGGGCTCGGCCCACCGGGGTTCCGACTCACCCCCCCTACCTTAAAGTTTCTATTTAGATTTTGGGCGCTCGCCTTCGGCAAACGCCCCGAGTCCTACACCCGCGGGCAACTCGGGGTAAACGGCCCTCGAAGCCGAAACCCCAAATTGTGTGAGGGTGGCAGGGGAGCCACAGATCAGGAACTCATGGCCAAGAATTTTATTTTTGGGGCTCTCGCCTTCGGCAAGCACCCCAAATCTTGCCCCCGGAATCGACCCACCTCTCACCCACTGACAACTCGGGGTTAACGGCCCTCGGAGCCGAGACCCCGAATTGTCAGCGGGTGGCAGGTAAGTCACCGGCAATTCCTGGTGAACAACTCATAAGGGGTGAGGGTTATATAGCCCCTCGGAGAGGCGCATTTATGACATCGGGGAGTCCAAACGGTGGAAGATAAAATGTCTCCATTAATTTTTATCGTAAGGCAAAATGTCCCTTAATAAATGCTATCTACCAGGGGTAACGGTTCGGCTCCCAAGCGAAGCCACAACCCGACGGCTCTCTCTACCTCGACATCGACCCCGAGCAAGGCCACACTCGACGATGACCTCGAGCTACTCTCCTGTCAGTCTCACTTAACTAATTATCAAAGAAATTGAAGTTTTATTACTCATGGAGTGCCACGAATGACCACAAGATACAATGAAAATATTACAAATCACTCCGCTTAAAAAACGAACTCAGTGCTCCCCACGGGACCCTCCGCATGCTCCGCCTGCATAGCTAGCAAGGACGTCCCGGCAACGGAACTCTGTGCATCGGCAGGCCTCCTTGTTTCAAGATAAAAGGTCAGAGAAGGACCCAATACGGAATGGCTTCCTTCTTCGAACAGACCAGTGCCTAGCATGAGCTTCAACCTCCGAATTTCCAACTCCTTCTATACAACGGCCTCACGAAGAAAGGACTCTGAAGCCGGTCGCCCAGTAAAGGCATCCGAGATCGACCAGTTCTTCTCGACTCTCCCCAGTCCTGGTCGGCTATGGCCTTCTTCAGGTGAGCGGCTTCTAGGTTGAGCTCCTTATACTTGTTCATGAAATAGTTTACCGCGGCCTCTCGATCACGAGCCTACTTACGATGGCGAGGCAGCACACCCTCCTTGGACCCTAGCTCATTCCAGAGCTAGGAGACTTCTGCGGAACGTAGGTCGGCACCGAGGGCCTCGTGCGTCTATCAAGAAGATGGGAAAAGCAACGGGTCACTAAAGAAGCTTGCGAAATACTACAAGTCACAGAGGATTGGCCAAAAAATCTTTTCTTTTATAAATTCAAAATTTTGAGTTACAAAAAGCGGTGGCCAGTTCCGCGCGAGGCAAATACAGAGTCAAAAGAGAGAAAAAATCCTAAACTACTTTTTAGAGGGGGACGACACCTCTTCGTCAACATGGTCGCCCCCGGCCTCCTCCTGATGAGGGTCATCCATCTCCTCCTCCTCCTCGCCACCGGAAGTCGGCGAATTCACGGGAAGCCGCCAATTGAAGTGCAGGTGGTCGACCTGAGCGTCCAGGTAGATCTGCAGGAAGTGCTCCTTGGCCTTGGCATAGGCCTCATCCTAGGCCAAGACCAGAGTGTCCGCCATGGTGATCTGCATCTCTGCCATGGCGATCTGCATCTTCTCAACCTCTGCTTGGGCCTTATCCCAGAAGTGCGCTAGCTCATTCGCATGATGGTCTTGTAGCGAGGCCATCTGAGCTTGTAGACCACCTGGGACGACTGGGCATCCGTCAGCTCGTCTTTCAGACGAGTCGCCTCATGGAAGTACTTGTCGGCCTTCTTCTTCTCGACAAGGATATCCTTCTCCAAGCACTTGTGGAAGTGCTGCCCATAAAGCAATGTCTGGCCGAGGAAGAATAAGTTAGAAAAATCACTCTATGCACATAGAAAAATACCAAATACTTACCGAGAGCTGCGCCTGAGCCCACCTCATGTAGGCCGTCGCGGACGTCTCTATTACCAGAGCCATCCGATCTTGCTCCGTGGCGAGATGCACCACCACCTCCAGTGCCACCGCGTCCACGAGCACGATATCCCCTGCCTTGACCCCCCAATCCGGGGCGTGCGGCCTCAGGCCCTGCTTGCCCACCATTTGCTCAGGCGGTGGGGCAAAGTGACGGGAACCCCTTCTCCAAGACCTCGGTCACTTTCTTACTACCGGAGCTCGCCCCCAGTTCCTTTGTCAACCTCGACGAATGGTGTTGCTTCTTCAACCTCTTCGGGGACGGCTCCACAGTCCCTGAAGCCGGCCCTTTATTGGGCCCCGCTACCAACGCAACCTTCTTCTCTTGGTCCGTCCTCCTCTTGGCGGCTATGGCCAACAAGGCCTGTCGGTTGTCGAGCTGCTTGACAGAAATCTCTGCAAAAGAAAAGAAAAAGAAACAAAATGTTAACACAATTGCAGGGAGATAAACAAATTCAAAATAAAAACATACTAGGGTCGGCTGGGCTCAGTCGGGCTCGGGCCAGGTGCAGCTCCGTGACGCGCGGCCACCCTATTCTATGCCCTTCCACGATCTTCTCCACTGTCGCCCACTCTTTATCCATCAACTCACTACGCTTCGGGGGTTTGTAGTTCAGCTTACTAAAATTCCAAAGAGTTGAAATCTTCTAAGGCTTCTCACTCCAGACGATAAAATACTTCTCCTTCCATCCTTTGATGGAGTCCGGGTGGCCATGCATCACCCCCCTGTGAGGACGCGGCGAGAGGTAAAAAATCCCCTCCGCATATCCGAGCGAGCTCATTCCTAAGATGGCACGGAAGTTGTGAGCCTCGACTTGACCACCTTCTCCTGGCACTTTAGAATAAAGCAAAACCAGGTGTTTCCACGAGTTGGGGCCATGCTGCATTAGACTCAACTCCCCCCACTTCAAGACCCTCACGATGAACGGGTGCAATGGCAGCCTCAACCCCAAGATGAAGGCATCCTCGGGAAACATGCAGAAGCTCTGCTCTGGAGCTGTGGTCGGGCGAATTCAGAGGTTCGGCATCAGAAGTTCGAACTCCTTTGGAATAAAGTAGGCTACGCTTAGGATATGCAGATAGTCTGCCCTCAAGACACACTGGACGCTGTCCATCTTGATCATAGGCCGATCCGAGTCCCGCAGCAATAAGGTGAACGCGAAAAGCCCCTCCACATCGTCAGGGTACATCCTGATCGGCCCTGGGTTTCTATTGGGCACGGGGGGAAACTTGAACCCCGGCTCAGGTCCGAATTTGTCTGGCAAGCCCAGACTATCGGGACGAATCAACTTCCTTTTCCTCTTATGGGGGCGAAGCTTCTTCTCCGGAGATGGGGTCGCTAACGGGGTTAGAGGTCGATGATCTTCTTCTTCTTCAGCTACCTCTCCTGCGGTTCCTCCTTCCTCTTCTCCTCGATCGTCACCTCCCTCGGATCCCCGTTCGGGCTCCTTCTAGTCGCCCTTGGCACCAAACTCCTCCCCTGCAGGGTCTCCTTCTTCGTTCTTCCCCTCCTTAACAAACTCCTCTCCCTCGGGGTTTCCTTCCTCGTGCTCACCCTCCTACACAACCTCCTCGCCCTGGCCTACGGACTCGTAAGGGGGCATGTCATACATAACGACGCCCTCGCCCCCCGATCCTAAGTCCGACTGAACCTCCTCCTTCACTTCAAGGTCACCTAGAGACCAAGATGCCGACACCAACTAGACCTCCTCCTCAGAACGACCTGAAGAGCTTGCCTCGGAGCCGGACTGAAAGCGTGACATTACGAATCCAAAGTACTACCGGGTATACCGACGGGAAGATCACCGAAAAAAGGTCGTCGACGGCTATTAGAGAAATTCCTGTTGTCTTAGAGAGTGAGCGCAAAGTAAGGAAATGAAGGGGGGTGGGAGATTTATAAAACAGGAAGGGACTCCTCGATTTTTGCAAAAAGATCTAACCGTTGGATCTTGATCATCAAGATCTAACAGCCACCAGGATCAAAAGCGCTTCAATTCCCACGCCTATGATGTCAGCTTATGGCACAAAATTACCTCGTTACCCTCAGCCCAATCGACCAGTACAATAGCTCAGGAACGCATTGCCAACTACTCGAGTACTACACCAAGCTTTGCCAACAAGCTTCAAGCTCGGCGCTCAGATGGCACCGCGGGCCACCAAAGCTTCTTCTACAAGCTTGAGGCTCGGCGCTCGGATGGCACCGCGAGCCACAAAATCTTCTCCTATAAGCTTGAGGCTCGGCGCTCGGATGGCACCGAGAGCCACAAAAGCTTCTCCTACAAACTTGAGGCTCGGTGCTCGGATGGCACCGCGTGCCACAAAAGCTTCTCCTACAAACTTGAGGCTCGGTGCTCGGATGGCACCGCGAGCCACAAAAGCTTCTCCTACAAACTTCAGGCTCGGTGCTCGGATGGCACCGCGAGCCACAAAAGCTTCTCCTATAAACTTGAGGCTCTTCGCTCGAATGTCACCGCCAAGCCACCAAAGCTTTTCCAACAAGTTTTTGGGGCTCGATGCTCGGATGACACAGCGAGCCACAAAAGCTTCTCTTACAAGCTTAATGCTCGGTGCTCGGATGGCACCGTGAGCCACAAAAGTTTCTCCTACAAGCTTAAGGCTCGGTGCTCGGATGGCACCGCGAGCCACAAAAGCTTCTCCTATAAGCTAGAGGCTCGGCGCTCGGATGGCACCGCGAGCCACAAAAGCTTCTCCTACAAGCTTGAGGCTCAGCGCTCGAATGGCACCGCGAGCCACAAAAGCTTCTCCTATAAGCTTGAGGCTCAGCGCTCGGATGGCACCGCGAGCCACAAAAGCTTCTCCTATAAGCTTGAAGCTCGGCGCTCGGATGGCACCGCGAGCCACAAAAACTTCTCCTACAAAGGGAGGGGGCTCGTCTCCCGACCCTCGATGCTCGGCTAAGCGGGCTTCGACTCTTCAGATCTCGACGTCCCCTAGCTTTTCCATTAAGTGAGGGGGACTCGTCTCCCGACCCTCGACGCTCAGAAAAACGAGCTACTACTCTTTGGCATTCGACGCCCCTCGTGATTTCAATAGGGGTTCCCCATCATCCTACCCCGCTGGCCTCTCCAGGAAGATACGGACCTCATTCTTCGCCATACACACCACTCCGCTCTTCCTACAAAGGCAAAACCACTCCTACATGACTGGGTTATCCAGTCCTCCAGGAGTGGGGGCTCCTGATATGGGTCACATGACGTGGCCCCTCCTGGGCCACCAGATCTTCTAAAAAACCAGCTCTCCCCTGATCATCAGATCAACCCAGAGCCAAAGTGGGCTTCTGCCACGTCAGGCCCACGAGCAAACGGGTCCAAACCCGACCCAGCAGGATCCCAGACCCGTTTGCTCTGCCTATAAATACCAAGCCCTCTCCTCCCTTCAAAGGTAATCAATCTTTCCCCTCTAAAACTCTAGCTACTGTTGCTTCCCATTAACTGACTAAATCGTCGGAGGGCCTGTCACCGGGATCTCTCCCGGTGTTTCTAGGCAGAGTGTAGGTACATAAGACCGAGCTGAGCCCCTCAGCTCAGAGCTGAGCTGCTGGATCCGAGTCGAGCATCCTCCCTCCACCTCATGCCTGCTACTTCCGGGTCGTCCCCAGCCGAGGGTCGAACATATAGCCGATACCGCGACTTCCACTATACAAATTACAGAAACTCACACCTGGTGTAGCCACTCTAAAAACAAATCGCATCAAAAACCGTTAATATGGCTTTGCGCTGCAATCGTCGATTGCCAAAAATTGGATATTCGTAAATTTTCAAATCTCAAACGAAAGAAGAATTATCGTCTGAAGAAAAAAATCAAAATTTTTTAAAATTATTGGAACGGACGGGAAATCTATTCCCGTCCATCCAATTTTTTAAAAATAAAAAAATGAAAAAAAATCCCATGGACGGAAGAAAGAACCTCGTCCAAGGATTAAGGGTGCTTATGTTTTTTGTATATATTTTTTTCAATATATGGACGGAAAAAAAAATCCCGTCTCTACCATTTTTTTATTTATTTTTCGATCGGACGAAAAATTAAATTTCGTCCGATACTTCACTGTTTTGTCAAATTCTCTCCGACGAAATTATTTTTTCCCGTCCGATGCGACAGGCGATAAAACCTTCTTCGTTTGCTATATTTTTCAAAATCCCAAATCGTCTGTCAAATTTGGCCAGTCATTGTTCACCACATTTTGAATTTTTGGCAAACGACTACAACATCTTGATTCTCAATTTTTGAAAAATTTGAAAATTTGGAAGACGACTACGGATGCTCTAATGAAACTAATGGTTGTTTGCTGGTGTGACAGTACTTTTACTAGTTCAAATGCGCATGCAGTGCACATGAATACAAATTCATGTTATCGGAGAAACAGTATTGTATAAAAGTGAGGCTATTACTCGTACAAGTGAAATACTCCTAAGTTCTTTAGGAAATTTAAAGCTTAAGCATTTAAATTAATTTGTTCGGAATTTCCAGAAAAGAGAAAGTTGCAAACTGTTGTATAAAATTTAAATTTGAAAAACATGGATATGATTTAATGAAATTTGATGAGATCGATAAATGGATGATTGTGATGTACGGCTAGTTATAAGTCCACGTGACTACAATTGTACTCCTTTTTTCCAACTAATCCTAACTAAAAATTTACACGTACGATGCACGTTTTAATTTTTTTTATTTTTTAAAAATAAAAATTACGTCGTAGTTTAGGCTCGAATCGGAGACATCTCTTTTTCTATTTAAAATCCTTACCATACTCTTTACAAATTATTCTTACTGGCACCAATTTTTATTTTATATAAATGACATTTTTGTAAATAATTATGTTGTAAATAAATTTAAACTTTTATGGTACTATGGTAACTGACAACATTTGAGTAATTGGATGATTAATATAACTCCCACTTAAAAATTAGTGGTTGAGATTAGATGGTTGTTTGTCTACAAATTACATAACCTCAACTCTCGCATTATTGTATTATATTATAGAGATTGTAGTTTATAATGGTAAGGATTTATATTTAGTAAAGATCTTGTATTCATATTCTCATTTTTAAAAAAGGAGAAAAAAAAGATATAGATTTACAGTCGTTCACACTGTTTTTATTCCAAACTTTAATACTAGTAATTTGCACGTGCGATGCACATCTTAATAAATATAGGGTTTTTTAAAGTAAAAATTCAGACGTAGTCTGGATTTCAACCTAAGACCTCATTTATAATTGTTATGCACGTGTACTGCACGCGTTGGTAGATTTACAAATAACACTAAGGCCTTCTTCCATTATAATATTAGAGATTTTATTTATGCAAGTGCTACCAGGGTGTAGGGGCCAACCTATTCATTAGTGACATGGCTGACCCTATAGGAGAGGCAAGAGACACTGCCTCAGACCCCTGATTTTTGGTCATTTCTAGGGGCCCCCAATTTCATTTTATTTTAACATATATATTGCGAATTATTGCGTGCTCCTGATAACAAATAAATTATTTTTAGCTAGCCCAGTAAGAAATTAATTTGACTCCCTCTGACAAATAATTTTTTTTTAGTCGGCCCAATAAGAAATTAATCTGACCCAAACCCTTAGCCCCCACTTTAAAATTAATCTGAAGCAAACCCATTGCCCCCACTAAGAAATTAATCTGACCCAAACCCTTAGTGGACGTGGAGGGTGGATCATTAGTGGATATGCCCCAACCCCGCTGAATGGCATCCCTAAACCAAATCCAAAATCATACTTCACATCAACTCTAATTTCCATTTTCCCTACAATCGTTCTTCTTCCCATCACAAAAAACATAGCTCAAACCCGAATAACAACGAAGCCTTGATCATAGGCGGTCAATACCTCATCACCTCCCCTCCTGTCTTCTCCAACGATGCCACCATCTTATAACTAGTAAAATCCATCATCAGTTCTCATTTCTTTCCCCAAATCAGAGGGTAACTGTCAAGATCGACGGCTCCGACCAGTTATATTCCGGCCAGTAATGGAGAAAGTAGGGAGTAAGGGGTTGAGGATTGAGAAGATAGAGATTAGGGATTTAGAGATTTGGGGAAGAAGAAGAAAGGATTGGGGATTGAGAGAGGAGATTAGATCTGAGATTGGGGAAAGAAGAAGATATTGAAGATGAGAATCTGAGTAGAAGATTAGGAAATTTCATTCCTCATACCAACAACGGATTACTGGTGGGGATTTATAAAACATCCCAATTACAAGACACGTGCAGAGCACACTATGACTACAAATTCAATTAAGTGCACAATGCACGTAAAACAAACAAACACCAACAAAACAACAAAAAAACAGATAACAACAAACAAACAGACACAGCAGAGAAGATGGCTGTAGATCATTCCGACGATGGGGGACTGCCGGCGTCCCTGACAACTCCACCCCCCTTAAAAAAATGAGCGTGTCCCCAAGCTCAATACCCGGAAATCTCCGCCGTAGATCATCTCTAAAACTCCGAGTATCATTAACAGCATCCAAACCATTATTTTCCAGTCATCATCGCCATCTTCATCGTCATCACGATTATCAGCATCATCTTCCTCTTGATCTTTCAGTTCAGTCTTGTTAGAATGTGCCACTACATCAGGAGCATGAAACTCGAGATGCTCAGTAGTAACAGGACTCTCTGGTTGCACATTGAACTTTGTCTGTAATGCATTCTGACCCTGTGAAACTGATGCTCGAATCATATCCTGAAATTGCTGTCTGACTGATATTGGCATTGATAACATTACATCTTTAATTTGCACAACAAAAGAGGGAATCTGAATAAGATGAGAAACCAGCCTCTTCACAATGTTCTTAACCTCCGTAATTTCCTGTGAATAACTTTCACTGGATACAGAAAAAACCATGAGCAGTTATTCCAAGAGCAACATTGTAATTCCTTGCAAACATTCAATTTCTTTTGAAAGGGTGTAAAAGAGAAGCAACAGCCTTAAACACTCTTCAGTGATGGGCACTGATTCCCTACTAATGCTCTCCTGCTTCAATGTATTTTGGATTACAAGAAAAATATCTCCAAAGAATTCCCCAATAAAGAACAGAGAGAACGAGTGATTCTTCGTATCTGCGTCAGCAAGTTGTCTTTGAGCAATGCTCTTTAAAACTTGAAGTCCAACTGTCTGAACCTGCATATTGGCTTCATATAAAGTATCCCTCATGCATTTGATGCAGGCACCGAATACAGTATATAAAAGACCATGGTTATCTTTATCCTCTTCAAAGTGCATATTTACATGAACCAATCTGGCAAGGGACACAATTTCCTCTAGGCAGAAAGAAAGTATCTTTGGTAAAAGTTTGTTAGAGTCGCTCATCCGATTCTCCAAAAGTTGGATTCTCTTTATACAATCTTGTGACATAAACACAAGCATACTCGCCCAACCTCCCCATACAGCTTCTCGAGAGGTGTAATCATCTGAACCAATATCAGCTCCATCTCCGATATATGTCTTCAGAAAAGGTAGACTGTTCTGAAGAAAACTAATTATTCTGGACAAGAACAAACTGGTTGAAGCTACTTTGAAACAATCACAAGAGATCGACAAAAATGCCATCATCAACTTCATCTGATTTTTCTTGTGGTTCATCCGACGTGCTATTGAACCCGCAAGCACATACAATTTGGGAAGTAAAATTTGTGAAACGGAATCATTACTTCTAAATGTTGTCAAAAAACATTTGAAATAAAGTTCTGTGACTGCAGCTGTGAAGTCTTCTGCCTCAAAGAAATCATTGGGGCAGGCATGAATAATCTCAGTTCTACCTCGACCATAATTAGACCGCTGGTCAGCAGGCAGCAGCAAGATAAACGAAGCATACAACCCAATCCCAAGAGCAGCGCAGTCAAACAACATTCGACAAGCCCCAGTATGAATGTACCTCTCAACTCTCTTCTTGCTAAACTCTACCTTTCCACCAGGATCAAAACAGAGCCTCCTCTCTACCGTTGACTTTACAACAGTCTGCATTAGGAATAGAAGCTTCATATAACTCTTTGGAACCCCAAACACCTTCATGACAATTTCATTATCAAGGCTGAAATGTCCACCTACAACACTAACTACGTTACTCAAAGGCAACAGAGTAGAATAAAACAACCCCTTGAGTGCTCCTCCATCAATACTGATTGCAACTATGCTAGGTTTCTCATCTAAAGCTACTGCTGCTTTATCATCTTTTTGATTTTCACCTTCAACAACATCACAATCTTCAACTACAACATCTTCATGAATTTTTCTTCCCAGATAAGCATCATCAATTTCAATTTCAAGAATGCCAAATTGATCAATCAATTTCTCCTTTCCTTGATTTTCCAATTCATCAAACACTTTCGAAGATTTATCACTTCTATAATTCTCCATTTCAAGATTCTCCAAACTATCAAAAACTACTCCTTCCCTATTCTTTTCACAAGAACCAACATCAATCACATTTACTTCATCTACAACCATCGATTTGTTAGAATCTTCCAACTCAGTAGAGTCAAATTGATCTATCAATTTTTCTAAGAACAGGGACCAAGAAATTTCATGGATTCGTGGTTTGATGTGCTTATAATACCACAAAGTTGCACTCCCACTTAAATCCAACCAAGCATATTTCAGCTTCTCTGTAACAGAAATTCCGTAAAATTCAAAGAAATGTTCTACTCCAAGTATCCAATTTGTTGGATCTCCTCCTTTAAAATTTGGTAACTTCACCTCTTTAAAATTCGGAAACTTCATCTTAATTGGAGCTACCTTCAAACTAGTAGAAATGAGATGAGGATTAGTTACCTCCTTGATTGGGATTTGAGGATGACAGGTCGGGAACCAAGGAGCATCGAGCAGGTGGGGAATAGGGCTGCCGTAGCTTCCATATTGCCGCATCTATTCTGGCCAACGCTGCCTCAAAATTTCCTTCCATGTTGATCGACATCAAAAGGACGAAAATTGTTGCGAGGAGGACGAGGATTGCTGGAGGATCGCCGGAGGATTGCTGGAGGATCGCCGGAGGATTGTTGGAGGATCGCTGGAGGATTGCTGGAGGATCGCCGGAGGATTGCCGGAGGATTTTTTGAAGTCGAAGTTGAAGATCGGAGGTGGAACTGGATCTAGTTGCTGGTTGTTGGTGGAGTGCGGTGACGGGATGAGGGGGAAGCGAAGGATGCACTGGAGGATCGACGGCTCTGATACCAAATGTCAGGATCGACGGCTCCGACCAGCTATATTCCGGCCAGTAATGGAGAAAGTAGGGAGTAAGGGGTTGAGGATTGAGAAGATAGAGATTAGGGATTTAGAGATTTGGGGAAGAAGAAGAAAGGATTGGGGATTGAGAGAGGAGATTAGATATGAGATTGGGGAAAGAAGAAGATATTGAAGATGAGAATCTGAGTAGAAGATTAGGAAATTTCATTCCTCATACCAACAACGGATTACTGGTGGGGATTTATAAAACATCCCAATTACAAGACACGTGCAGAGCACACTATGACTACAAATTCAATTAAGTGCACAATGCACGTAAAACAAACAAACACCAACAAAACAACAAACAAACAGATAACAACAAACAAACAGACATAGCTGAGAAGATGGCTGTAGATCATTCCGGCGATGGGGGACTGCTGGCGTCCCTGACAGTAACTCTCCTTGTCTCTCAAGCTAGGGTTTCGAATTAATGTTGTTTTTTTTTTACATGATCTCATCTTTATTTTAGATTTTTTTAGTTGAAATTTGGTATATTAGGATTTCTCACATCTTTTCCCCCAAAATCATATCATCTCCTTCATCTTCATCTTCATCTCCATCTCTGTTCGCTCCTCAAATCGATGCCTCCCCAACTGCCAGTCTTAGTTTCTCAAATTACCGCTTCCTCAACTTTCATACAGTCATGCTCACCGTCTCGGAACGAGAACGAAGAGAAGGTAACTCTCTCTGAGACTTTGTTTCTCAACTGTGTTATGAGATAAATGAGCAATCTTTTTGGGTTAAGAGGTTTAGGATGTAGAGTATACTTTTTTTTTAGCATTTGCATTTGCATTGGAAGTGTTTGATTTTTTGTTTCAATGAAATAAGGTAAAGAGGGGAAAAGGTGATGACTTTGAAAATAAACAATTTTCTTTTGTTTAAAAAAGGGTATTTTGGGGGATAAATTTGAGTGTCTACCCAAAATTTAATGAATGGGTAAATACTGTAAAGTAAGACTTTACTTGGTTGCAACATTCCAAGTTGAAATGGTGTGCGGTTGTTTGTGTAGGTAGGCGAGAGGGGGAGTGTTTGGCGACATGATTATTGTAGAAGTATCTTGCGAGTCTCAAGCTAAGGTTTCAAATTAATGTTTTTATTCATAATCTCATATTTATTTTAGTTTTTTTAGTTGAAATTTGGTAGATTATGGCTTAATTGGATATATTTGTGCTTTAGTAAGTTGAAATTTTATATACATTATGGCTTAATTTATATATATATATATATATATATATATATATATATATATATATATATATATATATATATATATATATATATAATTTTTTAAACTTTTATCATATTAAGTAGGGGGACCCATTTCGTGAGTTCGCCTTGGCTCTCCATGAGCTTAGGGCTAGCCCTAATTATTGAGTGAGAGTGAGTGTATGGTACAACTTAAATAATAAAAATAATAATAAGGTATCAGTGTGGTTCATTGGTAAGCCTCTTTACTGGTGTGACCCTGTTCCCATTTTCGTATTTTCTTTTGTATTTTTGATCATTGTACTCAATTCTGAACCTTGTATTTGATTTTTTTCTCACTTAATGAAATTCATTTGTTGCTTCGACTCAAATATTTTTCCCAATCTGATTAATTTAAATTTTTCCTGTCAACCCTAAATCATTTTTTATTATTGATAAATAGTGATTTGACTAATTCTAATAATCTAATTCATGGCATCATCTATTTATTTAATTCTCTTTATCCCCTATTGGATACTACCCATTAACACAAAACCCACTTAAACCCTATAAAATCTTACCATACTAAACCCTGACCTTCTACTGTTATAACCCAGCAGTCATCTTCCCTATCATCTCTCTCCCGTTCATCTCTTACCGCAGAACCCATCTCACCGAACCAACCTCGTCGCCACCTCCGAGCCTTACAAACTCATCACCACCTGCCCCTTTGAAGCATCACCTCATCGTCACCCCAGTTTCCCCAACCCACCGTCGAGCCATTTTCCCCGACCTCCGAAGCTCGCAGTCGAGCCTCTCCTGCACCATCCCGACATCCTCGTCGATCCCATTCCCTGTCACCAGTCGAGCCACCCCAATCACATCATCCCTGCTCCATGTTGCTCTCCTCGAATGCACCCGAGCACCTTGAACTCATCGAGCCAGCCTTCGATCGCCGTCTCCATCATCGCCGCTGCATTCCTTGTAATACCCCGAATTGTTAAATAATTTTTTAAAAATTTATAAATGAATTAAAATGGTTTTTTGGTGATTTAATAAATATTTTTTTGAAATTTTATGTTTTTACACGTGCAAAACACGTGCAAGTAATTTCTTGGGAAGTTAAAAATCAAAAATTATTTTGGGGAAACTCATTATTTATTATTAGATATTATTTGTGAATTTTCTGGATTTTTTTGATAATTATTGGAGCTATTTGCAAATATTACAAAAAGAGCGACTTTTGTGCAAAATTACCACTTGGAGTAAAAACTCCAGATTTTTGGATTTTTGGGCTTGGTATGAAGCCTAGTAAACTCAGTGTTAAAGAGACTACTCTTTGTTTTAATAAATTTGGTTTATTTTGCAAGTTTTGAAAAAAAATGAATCTTTTTTGCAAAATTACCATTTAGAGGGGTAAAAGTGTAAATTCATTTTTCTGGGTTTTCAACCAGTGCCGGCTGGTTATAGGCTAACTATTTTTGTTTTTAAAACTCAATTAAGTTTGGTTTTAATAAACTTCCAAGTATGAGGATTTATATATGTAAAGAAATATTTTAAAAGAGGTATTTTACAAATCTATTCAGACCCTAATTTTACTTGGATCCCGGCCTATTAAAGGTGGAGTGCTGCCGTCTCTTTGCTGCACAACACAAAGGAATTTCTTAATATTAATTTCTTGGAGTCTTCAACGAGGATTCTTGGTTTTCTTGCTGAGGGATTTTTCTTATTCTTTGTTTTATTCAGTTGATTCTTCAAAAGAGGTGAGTGACATAGTTTTGTTTTCTTATTGTTCTAGGCATGTTGTATGATGTGATCTATTTAGTAGTAAGCACATTAGATGATGATGTGAAGGTATAATAAAATTTTGATGGGTAGATGAACTAAAAGTTGAATCTTTTATTGAAACCATGCTATTAATGACAAAAACCCTAATTTGATGACTTGTGATTGCTAAAAACTCTAATAGAGATCATGAGTAGGATGTTTTAAATAATTCTATTGCTGTTTGAAATATATACATTGGATTGTGTGATGTATTGCATAAAGGAAATGATAAGTGGGATCTGTTATTGTGAGATGAACCTATACATGCTGTTGATACTTCAGATCTTCTAATTATGTCTTATAATTTGCTTATAAACATGGATTCACTAATGTGGATGATTGGAGTATGTGTATAACAGAGTTTTTTGAACTAAAAGAAACAAACTGTAAAGTGAAAGAAGAATGTGTGTTTCGGATCTGTTTATATGTGCATTTTGTTGATTTTGGGCAATGTAAGGATTGGATGTGAATGGCCCATTGCATTCTCGATCTAGTATATATATGCATATACACTTATGAACTACTTTTGACATGAAAAGAATCTTCTTGCTGCTGATAATACCTATATGAGTACATATATACAAGCATTGTCGATAATTACCTATGCATATGCATATACATCCTATTTTACTGACATTTGAAGAACTTGAGGAAAAATCTCAAATTGAAAAGCTGATTAGTTTTGTACCTTTTGAAAACCCCTATATGTTATGTTAGAGGTGATGGATCCTCTCAGGAGAATAGATTTGGAGTTTACAAGTCTAAGTATGTATCAGTTAGAAACATGAACAAAAATCCAAAGCTTTAATTGGGTATAAATTGAATAGGTTTAAGCTCAATACTTCCTCACTTCCGTTCCATTTTATTTGTAGTGTATTTGTTGCTTACTTCTGATAGTCTGAAACCTGGTGTTGTGCTTTTTCTTTTTCCTAATTATATTTTGATACAGCCATACAGGTGACAATTTGTTAATTGTACATGACTGTGGCCCGCTTAGAGAAACACTTCAAGTTTATTGTAGTATCTTTAGGTAGTTCATGATTCCACTATACTTTTCTATATTTAGGTTAGTCTCTCTTTCTCTCTAACTATCAGTTGAAGCATACGAAGTAGTGATTATTACAGTAAATTAGAATAGCTTCAGTGAGCAGCAGTTTCAACTGTTAGAGTAGTTAGCAGGATTGTGCTACTTCTTAAGATCCTTTCAAATTAGATAGGAGGGGGGGGGGGGATTCTTTAACATCAGCATATGTTCAACTTCATCAAAAGCTCTTTTGACATATATATATATATATATATATATATATATATATATATATATATATATATATATATATATATATATATATATAATATGTCAAAAGAGCTTTTGATGAAGTTGAACATATGCTGTTACTTCAATCAGTAATAGGAAATTCCTATATCTCCTATATATGCATAAAGTTCCATTTCCCACAAACCTGCATACACCTCATATCATTTAAGAGATTTCTATATACCTACATTTATTCTTCATTTCAGTAGCAGAGCTTCTATATATTATATGTATACACACAAACCTTAAGTGAGTAAAAGGATTCCTGTAAACATATATAGAGATGTTTCATATCAGTAAAAGGGGGGGATACTTTCTATATGTATCAGTGTTATATACTCATATGTTCACATCAGCATTCTTTATACCCTTCTTATAGTTCAAATTTCCTATATACCTGCGAATAATCCTTTCCTTATTTACATGAATGCATATGATAAATCTTCTATACATCAGTACATGATTCATTCCTATGTATGTCAGTTACTATAGATATATACTTATCTGTTTCAAATCAGGGAAGGAGTTTCTATATATATATCATATGCAGATATACATGCTTTTCTTCTACATCTTGTGTATATTCAAACCAGTAAAAAGGATTTTTTTCTATATATCATGAATACACATATGTACCCTTCATATCAGTAAAGAAGATATACATAAACCCATTGTGCATATACTTCATCAGTAAAGAAGATATTTATACACACTTTTGTGCACATCTCCATATCGAGGGAATTCTATTTATCAGTTATATATATGTGCAGATGTTTCAATTTAGTGAAAGGGATCTTTTTATATCTTATATATATATATATATATATACCTATGTACACTTCAACTCAGTAAAGAACTTATATATACCTATGTACACTTCAACTCAGTAAAGAACTTATACACACACTTATGTACACCCTTACTAAATCAGAGGATATCCTACCCTTACATATACATAATATATAAACAATGTTAATGAGTGAATTTTCCCACTGTGAACGAATTAACAATGAAATAAATGAAGAGGTTAAAATGGATGAATTTTGTGTTAATGGTTGAGTTGTAAATCTCTAGAGGGGGTGTGGGACCCTAGGTACTGGCACTTGAGTTTTTGTGGTTTGGTCAGTTATGACCTTTGTTGTTGATCAATTGACTTAAGTCCGGTAGGGTACACTAACTCTAGGAGATTCGTAATTAATTAATTAATTTAAAAAGATAAGGACATACACTAGATGGTGATATGATGAAATGAGAACATGGGTTATGGACCTCAGTATGGCTTGCGGTGTGAGGTAATCCCCAGAATTATTGAGGTGTGAGTGAAATAGTCTCCGGAATTACCTGCGGTGTGAGATTGATCTTCGAAATTATTGGGGTCGAGGCGACGCTCATGGGGTATTCATGTGATGAGGCGCCATACCTTGCGGTATGGGGTATTCTCGAAGATTCCCAGGTGTGAGTGAAATAGTCTCCGAAATTATCTGTGGATAGAGATTGACCTCCGGAATTATCGGGGCATAGGCTAACACTCACAGTTTACCTATATCTCGTAGTAGTCATCGTAGTAGGATTAGTTGCATAACGAGGGATTAAACCCTATTAAGTGAAGAACGTTAAGGGCTTGCACCGGATCTATATAGAGTGGGATGCATAGAATCCGACAAGTATGCATTAGAGAGACAATATATAGCATTTGTGTTTTCTTGGCTTGGTTTTATGCATGTTGTTTTCTGCTGTTTACACTTGACACTTAGCCTAGTTATACTTGATGTTTTCATGTTTTATTTACTGTTAATTCTTATTTCATTTATTCTTGTTGTTGATACATGTTGTTTATGACTCTATGCCTTATGTCATGTTTATGTTGCTTTTATTTTTATGTCACTCATACCGTTATGGCTGACCCCCGTAGTTTTGGGGGTTAGGGTTATCTCTAGCCTCATGTTTTACAGGTAGGTGCTTATAGCTTGAGATTTGGATGCTAGTGCTAAATTGATGTCATGGCTTATGTAAAATTGTAAAAGAACATGTTGTAAAAGAGAAAAGATTTGTAATTCTAGGTGTTTGTTTTTTCGTTGTATTTTGTAAAGAATTTAATGTAATAAAAGTTGAAAAACAAAAATATCTGTATTTTTGTTTTTGTTTACTATTACAATTGAAGTTGATGCTGGAATTGTGCTACGTATTTCTGAAATATCATATTGAAAATTTGGGGCGCTACAGAGATTGGTATCAGAGCATGCTTCAATGGTAATAATAAACATGGTACTAAAAATAAACCTAGGTGTGGACATTAGAGTGTGAGTATCACATAGAGTTCGAACATTATATTTTGGTTCGGGGTATGAATGAGGTTTTTCCATGAGGTATTGATGTAAATATGTATTGTGTTGTAATGTTCTAACTTTGCCCTCATTTTGCAGTATTCAGAAAAATGGCAGGATCCAGGACCAGGAATGATGTTAATGGTGATGGGGCTGGTAGTTTCCATAGGGCTGGACTTGATCTTGAGACTGAGATTACCTGAGTGTATCAGACCTTGAATGCATTCATGGCAGCTAATATGGCACAGAATCAGAATCAGGGGGCTGGACCAGTGTTTGTTAATGCTGATCCTATCAAGCAGGTTGAATCCTTCAGGCGTATGAAGCCGCAAGTGTTTGATGGGTAGTCTGATCCAAATGAGGCTGGTAATTGGATTAGACAAATGGAGATGGTCTTCGAAGTCTTGGAGACCCCAGAACTTAATAAGGTGAAATTAGTTGATATGCAGTTGGAGAAGGATACTGGCGTCTGGTGGCAGTCAGTGAAGCGGACCTTTGGAGATCAGCAAGTGACTTGGGAAGTTTTTATGGATGAGTTTAGGGATCGTTTCTTTCCTCTGGATATTCAGGAGAAAAAAACAAAGGAATTCTTAAATCTGCAGCAAGGCAACATGACAGTGTGTGAATATGAGACCAAGTTCGCTCAGCTGTCAAGGTATGCACTAGAATTGATTGTTGAAGAAGCAAAGAAGGTCAAGAAATTCGAGGGGGGCTTGAGGTCGAATCTGAGGTCGAGGATGATTCCTTTGGGCATAAGAAGGTTTGATAAGCTGATCAGGAGAGCAGCTATAACAGAAGAGGATATGGACCAGAAGAAGCAAGAGACCTGGAACAGGAACAAGTGGCCAGCAGCTAGTCAGAGTGGGAAGAAGTTCCCAGTGATGCTGGGCAAGTTCAGTAGGCCAAAGCAGAGGACACCTGCAACTCAGGAGGTGACTTGTTACTACTGCAAGGAGACAGGTCACTACAGGTCAGCGTGTCCTAAATTGGCGAAGCAGAATTGTTTTTCAGTGTGGGCAGATGGGGCATTCTAAGCTTTACTGTCCACGATTAAAGCAGAAGGTTCAGGCGGCGGCAAATTTCAGAGGCAAGGGTGAGTGTTCGCATTGACTGAGGAGGATGCGGGTAACTCAGAGAATGTGATCCAGGGTATACAAGAATTTTGAATTTTATTTATTCAATGTATTAAGTAAAACTTTGTTTCAGAATAAATTAGAAATTTGAGTATCATTCTTCATGTAATAGGATTTGTTTTGGTTAATGGAATAAAAGCAAAAGTTTTATTTGATACTGGTTCTTCGCATACATTTGTGTCGCCTAATTTTGCAAAACTCTTAGGTGGGGAACCTAAGTTGTTTTCAGGCAGAGTCTTGTCAGTGGCAACGCCCTCAGGAGAAGAATTAATTACTAATCGATATTACGAGGGCTGCGATATCAAGATTGGTGGGAGATTATTTGGCATTGATCTCATTGAGCTGCAAATTCTGGGTGTGGATGTGATTGTGGGCATTGATTGGATCGGCAATATATGGTGCCACAATTGAATGCAAGAAGAAAGATGTGTTGGTGAAGGCACCGGGTGGTCTCGCAGTGACTTTTTAGGGAAAGATGAAGGGTCCGAAGGTGGCTGCAGTGGTATCTAAGTTGATGATTGCAGATGAAGTCAGAGGTATTCCAGTTGTCAGGGATTTTCCTACAGTGTTCTTGGAAGATCTACCAGGATTGTCGCCACAGCGAGACGTGGAGTTTTGTATTAATGTTCATCCAGGGAGTGCTCCGATTTCTATGGCTCCGTACAGGATGGCATCTGTGGAGCAGCATGAAGTTAAGAGGAAGATTGAGGAATTACTGAGTAAAGGTTTCATCAGGCCGAGTTCTTCACCATGGGGTGCTCCAGTGTTGTTGGTCAAGAAGAAGGATGGGTCAATGAGGATGTACATTGACTATCGGGAGTTGAATAGGGTGACTATTTAGAACAAGTATCCGCTTCCACAGATTGATGATCTGTTCGATAGGCTTCGAGGAGCAGCTGTGTTTTTGAAGATTGATTTGAGATCAGGGTATCATCAAGTTCGGGTCAAAGAGGAAGATGTAAGTAAAACAGCTTCCAGGACTCGTCATAGATTCTATGAGTTTTTGGTAATGCCATTCGGGGTGACGAATGCGCCGACAGTATTTATGGATATGATGAATCGGATATTGCGGCCATTTATTGATTCCTTCGTAGTGGTTTTCATTGATGATATTTTGTTGTATTCGAAGTTAGAGGAGGCGCATTCTATGCACTTGACGGCGGTGTTATAGAAGTTATAGGAACATAACTTGTATGCTAAGCTGTCGAAGTGTGAGTTTTGGAAGTTTGAGGTAACTTTTCTTGGTCATATCCTTTCTAGGATGGAGTGGGCACTGATCTTCAGAAGGTTGAAGCAATAAGGAATTGGCCCAGGCCAATGCCAGTGAAGGAAGTCAGGAGTTTCTTGGGTTTGGCTGGGTACTACAGGAGATTCATTCAGGGCTATGCACAGATTGCAGTTCCTTTGACAGGATTGACTCGGAAGAATATCGCATTTATATGGACTGATAAGTGTGAGGCAAGTTTCCTTGAGCTTAAGGAGCGGTTGACGAATGCACCTATCTTAGCGTTGCCGCAAGCTGAGAAGGAGTATGATATCTCTTGTGATGCATCTCTTAGAGGTTTGAGGTGTGTCTTGATGCAGGAAAGCAAGGTTATTGCCTATGGTTCGAGGCAGTTGCGTTCGCATGAGAAGAATTATCCGAGCATGATTTGGAGTTAGCAGCTATTATCTTTGCCTTGAAACAGTGGAGGCATTATGTATATGGTGAGAAGGTCAATATGTATACCGACCACAAGAGCTTGAAGTACATTTATCAGCAGAAGGATCTAAATCTTCGGCAGAGAAGGTGGTTGGAAGTGTTAGAAGACATTCGTCGCGAGATCAAGTATCATCCGGGCAAGGCGAATGTGGTGGCCGATGGGCTTAGTCGGAAGAGCAGTTTGGCAAGCTTGATCACTACTTAGAGTGAGTTAGCAGCAAAGATTGACCAGGTAGGTATTGAGGTGGTTTTGCAGGGTTTGGAAGCATGTTTGGCTCAGTTGAGGCTGCAGCCTACTTTAAGAGAGTAGATTGTGGAAGGTCAGAAATCAGATGCAGATGATGCAGCAGGTTTCCGATGGCAAGTTGTCAGAGTTCCGTGTCCAAGATGGAGTTCTATGGATGGATGAAGGTTGTGTGTTTTGGAGAATGCAGATTTGAGGGAGAGTATCTTGCAGGTGGCACACAGTACCTTGTTGTCAGTACATCGTGGAGGCACAAAGATGTACAAGGACATCAAACAACACTTTTGGTGTTTCGGTATGAAGAGGGATGTGGCAGATTTTGTGGCAAGGTGTCTGACTTGTCAGCAGATCAAAGCAGAAAATCAAAGATCTGGAGGTTTGTTGCAGCCTTTGCCCATTCCTAAATGGAAGTAGGAGAATATTAGCATAGATTTCATTACAGGTCTGCCAAGAAGTGTGAAGGGTAATGACTCGATTTGGGTTATTATTGACCGTTTAACCAAGTCAGCCCATTTTCTGCCTATGAAGATTAGTTGGTCGTTGGAGAAATTGGCAGAGCTGTATGTTGATGATATTGTGAGACTTCATAGAGTTCATGTGTCGATTGTGTTCGACAGGGATGCGAGGTTCACTTCGAGGTTTTGGAAGAGTCTGCAAGCAGCTTTGGGTACTAGAACCGATTTTAGTACCGCTTTTCATCCGCAGACTGATGGTCAGACAGAAAGAGTGAATCGGGTATTGGAAGATATTCTGAGGGCTTATGTTATGGATTTTGGTGGTAGTTGGGAGAGGTACTTGGTATTGGTTGAGTTTGCTTATAACAACAGTTACCATGCGAGTATCGGAATGGCTCCGTATGAAGCTCTGTACGGCAGGAAGTGTAGGACGCCTGTTTGTTGGTATGAGGTTGGCAAGAGGTAGATGTTTGGGCCTGAGATTATGCAGCAAACATCGGAGAAGATTGAGTTGATTCGCAAGAGGTTCGTCGGCGCTCAATGTCGGCAGAAGAGTTATGCAGACACTCAAAGAAGGGACTTAGAGTTTGAGGTTGGGGATGCAGTTTTCCTCAAGGTATCTCCGACTAAAGGAGTGATCAGGTTTGGTAAGGGAGGCAAGTTGGTGCCACGGTACATTGGTCCATACAGGATTTTAGGGCGAATTGGTAAGACGGCATATAGGTTGGAGCTTCCGGAGGAGTTAGCACAGGTACATGATGTGTTCCATGTGTCGTTATTGAGGAAGTATGTGCCAGATCAGAGTTATCAGTTGGGAGCAGTGCCTGAAGGTCTACAGGTGATTTGAGTTACAAGGAGCAGTCTGTGGAAATTGTTGATCGTAGGGAGAAAATCTTGAGGAGCAAGGTGATACCTATGGTCAAGGTGTTGTGGAGGAACCAGCAGTTCGAGGAGGCTACTTGGGGGCCGGAGGATCGCATGCAGAAGGAGTTTCCTAAGCTTTTTGTATGATTGTAATCTTTAACTTAAGTTGTATTTCTTTTGTTAGATTGTATTCTCTTGTGTACTTGTAATTCCTAAACTATTTCCCATTTATGAGATTTCGATTCTTTTTGCTTATTTTGTTTGGACCCTATTAGTAGCAGTTATGAGGACCGAACTTTTCTAAGGAGGGAGTGATGTAATACCCCAGATTTTTAAATAATATTTTTAAAATTTATAAATGAATTAAAATGATTTTTTGGTGATTTAATAAATATTTTTCTGAAATTTTTACCTTTTTACACATGCAAAATACGTGCAAATAATTTCTTGGGAAGTTCAAAATCAAAAACTATTTTGGGGAAACTCATTATTTATTATTAGATATTATTTGTGAATTTTCTGGATTTTTCTGATAATTATTGGACCTATTTGCAAATATTACAAAAAGAGAGGCTTTTGTGCAAAATTACCACTTGGAGTAAAAACTCCGGATTTTTGGATTTTGGGGCTTGGCATGATGCCTAGTAAACTCAGAGGTAAAGAGATTACCCTTTGTTATAATAAATTTGGTTTATTTAGCAAGTTTTGATAAAAAATGGATCTTTTTGCAAAATTGCCATTTTAAGGAGTAAAAGTGCAAATTCGTTTTTCCGGGTTTTCAACCAGTGTCAGCTGGTTATAGGATGTCTATTTTTGTTTTTAAAACTTAATTAAGTTTTGTTTTATTAAACTTTCAAGTATAAGAATTTATTTATGTAAAGAAATATTTTTAAAAAGGTATTTTACAAATCTATTCAAACCCTAACTTTACTTGGATCCCGAGCTATTAAAGGTGGAGTGCAGCTATCTCTTTGCTGCACAACACAAAGGAATTTCTTAATATTAATTTCTTGGAGTCTTCAACGAGGATTCTTGGTTTTCTTGTGAAGGAGAGATTTTTCTTATTCTTTATTTTCTTCGGTTGATTCTTCAAAAGAGGTGAGTGACTTAGTTTTGTTTTCTTATTGTTCTAGGCATGTTGTATGATGTGATCTGTTTAGTATTAAGCACATTAGATGATGATGTGAAGGTATTATGAAATTTTGATGGGTAGATGAACTAAAAATTGAATCTTTTATTGGAACCATGCTATTAACGACCAAAACTCTAATTCGATGACTTGTGATTGTTAAAAACTCTAATAGAGATCATAAGTAGGATGTTTTAAATCATTCTATTGCTGTTTGAAATATATACATTGGATTGTGTGATGTATTGCATAAAGGAAAAGTTAAGTGGGATATGTTATTATGAGATGAACATATACATGCGGTTGATACTTCAGATCTTCTAATTATGTCTTATAATTTGCTAATAAACATGGATTCACTGATGTGGATGATTGGAGTATGAGTATAACAGAGTTTTTTAAACTAAAATAAACAAACTGTGAAGTGAAAGAAGAATGTGTGTTTCGGATCAGTGTATATGTGCATTTTGTTGATTTTGGGCAATGTAAGGATTGGATGTGAATGGCCCATTGCATTCTCGATCTAGTATATATATGCATATACACTTATGAACTACTTTTGACATGAAAAGAATCTTCTTGCTGCTGATAATACCTATATGAGTACATATATACAAGCATTGTCGATAATTACCTATGCATTTGCATCCTATTTTACGGACATTTGAAGAACTTGAGGAAAAATCTCAAATTGAAAACCTGATTAGTTTTGTACCTTTAGATAACCCCTATATGTTATGTTAGAGGTGATGGATCCTCTCAGGAGAATAGATTTGGAGTTTACAAATCTAAGTATGTATCAGTTAGAAACATGAACAAAAATCCAAAGTTTTAATTGGGTATGAATTGAATAGGTTTAAGCTCAATACTTCCTCACTTCCGTTCCATTTTATTTGCAGTGTATTTGTTGCTTACTTCTGATAGTCTGAAACCTGGTGCTGTGCTTTTTCTTTTTCCTAATTATATTTTGATACAGCCATACAAGTGACATTTTGTTAATTGTACATGACTGTGGCTCGCTTAGAGAAACACTTCAAGTTTATTGTAGTATCTTTAGGAAGTTCATGATTCCACTATACTTTTCTATGTTTAGGTTAGTCTCTCTTTCTCTCTAACTATCAGTTGAAGCATACGAAGTAGTGATTATTACAGTAAATTAGAATAGCTTCAGTGAGCAGCAGTTTCAACTGTTAGAGTAGTTAGCAGGATTGTGCTACTGCTTATGATCCTTTCAAATCAGATAGGGGGGGTTTTTCTTTGATATCTGCATATGTTCAACTTCATCAAAAGCTCTTTTGACATATTATATATATATATATATATATATATATATATATATATATATATATATATATATATATATATACACACACACACATGTTTTACTTCAAATCAGTAATAGGTCCCACAAAACTTATACTTCAATCAGTAAATGGAAATTCCTATATCTCCTATATATGCGTCAAGTTCCATTTCCCACAAACCTGCATACCCCTCATATCAGTTAAGAGATTTCTATATGCCTACATTTATTCTTCATTTCAGTAGCAAAGCTTCTATATATTATATGTATACACACAAACCTTAAGTCAGTAAAAGGATTCCCATATACATTTATAGAAATGTTTCATATCAGTAAAAAGGGGGGGATACTTTCTATATGTATCAGTGTTATATACTCATATGTTCACATCAGTATTCTCTATACCCTTCCTATAGTTCAAATTTCCTATATACCTGCGAATAATCCTTTCCTTCTTTACATGACTGCATATGATAAATCTTCTATACATCAAAACATGAATCATTCCTATGTATGTCAGTTACTATATATATATATATATATATATATATATATATATATATATATATATATATATACTCATATGTTTCAAATCAGGGAAGGGGTATATATATATACTCATATGTTTCAAATCAGGGAAGGGGTTTCTATATATATATCATATACATATATACATGCTTTTCTTCTACATCCTGTGTATATTCAAACCAGTAAAAAGGATTTTTTTCTACATATCATGAATACACATATGTACCCTTCATATCAGTAAAGAAGATATATATGAACCCATTGTGCATATACTTCATCAGTAAAGAAGATATTTATACACACTTTTGTGCACATCTCCATATCGAGGGAATTCTATTTATCAGTTATATATGTGCAGATGTTTCAATTTAGTGAAAGGGATCTTTTTATATCTTATATATACATATACCTATGTACACTTCAACTCAGTAAAGAACTTATACACACACTTATGTACACCCTTACTAAATCAGAGGATCTCCTACCCATACATATACACATACTAATATATAAACAATGTTAATGACCCATTGTGCATATACTTCATCAGTAAAGAAGATATTTATACACACTTTTGTGCACATCTCCATATCGATAGGAATTCTATTTATCAGTTATATATATGTGCAAATGTTTCAATTTAGTGAAAGGGATCATTTTATATCTTATATATACATATACCTATGTACACTTCAACTCAGTAAAGAACTTATACACACACTTATGTACACCCTTACTAAATCAGAGGATCTCCTACCTATACATATACACATACTAATATATAACAATGTTAATGAGTGAATTTTCCCACTGTGAACGAATTAACAATGAAATAAATGAAAAGGTTAATTTGGAAGAATTTTGTGTTGATGGTTGTGTTGTGAATCTCTAGAGGGTGTGTGGGACCCTAGGTACCGGTAGTTGAGTTTTTGTGGTTTGGTCAGCTATGACCTTTGTTGTTGACCAGTTGAGTTAAGTCCGGTAGGGTACACCAACTCTAGGTGATTCGTAATTAATTAACTTAACAAGGTAAGGATAGGAACTAGATGGTGATATGATGAAATGAGAACATGGGTTATGGACCTCAATATGGCTTGCGGTGTGAGATAATCCCCGGAATTATCGAGGTGTGAGTGAAATAGTCTCCAGAATTATCTGCGGTGTGGAATTGATCTCCGAAATTATCGGGGTCGAGACGACGCTCATGGGGTATTCGTGTGATGAGGCGTCATAGCTTGCGGTGTCGGTTATTCTTGAAGATTCCCAGGTGTGAGTGAAATAGTCTCCGAAATTATCTGTGGATAGAGATTGACCTCCAGAATTATTGGGGCATGGGCTAATACTCACAGTTTACCTATATCTCGTAGTAGTCATCGTAGTAGGATTAGTTGCATAACGAGGGATTAAACCCTATTAAGTGAAGAACGTTAAGGGCTTGCACCGGACCTATGTAGAGTGGGATGCATAGAATCCGACAAGTATGCATTAGAGAGTGAGCATATAGCATTGGTGTTTTCTTGTCTTGGTTTTATGCATGTTGTTTTCTATTTGTCTACACTTGACACTTAGCCTAGTTCCACTTGATGTTTTCATATCTTATTTACTGTTAATTCTTATTTAATTTATTGTTGTTGTTGATACATGTTGTTTATGACTCTATGCCTTATGTTATGTTTATGTTGCTTTTATTTTTATGTCACTCACACCATTATGGCTGACCCCCATAATTTTGGGGGTTAGGGTTATCACTAGCCTCATATTTTATAGGTAGGTGCTTATACCTTGGGATTTGGATGCTAGTGCTAAATTGATGTCATGGCTTATGTAAAATTGTAAAAGAACATGTTGTAAAAGAGAAAAGACTTGTAATTCAAGGTGTTTGTTTTCTGTTGTGTTTTGTAAAGAATTTAATGCAATAAAAGTTGGAAAAAAAAATTATCTGTATTTTTGTCTATGTTTACTATTGCAATTGAAGTTGATGCTAGAAATTGTGCCACGTATTTCTGAGATATCATATTGGAAATTCAGGGCGCTACATTGCTGAGCTGCCGTCGAGCCAACCAGTCGATCCGTTGTTACTACTGTCTCTGGTTGTACGTGCGATGCAAGTAGGGTTGCTCGCACGTAACGTGCACGTGTTTCTGCTCGTCGTCGTTCCTCTCACAATCCAATCACAGCAAGTAACTTGTACGATTCATTTGTTTTCCCGTACAAGCACCTTTTTCAAATACCACAAGTAGATTTTGTTGTGACTCGCCTTTTGTTATCGTTGATACATCTTGGTTCTACTCGTTTTTCGTCTTTATTAATTTCCATAATCGTAAGAGTCACAACCATTCGTTACTACACTCATTTTGCAACAATAAGTTAGATCTAGTTATTTATCTGATTATTTTGCTACATGAATTTGTAAATCACCATGACTTATAGATGCTTGGTTGTATGATGCATGTGTTGGTATTGCTTCTTTTTTTTTGAGTTGAGAATAGACATGGGTGTTATTTGAATAATTATTAAACTCTGATTTGTATCACACATTAACTTAGATCCATTGTAATTATTAATCATGTTACGTTTCATGCAAAAGAAATCATATTTACTGCTGTCCTGATTTTGCTTGACGATTTTGACCCTGTTAATGACAAAATTTTGAGTTAGTTTCTAAATATGAATTGTAGCCACATGTGTCTAGTTTTCAGAACATCTGACGGAATCGAATTCCGAGTTATATTTTGGGAGATATCGCTGTTTAGTACTGCTGGGTCTGGATTTCCAGATCCACAATTTCACTGTATCACCCTGTTTTGCAATTTAATTTGAACATATTATCAGTAATATAATAATATGTAATTTATCTTTCTGATACTAGATATGATAGAGAATCACCCTAAATTTTTTTGGGTTTAATTGATGAGTTTTCATACCTGATACATGCATCCAAACATAACTATAAGATTCTGCCTGCACATGAAAATCTGTAAAGAATGAAAATTTGAACCCAACTTTTATATATCGTGTGTATATGCGCCAAACTGGTCAAATAGGTCATCAATCATGGGTAGTGGATACCGATTCTTCAATGTAACACTATTCAGCTCTCAGTAATCAATGCAAAGTCTACGGCTTCCGTCCTAAAAACCTGTCACACCCCGCTTCCCAAAGGAATACAGAATACGAGTACGTGATAAAGCCCAGCAAATGATTTTCATCATTCATAAGCGGGAAGGATCGACTCAATATCATAACAGGAAAATAAAAGAAATATGCAACCATGCATGCATGAAACAAAACTCATAATCAACAGAATTATTTGAAAACAATACATAATCCTCAAATAAATATAAGATCTAGAACAAAAAAAAACTTTGGACAACATGTCCAATATCAGTTTAAGTAGCAACAAGGAATTAATAAACTCGAAGAACAAGTAAACTAAAGCATGATTCATCCCAGTCGAAACTTAGAATGTTTGCTCACTCACTCCTGCAGGTAGTTGATCTTCAAAACCTGTGTATTTAACATGTGGAAGAAATAGAGAAACAAGAGACAAGATTCCCATTAGTGCAAGCTACGGGCCGCATGTAGTACAAGCAAAAGGAACAGAAATAACTAGGAAGAATAGGAACCAAGAAATATAATGAAATTAGAGTAATGATCTAGAACACGAAGCAAGACGAAATCAAGTATAATGCAACTAACTGTAAATATGTGAACGAGAACAACAACTTATGAATCAGAATCATGTGACATGTAAAGCAATATCATGTAACCAAAATCATGCACTTGTAACGAAATTAGGTAACTGGTAGACAGGAATATACATGTGCTTGTGCCAAATCTAATGTCTAACAATATTTCATTAACCCTAACTAATGCACGTACTAATGCATCCCACACCACAAGTTCAATGCATACAATCAATGTCATTTAGACTCTAGTTCCAAATTCTATAGGTTCAAGGTACTCGGGTCTTACAGGTGGTGAACCAAATCATATCAACCAAATCATATACGGTAACCAAATTTGTAACGACCCTATTTTTTTGATAAATACGTTTTATAAACAAACTAAATTCTACTAGTTATGAAAGTATACTTTTGTTAATGAAATTATTTTTCTATGCATATGAACACATATGTATGCATATAGGGGTTTTGAGTTTGGGCTTGAGAGGCCCAATGTGACAAACAAAACACACTTAAACAAAAAAAAGGGGAGAGAGGCCCATGTTGGCCGGCCAAGTATTGGAGGGAAAGAAGGAGGGAAAACAAGTTAGGGTTAGAGTTTTTGTTTGAACACATTTGACTCATGATGAGTCTTTCTCCTCTCCCACACTCCACCTCCCTCATCTCCCTCATCCGGCCAACACTCCCCCCTTAAAACCCTCTCCCACTTCTTCTTCTTATTCCTCATTTTCTACAACCTCCACACTTAAGATAGAGAAAAAGAAAGAGAGAAAGAGTGTCTTACTACTGATTTGGAAGGAGAATAACCAAGGAGAAGAAAAGAGGAGGCCAAAGCAAGGAGGAGATGCAAGGAGCTCTAGAGGAGTCAAGAAGGAGGACCAACAAGCAAGGAGCTAGAAGGATATCAAACTACAAGCAAAAGGTGGGTGTTTCTAACCTTATGTTTGTTTTTGTTATTGAATGGTGTTTGTGATGACTAGAAAATGATATGCATGCCTAAAAATGAACTATAACAACTCGTTTTGTGCTAAGTAGTCCAAACCAAAAAATCCTGTTAAAAGACTGAATTTTGGGTGTCAGTCCGTAGCTCATTGCATGAACACGACTCGGAAATTAGATCTGAAATTTTTTGAGGATGATCATATATGTGTCTTACACCTTCAGTAATTTTTAAGGACTTTTTTTATTTTTTCTGCTATTAAAATAAATTACGAACTTCCACGCTGGTCAAAATAGAAAGAAGCAGTTTTGATTGTTACTGTTGTGGAAAGAATGACTTGTATCTCACTGCATGCTTATGGGATTGATCTAAAGTTTTATTATGTCATTGTTGGATTTACCTAAGACCTACGTTTCAAATTTCATGAGATTTGGACCACTATAGCTATGTCAACAAAATCATGAAAACTGAACTAGAGATTTTAGTAAACGGAACTGCTGTTGTTACTGCCCTATTTTTGGATGACATTCAAAAAGACATAATTGGAAATCTACTTGGTATAATCACATGATTTTTGGAATTGTTGTAACATCATGTGTCATGAACAAGATTCTAAAATTTCATGATGATCTGGAACCATATGCTATTTTAAATGGATTTTATCCCATGACTGTGTTGATCTGATCTGCTGTTCTGGAAGTCTGTATACTTGTTAAAGATGGACCCATAAGAGCATCTAAACGGCCTTATCTGAAGAGCCTTATAACTAGGAACGTTTAGTGAACACATAGATATTTCTGTAATGACCAATAAATCCTAATTTGGACAAGTATTCGATTTTATATGATTTTTGCAAGTGATGACAGAAACAAAGTGAAACATAGAGCTTATTGGTTTGTACCATGTTCATAGAAATGGGTTTGAACTTGTACTTCACTAGCTTAGAGTTGTTGTTTGAGGTCAAGAAACATGTCATGGATGTGAGTATGAGTTAGGACTTATGTGATCTAAAGTTTCTTGCTAAGAGTAGCCCATAGTTGCTTGTAGACCCCAATATAGATAACGGTGTTCAATGTTTGAAGTGGAAATTGTATTGGACATTGGGGTATTATTGTAGACCACTTTGGGATGAGATTCATGCCCATCTAAATATCATGCCCATAAATGATATTTAGATTTTGAACACTGCGGAACAGCCGACTGGCCATGTGCAGCAGTTGACTCTTCCGAGCGGTTATTGAAGAACTTTCTTCGACTGAACAAGTCGACTGGATAAGCTCTAAGTCGACTGTCCAGATCACTTTTGATATCTCAGAAATTCTATGAATTTTTTTATGGTAAAGATTATGAATCTTATGTTGAATGATTATTGGTTGTGACAATTTAAGTAAACTCTATTTGTCTTTGCATGAATTTATACCGGAAATGAAGCGAATCATTTATTTGAATCTATGAAAGTTGTACGAATGTGAAAGTTATGGACATGGAAAAGGAAAATCCATTGAGATTATGAAAATGAACTCATGAGCTGGTAACGCTCAATTTTGGTAATTGTGAATTGAAATTGAAACAAAAGAGTAGCTAAGTCTCCCACTGGCAATTGGAAATAAATGAAATGAAATTTGAAAAGAAAGACCAAGGTTGGTCATGTTGAATGAATCATTAAGTCTGGTATAGTGGAAAGGCTAACTCTAGAGCTTTGATTTTGTTCATGATTCTAATAAAATAAGGACTAGATACATAGTGAAGATGTGATGAAAGTAAGAGAAAAACATTGAGTATGAGGGCCATTGGATTGGCGGCGAGAGCGTATCCCAGGATGTCCCATGATGAGTTATGATAGGGCGTGGATACTGCTCCAAAGTACCGTCCCGCTGGCGACGCTCGTGGGATGTTTGACGACTGCGGGTGGTGTCATGTCTATGGTAGGAGCTAAATTACCACAGGATGCCTGCATGATGAGTCATGTGTCAGTGCATTGGGATTCCCTCCAGGGCGCCTAGATATGAGTTCGTATGTCGGAAAACATCTAGGATACTTACCGTAGTTACAGTAGTAGATTAAGTCATGACGAGGGATTGAACCCTACAAGATGAAGTACGATTAAGGGCTTGCCCTCGGACCTATGTAGTATGGGATGCATAGAATCCGAACAAGTGCGCATTAGTGTCATATAATATAAATAATTGCATTAAGGACTAAGTGCACAATCACAACACGACATCAATAGGGTATTTCCTTTAATTTGATATGTGAACAAGTTTGTGATTTGTTAAGAAATGAGAATCGTTATACTGTTTCTGGCATAGAGAGGATGGCCATGTATAATTTTCGTCGGTTGAATAAACTGACGTGCCCACAGTTTTGTATGCAGGATAAATGGCTTCATAAAATTGAAAGAAGAACTGATGCTTACAAATTATTCATTGTTGATGTACATTTATTTGAATGATGTAAATTGCTTCCGCTGTCATTACATGTAAATTATTGTGTTATATGCTTCTGCTGTAAAATGTAAAGTGTAAAATCTCATGTAACTCTGATGTAAAATGGAAAGTTTTCAATTCCTTGTAAAATTGTACCGAATGAGACGAAAAATCCTGTGGAAATCTCAAATTCAGTTGTATTTGGAATTTGGGGTGTTACAGAGGTGGTATCAGAGCTACGTTTCACACTGGTACAAATTTATAAGGAACGACACCCTAGAAGTGGACATTAAAGTGTGTGTTTGAGTCTAGAGATTTAAATGTAAGTGACTTACATTTGTGTTGCTCTATGACTTATGCTTCTTCCTCCCTATTTCTAAAGATGGCTGATCACTTCGATCCTGCTAGCGACAACAATTGGCATATCATTGAGGAAGAGTACTATCCTGGACAAGCAGATCCCGAGGAAGAGTACCACCCTGGGCAAGCAGATTCTGATGAAGAGGAATGGCCTGATTCTCGAGGGATTACCCCACCTCCAGACTCGTCTGATGATTCTTCTTCTGATGAAGAAGAGAGACCAGTTTCGAATAGTCTTGTTGCATCTCTTCAGAGGCAGGTTGAAACACTGCGGGAGAGAGTTGGATTGTTGGAAGCTCAGTTGGCAAAGCGTAAGGACGACTTTGCAGTTCTCAGTCATCGGGTTTGGGAACTCGAGAAGAGGAAGAATCTGACCGATGTGCTGAAGGAAGAAGTTGATGAACTATGGGGAGAACTTCGTGAAGCAAAGAGGAACCGTAGGAGTTAGACTGTTATAGCTTCTACTATTTTTATTCTGATGTCAAGAAATATTTTTCAATTCGAATGTATAAAGTTTGGAATTCAATGAAATGCAAGTTGATCTCTTATACTTCGAATTTAATGGATCTTTTACATCAGAATATGGCTAGAAGAGGAGCTAGAAACGGTAAAGGTCTGGATCTGGAAACGGAACTTGCGAGGGTCTATCAGACGCTCAACACCGTGGCCATGAATCAGAATCAAGGAAGGGTACCTGTGAATCCAGTGCCCGAGGCAATTAAAATCGTGGAATTGTTCAAACGGATGAAACCACCTGTGTTCGAAGGAAAGTCAGACCCTGATGCGGCTGACAACTGGATTCGTCAGGTAGAGACCATCTTCAAAGTGCTGGAGACCCCTGAGGGCAGCAAAGTCAAGTTGGCGACTCTGCAGCTTGAAAAGGATGTGGCTGTTTGGTGGCAGTCGATGAAGCGGACAATGGGAGGCATAGTTCTTGGCTGGGAGGAATTTTGGGAAGAATTCTGCAGTCACTATTTCCCCTCCAATGTCCAGGAGAAGAAGGCTATGGACTTTCTGTCACTACAGCAAGGTGGCATGTCAGTTAGGGAGTATGAGACCAAATTTACTCAACTCTCTAGGTATGCTCCAGAATTAGTGATGGATGAGGCGAAGAAGGCTCTTAAGTTCGACCATGGATTGAGGCCGAGCTTGAGGTCCCGGATGATACCTCTGGGTATCATGAGATTCGACAAGTTGGTCAAGCGAGCAGCAGCCACGGAGGCTGATATGGAGCAGTTTCATGTTGTTCAGAATCGGAGGAACAACTGGCAGTCTAGAAAGAGGCCCGCAACTTCTGGAAATTTCAAGGGACAACCATTTGCACAAAGGTTAAAACCGACAGGGGCGAATGCTATTAGTGTGGTTGGAGGACCTGGGAACAATGTTGTGAGACCTTCTGCGGTAAATTGCTTCAACTGTGGTGAGACGGGACATTACAAATCTCAATGCCCCAAGCCACGGATGGGCAACCACAATGTGTCAATGCAGCAGACTGGGAAGAGACCGTATCAACCAGGGCGAGTATTTGCCTTGACCGAAGCTGATGCCGATGAGGTTGATCGCGTCATCACGGGTACGAGGGCAGATGTTTAGGGGTTCATGTTGTTTTCTTTTCCCGCTTATTTAGTGAACTGTTGCGTAATGAGTATGTGAACTGTTGCGTAATGAGTATGTATTATGTAACAGGCGAACTTTATTTGAATGGAATGAAAGCTGTTGTTCTGTTCGATACTGGATCCTCTCATACTTTTGTGTCTCCTAAATTTGCTAAAGTGTTGGGAGTTGAACCAAAGATTTTTCCAGGCAAGATTTTAGCAGTTGCTACACCATCAGGGGAGACTCTAACCACTGATCGGTACTATGCTGACTGTGAGATCGTGATTGGTGATCGAATCTTTGGGATTGATCTAATCGAGCTGACTATCTTGGGAGTCGATGTTATCATTGGTATTGATTGGATGTCGGTGTACAGTGCAAATATCGAGTGCAAGACCAAGACGGTAACAGTGAAGGCTCCAGGTGGACCTGAAGTCACTTTCCAAGGGAAGAGGAGATGTTCAGAGTTGGTTGCTGCTATCAGTCAGAAGAACGGGATTCCGGCAGAGGTGCAGCTGATTCCTGTGGTTCGGAACTATCCGACTGTGTTCTAGGATGATTTTCCTGGGTTACCCCCGCATCGTGATCTAGAGTTCAGCATCACTGTTCAACCGGGAAGTGCACCCATTTCTAAGGCACCGTATAGGATGGCACCAGTGGAACAGGATGAGATCAAACGGCAGATTGAGGAACTGTTGGAGAAAGGCTTTATTCAACCTAGTGCGTCACCTTGGGGAGCACCAGTGCTTTTGGTAAAGAAGAAGGATGGATCGATGATGATATGCATCGATTACAGGGAGCTGAATAAGGTCACTGTTCAGAATAAGTATCCTATTCCCCGAATTGATGACTTGTTCGATCGTCTACAAGGAGTAGCTGTTTTCTCCAAAATAGATCTTTGATCAGGATATCACCAAGTTCGAGTGAAAGCTGAAGATGTGCATAAGACTGCATTTAGAACTCGACACGGGCATTACGAATTCTTAGTTATGCCGTTTGGAGTGACGAATACGCCCGCAATCTTCATGGACATGATGAACAGAGTTCTGAGGCCGTTCATTGATTCTTTCGTCGTGGTGTTTATCGACGATATTCTCGTGTACTCCAAGTCAGAGGAGGAGCACACCGAGCATCTGGCAGCAGTTTTGGGGAAGCTTCAAGAGCAGAAGTTGTATGCCAAGCTGTCCAAGTGTGATTTCTGGAAATCTGAAGTGGCATTCCTAGGTCACATCCTTTCTAAGGAGGGAGTGGCAACTGATCCTCAGAAGATAGAGGCAGTGAGAGATTGGGCTAGGCCTACTACAGTGAAAGAAGTCAGAAGTTTTCTTGGACTGACTGGATACTACAGGAGATTCATTCAAGGTTATGCTCAGTTAGCTGTACAGCTTACTAGTTTGACCAAGAAGAATGTGAACTTCAAGTGGACTGAGCAATGTGAGGCGAGTTTTCAGGAGTTGAAAGAGAAGCTGACTACTGCACCTATTTTGGCTTTGCCTAGAGCAGGTGTTGAGTATGATGTTTACAGCGATGCTTCACATCGTGGGCTTGGTTGCGTCTTAATGCAAGAGGGAAGAGTAATCGCGTATGGGTCTAGGCAACTACGACCGCATGAGAAGAATTACCCGACTCATGATCTGGAGTTGGCCGCGATTATTTTTGCCTTAAAGCAATGGAGACATTACGTGTATGGCGAGAAGCTGAACATGTACACGGACCACAAAAGCTTGAAGTACATCTATCAGCAGAAGGATCTGAATATGAGGCAGCGGAGATGGCTGGAGGTACTTGAGGACGTTCGTCCAGAGATTAAGTATCACCCGGGGAAGGCTAATGTTGTTGCTGATGCACTTAGCCGCAAGAGCAGTCTGGCGAGTTTGATTACGACTCAGTGGCAGCTGGTAGAGGAGTTGGATCGGGCTGGTATTGAAGTCGTTCTGCGTGACTTGGGAGCATCCTTAGCTAAGTTGAGACTTCAACCGACACTGAACGAAAGGATTATTGCAAGTCAGAAGGCTGATGCAGAATTTCAGAAGATGTTGGAGCAGGTTGGTGCTGGCAGGTTGCCTGGATTTTAAATCAGGGATGGAGTGCTGTGGTTTGGAGAGAGGTTGTGTGTTCCGGATCAGGCAGACCTGAAAGAGAGTATCCTTCAGGAGGTGCATGCTACTCTTTTTTCGGTACATCCTGGGAGTACCAAGATGTATAAGGACATCAAGTAGCATTTCTGGGGGTTAGGTTTGAAGCGGGATGTGGCCGAATTTGTGTCGAAGTGTGAGGTTTGTCAACAAGTCAAAGCCGAGAATCAAAAACCTGGAGGTCTATTGCAACCGTTACCTATTCCGGAATGGAAGTGGGATAACATCAGTATGGATTTCATTACGGGTTTACCCAAGAGTTCTAAGGGCAATTATGCGATTTGGGTTATAGTCGATAGACTAACCAAGTCCGCTCACTTTTTGGCAATGAAACTTACTGCTTCGATGGACAAGTTGGCTGAGATGTATGTTGGTGAGATTGTCAGGCTTCATGGCGTTCTCTTGATGATTGTATCCGATCGAGATGCGTGGTTTACTTCGCATTTCTGGAGGAGTCTTCAGATAGCTTTGGGTACCAAGACAGATTTCAGCACTGCTTTTCATCCCCAGACCGATGGGCAGACCGAGAGAGTCAACCGTATTCTTGAGGATATGCTTCGGTATACTAGAATTTGGAGGCAGTTGGGAAAGGCATTTACTTTTGGTAGAGTTTGCCTACAACAATAGTTTTCAGACTAGCATTGGGATGGCGCCGTACGAAGCTTTGTATGGCAGGAAGTGCAGGATGCCTGTTTGTTGGTTCGAAGTTGGGGAGCGTCAGTTGTTTGGTATTGAGCTTGTTCAGCAGACCTCTGAAAAGATTGATCTGATCAGAAAGAGGTTGGTGGAAGCTCAGAGCAGGCAGAAGAGCTATGCAGACAACCGGAGAAGGGACCTTGAGTTTGAGGTTCGTGACTTTGTCTTTTTGAAAGTATCACCCAGTAAAGGCGTGATCCGTTTCGGCAAGAGTGGGAAGTTAGCCACGAGGTTTATAGGCCCGTACAAGATATTGAAAAGGATCGGGAAAAACTACTTACTGGCTTGAGTTACCGGAAGAGTTGTCTCAGGTGCACAATGTCTTTCATGTGTCTATGCTGAGAGGTTATATACCAGATCCGAGTCATCATTTGCCTGAAGTGCCAGAAGGTTTGCAGTTGGATCTGAATTACATCGAGTCTCCTGTCGAGATTGTTGATCGTCGAGAGAAAGTCTTGAGGAATAAGACGATACCGATGGTCAAGGTAGTCTGGAGAAACCATTTGGTTGAAGAGGGTACTTGGGAATCTGAGGAGAGGATGTTGAGAGATCATCCTGAGCTTTTTGTTTGATTTGTATTTTTGTATTTTTCTTATGCTTGTTTTGTTTCTCGCTCTTGACTGTAGTTCCGGGGACGGAACTATTCTAAGGAGGGAGTGTTGTAATGCCCTGATTTTCATTTATGAAAATTACTTATTTATTTTGCACGTAGTGTGCACGTGCAGTTTTCGTAATTTGAAATCTTATAATTTTCTTTATAGATGATGAGTATATGCATATGTATGTATATATGTTTTTTAAATTGTTTTCAAATAAACACAAGCCCAAAAACCTAATTTATTTATTTTGTAAAAACTAATATTTTGGCCCATCAATTTAAGCCCATGAATTAATTCTTTTAATAACAACTTGTGAGGTAACATCTTTTAAAAGATTATTTTTATAATGTATAATGTACAAGTTTTTATATGGAGACTAGAATAGCACGTGCATGCAACATGGTGTGCATTGCACACTATTCTCCTTGGCCGGTTTTGGAGAAGTGGAGTTAGTGTATGGGTGGTTACTTAGTTGTGGGTAGTTACTACAACTCCTACTCTCATCCTAGCCCTCCATCTCATAACCATCTACTAAATCCTAGCCCTCTATCTCACCCAAAATTGTGTATAAATACCCCCTCACTTACTTGTTTTCTACACAAAATTTCATTGTGAGAAGAGAGTTATATTTTTTTTTAAGAGAGTTGAGAGTGAGTGCTTTTGGAGGCCGGCCATCACTTCAGATGGAGCTTCAGTGTGGAGCAAGGAGCAAGGAGTCGTGCATCGCATTAAGAAGCTTTACGGGATTCGTTTATTTCGTCAACAAGGTGGGTGTTTCTCAGGACTTCTAATATAGAGATCATGCTAGGGCTAATATTGATTGTTATCATATTTGTGAAAGGTGGGTGTTTCTCAGGACTTCTAATATAGAGATCATGCTAGGGCTAATATTGATTGTTATCATATTTGTGAAAGGTGTGTGTTTCTCATGACTTCTAAAATAGAACTCATGTTAAGATTGAGATTGAATTGTGTATATATTTATAAACTGAAGTGATAAGATGATTGCTAAATTAATACTGTACGAAATGTTGAAAATACGAATGAATGAAAAAGAACTAATGATGATTAGAGAACTGGAAATGATCGGTACAGTCGATCGATCATGCGAGCAGTCGACTGGTACACTGAAATAAAATATGTACAGTTCAGAATTCCATGAAACGATGTATTTAATATGAATTGTTAACTTGATTTTCTAGCATGCTAAATTAGAATAATATTCACCTTCGTAGATAAATGATGAGTAAAGGAAAAATGTATGTTTAGTATCTCATTGGAGAAAAGAAAATATTAGTATGTGAAATTTACATTTAATCATAAACTATGTTATGATGATGGTGAATGGATAAGAATCACATGTTTATGTTGGCATTTGAACGTACTGTAATTGAATAAAATGCTGTGTGCTAAATGAAGAACAGAAGGGAGAGATGACCCCTTAATTTGAAAATTTACCCTGTTCAGTCGACCGAATGTATGTAACAGTCGACCGTACTGAACTTGAAAAGTTGTATAATTGAATTCTGTAGAACAGCCGACTTGTTTGAATGACAGTCGACTGCCCCGTAAATGATATTTAGATTTTGAACGCTGCGGAATAGCCGACTAGCCATGTGCAGCAGTCGACTCTTCCAAGCGGTTATTGAAGAACTTTCTTCGACTGAACAAGTTGACTGGATAAGCTCTAAGTCGACTGTCCAGATCACTTTTGAAATCTCAGAAATTCTATGAATTGTTTTATGGTAAAGATTATGAATCTTATGTTGAATGATTATTGGTTTTGACAATTTAAGTAAACTCTATTTGTCTTTGCATGAATTTATACCTGAAATGAAGCGAATCATTTATTTGAATCTATGAAAGTTGTACGAATGTGAAAGTTATGGACATGAAAAAGGAAAATCCATTGAGATTATGAAAATGAACTCATGAGCTGGTAACGCTCAATTTTGGTAATTGTGAATTGAAATTGAAACAAAAGAGCAGCTAAGTCTCCCACCAGCAATTGGAAATAAATGAAATGAAATTTGAAAAGAAAGACCAAGGTTGGTCATGTTGAATGAATGATTAAGTCTGGTATAGTGGAGAGGCTAACTCTAGAGCTTTGATTTTGTTCATGATTCTAATAAAATAAGGACTAGATACATAGTGAAGATGTGATGAAAGTAAGAGAAAAACATTGAGTATGAGGGCCATTGGATTGGCGGCGAGAGCGTATCCCAGGATGTCCCATGATGAGTCATGATAGGGCGTGGATACTGCTCCAGAGTACCGTCCCGGTGGCGATGCTCGTGGGATGTTTGACGACTGCGGGTGGTGTCATGTCTATGGTAGGAGCTGAATTACCACAGGATGCCTGCATGATGAGTCATGTGTCAGTGTGTTGGGATTCCCTCCAGGGCGCCTAGATATGAGTTCATATGTCGGAAAACATCTAGGATACTTACCGTAGTTACAGTAGTAGATTAAGTCATGACGAGGGATTGAACCCTACAAGATCTAGTACGATTAAGGGCTTGCCCTCGGACCTATATAGTATGGGATGCATAGAATCCGAACAAGTGCGCATTAGTGTCATATAATATAAATAATTGCATTAAGGACTAAGTGCACAATCACAACACGACATCAATAGGGTATTTCCTTTAATTTGATATGTGAACAAGTTTGTGATTTGTTAAGAAATGAGAATCGTTATACTGTTTCTGGCATAGAGAGGATGACCATGTATAATTTTCGTCGGTTGAATAAACTGACGTGCCCACAGTTTTGTATGCAGGATAAATGACTTCATAAAATTGAAAGGAGAACTGGTGCTTACAAATTATTCATTGTTGATGTACATTTATTTGAATGATGTAAATTGCTTCCGCTATCATTACATGTAAATTATTGTGTTATATGCTTCCGCTGTAAAATGTAAAGTGTAAAATCTCATGTAACTCTGATGTAAAATGGAAAGTTTTCAATTCCTTGTAAAATTGTACCGAATGAGACGAAAAGATCCTATGGAAATCTCGAATTCAGTTGTATTTGGAAGTCGGGGTGTTACATATAGTGTAAGGACGAGTGTAGCAGAGTTGGGGAAACCCTATATCCATTAGGTCCTTTGTCGATCAATGTGGACAGACGGATTAGACGATGTTCCAGAGAGCTAGACTCTATCGAGAGTTGCTCTAATCACTCGATAATGGAGCCCACATATCAGCTTTTGGTGAAGTCTGAGGAGACGTAGATACAGCAACATATCGGGTAAGCCGATTTGATTACAGTCACACAGGGTAAGCCTGCGACTGACCAGTCACGCAGGATAAGTCTGTGACTGGAATCCCGGGCATAGTGGATAAAACTAAGAGGATTGGACACCACTATTTACAGAGTGACTGGAGTCACACCACGTGCCTGTAGCCTCACCTTCACTGGAATTAGAAACAGGAGAGAGCACAAGGTTAAGATGCATAGCGGGGGATTGAGCCCCATTAAATTGAAGAACATCGTTTGGTTGGGGGTGTGTAGTATGGGATGCATATTTTTCAACCAAGCGTGCATCAGCTTTAGGAGCATGTGTGCATAGTGTGCATTAGATTAGGTCATGGCATACACCGACACTTTCTTGACACCACCTTTTTCTTTGCGTCAAATATTATTTGTTGTTGTTGAGGTTGGAATCGCTATATTATGGCATAGAGAGGATAGCCGAATATAGTATTTCATCAGTTGTAATCAACTGACATGCCCACAGTTATCAGTGCAGGATTGCCGAGTTAGGAGCGCGGGAAAGCTCCAGCAGGGGAAAGCATCCAAGTGAAAGTTACTGTCCAAATTTATTGTACATTCTTATTGTAACAATTAATTGTAATTGTTGTAATCATTGGAAATTGTAATAACAATTTGATGTAATAAAATTTTTTAATTTCCTGTGAATTTTGTTGTGTTGTGACTCATTTAAAGGAAGATCCTGGAGTGTGTCACGAGTTCCTATGTTAGGAATTCGGGGCGCTACAGAAATGGTATCAGTGCTTACTTCAAACTGTAGTCTAACACCACAGGAGATTAGACTTGGGTGCGTCAGTAGGGATAGCTTGGTATAAATATTTGGTGGTCGTAAAACATATTCTTGCACTTTTGCAACTTATGTTTACGAATGTTTCCTATGTCTGACCTAACCCCACTGCGATTAATCTTTTACTAACTTTTATGATTCAACTGGATGTCGAGGAGGCAAATCTGTCGCCTGATGTCCAGGAGGCAAGCATGCAGTCGGGCTTCGATAAAGGAGAGCCCACGATGCAAGAGTCGAGGAAGAAAGCAGAGGAGCCAACGGCGGTGACCCCAATGTCGAGGTGAGAATTCGACAGGATGTCCAAGCATAAGGTTCACATCGACTGCAAGGAGAAGAAGGTGATCATAGCCATGCCCGAGAGACCGGAGGTTGTGTTTCACAGGAAGAAGAAAAACAGAATGATTTTGGCAGCTACAACCGGGAGTAAGGTGCCAAAGGAAGTCAAGGGGATACCCATTGTACGAGAATTTCCACTTGTATTTTTGGAGGAGTTACCAGGGTTACCCCCACCAAGGGATGTGGAGTTTAGTATCATGACCCAGCCAGGCAGCACGCCAATATCGAAGACGACGTATCGTATGGCACCGATGGAGCAGAATGAAGTCAAGAAGCAAATAGAGGAATTGCTGTAGAAGGGACTCATCAGGCCTAGTGCCTCCCCTTGGGGAGCGCCGGTACTATTGGTCAAGAAGAAGGACGGGTCATCAAGGATGTGTATTGACTATCAAGAATTGAACAAAGTCACAGTCCAAAACAAATATCCAATTTCCAGGATCGACGACTTGTTTGACAAGCTGCAAGGAGCCGCAGTGTTCTCAAAGATTAATCTACGATCAGGTTACCATCAGGTCCGTGTCAAGGAGGAAGACATCCCAAAGATAGCTTTCAGGGCACGGCATGGGCACTATGAGTTACTGGTGATGCCATTTGGAGTGACCAATTCTCCAGCCGTCTTCATGGATTTGATGAATCGAGTCCTACGACCATTCATCGACTCATTTGTGGTGGTCTTCATAGACGACATTTTGGTTTACTCAAAAATCGAGGAGGATCATGTCGAGCATTTGTCTGCAGCTCTGAGCAAGCTTCAAGAGCAAGAGTTGTATGCGAAGTTTTCCCAGTGTGAATTCTGGCAGTTGGAAGTAGCTTTCCTAGGCCATGTCCTTTCTAAGGAGGGAGTAGCCACTGACTCACAAAAGATAGAGGCGGTAAAGGATTGGCCTCAGCCAAGGACAGTGAAGGAAGTAAGGAGCTTTTTGGGCTTGACCGGGTACTATAGGAAGTTCATTCAGGATTATGCCAAGACTGCGGTACCCCTCATAGCTTTGACCAGGAAGGACAAGAAGTTTGAATGGACCGATAAGTGTGAAGCCAGTTTCCAAGAGCTGAAGAACCGAATAATATCTGCACCGGTTTTGGTCTTACCTCAACCAGATAAAGGGTATGTGATCTACAACGATGCATCTTATTTGGGTTTCGGATGCGTTCTGATGCAAGAAGAGAAGGTCATTGCCTATGGGTCAAGGCAGCTCTGACCACATGAGAAGAACTATCCAACCCACGACTTAGAGCTAGCTGCTATCATCTTTGCCTTGAAAATATGGAGACATTATATCTACGGAGAAAATGTGGAGATGTACACAGACCACAAGAGCTTAAAATATATCTATCAGTAGAAGGACTTAATTCTGAGGCAGAGGCGATGGTTGGAAGTGTTGGAAGATATCAGACCGAAGATTTTGTACCATCCCAGGGAAGGCCAACGTTGTGACAGATGCACTCAGCAGGAAGAGGAGCATTTCCATGCTAACTGCTATGAGGAAGGAGTTAGAAGAAGAAATTAGGAGAGCCGGTATCGAAATGGTTTCTGAAGGGTTGAGTGCTATGTTAGCTCGATTAGAACTCCAACCAAGTCTGAAGGACCGAGTGAAGAGGAGTCAAGATGGCGATGCAGAGACACAGGCACTCAAGGAGCAAGTGAACGAAGGAAAACTTCATGAGTTCAATGTTAAAGAAGGAGTGCTATGGTTTGGAGTTCGGTTGTGTGTGCCAAAGGCGGAGCATCTTAGAGAGGAGATCATGAAGGAAGCACACACCACCTTACTGGCAGTTCATCCAGGGAGCACGAAGATGTATCGAGACGTGAAGCCGTTCTATTGGTGGTCCGGAATGAAGCAAGATATAGCGGAGTTTGTAGCCAGATATCTCACTTGTCAGAGGGTAAAGGCAGAAAATCAGAAGCCCGGAGGGTTACTACAACCCTTGCACATTCCAGTGTGGAAGTGGGAGGACGTCAGCATGGATTTCGTTATAGGAGTACCAAGGAGTCCCCGAGGAAATGATTCCATTTGGGTGGTCATGGACCGGTTAACGAAATCAGCACATTTTATACTGGTAAGGACCACCTGGTCTTTGGAGAAGTTGGCAGAAGTCTACTAACAGGAGATCGTGAAACTATACGGTGTGCCAGTATCTATAGTTTCCGACAGAGACGCGAGGTTTACCTCACGGTTTTGGAAGAGTCTACAGACAGTATTGGGAACAATGACAGATTCCAGTACTGCTTTTCACCCACAGACCAATGGACAAACAAAAAGGGTGAACAGAATTTTGGAGGATATGCTCCGAGCATGCATCATGGACTTCGGAAGGAGCTGGGAGAAGCACCTAGCGCTGGTTGAATTTGCTTACAAAAATAGCTACCAAGCTAGTATCGAGATGGCTCCATTCGAAGCTTTTTGCGGGAGGAAGAGTAGGACACCCGTATGCTGGTATGAAGTGGGCGAGAGTGTAACACCCCGCAAAATTGGAAATGACAATTTTGCCCTTGTGTGTTAGGCACGTGTATTTTGTAACGTATTTTCATTACGTATTGGGATTTCTGACTATTTATACATTACCCTTATTGATTTTATCCTATTTTGAGTCAACTAAAATATTAAATTTCAATCTCTGTATTTTTTGTGCTTTTTACGTGTTTTTTATGCACATATCGATTATGTGTTTTCACCGCTACGTATAATATTTTCTATGCGTTTAAATTATTTATTTTAGGTATTCAAATCTATTTTTATAAACGAAGTTCATTTTTCTCCATTTTGATTAAAATACTTTTATACGTGTAATGCACGTGTTTTCTACGTACGTAGCAATTTCGTTGTAAAATTAATAAATATATTTTCTTATATTGTATTTTTATTATCTTTAACATTTTTTGTTAATAAAGTCAATTTCCGTATTTCGGTATTTTACGTGCGATGCACGTGTTTTGGTGCGCGCATTTGAGCGTATTCATTTTCAAAATAAATTCTTGAAGTATGTGTATTTATTTTATTTGTGCATGAGACCTTATAAATTTTATTTAAAATATTTTTACGTACAATATTATATATATATGATATATATGTATAACAAGAGGAGGTGAAAGATTGTATATGGCTAGATGGTCATATATAAATATGTTGAAAGAAAGAAATAGTGAATGATGGGGGCCTACGTGATAAAGCACTTAAGCACAGCACAATGTGCTGGGTATTGGTTTGCTTGACATCGTCAAAGCTAGCTTTGACGTGGCGCTAGGACGGGTCCCACTCACCTGCAAGGGTGGCTTTCGCTGTGTACTTCGCCCGGGAGGAGAGGAGAAGGGGGTTCGGTTTTGAGTAGTGGGGAGAGAGAAAGGTGGGAGTTTTGGGAGTTAAGGTTTTGAAGAGGTGAAAACGGAGTTAGAAATGTGAAAGGGTGAGTGGGTAATTAAGGAGAGAGTTATTAGGGGAGAATTTTGCTTTTTAGACCCTAGCATTGTCCTATAAATACTCCTCTTCTCATCTCATTTCACACACCAATAAGAGAAAGAAAAAGAAAGAGAGAAAGAGAGTTCTTGTGCTTTGGTGAAATTCTTGTTAGGAGGAGAAGAAATTGCTAGGAGCTAGGAGTGGTGTTCCAACTTCCTCATTTGTTCAATCTTTATAAGAGGTGGGTGGTCTCTATATTTTCTAATTCATAGATTGATTATGCTAGAAAATGATAGTATTAATATAGATCAATTTGGTGTGATGTGAGTGTTCTCATGCTTTCTAATTATAGAACAATGCATGCTAAGTAATAATAAATGAGTAGTATGGAAATTTTGATGTGATCTATACTATTGTATGAAGTAAGAATGATAGTAAATCATGTATGATTAGTAAATTAAATTACATCATGTTAGTGGTTAATAAGAAAAAGAATTAATTGTTTATTTTGCCATGCACTAGTATACATGAAGAAATAATTGATTGTATAAAAATTGTTGGGATTTTTCTTCTTTGATAAGCAAATGGATTTTTGTAAAGTAAATTTGATACCAATGAACTCATTTGATTTTTTATAAAATATACAATGTACTACTTTTGCTCAAATTGAACAAATACAAATTCATGTTATTGATAACTGGAAAAGTTAGTTTTATTAATTAGAAATCAGTAAGTTACTGTTAGTAAACCCAGTTTTTTTCTTTATAAACAAATTTTAGTCCAAAAAGAGATTAGACGAAATAGAGAATCGAGTTTTATAAAAATATGGATTAACAGAGAGTTGGAACAAAAGCCTACAAAGAGACTGTATATCGTTGGGCACACTTGGCCTTGTGGTCTGGCTTTGCGCTGGTCTCCTTGTCGGCTCGGTTTCGAATCATGTTAAGTCCAAACATTTTTCTTTTTTGTTTCTTTTTAAAATACCCAGAGCCGAGGGTGAGTACAAAGTGGTTTCGGTGTGGGACTAGACACCAAGTCCGCTCGAACTTCTTGGCGTTTGGTTGTGCTTTGGGCGCTGCCTGGTTGGTCACGGGTTCGAGACCCTGTGCCGACCCTTTTAATTTTTTTTTGGGTTTTAAATTGGTTTTGATGAGTTTCCAACGCAACAAAAATTGGAAAAAAATTCTAATATTCCTATAAATTGATGTGGAATTTATTAAAAATAGTTTTAGAATTTTTTGTATATTTTTTAGAAATAAAAGAGACATTGAGATAGAATGAGGTATTGTATTCAAAATAAATTATTTAAGAGCATGATTTATATCCTTAGAAGAAAAATAAAATGTTGATAAGAGAATAAATTGTCTTGATGGGATTATTTCATTTTATGTTGAATACTTGATTACTATATGTGTTTAAATTGATAAGGAGTTTTAAATTAGATGACTTCATGAAAAGAATTATTGTTTGGAAAGAATTTAGAATGGATAAATGAATCATGAATGGTGTGACTTTGATCACATTTGTGAATAAGTTAAAGATAAGAATACTTTGAGTTAAGACATGATTATTGAAGGGTATGAATACCCGTGAATTCTTGTATATGAAAAGTTATGAAATATGAAATAAAAGATTTGAAATATGATTTTGAGATATTGCCATGGAGCTATCTCGTATTTTGTGAATAAGTCCGTTAGGAGGTAAAACTAATTCTAGGTGTGGAAATTGATTCATGTATTGAATTTAAGAACTAGGCACATAAGTGAAGATGAAGTACGACCTAGACAAATGTAAGTGGGGCACTCGATATAGTCGGGCGGTGGGCTTGTTGCGGCGGTTCATCGGGACTATAGACCAAGTCAGGCGGTGTATTTCGGGATTATGGTTGCCTCATGGGAGACGAGCTTTTATTTTAAATCCGGGGCTATGTGTAGTCGGGCGGATAGTTTGCCGTACTCCATGTATATATGTATATCGGGGCTAGATGGGTACTTGAGGGAGGTTCGCACGACGAGGAGTCTGTATAACAGTCGGGCGGGGGATTTGTTGCGGCGGTTCTCCGGGACTTTGATCTGTACTCGTGGAACGTCTTAACTTTGTCTTATTACTGGGTAGTTGTCATGGCGAGGGATCGAACCCTTTACTGTGGAGTATGTAGGTACTTGCCCTCGGACCTATGTAGTATGGGATGCATAGAATCCGAACAAGTATGCATTAGTGTCATCCTAGTATAAAATATCTGCATTAGGCATTAGGGCTTGGAATACACTTACATGTTTAGTGTAGTCACAATTTAACACTTTATCTCATTCAAGTTTTGTGATTTGTTAAAGTATGGAGATCGTTATACTGTCTTCGGCATATAGAGGATAGCTGTGTATAAAATTTCGTCGGTTGTAATCAACTGACGTGCCCACAGTTTTACATACAGGTATTGGATTTCAAAGTAGAAATGATGCTGACGATTTAATTCAAAGTTAAAGATGTTGTAATTGTATTTTGTTGTAATCTATTTTTGTCTTCCGCTGTGTAATAAATGTAAAGAACTCTGATGTATTATGAAAATTTTAAATTTCCTTGTAAAATTGTATGAAGTGAAGTGTAAAGATCCTGTGGAATCTCGAATTCGGTCTTATTTGGAATTCGGGCCGTTACAGAGAGACAGATGTTCGGACCAGAAATTGTACAACAGACTTCGGAGAAGGTTGAATTGATAAGAAAGAGGCTACAGATCACACAGAGTAGGCAGAAGAGCTATACCGACACCCGCCGTAGAGTGCTAGAATTTGAGGAAGGAGAGTCTGTATTCTTGAAGGTCTCGCCGACCAAAGGCAAAGTTAGATTTGGAAGGGGTGGCAAGCTGGCCCCAAGGTATATTGGACCTTACGAATCTTGAAAAGGATAAGGAAAGCTGCCTACAGATTGGAACTACCCTCTCAGTTAGCCCAGGCGCATAATGTTTTCCACGTCTCCATGCTGAGGAAGTACGTGCCAGACCCAAGTCATCAACTACCCAAACTTCCAGAAGACTTGCAAGTGGATCTCTCCTACAAGGAACGACCTGTACAGATAGTGGATCGCCAAGAAAAGGTGCTGGGAAACAAGGTCATTCAGATGGTAAAGGTTCTCTGGAGGAATCATTTCGTCGAAGAAGCTACTTGGGAGCCAGAGAGCCGAATGCAGGAGACCTACCCGAAGTTATTTATGAGAAAATTTTCTTTCTTTTCCATTTCTGTTTTCTCCCACTAAGTGTAGTCTGAGGAAAGAACTATTCTAAGGAGGGAGTGATGTAAAGACCCTATTTTTTTGATAAATACGTTTTATAAACAAACTAGATTCTCCTAGTTATGAAAGTATATTTTTGTTATTGAAATTATTTTTCTATGCATATGAACCCATATGTATGCATATAGGGGTTTTGAGTTTGGGCTTGAGAGGCCCAATGTGACAAACAAAACACAATTAAACAAAAAAAAAAAAAAAAATGGGAGAGGGGCCCATGTTGGCCGGCCAAGTATTGGAGGGAAAGAAGGAGGGAAAACAAGTTAGGGTTAGGGTTTTTGTTTGAACACATTTGACTCATGATGAGTCTTTTGCCTCTGCAACACTCCGCCTCCCTCATCTCCCAATCACCATGCATGATGACATGTTTCCCCTCTTTCCCATGCCCTTAGAATCCGGCCAACACTCCCCCCTTGCTCTCTTGTGTTTTTTAAAACCCTCTCCCACTTCTTCTTCTCATTCCTCATCTTCTACAACCTCCACACTTAAGAGAAAGAGAAAAAGAAAGAGAGAAAGAGTGTCTTACTACTGATTTGGAAGGAAAAGAACCAAGGAGAAGAAAAAAGGAGGCCAAAGCAAGGAGGAGAAGCAAGGAGCTCTAGAGGAGTCAAGAAGGAGGACCAATAAGCAAGGAGCTAGAAGGGGATCAAATTACAAGCAAAAGGTGAGTGTTTCTAACCTTATGTTTGTTTTTGTGATTAAATGGTGTTTGGGATGACTGAAAAATGACATGCATGCCTAATAATGAACTTTAACAACTCGTTTTTTGCTAAGTAGTCCAAACCAGAAAATCCTGTTAAAAGACTGAATTTTAGGTGTCAGTCCGTAGCTCATTGCATGAACACCACTTCAAATTATAATCTGAAATTTTTAGAGGATAAACATATAGGTGTCATAAAACTTCAGTAATTTTTATGGATTTTTGTTATTTTTCCTGCTATTAAAATAAATTACGAACTTCCATGCTGGTCAGAATAGACAGAAGCAGTTTTTATTGTTACTGTTATGAAAAGAATGACTTGTATCTCACTGCATGCTTATGGAGTTGATCTAAAATTTTAGTATATCATATTTGGATGTACCTAAGACCTACGTTTCAAATTTCATGAGATTTGTACCACTATAGCTATGTCAATAAAATCATGAAAACTGAACTATAGATTTTAGTAAACAGAACTGCTGTTGTTATTGCCCTGTTTTTGGATGACATTCAAAAGGACACAATTGGAAATCTACTTGGTATAATCACTTAATTTTTGGAATTGTTGTAACATCATGTGTCATGAACTAGAATATAAAATTTCATGATGATCTGGCACCATATGCTATTTTAAATGGATTTTATCCCATGACTGTGTTGATCTGATCTGCTATTCTGGAAGTCTGTATACTTGTTAAAGATGGACCCATAAGAGCATCTAAACGGCCTTATCTGAAGAGCCATATAAATAGGAACGTTTAGTAGACACATAGAACTTTCTGGGATGACCAATAAATCCTGATTTGGACAAGTATTCAATTTTATATGATTTTTGCAAGTGATGACAGAAACACAGTGAAACATAAATCTCACTGGTTTGCACCATGTTCATAGAAATGGGTTTGAACTTGTACTTCACTAGCTTAGATTTATTGTTTGAGGCCAAGAAACATGTCATGGATATGAGTATGAGTTATGACTTAAGTGATCTAAAGTTTCTTGCTAAGAGTAGTCCATAGTTGCTTGTAGACCCCAATATAGACAACGGTATTCAATGTTTGAAGTGAAAATTGTATTGGACGTTGGGGTATTATTGTAGACCACTTTGGGATGAGTTTCATGCCCATCGTTTGCTTGTGCTTGCTTTCTACTTTGAGTAGAAGCATGGGGAGCGACCGATCGCGATTCCTCAAGGGAACGGGACCGGGAACAACTTCATTTTGGCATGAACGCCAAGTGTGTGCTTGTTGTTTGGAAACTTAAATTGTTGTTTTTAGGAATCTTAGAACCCCCTTTTGGGTATTCATGGGTTAGGACTTACTCCTAGTGTAGTGTACCTTGTTGGGATACATTGGTTAATTTGAGACCCGAAGATTTAGTCTTGTTGAAAAATCTAGACAGGTAGAATGTACATCGATCGCGCTAGAGGAGAAGCACCGACATACTTACCGTACAAGGGTGGATTCCATGGATTGTGTTTGGAGCTACCATCTGTCAAGGATCGTGGAGCGTTAAGTTTAGCAGGAAGCTATTTGTTGGTCGGGCCGAGGTTGCAATAAACTCCAAGCGTCGATGTGGTTGCGGCAATCGATAGGGACAATTTGCCGGGGGTTCGTGCCAAGTGTGGGCCGAGGCGGGTCAACTCTTGGGCTGGACTAGAGGGCTAGTTAAGTCCTAGTGTGAAATGGGTTGAGATCTATTTTGATAAAGGTGACTAACTTGGGAGAGTCTAATAATGGAATTGAACTAGTTGATCTTGGCAAGCAAGTTGATTATCGAGTCAGTGATTTGGAAATGGTAGATAGATCGCCTAACTAAAAGAATTAGAGTTGGCTAGAGTGATGGTTCAAGTAATCAATCGATGAAACAAATATTGAATTCAACCTTAACCTTTAATCTTAGAGTGGGGTAGCCTTGATACTTTAGTAGGACTAGATAAAGACTTGTTTGAATGTAAGGACAGGCACTAGCGAGGGTGTTCGCCTGTCAGGGGGACGCATGGCGTCATCGCCCCCGACCGAATCCTAGGTTCGTTTAATGCGGAAAGGGGCCCCGCGCTGCCCTGGGATCGGTAACACTCTATTGGAGGCTCTGTTGTCTCGGTAGGAATGCCTTTATGATCCGTAACAACCTTTAAGGAGGTTTGGAGTGTTGACATCTTCTCGACTGCAAGTTCTATTCTAGTGTAAGGACGAGCGTAGCAGAGTTGGGGAAACCCTATATCCATCAGGTCCTTTGTCGATCAATGTGGACAGACAGATTAGACGATGTCCTGGAGAGCTAGACTCTATCGGGAGTTGCTCTAATCACTCGGTAATGGAGCCCTTGTGCCCATATATCAGCTTTTGGTGAGGTCCGGGGAGACGTAGATACAGCAACATATCGGGTAAGCCAATTTGATTACAGTCACACAGGGTAAGCCTGCGACTGACCAGTCACGCAGGGTAAGCCTGCGACTGGAATCCTGGACATATTGGATAAAACTAAGAGGGTTGGACACCACTATTGACAGCAGTGACTAGAGTCACACCAGGGGCCTGCAGCCTCACCATCACTAGAATTAGAAACAGGCGAGAGCACAAGGTTAGGATGCATAGTAGGGGATTGAGCCCCATTAAATTGAAGAACATCGTTTGGTTGGGGGGTGTGTAGTATGGGATGCATATTTTTCAACCAAGCGTGCATTAGCTTTAGGAGCATGTGTGCATAGTGTGCATTAGATTATGTCATGGCATACACCGACACTTGCTTGACACCACCTTTTTCTTTCCATCAAATATTATTTGTGGTTGTTGATGTTGGAATCGCTATATTATAGCGTAGAGAGGATAGCCATAGTATTTTGTCAGTTGTAATCAACAGACGTGCCTACAGTTATCAGTGCAGGATTGCCGAGTTGGGAGCGCGGAAAAGCTCCAGTAGGGGAAAGCATCCAAGTGAAAATTACTATCCAAATTTATTGTACATTCTTGTTGCAACAAATAATTGTAATTGTTGTAATAATTGGATATTGTAATAACAATTTGATGTAATAAAAGTTTTTAATTTTCTGTGAATTTTTTTGTGTTGTGACTCAGTTGATGGAAGATCCTGGAGTGTGTCATGAGTTCCTATATTAGGAATTCGGGGCACTACAAAATCATATCATGTAACCTAAATCAGATGCCACTATTACGGAAAACATGGACCTCTTCCGAGTACGCTCTCCTATATTGTCCACTACGAGGTCTTACCCTTAACCCCAGCTTGTTACTTTTTATTACAAAATAAACATGGTCATGAGATAACGAAAATAAAATTGGGACAGGTCAAGGGTGTATCAAGAGCTTATATGATGCAAGGGATATATTCTAGAACACAAAATACAAGAAACAACATGCAAATATTTAAACATAGCAAAATACCAATTCTGGACAGCAAGACGTTGCTGCACCAAAACTGGAATTCCCGCTGCTACAGGAAATAAAATCTAGATCCGTCTGAAGTTCTAGAAACTAGACTCTCTGCCGGTTTCATCACATATACACACGATATATAAAAGTTACAGTTTCTGGGTTCAAATTTTCATTTTTTACAGAGTTTTCATGTACATGAAGAATCTTAAAGTTATGTTTGGATGCAGTTATCAGTCTGAAAACTCATCAATTAAATCCAGGAAAATTTAGGGTGATTCCCTAGCATGTCTAGTTTCAGCAAGATAAATTTTGTATTATTATGTTATTGATAACATGTTCAAATTAAATTGCAAAACACGGTGATACAGTAAAATTGTAGATCTGGAAATAAAGACCTAGCAGTACTAAAACAACGATATCTCCCAAAATATAACTCAGAATTCGATTTCGTCAGATGTTCTGAAAACCAAACACATGGTGATACAATTCATATTCAGAAACTAACTTAAAATTCTGTCATTAACAGGGTCTAAATCGTAAAGAAAAATTAGGACAACAGTAAATATGATTTCTTTTGCATGAAATGTAACTTGATTAATAACTACCATAGATCTAAGTTAATGTGTGATACAAATCTGGGTTTAATAATTATTCAAACAACACCCATGTCTATTCCCAACAAAAAAAAAAAAGCAATATCAACACATGCATCATACAACCAAGCATCTATAAGTCATGGTGATCCATAAATTCATGTGGCCAAATAATGAGATAAATAACTTGTAATACCCCGTAAAGAGCTAGTATATATATATATGTGAGTGTGTGTGTGTGTGTGTGTGTGTGTGTATAAATGAGGCAATGACATATATGTAATTATGTGGGATTGGGGGGGGGGGCACGTGAAGAAATGGAAATAGCAAGACGCTTGTCACGCCCCGCTTCCCAAAAATACGGAATACGAGTACGTAACAAAAGCCCAGCGAATGATTATTATCATCTTTAAGCTGTTTCAAGAAATCCTTACAACATGTCACAGTAAAATCAGAGTCGGAAGCCAGAAAAATCAACCACATGCACATATGAACCAAATACCTATGAGAATACTTGAAATAAAAATGCATTAATCTCAAATAATCATGATCTGAATAACACAAATAATCTTGGGTCACATTGCCCAAATACAAGAAATAATACAAATCTCAAAATACAATATTGTCCAAAGTAAGCAACAAGAATAGTAATAGCAAATTTCAGTCTCTAGCCCATCATCTTGCCAATACCTTTAGGAACATGTCCTCCAAAATCTGCAATTCATAGAATGCAGGAAAAAGGAAAAAGAGAAAACACAGTACCCGTCAATGGCAAGTCCAGGTCACAAAATAGAATAAGATACAAGCACAGGGAACTAACTAACCACAGGATATACTAACAGGTAAGGGTAACATATGTCAAATGTAAAGTCAACAGGTAAACAGGTAGCATGTATAATTATCAGGTATTCAGGTAGTCAGGTAAATATGTATCAAGTATCAGGAAATCAGGTAACAGGAATATCAGGATAATCAGGTAACAGGTATACAGGTAACAGGTAATCATGTATTAATATCTTGTATTATTACTATCTTGGTAACACTTCATGTGCCATCCTTTTATCACATGGTTATTACAGTCAATGCAGTTTCGCTTTAGATTTCATAGTGGACCATAGCAGGGCAGTATACTCAGGTACAGGAAACAGTAATCCAAATCATATACCAAATTCCAAATAATCCAAATCATATACCAAATTCCAAATAATCCAAATCAATAATCCAAATCATATACCAAATTCCAAATATGGGAAACACGGGCCCCCTTCCGAGTACACGTTTCTGCACTATCCACTACTAGATCTTTCCCATTAAACCCCGGCTTGATTACTTTTATTATTAAGATCATCAACAGGCTTGAGAGTGTGCTAAATAATGTCAGACTAACAGGTTATAATCAGGTTTAGACTCAGGGAATCAGATCAGCAAGTAATGGTACTATTCATTCACAAATACGGGCAAAATGGTGTATGTTTGTAATCGGGACAGCAAGACCAGTCTGTACAAAAACAGTGATCCAAAGATCTACAGGCATTCAAATCATGATCCGTCGAAGGATCTGGAAACTAGACATCCACACGCTTCTAACGGGGATAATAAATCTATATACTAGTTCACGACATCTCGACTTAAAACACATTCCAACACAGTTTTCATGTACAGCCAGAAAACAGGGGAATAACTTAAACCACATGAAAACAGCATACAAAGTCATTAATTAAATCCACGAAAAATTCTGGGGTAATCCCCTATATGTATATTCTCAAAATATAAATTTTCATATTTTTCCAGAAAGTATAGATATGTTTTCAAAAATAGAAAGTAACACATAACACAGTTTTGATGGATCTGGAATTCTTCAACACCGCTGTACAAAATCATGCATATCTTGCACACAGCACATCAAAATCCATTTCCTCCAAAACGGGATGAAATTATACACAATTACCCAACTTTCATATGTCACATAAAATATTCATACAGTAATTAGAAATAAGGTGAACACGGCACTCAACATACAATCGCACACAGTTTACAGCAAAAGCGATCTATAGAAAAGGATGTAAGGCATCACTCAAAACTCATCTTTTAATTATCACAAAAATCAGGGAACTACCTAACATCATGGTGAAACACTGGACAAAATCTTGTGGCATGAAATTATGTCTAACTTGGATCTTGAAAATAAATTGGTGATAAAATCTACCCCGAAATGAATCTGGAAACTACCGATATACAGGCACTAAAATAATCATAACTAATTCATACGGACTCCAAACGGGGTGAAATCAGTGAGATTAGAAATTAGATTCAATTCTCTACAAATTACTCAGAAATAGCCATGTTGAGATTCGGACTCTAATCCAGGTAAAAACAACAATCAATCCAGTTCAATCCAAATTTCCAGATTTCTCAACCAAACTTCAAAACGTCATAACTTCCTCAAAAATCATCCAAACTCTTCCAAATTCGAAACGCAGCCTACCCATTGTTTAAATATCATATCTAAGGGTTTCTATCATGTCAAAATCTAATATTTCTCATGTGGGAAAACCATCAAACAAGTTTTAGGCACTATTTGACCTATGCGATCAAAATCGCACTTTGGGCGAAACCTACGGCATAACCTTATCAAAACTCATATTCTAAGTCATCTATGGCCTGTTTTGAACAATAGAGATGAAACCCACAATTAAAAATATGATCTTTGGCCGTCTCTAGTCTCAAACTACCCTATTAGGTGAACTTTCTACTTGTATCAACCGAAGGAATTTAAGTACAAGTTACTTGCCTCGTTGATGAAGAACACGATGCTACGAAGCCTAGCAATGAAAACCCACAAACAAAAGTCCTTCCACGCGCGATTTCAAGCAAACCCACGAACCGAATCTTGCCTACGATCGACTCCTTGATGCACGAACTCAACGGACGTTACCCACAACTCCAAATCAGCGAAGAGGGAAGAGGGGGGGGGGGGGGGCTGTTCTTGAAGGTGGGTGCTGTTTGGGTTGGTTTCGGCCACAAGGAAAGAGAGGGAGACGAGGTTTTGTAGTATGGAAGAGTGGAGAAGGGTTGAAGTAGGAGATGTGCAATGGAGGAGGGCCGATTTTGGGGTTTGGATGATCAGGCCGGGAGTGCAAGGAAGGGGGAAGCCGGTTTGGAGTCTTGAAGTGGAGGCCGGATTCAAAGAGTAGGGAAAAAGAGATTAGGGTTAGGGGTTTATTTAGTATTAGGAGTATATATAGGAGATCAAATGTGGGTTAATGGGTAGTGGAATATCAATAGGATTAATTAGGTATACAATTGGGTGATGGATATTGGGTAGATCTCAAATGAGGATACAAAATACAATGAATCTTATGGCTCCTAAAAATCTCCTTAAGGGCCAAAAATCTTAAATTGGTCAAAACTCTTCTAAAAATCCACCATGACCCTAAAATAATATTTATACATGAACGGAATCTAGAAATTGAGGAAAAGAGCTCAAAATGTCGAAAAACGGCCAAACGGCGCACAAACAGCAAATGGAGGTCAAAACTGCCAGAAAAATATTATAGAATAAAAATAATTAAATTTATTGTTCCGAAAATACAATGGAAAATAATAATTCACAAAAATGAAAAATACCCTAAAAAAATACCAAAAGTGAAAAACAAGGGTTACAACGCTGTTGAGTTCGATGATGATGTGTTGACGTCATTCACCTGGGGCCCACTCGATGTTTGATTTCGGAAGGCAGAGGTGTTGTCTTGGATTTGATGACGTGGCACATGGGAACGGCTGTGTGTGCACGGGATTAGAGAAGGGAATGTGTTTGAGATTATCCCATATCGGGAGTATACAATAGATTAAAATAATATAAATATAATTGCCTACGATCAAGAGTCACCAATCCGGTTAACCACCTTTTGAGAGGCAGCCAGTAGTGGGCAGTTGTACTATACTATAAATAATTTGTCTTCTAAATTATATTGATTGTTTAAGCTAGGAGCAGGGGCATTACATAACTAAATCTAACTTGTTGTTATAAAATGAGTGTAGTAACAAATGGTTGTGACCCTTACGATTATGGAAATTAATAGAGACAACGAGTAGGACCAAGATGTATGAACGGTAACAAAAGGCGAGTCACAACAAAAATCTACTTGCGATATTTCAAAATGTGCTTATACAGGCAAACAAAAAAATCGTACAAGTTACTTGCCTTGATTGGATTGTGAGACGAAGGACGAAGAGTGGAAACACGTGCACATTACGTGTGAGAAACCCTACGTGCAATGCACGTACAACCAGAGATAGTAGCAAAAGCTACTCGACTGGTTGACATGACGGCGGGTTGGGGCAGTAATGCAACGACAGCGATGGAGACGGTGATCGGAGGCTGGCTCGATGATTTCAAGGTGCTCGGGTGCAGTCGAGGAGGTCGACAGGGAGCAGGGATGATGTGATCGGGGTGGCTCGACTAGCGACAAGGGATGGGCTCGATGAGGATGTTGGGATGGTGCAGGCGAGGCTCAACTGCGAGCTTCGGATGTCGGGGAAAATGGCACGACGGTGGGTTGGGGAAATAGGGTGACGATGAGGTGATGCTTCAAAGGGGCAGGTGGTAATGGGTTTGCAAGGCTCGGAGGTGGCAAGGAGGGCGGTTCGGGAGAGAGATGAGAGGGAAGATAACTACTGGGTTATAACAGTAGAGGGTTAGGGTTTAGTAGGGTTAGATTATATAGGGTTTAAGTGGGTTTTGGGTTAATGGGTAGTATCCAATAGGGGATAGGAGAATTAAATAAATAGATTATGCCATGAATTAGATAATTAGAATTAGTCAAATCAAAATTTATCAATAATAATAAAATTATTTAAGGTTGACTGGAAAATTTTAAATTAATCAGATTGGGAACAATATTAAGTCGAAGCAACAAATGAATTTCATTAAGAGAAAAAAAAAATCAAATACAAGGTTCAGAATTGAGCAAAAGAATAGTACAATGATCAAGAATACAAAAGAAAATACGAAAATGGGAACATGGGTTACAATCCTACCTACCTAACAAGACGATTTTCGTCCTCGAAATTTAGACGAGTGGTACATAGGGTAACCCCGAAAGAAAAGTAAACAATGGACTACTCAAACAGATGGGGGAACTTTTTTCTGGATCGCCTCCTCCAGTTCCCAAGTCGACTCACCCGGCGAGTGAGGATTTCAAGAAACCCGGACCAACTTGATAACCTTGTTCATCAATACTTTCTCCTGCCTGTCCAAGATGGCAACTGGTGGGATCTCACAAGACATATCTGGCTGCACGGACAACTCTGAATAGTCGATCACATGGCTCTCGTCTATGATGTACCTCCTGAGTTGGGAGACATGAAAGACATCATGCACCCCCGAAAGTGCATACTCGCTCCATAATATCAAATGGCCCAATGAACCTGGGGCTTAGCTTGCCCCCACCTTGAAACCAGATAACACCTCTCCACAGTGATACCTTAAGGAACACATGACTCCATGGTGAGATGAGTTCTGACCACAAAAGTCTCAAGTACGTGTTTACTCAAAAGGAACTAAACATGAGGCAGAGGCGCTGGTTAGAACTGATGGTGGACTATGATATCAATTTGCAGTACCACCCTGGCAAGATCAACTTGGTGCCAGATGCTTTGAGCAGGAGACCAGTCGTCATGGTCCTAACTAAGCAGAGGGAACTTGTTGAGGAGATGAGGAGGTTGGAATTAGAAGTGATGTTGCCGGGTACCGACCGGAGTTGTATGGTGCTTCAGTTGCAGTCATTTCTGGTGGAACAGATTAAGGAAGCACATGCAGGTGATGAGCAGTTACAGAAGTTCAGAGCTGAAGTTGAGGCAGGTTCCAGGACTGACATGGTTGTTCATGAGGATGGATCTCTCCGCTTTGGGACCCGTCTACGCGTTCCAAAAGGGAAAGTCAGCACAGAAGTTGCTCGAGGAGGCTCATCGCTCGCCATACTCTATTCATCCCGGTGGTACTAAGATGGATCGGGATCTAAAGCTGCATGTCTGGTGGCATGGTATGAAGAGGGCTGTAGCATGGTTTGTTTCACAGTGCTTGATCTGCCAGTAGGTGAAGGCAAAATATCAGAGAACTGCTGGGCTTCTTCAACCTCTTCCCATTACGGAGTGAAAGTGGGAGAACATCACCATGCACTTTGCGACTACATTGCTGATGAGTCCTAGGGGTCACAATGCCATCTAGGTGATTGTGGATAGGCTGACGAAGAGTGCCCACTTCATTCCCTTCATAGTCAGTATGTCTACTGAGAGCCTCACAGAGAAGTATGTGCAGGAGATTATGTGGCTGCATGGGGTCCCTATCAGTATTGTTTCAGACAGAGACACGAGATTCAGATCTCAGTATTGGGTGAGCCTTCAAAGCAGTCTTGGAAGAAAATTCAACTACAGTACAGCTGTTCATCCTCAGACAGATGGGCAGTCAGAAAGGACCATTCAAACATTAAAGGACATGTTGAGGTCCCATGTTCTGCAGTTTGGAGGATCTTGGGATGATCACCTACATCTGGTAGAGTTCTCGTACAACAACATCTATCAAGCAAGTCTTAAGGCTGCACCATACGAGGCACTTTATGGTTGGAAGTGTAGATCACCACTGTGCTGGGATGACATTGGTGAGAGGAAGTTGTTAGGGCCAGAGTTGATCACTAGGACTGTCGATGCAGTGGCTCAGATCAGGAAGCATATATAGGAAGCATAGGACAGGCAGAGGAAATGGGCAGATGTTCATAGAAGGCCGTTGGAGTTCGCAGTGGGAGATCATGTGTTCCTTAAGGTATCACCATGGAGAGGTGTTATCCGGTTTGGAGGTGGGGGCAAGCTAAGCCCTAGGTTCATTGAGCCATTTGATATTATGGAGCGAGTAGGCAAGGTGGCCATAGACTCGCGTTGCCGTCGGCTTTATCGGGGGTGCATAATGTCTTTCATGTCTCCCAGCTCAGGAGGTACATCAGAGATGAAAGCCATGTGATCGACTATTCAGAGTTTTTCGTGGAGCCGGATCTGTCTTGTTAGATCCCACCAGTTGTTCATGCCTTCATCCTAACCACTGCTGCACCCATCGAGTTCCTCATCCCCTGCACCCATCGACCTTGTCCTCACCTCGTCAATCCCCTACCTTTGCTGCCAGGCCTCCACCATCCATCGCCCTCATCTCCTACTTGACCTCGCGCCACCCCCTGTGCACCGCTCTTGTAGTGCCCCGAATTTCCAATATGATATCTCAGAAATACGTGACATAATTCCCAGCATCAACCTCAATTGTAATAGTAAACATAACCAAAATAGAGATAAAGTTTTTCAACTTTTATTACATTAATTCTTTACAAAGCACAGCGGAAAATAAACACCATGAATTACAAATTCTTTCTTTTACAACACATTCTTTTACAATTTACGTAAACCATAACATCAATTTAGCATAGGCATCCAAATCCCAAGCTATAAGCACCTACATGTGAAATATGAGGCTAGAGATAATCCTAACTCCCGAGGTCAGCCATAACAGTGTGAGTGACATAAAAATAAATGCAACATAAATAAAACATAAGGCATAGAGTCATAAACAACATGTATCAACAGAAGTAACGAATGGAATAAGAAATAACAATAAATAAAATATGAAAACATCAAGTGAAACTAGGCTAAGTGTTAAATGTAGAAAAACAGAAAACAACATGCATAAAACCAAGTCAAGAAAACACCTATGCTATATGCTGACTCTCTAATGCATACTTATCGGATTTTATGCATCCCACTATGCATAGGTCCGGTGCAAGCCCTTAACGTTTTCCACTTGATAGGGTTTAAATCCCTCGTTATGCAACTAATCCTACTACGATGACTACTACGAGATATAGGTAAACTGTGAGCATTAGCCCACGCCCGATAATTTCGGAGGTCATTCTCTATCCACAGATAATTCCGGAGACTATTTCACTCACACCTGGGAATCTTCAAGAATACCCCCACACCGCAAGCTATGGCGCCTCATCACACGAATACCACATGAGCGTTGTCTCGACCCTGATAATTCCGGAGATCATTCTCACACCGCAGGTAATTCCGGAGACTATTTCACTCACACCTCGATAATTCCGGGGGATTTTCTCACACCACAAGCCATACTGAGGTCCATAACCCAAGTTTTCATTCCATCATATCACCATCTAGTGTTTGTCCTTATCTTTCTAAGTTAATTAATTATTTATTAGATTGTGAATCTCTTAGAGTTGGTGTACCCTACTGGACTAAACTAAACTGATCAACAACACAGCCACAACTGGCCAAACCACAAAACCTCAACTGCCGGTGTGTAGGGTCCCACACAATCTCTAAAGACTCACAACTCAACCATCACACCAAAACATTTCGATAAAACTCACAAATCCATCATCAAAACGTTTATAATAAGAGAACCCCTTAAATCAACAAAATTCAAATTTATTTAATGTACTCAGAAAATTCTAGAATTCAAATAAAATATTAAATCCATTAAATAACAGAAAATCTTATTTTTAAGTCGTAGAATATCACCAAAACATCAATTCGTTGAAAACACATATAACTCACTTAATAAAGTCATAAGAATACATTTGAAACTTTATTTTAAATAAAATATAACTCTCTGAAAATACTGTAATCTGTAGTAAAAACATCATCTAAAACAGTAGAGTAATGATCCAAAATATCGAGGAAATAATCATTTAAAAGAAACGAAGAAAATCCAACAAAATGGCCACAACAGAAATTGACGGTCGACTACTCAAGAAGGATAGTCGAGTGGAAATTGCAAATTCTCAAAATCAAAGCATGATGGTCGATCGGGCGGTCGACCGTGACCTGTTGTATAGTCAGGTTGGGTTTTTGTACATGTTTTCGACTAGTACTTGATCAAAACGTTGTAAACTCAAAATCTAATTTCCTGAGTTGATTAAACATATCTTATATGACATATAGGAGTTATCAAAACACATCAAAACAACTCAAGATCTCAAAAGTAATTTTGTCACAAAATTCTACAAAATCAGCAAATAAATATATATATATATATATATATATATATATATATATATATATATATATATATATATAATAAAACACAAAGAAAGCTATCAAGTTGCTCTCCTTCAATCCCTCCAAAAATCAAAGGCCTAGATCTAATCTTACAAAACATATTTTCTCCCCAAAAATTCCCCCCAAAACTCAAATTCAAATCTCCCACCCAAAACAACTCCTATATTTTTTTTCCTTTCTCTCTCTCTCCCTCCTTCTTCTATTCAAAAAATTAAGAAAATAAAAATTTTAAAATTTTTATAAAATTAAAAAATTAAAAAAATTTAAAAATTTAAAAACTTTAAAAATAATTCAAAAAAAATCAAAAAAATCAAATAATATGTTTTTTGCTCTATGTTTGCTACTTCAATTAATTTGCTGGACCTCCAAAACTATTTTATATAATCAAACAAGGTGCACCGTTCCGAAGGCGTGCCGTAGGCACGTGTCAACGGGCAAACCTAGTATATATATATATATATATGTATGTATGTATGTATATGTATATGTTCGATTAAGAATTTAAGTAACAGTTAATCATCAAAACTTCGTCACATAAGGGTAGTCTAATGTTTTAAGCCATCTCAGTGCCAAAACAACTAAAATCCAAATCAAACCCATCAAAATTTACAAAATCTTCAAAAGCAGTGTGTATATAATTGTGAATGTGTATATGTGTGTGTATATATAAGTATATAAATCAGTAAAATCATGTTAAGGAGTAATGAAAGATAGTATTTCATCTCAGCATCATATAGAACTGAAACCCAATCGAAAGCCTCAAAAAATATAAAAAACCCACTTTTTCGGTCTGCATACAAACAGACCCGAATAAAATCCTGCTTCATCCTTCAACACTTGATCCTTTTAGTTCAAATCTACTCTTGCAATTTCATTAAACATACACACCACCTCTTACATCAGTTACCCATGAATATCTTCAATTAAAATATGCATATAATCAAGTTCATTAAGCCATCAAAACAGAGCATATACTTAACATACATAGTAAAAGAGAAGTTTTATTGGTTTTCATGCAATATTATCATAAAATTTCATATATATGTTCAAATCAGCAACAATGTGAACGAAAATAATATACCCACGAAAATAATATACCCATATTTTCTATTAGGTTCTTTAACAATCTCAAGTCATTTAATTAGGGTTTTAATCATCAATAGTATAGTTTCATGAAAAGATTCACTTTTTAATTCATCTACTCATCAAAAATTCATTATATCTTCATACCATCATATAACATGCTTTCTAATAGATAAATCATCACATACAACATGCTTAGAACAATAAGAAAACAAATACAGGTCACTCACCTTTTTGAAGAATCAACCGAAGATAATAAAGAAATAAGAAAATCCCTCATTTCGCAAGAAAACCAAGATCCTCACTTTAAAACTCCAAGAAAATAATAATTAGAAATCCCTTTGTGTTGTGCAGCGAAGAGACAGCTGCACCCCACCCTATATAGGCCGGGAATTCAAGTATATAGTGTTTTTGAACATATTTGTAAAATACCTCTTTTAAATATATCTTTACATATATAGATACTTATACTTGAAAATTAAATAAAACCAAATTAATTGAGATTTAAAAACAAAAACAAATACCTTCTAGTTTTAGCGGTCACTTTTTGAAAACCCAGAAGAAGAAAAAAACAAAATTGCACTTTTGACCCTATAAGTGGCAATTTTGCAAAAAGACCATTCTTTATCAAAACTTGCAAAATAAACCAAATTTATTAAAACAAAAAGTAAACTATTTACCTATGAGTTGACTAGGCATCAAGCCCAGCTCAAAAATTCAAAAATATGGAGATTTTACTCCAAGTGGTAATTTTACACAAAAGTCCATCTTTTCGTAATATTTGCAAATAGATCCAATAATTATCAGAAAAATCTAGAAAATTCAGAAATAATATCTAATAATAAATAATGGGTTTCGCCAAAATAATTTTTGACTTTGAACTTCCCAAGAAAATATTTACAGTGTAAAAAAAGTAAATTTCAGAAAAATATTTATTAAATCACCAAAAGTCATTTTAATTCATTTATTAATCTTAAAAGCATTATTTAAAAAATATGGGGTATTTCATCACTCCCTCCTTAGAATAGTTCTATCCTCAGAACTACTACTAATAGGGTCCAAACAAAATAAGCAAAAGGAATTTAAATCTCATAAATGGAAATATAGTTTAAGAAATATAATTACACAAGAGAATATAATCTAATAAAAGAAATATAACTGAACTCAAGAGTACAATCATACAAAAGAACACAATCATACAAAAAGCTCAGGAAAATCCTTCTGCATGCGATCCTCCGGCTCCCAACTAGCCTCCTCGAACTGCTGGTTCCTCCACAACACCTTGACCATAGGTATCACCTTGCTTCTCAAAACCTTCTCCCTACTATCAACAATCTCCACAGACTACTCCTTGTAACTCAAGTTCACCTGTAGACCTTCAGGCACTTCTACCAACTGATGACTCTGATCCGGCACATACTTCCTCAATAAAAACACATGCAACACATCATGCACCTGTGCCAACTCCTCCGGAAGCTCCAACCTATATTTCGTTTTACCAATCCACCCCAATCCTATATGGCCCAATATACCTTGGCACCAACTTGCCTCCTTTACCAAACCTGATCACTCCCTTAGTCGGAGATACCTTGAGAAAAACTGCATCCCCAACCTCAAACTCCAAGTCTCTTCTTCGAGTGTCTACATAACTCTTCTGCCGACTCTGAGCCTCGACCAACCTCTTGCGAATCAACTCAATCTTCTCCGATGTTTGCTGCACAATCTCGAGCCCAAACATCTGCCTCTCGCCAACCTTATACCAATAAACAGGTGTCCTGCACTTCCTCCCATACAAAGCTTCATACGGAGCCATCCTGATACTTGCATGGTAACTGTTGTTATAAGCAAACTCAACCAATGTCAAGTATCTCTCCCAGCTACCACCGAAATCCATAACACAAGCCCTCAGCATATCTTCCAATACCCGATTCACCCTTTCAGTCTGACCATCAGTCTGTAGATGAAAAGCAGTACTGAAATCGGTTCTGGTACCCAAAGCTGCTTGCAGACTCTTCCAAAACCTCGAAGTGAACCTCGCATCCCTTTCGGACACAATCAACACAGGAACTCCATGAAGCCTTACAATCTCATCAATGTACCGCTCTGCCATTTTCTCCAACGACCAAATAATCTTCATAGACAGAAAGTGAGCTGACTTGGTCAAACGGTCAACAATAACCCAAATCGAGTCATTGCCCTTCGCACTCCTTGGCAAAACTATAATGAAATCCATGCTGATATTCTCCCACTTCCATTCGGGAATGGGCAAAGGCTACAACAACCCTCCAGGTCTCTGATTTTTTGCTTTGATCTGCTAACAAGTCAGACACCTCACCACAAAATCTGCCACATCCCTCTGTATACCGGACCACCAAAAGTGTTGTTTGATGTCCATGTATATCTTTGTGCCTTCAGGATATACTGACAACAAAGTACTGTGTACCTCCTGCAAGATACTCTCGCTCAAATCTGCATTCTCCGGAACACACAACATCTCGCCCAACTATAGAACTCCATCTTAGACACGAAACTCTGACAACTTGGCATCGGAAACCTACTGCAACATCTTCTGAATCTCTGCATCTGATTTCTGACCTTCCACAATCTGCTCTCACAAAGAAGGCTGCAGCCTCAACTGAGCCAAAGACGCTCCCAAACCCTGCAGTACCACCTCGATACTTGCCTGATCAATCTCTGCTACTAACTCACTCTGAGTAGTGATCAAGCTTGCCAAACTACTCTTCCGACTAAGCCCATCGGCCACCACGTTCGCCTTGTCCGGATGATACTTGATCTCTGGACGAATGTCTTCCAACACTTCCAACCACCTTCTTTGCTGAAGATTTAGATCCTTCTGTTGATAAATGTACTTCAGACTCTTGTGGTTGGTATTCATGTTGACCTTCTCACCATATACTTAATGCCTCCACTGCTTCAAGGCAAAGATAATAGCTGCTAACTCTAAATCATGCGTCTGATAATTCTTCTCATGCAGATACAACTACCTCGAACCATAGGTAATAACCTTGCCTTCCTGCATCAAGACACACCCCAAATCTCTGAGAGATGCATTACTGAAGATATCATAATCCTTCCCAGCTTGTGGCAAAGCTAAGATAGGTGTAGTCGTTAACCTCTCCTTTAGCTCAAGGAAACTCGCCTCACACTTATCAGTCCATGTAAAAGCCACATTCTTTCGTGTCAACCCTGTCAAAGGAACTGCAATCTGTTCATTGCCCTGAATGAATCTCCTGTAGTATCCAACCAAACCCAAGAAACTCCTGACTTCCTTCACTGACATTGGCCTGGGCCAATCCTTCACTGCTTCAACCTTCTGAGGATCAGTGGCCACTCCTTTCTTAGAAAAGATATGACCAAGAAAAGCTACCTCAAACTTCCAAAACTCACACTTCGACAGTTTGGCATACAAGTTTTGCTCCTATAACTTCTGTAACACTTCTGTCAAGTGCATAGAATGCTCCTCCTCCGACTTCGAATACATCAAAATATCATCAATGAAGACCACCACAAAGGAATCAATAAATGGCTACAATATCTGATTCATCATATCCATGAATACTACCGGCGCATTCGTCACTCCGAATGGCATTATCAAAAATTCATAGAGTCCATAATGAGTCCTGAAAGCTGTTTTACTCACATCTTCCTCCTTGACTCGAACTTGATGATACCCTGATCTCAAATCAATCTTTGATAACATAGCTGCTCCCCGAAGCTTATCGAACAGATCATCAATCTGTGGAAGCGGATACTTGTTCTAAATAGTCACCCTATTCAAGTCCCGATAGTCAATGCACATCCTCAATGACCCATCCTTCTTCTTGACCAACAACACTGGTGCACCCTACGGTGAAGAACTCGGCCTGATGAAACCCTTACTCAGCAATTCCTCAATCTGCTTCTTGACTTCATCCTGCTCTACAGGTACCATCCTGTACAGAGCCTTAGAAATCGGAGCACTCCCCAGCCGAACATTAATACAAAACTCCACATCTCGCTGCGGTAGAAATCCTGGTAAATCTTCCAAGAACACTGCATGAAAATCCCTGACAATTGGAATGCCACTGACTTCATCTGGAATCATCGACTTTGATATCACTGCAGCCACCTTCGAGTCCTTTATCTGTCCCTGAAAATTCACTGCGGGACCACCTGGTGCCTTCACCAACACCTCTTTCTTTTGCATTCAATTGTGGCATCATATATTGCCATCTAATCAATGCTCACAATCACATCCACACCCAAAACTTGCAGCTCAATGAGATCAATGCCAAATAATCTCCCACCAATCTTGATATCACAGCCCTCGTAATATCGATTAGTAATCAATTCTTCTCCTGACGACGTTGCCACCGACAAGACTCTGCCTGGAAACAACTTAGGTTCCACACCTAAGACTTTTGCAAAATTAGGCGACACAAATGTATGCAAAGAACCAGTATCAAATAAAACTTTTGCTTTTATTCCATTAACCAAAATAAATCCTGTTACATGAAGAATGATACTCGAATCTCTAATTTATTCTCAAACAAAGTTTTACTCAATACATTGAATAAATAAAATTCAAAATTCTTGCATACCCTGGATCACATCCTCTGAGTTACCCCATCCTCCTCAGTCAATGCTCATTCACCCTTGCCTCTGAAATTTGCCTCCGCCTGAACCTTCCGCTTCAATCGTGGACAGTAAAGCTTTGAATGCCCCACCTGCCCACACTGAAAAACAATTCTGCTTCGCCAATTTAGGACACAATGACCTGTAGTGACCCGCCTCCTTGCAGTAGTAACAAGTCACCTCCTGAGTTGTAGGTGTCCTCTGCTCTGGCCTACTGAACTTACCCAGCTTCACTGGGAACTTCTTCCCACTCTGACTAGCTGCTGGCCTCTTGTTCCTATTCCAGGTCTCTTACTTCTTCTAGAACTGGTCCATATCCTCTTCTGTCATACCTGCTCTCCTGACCAACTTATCAAAACTCCTTATCCCCAATGGAATTATCCTCGACCTCAAATTCGGCCTCAAGCTCTGCTCGAATTTCTTGGCCTTCTTCGTTTCATCAACAATCAGCTCCGATGCAGGCCTTGACACCTGAGTGAACTTAGTCTCATATTCACGCACTGTCATATTGCCTTGCTGCAGATTCAAGAATTCTGTTGCCTTCTTCTCCTGAATATCTAGAGGAAAGAAACGATCCCTGAATTCATCCATAAAAGCTTCCCAAGTCACTTGCTGATCTCCAAAAGTCCTCTTCACTGACTGCCACCAGACGCCAGCATCCTTCTCTAACTGCATAGTAGCCAATTTCACCTTATTGACTGCTGGGGTTTCCAAGACTTCGTAGACCATCTCCATCTGTCTAATCCAATCATTAGCCTCATTTGGATCAGACTGCCTCTCAAACACTGGCAGCTTCATCTACTTGAAGGACTCAACCTGCTTGATAGGATCAGCATTGACAAACACTGGTCCAGCCCCCTAATTCTGATTCTGATTCTGATTCTGTGCCATATTAGCTGTCATGAATGCATTCAAGGTCCGATACACCCTGGCAATCTCAGTCTCAAGATCAAGTCCAGCCCCATGAGAACTTCCAGCCCCATCACCATTAGCACCATTCCTGGTTCTGGGTCCTGCCATTACGGAATACTGCAAAATGAGGGTAAAGTTAGAGCATCACAACACAATTCATATTCACATCAATATCTCATGGCAAAACCTCAACATCATATTCTAACTCTATGTGATACTCACACTCTAATGTCCACGCCTAGGTACTCATGCTCTAGTGTCCACAACTAGGTTTATTTTCATACCATGTTTATTATTACTATTGAAGCATGCTCTGATACCAATATTTGTAGCGCCCCGAATTTTTAATATGATATCTCAGAAATACGTGGTACAATTCACAGCATCAATCTCAATTGTAATAGTAAACATAACCAAAACACAGATAAAATTTTTCAACTTTTATTACATTAATTCTTTACAAAGCACAGCGGAAAACAAACACCTTGAATTACAAATTCTTTCTTTTACAACACAGTCTTTTACAATTTATATAAGCCATAACATCAATTTAGCACAGGCATCCAAATCCCAAGCTATAAGCACCTACCTGTGAAACATGAGGCTAGAGATAACCCTAACCTCCAAAACTACAGGGGTCAGCCATAACGGTGTGAGTGACATAAAAATAAATGCAACATAAATAAAACATAAGGAATAGAGTCAGAAACAACATGTATCAATAGAATTAACAAAAGGAATAAGAAATAACAATAAATAAAACATGAAAACATCAAGTGAAACTAGGCTAAGTGTTAAGTGTAGAAAAATAGAAAACAATATGCATAAAACCAAGACAAGAAAATACCAATACTATATGCTGACCCTCTAATGCATACTTGTCGGATTCTATGCATCCCACTCTACATAGGTCGGTACAAGCCCTTAACGTTCCCCACTTGATAGGGTTTAAATCCCTCGTTATGCAACAAATCCTATTACGATGACTACTACGAGATATAGATAAACTGTGAGTATTAGCCCATGCCCCGATAAAGTCATAAGAATACATAAGAAACTCCATTTTAAATAAAATATAACTCTCTGAAAATACTGTAATCTGTAGTAAAAACATAATCTAAAACAGTAGTAATGATCCAAAATATCGAGGAAATAATGATTTAAAAGAAATGGAGAAAATCCAAAAAATGGCCAAAACAACAATTGACGGTCAACTGCTCAAGAAGGGCAGTCGACTGGCAATTGCGAATTCTCAAAATCAAAGCATGACGGTCGATCGTGACCTGCTGTATAGTCAGGTTGGTTTTTGTGCATGTTTTTGACTTATACTTGATCAAAACTTTGTAAACTCAAAATCTAATTTCCTGAGATGATTAAACATATCTTATATGACATATAGGAGTTATCAAAACACATCAAAACATCTCAAGATCTCAAAAGCAATTTTTTCACAAAATTCTTCAAAATCAGCAAATATATATATATATATATATATATATATATATATATATATATATATATATATGTTCGATTAAGAATTTAAGTATCAGTTAATCACCAAAACATCGTCAAATAAGGGTAGTCTAATGTTTTAAGCCATCTCAGTGCCAAAACAATTAAAATCCAAATCAAACCAATCAAAATTTACAAAATCTTCAAAAGAGTGTGTATATAAATGTGAATGTGTATATATGTGTGTGTATATAAGTATATTTATCAGTAAAATCATGTTAAGGAGTAGTGTAAGGTTGTATTTCATCTCAGCATCATATGGAACTCAAACCCAATCGAAAGCTTCAAAAATATCAAAAACCCACTTTTCGGTCCGCATACAAGCAGACCCGAATAAAACCCTACTTCATCCTTCAATACTTGATCCTTTTAGTTCAAATCTACTCTTGCAATTTCATTAAACATACACAACACCTCTTACATTAGTTACCCATGAATATCTTCAATTAAAACATGCATATAATCAAGTTTCTATTCATCAAACCATCAAAACCGAGCATATACTTAACATACATAGTAAAGGAGAAGTTTTATTAGTTTTCATGCAATATTATCATACAATTTCATATATATGTTCAAATCAGCAACAATGTGAACGAAAATAACATACCCATGATTTCTATTAGGTTCTTTAACAATCTCAAGTCATTTAATTAGGGTTTTAATCATTAATAGTATAGTTTCATGAAAAGATTCACTTTTTAATTCGTCTACTCATCAAAATTTATTATATCTTCATATTATCATCTAACATGCTTTCTAATAGATAAATCATCATATACAACATGCCTAGAACAATAAGAAAACAAACACAAGTCACTCACCTTATTGAAGAATCAACCGAAGATAATAAAGAAATACGAAAAAACCCTCCTTTCGCAAGAAAACCAAGATTCCCTGCTTTAAAACTCCAAGAAAATAATAATAAGAAATCTCTTTGTGTTGTGCAGTGAAGAGATGGCTGCACCCCACCTTATATAAGCCAGGAATCCAAGTATCTAGGGTTTTTGAACAGATTTGTAAAATACCTCTTGTAAATATATCTTTACATATATAGATCCTCATACTTGGAAATTAAATAAAACTAACTTAATTGAGATTTAAAAATAAAAAAAATACCCTCTACTGTCAATTGACACTGTTTGAAAACCCAGAGAAAAAATGAAATTGCACTTTTGCCCCTCTAAGTGGCAATTTTGCAAAAAGACCATTCTTTATCAAAACTTGCAAAATAAACCAAATTTATTAAAACAAACAGTAAACTCTTTACCTCTAAGTTGACTAAGCATCAATCCCAGCACAAAAATCGGAAAATCTAGAGTTTTTACTCCAAGTGGTAATTTTGCACAAAAGTCCCTCTTTTCGTAATATTTGCAAATAGGTCCAATAATTATCAACAAAATCCAGAAAATTCAAAAATAATATCTAATAATAAATAATGGGTTTTCCCAAAATAATTTTTGACTTTGAACTTCCTAAGAAAATATTTGTACGTGTTTTGCACGTGTAAAAAAAGTAAATTTCAGAAAAATATTTATTAAATCACCAAAAATCATTTAAATTCATTTATTAATCTTAAAAGAATTATTTTAAAAATATGGGGTATTACAGCTCCGCCCTGCTACCGCCGTCGACCACCGCAACCCTGCAACTCCGCCCTGTGCACCGCCACTAGTCGCCGCCGAGCTGAAGTCCCTACCGCTGCCTCTGATCGCTTGCTGTGTTGAGGTTTGCTGTGTTGGGATCTCGTCGGTTGCTGTGTTACTATTTTGCGGTATTGTTGTTCCGTGTTTACACGTTGGTTGCACTTGTTGCCACCGTTGGATTTTTCGTATCATCTTCATTATATTCTGGTTAATCATCAAAAGGCAAGCTCTCTCTTGAACCCTCTTATTGTTTCTAGTTCAAGAATTAAATTTTGATTTCCACAAGTAGTTCATTATTTGTTCGTCATGTCTTTGTCTGCTTGTTACCCGTCAAATAGACTACTACGGATTCATCGGCGAAACCACGTAGTAGTCCGCTTTTCGTGTCTGTTTACTTGGCTCAAACCCAAGTCCTGTTGCATTTCATAATGTGCATACTCTACACGAACAATATTAAGATCATGTTATATATATTAGGTTGATTTGGATGCCTTTGTTTGGATTCGAGTTTATTCGTGGAATTAAATACTATGAATGAGATAATATGGTCTTGTTAAGAGGAGGAAATTCATACTATTAATTAAGTAGAATTTCTGTAAATTAATTTCCATGGAATTGTATACTTGCCTATTTAAATAGTTGATAATTAACATGAATTTGCATACTAGCCTGTTGCCTATTTTATATTGCATTGAAGTTTTGAATCACTTGCTAGGAGAATTTAATAAAACCTTGTGAATAGCTTATGTAGCCCCATGAATCTACCTTCCAAGAATTTTGACAGATCTGGAATTCGATTTATAACTTGTAAGATATCACAATTTTAATACTGTTGGGTCACAGATTTCCAGATCGTTGTCTGTAAGATCATTGGCATGAATTATTGATTAAAATAAATGCTAATGGTAAAATTTAGACTTGATATTAATCTGGATATGACTAGACATGATTAGGAGTCACCCTAATTTTTTTAGAATTATTTGATAATTTTTCTGACTTAATATATTTATGCAAACATGATTCTAAATTGTTGCCTACATGCTAGTTCAGTTAAGAACCTCTTTATTGACCTAATTCTATTTTTCATTGATTAAAACTTATTGAATGAGAATTGTATCTCTTTGTGCCTGGAATCCAGATCATCTGACAGTTTGTAATTCGATTTATGGATTGCAAGATATTCAGATTTTCATGCTGTAACGTCTGCATTCCAGAATACAAACTGAAAAATGCATTATCATGTTAACTAGTGGAAACAGTAGATTAAAAATTAATAATTAAGACTTGAGAACTGTTTTTTTGTCCCTGGACACTATTTGGAATTTGATTATGATTTTTATAATATTTTTAAATAGATTTATGATCAACTTTCACATATAAGAATTTGACCCCAACCATGCTGTCTGAACATGAAACCAGTAAAGAATGAAATTTTACACCTAGATTCTGTATTTATAATATGTCATGTGTAAATGAGTTGGAACCGGAAGGAAGTCTAGTTTCTAGAACTCCTAACGGATCTTGATTTGCTTCCTGTAGCAATGGAAAAATCTGTTTTTGTACAACTAAGTCTTGCTATCCAGAATTTGTATCTTCCTGTATACAAGCATGAACATATTATCTTCTTGCATTTCATAAATTGTATTCTACATCCTACATTCCATGTCTCTTGATATCTTCTTGACCAAGTCCTAGTACTCGCTTCTTATTATTGCATATCTATGTATAATCAATGTAAAAAGAACGACAAGTCTGGGTAATAAGGGAAAGAATCTAGTAGTGGATAATATAGAAGAGTGTACTCAGACAGAGGCCCGTGTTTCTCGTAATAGTGACCCATGTTTACATGAAATTATTCTGGTTACATGACATCATTCTTGGTGACTTGACATTATTCTTGGTTACTTGACATTATGTTTGGTTACACGTTATGATTCTTGTTAGTGTCACTAGAAGACCCGAACACATGACCTTGTAGAATTAACCATTAGAGTCTAAACGTTAACTTGTTTGTATGCACCTGACCTGTAGTATGGGACGCAGGATTGTGTGCATTAGTTATGATTTATAAAAGAATGCTAAACATAGGATTTACATTGAGCACGTGCATGATCCTTGTTCATAAGTTACATGATACCTATTGCAAGTTATTTGAACCCTGTTTACTTGTTTACATGCTTCCTGTTACTTGTTTACATGCTTCCTGTTACTCGTTTATATGCTACACTTGTTACTTGTTCCATGCTTGATTACACGATCTCTTGTTCACGTTGCTTGTTCCTTGCCATGCCTGTTTTCTTGCTCACGTTGCTTGTTCCTTGTCATGTATGTTTTCTTGTTCACTTCTTGTTGCTACTTGCTGTCCGATACTTGCTTAAACAGACATTTTTCCACCACTCTAGATGTTGAATTCACAAGTACAGGAGACGAATTAGCTGAAGGGCTTGGTGAACGATTATCCTAGATGATGAAGTCGGATTCTTTTATTAGCATCCATTTAGTTTCTTGTTTCGTACTTTTCTAGTCACTACTGTTATTTTTATACATTGTTATTCTGGGCGTTTTATGATCCGAAGTTTGTTTTTCTCCCATGTGTTGGATATTATTTATGAATTTATTTCATAATTATTTTGGAGTTTATTCATTATTTATGTGGTTATTGTTTTTTGTGTGGTTGTGATCCTTGTATATTGTTGAGTTCATCTATTATATCTTATGGATGATCCTCACATCATTCGCTGGGCATTTGTTACGTGCTCGTATTCTCGTATTTTGGAAACCGGTGCGTGACAAGTAATTTGCACGTACGATGCACATTCTAATAAAATAATTTTAAAGTAAATAAGAAGATGTAATCTGACCTCAAATCTGAGACATCCCTTTACTCATTACATACTCTTTACAAATTACCCCTCGTGACACCAACTTTTATTTTATATGAGTAGCAGTTTTGTAAATAGTTATGTTGTAAATATATTTGAACTTTGATGGTATTATGCTAACTAACAAAATTTAAGTAAATGATTGGTCAATATAACTTTCACTTAAAAATAAATGGTTGAGATTATATGGTTAATTGTCTATAAATTACACAATTCCAACTCTCGGTTTATAATATTAGAGATTAGAGATATTGAAGGATTGTTATGTAATTACATAAAATTCCAAAAAGGTCTATGTAAGGCGGATACTTAATGTAACACCCTGTATTAAGAATATATATATATATATATATATATATATATATATATATATATATATATATATATAATGGAAGTGGCCTATAGGGCTTCCTATAGGAGCTTTCTATGGGATTTAATGGAGGGGGGCCACGGAGAGAGAAAACAACAATGGTTGTTGTTGTGACTCTGTTTCCGCTGCTGCTGGCACTGCCACGTAGCAGCTGCCACGTTGGGCCCGCCCAGGAGGATAGACAGTGATTGTTGTGTCTGGCTTTGCTAACGTGGGCATGGGGCCCACTGCTTGGGTTTCTGTGCCCATGGGAGAAAGGATAGAGATGTGGGGATTTGTCCCATATCGAAGAATTGCAAAGATTAATTTATATATATATATATATATATATATATATGTATATATATATATATATATGATTGCGTAGGATTGAAGGTCACCAATCACCTATAGCACCTTTTATGAGGCAAGCCTGTGGTGGGCCGTTGTTAGAAAAATTGCTGTTTCGGACCGAGGTGTTACAAATGGTGTAAGAACCGACTTTCGACACTGATGTGGGTAAAAATGGAGTGTTTCTTGTATGCCTGAGAAGGAATCGTGGTCAGTATGCTGGCGGTGTAGCCAGGGACAGTACGCTAAGATTTGACTGAATCAAGTGTACGTCGCTCCACATCGACTAGAAAGGAGGATCCTAGCGCTATGTTGCAAGTCTCGGCTTCAGCGAGGACGCTGAATTCTTAAGGGGGGTGTCTGTAACCCCCCGTGTTAAGAATATATATATATATATATATATAGGGAGCCCTTCGGTTGAGAACTAATTTTGGTGAGAACTCCGTGAGAACTCACGAAGTAGACCCCCATGAAAAATCCGAACCGACCATCTCGTTCTACATGCCTTAGATAGCATAACATAAAGAATTCAAATAATTTGAAGTTCGTTTGCTCATTCATCAAATGGAGTAGAATTTTCAGCCATACAATTTTGGGATGATGTAAATCATGGGAAAACAAACTTCAAAATATTTGAATTCTTTATTTTATGCCATCTAAGGCATGTAGAACGAGATGGTCGGTTTGGATTTTTCATGGGAGGTCTACTTCGTGAGTTCTCACCAAATTAGTTCTCAACCGAAGGGCCACCTATATATATATATATATATATATATATATATATATATATATATATATATATATATATATATATATAATGGAAGTGGCCTACAGGGCCTCCTATATGAGCTTTCTATGGGATTTAATGGAGGGGAGCCACGGAGAGAGAAAACAGCAATGGTTGCTATTATGACAGCTATTTTCGCTGCTGCTGGCACTGCCATGTGGCAGCTGACACATGGGGCCTGCCCAGGAGGAAAGACAGCAATTGCTGTGTCTGGCTTTGCCGACGTGGGCATGGGACCCACTGCTTGGGTTTCTGTGCCCACAAGAGAGAGGAGAGAGATGTGGGGATTTGTCCCATATCAGAGAATTGCAAAGATTAATTAATATATATATTATTACCTAGGATTGAAGGTCACCAATCGGCTATAGCACCTTTTATGAGGTAAGCCTGTGGTGGACCGTTGTTAGAAAAATCAATGTTTCGGGCCTCGGTGTTACACTTAAAATACCCTAAGGCTTGTTTGTTGGTTATTATTTGCAAAGAAAGTGGGTAGAATGAGTGTTCAACTCAAACAATGTCAAAGGCAAAATATTTAGTTTATGTTATTTAAATGACATAAGTGACAGTTGGGGCCCCCATAAAAAAGTTCCTGCGTCTAATACGTGAATTGTTAGAGAAAAGTAAGAATTATGTATTTTCTCCCATTAAACAAATTAAAGTAGGAGTCGTTCTTTCCTTTAAGGTTATTTTATTTATAATTTTTCGAGTTTTGGAGACCCAGGCCTCCAATCCAGGTCTTAATCTAGACATAATTTTGTCCTCCACCTGGACACCTTCCAAGACATTACTTGATGGTTTTTTTAATTTAAGGTAAACTATGAAAAACATCCCTCAACTATGAGGTCAAAGCAGAAAACCCCATATTCTAGCGGCCAACACGGTAAACTCCACCAACTATGAATGTAGTCAACTCATATACGGAAATCGTAAAAATGGAAGTGAAATGTCCAAAATGCCCCTCTTTAAATATGTCATAATAAACTGAATAATTACTCTTTTCTCTCTTGTAAATCTCTCACCTGATCCTGCTCTATCTCTCTCCGACCAAGTCCACTATCTGAACCGCCCTATCTCTTTCACTATTCTCTCTCCCAAATTCGAACCATGTCGGATCTCACACTCTCTCCGACCAAACCTAGAATCCGAACCCCAAATTCCTAACCCTGAAACCCCAAATCCCTAACCCTAAATCCTCAAATCGATCACCATAAACCCCAAAATTCAAATCAAATCAAACTTGAACTCTTCAAGCTCGCTTTCTGGTGAAGTCCCCATTTCTTCACCATGGTCCATCTTCTCTTCCACCTACAATGTTCTGCTACATTCACCCCTTTAGAGGTATCAATGTACAAATAAATGTACCCAATATCAAGTTCTTTGTTATGAACTACCCACATATGTTTCATTGTGGTAGTGTCATGTACAAACCTCAAACTGTCTCCCAATTCTCCATCTCCTGATTGTAGTAAAGATAATCTTCTTCATTGTAGTTCAATTGTCTTAACATATTCTTCAAATTTTCTCAAGTAGTCAACCTAGGCAATAAATGCCATGCTCCACTCTTCTTTCCACTCACATATTGATTTTCCACAAAATATCCATCATAATGAACAACAAGTGCATTAACCATCATTTGTCAAAAGTAATAAACACGTTAATACTAAATAGGCATAGTGACAATACAAAACTCGTCAACTAATTATCTCAAATATGGTGGGTGTAAGCATAGTGACATGACATCAAAATAACAAACAATGAAACCTCATTGATGACAAAATCAAGTGGGCAAAAATGCAGTATATGCAAATATACTACCCATATTGAAAAGTAAGAAATTGTCTCCTCCCACCCCAACCCCCAACAACCTTACCAAACATCCACTACATGGTGCCCCCCCTCCCCTCCAGTTGATTAAGTGGGACCCAAAACAAGATGGAGACGGATTATTCAATTTTAAAACTTGTTGTACATGATTTGAAATAACTGAGAAAAATATATTAAAAAATTAAGTTTTCCTCCTTCATTTACAGAATATGGCAAGGGAAAGATATTAAACTCGAAGAAGAGCTGTATAATCCCTATCAGTGACCAAGTATCTATTCCAATCAACAATATTAAAAGTAGTTTTGGATGCGAGATTGGTGAATTCCCGATTACATACCTAGGCACCCCGATTAGATCGGGTCCTATACGAAGAGAGGATTGGCAGCCTCTAATTGAGAAGATAGAGAAAAGACCGGCGGGATGGAATGGATGTTTCCTCTCACTCGGTGGAAGAATCACGCTACTTAACTCGATGCTCAGCAGTATCCCGATGTATATAATGTCCGCTTACGAGCTTCCAAAATGGGTCATCCGCAAAATAGACAAACTCAGGAAAAGATTTTTATGGAAAGGCTCAAACGAGTCCAATAGGGGATATCATCTGGTCAAATGAGGTAGAGTGTGTAAAAGGAAGGAATTCGGAGGCCTGGGAATTCTAAATCTTCAGGATATGAACAAAGCGTTGCTTACCAAGTGGTGGTGGAGGCTGAAAAAAAGATGCAATAGTTGGTGGTCCCATTCCTTTGCAGTTTATCGAAAAAGGAAAAAATACCGATTCGGGGGGAGAAGTAAGTTTAGGAAAGCTTCGTTCCTATGAAAAGGAGTTGCGAAACAGGGAGAGATTTTTCATACAAATACTAGTTGCAGGATAGGAAACGGAAGGGACACCAGATTCTGAAAGGACAAGTGGTGCGGAGATAGATCACTTAGCAACTTATTCCCTGAGGCACTGCAGATACTATCAACAACGACTCGCTGGTGGCGGATGTTTTGCGAAACGGAAGACTTGTACTTACTGTTGTTCAAGGCTTAACACAAGAGGAGTTGAATCAGTTTGGATGCCTCAATAAGTTTATTCAGACGGAAGGTCGTTACACCACAGAAGTAAAGGGATGAAAGAAGTTGGAATCTTAATACCTCCAAGACGTTTTCGGTAGCTTCTATGTACAAGTGGCTTAATAATAGGGGACTCATATGTGAGGTAGCGAGCATTATTTGGAGCATCAATGCGCCACCCAAAGTCAAGGTGTTCATCTGGCTTGTCATGAACGATGTGATTGTGTCAAAAACGAATTTACGTAAAAGAAATTTGCAAATTGACGTTACTTGTCCTATCTGTCATAGTGCTGAAGAGGACTCTAATCATCTTCTATTCACATGTTCCAAGGCTAGTATGGTCTGGGGGGTGGTGAGTAGATGTTTTGGTTGTAGTCAGGATCCTAGATCGAGTCGGGATGTATGGGGACACTGGAGGGAAGAGTTAGGAAAGAGGATCGAAGGGCATGGGATATTGCCGCGACAGCAACCATGTGGGGTATATGGCTAGACCGTAATGATTTGTGTTTTCGTAACATTATTCATAGATTTCCTGCCACAATGAATAAAATTTCTCTTTTCATTAATGATTGGGCAGGTTACGCGGGGGCAAAAAAGAGGCTGTGTATGGATCAGGAGGAGTAGCCGAGGGTCGGGGTAGGAGGAGGGGACTCAATCTTGTCGATGGAGGGGCTGTAGTAGTTTTTGTATCTTTTATGTAGTTCTATGTATGACTTGTTTCTTTTGTGATCGATATTATGTTCGGACCTTGGATAGGTTCTTGGTGGATTGTAACTGAACTTACTTGTTTCGTTAATTGTTCGTTAATGAAGCGATGACAAGGTCATCTTTTATTCAAAAAAAAAAATGCAAAACTCAGACTTTGCAAAAGCTATTATCAACCAATAGAAAAAATTTCAATAATTGTACACCCACAGTAATAAAGTGGAGAAGAGAAAAATCTCCAAACAACCCCAACATAAAGGGTTCAAAGTATGTTCGTTGTCAATGCTGATAAGAGGGTGTTTGGATTGATATAAAATATAGGAAAATTGTGAAAAACTAGTTTTTATGCATTTTTTGTGTTTCGATAAAGAGAACAAATACTGAAAACTTTTTCGCCGTATGACGTGGTCTTTTTGTTCAAACGCTTTCTCCTTAAAAGGTATGGAATACGGTTGAAAACTCGTTTAATACCTTTATATATGTTTTTTTTAGTTTATCTTATAAATTTTTTTCTTTTTCAATGAACTTTTTCTTTCATCCAAACAAATTTTTTAACTGAAAATACTTTTTTTAGTGGAAGTAACCAAACAGGTTTAGTGAAAATATTTTTTTCTGAAAAATCTGTTTTGCTAAGAATTTTAAGTTCTACTTCATTCCAAACACTCCCTAAATGTCACTTGTTTTAGAAAGTTATATCCTCTTATAACTTTTCCCACTTACCTAGTTGCTTTTACAAGATAATCAACGAAATATAACTCTTTATCCAAGTAAGTTGGAGAAACTTCATGTGGAATATAAAGGAATGCAATTTTTTAGGACCTGAGAAGACAGACACCCATACGATAATCATCAGGACCATCAGTGAACCACGATGATTCACTTATTAGCGAACCTAATATGAACCTCTAAGTAAATTAGTAAAAACTACAACAAACCATATTGTAATAGGGTTTTTAACATGTTTACCCCTAACAAATATGATAATATCATATATATCCCTCACAAATCTGTATTTTCGTATATACCCTTAATAATTTGGACTTTATTTCATATTTACCCCTATGTTAGATATCACTAAGTTAACCATGATTTTACCCTTACGAGACAAATAGAAATCAAATTAAAATATCAAATTAGACTATCAAATGAGAAAAGATTTAACAGTTTTAAGAAAAATATATGAGGAAGATTATAATCTATCATTAAAAAACAAGACTGATGGTAAATTTGAAGAAGTGACATGAGAAAGAATATGTAGTTCTCAAAGATGCATTGTTAGTTTATCCATTTCATGAAGAAAAATGAAGAAATTTTTAGAAGAGTTAATAAGTCTTGGTTGGATTAACAATTGTCCGGATTTACAAGGATGAAAAAGATAAAGTTTGAATGGTAGAGAATATAATATTTTAGTCATTTTTCATCAAGTTCTTTAAAAAAAATGAAAATTCTCTATTGTTTTGGGTTTTTTTAACTAGAGGGATAATTAAGAGAAATGGCATATATTGTTGGGGACATATATGAAAATACATATTTGTAGGGGACATACATGATATTCAAGTATTTGTTAGGGACATACATGTTAAAAACCCATTGTAATAATGCAGTGGCAGTATACTCCGCCTATCTGAAAATAATAATAATAATAATAATAATTCAGTAATAGTAATACTTGTGTAGTGAAAAGTTGTTCTAAAAATCTCACAGACCATACATAAACAATCGAGAAGATCAATAAATTTGACGAGTTGATTAACTGTTGCATTTAAAAATATATCTGATAAAAATTTTACTAAGAAAATTTTAATGCATACAAATTTCTTAAATTAATAAAGAAATTCCAGTATATTTCGAATTTTTTCCCAAAATGACCTACTTTTTGAAAGTTTTTCCAAACTAACCTACTTTTTTTAAAAATTTCCAAACTGACCTACTCGCTGTCTCAAAAAGCAAGTTTAGTTAAAATCTCATCGCTTTTTGAGACAGTGAGTGTGAGGTTTGAATTTTTTGAATTCTCCCTGACCAAGACTCGCTGTCTCAAAAAGCGAGTGGGTTTTTCCCAAACTCGCTTTTTGAGACAGCGAGTGTCGTTCGGGGGTTTTTAATACCCCAGACTCATTTTTTTCCTCGCCTTATCTCCATTCTTATTCTTTCTTATCTCCATTCTTGATTATGTTCAAAATTACAATTTATTTGAATTATTTCAAAATGCTACCATTAACAACGACCTATTAGATGATGATGAAGAAGATGAAGAAACGGACGATGAAATTGATGAGTATAGAAAATGATGATGGGGACGAAGATGATGAATATCCAAATATAAACACAAATGAGAGTAGGGCTAATGAAGTGAGAGATGCTGATAGCTATGCCAATATTAACGCTCATGTTACCGAGGAGATGACACAAGGTGCTAGAGTACATTAAGTCCTCAGAAAGCGACTGTTGAGTTGAGAAATTTCCAGAGGCCAGTTAGGCTCTGGAAATCTCTCAACTCCAAACTCGCTTTCTGAGAAAGCGATGAAGATTAATCCAAGACTCGCTTTATGAGGTCTGCTGAGAAATACCATATACAGACTCTAAAGTTGCTTTCTCATAAAGTGAGGAGGTTAATACCATACTTGCTTTCTAAAAAAACGAGTTTAGGCCAAAAAATTTCCATTCGAAACTAAAACTGCAGTGTTTCCTGTATACAACAACTCGACTGCACTTCACCAATTCACCAATTCACATCAATTCACATCGACTTCAACATCCCATCAAATCTGTCAACTGCACTTCACCAATTTCCAACATATACACCTCAACCATTTCTAATATATCAAAACTCCAAACATTTTGTAATTGATCAACAATTTCACATTAAACAGCAACAAAAAAAAACATCAAAACCTACCCAAACAATCACACTCACACACCCCATACTCAATAACATTGCTTTATACATTCAAAATTTTAAAATGTTCACAAATCCACTTCCTTCACAAAATGGGTTAGGGTTTCGGGGTTAGAAGAGGAAGAGGGAGATAGAGAGTTGAAAGAGAGAGTGAGGTCGAAACAGTGAGCCTGGGGTATTAAAAACCTCCAAACGACACTCGTTGTCTCAAAAAGCGGGTTTGAGAAAAATCCACTCGCTTTCTGAGACAGCGAGTCTTGGTCAGGGAGAAATCAAAAAATCCAAACCTCACACTCGCTATTTCAAAAAACGATGGGATTTTAACCAAACTCGCTTTTTGAGACATCGAGTAGGTCAGTTTGAAAATTTTATAAAAAATAGGTCAGTTTGGGAAAAACTTTCAAAAAAAGGATCATTTTGGGAAAAGAATTGTATACTTCATCACTTTCCCGGTAAAGGGTAAAAGCTCATAACAATAACAACAATCAAGGGGATTTGGTAAAAGCTCATAACGTGGAAAAAGGGGATTTGGAAACCGCCATTACAAGGTTCTCTATCTCCTGTACTGCATCAGCAACTGCATAACCTACAAACGCACATCGCCCGATCTGGGGTATTGTGCGCCCAAGGCCCAGACCAAATGCGTTGGGGTCTCGAGAAAAAAGGAAAATTCTCGGTTAGATCACTCTACCATCGTATCCACTATCGAGGATGCAGACCCACCTGGGCAACGGTGTTATGAAAGGCAAAGGCGCCCCTTAAAGTGAGAGTCTTCCTCTGGCTAGTGCTCAATAAGGCGATCCTTACCAGAGAGAACCTAGCCAAGAGGCAACCCCACATTGCATCTAACTGTGGATTCTGCAACATACATACGGAAGATGTGGACCACCTGTTCATTCACTGTTCTAGAAGTAAGGCTGTTATAATAGATGTCCTACGAGCCCTAGGAACAAGTGACTATCCAAGCGATTATGAGGAACTTTGGGTTGGCCCCAGATTTGCTTCAATCCGACATGATATGAAGGAGGCGTGGTATATTGCCATTGCGGCAACCACATGGGTGTTATGGCTAGATAGGAACAATTTTTATTTCCGTGCTTCATGTAATTCTATTTCTGGTAACCTTACCTTCATCATGCATCTGATTTCTTTTTGGGCCACAGCTGCAGCTACAGGGGCGAGAGGGCGGATTGCAAGGGTCTTCCAGGTTGAAGACTTTGATGACGAAGAGGTAGAGTTTGGTCCGACACTGGACTGAGGAGGGACCTGCCACGCTCTGCCGGCAACCACCAGTGGACACTGCTACCTTTTGTATCTTGTTTCACTCTTTTGTACTTTGGGTTGTATGAGGTTTTGGATGTTGTAACCCACCCCCCAGGGAGCTGTTGGGGGGCTTATGTTTTATTTCCTGCATTGTAGTGTTGCTTTCCCGGCTTGCCGGGGTTGTTTATTAATTTCTTATTAATGAAACAGGGTGACGTTATTCCACCTTTTACCTCAAAAAAAAAAATAACAACAATCAATTTTTTTTTATAGATTCAACTTGGATCAAAGAGATTTCAAATAAATAGTTTAGCCTAACTTATTCATGGTACTTTCTCACCAACGCAATGCAACATGCACAAGCTATAACGGTGAAAAGTAATGTGGGTTACTCTAGATGATCTAAGTAAATGCCTTTTACTGTGATTTTGAATCGATAAACATGTAAGCATACTCCAAGTAAACATCAACTAGCAATTTTTAGAGGAAAAAATCACGATCCTTAACATAATTTGTTGCTGGAATAAATTTTCACACAATTAAAGATAAATTTTAACTCTGTTCTTGCTTTGGAGTGAGGAAGGCCAAGATAAAAATAATGAAAACCTTTTGGTACAGTATATGAATCAAATAAAGAAAAGATTTGTCTTACTTTATTAGTATGCCCAGTCAGACATATGATTTCTTTTGGGATTAGAAGATAAGGAGACCCCAACAAGCTTTCCATTTCACTCATTTTCACTGAAAATAAAAAGTCCTAAAGAATGCTTGAGGTGTCAGTGGATTCCACTGATAAGCCAATGCCACTTCACTGATGAGTAAGTTGTCGGGAGTTTGCCCAAAAAAATCCCCATTTAATATGTATTTGGGGTAAGTGTGAAATAATTATTAACCAAAAATCCCCCAAAAATCCCCATTTACTAAAAATGAATTTCAAAAGTCAAAAATGTAATTAATTATTAACTCGGGGGGCGAAATAGAAAAAAAAATCATATTCATTCCCCATTCGGGTAATGCTACACCTACTACCAAATCTACAACGTTTCCCTTTACAACCTTAGGTGGCACACAACTATTGGATGTTTCTACCACCTACTCTACAATAAACTCTACTAATAATGTGCCACATAAGGTTGTAAAGAGAAAGATTTTAGATTTTGGTAGTAGGTGTAGCATTACCCTATCCATTCAGCATTTCAGCCCAAGTCTCCTCGCCTTCCTCATTTTACTCTCCCTAATCTGATTTTTTTCCCCGAACTGACCCACTTTTCAAAATTAATTTTCAGGATGACCCAGTTTCAAAACTAATTCCTAGGATAGATTAGTCCTCATAGGCTGGTTGTTCGATTGTGAGGCCGCAATTCCCAACTGTAGCCCAAGTATATATCAGATCATACTTGGATAATAGATTCCGAGACTTTGGAAAAAGATTCCTAGGTCTAAGGATGATATAAATGAGGCCGCAGTTCGGTACTGCGGCCACGAGATTACCACGGCCGCAGTTCGCAACTGCGACCTCAGTTATATTGGGAGTTGGGCCCAGTTCTTTATAACTCTTCTACTCTCCATTATCCCCTTCACTTCATCTCTCTCCCAAAACTCTCTCCAACTCCAAAACCCAATTCTTCCAAAACCCTAGTATCCTCATCACCATCCTCATCACTCTCATCATACTCCCTAAATTCTCTCTTAAATCGCCTATCCACTTCAGTTCATCTTCCCCTCTCCATCCACATTCAATCCCCAAATCCCCAAACCCTATTTTCCATATTCGTCCAAATTCTCCAACCTTCGTCACTCACATTCAATCCAAAAACACCCACGATGCTTAGCACCTCCTTCTCCAGCCTTCGACATCATCTTCATCGTCACCCAAAATTGAAGGTATGCCTTCATTGGTTAGCACTCTTTTTTTCTTGATAATTACTATAATTTATTTACATCGTTTGTCGTAATCCTTATGAATTGTTAGTGAGTAACATACATTTTGTATGACGGGTTTGTGAGGAGAGGGGTTTAGATGAATGTATCAAGTATTATTTTGAAGGTTGGGGACTCTTGTCGGTTGTGAGAACCTTATTGTCCACCGTGTGTATAACACCCCGTAGTTAAGAGTATATATATTATATTATATTGGAAGAATATATATATATATATATATATATATATATATATATATATATATATATATATATATATATATATATATATATATATATATATATAGTGAGGTTGGTAGTTTGGCCTATAGATGAGTTCGATGGGTTGGTTGCAAGGGAATTTGGCCATTCATGTGAATAGGAGGGGTGGCTGCACTTGTTGGGTGGGCCCAAGTTCTTTGCTGACGTTGAAGAGTGAAGGAAATGTAGGGTGTGTGTGTGTTGTGTGTGCACGTGCATTGCACACACATACATTGCACGTGCACGTGCATTAGGGTGAGTTGGTGTGGGGTTTTTTAAGTCCCACATCAGTGGTTGGAGGAGATTAAATAGTGTTTAAATAGAGAAGCATATGATCAATAGGTACCTACAAGCTATAGCACTTTTTGTGAGGCAAGCCTGTGGTGGAAAGTTGTTAGGATTTGTTTTGTTCACGTATGCGTGTACGTGTAGTCGCTTGCGCAGCTGAGCCAGGCTCGGGGCGTTACAGTATGTTTGATTAATTGTCTGTGAGAATGAAATATGTACGGTTCAAATTATTTTAAAAAACCTTAGAGGTTGAAATGTGTAGTAGACGACAAACAATGTGCGCAATAGAGAATATGTTTGTTGTGCTGTGTAATCTTGAATTGAATTCATTACATATGTCGTACAACGTTATTACATAATACCACACATTTAGTTTTCTATGAGCTTCGTTCCTTATGATGATTTCCATCTTCTGAGACAATCTTTCAATTTGTACATGTCATATAATGTTTTCGTTATATATTAATGAACATTGTCTAATATTCGTAATTACAATTGTGCAGTGATCGAGCAAGTAGGTAATGGCACGAACAAGGGGTAATGTAGGACCGTCGAATCGTTCTAGCCATCCACCGATAAGTAGTAAGTGTTTGGGTCTTGAAATAATATGTTATTTATAATCATTTTATATCGGAGTGATTAATGAATGCAGGAATGTAACCCTTATTTTTCTATTTTTGATTTTATTGTATTTTTATTTTCTTTTCTTGATTATTGTATCTGGATTCTTTCTATAATGATTTTTTGCTTTTCTTGGGTCCTTTTATTCCCTTTTGATCTTTCCGTACTCTTTTCTGCTATTTTTAGCTCATTGCAAAATTTTGCTTTTCGTGTTTTGAGTTTGAATTTTTCCACTATATGTTCATCTCATTGATTAATGCTTGTTCATCTATTTTTGGAGCCTAAATCTGTACCCTAAACCCATTAACCCGCAACCAAAAATCCCAACTCCTTAACCCCATATAAATACCCTATTATTAAAACCCTAATTTATTAATTACCCTCTCTCTCTTTCCCCTATCGCCGCTCACCCTCTTCCCCATCCTTGTTTTCGTTTCAAACCCAAACCGCCCAAGACCAAGCCCCTTTCTCTGCTTCCGTCTCCGACCACCACCTCAACCTCATCACCTTAGCCCCTCCGCCGTTGTGTCCTCGCCTTGCTCCGCTCTCACCACCATCCTGACTTCCCGCCATCCCATCGCCTATCTCCATCGAACCAATTAACCCTCGGCCTGAACCCATCTCCTCGCCGCTGCTGCCGCCTCATCGTCACCACCTCGATCCCTCTTCGTTGTCCCCCGCATCCACCGCAGAACCCCCTTGCCCTCGTCGTCGTCGTCCTGAGCCCTGAATGCCCCTTCCGTCTCCTCTTTTGTTTCGTCGAGAAACAGAGCACGCCGAGCCCATCGCTGCGTCGCTCCTCGACAGCAGTGCTGCAGTCAACATTCCACCATCGCCGCATTGCCCTCGTCGCTGCGTCGCTTCTTGACCGCGAGTGTCGTCTATTGCCGTTCCCCCTCCCGCCGTCTCGCTCTCTCTCTCTGTCGCAGTTGAGAAGGAGGGGGAGTTTGCTGTTTTCTGGTTAGAGGATAGAGGATTGCTGAGTTGTGGTGTTTGTTGTTGTGTAGAGGGGGATCTTGATTTGCTGTTTGGTGTTTTGTGTGGAGGAGAAGGGTATTGCTGTGTTGCTGTTTTGTGGACTTGGTTCACTTGCACGTAGCTCGCACGTGTTATCGTGGTTTGTCGCTCGGGATTCTTATCCCGTTATTCTATATATTATGATCTACTAATTAAAAGGCAAGTCTCTTCTTGAACTAGTTATTTTGTTCAAGATTTCTTTGATCTCTGCAAGTAGATCCAAATGTTTTGTTACCATACTGCTATTTAAAATTCCGTTCAGTTTATGGAGGATTTACACGAGCTAACCCGATGTATTCTTAACATCGTGCCCACATCTTTGATCTAAAATCTAGTCCCTCTTGAATCTTGCATATGCACAATTACATGAAAATTAACTAGATCCATGTGTCAGAATTATTTGATGAATTGCATACATTAGATTGAATTGATTTAATGAACTGATTACCATGCCTATGAAATTGCATTTTAAAACTGAACTTATGCATGTTAAACATCTAGTATCACTTTGATTATTAATTAGTATGAACTATATGGTTGTATGATTAAATTGTTGCATATTCATATCAAAAATAATTCTGGACTGCTGTTTGTTCCTTTTTGTAGCAGATTTTCGAACATATTACTGTTGTAATTTGAAATAACTTTCCGAATATGAATTATAGCCCTTAGAATCTATTTTTCAGAACTTTTAATGGATATGAGTTACGAGTTATAATCTGTTAGATATCAGTATTTTAGTACAGCTGTGTCAGAATTTCCAGATTCATAAATTCATGCTTACCTTTTTGTTTCATAATTTAATTGAACATGTTAACAGTAAAATAAAAATCTGAAATAAATTTGGCTGAACCTAGACATGTGTAGGAACCACCCTGAATTTTTGTAGATTTAATTGATGAGTTTTCTGGCCTAATTCATACATGTTTACACAATTTACAACTTGCTGCCTGAACATAAAATCTGAAAAGAATAGAATTTTCACCCTAGTTTCTGTGACTTTTATATGTCATATATATATGTTTGCTGGAACCAGTAGAGAGTCTAGTTTCTAGAATTTCTGACGGATCCAGATTTGCTTTTCTGTAGTAGCGGTAATCTGTGTTTTTGTACAGCAACGTCATGTTGTCCAGATTGTGTGATTTGTGTTAAATTAATATGTTTGCTTCTTGATTTGTCTGTAACGAGTAGAATTAGTCACACCTAGTATTATACAACATTGAAACCTTCTTGCATGCTCACATAGGATAAAATAAAATGACAACAAGCCGGGATATTATGGGATGACTTGGTAGTGAACAATCGGAAACTGTACTCGGTCGGGCCCTACTACTTGACTTGTACTGATGACCATAAAATACTGCTTGATAATCACTGACATTAAACATTAAACAATGGTTATTGGGCCGAGTACACGAACCGTGAATTCACCATCTGTCTAAAGTGTACACTATGTGCTTGCGCCGAACCTGTGGAATGGGACGCAGTAGTACGTGCATTAGATATGCTAATAAAATGACTAATAACCTGCATTTGACATTTCATGCTTGATCCCGTATACAGTCACCAATATTGAGCTTGAATTGAAATTATTAATTAAGTGCATGATTAAACGTAGACCCTTGACATTATTACCATTCCTTATCTTTGCTATTTGACTTTAGTCCCGTCACTTTTCTTTTGATATATCATGTTCCTATTATTCTCCGTTTTTTCTCTACTTGCTGTCCATGACTTGCTCTAAGGACATTATTTTCTTTCTTTTTAGATCAAGAGTTTACAGGTACTGGAGGATCAATACCAGAAAGAATTGGTGAGCAACGATTCTAGAAGATGGAGTCCAAGATTAGATTGCTTGAATTATTGCTAGATTTATTACTTTGAACATTGTCTTGATATAATACTTTGTTTTAGGCATATGTTCCCATCGTTTACTTTTATTCCCAGATATTGGATATTGTGTTGGATATTATTATTTGGGTTATTTCATTTATTATTGAAGTTGATCTTGTTTATGTGATTATATCTTCTTGCATGGTTTTGATTGTTGTTTCATATTGTTGAGTTAGTTTGGTACAACTTATGGATGGTGTTTACGTCATTCACTGAGCCTATGTTATGTACTCGTATTCCGTATTTTGGAAAGCGGAGTGTGACAAGGAAGATACCCATGAAGGAACTGGTAATATTAACTGAGGTCGGGGACTAAGAACTCGTGGTGGAAGACCCCCGAGTAGTAGCCACGAGACATCTAGTACTGGTGGCTGAGTTCGTGGTACCGCACCTACATAGGTAAGAAGTGTTGATATATTTTAAACTTTTAAATTTGCACATAATAATCTTATAGTTAAAACAATATTGCTCTTCCATGGTGTTGTAGGTTCCCTCATCTTCCGGCGTGGTCGAGCTTTCTTCTTCTTCCGTTGCACGTGGAGGTCCAGGTCCATTTGACCCGAATCTCTTGACTTTGTAGAGTGAACACTGATCACAATCTGTTTGGAACGATGATATGCATGTGGCTCTTTCCATGCTCTGTTTTCAAGATCCATGCACACCAAGATACCCGCATGACGATCAGATATGACACATAACTTTTGGTGATCAGTACCAAAATATTATATATAACTCATGAACCAAGCCAAACAATCTATACTATCTTCATATACTATTGCAAAAGCAAATGGAAATAACTTGTTATTTGCGTCATGTGCAACCATAATCAACAAACAACCCTTATATTTTCCATACAAATGGGTTCCATCTATACTAATAATGGGTCAGCAGGACTTAAAACCTTCAATTAAGCCGCAAATGCCCTAAATACTCCTTTGAATGTTTCATCGCCAAGACCGGATGCGATCTTATCCCAATATACGTAACTTTCTGGATTTGATGCTTTTATTGCTAATAAAAGAATAGGCAACTTCGTATATGCTTCCTCAAACCCTCCAAACAACTTGTCAATAAATCTCTATTTTGCAATCCAAGCTTTCTTGTACGAAATCATATAATTGCATTAAAGCAAGACTATTTCAATTATGGTCCTCAGTGTAGTTCCTAATTGTGCCTTAACAACATTCAAAATTATATTTGAAACAAGCTTCGAATCAACTCTACTGTGGTCCTGCGTTAACGTCAGATTTGTACATGTATGCACCCCTCCCAATTTCTTCACATTGAAGTATGTCTGTCCTTTTGGAATAATTAATCGCCACGGACAACCTGGCTCAGCTATTCCTTCAGGGTTGTGTGTGCTCTTCTTATTTGCACATACTTTTGGGGTGAAAATACATTGGACGACATATTGACTTTTGTTTGATTTCAATGTGATAAATTCTCGATGATCCTTAATGGAAAACAACTTCACCGCATGTTGTATATTATCTTTTCTTTCAAACTTTCACCCATTGTACAAACTTCCTATCTCCATTGAACCACATGATTCTTCTAGAATTTGATGTACCCAGGCATTATTAACCCAATCAGTCGATTCAAATTCGGGTACAGTTGGACTCATGAATTGAGTAGGTCGAACCGCAAGTTGAACATTGGCCCCCTTTTCTGGAACGTCATTAACGTTATCATCTGGATGCGCATGATCTTCATATTCCTCCTATTTTACATATACCTCGTATTCTTCATCTTCTTCATATAATAATAACTCATTTTTAACCATATCATGATTGAAATCTTCAATAATGTTTTCGTTATCAACAGTATTGCATATAAAGCTTGAATTCGATGGTGGCAATTTATGTTCGGGGGAACTTGTTCGTGTTGGATTTGTGAACATGTTTTCTTGTCGAGGTGACAATCTTTCATCGGTGTCATGGGTCGGCACTTCACATACTGAGCTTGGAATAGGATTAACATGTGGCGGACTATTAGGAAGTTTGATTTGCTCAATATATAACTCTAAAGCAGTCCAACTAGAATTTGGATAAAAGTTATTGCAATCATGGATGTAAGAGCTTCATCATCGACTACAGGCACCACCATAAAATATTCTGACTCTCCTTTTCTAGTTTCATATCGAGCTCGAATTTTAACACTCCATTCATTTTTATCACAGTTAGTAATTTTCGTACACCTCTTGTACTAATTCGTGCTTTGTAATATTACGGGGAGCCCAAACTACTTTCAGTTCGTCATCACTACAAGAAGCACCTAACTTTGAGTCTCAAATTTTTTTGCCCCCATAATATAACCAAATATGAATTTTGTATTCCATACCTATACGTAAATGGACGAATATGCGAGTGATTATATATTCAAAAACATAACACACACATGTTATACATAGAGTTCTATGAATACCATAATAAACACCCCGAAGTTTGAGCACGAAGATGACAACAGAGATGATGTTGAAGGCTGACGAAGGAGGTTCTAAGTGTCGTGGGTGTTGTCGGATTGAATGTGGGTGGCTAGAGTTGGAGAATTTGGACGAATATAAAAAATTAGGTTTCTAGGATTTGAGAATTGAATGTTGATGGAGAGAGGAAGATGAAGTGAAGTGGAGAGGGCGATATGGGAGAGATTTAGGGAGTAGGAGGAGAGTGATGAGGGTTCTAGGGTTTTGGGAGAATTGGGTTTCGGAGTTAGACAGAGTTTTGGGAGAGAGATGAAGCGAAAGGGGAGAACAAGGAGTAGAAGTGTTGTAAAGAACTGGGCCCAAATCCTGCAATACCCAACTGTGGCCTCAGTTATATCGTCCTTACACTTGCTCCCCCAAGTCTTGGAGTCTTTTAGCCAAGCATGATATGATATATACTTGGACCGCAGTTGGGAACTGCGGTCTTACAATGAATATGCCGCAGTTGTCAACTGCGGCTTAAGAGGACTAGTCTAGCCTAGGAATTAGTTTGGAAACTGGGTCATCTTGACAATTAGTTTGCAAAGTGGGTCAGTTCAGGAAAAAAATCTCCATTCCAAAACCCGACGATGATCCGCGCCACCTCCTCCTCCCCCATCCGCCACCGCCTCGCCACCCCCTACTCAACCTCCCCCAACCACCTATGGTTCTTCTTGGCCAACCCCCGCTGGAAACTTCTCCGAATCCAGAGCTCTAGAAGGAAAGAAAGGGAGGACCCGGCGGCAGCGGTGGTGGAAGAGAAGGATGGGGAAGAAGGGGGAGGGGGATTGCTGGTGAAGGAGAGGAATGTTGGGGTTGTTGAAATTATTAAAGTAATTTTCTAGATTTATGTAAATAATTAGTAGCCAAATTTGCACAAGTTTCTACCCTCATTAATCCTTTGAAACCATACATTCCTATTACACATGTGCATTCCTATTACCTATGTGCATGCATCATTGGAACCATATATTTCTATTACCTATGCATCATTCCATACATTCCTATTACCTATACCCTTGGAAATATACACCTCCTATTCCCTATGCAACCACCTACATTTACATCCATGCATCACCTTGCCTATATATACCCACTCATCTCTTCACATCCATAATGCACAAAAACAAACCAAAGTCACAAATAATCCTTCCCATATTCATCCTTGTGCAAGTTTGAACTATTAGTGTCTTTTTTTATATGTCCAAGCTTATGTAATCATTCTCCAATATTAATTGAAGTGTTGTTTTCTCTTTCTTCTATCTTTTGAATGTGAGTCTTGGGCTAGTGTAACTTGTTTGTTTACACTATTTGAGAAGCGATTTAACCAGAATCTTGGAAGATCGTCGTTCTCCACATGGTATCAGAGCCACAAGGGTATACCTTGTACTTGTGAATATCCCTTGGTGAAAGAGAAAAAGAAGCTGCTTCAACACTCCATCAATGGACGCGGATCGAAGTTATGGTCTTGGCATTGAGGTTCTTAATAATTCAAACTACAAGGTGTGGAAAACTTGTATGGAGTCTTATATTTTGGGTAATGATTTGTAGGACATTGTCTGTGGAGACAGGTTGCTCCGGAGGATGTTGGCGAGTTGAAGAAGTGGAAGATTAAAATGCAAAAGCAGAGTTTGTCTTGAAAAAGTCTATCTCGAATTTATTTGAGCATATCATGGACTGTAAATCAGCTTGTGAGATTTGGACAATACTTGATAGTTTGTTCAATAAGAAGAACGAGCCGCGACTACAAATGCTGGAGAATGAGTTGTCCAATACAACTCAGGGAGATTTATCAATTTCTCAATTCTTTCTGAAGATAAAAAATCTTTGTTCAGAGATTTCTTCTCTTGATCCGGATGGTCAAATTTCGGATGCAAAGGTGAAGCGGCATATTATTCGTGGTCTCAAAAAGGAATATGTTCCTTTTGAATTCAACGGTGGGTAGTCCAGCCATCTTTAGTGGAATTTGAAAATCTTCTTGCTGGGCAAGAGACCTTGGATAAGCAAATGGCAGGTGTTTCTACTTTTTATGGCGATGAAAATGCCCTATTCACTACAAATAAAAAGTTTGAAAAGAAGTTCCCTAATCCAGCTAATGAGGCATCTTCATCTAAAAATGATGGAAATCAAAAGGCCTACAAAAATATTACATGTCATCGGTGTGGAAAATTTGGGCATATTCGAAAGAATTTCCAAGTGAAGCTAAAAGCTGGAAATGTTGCTGAAAAAAATGATGCATTCAGAAGGAAGAAGATTGGGGGAAATGCTTTATGGAAGATCACACTACTGTGGATGCTATGGCCTCCATAAACTTCGAAGATGATTGGATCATTGATTCCGGTTGTGGCAATGGAAATGATTCCAAGTCTTCTACTTTTCGTCATTACGATGGGAAGGATGCTATTGTCACAGCCGATAATACCATTCATCCAGTTGAAAGGGAAGGGGTAGTTACCATTGCAAATTGAAATGACTGCATTACACTTAACAGTGTGTTTCAAGTCCTCGAAATGAAGAAGAATCTTTTCTCTGTAGCAAATGCTGTTGATGCGGGTCATCCTGTGCTCTTTGGACCCAATGATGTGAAGTTTCTTCGGAATCTGACAAGCATGGAGGCAGATATTATTCACACGAGAAAAAGGGTAAAAGATCTCTATGTATTATCTGCATCTAATTCTTATGTTGACAAAATGAGCTCAAATGATATCTCATCAATTTGGCATGCTAGATTGGGACATCTTAGCATGACCAAATTGAAAGCTATAACTTTGAAAATTTTGGTCAATGGGTTTCCCACGTCTTTTTCTTCTTATGATGAAATTTGTGAAGGGTGTCAATTTGGCAAGGCACATCGTCTACCATTTTCCAATTCACTTTCAAGAAGCAAGGCCCTATTGGAGTTGAACCATAGTGATGTTATGAGACCATGCAATACACCATCTTATTCGGGCTTCTGATATATGTTGCTTTTTGTTGATGACTTTACTAGATACACTTGGGTGTATTTCGTAAAGAAAAAGTCTGAGGTATTCTCTAAATTTCAAGATTTCAAGGTGTTAGTTGAAGGTGTACTTGATAGAAGAATTAGATGCTTGCGAACTGATAATGGTGGTGAATTCACTTCGAATCAACAATTTATTCAATTTTGCAAGAAGCATGGCATCACGAAGCAACTCACTTGTTCTCACACACCGCAGCAAAATGGTGTGGCGGAGAGAAAAATTCTGCACTTGGTGGAAACTTGCAAGAGTTGGTTGTATGCAAAAAATTTACCCAAGGCCTTGTGGGCGGAGGGTATGTCATTAATCGGGTTCCTCTTAGCCTGATAAACATGAAGTCTCCATATGAACTATTATGAGGTGAGAAGACGAATGTCAAGCATTTTAAATTGCTCTATTTGTTATATTCATGTTCCAGGTGCTCTAAGAACAAAGAATTATATTTTTGTTGGCTATGATAAGAGGAAGAAGGGATGGAAGTGTATGGATCCCAGTACCAACAAGTTCATTATCTCTAGAGATGTCGTTTTTGATGAAGTAACTTCTTATTATAAGAAGGATGGTGATGTTTCTCAATCTGAGGTGGTGGAATTCCCAATCACATGTTCTGAGTCTTCTGACTCAGTAGTTTCCGATGGTTCCTCTTCTCCATCAATGGGGGCAAAAGAAAATGGGGAGCTAAAGTTCTCAAGGAAGTGCACTTCGGAAGTCTTCAAGAACTATTGTAAAGCCAATACGCTATATAGATGGAGCTTATGTTAGTATCCATTCTTGTCTTCTTGTAGGACCACTTGATGTGTAACGCCCCGAATTCCGAATAAGACCGAATTCGAGATTTCACAGGATCTTTATTTCACTTAGTACAATTTTACAAAGAAATTAAAACTTTTTCAACAAAATCAGAGTTCATTACATTTTTGTTTACACAACGGAAGAATACAACTTGTACAACTATAACAATGTAAATCATCAACTGCATCATAACATCTTTACTTCTTCATAAAAGTCCATTACCTGCATATTAAGCTGTGGGCACGTCAGTCACTTACAACTGACGAAAATGTTATACTCGGCCATCCTCTCTATGCCGTACATATAACGATCTCAATACTTTAACAAACCACAAAAATTGAATGAACAATAAAGTGTTAAATCGTGACTACGCTAAAACATGTAAGTGTATGTCATGCCTTAATGCCTAATGCACATATGTATACTAGGATGACACTAATGTATACTTGTTCGAATTCTATGCATCTTATACTACATAGGTCCGAGGGCAAGCACCTACGTACTTCACATTTAAGGGTTCGATCCCTCGCCATGAAACTACCCAGTAATAAAACAAGGTTTAGATCATTCCACAAATATGGATCCCAGCCAAGAAGATCCACCGCCGACTGTTATAACAAATCCCTCATTGTGCGAATCATCCCGTAAGTACCCCTCTAGCCCCGGTATACGTATATATATTGGAGTATGGAAAACTATCCGCCTGACTACGCAAAGTCCCGGATAAAAAAATAAAGTCCGTCTCCCACTGAGCAATCACAGTCACGGAGATCCACTGCCGACTATATAGAAGCAACCCACTTACGTTTGTCCAGGTTCACTACAACTTCACTTATGTGTCTAATTATTTAGTTCAACACATGAATACATTTCCAAGCCTAGATTAATTTTACCTCCTACTGGACTTTATCAATAAATACGAGATAACTTCATGGCCATATCTCAAAATATATCTTAACTCTTTTCAATTCAATAGTGCCGGTACCCGAGGTCTCACTAACTCTAAATCATAACATTTTCATATACAAGAAATCATGGGTACACATATCCTTTAGTAAACATGTCTTAAACCTATATATTTTCATCTTCAACTTATTCACAAGTTATCATAGTTTTGTCACTATTTCATTCATTCTCAATCTTTAATAGCAATAATCATTTTTCATGAACAAAAATTTTCATCCATCATCAATCTCTTTAATAACCTAAGCACAAATGACAGATTCATATTTCAATTCATACCAAGTATTCTTAAATTGAATAAGCGTATAATCACATCAAGAGAAATCCATTCACATGAATAATTTACTCTTCTTCTACAAATGAATCTAATCTTCATTAATAATTTATTTATTTATCAAAACTCTTTTTCTTTCTAATTTTGCTTCTTTTTAATTTTTCAAATATACATGAAAATCTTGAAACTAATTTGAATAAATTCTATATCAATTTATATGAATATTAGAATTTATGTCCAATTTTTTGTTGTGTTAAAACTCATCAAAAATCAATTTTAAAAAAATAAAAATAAAAGTCAGCACAGGGTTTCAAACCCGTGACTGATCAGACAGCGCCCAAGCACACACCGAACGCCAAGAAGTCCAAGTGGACTAGGTGTCTAAACTTTACATTGAAACCCCTTATACTAACTCTCGGGATCTGAGTTAAATTAAGACGAAACAAAGAAAAAATGTTTGAGCTTCCCAAGTTTCGAACCCATGCCGAACAGAAAGACAGTGCAACGCCAGACCACGGGGCCACATGCGCCCAACGACAATTAGTCACTTTGGTGACTTTTGTCCCAACTTTCTGTTAAACCATATTTTTTATAAAATTTCAATTCTCTATTAGATCTAACCTCTTATTAGACTGAAATTAGTTTATAAAAACTGAGTTTACTCCCTAACAGTAACTCATAGATTCAATACTCATATTTTTGAATAATTAACTCTCGAGTTATTTCTTCTTACTAATATACATGAACATGCATTATGTTAATTTAATCAAAGATAATACATTGTATATCTTACAAGCGTTCAAACGAGTTCATAAACATCAAATTTCTTTTTACAAAAATTTTATTTGCTTGTTCTAAGAGGAAAGTTCAACAATTGTTCATATAATCAAAATCTTTACATTCTTGTACACTAGTTCATGGCAAATTGATCCATTATTATTTTTCTCATTACCAACTAACACAATTGTTGATTAATTTACTAAACATAGCATTTTTTCATTACATACAAAGCATAGGTTTGTTCTACTTTATCAAATCAAATTCTACACTACTCATTTATTTTCTTATTATCATGCACATTCTCCATAATTAGAAAGTAGAGAACACCCACCTCTTAGGAAGATTTTGAGAATGAGAAAGATGGAACAAACTCCAAGCTCCTAGCAATTCCTTATTCTCCTAGCAAAAACTCCTCCAATCAAGAACACTCTACTCTCTTTCTTTTTCTTTCTCTTGTTTAATTTACTTTTTGGTGTGTAAAATGAGAAGAGAAGGGGTGCTATTTATAGGACAAGTTTAGGGATCAAAGTGCAAAATTACCCACCTAATAAATTGCTCTTTTAATTCTCTATCCCTTCATTTTCTTAACTCCTAAAACCCCCAACCTTTCACTACTCCACCTCTCTAATTCCCTAACTCCCACCTCTTCAATTTCAAAACTGGTCATCACTCTCTCTTTCTCCATTACCGTGAGTAAGTATACTCAAGGTGGGCCCCATGGCATATGGCCACACCAGCCTAAGGTGGTTGACGAAGTCAGCAACAAATCCAATAGCACACACATATGTGCTGTGCTTCTCTTTTTACAGTGGGCCCCCACACCCCATTTCAAATCACATTTCATTATATTTCTATTAAATTACTATACTGGCTATCAACACATTTTCACTTACAAACAGCTAACTATATATATATATATATTATATGTTTATACTCTTTTGAAAATTACGGGTGTTATACACACTCCGAAATTTATTTTGAAACCAAATACGCTCATATACGAACACCGAAACACGTGCGTCGCACGTAAAATACTGAAACACGAAAATTGACTTTATCAATGGAAAAATGTTAAACATGATGAAATACAATATAAGAAAATATATTTATTAATTTTTATATATTCCATGACGTAATTACTACGTACGTAGAAAACACGTGCATTATACGTATAAAAATTATTTTAATCAAAATGGAAAAAAATGAACTTCCGTTTATAAAACGAGTTCGAACACGAAAAATAAATAATCAATACTCATAAAAATATCACACGTAGCGATGGAAAAATACGTAGTTGATACGTGTATTGAAAACACGTAAAAAGCATGTAGAATACAAAAATTGAAATATTATATTTTTGTTGACTCAAAATAGGAAAAAATCAATACGGAAATGGATAAATAGTTGGTATCCAAAATATGTAATGAAACGTGTTACAAAATACACGTGCGTAACACACAAGGACAAAATTGTCATTTTCAATTTTGCGGGGTGTTACATGATGATAGTGAACCATCTTGTTTTGATTAAGCACGTGGCATGAAAGAATGGGATTGTGCAATAAATGAAGAGATGCAAGCACTCATCAAAAATGAAACTTGGGATCTTGTGTCAAAGCCCAAGGCGGTAAGGCCGGTTACTTGCAAATGGGTGTACAAGATTAAGCGCAAACAATATGGGACCGTTGATAGATACAATGCAAGGTTGGTTGCTCGTCGGTTCTCTAAAAAATATGGAGAAGATTATGAGGAGACTTTTAGTCCGTTGCAAAAATGACTTCGATTCGAGTAGTCATTTCTTTGGCGGCATCTCAATGTTGGAAGTTATGACAACTTGATGAGAAGAATGCTTTCTTGTATGGAGAAATTGACAAGAAAATTTATATGGAGCAACCACCTGGATATGTCTCTCAAGATCATCCACAATATGTGTGAAAGCTAAAGAAAGCTCTTTATGGCTTGAAGCAAGCACCGAGAGCTTGGTATGGCAAGATTGCTGAATACTTACTATTTTGTGGCTATTTTACTTAAAATTCTGATCCTAGCTTATTTGTTAAGAAGCATGAGAAGTTTCATATTATTGTTCTTTTGTATATGGATGATATGGTTGTGACTGAAAATGATGAAAAAGAGATTGCTAATCTTCGAGCTGAACTGTCATCTCGGTTTTAAATGAAAAACTTAGGTGAGCTGAGTCACTTTCTTGGTTTGGAGGTGGAAAATTTGAAGGATGGCATATTCTTATCTCAAAGAAGCTATCTAAATAAAATGGTGGAAAGGTTTGGGTTATTCCAAAGCAAAAAATGTTCTACTCCACTTGAGGCCAACATCAAGCTAAGGCGTGATGGAGGAAAGCTTCTTGAGGATCCTCGACCTTATCGTGCCTTGGTTGGATGTCTCATTCATTTGACTATCACAAGGCCGGATATTTCCTTCTCTATTGGACTCGTCAGTCGATTTATGCAAGAACCAAGGAATCCTCATCTTGATGCAGCTAAACACATACTGAAATACATTCTATCTACTCTTGACATGGGTCTTATGTTCAAGAAAGAAGCTGGTTTTAGTTTGCATGGTTATGTGGATGCTAATTTTGGTGGTGACTTGGATGATCGGAAGTCTACTTCGGGCTATGTTTTCTTCAGTGGTTCAGCTGTATTTCTTGGTGCAGTAAGAAGCAGGATTCGGTATCTATTTCTATCACTGAAGCAGAATATAAAACATCTTCTCTTTCAGCTCAAGAGTGTGTCTGGTTGAGGCGGTTGATTGATGATGTGGCTTTACAAGTTCATGATCCTACTATTATTTTTGGTGATAATCAAAGTGCAATCAAGCTTGCTACAAATCGAGTTTGTCATGCAAGGACTAAACACATTGAGATTGTGCATCACTTTATTCGTGAATGTGTGCTTGATGAGACTATCAAAATTCATGAGGTACGGAGCAATGCAAATGTTGCGGAAATATTCACCAAGTCTCTCCCCAAAGGATCGTTTGAAGTTCTTCGTTCACAGTTGAGTCTGATCTCTAGAAAATCACTTTAAGGGGGAGTGTTGAAATTATTAAAGTAATTTTCTAGATTTATTGTAACTACCGTTTTTGTTCTTTTTTTCCCCTTCATTGTAATATTTTATTTGCACTTGAATAAAATACTTTATTTTTTTTCCTTGATCATCTTAATTAAACTTTTATCATGAATTACTCTTGTTCTTCTTGATGAGCTATTTTCTTGTTTATCCCATTTTTATTTGATAGTGAGTATTTTATTTGGATCCTATTGTCTTTAACCCATCTCTTTTTTAACCCAAAACTCAATCACAATTATTTCTAGACCCAAACCCATTATTATTGGATACTAGCCCATTAACCCAACAACCTAATTGAATCGTATAAATACAACCCTATTGCAAACCCTAAAAACACAAAATACAAACCCTAAACCTAGCCATCTCTCTCTCCTCTCTCCTCTCTCTCTCCCGTCAGCATCTGCCTCCTTTTTCCCACCCAAACCCATCTTCATCTTCCCCGACCTTATCTCCGGCGCTGCCCCAGTCCCGTCAAGCCACCAGCGACGCCCAGCAACCAAACCCCCGAAGACCCCCCGCTACTTCCCTATTTTTCGTCGACACCAGCAGACCCCCGATGCTGCCCTGACGCACCGCCAGTTGAAAGGCCAGCACAGCCGAACCCCTTACCTCCAGTCAAGCCGTCGTAGCCCAAGCCAGGACCTTCCTCCAATGTTCTCTTCCCGTTCGACAGCAACCCACCGGCAGCCGACCACCAGTCGACTCCAGTCGACCATCGGCAGCCAGTTGACGCCAGTCCTGCCCGTCGCCTCCAGCGGCGACAGTAACCTTGCTGTCGTTGCTATTACTGCTGCAGTTGTTGTCTCTTTGTTGCTGAGTTCTTTGTGCACGTAGTGTGTACGTAATTCTTTGTGTGTTCGTTACTCCGGGATTCAAATCCCGTTATTCTTTGGTATTCAAATTAATCGTCCATAAGGCAAGTCATTTTTTCTCTTGAATTGAATCTTGTATCAAATTCAAGTTTTTATTGAAATTCTTGCAAGTAGATCCAATTGTTCATCGTATAGTATATTGTTCTTCCCTTTTCGTAGAGTATATTGGGGATTTACATGAGCTAACCCAGATATTCTCGACTTTGTGCCTTTATTGACTCCAAAGATCGAATCTTTCATGCATCCATGTAGTATTGGTGATAAGGCTATTCATAAAAACATCACATAAAGATACTATCGTAGAATCGAATACTAGGTTGATTGCTTGAATAATTGATTGATGAATTGTGTGGTTAATTTAGTGTATGTGTGTATTCTTAATGATGTTTACCATGCTATTGTACCTACCATGCTAATTATGAAGTTTATTGACTAATTGAGGTGGAACTCATCATATTTAATCGCTTTATTTCATGAAAAATATCAAAAATCTATATGTTTACTTTCTGTCTGGAAATTATGTGATGTTTTCGACCCAGTATTTGACATCATAATAAATAACTTTCTGAATAAGAGTTGGAGCCCTATGTCTCTAGTTTTCAGAACATCTAAGATCTTTAAATACTGAGTTGTATTGCAAAAGTTATGATGATTTTACTACTACTGCGTTTTATTTTAAGAATTTCAGATTCATATATGTTTTCATGTTTAAACTATTAAAAGGTTTTGTTAATATTAGAATAATGCTTTAATAATTTCCAGAATGACATTTAACATGTTTAGGAGTCTAAATAATATTTTTTGATGAATTTATAATTGAGTTTTCGCTGGTTCTAAAGATATAACAACTTGATGTCAATTTTCTGTCTGAATATGTAATCTGTAAAGAATGATGTATTTGACCTAGCTACTGTTGTCAGATTTTGTATTTTAAATATGCGTTGGAATCGTGTGAAAGTCTAGCTTCTAGAATTTCTGACGGTTTCAGTTTTTGATTTCTGTAGCAACGGAAAAACTGATTTTTGTACAGTGACATCTTGCTGTCCATAAATTTATTTTTCAAATTTTCTTAGTATAAATATATATAAGACATTGTATTGCATGAATTGAAGTGTATATGTTGCATTGCATGATCCTAATATGCTATTATCATCATTCTATCCAAATTTATCATCCTATTGTCCTCTATTGTTATTAACTTATTATCTTTCATCCAATGTGTCTAAATTGCATATGTATTGTTTGCATTAATAAAATAATTAACAAGCTGGGGTTTAAGGGATTGACTTGAGTAGTGAACAATATAGTGACTGTGTCGGCCAGTATTTTATTGATTGATTGTTGGAGCGCTGACTACGGCACCCCAATCTTTCGTGTATCGTATCAGTATATCAATGTATCAGTGTATCAGTGTATCGTTATAATGTATCGTACAACAATATTGTTATCGTATCAGTTATTATCATACCGACACATGATCTATAGAATTCACCACTAGATTCTAAACGAACTTGATTGTATGCATCAAACCTATAGTTATGGGATTCAGTAGTACGTGCATTAGTTATGATTAAAATAATTAATAGAAATAAGCATTGACACAACATCGACAATGCATATTGTATATCATTATTTCTATTGATATGGAATATTGTCTAAGTGTTATTGACATCGACCATTGAACATTGTCATCGAATATTGAATTATTATTTATAACCATTGCATTGACTCTCATTGATATTGATTATGGCTATCATCCATTATTTAATGATTTTTACTAATCCACTGAATTCATTGTTATATCGTTATTCCATTGTTTCTTTGCTTTCTCTACTTGCTGTCCATGACTTGCTCCAAGGACAATTTTCTCCTCTTTTTAGATGAAGTATTCACAGGTGATCATGGAGAATTACCTGCAGGAAATAGAGAACAAGTTTTCTAAAGATTTTATACTTTCTAGTTGATTGTTATTTCATTAAACTTATTGTATTGAGATTTATTATCATTGTCTTTGGATTTATTATTGTATTGGGCTTATGACCCGGATAATATTATTTGTTTCCAGATATTGGGTTATTATATTTGGATATTTCATATTATTTTATTCCAAGTATTATTGTTCATATGGTTATTATTATTGTCTGCGCAATTGTTTTGTATTGTTATTATGGTTGAGTTAAATGGATAAACAACTTATAGATGACGCAAGTCATTCGCTGGACCAATGTCATGTGCTTGTGTTCCGTATTTTGGAAAGCGGGGCGTGACATTTATGTAAATAATTAGTAGTCAAATTTGCACAAGTTCCTACTCTCATTAATCCCTTGAAACCATACGTTCCTATTACCTATTTGCATTCCTATTACCTATGTACATGCATCATTGGAACCATATATTTCTATTATCTATGCATCATTGGAACCACACATTCCTATTACCTATACCCTTAGAAACATAAACCTATTCCCTATGCAACCACCTACATTTACATCCATGCATCACCTTGCCTATATATACCCACTCTCTTCACATCCATCAAGCACAAAAACAAACCAAAGCCACAAATAATCCTTCTCATATTCATCAATGTGCAAGTTTGAACTATTAGTGTCCTTTTTTATATGTCCAAGCTTATGTAATCATTCTCCAATATTAATTGAAGTGTTGTCTTCTCTTTCCTCTATCTTTTGGTCGTGAGTCCTGAGCTAGTGTAACTTGTTTGTTTACACTATTTGAGAGGCGATTTAACCGGAATCTTGGAAGATCGTCGTTCTCCACAGGGGTATGGGAAAATTGTCGCGACCGAGCTCCATAAGGAGGCGACGGAGGCGTACATGGCTTACGCGATGTCCGTGCTACTGTGACGGGCGCTACCGGATGTTCGGGATGGGCTAAAGTCGGTTCATAGGAGGATACTGTAAGGATTTTGATTGGGGTTTCTTGGTTAGGTTCATTTTCGATATTTAAAGTTACGATAAATGTAGGTAAATTTTTGTATATTGATTTGAAAGATGAGTTTAGTTCACTTTTTTTTGAGAAAAAAAGTGACCTCGTCACTGCTTCATTACATCTAACGATGCAAGTTGTAAAGAAATATTACATCTATCTGTTTCTAAATAGAACAGTGGGGAACAATTACAAAACTAAACCTATATCCCTAACTAGTCCCTCCCTAGCTAAACTTGCAGACGCTGCTTCTATACCTTGTTCTCCCACCTATCACTCCCAAAAGTAATAAAGATTCCCCAAAAGTCTAATGTGGGACTCAAAAAACCTCCTAGAAATCACTCCACCCCTGAAACTCCCTCAACATTCTCCCAAACGTTCCCATTGGCAACAACCACAGCCACCATCTCTTGCTGGCATACTAACTCCTCTCCCCACAATGTTGCTGTCGTGTATCCGTCAATCCAACCCCATCGTGACGTCGTCTTTCAATTGCATCAAATTCAGCTCTTAACAGTAGTCGTTGTTCTCAACCGAAACTGAGCCGCTTGAACTCGCCGAGCACTCCACAAAAAGTAATTTGAATTTCAACCGAACTAGTTTGAGCTTCAAATTGCCCCAGAACAATCTCCTCACACTCCTTTCCTGAAATTTGAATTTCAAAAATCTATATTAAAATTCAAAAATCAAGGAATCTCCCCCTCCACTCCTCCAATTCAAATTTGAATTTTGAACCCTAACTCTAAATTCAAATTGGAGCATCACAATCATAATTCGAAAATCAAATTTTGAATTTCAAAATATGTCTCATCTTCCCCTCTCCACATCCACCATCGTCGATTTCGTGCTCATATCCACTCCTCCAAGAATTCTCATCGTACGCATCTGTCGCCCTTCCACACCTCTTTGTCATCAACTGATGGCTCCACCAAACAAACTCCAACCCTATCGTCAGCTCCGCCGTATCTCCAATGATGCCACTCTTGACATCACCGAAATGCACCTCCCGACACAGCGACGCTCTTTGCACCCTATGTCCAACCAGGCCCGACTCCGTACCTTATCGAACCCAACTCTATTTGAGAACTCCACAAGCTAAAGCACAACCTCCGTCTAGCTACACGATTGCGCCACTTAGACGAACCCTAGAACGAGCCTCGATGCGCTATATCCCGACAATATCAGCCCCTAGTAGTATCACCACTGACCCTCCTACCACTCCTTCCCCTGAAAGTCTCGAGGAATTTTGAAATCTACGTAGAAATTTCCAATCAAATCAATTTTCCCTTCTGAATCCCCAAATCTCCTAGTAGATCCGGATTCAAGAACATCTCAAACCCTTGCCTCCTCTCCGACCACCCCCGGCCTCTGTCGCCCTCCTCCACTCCTCGACCTTGCCATCGAAACCACCTCCACCCCGGCCAACCCTCTCCGTCGCCCATCTGCTGTCGAAATCAGACAGCCCACATCCACCCCTCGTCGTTTGCCTATCTGCCGCTCGGTGAAGCCAAACCAAACCACCAAATGGCCACCACTGAACACACATCCAGCAACCCCTCTCCGTCGTCAGCCACTCGACACACCGTCGGACGCTGACACCTCCAACCCTTACGAAAATATTTATCGTCGCTATCGGTTGCCATCCACGCCGCCTTGACCACGCTCCACCTTTGACGCCGCCGCTATGTCACCCTACACTGCAACACCCACATCTCGCCAGCCACTTGGCGCCGTGGGTTGCATCGCGCCGGCCGCATCTACTAGATCCGGACTCTCGAAACCCTAGATGGAGCTCCGCCGACCACTACTCCGCACCGATAGCGGAAGTGGGGTGGGGGGGGGGGGGGGGGAGGAGGAAGAGGTGGCGACAGACTCCTCCCCCTCCCCGATCGACGACTCCGTCGGGCCTTTGAGTTTCGTTTTTGTTTTTTAGAGTTTCTCTCTCTAGGGTTTTCTTGAGTTTAGTTCACTTTTATGTGAATGTTTGGCAACAAGAGTCAGGAGTTAACTGGAGCTTTGTGGAGTTAGCAAAACAAATATGGTGAGAGTAGATTTATCCTGTACCGCTATATAACATTACAGAATGTTACCGAACAGGGCTTAAAGGGATAGGGAATACGTATTCGAGAGAGAAATTAGGCTGGGGTGGAGTTTAAATAACCGAAGTTTTCACAACTCCCAATTATGAGAACTTAGGTTGGATAAGATTACTTCACATAACACCCGTTAGTATAACTTAACTGTATTCCCTAACAGAGAATATAGTTTGCATCTTGGTACTGCCACTCAAAACATTATGAAGTTATCTTTTATATGTGTTTGAATAGAGAGTTAAGGTTAAGGGGAGAGAAAGAGAGTGAAGTGTAAGAATTTTGAGGTGGGAATGGACTTTAGATATGTTTAAGAATCACAGCTTTGGAGGTCAGATGTTTGGAGATATCTTTCTTCCGAACTGAATCGTAAGCAAGTCAAAGTTAAGATAACTAGTTGTCATAATTCTTAACCTACCTCCTCATATAAACTGTGCCTTAATTGTCTGTCTTTGACGTTTGTTATGTTGAGAAAGAATTCTTACTTCTTTTGAAGTCAGATGTGTATGGTAGCGAGATAATTTATCTTGTTTTAAGGTTTTAAATTTGGTTAGTTTAATAGATGAAACAGGCGGTAATTTGTATAATTTATAATATATAATTTCATTCTATTGTGCGTCAAATCTAATTTTGTCTAGTTATGCTAGATATAATTTCTACTTCTCCCCATGCTTCAGTCTCATAATTGGTTAACCGATGGACTTGATAGCAAGAAGTTCTGTGAATTGAGAAAGATAAGAAAAAGTGACGTAAGGGGGGAGATGAGAAGAATAGAAAACCACGAAATATAGAATATCGTCAAATGTTCCAAGTAACAATAGTCAAGAAAGATGTAGAACCTATCCTCTACACATTATATTGAGTGACGAGGGCATCTGCTCTGTTGTGTTTGTTTTGAGATTTACCCATATGTATTTTGTTTGAGAATTTTGTTTGGAATTTGTTCGAGAGATTTGCTTTAGATTTGTTTGAGATTTGTTTTGAATTTGTTTTGAGCCTATATATAGGTCTTGAGAATAATGAGAATGTATGCTATTATTGATTAAAAAAAATTATTGTGTATTGAGTTGTTGTTCTTAATTCTCCTTTTGTGTGTGCGAGACTATAAAAGAACATTAGGGTTTGTGAAATTCTAAGAAAGTATTAGGGTTTGTGAGAAGCCCCAGACTAAACCAAAATCCCCAAATCCTTTACCCAAAATCCTGTTAGAACTTGAATCTCATAAAATAGGAAACTGCTAACAACGTTTGAGAAGAAATACAATTACATGAAATAAAAGAACAAACCAGACACATCAATACAGAGTCGACATTAAGATCTCTGTCTGATATGGCTAAAAATGGGGTTAAATCGGAACCGTCCAGATTGGGAACGAATCTTGAAGCTCAGGGGTAAAACGGTAATTTCGCATATAGATGGGCCCGAAGCGGGCACTAGATCTCCCCTTCACAGATCCAATAACTCGCGAAACGGATCCACTCCAGCTGGGTACGGGTCCCGACCCAAAACAAACCCAGACCAGCAAGAGGAAATCAGGGTCACTGATTTGACTAAATCAACGGGCCTGATTTGCAGTTATCCTCTCATTGGAAATCAGGGATCAGTTTCCTAAACTAATTATGAGGATTTTAATCCTAATGGTATCATAGGAAATCAGGTCCCTAATCAGACTCCCATGGCGGCTATAAATACCTCCTACCTACCACTGTTACCAGGTAATCACACTTTTGACAACTTAAGCTCTTTCTTAATCATCACTGGTTACTGACAAGAGCGTCGGAGGGTGCGTCGCCGGAATCAAACCCGGTGTATCGCACTTCCTTACAGGTAGCGGTAGGAATCAGCAGCCCAATTTCGACGAACAGGCTTGGATCCGCTATTCAGGTTTTTTCACGAACTCACAAATCTCATCTGTTTACCCCCACACCAGATTCAGCGGTAACAGATTGGCGCCATCTGTGGGAATACCATATGAATAGCACCCGCCTCTTTCTCGTCGACTAGCTCTTCTCCAGCCATGCCTCCCAGAAAGGTCAGGTCTAGGGGGTCCAACCGTGGACCCAACCCCACCGATCAGCAAGAGGAAGCCCCCGTGCATCCTGCTCCGCAGCCCGAGCAACTTCCTCCCCCGGTCCAAGACAATTTCCAACAGGGCCAGCACCCTCTTCTGAATCAACAACCCCCTAATGGTCCCACTGGTCAGAACCACCGGAAGCAGAAGCAACCTCTCCACCCAGACCATGTCTCAGTGCACAATGCCTCCTCGGATTCTATGGCCTCCCATAATCCCCAAGCTTCCGACCTCCGCAACACCGTTCTAAATCGGCAGAGGGATGAGGACCTTCGCTGCCGCCTAGATGAGAAGCGGGCCCGATAGGGAGTCTCCCGCCAACATCAAGGTGAGCGATCTCCTCATCGCCGAGAAGGCAGGAGGTCTCCGGACCGAAGAGGACGGAGGGGATCTCCCGAGCGTCGTAGAAGGAGGCCACATTCCCCTGCTGATCGACATCATCCAAGGAACGATGAGGCACCCATCACTCGTGCCGAGTTCCAACAATTCCAGGCAACGGTGTTGCAGGCCCTCAATCTTCGCCCCAACAACAATAATGCCCAAAGGGTTCCAACACCCCCAAGGGTCCCAAGTCCTCGCCACCGATCCATTACTCCTCTCCCGGCTCCTAGTCATCAGCAACACAATCATAGTCCTCGCCGATCCCAGGACTATTGTCGCCGCAGTCCCCGCTCCCCTTCCTTTGAAAACGAGTCCAGGGGATCGTTTGACTACCACCGGGGGGACGATGCCCTCTACCGCCGTCTCCACGAAATGGAGAGGCGCCTCGGTCGAATGGACAAGGAGGAGGAGTCGAGAGGAAGGACCGTCCGCCCCTGCAGACCCCCCTTCTCTCGGACTATCATGGAGGCTCCCATCCCGAGGGGTTTCAAGCCTCCGCAGTTTGAAACGTACTCGGGGGAGTCGGACCCTTTTGATCATGTCGAGAGCTTCAAGACCTTGATGCTAATCCACCAAGCTTCCGATGCCATGCTTTGCAAAACTTTCCTCGCCACTCTCAAGGATTCGGCGCGGGAATGGTACTCCCAGCTCGCTCCCTCTTCCATCTTCTCTTTTGAGCAGTTCAAAACGCTCTTCATAACCCACTTTGTGAGCAGCAGACGAACGGAGAAGACCAGCCTCTCTCTACTCCACCTCCGACAGGAGAGGGGAGAAAAGTTGAAGGACTATGTGAGGAGATTTACTGCGGAGGTCAGGTCCATCGCCTCCCTCGACCAGTCAGTGGTGACCATCGCTTTCCAATCCAACGTCCTCAATTCTAACCTTCGGTCGTCCCTCGCCAAAAAGCCCCCGCACAACTTCGCCGACCTTCTCCTTAGATGCGAGAAATATATTCGAGCGGAGGAAGCCGAGTGCTTCTCGGGCTTCTGAGGATCCGCTTCCGGGTCGAAGAGAAAGACAACGGAAGAGGAAGGGGCCAAGAAGCTACAGAAGGATAATAGCGGTCAGCGCCGTCCTCCTCCCAGGTTCGAGAAATTTACTCCTCTCACTACCAACGTCTCCACCATCCTGATGGAAGTCGAGAAGGAGGGAGTTATACCTCCCGCTCCGAGGATGAACACCCTGGCCAAGAGGAGGAACAAGGAGAAGTGGTGCCGTTACCACCGGGATCATGGCCACGACACCAACGACTGCCGGCACTGAAGAACGAAAAAGAGGCCCTCATCCAGAGGGGGCAGTTGGCTAAGTTTGTGAAGACAAATGATCGGGGAGATCGCACCACTCCTCCGCCTCGGGGGGCTAACAAGCGCTCCGAGCGACAAGATGAAACCCCCGAGTTCGAGGAGGAACATGTTCTGCACCTTATCCACGGGGGTCCAATGGGGGGCTCTTCCAACTCCTCTCGGAAGGCCTTCGTCCGAGAGGTCATTTCAGTTCACGGCGCGCCTCCCCCCAAAGGCCTCGGTATCCCAGTATCTTTCTCTGATGAGGACCTCGAGGGGGTCCGAACTTCCCACTGCGACGCACTTGTTATCGACCTCCGCATGGCGAACTTCAAAGTGCAGAGGATCCTGGTAGACAACGGGAGCTCCATGAACATCCTCTTCCTCTCGGCCTTCCGAGGGCTGCAACTATCCCGGGATCGACTCAAACCGGCCGGCTACACGCTCCACGGGTTCACGGGGGTGCCAGTAACTGTCGAAGGGGTTATCACCCTGGACAGTAACTGCTGGGAAGACCCCTACCACCCGGACAGAGCCAATGGACTTTATGGTCGTCGATGTCCCAGCCGCATACAATGTCATCTTGGGCCGACCTGGCCTAGCTGCCCTGGAAGTTGTTCCTTCAGCGTACCACCTCAAGATGAAGTTCCCCACCCAGGCGGGAGTGGGAGAAGTCAAGGGCAGCCAAGAGACGGCTCGGAAATGCTACATGACTTCCACTGGGGGTCCGGTGCTCTCCCTCGAGACTTTAGAGATCCCCGAGCCGAACGTCCGACCAACGTCCGAGCCGGCGGACGAGTTGGAAGAAGTGCTCTTCTCGGACGAGGACCCGAGCCGAAAGTTCCTCATCAGCAAGTCCCTACCGACTGCCCTATGTTCCGACTTGGTGCACTGCATCCGGGAGAACCACAACCTATTTGCTTGGTCCGCCGCGGATATGCCCAGGATTTTCGAGGAGCTTCTAGTGCACCGCCTCAGCGTCGAGCCGGGGTGCAGACCGGTTCAGCAGAAGAGGCGTAAATTCGCTCCCAAGCGATAACAAGCCATCAAGGAGGAGGTGGACAAACTCCTAAAAGCTCGGTTCATACAGGAGGTGAACTACCCCCGAGTGGCTCTCCAATGTCGTCATGGTTAAGAAGTCAAATGGTTCCTAGAGGATATGCATCGACTTCACAGACTTGAATAAGGCGTGTTCGAAGGATCCGTTCCCTCTCCCGAATATCGACACCCTCATCGATGCCACCTCGGGCCATGAGCTCCTCAGCTTCATGGATGCCTTCTCTGGCTACAACCAGATCCGAATGTCCCTCCCGGATATTCCGAAGACTTCCTTCATTACCGACCAAGGCCTCTACTGTTATAGAGTTATGCCGTTCGGATTGAAGAACGCTGGAGCCACCTACCAGCGCCTCGTCAACAAAGTCTTCCAAAGCCAGATAGGCCGCAACATGGAAGTATACGTCGACGACATGCTCGTAAAGTGCATCCGAGGTACCGACCACGTGGCCGACCTACAGGAGGCATTCGGCGTACTGAGAAGGCACAACATGAGGCTTAATCCGAACAAGTGTGTGTTCGGGGTCTCGTCAGGAAAGTTCCTCAGCTTCATGGTCAGCCAGCGAGGGATCAAAGCAAATCCTGAAAAACTTAAGGGCATACTGGACATGTCCCCGCCTCGGAACGTCAAGGAAGTGCAGAGGCTTACGGGTCGCCTCGCCGCTATTGGGCGATTCCTTTCGAAGTCTGGGGAAAAGTACCTCCCCTTCTTCAAGGCTCTCAGGGGGGCCAAGGGTTTCGAATGGGGCGAACTGCAACAGGAGTCGTTCAACCAACTGAAGGCCTACCTGGTCAACCCTCCCCTGCTCAGCAAGCCCGTTCCAGGAGAAACCCTCTTCATCTACTTAGCTGCCTCCGAGCAGATCCTAAGTGTTGTTTTGGTGAGAGAAGAAGACCGGGCTCAGAGGCCCATCTACTATGTGAGCAAGGTGCTTCGGGACGCCGAGCTCCACTACCCGAAGATAGAAAAGATGGCCTACGCCCTGATCATGGCGGCAAGGAAGCTCTGCCCATACTTTCAGTCCCACTCGGTTGTGGTCCTCACCGACCAACCGCTGAAGCAGGTCCTCCATAGGCCGGAAACCTCAGGTCGGCTTATGAAATGGTCCATCGAGCTGAGCCAACACGACATCTCCTACCAGCCTCGAACCGCAATAAAGGCTCAGGCCTTAGCGGAATTCATCGTCGAGAGCACCATCCCCGATGTCAGCCAAGCAGAGAACGGACCACCCATCTGGACGGTTTTTGTGGACGGTTCCTCTTGCAACGAGGGAAGCGACGCCGGTATCATCCTGACGGGTCCAGATGACTTCGTCCTCCAGTATGTCCTCCGCATGAATTTCAAGGCCTCAAACAACGAAGCAGAGTATGAAGCACTAATCGCCGACCTCGGATTTACCCGAAGTGCCAGGGGCACAGCGCCTCCGAATCCATAGTGACTCTCAGCTGGTTGTGAACCAAGTCTTGGGCGATTACGAGGCACGAGACGAACGGATGGCGAAGTACCTCGCCAAAGTCCGAACCCTCATGGCCTGGTTCGAAGAGGCACTCATCCAACGAGTCCCTCGAGAAGAGAATTCACAGGCCGATGCCCTCTCCAAGTTGGCCTCATCCTCCCTCCAAGGTCTCGAGCAGACTGTCTTGATCGAGGTCCTCATGAAACCGAGTATAGAAAACGAGACCCTCGACTCAGTGGAGTCATTGCCGGTCCTACTGCAAGATAATTGGATGAAACCGTTGGTGGAATTTCTAAGAGATGGGCTCCTCCCGGAAGACCCCAAGGAAGCACGCCGAGTAAGAACCAGGGCCGAGCGGTACACCCTGATCGAGGGGATCTTATACAAGCACTCCTTCTCGCAGATAGACGACCGGCCATACCTGAGATGCCTTTCCCCGGAACATGCTGGCTATGCCTTACAGGAACTCCATGAAGGCATCGGCGGGGCACATTCAGGGTCTAGGTCCTTAGCTCAGAAAGCTCTGAATTATGGATACTTCTGGCCGACTCTCCTCCAAGATGCTGAGCGACACGTTCGGCAATGTGGCTCTTGTCAGAGACATTCCAACATTCGTCGCCTCCCTATCAAGTCCTATTCCCTTCGCAATCTGGGGGATGGATTTACTAGGGCCATTCCCTCCAGCTCCGGGCCAGTTCAAGTTCTTGGTCGTAGCCATCGACTACTTTTCAAAGTGGATTGAGGCCGAGCCCCTAGCCACTATCACCGAGAACAAGGTGCTTCAATTCTTCTGGAAGAGCATCATCTGCCGATTTGGCGTCCCCCATGTCCTCGTAACAGACAACGGGACTCAGTTTACTGGGGCCACATTCCGAGCTCTGTGTGAAGACCTTGTCATCCAACAGCGCTTCTCTTCCGTCTCCCACCCACAGTCGAATGGCCAGATAGAGAACGCTAACCGACAGATCCTTTCTGGTATCAAGAAGAGACTGGACAGGTGTACTAAAGGCTTATGGGTCGACCAACTCCCCAACGTGCTGTGGAACTACCGCACCAACAAACGGACCCCCACGGGAGAGTCTCCATTCAACCTCACCTACGGGTCCGAGGCAGTGATACGCCTCGAAGTCGGAATACCTTCTCCTCGCCTCGTAGCCTACAACGAGGAACAGAATGCCAGGGAACTCCGGGCGAACTTAGACCTGGTGGACGAACTGAGGGAAAGAGCGTCAATCTGCCAACAGAACTACCGGAGGAGGATCGAGTTGGCATACAACAAGAGAGTCCGACCCACCGATCTCAAGGAGGGGGACTTGGTCCTCAGAAAACTAGCCATCTCCTTCCCCAATCAGAAGAGCAAACTAGCTCCGAATTGGGAAGGACCTTACAAGATCGCGAAAGTAGTTCGGCCCGGAGCCTATCGTCTAGAAGACCTGGAAGGCAGGGAGATTCCAAGGATCTGGAATGCAGACCACCTTTTAAAATACCAAGAAAGCGCCCCGGCGCCTCTTTGAGTATCCTAGGGTGTCGAACCATTCCTCTCCTCTAACTTGTAATTCCTCTCTTAAGTTTTCATATGTAAAAACGACTCGCCGTCAGTTATCAATAAAGAATGCTTTTTCGTACTTATAAAATTGCTTGTATCCCTCCGCCTTTATTCTTAATTCAATCAATGGTTCGGAGTCCAATACCCAGCTCGACTCTACTTCGCAAGCTCGCTCTTAAGCGAGCCAGAAGTAGTTCGCCGCTCGGAATTGCTCCCACAATCGTTCAACAATCCTAACGATGGTCCCGGAGTCCAACACTTGGCTCGATTCTACTCTGCAAGCTCGCTTCTAAGCGGGCTAGGAGTGGGTCGCCATTCGGAATTGCTCCCACGACCGTTGAACTCTAACGATGGTTCCGGAGTCCAACACTTGGTTCGATTCTACTCCGCAAGCTCGCTTCTAAGCGGGCTGGAGTGGGTCGCCATTCGGAATTGCTCCCACGACCGTTGAACTCTAACGATGGTTCCGGAGTCCAACACTTGGTTCGATTCTACTCCGCAAGCTCGCTTCTAAGCGGGCTAGGAGTGGGTCGCCATTCGGAATTGCTCCCACGACCGTTGAACTCTAACGATGGTTCCGGAGTCCAACACTTGGCTCGATTCTGCTCTGCAAGCTGCTTCTAAGCGGGCTAGGAGTGGGTCGCCATTCAGAATTGCTCCCACGACCGTTGAACTCTCACGATGATCGGCGAGCCCACCATTGGGTAAGGCTCGACTCATCTTGCAACTTCGCAAGAAGAGGAGACCGAAGCGCTGCTCGGCACCAATGGCCGAACGCTCTTGTCGCCGAACCGCGAACGAGCAAGAGGTAGGCTCCTAGACCTCCGGTCGGCTAACCGAGCAAGTGCCCATCCGAGCCCAAAAACGGAGAAAAGTCACTTTTCCCTCAACATTCGTGTAAGATCTCGATCAGACTGTCCAGATCTTGCCAGCGTCGTTAAACGACAAGATAGCGTTTTCTTGGGAACTGAGCCGTCTCGAGATTCGTGCCATCATCCAACGGCCCAAATCTTGCCAACATCGCTAAACGACAAGATAGCGTTTTCTTGGGAACTGAGCCGTCTCGAGATTCGTGCCAAAATCCAACGGCTCAGATCGCGCCACGGCACCGAACCGCGAACGAGAAAGGGGCCAGCTCGGGGACCTCGGCACGATGAACACAGTCACAAACGAAACGACTACACGAGGCTACAAAGGACGTGCTAGTTCAAGAAAGAAATATTATTAATAATTGGGACACGGTACAAAGCGACTCTTCCATACAATAAGGTTACAAGGCCTTAAAGAACAAAAGTTACAATGCCGACCCACTACACTTGGTTTTTAAAAAAATCATCAATGTCCCGTTCGGTCGTCAGTTTGGCAACCTCGGCTGCCAGTCCCTCTCCCTCTGTCCGAAGCTCCGCCTCTACAGTCTGCAAGTGACGGATCTCAGAGAGCAGATCGTCCTTTTCGACTATTATTTTCGACAAATTGTGCCGAACGCACTGGATCCGAAGGGCATTGCTAAAGGCGGTCGGCGAATCTTCGTCCTTTCCTATAGGGGTCATCTCGGCGATCCTGCTCTCCAGACACCGGATCTCGACGTCTCGCTGACCTAGGATGAGCTGAAGGTGGTCCCGCTCGCTTTCGGCTTGGCGCAATCCCAGCTCGACTTCATAGAGCCGCTCTCGGCACCTCGCCGAGCACAACCTCGTCACCCCCGAGCCAGCCTCGGTTCGAGCGTGGTCATCCGAGCGATTGGGGTCGGCGTCTTGAGCTACCACCACGAGCTGAAAAGAGAAAGAGATGAACAACAAAATTTCAAACATTGCCGAAGTCCGACACTTCAAGAATTTTCAAAACAATCTTTCAGACTTTTATTCAAATAAAGTAGCTCTACATACAACTAGACCGACGCTACAACAGAGTTTTACAATAACTTAAAGGAACATAAAACAACTTGTTTAGTGCCTCTTCGGAAGGGGTACACTTCGGCTCAAGGAAACACGGGGGCGGCGACGCCTAACCTCCGAGCTCGATTCCAAACCAGCGAAGCGAGATCCCCCTTCGCCGCTAACTCCAACTGTGGCGCCGACCGAGGCACCGCTAGACGAGACAGCTACACTACTCTGAGCGTCAGCAGGACTCCGCCTCGCTGCAGGCAAACGAGTCGCAAGTTCGTAGAAAGTAATCCCTCTCTTGCTCTCTTCGCGAGTACACGACGTACTACGAACGTTGGCCCTCTCAGGCAGAGGCTTGAGCGACGCGACCTCTTCCTCCAGCTCGATAACCCTATCTCTCAGAGCATCATCCTTTGTCGACATCTTCAAACGAGGAGGTCTTGACGAGCCCGCGACATTGGCACTATCGGTCGCAAGTGATCGATAATGGGTGACCTCGATCCCCCTGTCTATCGTAATCCTCCTAAGCTTGTCGACCTCAGCCAACAACTTTTGGCACTCGGATGACAACTTCTCCAACTCGGAAGCTAGCTTCTCTTCTTCCGCCGAGTGTTCTTTCTCCGTTAACTCCAAGTGACGAATCTCGGCCAAGTGCTCATTATTCTTTTGCTCGATGACGGAAAGCTCCCTACGAAGCCGCTCAATCTCATCTTCGGGACAAGGAGCTTGGGGTTGCTTCCGTAGTTGCTTCAACTCGCGACAATACCCCCTCGCAGCTGCCTTTATCTCCTCCAGCTTCAAGAACTTATAAAACTGCCTCTCTCGGCTATGGGAAAGCTCTCGCTTCATTTTGGTCAGCACCTTACGAAGGTACGAAACCTCCGTGATCGGACCAAACTTCACCTGAAAAGCAGAAATAAATCCGACGCCCAACACTTGGAGAAATTTTACGACTAATCAAACACAAAATCCGGGGCCTAACACTTGGAGAATTTTTGGCCAAACAAAAAGCGTTTTCATTCAAAACTCAAAAAGCATTACAAAAGCGGTGGCCAGTTCGCAGTCAGGCCTTACAAAAAAAAAGAAGAGACCAAAGACGCAACCAAGTCAGGGGTCGACCTTTTTGTCGCTCGGGTCTGCCGACCCCTCGGCCTTGTCCTCGCCCTCGGCCTCGTCCTCGTCCTCACCCTCGCCCTCCTCCTCGGAGTCGTCCTCCTCCTCACCCTCGGCCTCTGTCTCGCCCGTGCCTTCGACACCATCGGCCTATCCCTCGGGGCTGAGCATTGCCGAGGGAAGCTCCTCCTCCCCCTCCACGGGGTCGTAGAAGTGGTAGGAGGATGTGTCGAACCCCAGGTTCCGAGCGGCGATATGAAGCAGGGCTCGACCGTACGCGTCCTCCATGTTCTTAAACATGTGCTGCTTGGCCTCTTGCTGGACAGCCCTCTTCGCCTTCGCCACCTTCGATTGGTGCTTGGTCATGATCTTCTCGGTCTTCTTCCGAGCTTTCTCTGCCCACGACCGAGCTTTCTCTGCCTCCGACCGAGCCTTGGCCAGCTCCTCCTTCAGCTCGGCATTCTCCTTCTCCGAGGCCTCGAGCTTGGCTGCCTCGTCCTTCGACCGCTGAATGGCTTCGGCCAGCTGCGCCTCCAACCCTGCCACTTCGGCACCGCATTTTGCCGAGAGGAGTTGCTCAACATCGAGCATCGAGCAGCTTTTGCACGCTCCGACCTCTCCCGGTCATACTGCGCTGTCAGCTCTTGTTCTTTGCTCGCGAACTCTTCGAGCAAGATGTTGAAGTGGCAGAGGGTCTGAAAAGAGAACAAACCGTTAAGGTCCAGACCTAGAAACTTAGAAAATTTCGGAAAAAATGCTTCAAGAAGAAAGTGTTCGGTCCACTTACCGACATCGTGTTCCGAGCATTCTGCATTGTGGCGTCCCCGACCTCCCCGGACTTAAGGGCCGCTCGGTCCTTTGGGGTTGGCAGGTGCTTCACCGCCTGCATACAAATGTTGCCGTCACCCAAAAAACCGTCGACCTTCATTCCTTGCCAGTCGCGGACGAAGATCTGCTTGTGCTCCTCGGTCAGAATCTTCTCCGCTTCGGCAGTGAGGGGCAGGAACTTGGAGGGATAACACCTTGCTCACGTTGAACGCGCCGCTCGACGAGCCGGGAGCATCTGCCTTCGCCGTTGGAGTCGGCGCATCCGAGACAGGAGGATCGGAGGCCACGACCTTCTCCTGCTCGGGATCGGCATCCGGAACAACGACCCCCTGCAGGTCGGCGGTCTTTGGGACCGAAGGTATCTTCAGCGCTCGGCCGCCCTGAGGCCCTGTCGAGGGTCTCTTCTTTCTCGTCTCCTACTCCCTAGCCACTTTGGCCTTCGCCATCAACGCTCTATAGTCCATCTTAGAAGACTTTGCACAAACCGAATGAAAAAACTTAGAAAAATTTTCAAGAACTTCAAGCAAAAAGTTAAAATACTAGAAGCGTACTGGGGTCGATCGGACTGAGACCCCCTCGGAACAAAGCCTCCTCGGTAATGTCTTTCCAACTTAGCGTCGGCAGGCCGAGGAGTTTCTTGAGGATTTCCGTCTCCTCGTCACTCAGCACCGGCTCCTTCTTCGCTCGCTTGGGCAGGCCTTCCCTCGACCAAGCTATCAGAATTGCCCAAGGGGCGGGAGCTCGGACAATGAAATACTTCTCCTTCCAATGCTTGATCGAGTTCGGGTTCTCGATCAACTTCACGCCTGTCCGCGGCGAAAGGTAGAACCTCTGCTCATTCCTGTTCGGCTGACAAGGGCAGTAGAGGCTCTGAAGGAGTAACAGACTTGGCTCGGCGCCGATCTCTTGACACTAAAGAACAAATGCCAAAACGTGCCTCCAAGTGTTTGGCATCAGCTGGGCGGGGCACAGGCCATACCAATTGAGGACCTCGGCAATGAATGGATGCAGCGGAAAGCGAAGCCCTGGCGGCCAAGGAGTCGACCGGAAAAATGCACGCGTCAGTCAAAGACGACGTGCAGGCTCGGAAACTAGGCCCCGGGAGATGCAGCCCATATTCGGCAGGGATCTGGAATCCAGTCCGGATCCGATGCAAATCAGCCTCCATAAGAACCGAAGTGATATGGTCCACCTCGGACAACTCTCTCGGCTCGTTCTCCTCTACCGACTTGGCGGTGCCCTGGGTCACCTTCTCCAGTATCTCTCCGGAATAGCTCCGAACACCCCCCACGCTCGACAGAACGATTGGCTGCCGACCGAACTCCCCTGCCGTCTTCGGCTGCTCTATGATCGTAACCACTCCCTTACCCTTCTGGGACTTCGCCACAACCTCCTGGAGTGGCTCGGCGGCCTCGCCACTCTTGCTCGACCGAACAACGGTCTGCTCGGTCGGCTCCACCACCTCCTTTCCTTTACCCGCTCAGCTGACGACTTGGTCCGAGGGCGGGGGTCTCATCCGAAGAAGTAATCTTAACCATTTTTTCTAAAGAGAAAGGAGAGAGACTGACCTTGAAGCGACTGTTACGGTCGGAAAAATTCGCCGGAGCAAAGAAACGCCTTGCCACGACAGCTAGCAGCACCACCCAGGAGCTAAAAACTTCGATGGTGAAAAGTAAAAACTTGAGAGAGAAAGTAAAAGTGAATAATGAGATTTGGGGTGGGGGAGTGAAGATTTATAGTAAAAGAAAAAGTCTCTTGGGCTTCCTAATGTAAGGGCGCGACTCTTGGCCTGCTCTTGAAATGTTACGAAAGCCCAAACGACTTTGTGACCGAGCAGCAACTGTTGGCGAAAAGACAAAACGTTTCGATACAAGTCAAGTAGCTCGGCACACACGGGATCAAAATCCGAGCGATGTGCGATCCGACCCCAACATCAAAGGGCCCGGTCGGCTAACCGAGCAAGTGCCCATCCGAGCCCCAAAACGGAGAAAATTCACTTTTTCCTCAACATTTGTGTAAGATCTCGATCAGACGGCCCAGATCTTGCCAGCCTCGCTAAACGAAAAGATAGTGTTTTCTTGGGAACTGAGCCGTCTCGAGATTCGTGCCACCATCCAGCGGCCCAGATCTTGCCAGCATTGCTAAATGACAAGATAGCATTTTATTGGGAACTGGGCCCGTCTCGAGATTCGTGCCACTGTCGAACGACTCAGATCGCACCACATCGCCCTGGACAAAGCACTTCGGACCCGGACACCCCGCATCTGTCCCAGGAAGCAAGAGAAAATTGGGATTTAAAGTTTTAAGGCTCCGCCCTCTGCGAGCCCCCCGGGCCCCAGGACTCGGTCGGTTCCCCTCTCACCCGTGAGCAACTCGAGGCTTACGGCCTCGGAAGCCAAAACCATGAATCGTTCAAGGGTGGGAGAAAAACCACCATCGCGTGGGGCCCGGTCAGAAAGCGGATCGACACACCTCCCATCTCTAGCTCCTTCGGGCTGACAACCATCAGAAGCCGTCAGCCCAGAAGGAAGACAGAGATCGGAGGAGAACCATCCTTCCGAAGCACCTTGTCCCCCGGGTCCGGACTCCGGTCGTCATCACTTCTGCCCTGATCCCCCCTGACCCTGACATCCGCACCAGGGCCGTCAGAATCAGGAGAAGATCACGGCGGAAGAGTGACCACCCCTCCGACGCTCTCAGGGTTAGAATTTTTCAAAAAACAGGCATCCGCCTAAGGCAGACACCTCCGATGGCTAAAAATCAACATTGCTGTGACTGAAACTACAAGGGGAGCAGGGTATTTATAACCTCCCCCCAAGGACCAGCTATTATGACCCTCGGGAGGCCAAACGACGGAAGCCCAGCGGTCACGCCTAGGAAGCTGAAGTGCTATGCATTAATTAGAGGACGCCATCTTAATTACCCCGGGAAGTTGGAACGCCGCACAAATCCTGGAACGCCATTAATGCTCCCTGAGGGCAGCCTGTAGCTCAGCTCGGCCTTCTCACGAAGGCCCAACGGCTCGCCATCGCCCTTGCAAACCCATTAACCCTCGGACTCCCAGTCGGCTAACCGAGCGACGTACGATCCGACCCCAACATCAAAGGGCCCGGTCGGCTAATCGAGCAAGTGCCCATCCGAGCCCCAAAACGGAGAAAATTCACTTTCTTTTCAACATTCGTGTAAGATCTCGATCAGACGGTTCAGATCTTGCCGGCGTCGCTAAACGACAAGATAGCATTTTCTTGGGAACTGGGCCCATCTCGAGATTCGTACCATCATCCAACGGCTCAGATTGCGCCACGCCGCTCGAACAACCGAAACCTTAAGCCTCCGATCGACTAACCGAGCAAGTGCCCATCCGAGCCCCAAAACAGAGAACATTCACTTTCTCCTCAATTTTCGTGTAAGATCTCGATCCGACGGCCCATATCTAGCCAGCATCGCTAAACGAAAAGATAGCATTTTCTTGGGAGCTGAGCCGTCTCGAGATTCGTGCCATCATCCAACAGCTCAGATTGTACCACGCCGCTCGGACAGCCGAACCCTTAGACCTCCGGTCGGCTAACCGAGCAAGTGCCCATCCGAGCTCCAAAACAGAGAAAAAAGCCACCGAGCGACCACGACCGTTGGATCTTTCAGAAATTTGCACTTCTGATGATGAACGGTCCAGATCGTGCCAAGTGCGCTAAATGACAAGATAGCATTTTCTTGGGAACTAAGCCCGTCTCAAGATTCGTGCCACCATCCAACGGCTCAGATCGCGCCACGTCTCTCGGACAGCCGAACCCTTAGACCTCCGGTCGGCCAACCGAGCAAGTGCCCATCCGAGCTCCAAAACAGAGAAAAAAGCCGCCGAGCGACCACGACCGTTGGATCTTCCAGAAATTCGCGCTTCTGATGATGGACGGTCCAGATCGTGCCACGTATGCTAGACGACAAGATAGCGTTTTCTTGGGAACTGAGCCCATCTCGAGATTCGCGCCACCATCCAACGGCTCAGATCGCGCCACGTCGCTCGGACAGCCGAACCCTTATACCTCCGGTTGGCTAACCGAGCAAGTGCCCATCCGAGCTCCAAAAGCGAGAAAATGACCACCGAGCGACTACAACCGCCAGATCTTTCAGATATTCGCACTCGCGCGAGATCAAGGGCCCAGGTCAAGCCACGCCATAAATAGGTATTAAAAATCAGTTTTTATTTATTTTAATCGTTTTATTTATTTAAAAATTGCGAAAAAAATACTAAAAATTCGGGGAAATTAACTAAAAATTCTAGAAAATAATTACAAATTCGGGGGAATATTTTTGAGCCTCCGAACGAACAATTATTACCTAGAATGTACTGTTAAGGCCCCCGAACAATTGGTTAACACATCGCAAAATTAAATAAATAATCCGAAAAAATAGATAAAAACCGTCAAATATTCAACAAGGCTTCGAAACAGCTTACAGCTTCAAAAATCACCTCACTACCCCCTTCGAGATTCAAAACCCTCCATTCGGACTCCGATACAACTCCACTAGCCACTGAAACAGTTAAACTACTCTCAAAGGATGATCACACTCAGTCTTTAGGAGTGGGGGGCTCGTGATATGGCTTAAAATGGGGTTAAATCGGAACCGTCCAGATTGGGAACGAATCTTGAAGCTCAGGGGTAAAACGGTAATTTCGCATATAGATGGGCCCGAAGCGGGCACTGGATCTCCCCTTCACAGATCCAATAACTCGCGAAACGGATCCACTCCAGTTGGGTACGGGTCCCGACCCAAAACAAACCCAGACCAGCAAGAGGAAATCAGGGTCACTGATTTGACTAAATCAACGGGCCTGATTTGCAGTTATCCTCTCACTGGGAATCAGGGATCAGTTTCCTAAACTAATTATGAGGATTTTAATCCTAATGGTATCACAGGAAATCAGGTCCCTAATCAGACTCCCATGGCGGCTATAAATACCTCCTATCTACCACTGTTACCAGGTAATCACTCTTTTGACAACTTAAGCTCTTTCTTAATCATCACTGGTTACTGACAAGAGCGTCGGAGGGTGCGTCGCCGGAATCAACCCCGGTGTATCGCACTTCCTTGCAGGTGAGCGACAGGAATCAGCAGCCCAATTCCGACGAACAGGCTTGGATCCGCTATTCAGGTTTTTCCACGAACTCACAAATCTCATCTGTTTACCCCCACACCAGATTCAGCGGTAACACTGTCCTTAAAGCAAAATTCGCTCCGTAGTGTGACGGTGGTTGACGAATTGCCTCCCAGGATACAACTTTATTACCTTTCCTTGAAGAGCAGCACCCTGCCTTTAAAGATCTCAGCGAACCGGTAGCTGTGTTGTACTCTCAGACTCTGACTCAGAGGAAGAAGAAGAAGGAGATTTGAAAACTCTGTCTACTGGCATACAAAAATTACTGGTTTTATAGGAGAAGAGGAGTAACTGAAGGGTTCATTACTCTGTAACAGCAGAGTAATGGTACCAGTTACAGAATTTCAAAAATCGTAACTGATGAGCCATTACTCTGCTGTTACAGAGTAATGGTACCAGTTACTGAATTTGAAAAGCCTCAACAGTAAGCTGGGGAAAATTTTGGAGCAGGGCAAAAAAAATATAGGCCAGAGCCAAGCCAAGCCAGACCAGACCAGACCAGACCAGACTAAGCCGGGCCAAGGCCGGAGCCGGGGTCGGGCTCGGCCGGATGCACGCGCGTGTGTGTTTGTAATTATGGCTAGGTCCTCTCTCCACTACACGTTAGTGTTAACCTCAGGGCTACGCCCTTTAGTCCATTTCTTTAGCTTATATACTAGAGAAATCTTTCCCATCTCCTGATGTGGGACTATCCATTCTAAATTCCCAAGTTAGTACATTCCGAGTACCCACCTTTCGACCTACATTTCTCATTCATACGGAAACCATTTTTGGCAAATGAGTACACTACGGAATAGTACTCAACGAGAGGAATATAATCCAATCACTTTCCGGTGCCGCTGGTGGCCGGAGCCCACCGGAATCTGGCTCGAAAAATATCCCAAAAATATTTTCAACAATCCCCCACATGAATGGAAATGACCAGACTATGAAATCCAGACACGACAGAAAAAGACATGACAGAAAAAGACATGACAGAAAAGACTCTGAGAGTACAATCGAAAAATCACTGCATTAGGAATGGTAGTAATTTTTCAACTTTGAACCACCCGTAGTGAGTAGCCATCGGATTCACTTGACCAGGTAGTGAACATGATGTCTTGAACTACCCGGGCTTTGATGTGAACCTAGACAATAACTATCACACAGTTTTATTTCCTCACAGAACTAGGTTCTCTTGTTGTGTTCATTTTGGCCTTGAACAACCCTGGTTAATCGTGAGTGAACTTGGAAAATGTGGCCTCTCTTTATTCTCCTAAAAACTGCCTCATTTCACACTCACAAGGTGATTGCCCATAAAGTGTATCCTACCATACCCCATTTTTATTTCAAAGCTATAAGAATCATTAAAAGTTAAGCTTATCCTAACCCTTTGCAGACAGAACTGTTTTATCATCCTAATAGTGGGTACAAGATTTTAATCTCTCAGTGCTCATGTCGATTCAACAAGATTTAGTTGTCCTCTTGAACCTAGATTTTGGGATCTCCAATTCCTATGTAAGGTTTCCATCAAGTATCCTCTTTCATCATACGCTTTAAACTCATTCCTCTTAATGATCTCACAACTTGCTCTCGTGACAAACCTTTAGTAAATGGATCCGCTAGGTTATCGGCCGATTTTATATACTCTATAGAGATTATTCCATTTGAGAGCAGTTATCTAATGGTTTTGTGTCGCCTTCTGATATGACGAGACTTACCATTATACATACAACTCAGTGCCCTTTCTATAGCCGATTGGCTGTCACAGTGCACACATATAGCAGACACTAGTTTTTTCCACATGGGAATATCCTCTAAAAAGTTTCGAAGCTACTCTTCTTCCTCTGCCGCTTTGTCTAAAGCAATAAACTCAGATTCCTTGGTGGATCTTGCCAGTAACGTTTGTTTAGAGGATTTCAATGACACAGCTGCACCACCAAGAGTGAAGACATACCCACTTGTGGATTTTGAGTTCTTGGAGTCCGATATCCAGTTGGCATCACTGTAGCCTTCTTGTACTGCTGGATATCTGGTGTAATGCAGCCCATAACTCTGAGTATGTCGCAAGAAGTTCAATACTCTAGTTATTCCTTTCTAGTGACTTCGTCCTGGATTACTTGTGTAGCGGCTCAGTACATTTACTGAATGTGCCAAATCCGATCTTGTACAATTTGTTAAGTACATCAGACTACCGATTACACGTGCATATTCCAATTGTGCTGTCACCCGTGTTTTTGAACAAGTGAAGACTGGAATCCACAGGACTTTTGGCAGTCCCATTGGAGTAATTCTTGAATCTTTCAAGTACTTTCTCAGCGTAATGAGCTTGAGACAAAGTAATTTCCTCAGACGTCCTAGAAACTTTAATTCCTAGTATGACATCTGTAACTCCTAAATCTTTCATATCAAACTTACCACTAAGCATGTTCTTAGTTTGTTTGATAAGGTCATTATTGCTACCAATAATGAGCATGTCATCTACATACAGACACCAGAATGTATCTATTTAGAGTATCTTTGATGCGGATACACTTATCACATTCATTTATTTTGAAACCATTTGACATCATAACATTATCAAATTTTGTATGCCACTGCTTTGGAGCTTGTTTCAGTCCGTACAAGGATGTTACAAGCCTGCACACCTTGTTTTCTTGTCCAGGAACTACGCAACCCTCAGGTTGTTTCATATATTTCTTCTTCTCAATCCCTATTTAGAAATGTGGTTTTGAAATCTATTTGATGTATTTCGAGGTTATGTAGAGCTGCAATAGCTATCAGCATTCTTATGGAAGTTATTCTTGTGACCGGAAATATGTATCAAAGAAGTCTAGGCCTTCCTTTTGTCTAAATCCTTGTACCACAAGTCTCGCCTTATGTTTCTCTATTGAACCATCTTGTTTCAATTTTTGTTTGAAAATCCATTTGCATCCTAGAGCTTTACATCCAGAAGGCAAATCAACCAACTCTCATGTATGATTTTGCATAATGGAGTCTATTTCACTTTTGATTGCTTCCTTCCACACAAGAGCATCAGGCGTAGACATAGCTTCCTTGAATGTTCTGGGCACATTCTCTAACAGAAAGGCCGTTACAAAGTCAGGACCAAATGATTTTGATGTTCTAGCCTGTTTACTTCGTCTAGGTTCATCATTATCATGTCCTGGTTTATCAACCCAAGTGCTTGCATTTTCTTGCTCACGTGTACTTTTGGGATACGTGGCATCCTTGTTGCATTTCTGGTATGAGGTGAACATCTCTTTGTCCGAGCAAATGTGCTTGGTGGCCCCAGTATCGTACCACCACTCACGTGGATTGCTCCCCACCAGATTTACCTCCGATACAACAGCACAGAGGTCCAAGTCAGAGAGACCAGCAGACAAGTTCTCAGCTATGTGCGCATGGGATTTCTCATTCCCTTTTGCATGTCAAGTTCCAGCACGGTTGTTATCCGTGCTGCGGCAGTCAGAGATTCTGTGCCCCAACTTACCACACTTGTGGCATTTTCCAGCAAACCTCTTTGTTGCAGGTTTTTGGTTCGAGGCCTGTGGCAAGAACTTCCTCTTTTTGCCATTCTGTTCGTGCTCCACCATGTTGGCATTTTCTATGGACTGATTTACATAGGACTTATCAGCCTTGTGATTCTCCTCTTCGATCCGCAACCTGAAAATCAGGTCCTCAAGAGACATCTCCTTTCGCTTGTGCTTGAGATAGTTCTTGAAGTCCTTCCATCCAGGTGGAAGCTTCTCACTGAACGCTATAACCTGAAATGGTTCACACATCGTCATGTTCTCTGCAGCGATTTTGTGCATTATCACCCGCAGTTCCTGAATTTGACTCACAACTGTCTTGGAGTCAACCATCTTGTAGTCCAGAAATTTTTCAACTACAAACTTCTTGGAGCCGGCATCTTCTGTTTTGTACTTCTTCTCCAAAGCCCCACAGAAATTTGGAAGTCTTGAAGACACAGTGGATATTGTAGAGCGGGTCTACCAAGCCGTTCAAGATGTAGTTTCTGCAGAAATAATCACCCTGAGTCCATGCATCAACCGCAGTAACAGAGTGTGTATCCATAGGTGCCAGCATTAGGACAGTTTTAGTGAGAAACCTGTCCAGCTTCAAGGTGATCAGGTAGAACTGCATCTTCCCTTACCACTTCTTGAATCCAGTTCTACTGAACTTTTCTGGTTTTTCTCACACAGTTATATGCGTGGGCGGAACGACCTTTTTGTGCCGCAACCGATTGTGAAGTCACATTTTGGGTCACTGGTGTTTGTGCACTGAGAAGTCCAATGACATTTTCGTTTTGTGTGTTTTCTATTTTCTGAAACAGTTAAAATTGAACTGTCAGCTGTTTGTTTTTCCGAAATGATAACAATATCTGTAAATAATCTTCACAAAAACTGTTAGAATAGAGAAAAAAATTTGCTTTAAGATTGTTAGTGCTTGAATTTCATAAAATAGGAAACTGCTAACAATGTTTGTGAAGAAATACAATTACAGGAAATAAAAGAACAAACCAGACACTTCAATACAGAGTCGAGATTAAGATATCTGTTCTTAAAGCAATATTCGCCCCGTAGTGTGACAGTGGTTGACGAATTTCCTCCCAGGATACAACTGTATTACCTTTCCCTGAAGAGCAGCACCCTAGCTTTAGATATCTCAGCGAACCGGTAACTGTGTTGTACTCTCAGACTCTAACTCAGAGGAAGAAGAAAAAGGATATTTGAAAACTCTGTGTACTGGTAGACAAAAATTACTGGTTTTATAGGAGAAGAGGAGTAACTGAAGGATCTATTACTCTGTAACAGCAGAGTAATGGTACCAGTTACAGAATTTCAAAAACCGTAACTGATGAGCCATTAATCTGCTGTTACAGAGTAATAGTACCAGTTACTGAATTTGAAAAGCCTCAACAGTAAGCTGGGGAAAATTTTGGAGTGGGGCAAAAAAAATATAGGCCAAGCCAAGCCAGACCAGATCAAACCGAGCCAAGCCGAGCCCAGGCCCTGGGCTGGGCCAGGCCGGGCGCGAGTGCATGTGTGTTTGTAATTTTGGCTAGGTCCTCTCTCCACTACACGTTAGTGGTAACCCCAGGGTTACGCCCTTTAGTCCATTTCTTTAGCTTATATACTAGAGAAATCTTTTCCATCTCCCGATGTGGGACCACCCATTCCAAATTTCCAAGTTAGTACATTCTGAGTACCCAACTTTGGACCTACATTTCTCATTCATATGGAAACCGTTTTTAGCAAATGAGTACACTACAGAATAGTACTCGACGAGAGGAAAGTAATACAATCACTTTCCGGTGCTGCCGGTGGCCGGAACCCACCGAAATCCGGCCCGAAAAATATCCCAAAAATATTTCCAACAATCCATAACTTTAACTCCTTCTCTCAACTGCCATCCCCTTTCCTCTCTCCTACTTCTTCTTCTTCTTCCTCGTTCCCCTTCCTCCTGAACCCACACATCTACCACCCCCGATCCTCGTTGACTCCAGCGCCGCCTTCCCCCCACCACCTCCTCAACCCACCGCCCTCTTCTTCCCCACTGCCATCCCAAGCTCCTTTCTCTCCCTCTCCCCGATGCCCCACACACCCATCACCATCGATTCTCGTCGACTCTAGCGCCGCCTCCCCCCTTACCACCTCCTCGACCAACCGCTCACCGACGACGGCACCTTCGACTGCTCTGCCACCATCCGCCAATGCCAGCCCCTCAACACCACCATCGTAGCCACTCCAAACCAGCACCCTGCCCTAACCACCAGTCGACCTCCATCCTGACCACTACCTCCCCTCATCGCCACCATCTACTCCATCCCGACTGCCGACGGTACTCACCTGGCTGCACCCTCATGTAGTCACCCCCCAAGCGCCCACCGCGCCACCTACTGCTCGAATCTAGCAACATCTCAACACTGTCTACGAACTCGGTAATTTTTTTGACTCTTCAATTATTTTTGATACTGCCAATCATCTATGGAATATTATTTGAATTTTCTGTTGTCTACAAATATTGAGTGTGTGTGCTTCTACTTGCTAATTAGAGTACGAATGTTTATTGCATATCTTACATGCTAAGAACGATTAAGTATAATTGTTGATTGTTAGCCGTGAATCTTTAATTGAGCTTGTTAAACTTATTTCAATTCTTGAAAATCCATCAAACCAATTAGGGGTGATAAGTTTGTTTCAGGAATTGGTACTTCTTCTGACATGGGAATACAAGTACATGTCAAAAATTAAATATATACACATGTCCAGATACATATAGAGCTTATATGAATTTCCTTGTGTATATACCTTTATTTAGTAACTTTACTATTGTAATTAGAAGAGTGTGTAGTTGGCGATCATCCATTACGCATAATGCACACTAAAATGTCACTTAACAAATAAATAACAAATTGAAGTGATGCATTAAGAGTTAGATTTGGGGTATTTGGAAAAGAGTTTACAATTAATAAGTATCTTGTGAATCGAGACTAACCTATGCAATTTTGGTGTTTTATGTTGAGACTCAAATCGAAACTTAAATTCAAATTGCAAATTCTAAACTTACGAGGTGATGAGGACATCAGTTCAAGACGATTAGGGCGTTTCTCATTAGCGCATACATCGTTTAGGACAACTGCTTCATTAGTTTAGTAATTTATTCAGTACTCATATTTGTTTTTTGACAAATATAGCCATATATAGTAGTTTTACGATTTACACTCTTTCTTTTACGCATTAGAATATTTTTGAGATTTTTATCAAGATTTGTTTTGAGCCTATATATAGGCCTTGAGATTAATGAGAAGTAATGCTATTATTGATTAAAAAATTATTGTGATTGAGTTTTGCTCTTCATTAATCTTTTCGTGTGAGATATTGAGATATAATTTTAGGGTTTGTGATAAACTCTAAATTACACCAAAATCCCCAAATTAAACATCCTAACCCTAATTAAAAAAACCCTAATCTTCCCCTTCACCAACAACCGCCACTTCTTCACCAACAGCCACAACTTCTCCACCTTCTTCTTCTTCTTCCTCTTGCATCCCAAGACCCTAACCCTTCAACGTCGTCGTCTTCCTCGCCGCCACTCAGCCCCGTCGAACCCTTGCCGACCTCCTTCCCCACTCGCCACCACCTCCTCGCCCCCCTACCTCATCTCCTCCCCTACTTCTCCTCGCCGCCGTCGCTTCCCGACCACGATCACCGCTCTCACCGCCGCAACCACTGCCTGCCTACCTCTGCCACCCCGTCAACTGCAGTCCCCCCAATTACTGCCCCCCTCCCCCCGCGTCGACTTTGCCACCAGCACTGCCATTAACCGTCGCTGTCGACACAGTTGACCGCCAAGTTCCGCAACCTCATTGCTCCCCCACTACAATTACACACAATCTGCAACCCCGTTAAACTCTTTCCTTTTCTCAAATATTTGGGATACTGTTTTATCATCTCTATAATATTATTTGATTTATCTATTGCCCAAAAATATTATGAGTGTATGTTCTACTTGCCTATTAGTGTACGAATCTTTATTGAATATCTTACATGCTAAGAACGATTAAGTATTACTGTTGATTGATAGGATTGAACTTTTAATTGGGCATGTTAAACTTAACTTATATCTTGAAAATCCATCAAACCGATTAATAATTTTAATTTCTTACTTAATCTGCATTACATGTTGGTAAATTTAATTATTTAAGATCCTTGAAAATTCTCTATTTAGGGCTAAATTTACATCATTTTGGTATCAGAGCGAAGATTGTTAAAATCCTAGTTCTTGTATCATTTAGTCATAATTTTTGCATTCATTGAGTCTTTATTTTTTTAGATCATTTTAGATTAAAAAAAATACAAACTTAGGTGTATTTAGAACGCGTTTTCCCAAATTTTAGCAAACACATGACCCCTAGTTTTTCACCGTTGGTGAATGCATCTCTGCAGTACCATCACAGATTCTAAAGAGCCTATCTTGTCCCTCCCAAACTACCCAATTAGGAACCCTAGACTTCCGCGAGCCCCTCCTCGAACCGAGATGGAAAACTCTGATATTTCCGCTACCCTAACTTCCATTCAAGAAACTCTTGCCAATATCAATCAGAGGCTTAAGCAAGTGGAATTGAATAAAAATGTTGGCCCTGAGCTTCATCGTCAGATCCCTCAAGGGAATGATTGTGACAGCCGATGCCAAAATCGTGACCCTGACGAACAATATAAAAAGAATATTAAGACTGACGTTCCCCATTTTAAAGGCCGTATGGAACCCCAAGCTCAACTCGATTAGATCCGTGCCATGGACCACTACTTTGTGTGGTTTGACATGAGCAAAGCCCTGAAGGTTATATTTGTCATAATGAAATCGACTGGTAAAGCTCAACAACATTGGATTAATCTTGAACATGCCCGTAGAGGCCGAGGTCTAACACCTATATCCACTTGGGAATCCATGAAAGAGAAGCTCACTGAGAGATATGTGCCCCTATCTTTCCATATCCGAATGCTTGATTCGTGGAATCGAACTCTATTAGGGAAGCAAATCCACCCAAGAGTATGTAGATAAGTTCAATGACTTCCTCATTCGGTGCAATGCCTTAGGTAAAGAGAGTGAAGAAAAAACTCTCTCTAGGTTTAGAGCTGGATTACGAGCCAATCTTAGGAATGAGATAATTCATAGAAACGTGGACTCCTTGACTGCAACTTACGCCCTTGTCCTCGATATGGATTTCCTTGAAGCAAGTTTCCATTATAAATCTAGTGATTCGATGGATCATTCCTCTAGAATGACCTCCACTGACCTCTTTAGGCCTAAGCCCCCCTCTTCTTAGTACCCTAATAAATCTTATCCCAGCAATCTTAATTCAAATTCCTATCCACCTAGAAATGACAATAAGGGTAAGAACATCGAAAAAGACTACTCTAAGATAGATCCTCTCACTAAGTGTTATAAATGTAAGGGATACGACCATGTTGTTAGCAATTGTCCCAGCCCCAGTTATGATAAATATAGTAGAGAGTACCACTGTCATCGCTGATGATTCCAAAAATGAGTTTTCCTATACGTCTATTGAAAGCGACGACTTCGGTGAAGAAGAGGATGACCAGTATCTCCACTGTATTCGGTCGCTCTAATCACCTCACTTGAATGTAGTCATATGTGTTTTGTCCCAACCAAAAGAATAAGATGATTGAAGTGCACTGCTATATTTCACACCTTTATGACTATCTAGGAAGCACCAATTTGGGTGCAGGGATGCGGGTGCAAGGGATGCGGGTGCGAGGATGCGGTAATTTCTAAAAATAGTGGGATGCGGGTACGGCTGGAATTCGGCTAATATTTAAATAATTATTTTATATATTATATATTTATATTGATATTGATATTTTTGTATAAAAAATCAAAATCATCGTCAATAATCATTCATTAACCAAGAGATTCAAATGATCTACAAAAGTACTCAATTCATAGTCTATGTTATTCAATAAATTTGATCAATTAATCTATTTTTCTGTCTTCTAATTTTTGTTAATTAATCTATTTTTCTTTCTTCTAATTTTTGTTAGGAATCAAGACTCAAGCATCAAGAACAACAAGCATGGTAAAGGATAACAAGTATCAAGAATAGCAAGTATGGAGAAAGACGAACAAGATGAACAGCAAGAAAGTTGTAACAGCTAGCAAAAACATAAATTAGCAAGAACAACAATTTTTCATTCATTTAATAGCAAGCATGGGAAAAAATTTATGGCAATAAAATGGAACTCATACAGCAAGCAAGAATAGCAAAAGCATGGAACTCATACAACAAGCAAGAACAACAAGCAAGAACAACAAAATTACAGCAAGCATGAAACTCATACAGCAAGCAAGAACAACAAGCAAGAGCAAGTAAGAACAACAAGTAAGGAAAAAAAATTTTAATAGTGAAAAAATTTGTGTCACGCCCCGCTTCCCAAAAGGAATACGGAATACGGATACACGACAAAAGCCCAGCAAATGATTTTCATCATCCATAAGCTGTTCAGGAATCTTTACAATATCTCACGAAATAATCAGGGTCAGAAGCCAGAAAAGTCAACCACATGCACATATTAACCAAATACCAACAAGAATACTTGAAATAAAATATATTAATCTCAAATAGTCATGATCTGAATAACACAATTAATCCTGGGTCACATTGCCCAAATACAAGAATAAATCCAAGTACAAGATATATTATTCAAAGCAAGAAAACAAGAAATAATGATAACAAGATCCAGCATTAATACTTCATGTCACCAATACCGTCTGGAACCTGTTCTCCAAAATCTGCAATTCAACGAATGCAGGAAAGAGAAAAAGAGAAAACACAAGTACTCATCAATTGCAAGTTACGGACCACTTATAATGTAGGATACAAGCACATGGGGAAAACTAACTAATCACATGTCAAAATATAACAACTAGCATGGTAAGGTGAACAAGTGTCATGTAGCATACATCAAGAGTCAAGTAAACAAGTATCTTATAAACATGTGTCAAGTGTCATGTGATCATGTATCAAGTGTCACGTATCAAGTCTCATGTAAACAAGTCTCATGTAGTCAAGTGTCAAGCAAGCATGTCATGTATCATGTATCAGGTAACAGGTAAACAAGTAATCATGTAACAGGATAATCAGGTATATAGGAAATCAGATTATGTCATGTCAAGTCTTGTTATTTTACTATCTATGTAGCACTTCATGCGTCCCATATTATAACACATGGTTGCTATAATAAATAGTTACATTTTAGATTTCGTAGGGGACCATACAGGACAGTGTACTCAAGTATTCACAGAATCACAGAACTTGGTCGGTAAACTTGATCGGTAAACTTGATCGGTAACTTGATCGGTAAACTTGATCGGTAACAGAATATTAACTTGATCGGTAACTTGATCGGTAACATGTCATACAGGAAACACAAGTCGCCTTTCGAGTACACGTTTCTGCACTATCCACTTCTAGATCTTTCCCATTAAAAACCCCGGCTTGATTATTTATTACTATTCTCAAATAGGCAGGTATAACCATGAAACAATGTCATCTAACATAGTATAATCAGTACCAGGTCTAGGGTAACAAATAAGCACGCATAGATGATAGACAGTCACATAAACGAGCAAAACAGTGTATGTTCATATTCAGGATAGCACGACAGTACAGTACTAAAACAGTGATTTTCGTTACTACAGAAATGCAAATCTGGATCCGGCAAAGGATCTAGAAAATAGACATCCACACGAATCCAACGAATATAAATAAGTCATATAGTACTTCACAACATCATAACTCAAAACAGGTTCGAAAACAGAAAACATGTTCAGTCAGAAATCAGGAAAACGAATTCTCAGTCAGAAAAACAACATCAAAACCTCTCAATTAAATCCAGGAAAAATCTGGGCTATTTCCCTGTATGTTTAGTATCAAAATATAAAGTTTCAGAATTTTCTAGTAAGAATAGTTCAGTTATCAAAAATACAAAAACATCAAGTAACATAGTTTAGCAAATCTGGAAATCCCAACACTTTTGTACGAAAACTAAGATATCTCGCATCCAGTGAAACGAAATCCAATTCTGCCAAAGGATATGAAAATAGATAGAATTTACTAACTTTCACATTTCACAAATATTTTTCATACAGTAAAAAGAATCATAGTGAAAATAAGGTTTCCTTATAAAACAGCGAGCAAAATACAGCACATATAAATTTTAGAAACGAGCATGAAACAACACATAAAACTTGTTAATAAAATTCACCAAAATTCTGGGTAATCCCTAACTCAATAAAGAAACACTGACCAAAGTTTCAAATCAAAATAATATGTATAGCATGGTTCTTGAAAATAGTTTGTTATCAAAATTACTGAAAAACAGAATCTCAAAAAGATCGACACTTCTGTACTAAAACAGTCATAACTCAGTCATACGAAATCAAAATCAAGCAAGGTCAGGGGGTTTAAAATAGATGAAATTATCTAAAACTCATATTTTATACTGAAATTAAGATATATACTGACTTTAACACAGTCCAAAACAGTAAACAAAACAGAACAGTGGCAAATTACAGATTTCACCATTAAGAACAAAAACACCATATATTCAAGAATATTGATCCAAACACTTTCAAACTTGAAATAAAGCCTACCAAGCATCTAAACATCATGATTTAGGGTTATTAACATGTCCACACCAAATATATCATATGGGTCTCAATCCAAACACAAATTTGCACACAACTCACACATACATGTTCAAAAATCAAGAATTGGGCGAATCCTAGGTTAATCATGTCCATCTGGTGTCGTGAGTCATCTATGGCCAAATTATCACAATAGAGACAAAACGCATCAAAGAAAACACAATCAAGAATTGTCTCTAGACCCAACTACACTATAGGTGAACTTTTTGACTTGTATTAAACAAATGAATTGGAGTACAAGTTACTTGCCTTAAATCGGGATAAAGAACGACGAACTCAAAAGTAGGAGCAAAACCCACGAACGAAAATTCACGATCTTACGAACGATTCACACGCACACTTGAGCACGCGCAATAAAACTCCAAGAGCACGAGAGCGCGAGGCAGCGAACGGAGAGAAAGCGGGAGGGATGAAGCACGGATGGCGCAAGAGTTTGGGGGAAAAAAAAATAATATTCTGCACGGTGTTGCAATATATAAGGATACATGCAAATAGGGTTTGAAGAATGGGAGGGTTCACAACTGGCGGCGGAAACAGACCCTAGGGTGAGCGGGTCGAAAGCTAGGTTAGTGGGCTCGGGTGCCAGCGGATTGGGGTAAGCAGCTCACGGTTGAGGGGTGGGATTTTATTTTTTTATTTTTTTAGGTAGGGTGTAAACAGGTAAGAAATTTTAGTGGGTAAGTATAATAGGTAGGTTAATAATTGGGTATAAGGTATTATAGATCCTGGGGGAAAATATAATGAGCATCTTAAAAGAATAGGATCTGGGTGGGTGGTAATTAGGATTGGAAATGGTTAATAGTTAGGATTAATGGGTTAGATGGGTTAAAAATTAAGAATGGGTATGGGCTTTAATTGATAAATGGGTTATTGAAAAATATCCAAAAGAACTAAATGGGTTATAGGGTTAATAGGGTATCCAATAAGGGAAAATTTTAGGGTTTATAAAAATCCAATAAGGAAAATACGGTTTATAAAATCAAATAAAAAAATAAACTAACCAATAAAAATATTGTTCATAATAAAAATACAATTTGCATTACAAAATATAATTTATTTAAAATACTACAAATACAAATAACAAATAGAAATGAATTTTTAATAAGAACTCAGACGTAGTAATAATAATTGTAGTAACAGTAACAATGCTAATAATGAAAATCAAAGTAATAATAAAAAAAATAAAATTTGCATAAAATCATAGGAAATAATTACAAATAAGATTATTTATCAAAAACAGATTTTAATAGAAGATCCAAAAAATACATTTTGACAAAAGAACTTGAAAACCGGAAAATAATTTGCAAAAATTTTTAAAATACAGAAAATACACAAAAATACATTTTTGGAAAAACAAGGGTTACAATTTGTGAAGTAATTTTTTTGTGAAGTAATTTGTTATGAGAGATGAACTCATACCTAGGGTTTGTTATGAGAGGAATATGTTACGGCACCCGACGGTGGCAGCGACGGCCACGGAGGAGAGAGGTGACGATGGCTACGGGGAGAGAGGGGCGACGACTACGGATGAGAGAGGCGACAATTACTACGCGGAAAAGAGGTGGTGATGAAAACGAGGGAGAGAGGCGGCGACTGTTACGGGGAAGAGAGGTGGCAAAGGCAATAGGGGAGAGAGGCGGCGATGACTACGGGAAAGAGAGGTGGCGACGGCTACGGGGAAGAGAGGCGGCGAAGGCAACAGGGGAGAGGCAGCGACGGCTAGGGGGAGAGAGGCGGCGGGTTTAGATCGATTTGGGAATTAGGTTTTGATGTGGCTAAAAATAGGGGTTTAATCGAGACCGTCCAAATTGGACACGAATCCTGAAGCCTAGGGGTAAAATAGTAATTTCACCTACAAACGGGTCTGAAGCGGGTACTGGGTCTCCTTCTCACAGATCTAATAACCCGCAAACGGATCCACCTCAACTAGGTGCGGGCTTCAACCCGCAACAAACCCGGTCCAGCAGGATAGAATTAGGGTTTCTGATTAACATTAATCAACGGCCCTGATTCATATCTATCCTTTCACTGGGGATTAGGGATTACATTCCTTATCTATACACAGGAATTACATGCCTAATCTGTTCCCTAAGATGCCTATAAATACCCCCATCCATCTCCATTAAGAGGTAATCAATCTTTCTCCAGTTTTTGCGCTCTTTCATAATCTCTCTGATTACTGACTTGAGCGTCGGAGGGTGCGTCGCCGGGAACAACCCCGGTGTCTCGCACTTTTTGCAGGTGTACGGCGGGAGCGACGATCGAACCCCGACGGAACAGGTATACAGGTTTACTATTCAGTTTCCATAAGAATCCACAAATACTATCTGTTTGCCCCCACACCAAATTTAGCGGCAACAGATTGGCGCCGTCTGTGGGAAACTAACGAATAGAAACCTCTCCTCTTCCCGGTGAACAGATCTTCTCCAGCCATGCCTCCTAGGAAAGTCAGATCAAGAGGGTCTAACAGAGGACCCAACCCCGATCAGCAGCAAGAAGTTCCCATCCAGCCTACCCAACAGCAAGGGCAACTTCCTCCTCCAGCGGAAGACCCGCTCCAACAGGACCTACCTCCTCCAAATCAGCCACCTCTAAAGGGTCCTAACCCCCAAAAACAGCCTCTTCACCAGGAACACGTCTCCATCCACAACGCCTCTACGGACTCTATGGCCTCCCATCATCCCCGAGCCTCTGGTCGCCATAATACCACCCTCAACCGCTAGAAAGATGATGACCTCCGCCGCCATCTGGATGAAAAGCGGGCCCGAGAGGGAGCCTCCCGCCAACACCGTCCGGACGAGCGGTCCCCTCGCCACCGGGAATATAGAAGGTCACCTAACCGAAGGGGTCGGAAAGAATCCCCGAGCACTACCGAAGAAGGCCGCACTCCCCAGCAGGTCGGCAACAGCCCAGGAACAATAAGGCACCCATCACGCGTGCCGAGTTCCAGCAGTTCCAAGCGACCGTCCTACAAGCTCTCAATCTCCGTCCCAACACCAACGCACCCAAGGTTCAATCTCCTCCCCCGGTCCGAAGCCCTCGCTGACGGTCCCCCTCTCCTCGTCCTGCTCCTAGCAACTCCCGGCGTACCCCAAGTCCTCGTCGCTCCTGAAGTTACCATCGCCATAGCCCTCGCTCTCCCCCATACGAAGACGAGTCTAGAGGCTCGGCTGATTACCGTCGGAGGGATGACACCATGTACCGCCGTCTTCATGAAGTAGAGAGGCACCTGGGTCAGATAGACCTAGAAGAGGAGCTTAGGGGGAGGACCCTACGTCCTAGCCGACCCCCTTTCTCCCGAACCATAGTGGACGCACCTGTGCCGTTCGGTTTCAAACCTCCCCAGTTTGAGATTTACACCGGGGAGACCGACACCGTTGATCACATCGAAAGCTTTAAGACCTTGATGCTCCTCCATCAAGCTTCCGATGCCCTCCTCTGCAAAACCTTCCTCGCAACTCTCAAGGGCCCAGCTCGAGAATGGTACTCTCGCCTTGCCCCCTCCTCAATATTCTCCTTCGAGCAGTTCGAGACCCTTTTCGTCACCCATTTCGTAAGCAGCCGTAGAGCTGAGAAGACCAACATCTCACTATTGCACCTCCACCAGAAGAAGGGGGAGAAATTGAGAGACTATGTGAAGAGGTTCACAGCAGAAGCCAGGTCCATAGCATCCCTCGACCAGTCGGTCGCTGCGGTAGCATTTCAATCTAATGTCCTCAATTCCAACCTCCGCTCCTCCCTCGCCAAGAAGCCTCCACAGAACTTTTCCGACCTCCTCCTTCGCAGTGAAAAGTACATCCGGGCCGAAGAGGCCGAGCATCGACCCAAATGGGAGGGGTCTTCCTCCGGGTTGAAGAGAAAGGGAACAGAAGAGGAAGGAGCCAAGAAGCTCCAGAAGGATAATGCCGGCCAGCGCCGACCTCCCCCCAGATTCGAGAAGTTCACTCCCCTCACCACTAATGTCTTAACCATTCTCATGGAAGTCGAAAAGGAAGGGATAATACCTCCTGCTCCGAGGATGAATACCCCCGCCAAGAGGAGAGACAAAGAAAAATGGTGTCGTTATCACCGGGACCACGGGCATGACACCAACGATTGTCGTGCCTTAAAGAACGAGATAGAGGCCCTTATCCAGAGGGGGCAGCTGACCAGGTTTGTAAGAAAGGACCGAGCCGAACTTCCTCCCCCGCCTCGGGGGGCTAACAAGCGTCCGGAACGAGAAGAGATGCCTGACTTTGAGGAAGAGCGAGTCCTCCACCTCATTCATGGGGGCCCAATGGGGGGCTCCTCGAACTCCTCTCGGAAGGCATTTATAAGAGAAGTCAACTCGGTCCGAACCACCCCTCCTCCCAAAGGCCTCAGAGTGCCCGTCACATTCTCCGACGAAGATCTTGAAGGTGTCCGCACCCCTCATTGTGACGCACTCGTCATCAGTCTCCACATGGCGAACTTCAAAGTGGAGAGGATCTTGGTAAACAACGGCAGCTCCGTCAACATCCTCTTCCTTGTTGCTTTTAAAGGCCTAAAGCTCTCCCGAGATAGACTCAAACCCGCCGGCTACACGCTCCATGGGTTCACGGGAGTGCCAGTGACTATTGAGGGGGTAATTACCCTCGACGTAACCGCTGGCAAAACTCCTACTACCCGAACGGAGTCGATGGACTTCATGGTCGTAGATGTCCCAGCAGCCTACAATGTCATTTTGGGTCGGCCCGGCCTGGCTGCCCTTGAAGCCATCCCTTCTGCCTACCATCTCAAAATGAAATTTCCCACTCGGACCGGAGTAGGAGAAGTAAGGGGCAATCGGGAACAGGCCCGCAAGTGCTATATGACCTCTACCCTCAGACCCGTCCTCTCCTTAGAAACTCTGGAAATCCCCCAAGATGTTGCTCGACCAACGTCCGAGCCGGTGGACGAATTGGAGGAAGTGCTCTTCTCTGAGCAGGAGCCGGCCCGCAAGTTCTTTGTCAGCAAGATCCTCCCGTCCGCCCTATACTCAGACATTGTACAATGCATCCGAAGGAATCAAGACCTCTTCGCTTGGTTAGCTGCAGATATGCCCGGTATCTCCGAAGAGCTCTTAGTCCACCGCCTAAGCGTTGATCCGGGGTCCAAACTGGTTCAGCAGAAGAGGCGCAAGTTTGCCCCCGAGCGTCATCTCGCTATTAAAGTGGAGGTAGACAAGGTCTTGAAGGCCCGATTCATACAGGAGGTGAACTATCCTGAGTGGTTATCGAATGTAGTAATGGTGAAGAAGTCCAATGGGACTTGGAGGATTTGTATTGATTTCACCGACCTCAACAAAGCTTGCCCCAAGGACCCATTCCCTCTTCCGAGCATTGACACCCTGATCGATGCAACTTCGAGACAGGAGCTCCTCAGCTTCATGGATGCCTTTTCAGGCTACAATCAGATCCGGATGTTCTCCCCGGATATCCCGAAGACGTCGTTTGTGACCGACCAAGGCCTCTATTGCTACAGAGTCATGCCGTTCGGCCTCAAGAACGCAGGTGCAACATACCAACGCCTGTCAACAAGGTTTTCCAGGCTCAGATCGGCCGGAACATGGAAGTGTACGTTGATGACATGCTTGTGAAAAGCATCCGAGGCGTTGATCATGTGACCGACCTCCAAGAAGAATTTGACATTTTGAGAAAGCACAATATGAGACTCAACCCGAACAAGTGTGCGTTCGGCGTCTCATCAGGGAAGTTCCTTGGCTTCATGGTTAGCCAAAGAGGAATTGAAGCAAACCCGGAGAAGATCAAGGCCATATTGGACATGGCCCCTCCTAGAAATGTTAAAGAAGTTCAGAGATTAACAGGCCGCCTCGCCGCCATAGGACGCTTTCTCTCAAAGTCCGGGGAAAAATGCCTCCCCTTCTTCAAGGCCCTCAGGGGGGCTAAAGGATTCGAATGGGGGCAGCAGCAACAGGAGTCCTTTGACCAGCTCAAGGCTTACCTCATCAATCCCCCTCTCCTCAGCAAACCGATCCCTGGTGAACCCCTCTACCTCTACCCGGTAGCCTCCGAGCAGACCCTCAGTGCAGTTTTAGTGAGGGAAGAAGACCGGGCACAGAAGCCCATCTACCATGTCAGCAAGGTGCTTCGGGATGCTAAGCTCCGATACCCGAAGATTGAAAAGATGGCTTATGCCCTAGTAATGGCTGCGAGAAAGCTTCGCCCGCACTTTCAGTCCCATTCGGTGGTCGTTCTTACCGACCAGCCACTGAAGTAGATCCTCCACAAACCCGAGACTTCGGGTCGCCTTATGAAATGGTCTATCGAGCTGATCCAGCACGATATAACTTATCAGCCTCGGACCGCGATCAAGGCTCAGGCGCTAGCCGAATTCATAGTTAAGAGTACTATCCCCGAGTCCAACCAAACAGTGAAGGGACCACCTGTCTGGTCGGTTTATGTTGACGGATCCTCTTGCGGTGAGGGAAGCGGGGCAGGGTACATCCTGGCAGGCCCAGATGACTTATCCTCCAATACTCCCTCCGTATAAACTTCAAAGCTTCGAACAACGAAGCTGAATACGAGGCATTAATAGCCGGCCTTGGAATGGCCCGAAATGCAGGGGCGCAACGCCTCCGAATCTTTAGCGACTCCCAGCTAGTCGTCAATCAGGTCCTCGGCGAATATGAAGCACGTGATGACAGGATGGTTAAATACTTAGCCAAAGTCAAGAGCCTCATGGCACTGTTTGAAGAGGCCCTCATCCAAAGGATCCCCCGAGAAGAAAATGCTCAGGCCGACGCCCTATCTAAATTAGCCTCCTCTTCCCTTCAAGGTCTTGAGCAGATCGTATTGATAGAAGTCCTCCTGAAGCCGAGCATAGAGGACGAAACACTAGACTCCGTAGAAACACTGCCTGTCCTCCTCGAAGACAATTGGATGAAACTCCTCGTCGAATTCCTAAGGGACGGAATCCTCCCTGAGGATCCCAAGGAAGCACGAAGGGTAAGAACCCGAGCCGAGCGTTACGCACTAATCGGAGGCATCCTGTACAAACGCTCCTTCACCTAGGTGGACGGTCGACCCTACCTGAGGTGCCTCTCCCCCGGGCAAGCAGACTACGCCCTGCAAGAACTTCATGAGGGCATCGGCGGGGCCCATTCTGGCTCCAGAGCCCTGGCGCGCAAAGTGTTGAACTACGGGTATTTCTGGCCCACTCTCCTACGGGACGCCGAACGACACGTTCGGCAATGCAGCTCTTGTCAAAAGCACTCCGACAGCCGATGCCTTCCACAAGCACCACTCACTTCCCTATCAAGTCGCCAGCCCCCGGACAGCTCAAGTTCATAGTCGTGGCAGTCGACTATTTCTCAAAATGGATAGAGGCCGAGCCCCTGGCCACGATTACCGAGAACAAGGTTGTTCAATTTTTCTGGAAGAGCGTGATCTGCTGATTCGGCATCCCCAGGGTCCTAATTACGGACAACGGAACACAATTCACGGGGGCTGCCCTCCGAGCTTTATGTGAAGACCTCGCCATACAACACCGGTTCTCCTCCATCTCCCATCCTCAGTCGAATGGCCAGGCCGAGAATGCCAACCGACAGATCCTTTCAGGTATTAAGAAGAGGTTAGACAAGTGTTCCAAATGCTTGTGGGTCGATCAGCTGCCCAACGTGCTCTGGAATTACCGCACCACGAAGCGGACCCCAACAGGCGAGAGCCCATTCAATCTCACCTACGGGTCCGAGGTCATCATCCCCCTAGAAGTCGGGTTACCCTCTCCTCGTCTGATAGCTTATGAAGAAGAGCAGAACGCTAGGGAGCTCAGAGCAAGTCTAGATCTGATAGACGAAATCCGAGAGAGAGCTGCCATACGCCAGCAAACTTACCGAAGAAGGATCGAGCTAGCATACAACAAAAGAGTCCGCCCAACGGACCTCAAAGAAGGGGACTTGGTCCTCCGAAAGTTGGACATCTCGTTCCCTAGTCAGAAAAGCAAGTTGGCCCCGAACTGGGAGGGACCTTACAAGATTTCTAAAGAAATCCGCCCCGGCACATACAGACTAGAAGATCTCGAAGGCAGGGAGATTCCCAGGACTTGGAATGCCGACCATCTCTTAAAATACCAAGAGAGAGCAACAACGCCTCTCTAAGTAATTCGAGATGTCGAACCATTCCTTTCCTGTTACTTGTAGTAATTTTCTTTTATTTTTCCTTGTAATAACGGCTAGCAACTTTAGAAGCAGCCGATCATTGGATATTAATAAATAAAGTTTTTTCATACTTTTGCTACTGTTACATCTCTGCTTTTAACTCTTCAATCTAACGATGGTTCGGAGTCCAACACTCGGCTCGACTTTACTTCCCCGGCTCGCCCATAGGCGAGCCAGAAGTAGATCGCCGTTCGGAATTGCTCCCACAGCCATCAAACTAACCTAACGATGGTCGGGGTCTTATGGCTCGACTTTACTTCACCGGCTCATCCTCAAGCGGGCCGGAGGTAGATGGCCATTCCGAAATGCCCCCACGACCATCGAGCCGAGCGGACGAGGTACCGACCCTCGTATATGGCGAAAAAACCTTCCGAGGCGAAACCACCATCAGATCGTCTCAAAATGTGTGCTAGAGTGTGATGAACGGATATGATTAAGCCACGTGTCCACAAAACGACAAGATAACGTTTTCTTGGGAACTGGACCCCCTCAAGAATCGTGCCACCATCCAACGGCTCTGATCACCTCACTTCGCTCGGCCCCAAACGCCGAGCGACAGGCAACCAGAACCAACCTTCGGCAAAAGCCACTCCGGTTACCGGGCTACGAAAGCGCAGCCGACCCGTGCCGAGCAAGTATCTAGCCGAGCCTCGAAAGAAAGTTTGAGTTAAGGTTTAGGGGACTTTCCCCTCGGTTCCGAACTTGGGTCATCACCTCATCCACCGTGATCTCCCCTGACCCTGACACCCACATCGGAGCCGTCAGAATCAGGAGAAGATCATGGTGGAAGAGCGACCACCCGTCCTCCCGAAGCAACCTCCCCCAAGGTTCCGGACTTCGGTCACCACCTCTTCTACCGTGACCTCCCCCGATCCTGACCCCCACATCGGAGCCGTCAGAATCGGGAGAAGATCATGGTTGAAGAACGGCAACCCATCCTCCCGAAGAGCCTTTCCCTCGGGTCCGACTACGGTCGCCAACTCTTCTGCCTTGTCCTCCCCCGCCCCTGACACCCACATCGTTACCGTCAGGAACGGGACAAGAACAAGGCAGAAGGGTGACCACCCCTCCGAACCTCTCGAGATCAAAATTTTTCAAGGTTGGCATCTGCCCAAGGGCAGACACCATCGATGCCACTAAAGCTCAAGACTGCAATGACTAAAACTACAAGGGGGGTGTGGTACTTATAGCCTTCCCCCAAGAGACTATCATTATGACCCTCGGGAGTCCAACAGTCGCGCCTAGGAAGCTGAAGCGCCGCGTATTAATTAAAAGGCACCACTCTCAACGCCCTTGGGAAGGTGGAACGCCCCCACGGATCCCGGAGCACCATTAATGCTGTTAGGGAACTGGTCCCATCTTTTCAGAACGACGCTCGGACGACCAAGGGCCCGCACTCCTAATCAGGCCGCGTGGCCGCAACTTCGAAACAGCTGTACCTTAGCCGCCGCACCGAGCCGCACCTGAAGGCGCCGAGCAAGATTCAGAACCGTGGCAAAAGTGTGAGTTTCGAGGCCAAGATGCTCGATGAAGCAAACACTCACCTCGCGGTTCATTTCAAGCCTACCCTAGCTAGCGCGATTACATCACAAGAAGCCAGCAAAGGACAGTTTGGGTAAATCAACTCCAATTTTATTAATATAACTTGGATAAATTTACAAAAAGTACAACAAAACACAGTTCGGAAGTCCAAAGACAAGACACGACCCGTTTACTGCCTCCGCGGAAGGGGGACGCTCCGGTTCAGTGACACCTTGGGTCGGCGCTTCTTGACCTCCGAGCTCGTCTCTAGACCGACGAATCGAGACGCCCCCTCGCCGCTGACCCTGACAGTCGCTCCAACCGAAGCACCACTTGAAGACACCGCTACCCCACTTTGGGCGTCGGCGGCTGTCCTACCTATGATGGGGGTTCGACTCGCGACTTGATAGAATGTAATCCCTCGCTCAATCTCTTCGCGAGTGCACGAGGTGCTCCGGACGTTAGCCCTCACCGGCTGAGGCTTGAGCCGAGCAACCTCTTCCTCCAGTTCGACGATCCGGTCCTTCAGCGTGTCGTCCTTCACAATCACTTTGAATCGAGGAAGTTTCGCCGAACCAGGATACTCGGCGCTATCGGATATAATGCGGCGCAAGTGGATCACCTCGATGCTCTTGTCGACTGTCACCCTTTGCAACTGTTCTACCTTCCTTGCGAAGTCATCTCGTTCGGCCGAAACCCGAACCAACTCTTCCTCTTTCGCAGATAGTTCGGCCTCGACTATCTGCAGATGGTGCAGCTCGACCAACAGCTCACTGTTCCTCTTCTCTACATTGTAAAGTATTCTCCTCGTCAGATGAACCTCGCCCTCGAGACGATCCTCCCGGGACTGCTGAAATAGTTCTGCGCGGCGCCGAGCCGCCGCGGTGATAAGAGTATGCTCGGCAATCTGAAATGAAAAAGGGACAACATTGAAGTACTATATGGCCGAACCAAACACTTAGACAGAAGTCCAAATTCAAAACGCAACACTTTTTCATTCATCAAAAGCGGTGGCCAGTCCGCAAAAGGCATTACACTGTTTGAAAGAAAAAACGAAACAAAAAACTACAAAAAAAAAATTTACGAGGGGATCAGGGGTCCACCTGCGTCGCCGCTTCGACCACGGGCGCGTCGACAGATGGCCCCTCGATCCTCCCCTCGACCTGGGCGTTCACCACAGGTGGGTCGGCCTCCTCCTCCTCGTCATCGCCTTCGACCTCGTCGCCTTCGCCTCCCTCCTCCTCACCGCCTGAGGGCGACCCGGGCCACAGTCTGTAGCCGACCCGCTCAAAGCCGGGGACACGATCCTGAACATGGTCGAGTGCCCTCTGATAGGACCTCTCCATGTTTTTGGCCATGTGTTTCTTCGCCTCAGCCTCGACCTCGGCCTCTACCTCGGCCCTAATCTTCACGGCCAGCACCTCCTTCTCCGCCTTCAGGTCGGCCAGAGACTTCGCCGATGCGGCCAGCTCCTCAGCAGCCTTTGTGGCCATGGCAGACTCCGCATCAAGTCGCCCCTTGACTCTCTCCAAGTCCGCCACAAGATCGGCGACCCGGACTTCCAAGGCCTCGACCCGCCGCTGCTCAGCCTCGAGCTGCAGAACCGCCTTGACCTTCTCCGCCCTGTCTTTGTCGCTGGCAGCCTTCAGCTCCTTCTCCTGCTCGGCGAACGTCTCGAGAAGGTGGCCGAAGTGGCAGGTGGCCTGTAAAGACAACGATCAGAGCAATGTGCAAGCCGAGCAGAAAACTTGAAGAAATTCGCAAAGACAAACTTACCGACACGAGCGACCGAGCCACTTCATAGGTGTCGTCGCCGACCGTCCCCTGCTTTCAGTGCAGCTCTGTCCTTCGGCGTCGCCAAGTGCTTAACGACCTGCACCGACATCTGCGAGTTGTCGAGGAATCCGTCGTGATTCTTCACCTGCCAGTTCGGCACAAACAACTGCTTGTGCTGCTCGGTCAGGATTTCCTCAGCCGCTTTAGTCAACGGTGGAGCCTCAAGCGTCAGCGCCGCGTTAACATCGAAGGCCCCCCCAACCATGGTCGGGGCCACGGGGATCGTGGGCTCCTCGGCGACGACCACCTCCGAAGGCACCTCGGTAGCCGGAGGAGGTGGGGTGGTGGTCGGGGCAGCCTTGGGCGTGGAGTCGACGAGGCAGCCGCCGTCGTCCTCTTCCTCTTCCTGCCCCCGGCCAAATTGGACCTATCAGCCATCATAGCATTGAAATCAATCTTCATCGCTTCTGCATCGGACAACAAAAAACGAGTCAGCAAGACGAACTAAAAACTTGGGGGAAAAACGAAAATAAAAGAGATGTCAGGAGCATACTCGGGTCGATGGGGCTAAGGCCGGACCCGAACAGCACCTCCTCCGTCAACTCCCTCTAACTCAGCAAGGGAAGGGCCATGATCTTCCTCGCCACCTCCTCCTCGGCCGCAGACAGTACAGGGTCGGCTCTCGAAAATTTCGGCACCTCCACTTTCCACCGGGTCGGAATGTGCCGTATCGCCTCACCCCTTAGTATAAAATACTTCTCTTTCCAACCCTTAATTGAGTCCGGGTTTTCTATGATCCTAACACCCTTCCTCGGCCCCAAGTAGTACCGATGCTCCGTCTTGTGCATCCGGTTGATCCGATACAGGCCTCGGAAGACTGTTAGGTCCGGCTCTACTTCAGCTTTGCGGCACTGAAGCAAGAAAGCATTCACGTGACGCCATGTGTTCGGCATGAATTAGGTCGGCGCGAGGCAGAACCAGCCGAGGATCTGGAGGATGAAAGGATGCAGCGGAAAACGTAGTCCGGCATTCAAGGAGTTGAAGTCGAACATGCACATGTCCGACGATGACAGCTTGGAATTCGCTCGCATCCCGGGGCCAGGGATCATCAGCTTGTACTCCGGAGAGATGGCGAATCCCTTTCTGATCCGAAGGAGATCCCTCTCGGATAACACCGAAATGAGCTCGTCGGCTTCGGTGGGAAGGGCCGGGTTAGGTTCTTCGACGACTTTCGACTTTCCGTATACCGCTTTCTCCAAAAGGTCGCCCTCGTACTGCCTGACCCCCGAATGCCCGGACCGAACAGAGGGATATCGTCCCATCTCGGGGGCTTGCTTCGGGTTCTCCATAATCACCTCAACCACGGGAGATTGGGTCGCCATCCTCCTCTTCTTCTTCTCCTGCCTCGCCTCGGTAGCTGACGGCTCGGCGATCTGCTTTCCCTTCCTTCGGACCTCCGCCCTTCTCGTCTCCTCGGCACCATCATCGCCCGAAGATGAGGTCCCACTCCCCGAGTTCACTCTTGACATCTCTAGAAAAAAGCTAAGGCTAAGTAGACTGACCTTTGAAGTGACGTTCACGGTCGGAATGCGCTCGCCGAAAATCGCCTGGCCCACGCGACAGCTAACGTCACCACCTTGGAGCAAGAGTCGCCGCTAGTAGAGAACTTAGAGAACAAAAGTGAAATCTTGGAGTGAAAAGTAAGAAATGAGCTTGGGGGTGGGGGAGTGAAAACTTATAACCCCAAGGGATAGTGGGCCTCCTTGGGAACCTCAAAGGCCCACTAAGAAGCCAAAGCGCCAAGCAGAAAGTTGCGACGTTACGAAAAGCGAAAAACTCTTCAAATCACTCAAGTCAACGACTCGGCCACCAATCTGCCAAGCCGAGCTATCGAACGGCCCGACTAAGCAACCGAGCTACTGAGTTCCTTCAAAATGTCCAACTCAATGCCTCGGCCAACAGCACTGAGGCTCCGAGCCGAGATGACGAGGAACCGACCCTCGTATATGGAGAAAAATCCTTCCGAGGTGAAGTCACCGTCGGATCTCTCCAAAATTCGCGTCAGAATTCGATGGACGGTTCAGATTGCGCCACGCCCACAAAACGACAAGATAACGTTTTCTCGTGATCTGAACCCCATCCTCGTGATGCGCACCATGATGGACGGACCAGATCCGCCCACGTGTACCTTCCGAACTGCCTGCCATCGGCCTGCTCAACCGAGCTACCGAACAGCTCAGTCGAGCAGCCGAGCCACTGGGCTCGAAAAAACGGTACAATCAAGAGACGCTTCCTTCAAAATATCCAACTCAATGCCTCGGCCAACAGCCCTGAGGCTTCGAGCCGAGATGACGAGGAACTGACCCTCGTATATGGAGAAAAATCCTTCCGAGGCGAAGTCACCGTCGGATCTCTCCAAAATTCGCGTCAGAATTCGATGGACGGTTCAGATTGTGCCACGCCCACAAAACGACAAGATAATGTTTTCTCGTGATCTGAAACCCATCCTCGTGATGCGCACCATGATGGACGGACCAGATCCGCCCACGTGTACCTTCCGAACTGCCTGCCATCGGCCTGCTCAACCGAGCTACCGAACAGCTTAGTCGAGCGGCCGAGCCACTGGGCTCGGAAAAGTGACACCAATAAGAGGCGCAACCTTCAAATTACCCAACTCAGCACCTCGGCGTACGCCACTCAAACTCCGAGCCGAGATGACGAGGAACCGACCCTCGTATATGGCGAAAAAACTCGCCGACCCATATCAGCCGTTGGATCTTGTCGAAAAGCGCGCTCGTCGTGATGGACGGTTCAGATCTTGCCACGTCCACTAAATGACAAGATAATGTTTTTTGGGGATCTGCGCTGAGAGGGACGCTTGGGATCACGCCACGTACCTCGGCTAATTCCGAACTAAATGTGCAGAGCCGAGAGGACGAGAAACCGATCCTCTTATGCTGCGGAAGACTCTGCCGAGACGAGAGGACGAGGAACCGATCCTCTCACACCGCGGAAGAGTCTGCCGAGCTGAGAGGACGAGGAACCGATCCTCTTATGCCGCGGAAGACTCTGCCGAGCCGAGAGGACGAGGAACCGATCCTCTTACGCCGCAGAAGAGTATGCCGAGCCGAGAGGACGAGGAACCGACCCTCGTATATGGCAAAAAAATGCTCCGACCCATATCAGCCGTTGGATCTTGTCGAAAAGCGCGCTCGTCATGATGGACGGTTCAGATCTCGCCACGTCCACTACACGACAGGATAGCATTTTATGGGGATCCACGCTGAGATGGACGGCCCAGATGATGCGCTGACCCTCTGAGCCGAGGAGCCGAGGAGCCGACCCTCGTATACGGCAAAAAAGCCTGCCGAGGAACGGGGACCGTCTGATTACTCAGAAATTCGCGCTCTGCGCTGATCGAAGGTCCAGATTACGCCACGTCATAAATTAGTATTTAAAAATCGATTTTCATTTATTTAAATCGTTTTATTTATTTAAAAATTGCGAAAAATTGCTAAAAGTTCGGGAAAATTAGCTAAAAATTCTAGACAATAATTAAAAATTCGGGGTATATTTTTGAACCCCTGAACGAACAATTATTGCCTAGAATGTACTGTTAAGCCCCCCGAACGATTAGTTAACACATCGCAAAATTAAATAAATAGCCCAAAAAAATAGATAAAAAATCGATACGGCCTCGGAACATCGTATGGCTTCAAAAAAGAAGAAGTTACCTTACCACCCACTTCAGGATTCAAAATCACCCATTCGGACTCCGAAACAACTCCACTAGCCACTAAAACAGTCAAACTACTCCTCAAAGACTGATCGCCCTCAGCCTTTAGGAGTGGGGGGCTCGTGATGTGGCTAAAAATAGGGGTTTAATCGAGACCGTCCAAATTGGACACGAATCCTGAAGCCCAGGGGTAAAATAGTAATTTCACCTACAAACGGGTCTGAAGCGGGTACTGGGTCTCCTTCTCACAGATCCAATAACCCGCGAACGGATCCACCTCAACTGGGTGCGGGCTTCAACCCGCAACAAACCCGGTCCAGCAGGATAGAATCAGGGTTTCTGATTAACATTAATCAACGGCCCTGATTCATATCTATCCTTTCACTGGGGATTAGGGATTACATTCCTTATCTATACACAGGAATTACATGCCTAATCTGTTCCCTAAGACGCCTATAAATACCCTCCATCCATCTCCATTAAGAGGTAATCAATCTTTCTCCAGTTTTTGCGCTCTTTCATAATCTCTCTGATTACTGACTTGAGCGTCGGAGGGTGCGTCGCCGGGAACAACCCCGGTGTCTCGCACTTTTTGCAGGTGTACGGCGGGAGCGACGATCGAACCCCGACGGAACAGGTATACAGGTTTACTATTCAGTTTCCCTAAGAATTCACAAATACTATCTGTTTGCCCCCACACCAAATTTAGCGGCAACAGGTTTAAAGAAAGAGGGAGAGAGATGTGAGAAAGAAGAGTTTGCCTCTTTTTTTTTTATTTATCTTGAACACCTACCCGCACCCTACCCGCACCCGTTTGAGTTTTTAATATAAAATAATGGGTGCGTGTCCTGCCGCACCCCGTACGAATCCCGCCGCACCCGCGCCACACCCAAATCCGATACGAATCCGATTTGGGTGTGAGCACCTACGTAAAGAGTCTGTGCTTCCTAAACGACTATAGGTGGCAAAAACTGTAAGGTGATTGTTGACAGTGGGAGCTGCGTTAACGCTGTCTCTTCTGCAGTCTTAGCTAAGACCGGACTTAAGGTTGAACCTCATCCACGCCCATACAAAGTATCTTGGATTGATGTGACAACTCCAAGTAATACATCGATGTTTGGTCCCTGTGGACTTCAAAGCTTACAAAGAGCAAATTTGGTGTGATGTGCTCAAAATGGATATGGGTCAAGTCATTTTAGGGAGACCTTGGTTATACGACCACGATGTGACCATATATGGTTTGATCCAACCAATGTGTATTTCAGCACGACGGACTAAAATTAAAACTCATACCCGTGAGACCGCGAACTGGTCCGACTGAAACAACACTAGCTCCCTTGAGAAAGGGTAAGGAAGTAACGTATATGGGTGAAAAGGAACTCACGAAAGAAATTGACAAAGGGACTACAATTCTTCTACTCACAGAGAGAGAAGTCCCTAAAGATCCTAAGTCACTTATTCCGCCTCAAGTTAATCCTGCCTTAAAGAAATTTGCAGATGTGTTTCTTACTGACCTCCCCAACATTTGCCCCCACTGCGTGATGTCCAACACGCTATTGATCTGGTTCCGGGAGCGAGTCTACCTAACGCGCCACATTATCGGATGAATCCGACAGAACATGCTGAGTTGAAAAGGCAAGTTGATGTGTTATTAGCAAAGGGCTTCATCAGAGAAAGCTTAAGTCCTTACTCTGTTGTCGCTCTATTGACACCAAAGAAAGATGAAACCTGGCATATGTGTGTGGATAGCCGTGCCATAAACAAGATCACGGTAAAGTACCGTTTTCCATTACCCGTTTGGATGACATGTTGGACATGATGTCTGGTGGCAGAATCTTTTCCAATATTGATCTTAAAAGTGGCTACCACCAAATACGTATTCGGCCTTGGCGATGAATGGAAGACCGCCTTCAAGATGAAACTCATGTATGGAATTGAATTTTGGAAAAGAGATGAGAATTTATTTGAACTATGAAAAGACTATATGAGTATGAAAACTCAAATTTTTGGGATTATGAATTGAAATTGAGAACTAGGATGTAGCTAAGCCTCATACCGGCATTGAAAAGAAATAAGGGAGAGCTTCAACTCCGAACTTGCTGTTTAAGTGAGAGAATTAACGATTGTGGGTGCAGTTCCGAATGGCGAACCACTTCTAACTCGCTGAAGAGCAAGTTATTTGAAGCGGAATTGAGCCAAGTGTTGGACTCCGAACTCGTCGTTTAAGAGAGTATCAACGGTTGTGGGAGCAATTCCGAATGGCGAACCACTTCTAACTCATGTCGTTTGGAATGACGAATGCCCTAAGCACATTTGTGAGAATCATGACGCAAGTACTCCGTCACTCTATGGATAAGTTCCTTGTGGTGTATTTTGATGATATTCTCATTTACAGCCGATCCGTTAGGCAACATCTTGACCATTTGAGACATGTCTGTAGTATTTTGAGGAATGAACAACTTTATACTAATCCTATCAAATGTACCTTTCTCTCCGATCAGACTATCTTTTTGGGATTTATTGTTTCTACCAGAGGAAGTACCACTGACCCAGAAAAGATACGAGCTATTACTGAGTGGCCTGAGCCCTGCAATATTTGTGATGTGCAGAGTTTTCATGATCTTACCACCTTCTATCATCGGTTTGTGCAAGAATTTAGCACAATCATGGCTTTGATAACTGACTATTTGAAGAAAGGTGAATTCGTCTGGTCGAAAGAAGTCACGAAAGCCTTCGAAGAGATTAAGAAAAGAATGACTCAGACACCTGTCATGAGGTTGCCTGATTTCACTAATGTCTTTGAAGTAACGAGTGATACTTCTGGTATTGGTATAGGAGGAGTTCTCAGTCAAGAAAGTCATCTTGTTGCTTATTTAAGCGAAAAGCTAACGAAGCAAAACAAAAATACTCCACTTGTAACAAGGAGTTCTATGCGGTAATTCAATTACTTTGCTATTGGCAACATTACCTCCTGCCGCAAGAATTCGTCATTTTCTCATACAATGAGGCCTTAAGATTCCTTAATTCTCAACAAAAGTTGAGTCTGAGACATGCTCGATGGATAGAGTTCTTACAAGAATATTCGTATACCATTAGGCATACAAAAGAGATTGATATTAAGGCCGCGGATGCGCTAAGTCTTTGTCACATGATCTTATCTACACTGCGTACCGAAATTATGATTTTGAGAGATTAAAAGATGAGTATGCCTCTTGTCTAGATTTTCACGAGATCTATACCTCTTTGAAGGATGACATCACTCGAGTGATAGATGATTATTTCTTGAAAGATGATTATCTCTTCTATCACTCCAAATTGTGCATTCCTAGTACATCATTACGAGAGTATCTTATTTGGGAATTGCACACTGGTGGTCTTGCTGGACACTTTGGGCATAGCAAGACCATTGATGCTGTGGAACACAGATTTTACTGACCTAAACTAAAGAGAGATGTTATGAGACTTGTTAACAGGTGTCATACTTGTCAACTTGCCAAACAACAAAAACAAAACACAGGCCTGCATACTCTGTTACTTGTTCCCAGTCGCCCTTGGAAAGATGTGAGTATGGATTTCGTGTTAGGTTTACTGAAAATACAAAAGAAATACGATTCCATTATTGTCATCATAGACCGTTTTTCTAAAATGGCTCAATTTCTCCCATGCTCGAAAACTTTTGATGCATCTCATGTAGCTCAGATCTTCATTGATAACATTGTGAATCTACATAGGTTGCCAAAAACCATTGTGTCTGATAGGGATGTGAAATTCACGAGTTATTTTTGGAAGACCCTATGGCACAAGATGGGTACGAAATTGAAGTTCTCTTCAGCCTTCCACCCACAGACTGATGGACAGACTGAGGTTGTCAATCGGAATCTTAGCAATCTCTTACGTACTCTTATGGGAGAAAATTTAGGAACTTGGGACTTGAAATTGACTGTTGCTGAATTTTCCTATAACACATTTAAAAATATAAACACCGGCATGAGTCCACACAAAGTTGTTCATGGTTATCATCCTAGGCAGCCCATAGATCTTGTCCCCATGTTAGAACATCACAGAGTCTCAGAGTCTGCATCTACATTTGTATCCCGTATTCATGACTTGCATAGAAAAATTTCAAAGAAAATTAATGAAAATAATTTTAACTACAAGCTAAGAGCAGATATCAGAGAAAAAAAAAGTTAAAATTTTTAATGTGGGTGAAGAAGTGATGGTTCGGATTCGTCCGGAACGGTTTCCAGCTGGATCCGTTAAGAAGTTGAATGCATGTGTTGTAGGCCCATTTAAAATTCTTCATAAAATCAACGATAATGTCTATGTCGTTGACCTTCATGAAGGTTTTAGCATAAGTAAGACTTTCAATATTGAAGATCTAATACCCTATGAAGGCTTATAATTTAACCCTAGAAATCTTCTTATAGATGAGCCTACCCAGCAGCCTACTGGTGAGTTTCCCACATTACCCCCACTATCTGATACTACATACCCACCGACATAAACATTGGATAATATTTTAGATGATTAGATAATATCTAATAAAGATTGTGGTATTTGTTGACTCTTGGTTTGGTGTGCACAAAACGTGTCTATAAATACTAATAAGTTCAAATTGAGTTGTTCAGATTTTCAGGATCAAATAATATCAATAAGAGATCCAAGAGAGATTCAAGAATATTCAAATAAGGAAAGTAATAGAGAAAGATTGCAAAATCAAGCAAAAGAAGAAGATATTCAAAAAGAGCACATGATTGATTAGTGTCCAAGAAAGCTATTAAGACCAGTTGCTATCATTCTATATTTGTGAGATTTTATCTATATTTAATTGATTGGTGATTGATTAGTTTTTGGAAAGAATATAAAGTGGATTCATCATGAAACACCGCGATAACGGTCGACCGCACCTCATGACGGTCGACTGCCTCAGAGTCAACTGCACTTCACGGTTACGTAAGAAGCAATCGACCCTTCATCTCTCGACTTTACGTTAGAGAGATGAACGGTCGACTGCACCGAAAGTGCAGTCGACCGAACTTTGTGTTGTTCACATTTTTGGAATGTATCTTTTCTATTTTTGATCGATACACTTCCCAGTCTATATATTTGGACGAACCCACAGTGTATTCTTCACCTATTACTTCTGAGAAAAATCTGCTGAACTAATCTTTCAACAATCAATCCGAGTTTGTGTGATAACTATTTGCATTCTTCAGTCAGGATCATTAAAGATCTTGAAATTTTTCTTTTTCTTCCACTTCGGTGAGATTGACTGGACTTGTGTTAGAAGTCTTGTGGGTGTAATAGGTCTCTCGGCCCGAATCCGAGAATCACTGTAAAAGGGTTGTATAGTGGAATGCTTGTGGCGGAGAATTGCTACGAGTAGGAGGTGTGGACGTAGCCCTGGGGGTCGAACCCACGTTATATCGCTGCGTCACTTATGCTATCTGTGTTTGCTCTTCTTATCTCTTGTTATTTACTCTGCACTTTACTTTAATTTTTTAATTCCGCACAATCACCTTATTCACCCTTCCAGGGTGATTTACAGTGGTATCAGAGCGAGGTGCTTATCAAAAGTTTAAAAGCTTAAGCAAAAGGTCCAATGGCCAAAATTCCTCCTCCCGAAAACTTGTACTCATCGGAGCCATTCGTCTCCAATGGGACAAGTCTTACACACTCACCATTTTTTGATGGAAAATGCTATGATGTTTGGAAAGTTCATATGTCTTATTTTCTACATATGCTTGGAGAAGAAGTATGGAATGTGTGCATTAATAAAACAGACATTCCGGTTAGCGACAGAAAGACAGCTTTCACAAAAGCAGAGCTAGCACTCAAGAAGGAAAATTCCAAAGCTATGATGGCTCTCTATGCAGGGTTGAATAACGATGAACTAATGCGATGCGGGCAAAACTGTAAGATAGCATACGAGATTTGGAACAACATGCTGAAGCGGAGGGAACCGCCATTGAGGTAAAAGCTAAAGTAAATTTATATTTTGTTAAGTTTGATGTGTTTTGTATGTTGCCAGGAGAAAATGTGGATCAAATGCTTACCCACTTCAACATTATTGCCCACAAACTTGAGAGCTTAGGTAAAGGGTTGGATGATGACCGAAAGGTTGGAAAACTCATAAGCTGTCTCACGCCAGAATGGGATGTAAAGGCTGCTGCAATGAGGGAGACCCTTGAAGAAAAGAGATTCGACTACTACAAATTCCAAGAGAAGCTGAAGACATACGAGATGGAGATGACGGAAACTAAAAGGTACAGACAGAACATCGGGATTGAACCAAAAACCGAAGAGAAGACCATCGCCCTAAAAGCAGAAAAATCTCGACCATCAAAAATGGATTCAGACCATGAGGGGTCAGACGAGGACATCGCCCTATTGACTAAGTAGTTTCGTAAGTATCTCAAACATAAAAAATAAGGTAGGTACCAAGAAGAAAGAGAGAAGGATAAGGATGATGTATGATATAAGTGCAAGAATCCTGGACACATCCGTGCAAATTGCCCTGTCTCACAGGACAGGAATAGAGACTACTACCGCTCAAACCCGGGTCTGAAAAAGAAGGCGTTGAAGGCAACATGACTTGACTCAGATTCAAGTGAGGAAGAGCAAGGTTACAATGATGTCGGCTTCATGGCTCTTGGGAATGGTGAGGTGCAATCACCATCCCAAGAAGAGGTAATCGAAGAACCTACTTATGATGAGCTAGTAGACATGTGCAATGGATTAAAAGACAATGCAAAAAAACTAAGTCGTGAACTAAGGCAATATAAACAAATTCCGAATGAAACACATGACTCTTGTATTACTAGAAATCAAAAGCTAAAAAATAAAAATGCTTTGATCAAGGAAAAATTTGAGTCATTTAGAAAAGATCATGATGTATTGCTAGAGGAAAATGAACTTTTAAAACAAGAAATTCAAGAATCCTTAGCAACACATTATGAACACTTAAAAGAAATTCATGAGAAATCTGTTTATATTGCTAAATTCACAGATGATTTAAAAGAATGCAAAAGAAAATTTGATAAGGTAGTGGAAGGTTGTAATGAAGCTCTTGAAAAAAATAGAATTCTTGATGCTACACTAAACACTCTTCGTTGGAACACAAAAAACGATGAGATGACTAGGAAAAGACTTTGTAAAAGAGTAATTGAGCTTGAAAAAATTGTTGAAAAATATGAAGGGCCCAGTTACCTTATTACAAAAAATTCAAGATCCTATCATGATAAACGAGGGCTTGGTTACGAAGAGTCAATACACCTTCAAAAATCTAAATCATCATGTCATACACACTTGCACAGTCACCAACATAATCACAAACCAACTCAAAATTATGCAAGTGTGCATGACTCAAGACATAGTCGTATCATATGTCATTACTGCTGTAGACTAGGACATATTTCTTGTAACTGTCCATTAAAAAGGAATACTAATTTTGTGTGGATAAGAAAGGATGTAAATGCAGGTTCAAAACAAACTTGGGCACGCAAAATTATACCTACTAATCTTGATGTAGGTACCTCAACGTATCAAGACTAAAGATCGGTGGTACCTTGATAGTGGATGCTCAAATCATATGACAGGTGATAGCAGATACTTTACATCACTATCAAGGGAAAAAGGGAAGGACATCATCTTTGAAGATAATAGCACTGGTCAAACCAATGGTAAAGGTAAAATAAACTTTACTTCTTCATGCTCCATTAATTACTGTCAGCCAATTATGTGATAAAAGTTACATTGTTACTTTTGATAAAAATACATGCACTGTACTATATAACAATAAATCTTATTTACTTATCGCTAACCGATGTAACAATGTATATGCTATAAATTCTAATGAATTAGAACAGGAAAATATGAGGTGCTTTGTCGCAAGAAATGAGGATGGTTGGTTATGACATTGAAGACTTGGACACACGACCATGGACAATCTCAACAAACTTGTAACCAAGGAGCTTGTGAGGGGGATCACTAAAATCAAATTTCAGAAAGATAAACCGTGTGAGTCGTGCCAATACGATAAGCAAACTAAAAGTTCTCACAAACCCAAGAAAATGGTATCAACTTCTACACCGCTTGAACTCTTGCACATGGATCTTTTTGGACCATCACGATTACGTAGTAATTGAGGTGCACGATATGCCATTGTAATTGTTGATGATTATAGTAGATTTACTTGGGTTGCCTTTTTGCCACAAAAAGATGACACATTATATGTGTTTCAAAAATTCTGTCGTAGAGTGGAAAATAAGAAAAGTCTCACCATTGTTACTATTCGTAGTGATCATGGTGGAGAATTTCAAAACAAACTCTTCACATCATTTTGTGATAAAAAGGGAATAAAACATGAGTTCGCTTGTCCTCGCACTCCCCAATAAAATGGGGTTGTTGAAAGGAAAAATCGATCTCGTCAAGAAATGGCCCAAACCATGCTTAGTCAAAAAGATTTACCTAAATCATTTTAGGCAGAGGCTGTCAATACAGCATGTTATACAATTAACCAAGTAATCATTAGGAAATATCTTAAGAAAACACCTTTTGAACTATATTGTGGCAAAATTCCCAACTTAAGTTACTTTCGCGTCTTCGGATGTAAAGTGTTTATTTTAAATACTCTTGATAATTTGGCAAAATTTGATCGTAAAAGTGATGAAGGTGTATTCCTAGGATATTCTCTAAATAGCAAAGCATGTTGTGTTTTTAATAAAAGAATGTGCACAATTCAGGAATCCATTGATGTTATTTTTTATGAAACTAATCCTTACACCAAAGAAATATTGCATGTTATTGATGATGATGAGACAGGTGTTCGGGTTGAAAAGAAGTAGGTTCACAGTGAAAAAGACCCAAATATGAATTCTCAAAATCAAAAGTCTCTTCAAGATGAAGATACATCCAAATCGCAAATAAAAGAGATGCCTACACAACAAATTGATGCCATGGAAGATGAACATGTACAATATCAAATTTCAACAAATCAAAGACGCCCCGCATGGAAAATCATATCTAGCCATCCACCAACTCTTATACGAAGCTATATGTCAAAAGGGGTAACTGCTCGCACACAAGCTCAAAATTTCATGTGCTTTTTTGCCTTCGTTTTTATACTTGAACCTAAGAATATTAAGAAGGCCTTGCAAGATAATGACTGGATCATTGCAATGCAAGAAGAACTTAATCAATTCGAAAGGAATCAAGTATGGAGATTTGTTCCTAGACCCCATAATAGAACTATACTTGGAACTAAGTGGGTGTTTAGGAAGAAGTTAGATGAATCCGGCACAATCACTAGAAATAAGGCCCGTCTTGTTGCACAAAGTTATAACCAACAAGAAGGTGTAGATTTTGATGAAACTTTCTCACCTATTGCACGACTTGAAGCCATTCGTATTTTACTTGCCTGCTGCTTATATGGATTTTACTCTCTTTTAAATGGATGTCAAAAGTGTGTTTTTAATTAGTTTTATTTCGGAAAAAGTCTGTGTTGTACAACCACCGGGATTCACTGATCCCACACACCCAAACCATGTATTTCGTCTTGATAAAGCCTTGTATGGTTTGAAGCAAGCTCCTCGTGTTTGGTATGAACGACTGAGTTCGTTTCTACTTCACATAGGCTTCTCTAAAGGAAAAGTAGACACCACTATTTATAAAACATGTTTCTAAAGATATTTTAATCGTTGAAATTTATGTTGATGATATTATATTTGGAACCACTAATGAAAATCTTTGCAAGGAATTCTCAAAGCAAATGCAGGATGAGTTCGAAATGAGTATGATGGGTGAACTAACTTATTTTCTTGGGCTTCAAATACAACAAAGAAAGGATGACATCTTTATAAATCAATCCAAATATAAAAAAGAATTAGTCAAAAAGTTCGGACTTGAAAATGCAAATGCTTACAAAACACCAATGGCCACTACTACGAAGCTTTCCAAAGATGAATCTGGTAACAATATTGATATTTCTACTTATCGAGGTATGATTGGTAGTTTACTTTATATTACTGCATCTCATCCAAATATTATGTTTAGTGTTGTTTATTTGCACGCTTTCAATCGTATCCCAAAGAATCGCATTTGGTTGCCGTTAAACGTATCATTTGATATCTCAAAGACACACCAAATACTGGACTTTGTACCCGAAAAATAGAAACTTTTCCCTTGTAGAATTCTCTGATGCAGATTATGCCAGTAGCTTAACAGACAAAAAAAAGCACTAGCGGTACATGTCACTTCTTGGGCAATTATCTTTGTCTCATGGGCATCCAAGAAGCAAAACTCTGTAACTCTCTCAACTACCGAAACCGAATATGTCACCGCAGGATCCTGCTGTGCGCAGGTGTTATGGATGAAACACACTCTAGAGGACTGCAAGGGTTTTTTTTTTATCACATTCCGATTAAATGCGATAACACTAGTACTGTTCATATGACAAAGAATTCTGATCAACACAGTCGCACAAAACACATTGATATTCGATATCACTTTATTAAAGACCATTTTCAAAAAGGAGATATTATTCTTGAATATGTTTCTCCTGATTCGCAACTTGCTGATATTTTTACCAAACCTTTGGATGAAAAAAGATTTTATTTTTTGAAACGAGAATTGAATGTTATTGATATTTCAGCTTGAAAATGCGTTTTGGTCGACTGGACGGGCGACTGTATGCCTGTGAGGGTGTACGGTCGACCGGCTGACTCTCGGTTTTCAAATGACTCTGTTTTCATTCGTTTTTTTTTATACTCATTCGTTTCTACTCATTGAATGTTTCTACTCATTCGTTTTGTTTTATTTTATACTCTGTACGACCGGGCTGTACACCTGATCAATTGAATGTTTCTACTAATTCGTTTTGTTTTATACTCTATTTTCAAAATGTTGGCTTTCAGTATTTACGGTCGACCGGTTCACCCTCTGTCTTGTGTTTTGTCTCTACAAGATGTGCGGTCGACCGTACGGTCGACCGGTTTGCTTTCGGATTAATTTTTGACTTGTATGCTTTATTGGTGTTGCGGTCGAGCGCTTCTTTTTCTTGGTTGCTCGAACTCTCTTTTTATCTTTTCTATACTATAGATTTCTTGATATTCATTATTCACATCTTCTTCTGTTTTATGCCTCATAGCTGTATTGAAAATCTCAAATCTATAATACCATGAAGAGCTCTCCCTATATATCAAAGAGTTTCGCTATCAACGGTATCATGCAAGTAGATTTTCATCTGTTTTTAAAATTATTATATTCCTCAAAACTCATCTCATGTTTTTTCTCTTTTACTTATTGAATGTTCTTCTCATTCACCATATATTTTTAATAGGTTTATATGCAATGAACTTCTTTCTTTTGTTTCTTTTTACTTTAAAACAATAATTTATATGTTACCAATTGATAGACACTTACAGAAGTGAAACTCTTAACTGATCTCGAACTAGATACAGGTAAGTTTTATTGTGGTTTAATTATTTATCTGCCTAAAAACTAACCCCTCCTATCTATTTTCGCTCATATTTTGTACTGTCATGGGTTCTCTGCTTTTCAGGTTGACTTTGTCCCAAACTTCGACAACTCCCCAAAAGAACCATCTTTACTACCAGCTCGAGTCCCGACTTTGCTGTTTGTTAGGAATGTTATGGGCAGAAACTACCAGAAAATGGCAAATAAGGTGGACACAGATATTTTACGTGGAAAATCCCTAAAGGAGACGGGGCAAAAACCACGGACAAGGTAGTGGGATTTTACTATTGAAAGTAGGGATTACAACTTTCTCTCTAAATATAAGGAGAGTACAATTTTCACTCTCTTATAATAGGAGAAACACTCTCTCACAAATTTGAGGAAAAATACAAGTATATACAAATTGTTGAAAACAGATTTGGGGGAAAGATAATTATTATTCTTATTTTAATCATTTCTCTACTGTATACAGATATATATAAGAATATATTCTTGCAGAAGAAGAAAGCAGATTGAGAGAAGATTGGGGGGGAGAGATTTGGGGAATCTGAATCTGTTTCCTATAGATTGGAAAACAGAATATACAATTACTATATTTCAACACTCTCTCTCAAGTTGGTGCATAGATATTGAACATACCCAACTTGTCAACAAATTTCAAGAAGAGCCGATTTGAAACTGCCTTGGTTAGGATCTCTGCAAGCTGATCTTCTGACTTCACTTTCGATATCTCAATGACTTTCTCATCTATTTTTCTTTGATGGAGAATCTGTCCGCCTCTACATATTTCGTCCTATCACGCTGAACTGGGTTAGCAGCAATATCACACGCTGCTTGACTATCACAATACACTTTCATAGATTCATTCGGACCATAGCCTAAGTCCTGCAACAAGAGTTTAAGCCACAAAGCTTCCGCTATACTTAAAGCTACTCCACGATACTTAGCCTCTGCACTAGAGCGCGTAACAATATTTTGCTTCTTGCTCCTCCATGTAACTAAATTTCCTCCAACAAAGGTGAAGTATCCTGAAGTGGAGCGCCTATCAATTATAGATCCTACACAATCAGCATCAGTATATGCCTCAACCTTCAAGTGACCATGTTTCACAAATAAAACCCCTTTTCCTGGAGTAGACTTAATATATCTCATAATTCTCATCACCGAATTCATATGTTGTTCCCGAGGCACATGCATAAACTGACTTACCACACTTAAAGCATATGAAAAATCTGACCGTATATGTGCAAGATACATCAGCCGTCTAACCAATCTCTGGTATCTTTCCTTATCACTAGGTACATGACCATCTTCGTTGCACAGTTTCAGTCCTTCTTCTAACGGTGTACTAATCGGCTGACAAGCAGATATTCCAGTTTCCTTTAATAAATCAAGACCATACTTTCTTTGAGACAAAAATATCCCCTTTCTCGAGCGAGAAATTTCAATACCAGGGAAGTATCTCAAAGAGCTAAGATCTTTCATTTCGAACTCTTGTGACAAGTAGTTCTTTAATGCCTTCCTCTCCTCCGGATCATCTTCAGTTACTATCATATCATCCACATAAATAATGAGAGCAGTAATTTTACCTTCTTTCCTTTTTAGGAACAAAGTATGATCTGAATTACTCTGATAGTATCCTAATGTCTTCATTGATTTTGTAAATCTCCCAAACCAATCTCTTGGCGACTGCTTAAGTCCATACAATGCTTTCTTCAAACGACATACTTTATTGCTGTGTTGGACTGGTCTGTTCGATCCTGGTGGAAGATCCATATAAACCTCCTCTGTCAATTCCTCTTGCAAAAATGCATTCTTCACATCAAATTGCTCCAACGACCAGTCAAGATTTGCAGTAAGTGACAGTAGGACTCGAATAGTATTGAATTTTGCCACAGGTGCGAATGTATCTTCATAATCAATTCCATACGTTTGAGTGTATTCTTTGGCAACCAGCCTTGCTTTGTATCGCTCTATTGAACCATCAGACTTATTTTTCACATCTGCATCCCACTGGCTTCTTCCCTGCTAGCAGCTCGACTATCTCCTAAGTCTCATTCTTTTTCAAGGACCTCATCTCCTCATCCATAGCTGCTTTCCACCTTAGATCGGTAAGGGCTTCCTGCTACACTGTTAGGAATAGATACAGTAGATAATTGACTTATAAATGACTTATTTGATTCCGACAAGTGGTGAGTGGATACATAATTACACATGGGATATTTGACGTTACTAGTGGGATCAAGTTCATAAGTGGGTTTTGGAATACCTCTATTAGTACGGTGTGGGAGTTCTCTTCTAGGAGCTTCGGAGAACGATGACGATTGGTTTTGGGGTTCTGACGGTTCACTCTCACTGAAATTCGGTACTGACTGCAATTCTTCAAGAGGGTCTTCTTCCCTTGGTTGCACTTCTTCATGAGGGTCTTCTTCAAGAGGGTCTTTTTCCCTTGGTTGCACTTCTTCATGAGGGTCTTCTTCAAGAGGGTCTTCTTCCCTTGGTTGCACTTCTTCATGAGGGTCTTCCTCCCTTGCTAGATCTTCATTAAATTGTTCGTCATTATTTGTATTCAGTTGTCCATTCTGCCTGGTAATTACTTCATTATACTGTAACCCCTATTTTTCGTTTTATGTATTTTTGAGTCTATTTTTCATTTTGGTGTATTTTTCTCTCTTTGTATTTCTCTTGTATTTTCTGAACCGTATATTGGAGTTTCTTTCAATATATATTCATTTATTTCATTTTGAGCTCCTTGTGTTGGTTTTTGTTCGTCTTTTGTTCCGTTCTTCATCTATTATTGTTCATTCTTTCATTTGGTTCTTGTCTTCTTTATTTTGTGCCCTTGGGTGCTTATGGTAGTGTTGGTTGCTCAACATATTTCCCAATCCTATTGTTTTATCCCTAATAGATTTACCAAAGCTAAATTAAACCCAATCCTATTTTGAATCCTATTCAATTAATCCATATCAATACCCATTAAATAATCCTATTACTACTCCTAATCTACCCACAACCCATTAACCCAACTCCTTAACCCTAATCCTATATATATAAACCCCTCTCCCAAACCCTAACCCTAACACCTAAACCCTAGCACCCCGGCCCCTCTCTCTCCCCTTCGCGGCTTCACACCGAGACCCCCCATCCCGGCCAGCACAACCCCAGGCCGACACCTTCTCCCGGCTGCATCTCCAACCCGAGCTCACCCCCATCCTGATCCCCACTTCCATCCGACCACCACACCATATTACCGCTCTCCGATCTTCTCTCCCTTCTTGCCAACCAACTTCCAAGCCTCGAGTCACCGTAAAGTTCACATCTCTCTATTTGTGAGTTCTCTCTTCTCTTGCTTTGAGAAGCGTGTCGTGTGTTCGTGCGTTTGTTCGTGGGTTCGTTGCTCTTGAATCGTGGATCTCTTGTTTGTGGATTTTGGTTCGTTGTCCGGGAATCCATCCCGTATTCTTGATTTTCATCGTTCTTCATCTCCGATTAAGGCAAGTAACTTGTACTCCAATTCATTTGTTTGATACAAGTCAAAAATACCACCTATAGTGTAGTTGGGTCTAGAGACGACTCTTGTTTGTGTTATTTTTGATGGATTTTGTCTCTATTGTGAAAACTTGACCATAGTTGTCTCACGACACAATATTGACATGAATTAACTTAGGTTTTGCCCGTTCTTGATTTGATCATGTATGTGAGACTTCTTGTGAGAATTTGGATAATTGTTGAGAACCATGTGATAGGCTTGATTTAGATATGCCAATAACCCTAATTCATGATGTTTGGACACTTGGTAGACTCGATTTCATGTTTGGTTGTGCTTTGAACAAGTTTGTATGATATATGATGAATTGTTGTTAGAGGGAAAAATCTGTATTTTGTCGCTGATCTGTTTTGGTTGCTGTTTTGGACTGACCTGAAGTCAATAACATAATTTCGGTATCAAACATGAGTTTTAGAGAATTTTGTCTATTTTCAAACCCCTCTGACCTTGCTCGATTTCGTTTTCGTATGAGTGAGTTATGACTGTTTTACTACAGAGGTGTAGATCTTTTCCAGATTTCGTTTTTCGATGATTTTGATACTGATGCTACATATATTATTTTGTGGATTTTATTGGTGAGTTTTATGTATTGTTTCATGCTCATTTATGAAAACTATACATGCTGTATTTTGGTTACTGTTCTGTAAAGAATTATGTTTTCACCTTGATTCCTTTTACTGTATAAAAAATGTTTGTGAAATATGAAAGTTATTTTATTTTATCTATTTTCATCTCCCTTTGGCGGATTTGGATTTCGTTTCACGGCTTGCGAGATACTTCAGTTTTCGTACAGCAGTGTTGGGAATTCTAGATTTGCCAAAGTACCGTTTGTTGATGTTTTTCTTATTTTGGATGACTAAACTAATTTTACTGGAAAATTATGAAACTTTATATTTTGATGCTAGACATATAAGAGAATACCCCAGATTTTTCCTGGAATTTATTAAGATGTTTTCATGCTATTTTCCTGTACTTGAATATAATTTACTGATTTCTAACTGAACGCATTTTCTGGTTTAGATTCAATTTTGAGTTATGATGTTGTGAATTACTATATGACTTATTTATATTCTCTGGATTTGTGTGGAAGTCTATTTTTTATATTCTTCGACGGATCCAGATTTGGATGTTTGTAGTAGCAGGAATCACTGTTTTAGTACAACACTGTCTTGCTGACCTGAATTAGAACACTAGTTGTTTTACCCTGCTATGTGTTATCTCGTACCTGTACTCGTTTATCATGCACCCTGAACCTGATACATGTTTCATACCCTGTTATCCTTGCTTTGTTTTGCGATATATAGATGCATGCCTGATTATAATAATAAATGACCAAGCCGGGGTTAAGGGAAAGTTCTAGTAGTGGAAAATATAGAAAGGTGTACTGAGATAAGGACCTGTGTCCTTCCTGCCTGTTACGTGTTCATGAATACATGATTCACGATCCTGTTACATGTACCTGACTGCATGCTTCCCTATAGAAAGATGTACTCGGAAGATAACCACTAGGTTATGCCTGTTTCCTGCACCTGACTGCATACTTCCCTATAGGAAGGTGTATTCAGAAGAGAACCACTAGGTTCTACCTGTTCCTGTTATTTCTGTTATCTTGAACCCTAAGTACACTGCCTTATAGACTCCACTACGAAATCTAAAGCGAAACTGTTTGTTGTAGCAACCATGTAGTAAAAGGATGGATGCATGAAGATCTACCTAAATAGAAATATAACAAGGCTTGACATGACATAATCTGATTTTCTGTATGCTTGTATACTTGTTTACCTGTTCACCTGTATATCTGTTACCTGTATACCTGTACATGTTAACCTGTTTACCTGTTTACTTGACACTTGATACATGTTACCTGTACTTGTTAGTATACCATGCTACTTGTTTCTATTTTCCTGATTCATGTTCGATATTATATTTCTGTTGACACACTTCTACCATGCTATGCTTGTTACTTAGAATTATCTATCCCCTGTACTTGTATCCTACGTTATAAGTGGCCCGTAACTTGCAATTGATGGGTACTTGTTTTCTTTTTCCTTCTCCTGCAAATTTACTAATTGCAGATCAGGATGGTCGACTGCTAGATGGTATTGGCGAGATGATGTATTAGTGCTGGATTTTCTGCTTTATTATCATTATTACTTGTTGCTTGAACTTGAAGAAATTGTACTTGATTACTTAGATATTTATTTGTATTTGGGCAGTATGACCCATGATTTTGACTTATCCAGATTCTGATTTATTTGAGATTTATATATTTTTGGTTTCAAGTAACTTCCTGTTGGTATCTTATTTCAATTATGCATGTCTGTTTGATTCTTTGCTTCCGACTCTGATTATTCATGTGGTGTGTTGTAAAGATTCCTGAACAGCTTATGGATGATGAAAATCATTAGCTGGGCTTTTGTTACGTGCTTGTATTCCATATTTTTGGGAATCGGGGCATGACACATACCTAAGAGTCTGAACTTCACTAACCCCTTCATTAGACCCAAGAGTCTGAACTTCACTTCGGTACTCCCCCTGAAGTTCAGTCGTAGAAGAAGAAAACTACATCTCATCTTCATGAAACACAACATCCATAGTCATAAATATCCTTTGAGTTGGTGGGTGATAGCACTGATACCCTTTCTTATCTTGTGCATATCACACGAAAACACAGCAGACAGCTCGAGGAGATAACTTATTGCTTTCATGTTGATGAAGATGAACAAATGCAACACACCCAAACACACGAGGTGGCAAGTTGACGACTTTTGGTGCATTCACAGCTTCAGTTAATGCTTGAAATGGTGTGAGGAAGTTTAGGATACTAGAGGGAACTCGATTGATTAGGTATGCAGCAGAAGCAAGGGCTTGCCCCCAATAGATGAGTGGCATATTTCCATGGATGAGAGAAGCACGGACCACCTCGAGCAAGTGTCTATTTTTTCTTTCTGCAACCTCATTCTGTTGAGGTGTATATGAGCATGTAGTCTAATGAACAATTCCGTGTTCCTCCAAATATTGTTGCAGATTCGAACTCAAGTACTCTCCGCCATTATTACTCCTAAGAACTTGAATCTGTCATTTATACTGAATCATAACACGCTTGTGAAATTTCTGAAACAAGCCACTAACTTCATTTTTCAACTTCATCAAACAAATCCAGGTCATACGAGTACAATCATCAATAAATGTCACAAACCATTTGGCTCCTCCAAATGTAGTGGTTTTGGATGGACCCCAAACATCAGAATGAATAATAATAAATGAAAGGGAGCATCTTCTTGAACTTGGAGAAAAAGAGACACGGTGACCTTCTGCGAGTTCACACACATCACACCGAAAGGCAGAAATATCCAACTTCAAAAATAAACTTGAAAATAATTTTTTAAAATAACCAAAAGAAGTATGCCCTAGACGTCGATACCATAGCCAAATATCTGATTTCTTCTTCTCATCTTCGGATCCTTCCACACTTAGAGCTTGAGTCAACTTGCTTGAACATTCAGATTCTAAATCCAGAGAATAGAGTTTCCCGTGTCTAACCCCATAACCAATCTTCTTGCGAGTCCGAATATCCTTAAACACTCTATGTGAAGGCCAAAAGACTACAATACAATGTAAGGCAGTAGTTATTTGAGCTACAGATAATAGGTTAAAATTCAGGATGGCACAACTAGGGCAGTATCTAAGGTTAGGTTGTTTGTGAGATGTATGATACCCTCGCAAGTAACAGTGACAGGATCACCATTGGCAGTGGACACCGTTGATTTGGTGGATAGTTGAAAATTTTGAACTTGTCTAGAATCAAAATTCATATAGTCGGTAGCACCTGAATCAATTATCCTTGCATTATTCATAATAGAGGCAGAAATATTAAATACCTTACGATCATTACCTGCAGCTGTAACTAATGTAGAGGCGAGTCCAATACTCTTCTCAGCTCCATCTGTTTGTCCCATGGTTGTGGCACAACAAAACAACGGATCTGATCTTCAACAACCAATAGCAAACAACACAACTTGTCTTGCAAATACCAGCAAACACCAAGAACAACTCCAAGTCTTCAACAAACAGCAAACGAAAATTTGATCTTCAACACACTATATTGTGATCAGGTTCGGGTGGACGGAATGATGAAGATAAGGTGGTCGATGCGACGGCTTCGGGCGGCTACTTAGATCTGACTTCGAACACAGATCTGATCTATCTTCAAAACAAGTGTGGAGATTAGATCTGACTTCAAAAGGGGGCATCGGGATCGGAACTTTCAATGGTGACAGGGAGGGCGTCAGGGGTATAAGACAGCAAAGGGGTTTCTGGGGTTCGAAGTCGTGGGAGTTCGGGGATGGTGCCAGGGGAAGTTAGATGTATCGAAGGTCGGGGATGTCAGGCTTTGACGACGACGATGGGGAGGGGCGTCGAGGGTTCGGAGTTGCGAGAGTTCGGGGATGGTGCCAGGGGAAGTTGATGATGGGATCGGGGTCGACGACAGCGATGGGGTCAACGGAAGGAGATTCGACGAGATTGGATTGGGGTTTTGAAATCAAGAAGTGAGGGATCAGAATCTTCTTCTTCACTTAGCCTAGATCTTTTTAGGCTTTGATACCATGTTGAAAAGGAGAAGAAGAAAAGAGATTGAGAAGATTGGGGAGATGAGAGATTTGGAGAATCTGTGTCCTATAGATTGGAAAACAGAATATACAATTACTATATTTCAACACAAATTATCTCCAAGGGGATACACTTTTATCCCTCTTGAGAACACTCTTGTAATACTCTCTTTCTTTCTTAACCCCTCTTTCTTTTCTTAATCCTCACTCTTTCTCTACTACTTAAAATCATTCTGAAACCTCTCTTTATATAGCAGAAGAAAGGGCCAACATTGTTGATATTTTTCAATTTTTTATCTTCTTTCTTTGGTTCCATTCAATTTGTCAAAGTCGGCACCAAATTCGGTGCCGCCTTTGACAATTGGGTAGGAAACCACATTTTTTCACAGGCCTGCAGGCAGCCTTCTTTGACATTTGGTGGTGGTGGGGCCCACTCCACTTATTGTTGCCAACATTGTTGAATGGGTCTTCTGGAATTGCGGTACAACTTATATGAGAAAACTATCATGTTAGAGCATATCTTTGAAAAGTTCATGAGTCTTATCTTGCAAGACAAATTCATGATCATGCAGTGATGCCATATCACTTTTAGAGTTTTTTGCCTACATAGGCCACTTTTTGAAAATATTTGCATTTTTGGGCCAGTTTCCCAACTACTAGCGCATTTGGGCTACTTTGTGCCACGTCAGCAGCAGTCGCTATTCCCAATAGCGGCCTCTTTATTTTCGAGGTCGCTAATGGGAATAGTGATCTATGGTTTAATTTTTTTTGAATTTTTTGTTTGCCATCGCTATTCCCACTAGCGACCTTAGTATATAAAAGGTCGCTAATGGGATTAGCAACATTTAATGAGTTGTATTCTAACACTTAGCAAAATCTAAAGAGCTTTTGCTCTCTGAAAAATGACATCAATTTATTTTTAAAACTAAGGTCGCTATTCGGAATAGAGGCCTTTATTATACTAAGGTCGCTATTTCGAATAGAGGCCTTAGTTGTATGACTACATTGCAAATTTTATAAAGAACAAGGAGATTGTGTTTCCTATTGAGGTCGCTATTGGAATAGCGTCCTCAGTTTTAAATCTTAGAGGAAAGCTCTTTAGGAATCGCTAATTGTCTCAATACATTCATTCGAGGTCGCTAATCCCATCAGCGACCTCATATATACTAAGGTCGCTAGTAGGAATAGCGACGGCAAACAAAAAATTCAAAAACATTTAAAACATAGGCCGCTATTCCCATTAGCGACATTCAAAATGAATAGGCCGCTAATGAGAATAACGGCAGCTGCTGACATGGCACAAGTTTGCCCACGAGCGCTAATAGTTTCGAAACTGGCCCATAACCGCAAATATGTTCAAAAAGTGGACTATGACGGCAAAAAATTCATCACTTTTATTAGTTTACATTTAGATAATGGATTTCTCATTTCACCTTTTGCATAGGTTGGGATGGCGACTAATATTCCTCCTCACAATCTTACGGACCTGGTGGATGCACTTTCTGCACTAATTCATAATCCTGAAGCTACAGTAAGCATATTCTTTCTTCTTTATATTTTGCAGAAGTAGCTCCTGTAGATCCTAACTTTGATTAAGTGATGGCTAATTTTTTTGTACATAAAGGCTCAAATCAATTACATACACTTGTGTAGTTCTTTAGCCTAAAACCTAGGCAGGCGATTTTGTCTGAAGTGTAGTAGGGCACCTCTTGAAATGTGTTAGAATTAGGAATAGGAAAATATTCTTTTATTAATTGATTTAACTAAGTACAATATGTCTCCTATATATAGGAGAGAAGAGAATACTAAACCAATACATTATTCAACGTGGGACTAAACTAATCTATCATCTAACACCCCCTCTCAAACTCAAGTTGGTTCAAGCAACAAGAGTTTGGAATACTGACGATGTTGATCTGGAAGAAACGGCAAACTATGCAGCAGAAACGGAGCTTGATGTCGCATGTGATGGAAACTGAGAAGTAGATTGTTGCGGAAGAAAGTAGTGGTGGCGTACTATTGAGATCTCACCCCAAACAGTGGCGGGATCTCCATATCCTGATTTGTGACGGGATCTCACCCCTGAACTGAGAAATAGACTAAAGGGATCTAACCCCTGAATTGAGACATAGTCTATGGTGGGATCTCACCCCTGACTTGAGACATAGTCGATGATGGGATATTATCCCTGAAATGAGAACTGGATGCTGATAACACCCCCTCTCAAACTTACGATCGATCAACCGGAGTAAGTTGACGATCTGGATGTAAAAGCACAAGAACCTGTAAGATTTTTTTTTTTTTTTTTTTTTTTTTTTTTTGTGGAGAAAAACAGCAACAACAAAGCAATCAGCGATCCAAGCCAAACTAGCACACAAAAATTCCACCCAACAACAACAGCAAATAGCGAACAGGGATCAACTCCACACAACAGCAATCACAAATTCCTTCTTCTCCGGAACACCAAACACAACATCAAGATCTCTCCTTCACAAAACACCAAACACCAAACCCAAATCAATCCTTCATCTTCAAAAAACAGCAAAGAGAGAGAGAGAGACAACAGCAAGGTCAGCAGTGGAAGAGGAGATATGGACGGCAAGAAAGAGAGGGGGGGCATCTGCCTCGTCTTGATCTTGATGAGGGCGTCGAGGACCATGGGCCCGCAGTCGTTGAGGTCGATGGTGTAGTTCTGGAGCTGAGGTTTTGTCATGCCCCGCTTCCCAAAAATACGGAATACGAGCACGTAACATTGGCCCAGCAAATGATTTTCATCATCCATAAGCTGTTCAGGAATCTTTACAACATATCACAGGAATAATCAGAGTCGGAAGCAAAAAAACAACCAGGCATGCATAATTGAAACAAGATACCAATAGAAATTTACTTGAAACCAAAAATATATAATTCTCAAATAAATCAGAATCTGGACAAGTCAAATATCCTGGGTCACATCACCCAAATACAAATAAATATCCAAGTAATCAAGTACAATTTATTCAAGTTCAAGCAACAAATAATAATACTAATAAAGCAGAAAATCCAGTACTAATACATCATCTCGCCAATACTATCTGGCAGCTGACCATCCTGATCTGCAATTAGTAAATTGCAGGAGAAGAAAAAAAGAAAACAAGTACCTGTCAATTTGTAAGTTACGGACCACTTATAATGTAGGATACAAGTACATGGGATAGATAATTCTAAGTAACAAGCATAGCATGGTATAAGTGTGTCAACAGAAATATAATATCTAACATGAATCAGAAAAATAGAAACAAGTAGCATGGTATACTAACAGGTACAGGTAACATGTATCAACTGTCAAGTAAACAGGTAAACAAGTAAACATGTAACATGTAACAGGTAAATAGGAACAGGTAATCATGTAACAGGATAATCAGGTATCAGGTGATCAGGAACAAGTAATCAGGAAAACAGGTAATCAGGAAACAAATACAGGAAATCAGATTATGTCATGTCAAGTCTTGTGTTATTACTATCTAGGAAGCACTTCATGCATCACAGCTTTTACTACATGGTTGCTACAACAAACAGTTTCGCTTTAGATTTCATAGTGGAGTTCATAGGGCAGTGTACTCAAGGATCAGGATAACAGGAATAACAGGAACATGTAGAACCCAGTGGTTCTCTTCCGAGTACACCTTCCTATAGGGAAGTATGCAGTCAGTTACAGAAAACAGGCATAACCTAGTGGTTATCTTCCGAGTACATCTTTCTATAGGGAAGCATGCAGTCAGGTACAAGTAACAGGATTGTGAATCATGTAGTCATGAACACGTAATAGGCAGGCAGGGCACAGGTCCTCTTCTCAGTACACGTTTCTATATTTTCCACTAGTAGATCTTTTCCTTAACCCCGGCTTGGTCATTTATTATTATAATCAGGCATGCATGTATGTGTCGCAAAATAAAGCAAGGTTAACTTGGTATAAACATGTATCAGGTTCAGGGTGCAAGATAAACAAGTTCAGGTACAAGATAACACATAACAGGGAAAAACAATTAGTTTTCTCATTCAGGACAGCAAGACAGTGTTGTACTAAAACAGTGATTTCCGCTACTACAAACATCCAAATCTGGATCCGTCAAAGAATCTGGAACATAGACTTCCAACCGAATCCAACAAGCACATATATGCCATATAGTGTTTCACAAAATCACAACTCAAAACTGAATCTAAACCAGGAAATGCGTTCATCCAGAAATCAGTTAATTATATCCAAGTACAGAAAACAGTAAGAAATCATCATAATAAATTCCAGGAAAAATCTGGGGTCTTTCCCTACATATCTAGCATCAAAATATAAAATTTCATAATTTTCCAGAAAGATTAGTTTAGTCATCAAAAATCAGAAAACATCAAGAAACGATAGCTTGGCAAATCTGGAATTCTCAACACTGCTGTACGAAAACTGAAATATCTCACAAGATGTGAAACGAAATCCAAATCCGCCAAAAGGAGATGAAAATAGACAAAATAATCTAACTTTCATATTTGATAAATATTTTCCATACAATAAATGGAATCAGGGTGAAAATACGAATATTTACAGAACAACAAACAAAATACAACAAGTACAGTTTTCATAAATGAGCATGAAACGGCATGTAAAACTCACCAATAAAATCTGCCAAAATTCTGGATAATCCCTATATAGGTATAGAAAACTGACCAAAGTTCTAGATCAAAATAATATGTATAGCACAAGTATCAAAATAATTAAGTCATCAAAATTATCAAGAAACGAAATCTAAAATTTATCTACACCTCTGTAGTAAAACAGTCATATCTCACACATACGAAAACGAAATCGAGCAAGATCAGAGGGGTTGGAAAGAAGACGAATTTCTCTACAACTCATGGTTTATACCGAAATTAAGATACTGACCCTAACCTAGTCTAAATTGCTGATCAAGACAGATTATCGACAAAATACAAAATTTCCTCAAAAACGAAAATCAACATATTTCAAACGAAACTTGATCCAAACACAACCAAACATGAAGTCGAGTCTACCAAGTGTCCAAACAACATGAAATAGGGTAGACTAAATGTTCGTAACAAGTGTATCACGTGGATCCAACAAATACACAAATTCTCATAACTAACTCACATATTCGAATCACATCAAATAAATGGTAAATCCTAAGTTGTACTCATGTCATAAGTGTCGTGAGGCAACTATGGTCAAGTTTTCACAATAGAGACAAAATTCATCAAAGATATCACACACATGAGTTGTCTCTAGAACCCAACTACACTATAGGTGGTATTTTTTGACTTGTATTAAACAAAGGAATTGGAGTACAAGTTACTTGCCTTAACCGAGACGAAATGAACACCAAGAATAATGGGAACTGATTCCTGGGCAACGAACCGAAATCCACAAACAAGAGATCCACAAATCAAGAGCAACGAACCTACGAACAATCACACGAACACACGGCACGCTTCTCAAAGCAAGAGAAGAGAGAGACCACAAGAGAGAGATGCGGGGCTTGCGGCCAAGGTGGTTGGTCAGCCAAGAGTGGAGGTGATCGGAGAGGGGATGAGATGAAGTATATGGTGGTGGTCGGTGGTCGGATGGATGAGTGGATGGTATGGCCAAAGGGGTTCTCTGGATGAGGGGGATGATCGGCCTGGGGTGCAGGCCGGGAGGAGAGGGGCGTCGGGTCTGGCCGGGGGTTCGGATGGTGATTAGGGTTTTTGGTGAGGGATAGAGAGAGGGTTGTATATATATATATAAGGGGATTAGGGTTAAGAATATGAGTTGGGTTATTGGGTAATTGGGTTGTGGATAGATTAGGAGTAGTAATAGGATTGTTTAATATGTATTGATATGGATTAATTGCATAGGATTCAAAATAGGATTGGGTTTAATTTAGCTTTGGTAAATCTATTAGGGATCAAACAATAAGATTGGGAATAGGATGAGCAACCAGTCGCCACCACAAGCACCTAAGAACAATAAATAAAAAAAATAATTGGGACAAGAACCAAATGTAAGAAAACAATAATTGACGAAGAACGAAACAAAAGACGAACAAAAAGCAACACAAAGAGCTCAAAATGAAATAAATGAATATATGTTGAAAACAATTCCGATATACGGTCCAAAAAGAAATACAAGAGGAATACAACGAGAGAAAATACACCAAAATGAAAAAAATACACTCAAAAGTACATAAAATGAAAAACCAGGGTTACAATCCTACCCACCTAACAGAAAGAATTTCGTCCTCGAAATTCAAACAAGAAGATACATATGGTAACCCCAAAACAACCAAAATAAAATAAAAACTACTCAAACAAATGAGGAAACTTTTGCTGAATCTCCTCCTCCATCTCCCAAGTCGACTCACCGGGCGAGTGAGGATTCCAAGCAACACGAACCAACTTGATGACCTTGTTCTTAAGCACTTTCTCCCGCCGATCCACAATAGCAACTGGCGGAATCTCACAAGTCAAATCCGGCTGAACGCTCAACTCAGAATAGTCGATCACGTGGCTCTCATCTCGGATATATCTCCTGAGTTGTGAGACATGGAAAACATCGTGCACTCCTAATAAAGCTGGCAGCAATACAAGATTATAGGCCACCTTGCCTGCTCGCTCCAAAATCTCAAACGGTCCAATAAACCTAAGTCTAAGCTTGCCCCCACCACCGAACCGAATGACACCGTGCCACGGCGATACCTTTAGGAAAACATGGTCACCAACACCAAACTCCAAAGCCCTCCGATGGACATCAGCCCATCGCTTCTGCCTATCCTGAGCTGCCTGCAAATGCCTCCGATCTGAACCATAACATCCACTGTCTTGGTGATTAACTCTGGACCCAACAACTTCCTCTCACCAATGTCATCCCAGCACACTGGCGATCTGCACTTTCGCCCATAGAGTGCCTCGAACGGAGCAGCTTTAATACTGGCTTGAAAGCTGTTATTGTACGAGAACTCCACAAGATGCAAATGATCCTCCCAAGATCCACCAAACTGAAGCATACAGGACCTCAACATGTCCTCAAGAATCTGAATAGTTCGCTCTGACTGTCCATCAGTTTGGGGTGAAAAGCTGTACTGTACTTTAATTTACTCCCCAAACTAGCCTGAAGACTCTCCCAGAACTGAGATCTGAATCTCGTATCCCTGTTGGATACAATACTGACTGGAACCCCATGAAGTCTAACAATCTCTTGCATATACCACTTAGCTAGGCTCTCAGTGGACTGCCCGACATGAAAAAGGAATGAAGTGAGCACTCTTCATCAAACGGTCGACAATCACCCAAATGACATTATGACCCTTAGGACTCCTTGGCAAAGCAGTCACAAAATTCATAGTGATATGTTCCCACTTCCACTCTGGAATAGGAAGCAGTTGAAGAAGTCCAGTGGTCCCCTGATGCTCTGCCTTAACCAGTTGGCAGATCAAGCACTGAGAAACAAACCAAGCCACAGCCTTCTTCATACCATGCCACCAGAAATGAAGCTTCAAATCCCGATACATCTTAATACCGCCAGGATGGATAGAATACGAAGACTGATGGGCTTCCTCAAGCAACCTCTGACGAACTTCACCCTTAGGGACACACAACTGGGAACCAAAACAAAGCGAACCATCAGCATGAATAACCCTATCTGTCCTGGACCCAGACTCAACCTCAGCTCGAAAACCTTGCAACTGCGCATCACCGGTCTGCGCCTCCTTAATCTGATCAACAAGAGACGACTGAAACTGGAGCGCCAAACAACTCTGACTAGAACTCGGCAACACAACATCCAGCTCCAACCTCCTCATCTGCTCAATGAGATCACTCTGCTGAGTAAGAAACATAACTGCTGGTCTCCTACTCAAAGCAGCAGGCACCAAGTTTACTTTACCAGGATGGTATTGCAAACTGACGTCATAATCGGCCATAAGTTTCAACCAACGCCTTTGCCTCATATTTAACTCCTTCTGGGTGAAGACGTACTTGATACTTTTGTGGTCTGTAAAGATCTCCACTCAGTCTCCAAGTAAATAATGTCTCCACAGCTTCAAAGCATGAATCACTGCCGCTAACTCCAAGTCAAGAGTAGGATAGTTCTTCTCATGTAGCCTCAACTGCCTCGATGCATACGCAACGACTCGGCCCTTCTGCATCAAAACTGCTCCAAGACCCTTACCAGAAGCATCACAGTGAATTACAAATCCGCCTGAACCATCTGGAATAGTCAACACAGGCACTGACGTCAATCTTTTCTTCAACTCAACAAAAACCTCATTGTACTCATCAGACTAATAAAACTTCTGATCTTTCCCTGTTAATTTAGTCAACGGTCCTACTATCTTCAAAATGTCTTGGACGAACTTCCGATAATAGCCAGCTAAACCAAGAAAACTCCTGACTTCTGAAACTGACTTGGGGATAGGCCAATCCTTCACAGCCTCAATCTTGGCCGGATCCACAAAAACACCATCGCTAGAAATAATGTGCCCCAATAAAGAAACCCTGTCGAGCCAAAACTCACACTTGCTGAGTTTTCCATAGAGCTGATTCTCTCTCAAGTTCCGCAGAACTACTCTAAGATGCTCAACATGATCTTTCCGATTCGAGAATACACCAAAATATCATCAATGAAGACCACCACAAATCTATCCAAGTATTGAGAGAAAACCCGGTTCATAAGACTCATGAATACAGCCGGCGTGTTCGTAACCCAGAACGGCATCACAAGATACTCATAGTGTCCGTATCTAGTCCTGAATGTAGTCTTCTGTATATCCGCAGCCTTCACCTTGACTTGGTGATACCCAGAACGAAGATCCAACTTTGAAAAAACAGCAGCCCACTCAACTAATCAAACAAATCATCGATCCTGGGCAACGGGTACCAATTCTTCAGAGTTGCTCTGTTCAGTTCCCGATAATCCATGTACAGTCGACGACCACCATCCTTCTTGTCGAAAAAAAGGACCGGAGCACCCCAAGGCAAAACACTAGGTCTAATGAAATCCAAATCAAGCAACTACTGAAACTGTATCTTAAACTCTGCCAGCTCAACCGGTGCCATCCTGTAATGACTCTTCGATATTGGCACCGTTCCAGGCTGAACATCAATACCGAACTGTACTTCCCTATCAGGGGGTAAGCCAGGCAACTCATCTGGAAAAACATCCAAAAAATTCCGAACTACTAGAGGCGCAGCCTCACAGCCTGAGTGCAATTTCATCTCACAATATACCTGTTCAACTGCAGTCTTTGCTCAGCCAAGGAAAGACTCTCCGACATGGAACTCGAATTCTGCTCGATCAGGAATTCTGAAGACAACTTTCTTGGCACGGCAATCAATAATGGCATGTGCTTCACCCAACCAATCCATACCGAGAATGACGTCAAATTCTGAATTTCCAATTATAATCAGGTTGGCTTTGAAATTTGCATCCCCAATAACAACGGAACATTGCCTACACTCTCGGGAACAAATGAAAACTCCACCACCTGTCACAATGTTTCAAGCCTCTGACATGTTGCTGCACTCCAACTAATGGCGAGCGACAAATCGAGAAGAGACAAAAGAATGGGTTGCCCCAGAATCAAAAAGAATATGAGCAGGAAAAGAGCAAACAAGGATGATACCTAAAAGGAATCAAAGATAAGGAGAAAGAATAGAAAATGAAGGGTGAGGGAAAAATAACAATGTAGAAAGATAACATAGAGAAACAAAGCAAAACCAAAAGAAAGAAAACAAAAGAGAAACAAAACAAAATATACCTGCCACAACTCCTTCAGCGGTCTCAGCATCTGCAACAGTCAAGTTGAAAGCCTGACCTCTCCTCGGAACAGCGGTCCTCTGACCGACAATCTGGCATTGAGGAGGAAGCGATGGCCTAACTGGACCACGAGCTGGAGCTGCCTGCTGAACAGGACCCCTGGCTGGAAGAGCCAACTGCTGTAGCGGCTGTGGACAATCTCGCACTGTATGATCAGTAGAGCCACACCTAAAGCATCGGCGATTAGCACGCCTACATTCCCTGCGATCATGCCCGGGCAACCGACAGAAATTATAGAAACTACCCCTTTGGGAACCAGCAGAAGAGTAAGGAGCTGCCCTGACTGGATGTGCGAAAACAGGCCTCCGAATAGGCCCACTAGAAGGCCTAGCAACAGCAGCGGGAACAGCCCTCTGAGAAGGAGTCACCCCACCGCGAGTCTGCTCCTAAGCTCGGGCTGCCTCAAGAGCCTGAGTGTAGGTATGCAAGCGAAGAGAGACAAGATACCTCTTGATGTCCTGCTCAAGCCCATTTGTGAAGCTACGAGCTCTATCCTCTTCGGTTGCCCAAGAACGGCAGCGAAGCGACTAAGTCTAGTAAACTCAACTGCGTACTCGTCCACTAACCTGGAACCCTGTTGCAACAAAGTCCATGTTACAACATTGCATGAACAATTATGTAACAAATTCAAAATAGAATAATGACTTAACCTGTTTCAGGGCTAGGAATTGCTGTTCCATCTCAACTCGAGTACTACTGTGGAAAAATTTCTCCAAAAATCCCCGAGTAAAAGTAGCACAAGCAATAGGCCTCTCAAGTCGCTCAGACTCGGCAATCCACCAGATATGGGCCAGATCCACCAGCTGGATGGAAACCACGTCCACCCGATTAGCCTCGGCAACACGAGCCGCTAACAACAAGCGCTCAGTCCGGATCAACCACTGTTCAGCCTCCAAAGGTGTCTCAGTGCCGAAAAATGGTTGGGATGCAGCCTCATAAAATTTGTAATTGTTCCTGGACGAGGCGGAAGGTTCGCTTGCACAGGCACAACAGGAGGCTGAACCCGGGCAGCTTCAAGAGCAGCAATCATAAGATTACTGTGGTTTTGCTGCTGATTAATCAGCTGCTCAAGCACAGCAGTGATAGCCTCAATCGGATCAACCTGCGACTGAGAAGTAGAACCTCTGCGAGCCATAGTCTGCACAAAACCAAAAAATAATTAGCATCCAGAATCGGAGTTGATATTAATTTATTTATGTATGAATGGTTGGTGAAATGTTGAGCCGATCCCAGTTCGAGTCAAACTTGTCTAATATATCAGGCAACTAATACATTAGCTAAACCTGGGCTCTGATACCACTAAAATACAGAATAAGAGCATGTAACATTGGCCCAGTGAATGGTTTTCATCATTCATAAGCTGTTCAGGAATCTTTACAATATATCAAAAGAATAATCAGAGTCGGAAGCAAAGAAACAATCAGGCATGCATAATTGAAACAAGATACCAGCAGAAATTTACTTGAAACAAAAAATATATAAATCTCAAATAAATCAGAATCTGGACAAGTCAAATATCCTTGGTCACATCGTCCAAATACAAATAAATATCCAAGTAATAAAGTACAATTTATTCAAGTTCAAGCAACAAATAATAATAATAATAAAGCAGAAAATCCAGCACTAATACATCATCTCGCCAATACCATCTGGCAGCTGACCATCCTGATCTGCAATTAGTAAATTGCAGAAGAAGGAAAAAAAAAAAGAAAACAAGTACCCGTCAATTTGCAAGTTACGGGTCACTTATAATGTAGGATACAAGTACATGGGATAGATAATTCTAAGTAACAAGCATAGCATGGTATAAGTGTGTCAACAGAAATATAATATCTAACATGAATCAGAAAAATAGAAACAAGTAGCATGGTATACTAACAGGTACATGTAACATGTATCAAGTGTCAAGTAAACAGGTAAACAAGTAAACACGTAACATGTAACAGGTAAATAAGAACAGGAAATCATGTAACAGGATAATCAGGTATCAGGTGATCAGGAACAAGTAATCAGGAAAACAGGTAATCATGAAACAAGTACAGGAAATCAGATTATGTCATGTCAAGTCTTGTGTTATTACTATCTAGGTAGCACTACATGCATCTCAGCTTTTGCTACATAGTTGCTACAACAAACAGTTTCGCTTTAGATTTCATAGTGGAGTCTATAGGGCAGTGTACTCAGGGGATCAGGATAACAGGAATAACAGGAAAAGGTAAAACCTAGTTGTTCTCTTCCGAGTACACCTTCCTATAGGAAAGTATGCAGTCAGGTACAGGAAACAGGCATAACCTAGTGGTTATCTTCCGAGTACATCTTCCTATAGCGAAGCATGCAGTCAGGTACAGGTAATAGGATCGTGAATCATGTATTCATGAACACGTAACAGGCAGGTAGGACACAGGTCCTCTTCTTAGTACACGTTTCTATATTTTCCACTACTAGATCTTTTCCTTAACCCCGGCTTGGTCATTTATTATTATAATCAGGCATGCATGTATGTGTCGCAAAACAAAGCAAGGATAACAGGATATAAACATGTATCAGGTTCAGGGTGCAAGATAAACAAGTTCAGGTATAAGATAACACATAACAGGGTAAAACAACTAGTTTTCTAATTCAGGACAGCAAAACAGTGTTGTACTAAAACAGAAATTTCCGCTACTGCAAACATCCAAATCTGGATCCGTCAGAGAATCTGGAACATAGATTTCCAACCGAATCTAGCAGGCATATATATTCCATATAGTGTTTCACAAAATCACAACTCAAAACTGAATCTAAACTAGGAAATGCGTTCAGCCAGAAATCAGTAAATTATATCCAAGTACAGGGAAACAGCAAGAAATCATCATAATAAATTCTAGGAAAAATCTGGGGTCTTCCCCTATATATCTAGCATCAAAATATAAAATTTCATAATTTTCCAGAAAGATTAGTTTAGTCATCAAAAACCAGAAAACATCAAGAAACAATAGTTTGGCAAATCTGGAATTCCCAACACTGCTGTACGAAAACTGAAATATCTTGCAAGCCGTGAAACGAAATCCAAATTTGCCAAAGAGCGATGAAAATAGACAAAATAATCTAACTTTCATACATGATAAATATTTTCTATACAGTAAAGGAATCAGGGTGAAAATACGATTCTTTACAGAACAGCAAACAAAATACAGCAAGTACAGTTTTCATAAACGAGCATGAAACGGCATGTAAAACTCAGCAATAAAATCTGCCAAAATTCTGGGTAATCCCTAGATAAGTATATAAAAATTGACCAAAGTTCTAGATCAAAATAATATGTATCGCACAAGTATCAAAATAATTAAGTCATCAAAATCATCAAGAAATGAAATCTGGAATTTATCTACACCTCTGTAGTAAAACAGTCATATCTCACACATACGAAAATGAAATCGATGTTAGAGGGGTTGAAAAGAAGACGAATTTCTCTATAACTCATGTTTTATACCAAAATTAAGATACTGAACCTAACCTGGTCTAAATTGCTGATCAAGACAAATTATCGACAAAATACAGAATTTCCTCAATAACCAAAATCAACATATTTCAAACGAAACTTGATCCAATCACAACCATACATGAAGTCGAGTCTACCAAGTGTCCAAACAACATGAAATAGGGTATACTAAATGTCCGTAACAAGTGTATCACATGGATCCAACAAATGCACAAATTCTCATAACTAACTCACATATTCGAATCACATCAAATAAATGGTAAATCCTAAGTTTTACTCATGTCATAAGTGTCATGAGGCAACTATGGTCAAGTTTTCAAAATAGAGACAAAACCCATCAAAGATATCACACACACGAGTTGTCTCTAGAACCCAACTACACTATAAGTGGTATTTTTTGACTTGTATCAAACAAAGGAATTGGAGTACAAGTTATTTGCCTTAACCGAGCCGAAACGAACACCAAGAATAATGGGAACTGATTCCCAAGAAACGAACCGAAATCCACGAACAAGAGATCCACAAATCAAGAGCAACAAACTCACGAATAATCGCACGAACACACGCCACGCTTCTCAAAGCAAGAGAAGAGAGAGACCATAAGAGAGAGATGTGGGGCTTGCGGCCAAGAGTGGAGGTGATCAGAGAGGGGATGAGTTGAAGTATTTGGTGGTGGTCGGTGGTCAGATGGACGAGTGGATGGAGTGCGGCCAAAGGGGGTCTCGAGATGAGGGGGATGATCGGCCTGGGGTGCAGGCCGGGAGGAGAGGGGCGTCGGGTCTGGGGTGGTCTGCGGCTCAAGCGAGGGGAAGCCGGGGGTTAGGATGGAGATTAGGGTTTTTGGTGAGGGAGAGAGAAAGGGTTGTATATATATATAAGGGGATTAGGGTTAAGAATATGAGTTGGGATATTGGGTAATTATGTTGTGGATAGTTTAGGAGTAGTGGTAGGATTGTTTAATGGGTATTGATATGGATTAATTGCATAGGATTCAAAATAGGATTTGGTTTAATTTAGCTTTGGTAAATCTATTAGGGATCAAACAATAGGGTTAGGAATAGGATGAGCAACCAGTCGCCACCACAAGCACCCAAGAACAATAAATAAAAAAAATAATGGGGACAAGAACCAAATGAAAGAAAAACAATTACTGACGAAGAACGAAACAAAAGACGAACAAAAAGCAACACAAAGAGCTCAAAATGAAATAAATGAATATATATTGAAAACAACTTCAATATACGGTCCAATAAGAAATACAAGAGGAATACAACGGAAGAAAATACACCAAAATGAAAAAAATACACTCAAAAATACATAAAACGAAAAACAGGATTTACAGGTTTGGACGGGGAGTCCGGGTTCCACCGGTAGATCCAGAAGGTTTTCAGGCGCTGTTGGGATTTCGATTCGGTGTGGGTTTGGGAGGATATGAGGAGGCGGTAGGGCGCGGTGGCACGTGAGGAGGAGGCGCGGCGAAGGAGGGCACCATTGACTTGGAGGAGGTCACCGGAGGTGCGGCCGCCATTGATTTGGGTGTGAAGAAGAAGGTAGGGGACGGGGATTGGCGGCGGAGAGAGACACCAAAATCGGATCTTGATTTTGGGGGATTTTGGGGATTTTAGGGTTTGGGAATTTTTTGTAGATTTGGAGGATTTGATTGGGAGAGGAAGAGGGATGACGACTAAGGTTTTGGGGGAGAATAGGGTTTGGTATTTGATCCGGAGCGGAAGAGAGATGTCGGGAGGTGGAGTGATTCCGATGAAGACAAGAACCACTCCACCTCGACGACGAGGATAAAATTAGTATAGGCCTTATAGAACGATAGGCTCTGATACCATGTTAGAATTAGGAATAGGAAAATATTTTTTTTATTAATTGATTTAGCTAAGTACAATATGTCTCCTATATATAGAAGAGAAGAGAATACTAAACTAATACATTATTCAACGTGGGACTAAACTAATCTATCGTCTAACAAAATGCAAATATCCCATCATTTAGATATAATATTCTAATAAGCGGTAGAATTAAAATTGAATAAAGGTAAATGAATAATGGTGGTAGAAAAGGAGTGTTTGGGTGGGGTTAGGGAGGGTGATGAGGTAAATGAGCCGGGGGGGGGGGGGGGGGTTAAAAATCGGAGGAGGTGGAGGAAAATGTTAGAGATCTTCAAATATACCTATAGAAGGGCAAGAAGATCATAATATCAAAACTTTGGAAGCCAAAATATGACATTTAATTTCATCCAACTGATGATAGTTTCATAAATGTAAAATGCTCACATCAGTTAAGGTAAATTATAGAACATAATCAAGAGGAGGTTACTTTTAAGTTTCAATGCACAACTAAACCCATAATGGCTTCAATTTCTGATCGGAAAACTTATGAATGACTTAAGAAAATGATACAGACCAGTTAGCGAGTAGTGGCAATGGCAGGGGAGAAGAGGTCGTGAGTGCAAAGGAAAGGTAGAAGAAAGCAGCGGGATATATGAGTGTATGAATGTATCTGTGTTGGGATTGTATCAGACTAGAATGTAATAAATGTAAATAGGAGGGGTTTAGTGTAAAAGTGACGGGCGAAGAGGTATGGGGAGTTGTGAGCCTTTGGATCTGATTTGGATATGTTGTAGCCATCGATTGGAGTGGGTCCCTATTTGTAATCGCTCAAACTGTAACCCCTGTTTTTCACTTTTGGCATTTTTTTAGGGTATTTTTCATTTTTGTGAATTATTATTTTCCATTGTATTTTCGGAACAATAAATTTAATTATTTTTACTCTATAATATTTTTCTGGCAGTTTTGACCTCCTTTTGCTGTTTGCGCGCCGTTTGGCCGTTTTTCGACATTTTGAGCTCTTTTCTTCAATTTCTAGATTCCGTTCATGTATAAATATTATTTTAGGGTCATGGTGGATTTTTAGAAGAGTTTTGACCAATTTAAGATTTTTGGCCCTTAAGGAGATTTTTAGGAGCCATAGGATTCATTGCATTTTGTATCCTCATTTGAAATCTACCCAATATCCATTACCCAATTGTATACCTAATTAATCTTATTGATATCCACTACCCATTAACCCACATTTGATCTCCTATATATAACCCCTAACATCTATTAATCCCTAACCCTAATCTCTTTTTCCCTACTCTTTGGATCCGGCCTCCACTTCAAGACTCCAAATCGGCTCCCCCCTTCCTTGCACTCCCGGCCTGATCATCCAAACCCCAAAACCGGCCCTCCTCCATTGCACATCTCCCACTTCAACCCTTCTCCACTCTTCCATACTACAAAACCTCGTCTCCCTCTCTTTTCTTGTGGCCGAAACCAACCAAAACAGCACCCACCTTCAAAAACAGCCCCCCCCTCTTCCCTTTTCGCTGATTTGGAGTAGTGGGTAGCGTCCGTTTGAGTTCGTGCTTCAAGGAGACGATCGTATGCAAGTTTCGGTTCGTGGGTTCGCTTGAAATCGCGCGTGGAAGGACTTTTGTTCGTGGATTTTCATTGCTAGGCTTCGTAGCATCGTGTTCTTCATTAACGAGGCAAGTAACTTGTACTTAAATTTCTTAGGTTGATACAAGTCGAAAGTTCACACATAGGGTAGTTTGAGACTAGAGACGGCCAAAGATGATGTTTTTATTTGTGGGTTTCATCTCTATTGTTCAAAACAGGCCATAGATGACTTAGGACATGAAGTTTGATAGGATTGTGCCTTAGGAATCACCCACACGCGATTTTGATCGCGTATGCGACATATTGTATACCCAATGTATGTTTGAACACCCACATGAGAAATATTAGATTTTGACATGTTATAAACCCTTAGATATGATATTTAGACAATGGGTAGACTGCGTTTCGAATTTGGAAGAGTTTGGATGATTTTTGAAGAAGTTATGACGTTTTGAAGTTTAGTTGAGAAATCTGGAAATTTGGATTGAACTGGATTGATTGTTGTTTACCTGAATTAGAGTCCGAATCTCAACATGACTATTTCTGAGTAATTTGTAGAAAATTGAATCTAATTTCTAATCCCACTGATTTCACCCTGTTTGGAGTTCGTATGGATTAGTTATGATTATTTTAGTAACTGTATGCCGGTAGTTCCCAGATTCATTTCGGGGTAGATTTTATCACCAATTTATTTTCAAGATCCAAGTTAGACATAATTTCATGCCACAAGATTTTTTCCAGTGTTTCACCATGATGTTAGGTAGTTCCCTGATTTATGTAGTAATTTAAAGATGAGTTTTGAGTGATGCCTTACATCCTTTTCTATAGATCGCTTTTGCTGTAAACTGAGTGTGATTGTATGTTGAATGCCGTGTTCACCTTATTTCTAATTACTGTATGAATATTTTATGTGATATATGAAAGTTGGTTAATTGTGTATACTTTCATGCCGTTTTGGCGGAAGTGGATTTTGATGCGCTGTGTGCAAGATATACATGATTTTGTACAGCGGTGTTGAAGAATTCCAGATCCATCAAAACTGTGTTATGTGTTACTTTCTATTTTTGAAAACATATCTATACTTTCTGGAAAAATATGAAAATTTATATTTTGAGAATATACTTATAGGGGATTACCCCAGAATTTTCGTGGGTTTAATTAATGACTTTGTATGCTGTTTTCATGTGGTTTAAGTCATTCCCCTGTTTTCTGGCTGTACATGAAAACTGTGTTGAATTGTGTTTTAAGTCGAGATGTTGTTAAATAGCATATGGATTTATTACACCCGTTAGAAGCGTGTGGAAGTCTAGTTTCCAGATCCTTCGACGGATTATGATTTGCATGCCTGTAGATCTTTGGATCACTATTTTAGTACAGACTGGTCTTGCTGACCTGATTATAAACATACACTATTTTGCCCGTATTTGTGAATGAATAGTACCATTACTTGCTGATCTGATTCCCTGAGTCTAAAACTGATTATAACCTGTTAGTCTGACATTATTTAGCACACTCTCAAGCCTGTTGATGATCTTAATAATAAAAGTAATCAAGCCGGGGTTTAATGGGAAAGATCTAGTAGTGGATAGTGCAGAAACGTGTACTCGGAAGGGGACCCGTGTTTCCCATATTTGGAATTTGGTATATGATTTAGATTATTTGGAATTTGGTATATGATTTGGATTACTGTTTCCTGTACCTGAGTATACTGCCCTGCATGGTCCCCTATGAAATCTAAAGCGAAACTGCTGTGTTGTAGCAACCATGTAGTAAAAACTGGGATGCATGTCGTGCTACCTAGATAGTAAATAAAAAGATTAGACTTAATATAACCTGATACATGTTTACCTGATACATGATACCTGTATACCTGTTAACTGTTACCTGTTACCTGATATTTCTGTTACCTGTTTTCCCGATACTTGATACATATTTACCTGATTACCTGAATACCTGATAATTGTACATGTTACCTGTTGACTTTACATTTGACATATGTTACCCTTACCTGTTAGTATATCCTGTGGTTAGATAGTGTCCATGTGCTTGTATCATATTCTATTTGTGACCCGGACTTGCCATTGACGGGTACTTGTGTTTTCTCTTTTCCTTTTTCCTGCATTCGTTATATTGCAGATTTTGGAGGACAGATTCCTAAAGGTATTGGCAAGATGAGAGGCTAGAGGCTGAATTTTGCTATTGCTATTCCTGTTACTTATTTTGGACAATATTGTATTTTGAACTTGTATTATTTCTTGTATTTGGGCAATGTGACCCAAGATTATTGTGTAATTCAGATCATGAATATTTGAGATTAATGCATTTTATTTCAAGTATTCTTGTTGGTATTTGGTTCATATGTGCATGTGGTTGATTTTTCTGGCTTCCGACTCTGATTTTACTGTGATATGTTGTAAAGAATTCCTGAACAGCTTAAGGATGATTATATTCATTCGCTGGACTTTTGTTACGCGCTCGCATTCCGTATTTTTGGGAAGCGGGGCGTGACACAAACGGTCTGTCAGTTTACGTGCATTGCACGTACTTATGTCTATAAAAGACCACAGATCAGCTGGGAAGATCTGTGTGTGTGGTTCTTGCTTCATTCTCCTCTTCTTCTTGAATGATCTCTCTCTCTAACCCTCCATTAACTAGCCTCTTCGACACAGCTTCATCTTTCTTCCATTGACATGGCCAGAAATAGGGGTAGAGATGTATCAATGGTATCAGAGCCAAATGATCCTGCCGCGAATCTGGAAGACGAAGGGGAGATTCCTCAAGATTCGATCAACGAAGAAGTTCTTGGTTTCGCTCCATCTTTTGGGTGGCAACAACGCCATCAGTTCTTGAACGACAGGGTATCAGCAATGGAGAATCAGGTCAAAGAAATTGCTGCTCATGTAACGCCCCGTCCCAATACTGAGACAATTTTAATATTTTTAAAAGACAAATTAGATACTATGTAGTACAACTGCCCACCACAGGCTACCTCTCAAAAGGTGGTTAACCAATTAGGTGACTCTTGATCATAGGCAATTATATTTATACTCAAATTATTTTTGTGCATTTTCCAATATGGGACTATTATTCCCAATATCCCTTACAAATCCCGTACAAATCCAAACCGTGAGCATTCGATACCAAATCCAAACCATATCTTAAGAGCATCCACAGTCGTTTTCTAAAATTTGCATATCTCCAAATTATAGCAAACGAACCCAAAAACCACGCTGCAGTCGTTTCTCAAATGTCCATATTATGGCAAAGCTGCTATTTCCATTTCTCAAATATGAGAAGCCATCTGAGCTTTCTCAAAATATAAAGGACGGGGTATGATACCCCGTCTCTTCTATATAATATTTTTTTAATCTTATCAAACGGAGTATGATACATCGTCCCACATAATTTTTGATTTTTTTTTATTTTAAAAATAGGTCGGACGGAGAATGATACCCCGGACGGGGTATCAAACCCCGTCTCTCTAATTAACCGATTTTTTTTTTTAAAAAAATTGTTCAAACGGGGAATGATACCCCGTCCGGGGTACCAAACCCCGTCCCACATATTTGACCCGAGTTGAAAATCCCCTCAGACGGGGATAGATACCCCGTCCGGGGTATCATTCCCCGTCCAAGGATAGAAGCCCAGTGGAGCATTAAATGGTGATTGCAATTAATTGGGTAAGTTTAATTAGGTTTAGTTAGGTATTAATGCTGATTAGGAGTAGTTAGGTATTAATTGATTAGATTTAGTTATTATTTTATTATTTAATTTAGTTAATTAATATAGTTTAATAGTTAATAGTAATTAACTTTTTTTAATTTGTTTGAAACGATCGGACGGGGAATGATACCCCGTCTCTCTAAAAAATAGAAAAAATATAGCAAACACGACTTCAGTGAACGATCGTATTTGCTATTACTGTAGCTGCCATATTATAGCAAATGAGAAAAACGACTGTGGATGCTCTAACAAATCTCAACAAATCCAACAGTAGCATTCAACCCGTGGGTATCATTCTTTCATAACCGGATTTCAAACCGGATTCAAATCCAATCAATTCAAACCAAACGATTTAACAAATCCAATATCATATACAACCAACTATATATTTATTTATTTATTTATTTTATTATACTATTCACAAATTACGGGGTATTACAGCTCAAGTCTCCCAGATTCCGTTGGTTTTGGCGCAGATGCAAATGTTAACTCAGCGAATGGGTGAGGTGCGATCGAATCAAGAATCCTTAGAAGTTCCACCGCCGAAGTCCAATGGTAAGCAGAATCTAAACCATGGGTTTGATGGGGGTGGGAACTTTATGCATAATCATCGAGATATGGAGGTTCTTGATAGGGAGAATGCAATTAGGGGAATTTTTTTTTCAAAACCACCAAAACTGGAGGTTCAGATATTTTCAGGGACTGGGGATGTCCTTAACTGGATTTTTCAAATCGAACACTATTTTGGAGATGTATAAGATTCAAAGGGATGAAAAAATGAGGGTTGCATTCTTCTTCCTCAAAGATGACGCAATCCAATGGTGTAGATGGTTGCTTAAAAATAATGATGGTGTGGTAACTTGGAAGGAGTTCAAAGAGGGCATTTGTAACAGATTTGCTTTGGGCATTTATGAAGACGCAGCCAAGTCTTTATGCAGGCTAGATCAAATGACGACAGTACTTGATTATCAAGTTAAATTTGAGAAACTTCAATGTTTAGTGGAAGGTGTTAGTGAGTCCTTCCTAGTGCAACGGTTTGTAAGTGGACTCATAGAGGAATTGCAACATGATGTTGCTATGGTTGAACCGCAATCTCTGAGTGAGGCATTCAAAGTTGCTCTAAGATTTGAGAAGAAATCTAATTCACTTAAGCAGTTCTACAAGACACCCTATAGGTCATATGTCAGAGGGTCTCATTCTGTCTATAATCCAATACCTTATCAGACGCAATCAGTTGCACAAACACCCTTAAGTATTCCACCAGGGAAGTTCTCTAGTAATGCAAACTCAGAGAAACCTATTTTGAAGAAACTCACACCCAATGAGGTGTGGGAAAGAAGGAGAAAATGGCTGTGTTTCCATTGTGATGAGAAGTACCTACCGGGATATTTGTGCAAAACAAAGTCTTATATGTGTATAGAAGGGGAATGGGACATGTTCACTCTGCAAAATAAGGAAGAGTTGAACCATTTGCTTTAGAAGATGGTGCAGGAGAATTAGAAAAGGATGCTGATAATCACCAGCTCCTCAAGGTGGGATCAGAGGTTAATGCTGAGTGTTTAATTCTTAAAGCTCAGCTTAAAGGTGTAGATGTCAATATCTTAGTGGATAGTGGTGCAACTCACAACTATATAGATCCCTTTATACTAGAAAGAGTTAGGTTGCCACTTTCTATTAAACAATCTTTCAATGTAAGAGTTGCGGATGGTAAAGAAGTTGAAGGAAGTGGATTGTGTTCCAATGTGAAAATCAGTTGCCAAGGGTATGAATTCATTGATGATTTCCTGGTGTTCCCTATTGGAGGCCATGATGTGGTTTTGGGTGCTAAGTGGATGAAAAAAGTAGCTGAAGTCACGATTTATTTAGTCCACAAACAATTGAAGTTTCACCACAAAGGTACTAACTGGGTGTTGCAAGGTTTGCATCCAAGCCCTACGCAAGTACTAACAGATAAAGAGGCCAATAAGATTACTCTACAGATACATAGGGGCTTTGTGTTGTACTTCATGGCAGCTTCTGAAAATCAGACCACATTCATACATGAAGATCCAAATCTACAGCAGCTATTGAGTGAGTTTCAAATCTTATTTGAGAAGCCAAAGAGTTTGCCACCTACAAGGGCTTATGATCATCAAATACCACTCGACAAAGAAGCCAAGCCTATATGCATAAGACCATATAGGTATTCATTTGAACAAAAAAATGCAATCGAAGAGATCATTGAAGAGATGCTGAAGCAAGGGATTATTAGGCCAAGCAACAACAGTTATAGCTCACCAGTGGTACTGGTAAAGAAGCATGATGGTTCTTGGAGATTTTGCGTCGACTATAGGTTACTTAATCAACAGACAATTAAGGATAAGTATCCTATTCCGATTATTGATGATCTACTTGATGAATTACATGGAGCTAAAAAAATTTCTAAGCTAGATTTAAGGTCTGGTTATCATCAAATTAGAATGCACCCTGATGATGTATCGAAGACTGCATTTAGAACCCATAGTGGTCACTATGAGTTCCTTGTAATGCCCTTAGGATTGAGTAATGCTCCATCGACATTTCAGTCTCTTATGAACGACATCTTCAGACCTCACTTGAGAAAGTTTATCCTTATATTTTTTGATGATATTTTGATCTTTAGTAAGACTTGGCAAGAGTATTTGAAGCACTTGAGAGAGACCTTTCTCATACTGTGAAGGAACCAGCTTTTTGTGAAAATGTCTAAATGCACATTTGGGCAAAGGGAAGTAGAGTATCTAGGACATATTGTATCTAACTCTGGCATTGCAATGGATGAAAAGAAAATAGCTGCAGTTAAGGAATGGCCAACTCCAAAATATGTTAAAGCTTTGAGAGGCTTCCTTTGTCTCACAGGTTATTACCGTAAGTTTGTGAGGAATTATGGTTCAATTGCTTCTCCTTTAACAGAATTGACCAAGAAGGATTCTTTTATTTGGAATGAGAAAGCTGCAGTAGCCTTTGAGCAATTGAAAGAAGCTCTAACTACAGCACCAGTTCTTCAGTTACCTTATTTCAATGAGACATTTGTTGTGGAGTGCGATGCTTGTAAAGAAGGTATAGGTGCAGTCCTTTTGCAAAATAAACAACCTATAGCATATATCAGTCAGGCCATTGAGGGAAAGTGTTTGTATTGGTCAGCTTATGAAAAAAAATGCTGCCAATACTCTTAGCAGTAAAGAAGTGGAAACAATATCTTTTTGGCAGAAAATTCATCATCCGCACTGATCATAAGCCACTCAAGTATTTGTTGGATCAGAGATTATCTACGGCAGCACAACACTCATGGTTGATTAAGCTTTATGGGTTTAATTTCGATGTGGAGTATAAGAAGGGAAGTGATAACATTCCTGCTGATTGACTATCAAGAAGAGAGCTGCATTGTTTTTTTATCCAATTAAGCTCTTTACCTCCCAACTGGTGGGAGGATATTATAGAAATGAATCAAATTGATTCTTATTTTGAAGAGTTAGCATATAAGGTTTCTCAGCAAGTTAATACCAAGTTTTCTTTGGTTCGGGGGGTCTGGTATAAGGGCTCCAAGGTGATTATCAGCCCAACTTCCTTTCTCAGAAGATTAATGATACATGAACATCATAACACACCCATAGGGGGTCATTCTGGATATGACAAAACTTTACAACGGCTAAGGAGGTCATTCTGGTGGAGAGGAATGAAAGCAGATGTTCAACATTATGTAAGGGAATGCACAGTTTGTCAAACAAGCAAGTACTCATGTCAATCACCTTCTGGATTGTTACAACCATTACCTATACCTCAACAGATTTGGGAACAAGTTAGTATAGACTTTATAGAGGCTCTTCCTCTCAGCTGCAGGCATTCTGTCATCCTAGTGGTGGTGGATAGGTTAAGCAAATACGCCCATTTTTTTCCTATTAAGCATCCATACACGCTGCTACTATTATTCAAGTCCTCACTGAAGGTGTCTTCAAATTGTATGGCATGCCCATCTCCATAGTTTGTGATAGAGGTATGGTCTTCACAAGTTCTCCTATGAGAGAGTCTCTTCGATTGCAAGGGACCAAGCTGCACTTTTCAACAGCGTACCATCCACAAACAGATGGCCAAACGGAGGTGGTTAATAGGTGTTTGGAAACATATTTGCGGTGTTTTTGTCATCACAAACCAAGTGATTGGAGTAAATGGTTACCCTGGGCTGAATTTTGGTACAATACCTCTTACCATAGTGCCATTAAAACTACTCCTTATGAAGTAGTGTATGGTCGGAAACCCCCTACAATAACTTCCTACATTCCACATAATGCTAAAGTTCCTCTGGTTGTAGAAGCTTTTTTGTCGAGAGATGTGAACCTACAGCTGCTGAAAGATAATCTCAAACGAGCTCAGGATAGGATGAAAAAACAAGCTGATGGTCATCGACTGGATAGGGAATTTCAGGTTGGAGACTTGGTATATGTCAAATTACAACATTATCGTCAAGTTTCAGTTGCAACCATAGCTGTGCACAAATTTGCTCCACTCTATTATGGTCCTTATGCTGTTCTTGAACATATTGGGGCTGTCGCTTATAAGTTAGCTTTGCCAATGGGATCTAAAGTCCATCCTGTCTTCCACATTTCTTTACTCAAGCGGCATTTAGGGCCTACTGTAGAAATTCAGCGGAGTCTTCCAGAACAACCCTCCACAGCCTTGCTGGAACCTGATTGTATTTTTGGATCGTAGAACAATCATCAGAGGAAGGAAGTTAATATCAGAAGTTTTGATCAAGTGGAAGTATCAAGATGTATCTAGTGCAACCTGGGAATCTTACTGGATTTAGTCCGAAGGTTTCCCCTCTTCGACCTTGAGGCAAGGTCTCAATATAGGGGGGGAGGAGTTGATACAGACCAGTTAGCGAGTAGTGGCAATGGCAGGGGAGAAGAGGTCGTGAGTGCAGAGGAAGGGTAGAAGAAAGCAGCGGGATATATGAGTGTATGAATGTATCTGTGTTGGGATTGTATCAGACTAGAATGTAATAAATGTAAATAGGAGGGGTTTAGTGTAAAAGTGATGGGCGAAGAGGTATGGGGAGTTGTGAGCCTTTGGATCTCGTTTGAATATGTTGTAGCCATCGATTAGAGTGGGTCCCTATTTGTAACCGCTAAAACGGTCTGTCTATTTACGTGCGTTGCATGTACTTATGTCTATAAAAGACCACAGATCAGCTGGGAAGATCTGTGTGTGTGATTCTTGCTTCATTCTCCTCTTCTTCTTGAATGATCTCTCTCTCTAACCCTCCATTAACTAGCCTCTTCGACTCAGCTTCATCTTTCTTCCATGACATGGCCAAGAACAGGGGTAGAGCTGTATCAGAAAAAGACCGATAATGAGAACCAACAAATAAAGGATCGGGACTTCACAGTGGAGGATGGCCTATATGTATTTGAAAAGGGAATGCTGGCCTTTTCTTTTCTTCTTGATTGATCAGTACATATCTTTCTTTTCTTCTTCTTCAGCGATTGGATTTATTGCATCAATTGTTGATAGCACGTAAGCACAAGAGTAAAAGATTTACCTATTTTCCGGCTTGTGTGATATTCTTTCTCCACAATAGTCGTGCAAGGATAGAGGTTGCGGTTGAAACGTCTTGTTGGGGTTTATTATCATGTGGTTTGAAGAGTAGCATAATGTAACCATGATATAATGGACAAAGCTTCAAAATAAAGAGATAAAAACGACGTGCAAGGTACATCTAAAACATGAAACATGTGGTTGACTTGGCCCCAACGAAAGCCCTAAGAAATTTTGAAGAGTAGCACTAAAGCAGAGTGTAACTATGCCATAAAAATCAGTCACCATCAAAACAAAAAAATAGTTTAAAATGACGTACAAAAATAAATTTAAAACATGAAACCTCTCGTTAGGGATGCATTCAGATTTGATACAGATCGGATATGGGCAATATCATATTCGTATCCGCATTCCAAAGACGAATATGGATAAAAATATGGGTCGGGAAAAACAATCATATCCATATTTGAAAATTTTGGAACTGCATACTAATCAGATATTATCACGTAGAATATGGATACGAATCAGATATAAAGCAGATATTACACATTATGGATGCATAAGAAAAGAGATTCGGATATGAACGAAATATGATTCAAATTGTTCTATATTGTTCTATATTTTTCTATATTTTTCTTCACTACGATATTCAAAAGACATCTTGACAAATTGTGTCCATCAAGATACAACCTTCATCAAGTTAATCCATCAAAACATAAGATACTAAGAAACAAAACATTCATAAAGTATGAGAAGTCCCAGAAAATAAAACTTAGAAAACAACAAGATAAATGCAAAAGATGTAAATTGTCCATATAAAGAACTTGATACATGAATGTCACAGTCCATAGTTGGAAGTAATCAGATTCGGCTTATTGGGTTTAGATTTGTAGGATTAGAGTAGTCTAATTAATAATTATTTATATAGCCTAAGATATTAATGGTTAAGATTCGACTCTAGTTTAAAATTATACATACATAATTATATTTTTACACACACACTGTTAGGAAAAACTCGGTATTTTCCCACTTCGTAAAGTTAAGATGGGCACTTGAAGATATAGATAGAAATAGATGCAAGAGAGATTAACAACTCAAATGGAGATTCTTGTACTATACAAAGAGTAGTAGGATTACAAGAATTTGACTCTCTATAACACACTCTCACAGTTTTGTGGCTCACTCAAGCTTGAGAATTAGAACTTCTCAAGTTATCTGACTTTCTCTCAAAGTGGCTCTCTAACTCTCACTTTGGAAATGACTTGTTTTTTTGGAGTGAGTATGAATGAAGCCTTCCACCCCTATTTATACTATTCCACCCTCACAATGAACGGTGGAGATTAATTTGATCCAAGGGTGGAGATTAGCTCTCTAGAATTCTTTATTTCTAGAGATCCATGGAACTACTCTTCATCTTCCTTCCACGCTCTTCTTTACTCTTCCATATATCATCTTCCACAAGACTCTAGGAAACTCCACACATCTAGAGGATTCTATATTCTTCCTAATTAAGAAAGGACCCCAACAAATCTCCCCCTCCTGACTTAATTGGGAGGTAGTAGCAATCCGGCACCTTGACAACAATCTTCAAATTTCTTTGTTGGTATTACCTTGGTCATCATGTCGGACCAGTTTTCTTCAGTGTGAACTTTCTCACGGTGTATGCGCTTTTCTTCGAAAGCTTCTCGGATCCAATGATACCGTGTATCAATGTGCTTTGTGCGAGAATGAAAGGTAGAGTTCTTTGCTAAGTAAATTGCACTTTGATTGTCGCACTTCAAGACATACTTGTCTTGGACTACTGCTAGCTCCAATAACAAATTCTTCATCCACAACATCTCCTTGCAAGCTTCAGTAGCTGCAATATACTCAGCCTCGGTAGTGAACAATGCAACACACTTTTGCAACTTTGATTGCCAAGAGATAGCTCCCCCTACTAGAGTAGTTAGGTATCTCGATGTTGATTTCCTAGAATCAACGTCGCAGGCTAAATCTGCATCTGTGTATCCTTCTAACACAGGTTTTCCATTTCCAAAACATAAACACTTTTTGGAAGTACCTCGTAGATACCGAAGGATCCATTTGACTGTATCCCAATGTTCTTTCTCCAGATTGGCCAAGAAGCGACTAACAACACCAACTGCATAGGCGATGTCGGGTCTTGTGCATATCATTGCATACATAAGACTACCTACCGCGGATGAATAAGGAATCGTCTTCATTTCCTTCTTTTCTTCCACACTTGTGGGAATTTGCTCTATACTAAACTTGAAGTGTCCAGCAAGTGGTATGTTGACCGCTTCGCTTTGTGCATGTTGAATCTTTCCAACACTTTCTCAATGTACTTCTCTTGTGATAGCCACAATAACCTTCTTTATCTATCACGAGTTATCCTCATTCCAAGGATTTGTCTAGCTGGTCCCAAATCTTTCATGGCGAAGCTCTTGCTTAGATCTTTCTTCAAAGCATCAATCTTTGCGTGATCTAGTCCAACAATCAACATATCATCAACATAGAGTAAGAGTATGAGGAAATCACCACCTCCATACCTCTTTATAAACACACAATGATCGCTTTCCGTCTTCTTGAAGTCATGTTCTGCCATGAAAGACTCGAACTTCTTGTACCATTGTCTTGGTTCTTGCTTGAGACCATATAGTTCGTTAGACGACACACCAAATTCTCTTTGCCAGGAACTTTGAATCCCTTTGGCTGCTCCATGTAAAACTCTTCCTCTAGATTTCCATGGAGGAATGCTGTCTTAACATCAAGCTGTTCGATCTCTAAGTCTCCAGCCACTGCTAGGCCAAGAACAACACGGATGGATGACATTTTTACCATCGGAGAAAATATTTCTTCAAAGTCAGTACCTTTCTCTTGGCTGAATCCCTTAACAACCAACTGAGCTTTGTAGCGAGGCTTCGGGCTACTATCTTCGGTCTTGATTCGATACACCCACTTATTTTTCAAGGCTCTTCTTCCTTTTGGTAGCTCCATTAGTTTGTATGTATGATTCTCATGCAAGGATTGCATCTCCTCTTGCATGGCTTTTATCCACTCTTCTTTATGAGTGTCAATTATGGCTTCCTTATAACTTTGAGGCTCCCCCTCATCAGTTATCGTCATAAACTCCTCCACGGGATAACGAGTAGATGGTCTTCTATCTCTCAAAGATCGTCTCAACTCTAGTGGAGAGCTAGGCTGAGGATCATCTTGAATTGACTCATCTTGAGTCTCTATATTATTTGGCTCTAGAATAGGCTCGGGATCTTCAGCTTCATTGTTTTCTGGTGTGACATTCTCCTCTTGATGAGCCGGTGTAAGGTCTATACTCCGGTTGCTTCTCAATCTTGGCCTCTTAGATTTCTAGATATCTTTAATTGTTTGGTCCTCGAAGAATACCACGTCTCGGCTACGAACAATCTTCTTGTTGATTGGATCCCAAAGTCGGTATCCAAACTCATCCTTTGGCGAGCGAAGGTAGATGCATTCCTTTGTTTTTACATCCAGCTTGGCTCTCTTGTCTTTGGGTATGTGAACAAATGCTCTGCATCCGAACACCTTGAGATGATTGTAGGTAGCCTTTTTGCCTGACCAAACTTCCTCTGGAATACCTCCGTCCAAAGGCACCGATGGTGAAAGGTTGATGATGTCAACAATGGTTATCACGGCTTCCCCCCAGAATGACTTAGGCAACTTGGCATGAGAGAGCACACATCGAACTCTTTCCTTGATAGTTCGATTCATTCTCTCAGCTAGTCCGTTTAACTGTGGTGTCTTGGGTGGAGTTTTCTCTAGTCTTATCCCGTATTTCTTGCAATAGGCTTCAAATGGACCTCTATATTCACCTCCATTATCTGATCTGACACATTTGATCTTCCTTCCCATCTCACGTTCCACTCGGGCATGAAACTCCTTGAATTCATCAAGCACTTGATCCTTTGTTTTTAATAAGTGCAACCACACCTTCCTTGAATGGTCATCGATGAAGGTGACAAAATATGATGCACCGCCAATGGACGTCTTGGACATTGAGCACACATTGGTGTGTACAAGGTCTAAGATATTCTTTCTCCTTGTGGGCGGAGAAGATCTTTTGAAAGAAATTTTATGTTGTTTTCCAGCCAAGCAATGAGCACAGGGATCAAGTGTTTTACCTTTCACATCAGGAAGAACATGGTTACGAGCGAGTATGTGAAGACCTTTCTCACTTATGTGTCCAAGTCATCTATGCCATATATCCATATCATCGGTGGTGATATTCACCTCCCCTTTGCAGAGCTTGGCTTGCATTACGTACAATGACCTCTCCTTCTTTCCTCGAGCCACGACTAAACTTCCTTTGGTGAGCTTCTACTTTCCTTCACCAAAGTAACTCACCAGACCCACATCATCAAGCTTTCCAGCGGAGATAAGATTGAGACGCATAGCTGGGATGTGTCTCACATCTTTTAGGACAAGCTTGCATCCAGTGCTTGTTGTAAGGATGATGTCACCTATCCCGACAATTTTGCTACTATCTTGATTTCCCATTTGCACCGTACCAAAGTCACCGCTTTGGTAGGATGAGAAGAAACATCCATGGGGAGTGACATTGAAGGAAGCACCAGAATCGATAATCCAAGAACTATAAGCATAGGCAATGTTTAGGATATTGCCTTCTCTAATGAGATAAATCAGTTCTTCTTTTGCAGCCACAGCGGTAGTACTCTTCTCTTCTTGCTTCTTGATTTGGTCTGGCCTCACATCACCCGCCTTTTGATCTCTCTTGAAGGATCGACACTCTGCTTTCTTGTGGCCCATCCTTCCACAGTAGTAGCATGTAATCTTTGATCGTGATTTAGATCTACCTCGGGATTGGTTTGATTCTCGGCCCTTGCTACGTCCACGACCATCATTCTTTACCCGATTTTCGAAAACATTTACCTCGGAAAGGACAGAATTGCCTCGTTCCTTCCTCCTTGCTTCTTCACCAAGAAGGCTATCACTGACGGTATCCATGGTGAGCTTTCCTTCAGGAGTTGAGTTACTAAGTGTAATCACAAGTGTATCCCAACTTTCAGGCAATGAGCTAAAGAGTAAAAGGGCTTGCAACTAATCTTCAATCTTCAATTCAGTTTTTATTAGCTGATTTACGAGCCCCTTGAAATTATTCAAGTGCTCAATCATGCTTTGACCATCCTTATACTCCAACTTCACCAACCGTCGAACTAAATTGGCTTTGTTACGAGGCGTCTTCTTTTGAATCATGGACTCAAGCTTTGTCCATAATTCGTAAGCATTTGTATAAGTAAAGACATGCTCGAAGAGAGATCGGTCGATATACTTCCGGATCATGGCAACGGCTTTTCGATTCAGCAACTCCCATTCTGCATCGCTCTTTCCTCCCACATTGGTATTGTGGATGATGGGCTCATGCAAGTCTTTGCAATATAAATGATCTTCCATCATCGGCTTCCAATACGAGTAGTTGTTGGCGGTGAGTTTGAACATATCTCCATCATGGGTGACGATGTCCTCCATCTTAAACCGCATGAGATGATGGCGACTGTTAGGAAAAACTCGGTATTTTTCCACTTCGTGAAGTTAAGATGGGCACTTGAAGATATAGATAGAAATAGATGCAAGAGAGATTTACAACTCAAATGGAGATTCTTCTACTATACAAAGAATAGTAGGATTACAAGAATTTGACTCTCTATAACACACTCTCACAGTTTTGTGGCTCACTCAAGCTTGAGAATTAGAACTTCTCAAGTTATCTGACTTTCTCTCAAAGTGGCTCTCTAACTCTCACTTTGAAAATGACTTGTTTTTTGGAGTGAGTAGGAATGAAGCCTTCCACCCCTATTTATACTATTCCACCCTCACAATGAACGGTGGAGATTAATTTGATCCAAGGGTGGAGATTAGCTCTCTAGAATTCTTCATTTCTAGAGATCCATGGAACTAATCTTCATCTTCCTTCCACACTCTTCTTTACTCTTCCATATATCATCTTCCACAAGACTGTAGAAAACTCCACACATCTAGAGGATTCTATATTCTTTCTAATTAAGGAAGGACCCCAACACACACACACACACACACACACACACACACACACACACACATATACAAATTACCTGATATCTGCATCCACATTCGCATCCGCATCCGCATCCGCATCCGCAAATTTCTATTATTACCAGATCCATATCCATGTCTGACCCTATTTGTAAAATCATATCCATATTCGGATTCGTATATGAACGGATATGGTAATTGGGTATCCATATTCGCATCTGATTCGGATCCGGATCCGATTGGATATATCCCCTCCATATGGCATCCCTACCTCTTGTGTTTGACTTAGACCTAGCAAAAGCTCTAAGCAATTTAGAAAAAGAAAAAAAAGAATTGAAAGTGAAGGGGAGGCAAAATACAGAGAAACCACGTACTCTTTTTATGTCGTTCGCTGATGCTGCTTCTTAGCTGCTCTAATTCGTTGATTCGGCTGCTCTTGTTTCTTGGCCGCCACCATACCTCTCCCAAAACCTAAAGGTTAAATACGGGGTACGTTTCCTCTTGTATACTTTAGACTACAAACAGCTAAGTTTTGAGTAAACTATTTATATTTGTACCGACTCATTTCTTAATAGAACTCGAAAATGGTCCAGGTTGAGTTTAAACATATGACCTTTGAAACTGAATGAAACTTGTGAAAGACCATACTGATAGATCAAAACTCAATGTTCTGGACCTGTGGTAAGGGTTGAGGGTTTAGTATTCCAAGATGTGGATTGCAAACATGTTATTTTAAAGGTTTTTTAAATCCGCATTTTAATATGCATAACTGGTGGGATTCGAAGTTGGGTTTTGCTATGATAACATGTACCATGTAAAAGATCTTATTGATTTGCCAAAACTCCGAAGTTGTGGTAATGGTTGAGGGTTTGGCATTATATTCTAACAAGACTAATAATTTTGGATGGGTATGAAATTGAAACTGAAATCGAGTTCTTAAAACCTAGGTTTTGTTCTAAAAATGAGAATAAAGACTGAAGAATCTTCCTCCATGCGGTATGCGTACTATAAGAAGATTGACATACAATGGTTGATGAAAACTCGTATCCCTTTTCTGGGAACTTCTTCCAGGGATGGGAGGAGAGAATGGAAGTTCCTGAAGGGAGATGTGATTTGGACAGGTTAGGTTTGAATACAATATGGGAGTTAAAGATTCTGTTCTAATTTTAAGATTTTTAAATATTCTGTAGCATTAATGCGATACTTTGAATCATGTACTTGAAATTACTCTTGACTTGCACTGGACCAAATTTGGAACTAAAAAAGTTCATACATGAAGTGGCAATCTCCCAGAATATGTATACCAAGAAAGTTTTTGTTGCTGTTACTAAGTGTTAAGTTTCATACGTGAAATTACTTTTATCTCCACATTTTTTATTGATAGTGCGAAGAACAGTATTGATAGTTGAATACAATTATTGCATTTAATAAACTTGTCCGTTTATTCAAAAGTGCTTCTTCTGATTCTTCTAAATTTGCTTTACTATATATATCGTGCACCCTTTGTCTGCACCAATAAAAATTTCATGATGTACAGTGTACTGTTTGTTGTGTCTAAATTGATATATGCTTTGTCAATTTATGTTTCATCTTAAACTATTTCTACTAGTATTATACACGTGTTTTGCACGTGGGGTAATTTTTTTTTGGGAGGGAGAGAATGAAAATGGCAAAAAAAAAAATTTACCAACAAGTGCATTGCACGGGTTGAATTATGGACTAAAACCTTCTCCCATTATAGTAGTAGAGATTTATAAAATGCGGACCCATTCTTGTCCTCTAGCTGCAAGAACTGTTGGAATACATGCCTGAACCTGATTTCCCAACTGGAGGACTAATCATGGGAAATGTTGGGTATGAAATATATTTTCGCTTCATCTGCCCTTGTTTTAAAACTGTTGATTGTTTTTCTGCAACCTTTCTGGATTTATTTGTGACATCTGTACACATTCCCTCTTTTTCACTAGGATATTTTTTTTTTTTTTGAGGGAAAAGGTGGAATAAGGCCACCCTGTTTCATTAAAAAGAGCTTAACGAAACAAACCCAGAGTACTGGGCTCAAGTACAACCTACTAACAGAAAATAAAACATACATGAAGCAACATGACGCGTACGAACAATAACTCCCTCCAACAACCCTGGATGATGGGCCGACAAACCATCTGGACCAGCTAATTGTAAGGACGTCAGTTAGCTTCGTACAGTGCCTTCACGGCACATGCACACCCACCTGAAACACATCTGGCAGGGTTTTCATCTGTTGATCACTGCCTTCACCTCGCTGGGGGGACCCCATCTTTGGGCCCAAGCCCCGCAGGTCGAAAACTGACCCCACGACACCTGAACTGCGATCGCACCCACCCACCATCTCCACCACTCCTACAAACGTGTCGGTCGCTCCCACAGTCACTACCAGAGAGAAAGCCGTGAAGAGGATACCTTTACCTCTCACACGATTGTGCTTTCTCAGGCAATTTCTCACCAAACAACTATCTCGCTCACCCCACCAAACACCACGCTTCAGGAAAGAGCCGTGGAGAGGATTACCTCCACCTCTCTCACGCACAAGCTCTCTCCAGCGATTTCTCACCACACAGACTTATCTCGACCCAAACTCCCAAACGGAGGGAAGAAGCGACGCTGTCTCTAGCCAGTGGCCTAAGCTGAAGGAAGCTCAATAGTCTGACAGTAGGCGATGTGAAGATTGCACCGGCGACATCGTAGTACACTCCAAACCAGCCATACTCTAACCCCACACCCCCTCAGCCCCAACACAAACCCAATACCGGCTTGGCCCTACGGGCCCCGAACCAAAACACTGACCTCACACACTTGAATTGAGACAAGTGAGCGCACATCACGGAGGGACCTCGTCTTTGGGCCCAAGCTCCATAAACGTGCAGGACAGCCTAATTCCCGACAGCTTCACACGCACTACCAACCCTCGCAGATCGCCATGATTAGCCCCGAGAGTGTGGACATGGTGGTAAGTGCGCAGAACATCCGGACAAATCTAACAAATGGAGGGACCACATCGACTCCAAACTCACAATCGCACAATACTACATGCTTCACACCCCCAACCACAACAAAAGCAAGCACAGCCCCATGCCGAATTACCGTCAAAACCTCCTATGAGAAGTAGCAGCAAACCCAGTAGTCACCCCATAACTATCCGTCCCCTTGTTCATGCTCTCCATCACCCAATCACTACTGGCCTTCACCCCGTCGCGGGCAGACTCTGCCAGCTCCACCACAACGCCGCTACATGATTCAGCACCAGCTGCAGCTGCCGATGCCACAGCTGCCACCTGGGCAATCTTTAAAGTCGCACCTTCCAACTTCACGCTTGGGTTCCTAAAATCATCCACCATCTTCTTCACCTCATCGAGGTGACTCCCCGATAGCGACTCGGCCGCAGCCCCCCGATAGCGACTCGACCGCAGCCCCCAGTTGAAGCAGATCTTGGCCGCCGCCGCCGACGTGAGAGGGCCGAACGCTAGTCACCATCGACGCGTTGGAGAGTTGCCGCCCAGGAAGTCGCGATGGGGGGCAAAGGAGAGGGGCGCGCTGTGGAGGAGGGGGAATGGGGGACGACGGAATTGGGGGGGGGGGTGGCAGCGCCCGTCGTGGAGGTCGTCGTGAGGGGAGGAGAGGGCCGGGAAGGGGGCGTCGTGAATGGAGGAGAGGGCCAGGACGGGACGACGGGTGGGGCGGCGGCGTGGAGGGTGGCCGCCTGCCGCCCCTAGGGTTTTTAAGAATTAGGGTTTTTTTTTTTTTTTTTTGGGAGTTGGTGAGAGCAGGACGAAGGGTTGGTTCACTAGGATATTGGAAGCATATAGAATGGGACGCGGGCGCATAATTGTTAGAGCAAAGATCGATGTGGAAGTGCTAGATGATAAAACAAAACGTACTGGAATAATAATTAAAGAGGTGAAAATCAATTGTTCATGAAATCTATGTTCTTTTTTGTGTGTATATGTTGAATTTTTTTCCAAACTGTCCCACTTTTTGAAAGTTTTTTCCAAACTGCCCTACTTTTTTTTAATTTTCAAACTGCCTCACTCGGTTTTTGAAAAAATGAGTTTAGTAAAAACTCACTCGGTTTTCGAAAAACCGAATGATTTTTAACTAAATCTGGTTTTTCAAAAACCGAGTGGGCTGTTTTGGTAAATACTTTCGAAAGTGGTTTAGTTTGGTAAATACTTTTAAAAAGTGGGTTATTTTGATAACGAGTTCCTCAATGAAAGGGTAATGGAAGTAGGAAAAAAGAAGTAACGTAAGTTACATAACTACCACAAGGTAAAAAGCTAGATGCAGGTCATGGAGCACATAGTGCTGGAAGAACATGTATCCTCACTCAATGTGATTGTTTAAATCCATTAATTATGAAATATGACTAAAGTTCTTTATTGTAAAGTGCTTTGAGTACAAGAGTGAAAATACCCTCCTACCCTTGATTGTAAAAAAAATTGTGAACTTGTGATACATGAAAGCAGTCTACAGGCAAAATGAAATATGTTAATTTTGTCTATTTATGTTTTTTTTTTTTTTTTTGGAGATAATAGTGACCGCAATCACCGATTCCATTAATGAACAATTAACGAACCGACAAAATATTCATATTACACCACATCCAATCCTCCGAGTTTAGCCTGCCCGCTCCAATTACACCAAAACATATAAGAGCATGAAACGAAGAAATACAAAAAGCAAGGTACTAGCAACATTCCTTCAAAAGACCCCAGTGATGGAAGACCCCCCTTTGCTTTCCTGGCATTGAGGCTCTCCTCTCCTGGGGGAGAGTCCAAAATGTCTTCGCCCATGGTTTACTCGCCCCCCTCGAATTTGATCTTCTTCCTTGCAGCTGTGTTACCTGCCCAGAAGTTAATAAGAACAAGGATTTTATTCAATGACGATTTAAGAGAACATCTAAAATTGCGAAAGCATTTATCATTCCTATCCCTCCAAAGGGACCACAAAATTGCCCCGGTCGTGATGTCCCACAAAACTCTATGGTCTCTACATATATAACTAGTTCTCCCTCTACCCAAAATGTCCTCTATACCCTTCGGGATGACGTACATGTTAAACCCTATACCCATGATTTTCCAAGTAAGCCTCGCTTTAGGACAAGTAAAAAAAATATGAGTAGTGTCCTCCTCTTCCGAGTTACAAGTCGTGCATGTGACATCAATCGGGATGTTCCTCTTTCTTAGATTAGTCTTAGATTAGTCTTAGATAAAATAGCATCATGAAGCACCAACCACAGGAAAGCTTTCACCTTGAAAGGGACGTTAGATTTCCATATAGTAGGCGCCATAGAATTTCTAGTCCCCCCATCGTTCAATAGGCCATACATCGCCGCTACCGAGAACTCTTTAGCGTTTCCCCCTATCCACACTCTTTCGTCTTCTTCCCCCTTTTTCGGTCTCCCAACCAACCTAAGAAACAACTCCAATTTACCCAGTTGTTCCTCAGCTAATGGCGACATAGACCCTGAAAAACTTAACTTCAGGCATCTTGTCTTCCATACGTCCTTTACCAAATCGTCCGACCCCCTAACCTCTAGTGCAAGCTGAGGGAAGATCGATTGTAGGGAGTTATCCCCACACCACTTGTCCTTCCAGAATCTAGACTCATTGCCATCTCCAAGAATGCATTTCGTATTTGCATGGAACACATCCCCAACCCTTGCGATTCCTTTCCATAGCCAGGACACCTTTCCCTGTTTTCTACTCCCTCCAAATTTATTAACTTTTCTTCTTCGATATTTCAAGAATGAGTTACTCCACCACGCCTTACGATTCTTGTGCATTTTCCACCACCACTTGGATAGTAGTGCCTTGTTCATATCTCGCAAGTTAACGACGCCTAGACCCCCAAACTCTTTCTTCTTACATACCCTCTCCCATTTCATGAGGTTGAAACCCTTGTTCTCTTCCCGACATCCTTTCCATAGGAATCGTCCCCTGCATCTATCAATTCTCTCAATAACCCAACTTGGTACATCATAAATCGACATGAGGTAGGTTGGGAGGCTACTAAGAACTGAGTTGATCAGAGTCACTCTCCCTCCCAAAGATAGGCACTTGCCTTTCCACCCTGCAAGTTTCCTCTCAATTTTGTCAACAAGAGGCAGCCAGTCATCGTGCAACATTTTCCCCGGTCTAACCGCAGTACTTAGGTAGCAGAGAGGGTAAGTCCCTGCCTCGCACTGTAAGATTGACGCGGGAAAATCCACCAAGTTAGAATTGTGATTACTGAGGTTCATGACACAACTCTTGTGTAAGTTAACCTGCAGCCCAGACTAGAATTCGAAGCATCTAAGGAGCATCCTAATGCCCAATAATTCATCTACTTGGGAGACCCCAAAAAAGAGGGTGTCTTCAGCGTATTGCAAAATGGAGATCGGTTCTGCGATACCCCTAACCTTGAATCCTTTGATGAAGCCTCCCTCCAGTCCCCTCTTGCTCATTTTTGATAACCCGTCCGCTATAAAGGTGAAGATCAAAGGAGATAAGGGGTCCCCCTGTCTCAATTCTCTCTTGCACCTAATTTCCTTTCCTCTCTCCCCGTTGAATTGAATGACGGACTTGCCGTTAGTGACACACATGTTAATCCATTTCCTCTATTTGACCCCAAAACCTTTCAAATGAAACGCTTCATCCACACAGTCCCATTCTACAGTGTCATAAGCTTTTTGAAAGTCAAGTTTCAGGAGGAAGCCCTCAATCTTGTCCTTATGCCCTCTGAAGACAATCTCAGCGCTGATGCAATGCTATCCGTGATGTCCCTTCCTCTAATAAATCCGCTTTGTGACGGCCCGATAATTTCGGAGATTAACGGCGCCATCATGTTAGCCAAAACTTTGGAAATGATTTTGAACGATCCATTCAGTAGACTAATTGGTCGGAGGTCGTTGACCCTCCGAACATCGTTCTTTTTCGGAATCAGTACCACATTAGCATAGTTCAGTCACTCAATCTTGGCATCCTCCTCGTAGAACTCTTTGAAAATATCTAGTAATTCTTTTCTCACAATGGACCAATACATCGAGTAAAAGAAAATTGGAAAACCATCCGGTCCCGGGGCTTTATCCTGGCCCAATGACTTGATGGCTTTAATAATTTCTTCCTCTTCAAAAGACATCTCGATGCATTCGCTCCCATCTAATCTCGTGCTGCCCCACATATCTGGATCCAAATTGCATCTTAAGGATCTCTTATGCCCCAGTAGCTCTCTGAAGTTAGAATCTATATGATCTCTAACAACAGTCTCCTCTTGAGTCCACTCTTCCCCTACGAGCAACCCCCCAATATTGTTATGCCTGTTTCTCCCGTTAGCCACCTTATGGAAAAAAGCCGTATTCGCATCCCCCTCCTTCAGCCACTGAACTCTCGATCTCTGTCTCCAGTAGTATTCCTCCCTTTCCCCGGTCGAATGAAGCTCCGCTCTGCATACTGCAAGCTCCTCGAGTTCCACCTGCAGGAGACATCTGTCCTCTTCTAACAATTCCAGCTCCAGCACTCTCCCTGCTAGGAATTCTTTTCTTTTCCTCGATTCTACGTTTAGGGATCTTGCCCAAGTTTTGAGATCTCTCCTCAGTCATCTTAGTTTGGTGTTCCAGATGAAGACCGCGTCATCACCCCGCACTGGTTTCCCCCCAGGACTTTTCGATGACCCCCGAACACCTCGGGTCGAGGCACCACGCCTTCTCAAATCTAAATTGTCTACCCGAATTTCTTCTGGCCCTATCCCAGTCCAAAATCAACGGAATATGGTCCGAAGTTGATCTTGGGATCGATCGAACCGTCGCAAAAGGAACAGCGTCTTCTCATTCCGTGGACACCAAAACTCTATCTAGTTTGGCCAGAGTAGGGATGGCCTGCATGTTTGACCAGGTAAACCTTCTATCGTTTCCCATTATTTCAATGAGATCGAGATCGTAGATTGTGCGGTTGAATCGATGCCTGTCTCTTTCATTCGGACCCCTCCCTCTGTGTTCGTGCGAAAACCTAGTAATATTGAAGTCCCCTCCAACTACCCAAGGTCCGCTCCATCTATCGTGGATAATCCGCAGTTCCGCCCAGAACTCATCTCTACGCCCTGGGTCACATGGTCCATAAACGCACGTGATCATTTTTTCCCAGTTATCACTCTTACGTTTGATCCTGATAGTCACAGAGAAGATATCTACGGACTCTTCAGAAATTAAAAATTCCTTAGCGTCTACACCTATAGCAATGCCCCCAGACATGCCCGAAGATGTCTTCCACCTCCAATCAAACCCTTTCAATGCTGATAATCCCTCAAAAAAATTTAAACAAGAGTCCCCAATCTTGGTCTCTTACAACGCACAAATCGAAGGCCTAACCCTAAATAAAGTATCATTGACCAGTCATGCCTTAACGCTCGACCGCATCCCTCTGACATTCCAAAAGATGTAACACATAATTAACCTATTAAAATGACGCCTACCCCCTCTACCCCTCTCCCCCCTGGGAAGTCTAAATGAGAAGCATAAAAGCTTCCTCTCTAATGATATTGACCCTCTCTAATTGATCCTTATGTGAGAAACCCATGTCCAGCCCTAATGAACGAGCATAATAAAGCAGAATATCATCATAAATAAATTGCAAAATAGTAACCTCACCTCCGCATGCTGATTTAGGCTCCTTCGATTTAGCCGCAGATCTAATGAGATCCCCCTCACTCGGACCTTTAGTACCCCATCTATCACTTTGCCTCTTGCTCTTTCGTTTAGGGTCTTCAACTCTATTCTCCATGGCTGCCACTGTCGAACAATCCGGAATAAAGGGAGTAAGGGCTTTGACCATGCTCTCGAAATCACCTTCTGAATCCGAGGAATGAAAACCCGTCCCCTCCAAAGCTCCAATCATGCCGTCATCTTTGCTTGGACTGTCCTCCAAAAGAACACCTTTTCCTTCCCTATGCGTCACCTCCTCCCCCCTTCCTCCTCCTCCAAAGCTCCTCGTCCACAAGCCGCAAGCTCTGAGCACCGAGCCCGACCATCACAGTGGTGTCTACTGACTCAACACCCTTTCCCACGTCCCTCCCCTCTACGTCGCAACTCGCCCTAGCATCAGAATTGAAGATCCCCATCGCAGTCTCCTCCATGGGCTGGACACAATTATAAGATGGGCTTGCACAGTGGATAGGGCCTTGGTCTTTGAGAATAAGATTTTTTGAAATGGTCTTCACTGCCTCCTCAACTGCTGACTTGAACTCAGCTGACGTTAGAAGCTGAAGCTCTTGCTGTCTACCCGTGGGCCCTGCTGTCCCATTTCCTTCAATCGACAGCACCCCCGTCCCGCACCTCGTACCTTTACATCTTCTCCTGCAGATAAGACCCCTCCTATCATTTTTGCCGATACTGTAGATGACTTGCCCCCCCTCACATCCTTAACAGCACTAACCAGCTCATTCTTACCTAGCACACGATCCCCTACGCCAACCTAATCTCGAGTTTGCTACTTTGAAGGACCAGGATTCGCTGACTTCACAATGGACGGCTGGGATCGATCCACAATACCAGAGCCAACTCTACCGCACGATCTGATGTTCTTGGATGCCCCTAGATCCGACGGTTCACGCTCATCTTCTACCTCCCGCCTAGGGCCGTCGTTAAGATCTGAGTTCGAACCTGAGAACTCAGGCGCCGTTGAGAAGGCGACTTTCTTGTTACGCTCCACACTCACCTTAATCTCGTACCTCTCTTCTTGAAAGAGCGCGATGATAGTCGATGGGATCAAGCTCATATCGTCGACTCCGATTTGGATTCTTGCGTACTCCCTTCTCAACAGCGTCAGGGTATTCCGGTCGATGTTAATGAGGTAGGCGAAGTTGTGAATCAGATTCTGGAAGCCAGATTTCACCCAACAGTGAAGAGGCACATTGAACAATATCACCCAAATCGCCTTCGACGCGTCGATGTCCATGGCTCCGCATTTGCGAGACCACCTGCTTATCGAGATGTAGAAGTCGTCCCCTTCTAACCCACCCGACGCCAGGAGCTCCCTGGTGATAATATCAGTTTGGCTGAAAACCATGAAGACATCTTCTCTAATCTTCTTGATGTCCCACTCCAATCTCGAGCAAGGACGAACCGCCTCCGAGAGCAACCCCTTGATATCCTCTATGGACGAGAAACCTGTATGCACCTTCAGCATGACGGAGTTGGCAAATTTAGCTTCAAAGTCAGCCATAATCGGTGTTGGGTTAATCACAACCGACATCACCTTACGCCTACAGTCACTACTCTCTTCAGACTTCAGCAGGTTGCCTCTACTCCCCTCATCGAAGCTGTTATGAACCTCCAGAGTCGGTGACGGTATAATTGGTGGCTGCGACGTCGTCTTCCTCCTAGGACAGTTCTTAGAGATATGCCCATAGTTCTTACAAGCATAGCAAAACCACTCGTTGGGGCAGTCGTGAATCGTATGACCCTTCTCCGCGCATTTGTGGCACAGCGGAGCCTTAGCCGACCTCGAAGCGCTGGAGGACGAAGATGAGTGAGCAAGCTCCGCTTTCCTTTCCGATTTCTTTACGCGCTTTGGTTTATAAAGGATCCACTCCCCCTCCTCGTCTTCCTTCTTCTTAACCAGCTCCCTCTCCGGCGAGACATCAAGCCTCCTCCCCCCTCCCCTCTCTGGCATGTCAGATGATCGTCTCGCGGCTTCCAAGTACGTCCCTCTATGGGATGTATTTGGACGACGCGAACCTCTTTCCTCCCCCTGCGGAGGTCTGGGTTTGAGCGAGGACGGAGCTCTATGTCCCTCCCCGTTCCCTCCCCTATGAAGGTGCACCCGATGACCACTGAGCTCCGCTGTTGGACGCGAAACCTGGGCACCTCTCTCTACGTCTCCGCCAGTCGAGGTCTTTCCCCTATAAACCAACCTTCTTTCTCCCTCCTCATCCCTGTTCCTCTTCGCCATGGAGCGTTGTAGTTGGGATGGGTGTTTGAGAGACTTGGAGTAGGGGCCCTTTGAACTGGAGGAGAAAAATCCTTTTCTATCGCCTTCCTGGAAATGCGGAGCTACCATTACTTTGATTTTGTTAGTGTTGTCTTTCACGTAATAATGTTTCCTCTCTATTTATGTTAAAATTGCGCATATCAATAACACAAAAATAGGGAAGAAGAGGAATTGTATAGTTAATCACTGTTTCTCTTTCTGCCATTTGAAAAATTACATTTTCTTGAATTGTCAACGACACAATATACTTAAAAAACAATTCTTCGCAGTCTGAGCAAACTATAATCATAAAATATTATTATTGACAACAAATTATGTCAAATACAGTATCTCTATCATTAAGTCGAACTCATATCAGATCTATGTCATAACTCATAAGTTATAACTTACAAGAATTATAACCCTATTAGACATTGACGCTTCATGGGCACTCCACAAGCATGTTCTTCACTTAATGTAAAATAATTTGGACTTCTTGGTCACTCTTCATACTTGATGCATGTTGAGATGTGTACTTCCAATTGTAGATTAAGACTCCCAGGTGATGGAGGGAAGAAAGAAGGGGAAGAGGAAGTGAAAGACACAAAGACTCATGCCCAAAAGATGGAATATTGGTCTCCCAAATACTACCATGAATACACTTATGCTTACCCGCCACCTCAGGTCTTCAGCGATGAGAATCCAAATGCATGTCATGTTATGCAACTCCGTGCCATGTTTAAACAAAATTTTGTATCCAGTGCTTCAAATTATGATAATTATCATTGTTTTTTTATGTATGGCTTCCTGTTAAGTGTTAAATTATGAATAAAATCTATTTCAGTACACTACATACATAGACGGTACAAAATAAATACGAAAACACAAAGTTAATTTATAACAGCAGGACAATTATTTATTCATTAAGACAAAGTGTAACAAGTTTTTTTGCTGAAAATAGTAGATAATTAAGCTGAAAATGGGAAAGAAATATTAGAATAAAGAGTAAATTCTTTAACTTACTAATGTATAAATTTGTGGATCAACACCAAAAAATTTTATTCAATCAGTTAGTTGTTGTTTTCCCTTGGAGGTGTACACCAAAGTAAGGCAATAAGCTGGATTCAAAAAGGCCATTAAGGCCGAAAAGTATATGTACAGACATCTATTATAGTAAATTTCTGTTCTGAAACTGCTGACATTAGGAAAATGTTACCTGTTCTTCAAATTTATACTAGAACAACTCATGTAAGATACATGGAGCCTGAATGAAATTCTCAAGAGTCGGCTCCAAATTCTTCTGTCATAAGTAGCATAGAGACTGACGTTTTCAAAACAGCTAGCACTACTGTGCTGTTATCTGGTCATGCCCTTAGTAATGACGTCTCTGGATGAGTTCATTAAGATCAAGATTCTTGATGCAGTGGACAAGAATGAAAGGTCCTACAGCCTCTCCAAAAGCACCACCTGTGTAATTACAAAGTTTATTGTTGGTCATAGTGAAGTCAGTAATGTGGATTGAGAAAATGGAGCAGTTCACTATAAATCTAATGACATAAAGGCAACTACCAACCGATGAACTAGAAAAAATATATATTACTAGCAGGGCCGGCCTGAGTTCCGGCCTGAGTTCCGGGGACCTGAGTTCCGGCCTGAGTTCCCTCCATACACTAAATATATATATATATATATATATATATATATATATATATATATATATATATACACACACAAAATTGCACATTGTTGAAAACAAAATATGCAAAATATATAAATTTGTTTTAAATTACCCAAATTTAAAATTTGAATTTCAATTCAAGTCTTCAAGCCTAAACCCAAACATTTTTTTAAAAAAATTAAAGGCTCAAATAATTATTTTTTGGGCCCCTAATAACAGTATTTTTTTTACGCGTAAAATACGTGCCTATATTTACAAGGGAATTACAAATTTGATGCCTCTAAAATCACAAAAACGCCGGAGGGGTAAGGTGGCCGCCTCACCCGCCTCAAGGGTGGGGCCGGCCCTGCTTACTAGCACTCCACTTTATCAATCAAGCAAACCATCCAACAAATGACCGAAACGGTTATTATCGAAAACTGTATATCTTTCTTACAATTACAATGGTTCACATGAGCAATGAATATCATTACTAGAACCTGCAACTCTTGCAGTTTTCTAATGCTGAAAGTTTCAAAAAGAAGGCCTAAAACACAGTGCAAAAAGCAGTGCAAAATATAAGAAAGAAGAAGAAATTCAGAACATTAAGCAGAGAAGTGAATCAGTAGGAATCTAGGATAGAAAGCAACAGTAGTGCAGAGTGCAAGAATAAACTCAATGAAGAATTTATTACCAAAATGACCCACTTTTTGAAAGTATTTACCAAACTGACCCACTTTCGAAAGTATTTATCAAAACGACCCACTCAGAGCTTAGTTATAAATCACTCGGTTTTTCGAAAATTGAGTGTTACTCTTCGAAAAATCCAAGACTAACACTTGGTTTTCGAAAAACCGAGTTTAACTAAACTCGGTTTTTCGAAAACCGAGTGTGACAGTTTGGAAATAAAAAAAAGAGTAGGGCAATTTGGAAAAAACTTTCAAAAAGTGGGACAGTTTGGGAAAAAAATTGTATATGTCTTGGAAATTGTCTGCTCAGCGGTATTAGAGTTTATTGTTGACATATCACTTTTGATGCAGATCCCTTAGCAGGCCAATAAGTCTTCACTTGCGGAGAAAATTGCTGAGCTTGCCGAAGATAAGGTACTTAGATTTGATTTATTTGAAATGTCACCTTTTGTAGGATGTGAAGCATATGCTGAAAGTTTCTTGTTTCTCCGCTTATTAGTGTATACTGAACAAGTTTCCAAAGTTAATTAGATAGTTGGTAGTCCCAAAACAATTAATTAGAATCCTCTTCACGTTCCCATTTAATAACCACATATTATGTAATTATATATGGAAAAAGGGGATGGGCAATTTGCTCATTTAGTAAATGAGCAACTAAAGAGGTGGCATGCATGTAATTGAAAAATTCTAAAAGTGGTTAGATACTTAATGTATCACATGCATTGCACCCCATCAATTGCTCATTTATGAAATGAGCAAGTTGCTCATATCCCTTTTACTCATTATATATTTGTGTAATATAGTTTGAGATCTGGGTCATCAAAGTGTTGGGTTTTGTGGATCCAATACACGATAATGAGTTGAACAAGATAGGCGGGAAGGAGAATCGAAGTGGGAGCAACAAGTCAAGAGTAGCAAGTGGCTAAGCAGAGTTGCGGTCGACCGGGTCGACCGCACCCCCCGACCGCACAGGCAAGAAGACCGGTCGACCGCGCAGTCGACCGTCCCACTCTCTGACTCAACTCTGTAGCTTGAAGGAATGACCTGGTCGACCGCGCAGTCGATCGACCCGCTCTCTATTGGATTTCGTGCAGTCGAGGAGAAGACCGGTCGACCGTCCCGACGCTGAATAGATGAACGGCTGAGATTAGAGATGTGGAATCCTATATATATTACTTTGTGTACAATTTTAGGGTTAAGTGAAAGAGAGATCTAACAACCGTCATTAAGATAGAGGGAGATAGAGAGAAACCCTACACCTTGGTGGTGAATTCTTGAGAGATTTGTAAACCTAATCTTCATATTTCTAGTGGAAATTGCAGGAGTGCCTCTGCGCGGAAAAGTAGCCATTATTTGGGTGAACCTCGATAAAAATCTTGTGTGTTCTTGTGTGTTGCTTTTGGTTATTCTTTGTTCTCTTGTTTTGATTCTATAGTTCTTACATCTCGTCGTCGTTGTTGAGTTTATTTCGCAGTTAGAATTCAACAAAGTGGTATCAGAGCTACAGGTTGGTAGTATTGATTGAGATGGGGGACAAGAGTAGAGTCAAGGAGTTCGATGGAATGGATTTCACAATGTGGAAGATCCAAATGATTGCGTATCTCCGACAGAAGGATCTAGATAATCCGTTGTTTGGTGTGAAGCCAGAAGGGGAGAAGGTCGATCCGGTTGCGTTGGCGGCCTAGAATAGATTGGATCAGAAAGTGCTTGGGCAGATTCAGTTGTCACTGAGCAGGAATGTGCTATTTCACACTGAGAAGGCAAAAACCGCAAAGAAGGCAATGGATATTTTGACAGACATGTTTGAAAAACCGAATGCAGCGAATCAGATCTTACACCTAAAGAAGTTGGTTAACTTGAAGTTGTCGGAAATGGGTTCAGTTGCTGAGCACATCAACAATTTCTGTATGGTTTACAATCAAATGGAATTGTCGGGTTTAAAGTTTGAGGAGAGGGCACAATCGATGTTGTTGCTATCCAGTCTTCCCGATAGTTACGACACAGTAGAGACTATTACTAGCACCATGACTGATACGACAACCCTAAAGGATGTTATAAGCAGCATCATGAATAAGGATGCAAAGAGGAAGAGACATGGAGAGACTTCGGTGTCGTATCCTATACCGCGCTGTCAGTTGCTAACCATGGTAGAAATAACAACAGAGGGAGGTCGCAAAGTAGGAATCACGGGTCCAAGTCAAGAACAGAAAATCACAAAGGTGAGTGTTGGTACTGCAAGAAGCCAGGACACAGGAGAGACCAATGCGAGGAGTATAAGGAGGAGTATAAGAATGCACAAGCAGGGTCACAGGTAGCCAATGTGGTAAGTATTGAACCCCATCTAGATGAATTGTGTTTATCTGCTGGATTTAATATTTTGCAAGATGATTGGTGTATAGACTCAGGTGCTTCTTATCATTCATGAGGGATATTTTTGAGGATTACAGGACAGGTGATTTTGGTGCAGTTTCAGTTGGTAATGGACAGATATGTCGAGTTGTGGGTAGAGGCATTCTGAGAGTGAAGGCTCGTAATGGTGGGCAATTGGTCTTGTATGATACAAGACATATTCCGAGCTTGAAGAAAAACTTGATTTCGACTAGCAAACTAGACAAAGAAGGATTCACGACAACCTTTGGGCATGGAGAATGGAAGGTGACTACAGGTACCTGGTTGGTGGCAAAAGGAAAGAGTGGTGACACGTTGTACTTACTCAGTAACTCAGGGGAGGTGATTCAGGTGATATCATTGCTACAGCATCAGTAGGTAGTTCCTCTTCAATTCTATGGCATGTCAGGTTGGGGTACCTTGATGAAAGGGGTGTCAAGCAGCTTTGTTCTAGGGATCTTTTGTCGGGGTTGAAGAAGGTTGAGATGGATTTTTGTGAGAATTGCATGAAGGGCAAACAGAAGTCAGTTAGCTTTCAGTTGGGTGGACGTGAGAAGAAGCTTGCGAAGCTAGAGTTGGTACATACAGATGTGTGGGGTCTAGCTCAAGAATTCTCTTATGGTGGTAAGAGATACTTCGTCACATTCATCGATGATGCTACAAGAAAGGTTTGGGTTTATGCAATTCGAGAAAAATCATAAGTATTTGAGGCATTCAGAGCTTGGAAGGCCAGGGTTGAGAATGAGACGGGTTGCAAGGTGAAAGCAATCAAGTCAGACAACAGAGGTGAGTACACAAGCAAAAAGTTTGTTAACTATCTGGCAAAGGAAGGTATCAGAGGAATCAAGACAGTTCCTAAGACTCCACAGGAGAATAGTGTAGCCGAAATGATGAACCGACGATACTCGAAACGGCGAGAGGTCTTCCGATCAATCTTTGGGCCGCTACAGTTGATACAGCAGTGTACTTGATTAACCGTTGTCAGTCTAGTGCCCTTGATGGGGCCATTCCAGAAGAACTATGGTAAGGTAAAACTGTCAATTATTTGCATTTGAAAGTTTATGGTTGTATGGCATATACACTAATTGACAGGAAGAAAGAAAGAAGTTGGACTCTAAGTCCAGGAGATATGTCTTCATTGGCTACGATGGCGATGAGTATGGTTATAGGCTTTAAGATTTTGTGGATAACAAAGTCATTCGCAGCAGGAATGTAGTGTTCAATGAAGAGGTTCTATACAAGGACAAGCACACAGATCAAGATAGTACAACCAGTTCAGAATCAGATTGGGATTCAGAATCAGACTCAGATTCATATTCTGAAGGCGGCCCTAGTGATGAGGGTCTTACAGTGCAGCAGAAGGTACAGGTACCACAGGCAGCACAGGAGGCTCATGGTGAGCCTATTGGGAATGAGCAAGTTATCCAAGACGAATAGGTACAGCCAGAACAGTTCAGGGAACCTGAACCGGTCGGTTAAGTGAAAAGAAAAGAGAGATCTAACAGCCGTCATTAAGAGAGAGGGAGATAGAGAGACATCCTACACCTTGGTGGTGAGTTCTTGAGAGATTTGTAAACCTAATCTTCATATTTCTAGTGAAAATTACAGGAGTGCCTCTGCGCGGAGAAGTAGCCATTGTTTGGGTGAACCTCGATAAAAACCTTGTGTGTTCTTGTGTGTTGCTTTTGGTTGTTCTTTGTTCTCTTGTTTTGATTCTATAGTTCTTGCATCTCGTCGTCGTTGTTGAGTTTATTTCGCAGTTAGAATTCAACACAAAGTTGGGCTTAAAGCCTATCAATGTTTAAGTACATTATTGAACCGCAAATTTCAATTTCTCTATCCTATTTCTTGGATATGAATTATTATGTAGTCTCAGAAACAAAACAATGGACTCTGTACCCTGAAATTTCCATCTCAATCTGAGTCTATTTGAGTCCATCCCTAGTCCTCATTACTCGGTAAAGTAACTGTGATAGTTCTGTTTCAGATTGGTGTAACAATATTCTTCCAAATTGAAGATTGATTTCAGATTGGTCTATTCCCTGTGTCATATAGCACACCATAGTTAGGATCTTCTGTCAAGGTCATCATCATTACCATGACTACCATCAATTCTCATATCGTCACTATCAACGATAAGTTTTTCTTTAGGCTTGTCATTATTAGGGATTAGCGTCTTATCAGATTGATGGAGGTTGGGGTCAATTGCTTAGATGTAGTGTGGGTGTAGCTGCAGCTCAGTATAAAGGGGTAATCAAGTTGGTATCTGAAGTTATGAAATGTATCAGGTTTTTACGTTCGTAGCGCACTAATTTTTCATATATGCTTTTGGCGGGAAAAACACTGTGTTTGGTTTGGCGCTACAGTGCAGGAGGATTGAATGAAACCTGCACGTGCCTCTTTGGGGTTGTAACAGAATTGTAACAGCCTATAAATAGGCTAATGAATGAATGAGAAAATATCAAGAATTCAGTATTCATCCTCTTCCTCAAATTTCTTCTCATTGTTTACTGTAATCGCCATTAATGGGCCGATCAAAGCAATGTTTGGCTGGAGCTCTTAACACAGTGGTATCAGAGCCGGTGAGCGACGATACCGATGCTACGGATGTCAGAAGCACATCGTCGGTCGAATTGGATGTTCAAGAGCTTAAATCCACGGTGGCCAAGTTAGCTGAAGCAATGGCGACACTGACATCGTTACCAGGAGCAGTGGAGACATTAACGGAGCAAGTTAATGATATGATGTTGATGAGTCGCATTGCAATTCCGAATCGAGGTAATCCATTCCTTTCTCAATCAATTCTTAATGAAGGAGGTGAAATCCCCAATCCTGTACATACCATCAATAGATCAAGAAGTGAACAAATGAGTTTTCCAAGAGTGCCTTTCAAAATAGAGTTTCCTGTGTTTCAAGAAGGGGATCCAACTGAATAGGTTTGTGGAGCTGAACAATTCCTAGATTTCTATGAAATAGAAGATTCTCAGAAGTTGAGATTCGCGGCCTTGAATCTGAAGGGAAGGGCTTCTCAATGGTATAGGAGGCACATGAAGAGCAGAGGAGGTACTATTACTTGGAAGGATTTTGTAAGTGAACTCATAACCAGGTTTGGACCATCGGAGTTTCAGGATTATGAAGGAATCCTTACCAAGCTGAGCCAAAAGGGGGATATTGAGAATAGCATACAAGAATTTGACCGTTTGTCCAATATCGTTGAGGATTGGACCGAAAAGCATTTCCTGAGTACTTTTATTAGTGGATTCGGAGACGAAATCCATTGGGATGTGAAGGTGCAACGTCCTAGTACTGTCAATGAGGCAATGGGGTTGGCTAGAGGATACAAAGAGAAGCTACATTGTGCAAGGAAGTACAGTAAACCACCATTCACTGCAAAAACCATACCTCCACCTGTATCTCAATTCCCAATCCATACATCTGCACCAAAGAATAATGATCCTTCACAAACAACTACTTCAACTACCTTTACTCCTTAACGCCCTCTGAACTTAGAGAAAGAAAAGCCAAGGGGCTTTGTTTTAACTGTGATGAACATTACGAGAAGGGCCATATATGTAAATCCCAAAGATTTTATTTCTTGGAAATGTTTGATGAGGAAGAGAGTGAGGAACCTAATAGAGAAGGGGAAGAAGTAATAGCAACTGGAATGAGTATGGAGGGCAGTTTGATGGGAATTTCATTTCATGCCTTGACGGGATCATCTTGTTACCCCCATACGCTTAGGGTAAAAAGGTTTATTAATGGAAGGGAAGTTAATATCCTAATTGATACAGGTTCTACAAATAATTACATAGATCCTTTTACTGCTAGTAAGACTGGATTGCACATTTTACCTGAACCTAAGTATAAGGTGAAGGTGGCAAATGGAGAAGTGATGTTAATTGAAGGGAAAATTGAGAATGCTACTTTTACTGTACAAGGGGTGCACTTGTCAACAGAGTTGCTCATTTTGCCATTAGGGCCAACTCAGATGGTGTTGGGAGTTCATTGGCTAAGGTCTTTAGGCAGAGTCACTATGGATTTTACTTGCTTGACTATGGAGTTTTGCATCCAAGGAGTTAAAAGGGTTCTACAAGGACATATTGAAGGAAATCTGTAACTCATAGAAACTGAGGAATTGCCCAAGACACTTGAGTATGCCAACCAAGTTTTTATGCTACATTTGCAGCATAATGAGGCTCAAGACAAACAACAAAACCCAAGACCAGAGGATGGTAATTCATCTCAGAATAAGTCAATAGTCCCTCAACAGATTAAGCAACTTTTGGATCAATTCCTTGAAGTGTTTGCTCCTCAAATTGTGATGCCACCTCCGAGAAGTATAGATCATAAAATCCCTTTGGTTGACGGAGCAAAGCCAGTATGTATTAGACCTTATAAACAACCCTATTACCACAAGAATGAGATAGAAAGGCAGGTTAACGAAATGCTGGACTCAGGGTTTATTCAGAATAGTAGTAGCTCTTATGCTTCTCCTGTGATTCTTGTTAAGAAGGGAGATGGAAGTTGGCATTTGTGTGTGGATTATAGGGCTCTCAACTCACAGACAATCAATGCAAAGTTTCCAATTCCTATGATTGATGAACTATTAGAAGAACTCCATGGAGCCAAGTTATTTTCAAAAATTGACTTAAGATCGGGCTATCATCAAATAAGAGTAAGTGAACATGATATACCTAAGACGACATTTAGAACTCATCAGGGGCACTATGAGTTTTTGGTCATGCCATTTGGGCTCACTAATGCTCCGGCTACTTTCCAAAGTTTAATGAATGATATCTTTAAAGATTACTTGCGCAAATTTGTTTTGGTGTTCTTCGATGACATACTTATCTATAGTAGTGACTTGGAGAGCCACACACACCAGTTAAGGTTAACCTTGGAGGTGTTGAGGAAGCATCAGCTAGTTGCTAAAGAAAGCAAGTGCAGTTTTGCAAGGGAGTCAGTGGGTTACTTAGGACATATCAGCAATTCTCAAGGGATTGTTGTAGATCCTAAAAAAATTATTCTGTGGTTGATTGGCCAGAGCCCAAGACAATTAAACAGTTGAGGGGATTTTCGGGATTGGCGGGATATTATAGGAAGTTTGTGCAGGGATATGGCAGTATAGCTGCACCTCTCACTCAGCTTTTGAAGAAAAACTGCTTCAAATGGAACTTGTTGGCTACTGAAGCTTTCAACAAGCTCAAGGAAGCTATGACTTCCACTCCAGTGTTGCGGTTACCTGATTTCTCTAAAAATTGTATGGTAGAAACGGATGCTTCAAAGGTTGGAAGTGGAGTAGTGTTACTGCAAGAACAACAGCCTATAGCATTTATGAGCCAAGGATTAAAAGGCAGAGCTCTTTCTTTATCTACATATGAAAAAGAAGTTCTGGCTATTCTCTTAGCTATAAAACATTGACAGCAATACCTCTTAGGCAGGGTTTTTGTGATTAGAACAGATCAAAAAAGTATCAAGTATATACTAGAGCAGCGCATTAATACTGAGATTCAAGAGAGATGGTTATGGAAATTGTTGGGGTTCAATTTTATTATGGAGTACAAAAAAGGGAAAGATAACACTGCTGCAGATGGATTGTCTAGAAGGGAAGAAGGTCAAGCTAATCAATACACAGTTACTCTAATAGTGCCTCAATGGGTAGAAAAGATACAGGATATGGTTGCAAATGACCCTTATTTCTAGTCTTTGGCAGAGAAAGTATCAAGGAGTGAATTATCTCCAAATGAGTATAGGCTTCAAGGAGGTATTTGGTATTATAAAGGGGAAATCCTGCTAAGTACTGAGTCTGAGTTAAGGAGAGTAGTGTTTTTGGAAGCTCACACAACTAATGAAGTTGGTCATGCTGGGTTTCACAAGACCTTTCACAGAGTCAAGAGATCTTTCAATTGGGGAATTAGAAAGGATAAGAAAAAGTTTGTTCGTGAATGCTTGGTGTGCCAAAGGAGTAAGGGGGAGACTGTGTTACTAGCAGGTCTACCAACTCCACTGCATATTCCTGAATTAGTTTGGAGTGACATCTCCATGGATTTCATTGAAGCCCTTCCGAAGAGCATGGGTAAATCAGTGATTTATGTGGTGGTTGATAGGCTAACCAAGTATGCTCATTTTATAAGTATGGCACACCCATACACTGCACAAGGAGTGGCATAGCTATTTGTGGATCATGTCTACAAACTCCATGGTATGCCTACAAGTATAGTAAGTGATAGGGATCCTATGTTCTTAAGTGTGTTTTGGAGAGAATTTTTTAACCTACAAGGCATCAAATTGAAATTGTGAACAAATCAGTGAAAATGTATTTGAGATGTATGTGTAGTCAGCAGCGTAGAGATTGGGTTAAATGGTTGAGTTGGGTTGAATTTTGGTGTAACACCAATTGGCATACAACTACTAGAGTCACTCCTTTTGAGGTTGTTTATGGCCGAAGACCTCCTTGCCCTTCCCTATATATTCCTGGTACTGCGGTGGTGCAATCGGTTGAAGATGCTTTGAGGTCTAGGGATGTGGTTCTTAAGATACTCAAAGATAATATCAAGGCTGCTCAAGAGAGATGCAACATTTCTACAATCAGAAGAGAACTAATAGAGAGTTTTTCAGTAGGTGAATTAGTGTTTTTGAAACTGCAACCTTATAGGTAATTATCATTGAAGGGTTCAATACCCCAGAAACTCTCTTCGAAGTTCTTTGGCTCATATAGAGTACTGGAGAGGATCGGGAAAGTAGCATATAAGCTAGAGTTGCCTGCTAATGCCTGCATACACCCAGTGTTCCACGTTTCCAAACTGAAGAAGTGCTATGGAGATCAAGTTCCAAATGTAATTGAGGGAATTCCATACTATTGGGAAACACCCAAGGCAAGAGAGCCTGAGTTGGTATTGGATAGGCGTGTATTCAAGAAAAATAATAGAATGGGAATACAATTGCTGATACAGTGGAAGGAGTCTGCAATTGAGGATGCATAATGGATTGACATTGATGACTTTCGGAAGCAACATCCCAATTTCGAACTTGAGACAAGTTCGATTTAAGGGAGGAGTTGTTAGGGATTAGCATCTTATCAAATTAATGGAGGTTGGGTTCAATTGCTTAGATGTAGTGTGGCTGTAGATGCAGCTCAGTATAAAGAGGTAATCAAGTTGGTATCTGAACATATGAAATGTATCAGATTTTTACGTGCGTAGCGCACTAATTTTTCATATATGCTTTTGGCAGGAAAAACGCTCTGTTTGGTTTGGCGCCACGGTGCAGGAGGATTGAATGTAATCTACACGTACCTCTTTGGGGTTGTAACAGAATTGTAACAGCCTATAAATAGGCCAATGAATGAATGAGAAAATATCAAGAATTCAGTATTCATCCTCTTCTCCAAATTTCTTCTCATTGTTTCCTGTAATCGCCAATAATGGGTCGATCAAAGCAACATTTGGCTGGAGCTCTTAACAGTCATCCAGAATTTTTTAAGATTTGATGATTTGATGTTAGACGAAACAACCGTTTTGAGGTTCTAGGTATATTATTGTTGTCATCTGAGTAGTCATTTAGGCTAGTGGATGTTGACCCTGGTTCAGTTGCACTTGCGACAGTGCAATTGAGTTATATTTCTCAAGAAAATTCTTCAGAGTTTCCTATTATATTTTATGGAGAATCTCTTTTCTTAGAAGTAACTTGCTTTGAGTCATGTAGTTAAAAAGTGTACAGTATGCTCTATTTCATAAAAATCAATTTTGAGTTTTGTTAAAATAGCCTTAGTTTTAGTCCCACTTCTAAAATAATCTTAGAATTAATCATCATACTTATATATATATAGGAGACAGTGTATTCAGCTATAATTTTCCAATAAAGCATTCTTTCCAGTCTCTATATTATACATCAACATGGTATCAGAGCTGGAAATGCATACACACAAAAAATTAGGGTTTTCTCCATCTCTCCTCTTCCTCTAAAAAAGCAAAAACAAATGGTCATCTTCCTCCTCAGAAAACCCTAATCCTCCTCCCTCCCTCCTCTGTTATCACGTCCCGCTTCCCAAAAGAATACAGAATACGAGTGCGTGATAAAGCCCAGCGAATGGTTTTCACCATTCATAAGCTGTAAGGATCGACTCAACGGCATAACAGGAATATAAAAGAAAATACAACCACGCATGCATGAAATAAAATTCATAATCAATAGAATTATTTGAAAGACGATACATAATCCTCAAATAAATATAAGATCTGGTTCAAAAGTAAAACTTCGGGACAACAAGCCCATTATAAGTTTAAGTAGCAACATGAAAGTTTAAGTAGCAACAAGGAAATAATTAAACTCAAGGCAAAAGTAAGCTAAACACTACAACACATGTGCGATTTACCGGCGTATATTCCCCGGCATTTTACCATTCGCGCTGGGGTAGGAAGAGACCAGGAATAGGGCATCAGATTGGATGGTTATACGTCGGCGGCCTCTATAAAACGCCGGGGAATCATGATATTCACCGACATTTTATTTTAAAACGCCGGTGAAGGGTAATATTCACCTGCGTTTTAATAAAACACGCCGGCGAATATACAGATACATTCACCGGCGTTTGTTATTTAAAACGCCGGTGAATTAACTGGGATAAATCCTCGCGAACCCTAACATTTCGCTCGCTTTTTTCCCAAACCCAATTTTTTCCCCGCCTTCATTTTCCCTCCTTCCCTTCGTCAATTTTCGAGACACGATCAAAACTCCCCCAAAACTCCCTCCTTCCCTCATCTTCCCTCTCTCTCTCTCTCTCTCATCGCAGCAAAACGCTCGATCCGATTACCCTTCAAAAAGTTGCCATCTCCGACAGCCCCACCGTCACCGTCTCCATAGCCTCCGTCGTCGCCCCAGTCCCAGTCCCCTCACCGTCATCTCCGACAGCCATCTCCGACAGCCATCTTCTTCATCTTCGAAAAGTCCCCATCTCCGACAGCCCCAGTCCCCCCCCACCGTCAACAACTCCTCCGACATTGAGTGGTATAATGCTTTATTCTTCTCGTTTTTTTTTCAATGCTTGGGATTTCATGAGAACATCTTCATTTTTTCTTTCACTTAAAATCGCTCTACACAGTCTAAAGATGGTGGTTCTTTGTTTATTTTTCATCCATTACTGTTTACAAAATATGTTGGACATATTGTGTTAGTGATTCTGTGAACTAGAACATGAAGGTCTTTTTGATTGCATAATGATGTTTGATGCCTCGCGAAATGAGATCTTGACTGTGGAATTAAGTGGGTTTACTAGATTGATGTGTTATCGTGTGAAATTTCATTTAATGGTTCCAATTCTGTGTTAGATATATCATTTGGTCCATGGTTTAGGTGTTTTGACATTTGGTGAGGATTTGACATTGCCTGTGGCTCTCAATTGCGGGCATTTGGAAGAATGGGTAGCTTTTTTGATTGTTTTGTTTTGTTTTTTTGATAAGGAATAGTTTGTAGACTATATTTTAGATGCTTGAGATGTCATGCAAGTATGGAGTAAACTTAGGAAGTTAAATAAGAAATTTCCATTATTTAGTTGTTGTCCATCATTGGGTAAACTGTTTGCTTGACAAATGATAATAGAGGAGAATATAATTTGTTTGTGGTATTTAGGGATGGGTGTTTTATGAGAGAATAAGTAAATGTAAATCTGGAGTTGGTGATTTGGGATGATGGATACCTTTTGACATTGTTCTTTGATAGTTCACATTTTTACTTCTGTAATGTTCTGCTCTATGATTAAGATATTTGAGATATTTTGAACTGCAAGCAAATAATCGTAAGGTTTACACGCTATAATATTGAAGTACATACGGAGAACCATTTTAAATTTATGGACTGGATGATGTCATGTCTAGATTGGTACAACAAAGATCTGATACAAGTTTCATCTATTACTGAAAATTGTTTGATAAGCTTTCATTCCCAGTTGAGCCACTTTAATTAAGGTTAAATGAGAACAAATGTAGATGAGGTATAGAGATTATTATTATTATTATTATTATTATTTTGGGATTGTGGTAGATTGTTAGTAGCCATGAACAAAATAGTTCATGAGTCATCAGATCTTCTTGTTATCATATTTACAGCACGACGCCCTCGTTATTTGCCCTATTCCTCTCAACAGCAAATACCCTTTACCATCATCATCTCCATGAACTGAAAGCCAAATTCAGGGAGACTATAGTCGAATCGATATTACACTCGAACAGAAGGTGTTCGATAAAATGCCACTAAGGTGGTTGAGATAATTTCCACAACGGTAGTTTAGGGTTATATGAATAGAGTAGATTGTATTAAGATTTAATTATTTTTTATACATTTTTTGGACTGAGATTTCTTTATTTTACAGTTAATTATTATATCGTTTATTTAATTGCAACTAGGGATGGTTTTAAAAAAAATGAAATTAAATATAAAAAATGCCTTTTAAATCTAATACTATTTAATATATCAAATTTTAATTTCAGATTGTGTGCTATTGTTATAATGGATAGAAGTTGGATTAGTAAACCACGATTATCCAAGGAGTACCGGGATGGTATTAAAGATTTTATTATCTTTGCCAAACGACATTCCCGTAATCCCAACCTAATTCTTTTTCCATGCCTCCGGTGTACAAATTGTAATTTGAGGACATGTGATGTAGTACATACACATTTGGTTGTTAACGGTTTTCTTCAAGAGTACACACGGTGGTTTTGTCATGGAGAGAATCATACGTCAGCTCCTGTTTGTCCGGTTGTATTAGAAAATGAAGATGAGCCCTTAGTGAACGAAGACTTAAGTGTTCCCGATGAGATGCATGCTTTGGTGCAAGACGCCTTGGGGATTCATAATGTTTCTTTCCACACCAATAATCCAACAACCCAAGTTCATAATGAGTCAACAGAAACAACAGACATTGGTGGTGGGGTGGACGAGGAAATGCCTGACCCCGTCCCTGAAAATAATAAACAGTAAGAATCCTTTGCTAAGTTGCTTGAAGATGCTAGTACTCTGCTGTACCGCGATTGCACCTAATTCTCTAAATTCTCATTCATTGTCAGACTATTTCAGATTAAATGTTTAAACGGGTGGTCTGCTAAGTCCTTCACTATGCTACTTGAACTGTTGAATGAAGCATTTTCAGAAATCTGTATTCCAAACTCCGCCTATAAAATTAAAAAATTTCTAAATTCTTTCAATCTAGGGTATGAGAAGATAGCAGCATGTCCAAATGACTGTATGCTTTTCACGAGAGGTAAGGAAAGTCTGGAGAATTGCGAAGTATGTGGTTCTTCGAAATGGTCAGAAACACCAAATCAAGACTATCAAGCCAGTGGATCTACTAGGGGAAGTAAGAGAAAGAAGCATGCCAAAATATTGCGTTACTTTCCTCTGATTCCTAGGCTACAAAGGTTGTTTATGTCTTTGAAAACTTCTTCTGATATGAAATGGCATGCTGAAGGTCGCATTAATGATGGGATTCTTAGACATCCTACTGATTCTCAATCTTGGAAAAAATTTGATGAAAGACATCCCGATTTTGCGGAAGATCCTCGGAATGTGAGACTTGGATTAGCTAGTGATGGTTTCAACCCTTTTAGGCAAATGAGTAGTACATACAGCATATGGCCTGTTGTGTTAATACCATACAATTTGCCGCCTTGCAAATACATGAAGTAGTCCTCATTTATTTTGTCCATGATAGTTCCTGGACCGAAAGGCCCTGGAAATGATATAGATGTCTACCTACAGCTGTTAATAGATGAACTTCAGAAATTGTGGGTGGGTGTTCCAACCTATGATGCAATGGCTAAAGAAACATTTTCTCTTCTGGTCGTGTTGTCTTGGACAATCAATGATTTTCCAGCATATAGAAATTTATCTGGATATAGTACTAAAGGACGTTATGCATGTCCTTGTTGTGCTGACCAAACTAGTTCAAGGTGGTTGTACAATGGCAGAAAGTTTTGCCATATGGGTCATAGGAGATGGTTGCCTGACATACATATATTTCGGACAGAGACAAGCGACATTTGATGGTTCTGACGAGTGGGAACATGCTCCTGGAGCTTCTTCTGGGTCAGATATTTTGAGGTGGGTAGATAGTCATCAGTTCAAATATAGAAAAGAACCACAAGTCAGCAAAAAGGGCAAGAAAAGGGCAAGGGAGGAGCAAGATGAGGAGACCGATCTATGTGGCGAAGATGAGTATCAGAACATGACGAGTTTAGGTGCATGGAAGAAGACGAGTATTTTCTTCAAGTTGCCGTATTGGGAATTCAACTTATTGCGACATAATTTAGATGTGATGCATATCGGAAAAAATATTGGTGAAAATTGTATAGGAACAGTTATGGAAGATGATCGGAAGACAAAGGACAATCTTAAGAGCCGACTTGATTTGAAGTCAATGGGCATCCGACATGAGTTGCACCCAGAGGAATTACCGAACGGGAGAGTACTCCTACCTCCTACAATCTATTCAATGTCAAAATCAGAGTTGGAATTGATTTGCAAAGTTCTCCTGGAACTTAAAGTTCCTGATGGCTATTCTTCTAACATAGCAAGGTGTGTCAACTTTAAGGAGAAGATGCTTCAGGGTCTAAAGTCACACGACTACCACATCCTAATGCAAGATCTCCTCACTGTGACCCTAAGGTCTTCATTGTGTGAGCAAGTCACTACTGTCATGAAAGATCTTTGTAGCATATATAATGGTATTTGCTCAAGAATGTTTTGTGTTGAAGATATTGACCAATTGGAGCAGCGTGCGGCATTGACACTTAGTAAAATGGAGATGATATTTCCTCCATCGTTCTTCACTATAATGATTCACTTGATAATCCACCTTGCTGGTGAAGCCAGAATCGATGGTCCTGTTCATTATCGGTGGATGTACCCCATTGAGAGGTAAAAGAATTTATGCATCTTACAAAACTGAATTCTTAAAAACTCCTTTCTTTTATTCCCTTACATCGCTCTAATTCATTAATTGTACATGTTTAGGTACCTATACCGACTCAAGGGTTATGTTAAAAATAGAGCATACCTGAAGGGTCAATAGCTCAAGGATATCTATCAGAGGAGTGTTCACATTTTTGTTCCAGATATCTGCAGGGTGTAGAGACATCTTTGATTAGACCAAGGAGAAATTCAAATATTTCGAACCTGGATGGTGCTAAATATCTTTTCGATACCGCTGGCACTACTATTGGTAAAGTTGATGGATTTGAGCTGGATAACTTAATGTGGGAACATGCACATCGATATGTGCTAGACCACCATGCATCAGTGGAGCCATTTCGAAAGTAAGTTGTTTTTGAATTTAAATCGAATATAGTGAAAACCGCAGAGTTCGATATTAACTTACATTTGTTATTCCTTATTTCAATTGCCTGTATTTTAGCAAATTTGTCAGGGACATCAAACGAAAGGGCTAGACCAAGAAGACTGCCATCACGTGAACAAAACAAGTTGATGAATGAAAAATTTCATAAGTGGTTTGAATCTCATGTAGGTGAATTAGAAAAATGCAAGTTAATCTTGATTATATCTACACTATCCACGGTGCTGATACATTTTGCGCAAAATTTATAGGTACATTCTTTGGGTCCTGAAGGTGTGTCATCTGAAATAAAAGTACTTACCAAAGGTCCCTATAAGATGGTCAAAAGATACAGACGATACATATTCAATGGCTTTAGATTTCGTACTAAGGATCGTGAATGTAATTTGAAATCTCAAAATAGTGGAATGGTAGTGACTTCTAAGACTAGAAGTTATGCTTCCATGTCCGACACGAGGCCTGTAGATGGAGATCTCGACTACTATGGAGTGCTCATGGATATCATTGAGTTAAATTATTTTGGTCATTTTCGTGTTGTCTTATTTCGTGGGGATTGGGCTGAGTTTGATAGGAATTTTGCTAATAACAAGGATAAGTTAGGCTTCACAGTTGTAAACTTCTCAAAATTGATTCACATCGGTACACACATTAGCCACGAACCATTTGTGTTCCCATCCCAAGTGCAACAAGTGTTCTATATTGAAGATCCAACCGTATCAAAATCGTATGTGGCTCTCATTATGCAACAAAGAGATGTATTCCAACTGGGCGATACTTCAGAAGATGAAGATGATGAAGCCATGAACAGTTACATTGCTTCTGAGTTTCCTATGTTTGATGTAAACACAATCGACGGCGGAATTTGCGGGACTTGGCTCCGCAAGGATGGAGAGAGGGTGATGTATTGGAAGATGTCGTATTGTAGTTTACTTGATTTTTAATCTTAATATTATTTATCCTATAATTTTCATGTCTTAATTAAATCTTGGTGTAATATTATGTTTTACATATTGTGTGAGGTTTGAGGGAGCTTTGTGTGATGTACTCATTCCATTTTTTTCTGAACATGAATTCAACCGTTCGTGTTTAATTACATTCACTCTCCCGTATTTATTCTGTGTGTTATATATTAAATTACTATGCATTGGAGTTATGGCTGGTGTTGAAACATTTTCGCAGACATACTCATAAAGTCACTATCTTCTGTGTTCTGTGCTTACACATTTTGAGCTTCATGTTCAGTTCATGTTGTTATGAGCTTACACATTTTGAGCTTCATGTTCAATTTATGTTGTTCTGAGCTTACACATTTTGAGCTTCATGTTCAGTTTCTGTTGTTCTGAGCTTATACATTTTGAACTTCATGTTCAGTTTCTGTTGTTCTGAGCTTACACATTATGAGCTTCATTTTCAATTTATGTTGTTATGAGCTTACACATTTTGAGCTTCATGTTCAGTTTCCGTTGTTCTGAGCTTACACATTTTGATGTTTCATGTTCAGTTTCTGTTGTTATGAGCTTACACATTATGAGCTTCATGTTCAGTTCATGTTGTTATGAGCTTACACATTTTGAGCTTCATGTTCAGTTTATGTTGTTCTGAGCTTATACATTTTGAATCTTTGAAAGGTACAAGATGCCGAGGAGAGGAAAAAGGATCAACATAAATGATGGCAACGAAGTGTAGGGGGATGAGCAGCCGTTACATACTAGTGACAGTCAAATGGAGGAGGGAGAGGGTAGCACGCCCATTGTCAAAAAACATCGAGGGTGCACGAAGATGGCGGGGGTATGGAAACTTAAGAACGATGAACAGATTGTGGTGGAGGAAAACAGTGTCGGGCAACCGGTGGGAGACAATGCAAGTACATTCTCATCCTTTATTGGGGTAATTGCAAGGAACCCACGGATAATCCCTTTGTCGTACAAGAGTTGGCCGAAGGTGCCCACCACGACAAAGGCAACTGCAATTACAACAATCAAGGTATTTTCCATCTAAAATAACTAATTGGTTTATGGGGGTAATACTAATTTAAAATAACTATTGTTCTGAGCTTACAAATTATGAGCTTCATGTTCAGTTTCTGTTGTTCTGAGCTTACACATTTTGAGCTTCATGTTTAGTTTATGTTGTTCTGAGCTTACACATTTTGAATTTCATGTTCAGTTTGTGTTGTTCTGAGCTTACACATTTTGAACTTCATGTTCAGTATGTGTTGTTCTGAGCTTACACATTTTGAGCTTCATGTTCAGTTTGTGTTGTTCTGAGCTTACACATTTTGAGCTTCATGTTCAGTTTGTGTTGTTCTGAGCTTACACATTTTGAGATTCATGTTTAGTTTGTGTTGTTCTGAGCTTATACATTTTGAAATTCATGTTCAGTTTATGTTGTTCTGAGCTTACACATTTTGAAATTCATGTTCAGTTTGTGTTGTTCTGAGCTTATACATTTTGAAATTCATGTTCAGTTTGTGTTGTTCTGAGCTTACACATTTTGAGCTCCATGTTCAGTTTATGTTGTTCTGTGCTTACACATTTTGAAATTGATGTTCAGTTTGTGTTGTTCTGAGCTTATACATTTTGAAATTCATGTTCAGTTTGTGTTGTTCTGAGCTTACACATTTTGAGCTTCATGTTCAGTTTATGTTGTTCTGTGCTTACACATTTTGAAATTGATGTTCAGTTTGTGTTGTTCTGAGCTTACACATTTTGAAATTCATGTTCAGTTTCTGTTGTTCTGAGCTTACACATTTATGCAATTCAGTTATCCTTTGTTTAAATTTCTTCAATTTTTGCAGCAATACTTCTCGTTCCCGGACTCAGTTATGCCTTGGGTTGACAAGTCATTATCCAAAAAGTGGAGAGACTGCAAGAGTGACTTGAAGGCAAGGTATTATGACAAAAACCGGTCAGAGGCGGATAATGCTAGGGATGTACCACCCGAGGTGGAGCCTTCGGATTGGCAATTCCTTGTGCATTACTGGAGTTCGGCGGTCGGTCAGGTATTTACATTACTAACCAAAATTTAATGACTTTGTAGTTGTATGGCTACTCTAATTAAATTTTTTCTGAACTTCATTGTGGCATGTACAGAAAAGGCCAGAGGTCGGTGTTTCCAGTCGGTCAAAGCAGCTTATGTTGCACACCGCTGGTACACAGAGCTTTGCTCTCGTTCGAGAAGAATTGGTAAGCGCAATCAAATTGAACAGTTTTAACTCACAGTTATTTGTTTATAATAAATTCATCTTACTAATATATAGGAAGAAGATTTTGGGGGTCCTGAGGAGTTCGACGATATGGATTTTTTCGATGACACCCACAAGTCGAAGGATGGGACGTATGCGACCCCTGAGGCAGCACGGATTGTGGTAGATTTTTAATGGTTTTATTTTAAAGGTTTGCTTATATTTTTTTATGTGTATATCTCCTTTATTGTTGATATATATCTTCAGTTGCTTTTACTTTTTCATGAGTTATAGCTTATTTTTGTAAATGTCTAATGATAGTCGAAATCTCTTCCGCTTTTAACTTTGACTATATGTCCTTTTACAGACTAGCGCTCGGAAAAAGTATGATGAAATCTCTTCCGCTTCAGACTCTGACCGTACGGGCGGCTTCCACAGACTTTCGTACCCGACAACGACTTGCCTTGACTGCAGTGAGGGGAAAGGAGAGACATGGACGTGTCCGTGGTATGGGGCTAGGACCAACCCCCTCGCGGTTATTCGGACGGAGTGAATCTACTTCATGTGGGAATCGGGACGAGGAGATGACAGAATTGAAGGCACAAGTAGCACTCCTCCAAGAACAAATGTCCCAATTAATCAGGCAGCAATCTCAAGTCCCACCACCGGTAAGTCTTAAAGTTGGTAATTTTGAATTTCATGTTCAGTTTCTGTTGTTCTGAGCTTACACATTTTGAACTTCATGTACAGTTTATGTTGTTCTGAGCTTACACATTTTGAACTTCATGTTCAATTTCTGTTCTGAGCTTACACTTTTTGAGCTTCATGTTCAGTTTCTGTTGTTCTAAGCTTACACATTTTGAACTTCATGTTCAGTTTGTGTTGTTCTGAGCTTACACATTTTGAACTTCATGTTCAGTTTGTGTTGTTTTGAGCTTACACATTATGAAATTCATGTTCAGTTTCTGTTGTTCTGAACTTACACATTTTGAGCTTCATGTACAGTTTATGTTGTTATGAGCTTACACATTATGAGCTTCTTCTTCAGTTCCATTTGTTCTGAGCTTATACATTTTAAAATTCATGTTCAGTTTGTGTTGTTCTGTGCTTACACATTTTGAGATTCATGTTCAGTTTCTGTTGTTATGAGCTTACACATTATGAGCTTCATGTTCAGTTTATGTTGTTATGCGCTTACACATTTTGAGCTTCATGTTCAGTTTTGTTGTTCTGAGCTTACACATTTTGAGCTTCATGTTCAGTTTGTGTTGTTCTGAGCTTACACATTTTGAGCTTCATGTTCAGTTTATGTTGTTCTGAGCTTACACATTTTGAGCTTCATGTTCAGTTTCTGTTGTTCTGAGCTTACACATTTTGACCTTCATGTTCAGTTTCTGTTGTTCTAAGCTTACACATTTTCAACTTCACAAAAATATGTATATTCTGTATTGTGGTCTAGTATTGAACTAAATTATTGTTTTTTTTTCACAGAGCGGTCCGATCAATCCATCAAATGATGAGAACTGAAGCGACTCGAGGGGTATGAATCTATGGTCGGCCTAGTCTAAATAATCCACCTTGTTGTTGTTATGTACTTATTGTTGTTTTAAGTAATTGTGGAGATATTTGGGATGTTCATTATTCTATTTGTTAAGTATGATACTTTATGTTAATTTTGCGGTGAATTTGAATCCGATTAATGGAATATGTGTGAAACTTTATTATCTTTAATTCTTGTGTTTGGTTGTGATTTCCGCATTAATATGCCTGAAATTGGTTGAATCAGTGGTGAATTAGTTTACAGGTTTTTTAAAATGAAATTGTGAATTGAAATCGAATGCAAAACTGGAGCAGAAAAATCAAACGATCATACACCGGCGTTTCATAAAATGCCGGTCTATCCAATTGATCAGTTGGAAATTTCAATAGAGAGGCATTTCCACACACGCCGGTGTACCCATAAGCCGTAACAGCACTAAGAAACGCTGGCGTTTTATAAAACGCCTGTGAATGTCACTATAGCAGCGTTTTTACGACACGCCGGTGCATGTATGTAGGGAAAATAGGGCACTCAGAAACAAACATACACCGACGTTTGTTGACCGCCGGTAAATATTCAACATACACCGGCGTTTTGGACAACGCCGGTGAAAAGATATATACCGGCGTTATGTGACCGCCGGTGAATGTGTATTGGAGAAAAGAACAGCACTTAGAAATACCCATATACCGGCGTTAGGTGACCGCCTGGTGTATATTCAACATCTACCGGCGTCCAGTATAAACGCCGGTGTAGACCCCTATCATTCCGCGATGCTCGCTTCGGCGGCATTTGCACTGGCGTTTATAAAAAAACACCGGTGAATATTTAAAAAAACGCCGGTGAATACATTGTGTGTTATAGTGAAAGCATGATTCATCCAATCGAGGCTTAGAATGTTTACTCACTCACTCCTGCAGGTAATTAATCTCCAAAACCTGTGTATTTAACATGTGGAAGAAATAGAGAAACAAGAGACAAGATGCCCGTTAGTGCAAGCTACGGGCCGCAAGTAGTGCAAGCAAATGGGTATAGGAACAAATACAGAGATTTGGAATCAAGAATACACAATATGTCATGGCAGGAATGCAACAAGTAATGAGGTCTAATGAAATAGCAAGCAAGTAAATCGAGTTAAGTAACAGGATCATGTACCAAGTAAACAAGTAAATTTGTAACAGGTATCAAGTAACATGCGAGATAGGTAACAAGTGTGTACGAGTAAACATGTCATTCTTAAGTCTAATGTTTAATCCTAACTAATGCACCACTCATGCGTCCCATATATATACCACATGGTTGTTGCATAAAATCAAGTTACGTTTAGGCCTAGTGGTGGATTTTATAGGGCCATATACTCAGGCATCATGCAAACAGAAACATGCACGAATCATGTAATAATGAAATTGTGGCATCATGTAATCAGGAACAGACATGAATCATGTAATCATGAAATCATGGCATTATGTAATCATGTAATTAGTAACAGGCATGAATCATGTAATCATGAAATCATGGTATCATATTATCATATAGCTAGTAACAGGCATGAATCATGTAATCATAAAATCATGGCATCATGTATTGGAAAACACGGGCCCCCTTCCGAGTACACTTACCTATATATTACTTAAACCTTTCCCTTAAACACAGGCTTGTTAATTATTATTATTGTCAAAACAGGCATGAAAGTGCGCAAACAGGACAAGTAAACATGATAGAAGACAGGAAACAAGTTCAGGCTAGGTAGAAAGCATATTGGAGTATCAACACAATTTATAATTAACAAGAACAACAAGAATTTCAAATCTGGACAGCAGGACATTGATGCACCAAAATTGGTATTCCCGTTGCTACACGAATACAAATTTGGATCCGTCGGAAGTTCTAGAAACTAGACTCTCTGCCGGTTCCAACGCATATACACACGATATATAACAGTTACAGCAACTGGGTTCAAATAAACATACTACACAGATTTCATATTCAGCCAGAAATCTTAAAGTTAGGTTTACATGCATGAATCAGGTCTAAAAACTCATGGTTTTAAATCTCGGATTTCTAACTCGTCTCGATAAGGGGTGTTTCGTCTCGGATTGGAGATATCGGAGGAGATCTCGGAAAAATGTGATCATATCGGATGTTCATTTCCTATACTCAATAAATATTTTTTTTGTTACTAAATAAGATATTATATGTCCTACATGTCATTTATCATATAAAAACTGTATAATGTAACTAATGATATGAATCAATTACGGTCGCATAATTTAACAATAATATAGAAGAGAACGTAATATAAGTATATAACTAAATTGAATTTGCATTGATTAGAAAAAATATATTAGTTAATAAACTTACTTGACTTTGCATATATACTAACAATAGCAATACGAAATCCTCACATTATTTTAGCTTAAGGTCCTATATTGAAAGACATATATGCAAAAAGTAAAACAATTTTTTTTTAAATATTCACAATAACATGTGTTTATTTTGGCTGATATTTCGCCAATTTCGACAATATTTCGGAAGATATTTCGATAATTTTGGCTAAAATCTACTCATTTCGGTCCAAAACGATGTAAAGTATAAAATATGTGATTTGGTATCGGCAAGCTAGCCGAAATTTCGGCCATATCGGAGGAAATTTTAAGCAGTGTAAAAACTCATCAAATAAATCCTGGAAAATTAAAGGTTATTCCCTAGCATGTCTAGTCTCAACAAGGTAAATTTCATATTATTATATTACTGATAGCATGTTCGAATTAATTGCAAAATAGGGTGACACAGTGAAATTATGAATCTGGAAATCCAGACCCAGCAGTACTAAAACAGCAATATCTCACAACTCATAACTCGAAATTCGATTCCATCAGATGTTCTAAAAACTAGACACATGGGGCTACAATTAATATTCAGAAACTAATTCAAAATTATTTCATTAGCAGGGTCGAAATTATCAAGAAAAATCAGGACAGCAGTATTCTCATATTTCTTTGTATGAAATATAGCATGATTGATAACTACCATGGATCTAAGTTAATATGTGATACAAATCAGGGTTTAATAACTATTCAAACAGCACCCATGTCTATTCTCAACTCATAGCAAAAAACGAAAGCAAATCAACACATGCATCATACAACCAAACATCTATAAGTTGTGGTGATTTATAAATTCATGTAGCCAAATAATTAGATCTAACTAGTTGTGAAATGAGAGTATTAACGAATGGTTGTGACCCTTACGATTGTGGGAATTGATAGGGACGAACAAACGAGTAGAACCAAGATTATCAATGATAAACAAAAGGCGAGTCACAACAAAATCTACTTGCGGTATTTCAAAAAGGTGCTTGTACGGGGAAACAAAAGAATCGTACAAGTTGCTTGCCTGATGACCGCGATGTTGATCACGATCGACAGTGCCGAATCCCAATATCGATGTTGATGAAGATCGAGATCGGTGTGGATCTTAATGGGGATCAAGATCAAGATGACGATCAACGGTCGGTAGTTGAACTTGATGATGATGTTGATCAAGATCAGATGGATTAGATCGGGTGCGGATTTGATGGTGATGATCAAAGAAGATCGGACGGCCGAAGTTCACTTTGATGGTGATCAACTCAAGAACAGGGGACTCAGTGGGGAGATCGACAGCGGATGGAGGGGGGGTTGTTGTCGGTGGTCGACTGGTCGGAGGTGGCGACGGCTATTGGCGAGGTGGTGGCAACGGGCAGACAAGGTTCGTTGGAGGACTGGCGGCTCGACGGATGCAGGGTCAGGGTGGCAACAACATGCTGAAGGCCGTGCGAGGATGAAGGAGCAAAACAATGCGATGGGGCTCGGGCGGCAATGGCGGCTCGGTGGTGGCCGGAGGTGGCTGTCGCTGCTACGGTGGAGAGGCAGGGTGACCGGGAGGTGCTCAGGGTGGCGAAGACGGTGCAATGTGGGGAGGAGCAACAAGGTCGGGGAGAGGCAATGGCGAGGTTGGCGATGGATCAGGGTGATGACGGGATGGAGGAGATGGGAGCGGGGGCGCTGGTTGCTGACGAGGATGATTGAGAGAGAGGATCGAAGGTGGAAGATAATGGGTTTCGAAGGAAGCTCAAGAAAGGAGCAAGGGTGTAGGTCGGGTGAGGGAGACGAGGATGGGAGGATGGGTCGGGAGTAATGGCGATGGAGTTTTGGAAGGTGCAGGGGTGAAGATAGGAGGCGGCTGGTTAATTAGGGTAGGGTTAGTTAGGGATGGGGGCTTAACAGGGGTTTATATATGGAGTTAGAATAGGTTAATGGGATATTGGGTAATGGGTATGGATCCAACAAGAAAATGGGTTTGGGTTTAAATCCAATATAAGAAAATGGGTTTTAGATTAAAATAATAAATAATAAATCAATAATAATACCATAGTGCAAATAAACCAAATAGTATGCATTAAATTAATACTCAAATACTACTAAATAAAATAGAATGTATGGTTTCACATAATAAATGAGATTGGATTTGAATTGAGCTAAAACATAATAAATAACGAATAATTAATTAAATCAAATAGTATACAAAATCCATACTCCAATAATCATAAAAATATAGATTAAGATCAATACACTTCCAAAAATTAATAAACAATAAATTTAATAACAATAGTAATAATAATAATAATAATAATAATAATAATAATAATAATAATAATAATAATGATGATAATAATAATAAGGTTTGTATTACAACATAAAAGTCATTGGAAAATAGTTACAACTAAAATCATTGATTAAAAATAGAATTTAATAGAAGATCCAACAACATTTTAACAAAAATAATTTGAAAGTGGAAAAATAATTTGCAAACATCGAAATACTGAAAATACACAGAAAATACGTATTGGCGGGAACGAGTGTTACATCTGCCTTCCTCCACACCGCCCTCTTTTCCCAAACTCCTTCGATCCCCACTGCCCCTGCTTTTCTTGCTGCCGACCACCGCAGCCCACACCTGCCTCGCCCCGCGTTGCCGTCGACTGCCCTCACTGCCGCCACAACCGCAACACCACTCGTCACTGTCTGCCTCCATCACAGCGCTGAAGTCAACCCCGCTGTGCATTGCCACTGCCTCTTACTGTTGTTGCTTCTAATTCTCTTGTCGTCGCCACCGTGTTTTGCCGTCGGGACACCGCCACAGCAACCACCACCGCACTCCACTTCGATACCCACTACCTTCCTTCTCCCTCTTCCTCTTCTTCTTCCTGTAAAAAAAATTGAATACCTCATGCTGCGCAATGTTTTGTAAAACGTGCAAACTTTTGATGCCCTCTTCACTCATCCTCCTCACCGTTTATTCCTTCAGATCTTATCTAGATCTACTCCTCTGACTATTTTCACTACTTCAACGGCGACCTCTCCTCCATCGGTGAACTCATATTCTTCCACTGTTGCTCCTATGGATGAGTCAACTCCTTCCAATCTATTATTTTTGTTGAAGCATACCAACCACTATGCAACATGCTGCCCCCTCCATCTGGTAATTCTTTTCATTCAGGTAATGCTTGTCATGTTTCCTTACATCAATGGATAATTGATTCAGGTACTTCTGAACATATGACTCCTTTATCACTTTCTTCATATTCTTTGCGTCCAAATTATCATGTGCATATTGCTGATGGCTCACTTGTCTCTGTTGAAGGGGTGGGCGATACCTCTCTTACTTCGGATATTCATCTTACAGCAGTTTTGTGTATTCCAAACTTTCCTAATAGCTTATTATACGTTCCTAAACTTGGCAAAGGTTTGAACTGTTCACTGACATTTTTTTCTTCTCATTATGTGTTTTAGGATACTATAACGAGGAAGGTAATTGGCACCGGTCGTGAACAACATGGGTTATATATCTTGGATTCTCCAGTCTCGGCATTATTTTCTTCTGCTAATCCTGAATTGTGGCACCGCCGACTGGGACATCCTTCTTCTACAACTCTCAAGCACTTAGTTTTAGGTTTTGAACCTTCATTTAAGGTATCATGTGAGTCATGTGAATTAGGTAAACATCATAGAGTTTCCTCCCCAAGACGCATCAATAAACGGAGTGAACATTTGTTTGATTTAGTGCATTCTGATATTTAGGGTCCTATTGGATTTCCCACATTTAATAACTATCATTATTTAGTTACGTTTATTGATGATTTCTCTCGTATGACGTGGTTGTTTCTTTTAAAATATCGTTTTGGAGTATTTAAAATTTTTCAAGAATTTTTCTTTGAGATACAAACATAATTTGACACAACTCTTAAATGTTTTTAGTTCTAATAATGCTAAAGAATACATGCGTTCGCAGTTTCAATAATTTTTTTCTCAACATGGCATAATTCACCAAACTTCTTGCGCCTACACTCCTCAACAAAATGGTGTGGCAGAATGCAAAAATCAACAATTACTTAGTATTGCTCGATCTTTGATGTTTGAAATGAAGGTTCCCAAGTTGTATTGGAGTTTTTCACTTCTTACTGCACTGCATGTTTTCTTATTAATAGAATGCATACTCATATTCTTCAAAATCAATCACCATTCAACCTGATATTTCCATCTAAAAATCCAATTTTCATACCACCTCGTGTTTTTGGTTGCACTTGTTTTGTTCAAAATCTCCAAACCGGCGCTGATAAACTTGACCTGCGTGCTACCAAATGTGTATTTTTTGGGTATTCTCATTTTTCAAAAGACTGTCTTTGTTATTGTCCTTCACAGAAAAATGATTACCTCCGCAGATGTTTCTTTTTTTGAACATATTCCTTCACACAATCCTGAGTTACCAAGAGCTGTTGTAGAGAGTCATGATTTTCCAACCCCCCCCCCCCCCTCACCCCCACTACATGTAACACCTTCCCCACCACTGCCACCACTATCGCCTCTGCCATTTCAGGTTTATGTCAGAAGACCTCAGACTCATTCGGACTCGTCCATCCATGATGTACCCTCTGTTGTTCACTCAGTGCCAACCCCTTCTATCGGTAATATCCCTAACACAGATGATTTACCTATTGCTCACTGTAAGACTAAACATTCTTGTGCTCACTATCCTATTGTCCAGTTTGTTTCTTTTTCAAAACTGAACAGATCTTTTCGAGCCTTTACTTCTTCATTGGATTCCGTCTCTATTGCTATCAATATTCAGGAAGCACTCAAGTACCCTGGTTGGACAGCAGTCATGACTGAAGAAATGCATGCTCTTCAGCAGAATTATAACCCCTATTTCTGCAAATACGTATTTTCTGGGTATTGTTCCGTATTTTGATATTTATAAATTTGTTATTGTTAAATTCGTTGTGAATTTGTTGTTGAAGCTTTTCCCAAACAATAGTTGTAATTATTTTGAATAAACCTTGTCCCTATTTCTACTTGATCAGCTATTTACATTTTAACTCAAATCAAAAAGATTATTACTGATTGGACTATTTCAACAAATTCCTATTTTTATACATATGACACTACTTCGATAATTTCTATTGTTATTGTTTGTATTTTATTCTTATTGTTATTACTATTATTATTTGTTCTTATTAGTATTATTATTTTATTGTTATGGTTATTATTACTATTCTCATTGTTATTACGATTATTTATTATGATTATTTGTTATTAAAACAAATCAATTATTATTTAATAATTGTGTTTTTGATTGATTCAAATAATTTGTGTAATGCAAATTATATTTTATCAAGTATCTTATTTCTTGTATTTGGATTATATTGATCAATTATTTTCACATACAATGTAATTTTACTTATTGGGTCTAATACCCAATACCCAATATCCCACTTTTTCCCTATAAATACTAATCATCTCTTAATAACCTTAACCCTAATTATTTCTAAAACACCCAGCCGCCTAACCCTAACCCCTCCCATTTACTGTTTTAATCCATCGTCAACCCCAGACTCCTTCACCCTCTCCCCCTGTTTCCGCCTCCCTCTCCATCTCTCCCGCTCAACCGAAGCCACCTATCCATCGCTCCTCCGACAACCGTCACCACCATCGTTGTCTTCACCATCCCCTTCCTCGTCGCTCCTTTCCATCCCCGTCATCATCCTCGCACCCATCTCCTCCCTCTTCGTCTTCATTCCCCATTGCCGAGCCGAACATAACCCATTGCCTTCGCCATTATCAGTCAGTCGCCGCTCGCCATTGCCACCACGTACCCTCACCACAGATCCCCCCTTCATCCTCCAAGGTTCCCCGTCGCAGTCATCGCAGTCCAACCCGTGATGAAGCCCCGTTCCGTTTTTCTCTGTTTTCGAGCGCGAAACAGAGTTCACTTAGCCGTTGAAGCCATCGCCCCTGTAGTCGCTTCCCGACCAGCGCCGCCGTGCGTCGCCGCGTCGCCGCGGTGTTGTCGTCCCGAGCTCGTCGCAGTCGCCGAATCCCCTGCATTCTCTCTCCCTCTGTCGAGGATTGAAGACGAATCGTGGTGGACAAAATTGTTGTTTGTTAGAGCATCCACAGTCGTTTGCTATAATTCCCATATTCTCATAATATGAGAATTTTATAAGAATTGAGCGCTGCAGTCGTTTGCTATTTTCTCAAAAAATAGCGAACGAGCTACAGTCGCTTCTCAAATATGAGAAGTGGGCTAGCGAATTTGAGATTATAGAAGACGATACATCATGTATCGTCTCAGCTTTTTTTTTTTTTTTCGTTCCGATCGGACGAGACAACTTGTCTCGTCCCACATATATATATATATATATATATATATATATATATATATATATATATATTTTAAATAGGGTCGGACGATACATGTTGTATCGTCCTTCCCCCCAAAAAAAAATTTTTCTTTTTAAAAACAATCGGACGAGACATGTTGTCCCGTCCGTTTTGTTTTTTGGATTTTTTTTTTCATGATCCAACGGACCAGATTGGATGAAAAAAAAAAATCACCAAAAGCACGGACGGGACATCATGTCCCGTCCAGCTTTTAGGGACTTTAAAAAAGTAGGTTTAGTTGGTTTAATGATGTTTTGGTAGGTGTTTAGATAGGTTTAGGTTATATTATAATATTTAATTTATTTAATTAATATGTTTTAATAGTTAATCGATAATTAATTAAATCTTAAAATAAAAAAAAATTAAACGACGAAACAAGATGTCTCGTCCTTGTCAAAATATAGCAAACGCTCACTGCAGCACTTTCGATCTATTTCATTTCTATTCGTCCCATTTTGCCAAAAAATAGGAATTACCATTGTGGATGCTCTTATTCAGCAGAGTGTGGAATGATCGATTTGGCTGTTCTGTGTTTTGGCACAGCCGATCCCCAAATAGCTATTTGCTGTTCGGTCTAGATCCGGTGTGTGGGATTTTGTTGAGTTGCTAGTGCTTTGGTTGCTGTTGTGTGCTGATTTGCTGGGTTGGATCGCACGTAGTTCGCACGTATTTTGGGAGATTTCACCCGAGATTCTGATCCCGTTATTCCAATTTTAATTATATCTGCAATAACAGGCAAGTCCTTCTTGAAACCTTTTTATTGTTTGTGTTCAAGATTAATTGATCTCATACAAGTAGATCCGTCCATTTTGTTATCAAAAATCTGCTTTTGACAATTCCGTTAAGATTATCGAGGGTTTACACGAGCTAACTCGACATACTCTTAACTTCGTGCTATCTCTTTGATCTTAAACTCAGTCCCCATTGTTTCATGCATATGCATAATAAAATAACTAGATTCATGCTTAGGGACTGCTTGGTAAAATGGACATGATAAATTGAATGTACTGGATCGGTTTTAATTGATGAATTGACACCATGACTGTGATAAATGTATCTTGAACCTTAGAAATTGCATGTTGACACCTAGGATTCACTTGATTACAAATTTGCATTATATATGTGATCATATGATTTATTTATTTGCCTAATCATGTTAAGACAATTTCTGGACTGCTGTATGATTCACTTTGAATTAGATTTTTAACCATACTAATGACATAATTTGAAAGAACTTACTAAGCATAAAATGTATCCCTTGATATCTAGATAATTTTTTTCTAGTCTGGATTTAAATTCCAATTTTTCATCTGTTAGTTATCATCACTTTGCTGCGACTGTTAGTAATTTCAGATACATAATTTCATGCGTATCCTGTTGTTTCAAATTTTATTTGACCCTGTTAATAATAAGATAAAAATCTGAAATAAATTAGGCTGGACCTAGACATGTATAGATATCGTCCAGAATTTTTATAGATTTTCTTAATGAGTTCTATGATCTGAAATAAATAGTTGAACACAACCTACTGCATGCTGCCTGAACTTAAAATCTGATTAGAATAGAGTTTCCACCCTACTTCCTGTATCTTTTATATACCTTAATTATACTCGCTGGAACCGTGTGGAAGTTTACTTTTCAGATCTTCCGGCGGTTTTAGATTTGCTAATTTGTAGTGACCATAATCCATATTTTGGTACAGCAAGGTCATGTTGTCCTGATTTTGTAAAATGTGTCTATATGATGTGTTTGCCCCATGCTTTGTCTATAATACTTAGAATTAGTCACATATAGTAATATACAATATTGACACCCTCTTGCATGCTCACATAGGATGAAAATAAACTAATAAAAAGTCAGGGGTATCATGGGTAGACTTGGTAGTGAACGATCGGAAACTGTACTCGGTCGGGCCCCACTACCTGACTTGCTGTCCTGTACTGATGGCCATAATTACTGCCTGACCTGAACCTGAAACACTGCCTAAAAATTACTGTCCCTGAACATGAAATACTGATTACTAGGCCGAGTTCACGATCCGTGAATTCACCATCAGTCTAAAACGTTCACTGTGTGTTTGCACGGAACCTGTGGAATAGGTTGCAATAGTGCGTGCACTAGATAGGCTAATAAAATGATTAATAACCTACATTTTTCTGCTTGATCCTGATATCACTCATTACATGCGTGATTTACTGTAGACCTTTGATATTTTGCCTACCTTTGCTTTGTTCTTTGTTTTTGACCATGTTCTCTTCCTTTGATATTCATGTTTTCCTATTATCCTCTGTTTTCTCTACTTGCTGCCCACAAATTGCTCTAAGGGCACTCTTTTCCTTCTTTTTAGATCGAATATTAACTGGTACAGAAGGAGCAATCCCAGAAGGAATTGGTGAGCAAACTCTTTGATGATCGGAGCTGGACTTTCGATTGCTTAGCTATCTTTTATTACTTGCTTATTGTATTTCTTTTTATCGTACTTGTATTCTTGGGCTTTGTGACCCGAAGTTTGGTTTACTCCAGATATTGGATTATTATTTAGTGAATTTATTTCATGATTATCTTTGAGTTTATTCAATGTTTATGTGATTATATTCTTTGCCTCCGTGGTTGTTTCTCTTGTATATTTTTGCGTTAGACTGGTACAGCTTATGGATGATGCATAATCATTCGCTAGGCCTACGTTACGTGCTCGTATTCCCGTATTTTAGAAAGCTGGGCATGACAGGTTTTTAGTGGTGTCAAAGCCCAGGGTTGAATAATATATCAATCAAACATGACTATCTTTACGGAGGTTGGCTTTGATTGATATATTAGTCAAGTTTGGCTCAAGTCAGATTAACTCAATAATATGCACACCACGTTGATCACATGAACATGTAATAACTTTAATATAATCTGGATAATCCTATTCGATCCACATCTGACTCCTTTGAATTCAATCCTTTGATTCCTTGTATCCTTCCGTCCCTTGTAATTATTAGCATTTGTCAATCTGCCCACATATATCTGGGTTCTCACCAACTGGCTGGTTTTGCAGACTATGGCTCGTGAAGATTCTTCAACTCCCCTACCCAGGGCTAAAACATCAGAGAATTCCGCCATTCTCCAGGCGATGCAATGAATGATGGAGCTACAACGAGAGCCAATATTCTAAAAAGCGCTAGGCGGTAGTCGGGCGGCCGATGGGGGCCTACCACCTAGACCTTGTAAGCGGGGATTAAGTGGCTAGGCGCTAGGCGGTTTTTTAAATTTATTTATTTATCGATCTTTTGGGTTTGTTTTGTTGTTACCCCTTTTTACTCTTTATTGCTACTCATTCTTACTATTGAATTTTTTCTCCTTGCAATTGTAGGATGGGCTTCACATAGTCGAATCGGTGTATTATTGTATCAGTGAACATGAGGACTATCCATATCCATCCAAGATTACAGCTCTGAACTCCTTCAATAACAGAACTTGCACAGAGTGTATAATGTATCATGAGTTGCATCTTGTCTGTCTTAAAGTACATCTAAGAAATATAATGCTAATTCATCATTTAAAGTATATAGTGTGGGAAAGTGGGCGGCTTGAGTCGGGGGATGGAGGACATATTGTTGACGTCGGAGGGAGGCGGAGGAGGGAGGTGAAGGAGGAAGGAGGCAGAGGAGGTAGAAATTGAAGGTGCTGCGAGCTACGACTGCGATCTGCGAGCTGCAAAGGAGGAGGGAGGCGGACGAGACGATTTGGGGTTTTTTTATTGATTTGGAGGTCGAAATTGATTTGGGTTTTTTTAACGGGGATTTACTGATTAAGAGGAGAAAGAGAAGAGTGGATCGGGTCTTTTTTTTTAATATTTAAGTCCTAAGCAGGTCTAGACGGGTCTAGTCCGCCTAGACCCGCTTAGGCCGATTAATAGCCGCCTAGATCCGTTTTTATCCGCCTAGAATATATTTCCAATTTTCTTAAACGCCTAGCCCCTAGTCGAGGCGTTGGAGGGCCGCCTAGCTCCTAGGCGCCGCCTAGCACCTAGGCGCCACCTAGGTGGCCGCCTAGACCGCTTTTTAGAACACTGACGAGAGCACAATGAGCTGATGAGAGCTAGTCTGGAAAGAGCCCAGGAGAGCATGCAACTCACCCGACTGAGTATATTTGCACACCAGCATCATGCCTTCGCTATCATGAGGCAGACCCGAAGAAGGAAGGGCCCGACATGTAACTTTTGCCGCAAGATTGGTCACTTACGCAAGGATTGCTGGGTAGCCAACCGTCGATGTCTTGCATGCGGAGCGAGTGATCACAAGGTTCGGGACTGCCCAAGGAGCAGGAGGAATGCACCAACTAGAGAATCCGCTCCCAGTGGAGGACAAGCTGGAGAACGTGGTCAGGCCCTAACCAGATTGCAGAGGAAGCTGAGACAGCCAAAGGTGCGACTGCAGGTATTTTGCTATTTTGTTGCATTTCTGTTCTTGCGTCTTTTATTTCTTCTGTTCTTGCATCTATCATATTTTGTCAATTCAATATTGAGTATCATGTTAGTTATTTCTTCCCTGCCATATTTTCTTCGATTTCGATTTTGCCTCTCATTCCTCTCCCTTCACATTCAATTCCTTGATTTTCTTTTGTCCCTTCTAGTCATCATTTTCTTTAACTCTTAATTGGGTATGAATTTATTTTTCTCCTACCTATTTTAATCTTTATAATTATTTTTCCCCGAACACTTTCTTTATTTCGATTATTATTTGTTATATTTATTTTGGATCTTCTATAAAAATGTTTTGTCAACGAAGATTATGTTATTTCGAATAATGGTGTATTTTAACTTCACTTTTTATTTTTGATCGACTATATATTTCTACTGGATTATTTTGATAAGAAAAATTCTCATTTCGTTTTATAATGCTATTATTACTACTACTATTATTATTGTTATTGTTTTCATTATTATTACTAGTAATATAATTATTATTGTTACTACTATTGCTATTATTATTGTTGTTTTCATTATTTTATTATTATTAATATTGAATTACTTTCACACACACACACACAAAAAGTTGAACCAAAAACTATATTTTGTCTTGCATTATTATTCTTACCTTTCTACTATTTTTATATCACGAATTTCCAAACATAACATCATACTTAAATTAAATATCCCATATCCCTGTGCATATGGAAGGTTACATCTTCCATTTCACCATTTCGATGTAACCTAATGTCGAGATGGCAAATATGCAACTCGATGTCAATGGAGGCAAATTGCAACTGGATATCGGGGAGGCAAAATGTGCAACCGAATATCCAGACCGAAACCTGCAACCTGACGTCGTGAAGGTAAACATGCAACTTGATGTTAAGAAGGCAAGATATTTCTACCTAATGCTAGCTAATTGATACTTCACGAGTTTTTACTTAAAAACAAAAAATGAAACTAATGGTAAAGGAGTATTTTCCTTATGACATTTTGTTTAAACAATTACGTTTTATGTTTCCATACAATTTGAACTAGTGTAGTTGATTTATTTATAAAGTTAATAAGCCAAATTCTTACTTTATTTTATAATACTATTTTTATTATTGCTATTGTTTTCGTTATTATTATTGGTTTGGTATTGTTATTACTATTGTTGTTATTATTATTGTTTTCCTTATCTTTATTGTTGTTATTATTTTCATTTACTGTTATTTTATTATTATTGGTATTATTATTATTATTGTTATTTCTGTTGTTGTTATTATTATTGTTTTCATTATATTTATTGTTGTTATTATTTCTATTATTATTGTTACTGTTATTTTATTATTATTGATATTATTATTATTATCGCTATTGTCATTATTATTATCATTATTGTTATTATTTTTAATGCTATCATTATTATTATTATTGCATTATTTTCATGAATATGTTGAATTCTATTCTGCCATGTTATTATCATTATTATCAGTATTGTTAATATTTTATTTTATTACTATTATTACCTATACGATTATAATAATTTTGATTCTTGTTATTGTTATTGTTATTATTATTTTGTTAATATTATTTTATTATTATGGTTATTGTTACTTGTATCATTATTGTTGTTATTATCTTTAATATTATTGTTATTATTTTTACTATTTTTATTATTATTATTGTTATTATTATTTTTATTATTGTTATTATTATTCTATTACTATTGATATTATTATTATTGATATTTTTTGTTCTTATTATTTTTCTTAAAGCCATTAGTTTTAATCTATATTATATCTTTTAATTATTTAAATTGAAGCTCAACTTTATATTCATTTTTGCATTATTTATTTATATCTATCTTGAGCTCATACTCTCTTGATCCTAGTGTCTCATTTTTGTCTTCCTGCTCGGTTTGTCGATTGGTGTCATGTGTCCTACAGCGACATATATGTTGCTTGGGACATCACCATCGGAGTAGCGCAGCGGAAGCATGGTGAGCCCATAACCCACAGGTCCCAGGATTCTCCTATTGTTTCTCCTCCCTTGCATTGGTTGTTTCACTCTATCCCTTGCATTCATCCTCACCCATTGACTCATTTGCTTGGTCTAACTCTTCCTTGTCCAACTTTCTTCGACTCTAGCCCTATCTATTTCTTCATCTCTTTGTAAGTCTTGTGTTGTTTCTTCTTCATTTTGAAACCGGTTACTTCTTTCTTGTGTCCCATTTGACCTCATTGTCATCTATCTCCTTCTTTTTCTGGTGTTGCCACTGCTTTGTTCCTTTCCCTTAAACCCTTTGTTTTTGTTACCCCCGATTTCTTTTTGCCTTGTCCTATGTACCGCCTAAGCAAATTTCGAGAACGAAATTTTGTTGTAAGGTGGGTAGGATTTGTAACCCCTATTTCTGCAAATACGTATTTCCAGGGTATTGTTCCGTATTTTGACATTTATAAATTTGTTATTGTTAAATTCGTTTTGAATTTGTTGTTAAATCTTTTCCTAAACAATAGTTGTAATTATTTTGAATAAACCTTATCCCTATTTTTACTTGATCAGCTATTTACATTTTAACTCAAATCAAAAAGATTATTACTGATTGGACTATTTCAACAAATTCCCATTTTTATACACATGACACTACTCTGATAATTTCTATTGTTATTGTTTGTATTTTATTCTTATTGTTATTACTATTATTATTTGTTCTTATTAGTATTATTATTTTATTGTTATGATTATTATTACTATTCTCATTGTTATTACGATTATTTATTATGATTATTTGTTATTAAAACAAATCAATTATTATTTAATAATTGTGTTTTTGATTGATTCAAATAATTTGTGTAATGCAAATTATATTTTATCAAGTATCTTATTTCTTGTATTTGGATTATATTGATCAATTATTTTCACATACAATGTATTTTTACTTATTGGGTCTAATACCCAATACCCAATATCCCACTTTTTCCCTATAAATACTAATCATCTCTTAATAACCCTAACCCTAATTATTTCTAAAACACCCAGCCGCCTAACCCTAACCCCTCCCCTTTACTGTTTTAACCCATCTTCAACCCCCGACTCCTTCACCCTCTCTCCCTGTTTCTGCCTCCCTCTCCATCTCTCCCGCTCAACCAAAGCCACCGATCCATCGCCCCTCCGACCACCATCACCACCATCGTTGTCTTCACCATCCCCTTCCTCGTCGCTTCTTGCCATCCCTGTCATCATCCTCGCACCCCTCTCCTCCCTCGTCGTCTTCGTTCCTCATTGCCGAACCCAACATAACCCATTGCCTTCGCCATTATCAATCGTCGCCGCTCGCCATTGCCACCACGTACCCTCACCACAGATCCCCCCTTCATCCTCCAAGGTTCCCCTGTCGCAGTTATGTCGTCCAAGCCCCGAAGATGCCCCGTTCCGTCTTCCTCTGTTTTCGAGTGCGAAATAGAGTTCGCTTTGCGGTGGAAGCCATCGCCGCTGCAGTCGCTTCTCGACCAGCGCCGCCGCGCCTAGCCGCCTCGCCGCAGTGTCGTCGTCCCGAGCTCGCTGCAGTCACCGAATCCCCTGCGTTCTCTCTCCCTCTGTCGAGGATTGAAGACGAATCGTGAGTGGACAAAATTGCTATTTGGTGTTTGGCGAAGTGTGAGTGGTCGATTTGGCTGTTGTGTTTTGGCACAGCGGATCCCCAAATTGCTGTTAGTTGTTCGGTCTAGATCTGGTGTGTGGGATTTTGTTGAGTTGCTGGTGCTTTGGTTGCTGTTATGTGCTGATTTGCTGGGTTGGATCGCACGTAGTTCGCACGTATTTTGGGAGATTTTGCCTGAGATTTTGATCCCGTTATTCCTATTTTAATTATATCTGCAATAACAGGCAAGTCCTTCTTGAAACCTTTTTATTGTTTGTGTTCAAGATTAATTGATCTCATACAAGTAGATCCGTCCATTTTGTTATCAAAAATCTGCTTTTGACAATTCCGTTAAGATTATCGAGGGTTTACACGAGCTAACCTGACATACTCTTAACTTCGTGCTATCTCTTTGATCTTAAACCCAGTCCCCATTGTTTCATGCATATGCATAATAAAATAACTAGATTCATGCTTGGACTGCTTGGTAAAATGGACATGATAAATTGAATGTACTGGATCGGTTTTAATTGATGAATTGACACCATGACTGTGATAAATGTACCTTGAACCTTAGAAATTGCATGTTGACACCTAGGATTCACTTGATTACAAATTTGCATTATATATGTGATCATATGATTTATTTATTTGCCTAATCATGTTAAGACAATTTCTGGACTGCTGTATGATTCACTTTGAATTAGATTTTTAACCATGCTAATGACATAATTTAAAAGAACTTACTAAGCATAAAATGTATCCCTTGATGTCTAGATAATTTTTCTCTGGTCTAGATTTAAATTCCAATTTTTCATCTGTTAGTTATCATCACTTTGCTGTGACTGTGTTAGTAATTTCAGACCCATAATTTCATGCTTACCCTGCTGTTTCACATTTTATTTAACCCTGTTAATGATAAGATAAAAATATGAAATAAATTAGGCTGGACCTGGACATGTATAAATATCGCCCAGAATTTTTATAGACTTTCTTAATGAGTTCTCTGATCTGAAATGAATTGTTGAACACAACCTACTGCATGCTGCCTGAACTTAAAATGTGATTAGAATAGATTTTCCACCTTAGTTCCTATATCTTTTATATACTTTAATTATACTCACTGGAACCGTGTGGAAGTTTACTTCCCAGATCTTTCGGTGGTTTTAGATTTCTTATTTGTAGTGACCATAATCCATATTTTGGTACAGCAAGGTCATGCTATCCTGATTTTGTAAAATGTGTCTATATGATGTGTTTGCCCCATGCTTTGTCTATAATGCTTAGAATTAGTCATACATAGTAATATATAACATTGACACCCTATTTCATGCTCACATAGGATGAAAATAAACTAATAAAAAGTCGGGGTATCATCGGTAGACTTGGTAGTGAACGATCGAAAACTGTACTCGGTCGGGCCCCACTGCCTGACTTGTACTGTCCTGTCCTGTACTGATGGCCATAATTACTGCCTGACCTGAACATGAAACATTGCCTGAAAATTACTATCCCTGAACATGAAATACTGATTACTAGGCCGAGTACACGATCCGTGAATTCATCATCAGTCTAAAACGTTCACTGTGTGTGTGTGTGCGGAACCTATGGAATGGGACGCAGTAGTACGTGCACTAGATAGGCTGTAATTACTGTACTCGGTCGGGCCCCACTGCCTGACTTGTACTGTCCTGTCCTATACTGATGGCCATAATTACTGCCTGACCTGAACATGAAACACTGCCTGAAAATCACTATCCTTAAACATGAAAATTAGGCCGAGTACACGATCCGTGAATTCACTATCAGTCTAAAACGTTCACTGTGTGTTTGCGCGGAACCTATGGAATGGGACGCAGTAGTACGTGCACTAGATAGGCTAATAAAATGATTAATAACCTACGTTTTCCTACTTGATCCTGATATCACTCATTACATGCGTGATTTACTGTAGACCTTTGATATTTTGTCTGCCGTTGCTTTGTTCTTTGGCTTTGACCATGTTTCCTTCCTTTGATATTCATGCTTTCCTATTATCCTCTGTTTACTTTACTTTCTGCCCACGACTTGCTTTAAGAGCACTCTTTTCCTTCATTTTAGATCGAATATTAACAGGTACCGAAGGAGCAATCCCAAAAGGAATTGGTTAGCAAACTTTTTAAAGATCGGAGCTGGACTTTAGATTGCTTAGCTATCTTTTATTACTTGCTCATTGTATTTTTTTTTATCATACTTGTATTCTTGGGCTTTGTGACCCAAAGTTTGTTTTATTCCAGATGTTGGATTATTATTTAGTGAATTTATTTCATGATTATCTTTTTGTTTATTCATTGTTTATGTGTTTATATTCTTTGCCTGCGTGGTTGTTTCTCTTTTATATTGTTGAGTTAGACTGGTACAGCTTATGGGTGATGTATAATCATTCGCTGGGCCTACGTTACGTGCTCATATTCTCGTATTTTAGGAAACGGTGCGTGACAAGAATGGTACTTGGCAGTTGATTTGTCTTCCTGTAGGTGGTAAAACGGTTGGTTGTAAATAGTTATTTACTGTCAAACATAATCTTGATGGCATAGTTGACCGCTTCAAAGCTCGCCTTTTTGCTAAAGGCTATTCATAGGAATTTGGGGTTGACTATGCAGAAACTTTTTCCCGGTTGTGAAACTCATTTACGTCCGTGTCCTTATCTCTCTTGCATCAAATTATTCGTGGCCCCTTCATTAGCTTGATGTCAAGAATGCATTTCTCAGTGGCTACTTGAAAGAGGCGGTGTATATGCAGCAACCTCCTAGTTTTGAGCGACAGAGGGAGAATCTTGTATGTTAACTCAAAAAGTCTCTTTATGGCCTCAAAAAATTTCCACGAGCTTGATTTGAGAAATTCGGCAAAACTATGTGCTTTTATGAGTTCTCAAGAAGTAAGGCAGACTATTCTCTCTTCATAAAGAAAGGAAGCAAATGCATTATTATTCTGTTAGTCTATGTTGATGATATCATTATCACAGACAGTGATTTCCAAGGTATTGTAGACCAAGAAACGGTTAACTCAAATATTTCAAACAAAGAATCTGGGTTCTCTTCGATATTTTCTTGGCATTGGGTTGCATGCACAAAGGATGATATCTTTCTTTCTCAAAGAAAGTATGTCCTTAATATTCTTACTAAGACAGGAATGTTGGGATGTCGTCCCAGTGACACACCTATGGATCCCAATATTAAACTGTTCTCCTTCTCCAATGACACATTGTTCTCTGATCCATGACGATATCGCAGACTGGTTGAAAAACTCATATATCTTTCAATGACTAGGCCAGATTGCCTTCGCAGTTAGTTGAGTTAGTCAGTTTATGCATGCACCGACTATCGCTCATTGGAAAGCAGTGATTCACAGTCTTCGTTATCTAAGAAAGCCCCAAGGCAAAAACTTCTCTTCAGGCCTGGTGAATCTATTTCTTCACAAGGATATTCTGATGCTGACTGGGCAAGGTCGATTGATGACAGACGATCTACTAGTAGATACTTTGTGTTCTATGGAGGAAATCTGGTACCTTGTAAGAGCAAGAAGCAACATGTTGTAGCTAAATCAAGTGCAGAAGCTGAATACCGAACCATTTGGTATTTGGTTTCTGAAGTTTTATGGCTCAAATCTCTCATTCGAGACTTGACAATTCCATTATCTTCTTCAGTTCCACTATATTGTGATAACCAAGCCGCTATGCATATTTTTTAAAATCCAGTGTTTCATGAGCGCACAAAATATATCGAGCTCGATTGTCATTTTGTTCGTGATGAGTTAGAGAAGAAAATGATTTCATTTTCATATGTCCGATCCAGTGACCAACTTGCTGACATCCTCACTAGAGCATTACCTCCTAAGCTCTTTCAAACTTTCTTGAGTAAGCATAGCTTCGACAATATCTACGCACCAGCTTGAGGGGGAGTGTTAAAATAGTCTTAGTTTTAGTCTCACATCTGAAATAATCTTAGAATTATTCTCGTACTCTTATATATATATGAGACAATGTGTTCAGTTATTATTATCCAATGAAACAAATTTTCAAGTCTCTATATTATACATCAACAAGTTTCATTAGGTGGAAAAGTTTATTTCTTTCAATGTAATTTGGTAAATACTGTTTTGGTATTGATTTTTGTGATAATTGAAGTTAGATAGCTCAGAATAATTATTAAGATATACTAGTAATTTACACGTGCGTTGCACGGCTTAATAAATACATATATTTATTTTTAAAAGTAAAAATTCAGGCACGCGTGTTGCACGGGTTGGTAGAAGGACAAATTACACTAAGGCCTTTTTCCCATTATAGTAGTAGAGATAAGGTATCGCGCCTATTATCATAATATCATTGTATCAGTTACATTATTCTTGTCCACTGTGCATAGATTATAAAAGGCATAAGTGATATCCGTGATGAGAGTGATCGGTCCGGGATGCGCATAGTTATCGAGGTTTGATTTGCAAATATGACAAAGTGCTTCTTACTTTTACCAGCCAAATATTGAAATCTTACAGTGACCTTCTGATTCTATTTTCTGATAGTTAAAAAGGGCTTCAGATCTGGCGATCGTGCTCAACAAGCTTTTTCGCCATACAACTTCAGTCTCGTTTTAGCTGTAATATGATAGGGTGAGTAGCTACAAACATTACTATGATATGTTGTTGAAACGTCCAAATTGTTTCTCTTTTGTACTACAAATTTATGCCCACATTTTGTCTGTTGATCATATACACCTCAATATGTTCTCATATTTGGTGCTCTTAGATATATATATTTTCATGTCGGTGCCAGCCTGCTACTTGATTATCGAGTTTTCTATGACCTTATCTTCATGATAGAGATTTGCTTGTGTGTAACTGAGCTTGGTTGTTTTTTGGCTCAATCTTTGTTATCATATAAGTACTAGCAAATAAGCAAAAAATTAGTAATATATGTAGGCCTTTCAAGGAGATCATTGTAATCTAAGAGTTGAAATTATTAAACAAACCATGCCTTGGAACAGAAGGCAACATTCAACACTGAAGTTAGTATATTTCTACTGTAGAAAAATGAATATGTGAGCACTTTAATGGTATTAGTGCTACCGACATTGACTTATTTACTTCATAATTGTTTATGTAGGACTAGTCCCAACGTCATCAAATAGATGGGTTGATTTTTTTCTTTCCTTAGATTCGGGATGGTGAGAAACTACAAATGTGTTTGAGGCCCGAAATCATGTTACTGAAACAAATGTTGGGATCTGAGAATGAGATATGGATACAATAAATGCAGCTGTGCTATGTGGATGTGCGCGTGTGCCTGTTATCCCCTTCATGCGGTACATAAAATAGGACTTTTGTGAACTTCGTGGTGGGAAATCCAATGATCTGCACCTTTGCTCTTGATTTTCTTGCCAAATGTAGTCGTAGACAGAGACATAAGGCAGTGGTGGACTTGTTTGCCTATGTTTTATGGCTTATTTCTTTTAAAATTATTTATTTATTTATTTATGTGGCATTTGGTACACGGATTAGAAGATTCCCAGGAATGATGAGAGGATTCCTGGGAATGTGAGGGTGAGAATGAAGATTTCTGGAAATGTTGCATTATCGTGTTTGGTATAATACATTGCATTATCGGGAATCCTTTATTATTGTATTTTTTATCTTAGTTTTTTGGGTTATTTTATTGTTTGTTATAAAAATTTCATGGGAATCCTCAAATCACATGATTTTAGGGAGTAATATTTTTTTTAATTTTAGTTTTTTGGGTTATTTTATTGTTTGTTATGGAAATCGTATGGGAATCCTCAAATCTCATGGTTTTTGGGGAATGGAAATCCTTCCCAATAAAGGATTTTGATTCCCTTGGGAATCCATCATTCCTTCCAGAATTATGCTTGTCACATACCAAATAAGGTAATCTAAAGGAAAATTTGGAATTCGCTTGTACATTCCCATATACCAAACACCCTATTATTATCTAATTTTTTGATGCACAGGCAAATAGATTTAGTGCCACTTGATTGCTCTCCCTTATACTGAAGTGGAATCAAGATTAAGGTGAATGGTACAAATCATTAGTTGGATCTCTCTCCATGAAGTTCTTACAAATTTTATTTTTGAGACAGTTTAGGGGATCCTAGGGATGGCCATTCATCATTATCTGCATCTGATATAAGTATTGTCTAAGAAGCTCAAGAAAAGTGAACAGTTTTACAAATTAACACTTTGCTCAAGTTGGGAAATTTCCTACCCCGAAGACTTACGTTAGCATGAATTAGTAACAGACTACAACCTACTTGTATAGTGATAACTACACTAGCAATTACTAATCTAACATTCATGGATGTAATGTAAGGGCTTTGAGGAAACAAACTGAATTTTTTCGAGAATGAAGCAACCTGGAAATATGAATCCCTTCTTTCATGCATTAGATCCTGGAGTATCCACCAAGTACCTGAGTATCCAGGGATCTGAAATGTTTCGATATAAGCATGCTTTCTTTATGAATATATCATGGTAGCTCAAAGTAATTGTTATTGGATACATATTACTCTCGGTAACCTATGACTTGAATTTGTTAGGTTGCTGCTTCGATTAGCTTACTATAGAGTTATTAGATAGCTTGGCAAAGTTGAGTTTACAAAACAAGTTCTTTCATTGGATGATCCCAGTCATTGAAGGAGGAGATTGTGTACGGTACCTGACAGCTTGCTTAGAACTTAGTTGCATCTACATGAAATTAATTCTATGCAGTAGCTGAATGGAGAAAGTATTCATGTAGCCTCCTCAATGATTTGGGATTCATCATCGTTGCTGTGCTTGTTGTACTTTAAGGAATATAGCTGTACTCGTTTAGACTTTGATTTGGATCTTCAATTGTTTTTTCAGAACCTGGATGGTCAGCCAAAGCTAATGGGCCTAAAAGAAATTCTCCTGGTATCATTTAACAGCCTTTCTTTTCCCTGTTGTTTACTTGATTATTTTGCCTTCATTTGGTAGCCAAATTTCTTTGTGTCATTTTCTTATCTTTTCAGGAAAATAATTTATTGTTTTGCTATCCACATTAATAACAATAATAATAATAATTCTTTTGTGAGATTTACTTAATTACAGTGACATGTCTTCATTATGGAATGTTCCGAATCCTGGGACACAGATGTAGGTATTGCCTAGTCTGGGTTGTTTAACCTCAAAACAATGTAACAGTCTGTACAAGTGGCTGTTCTCCAACGACAAACCTTAATTGCTAAACAAATATAGCTTACTTCTTGTCAAGTTCTCAGGGAGCAAAGCAAGCTTCGTTATTTCCAAATGTTCATGGAGTGATTTACCAAGGCAGAAAGTGAATAAGAAGAGGGTGGCAGTGAGTTGAAACGACAAGAGATTGTTTGTTTACATGCTTATAGACAGTTGCCTACTTATGGTGAGGGCTTTATGTGATGTATATAAATGCACTAGCTAACACCTATGTTCTTACCCCGCTTTTCTTAGAAGGGGAGAGAGAGGTGACGGGGCATCGGAGCCATTTTAGATTTGAGAAAGCGTGGACATCCAATGCGGAGCTTAGGACTGTTATTCTCAAGTCGTGGGAAGAGCCAACCAGTGCCCAAGATGCGATTTCAAAGTGGATTCTCAAAATCAGAAGGCTACGTAAGTGCCTCCGTCATTGGGGAAGGAAAGAGAATGAGGAGATCAGGAAAAGAAAAGAGTGGCTGGTATCTAGGACTCAAGTACTGGAAATCATGGAGGAGGACAGAGTTTTAAATCAGGAAGAATTCCGGGAACTAGCCTCCAGTAGAGCAGAACTTCATCTCATCGGGGAAAGAGAGGAATGCTATTGGAAACAGAGATCAAGGATTCAGTGGCTTAGAGAAGGTGACGCTAACACGGCCTTCTTTCACAAGGTGGCCAACGGGAGAAGAAGACAAAATCACATAGGGGGTCTTAAGATAGGAGATGTATGGACTGAGGACTTATCGATTATTAGAGGCCATATAGATTCCACTTTCAAAGACATCTTGGGAAAGAAGCGAAGGAATAGATGCGGATTGAGTGGAGACATGTGGAGCGACTCAAGGTTGGATGGAAGCGAGGGTCTAGAGGTGCCATTCAGTGAAGAGGAAATCGTCAAGGCTATCAGGAGTCTCGGGCAAGACAAGGCGCCGGGACCGGATGGATTCCCCATATTTTTCTACAATAGTTTCTGGGCTATCATCAAGGAGGACTTCATTCAAATCTTTCGAGAATTTTACGAGCATGACAGTAAGATAGAGCGGTTAAATTATGCGAACGTGGTGCTCATCCCGAAAAAGGCAGAAGTTCTTAAGGTGACAGACCTATGTCCTATTAGTCTGCTTAATGGATCGTTTAAAATCATCTCCAAAGTTTTGGCTAACAGACTGTCTCCACACCTCTCGGATATCGTTGACGCTTCACAAAGTGGATTTGTTAATGGAAGGGACATTATGGATAGTATAGCGTCAGCCCATGAGTTGGTCTTCCGAGGCAACAAGGATAAAATAGACGGGTTCCTGCTGAAACTGGATTTCGAAAAAGCATATGATACGGTGGAATGGGACTGTGTAGATGAGGCATTCCACCTAAAAGGGTTTGGGGATAAATGGAAAAGATGGATGAAGATGTGTGTGAGGAACGGTAAATCGTTTATCCAATTGAATGGAGAGAGTGGGTCGGAAATCAGATGCAAAAGGGGACTAAGACAAGGTGACCCTCTGTCGCCTATGATTTTTGCAATCATAGGTGATGGACTTAAGGAGATGAACAAAAGAGGGACTGCAAGGGGTATCATTAAGGGGGTCAAAGTTAAAGGGATTCCTCAATCTCTTTCGATTCTACAATACGCAGACGATACCCTGCTGTTCGGGGTGTCCAAGGTGGAGGAAATAGTGGCTATTAAAATTACTCTTAGATGCTTTGAGTTCTGGTCGGGGTTGGCGGTTAACTTGCAGAAGAGCAGTGTGGTAAACTTGAGCGATAATCAAGAAAATTCGATGGAGGTAATCTCATCTCTTATCGGGTGTCGGCAGGGTGTATATCCAATGCGGTATCTGGCGACGCCGATTAGACCGGGGAAAATGAAAAGAGAGGATTGGGAACCATTGATCGAAAAGATTGAGAAAAAACTGGCAGGATGGAAAGGAAAGTTCCTCTCATTAGGAGGTAGGATCACTTTAATCAACTCGGTTCTCAGTAGCCTGCCGACTTATCTGATGTCGATCTACGAGATTCCTATATGGGTGATCAAAAGAATTGATAGATGTAGGCGGGGATTCCTATGGCAAGGCAATGGGGAAGGAAGGGGGATCCCTCTCATGAAATGGGAACGTGTGTGCAAGAAGAAGGAGTTTGGTGGCATGGGAATTGTCAACCTTAGGGATATGAATAAGGCGCTTCTATCCAAATGGTGGTGGAAGATGCACAAGCAAAGGAAAGCTTCGTGGAGCAATTCGTTCTTGAGATATACACGGCGGAAAGTATACAAATTTGGAGGAAGGAGTTCACAAGGCAAGGCATCTTTTCTTTGGAAAGGGATTGAAAAAATGGGAGAAGTTTTTCATTCTTTTACGAAGTGCAACATTGGTAATGGGATGAACTCTAGATTCTGGAAAGATAAGTGGTGTGGGGATAATTCGTTTCAATCGTTATTTCCGGAACTAGCGAATAGTGTCTTCTCGAAGGACGAACTGGTCAAGGATAGATGGAGGAATGGAAGGTGGTCTTTTCAAGAAGAGGAGTCCCTATCAGGCAGGGAACTTATTCAACTAGGGAAGCTTAGGGAGATGCTAGTAGAGGCCGATCGGCCAACCACAGGGGAGCCGGACGTTAGAGAGTGGGTGAGAGGGACTCATAGGTCGTTCTCCGTTTCGTCTATGTACGAGGTCCTTAACGATGGGGGTATCAGAAATGACAATGCACAAATCATTTGGAAGTCTCAAATTCCGAGCAAGGTCAAAGCATTTGCGTGGCTGACCCTGCACAATGCGATCTTGACTAAATCTAACTTGTTGAAACGCAACATACAAGTTGACGCTGTCTGCCAACAGTGCAATCGGGAGGAGGAGGACACTAACCACTTATTCATTCACTGCCAGCGGGCTGTCTTAGTTTGGGAAGTTTTTGGGTTGGGTTTTAACACAGTAGAGTTGCCTAAGAGTGTCCAAGACCTTTGGGGACCGTGGAGACACAACAACATTAGGAAAGAACAGAAACCACTTTGGGATATCACTGTTGGGGCAATTTTGTGGGCGTTATGGAGGGATAGAAATGATTTATGCTTTCGTAACATTAGATGTCAATTCCATATTTTACTGCGCAAAATTGTGGTCCTAATACATCAATGGGCAGGTAACACGGGCTTCAGGAAGAGAGGCAGAGGCGAAGGGGCAGAGTGACAGAGGGAGGGATACGCAGTTCGTCTCATAGGCTTCCTCTTTTGTGCTTTATCTGGGAGGAGAGAGCTGTCAGCAGTCAGAGGGTTCAACATGAGGGAGGAGAAAGAAATAATAGTAACAAAATAATGGGTTCCATCGTTTCTAGCACTTTATGATGTACTGGTGCGGAATTGCACTGTTTTTGGGTTTTCTAATTTTAGTTCTATGCTGTGCCGACGAGCACTCTATCATGATGTAAGAATTTTGATGTAATCACATTAATCTATCATTAATGAGATTGGGGACTTCGGTCACCTTTTATTTCAAAAAAAAAAACACCTATGTTCTATGTAGTGTTTGCTAGGTATAATGCCACTTTTTGGCCTTCTACTCACTCACCTTTTCCAGATGATCCCTGTTCCTCTTTCATATTTGGTCACTAAGGTTATGAGTTTTATGATCACTTCTTTTAACCAACAGGTGAAAGTGAAACCTAAAAAGCAGTCACATTAAAGTATGCTTAAACAAAATAAGAAGCCATATGATAATTGAACTTGATTGTGTAATTGCAAGAAATGGTACATGTATTCATCCACGTCCAACTGTTGTGACTTGTATGATATTTGACAAACATGTCAACCGTTTATGTACTTAAGGAACATAAGTGAAATATGCTAGTGCATTAAAGTATGCTTTCTAGATGATCCTTCTAGAGTAGGGGGATTATACCAAACCTGTCTAATCTAGTTAGTATGGAAGTAATGCATGAATGTAATGCTCACAACTTCCTTCTATACTTAGTTGTGGTTGAAGTTCCATCTACAAATGGATAAAACTTCTGTCTTAATGTATTAAGATTGGGTAAAGGGGCTATACCCATATGTATCTTCCTTTAGAAAAATATGTAAGGGCATATCCCCTCTTTGCTTTGAATGATTTATTCTATTCTTTTTTTATTCCACCAAATTAACGACTTAACGACGACATTTATTATTGTTTCTCGCATGTCTCGCAAAATTCAGAGTAGGCACGAATTCTCTCAATTTGTGACCTACTAAATGATCCGTTGTATAAATAGGTAAATGTTCTTTTCCATTATGAGTAAATACTTTGTATTTAAGAAAATCAAGATGTTGTGGGGGATAAACACCAATCAAATCAAAAGACATAAGACAGTCCAAAAGGCACTTGATTATAATCAAATTTGTAAGCCTACTTGGATATTGAGCATTTACCTATAAGAATTGAATTCTCTGCAATGAATAGTTGCAACGCCGGAAATGGAATCTGGTAAATCTTTTCTTACCTAGAGTCATTAAGTCATTATATTATTTATATATATATATATATATATATATACACACTCACACGTGTGTGTGTGTGTGTGAATATGTCTGAAATGTAGATTTCCAAGGTTTAGCCAAGGTTTAGCTCAGCAACCCATTACTCGTCGTATTTGGTTTGGTATTGCTACCGCACATGACTTTGAGAGTCATGATGATATTATTGGAGAACGTCTTTATCAGAACATTCAACAACAGCAAGAAGACGACTCTAACCCGCTGAAAGCTTTGAACATTCACTTTTCTCAGGTTCTTAGCCCAAAGGTTCTAGGGTTCGAGAGAGAATTCCTACTATAATAGTTGGAAGGGAAGAAGGTAATCAAATCAGTAGAATGTTACTTTCCGTGCTATCGGTTGTTGAATTCAAGCATGAGTTAGTTCAGAGTCGGCAAAGGAAATTATATATATCTCTAATATTATAATGGGAGAAGGCCTTAGTGTCATTTGTCATTTTGTCATTCTACCAGCATGTGCAACACACATACATAACTAATATAAAGAAGGTTTCCAGTTCAAATCCTCCCTACGTCAGAGTTTCTATTTTTATTTTTTGAAATTATTAAAACATGCATCGCACGTGTAAATTACTAGTATATATATATACTAATGATCTAGTAAGGGACACATTGAACAAGTGAAAATCATTGAACCTTGTTCCACTCATCACCACTTCTCAAATGTGAACATGATATGTTGGTTGCCACCGAGTGGTCACAAAATATTTTATATATATATATATATATATATATATATATATATATATATATATATATATATATATATATATATATATATATATATATTATAACTAATTTTAATATATATGTTGGTTGCTAGTGAATGGGAACATGAGGTGGCAATGAGGAGTGGTGGAAGCGACGGTGGTGATGAAGAGTGTAGGAAGTTGCGACCAGGGTTTTATTGGGCTGTGGGGGAGGGGAAAGCCTACGACATGGTTTTCATACTATATGGTTTTCTTTCTTGAGAAAACCATATAATTTGGGTATTGGGTTCGGATTAATCCCGTTAACAACTAAACTCCAGATGTTTATCACAATGGTTAAAGGGCAAAACCCAGAAAATAGTGTACCGGACTCCACAGAAGTGCGAAAAACTACCACAGAAGCCACCATACCACTGCTCCCCCCAATCGACCCATGACGAAGAGAGGAAGAGAAGAGGAAGATACCCACTACAGGGTTCAAGGCCACCACAACGAGGCCATCGCTAGGGGCGAGTCCAGAGGTAGACGTTGCTCACCGCTTCGAGAGGCGCGCCCAGGCCATAGAGGCCTGGCGCATAAGGGAGCTGTTCACCAGGAGCATAGAGCTCCTGTGAAGGGGGAAGAGTGAGCTTCGACTGAGAGGGAGAGAGCTGTGAGACACCCCACAACGACCTATAGAAGTTCCTACTTGGAGGCATCGAAGAGATCCCTAGGGGTCTCCGATAGGGAAGAACAGCGAGGAGTAGAATGATCACTGGAAAGAGAAGCTCCGGTGAAAAAATAGACGATGAAGGTGAGTGGATCCTCATCAAGCCTAAGCGTGTGAGAAAGGAAGAGAAGAAAGCGGAGAAGTCCACGTCATCTACAAGCTCAGGACCACCGACGGCCAAGAAGAATGTACTTTGTCACAAGTGTGCGGAGAGGGGACATACCATTCATGAGTGCACAAATGATTGGTTCTGTTATGCGTGCAAGAAGTCCGGCCATATATCGAAGAGTTGCCCTCGTAGCTTGATGTCGGGGAGCGCCCAGTCAAAAGCTAGCGCCGATGTGCCTTATGTCGGGGGCTGTAGCAAGCTGATCACGGCTGGATCGGAAGAGAGTATAGACGGTAGACGAAAGGTTATTAGGGAGGTGATTACACCTACTCCAATTATGGCTAAATTTGAGAATCGTTTCACTAACTCCATCCTCCTTAAATTTCACACGGGGTATCCATCTATTGAAGCCATTAAGGAGCTTCTCTCCGATAGCGTACGACCAATTTCAAGGCTAGACTGGGATGTGTAAAAGATTAAGGAAGATGTAATTATGGTATTTTGCAAGACGAATGAAATCACGAGGGAACTCTTGGCCATTGGAAGCCTTGAGGGGGAAGACTTCTACATTACGATGAGCAGGTAGTCGAGAGCCTTCAGTGCTTTGAAGATGGATGCGCATTCGTCGTTATGGTTGAGGCTCTTCAACCTCCCACTTCAATGTTGGATGCGATCAGGCTTCCAAAACTTGGTCCATAGTTTCGGCTCCCTTGTTAGCATAGACAAGAATACAAACTTTCTTCTGAGAAGAGAGTATGCTAGGATACAAGTGGCGGTGGAGGATGTTAGTCTCATCCCCTTTGTGATCGTGGCTCAATTTGAAGATGAGAAGTATGAGATTAAGGTGATAGTAGAGAGGAAGAAGAAAGTATCTTTCCGGAGCTCGCCGGAGTATTCAGGTTCCAACTCAGATGTTGGGTTCAAACAGAGGGGAAGGGAGGAAGATGAGCACCTACCGTCGGATCATTCGAGGTTGAATCACAACCATTAATCAGGGATTCAATCGCAAATTAAACCTTCTGATCATGATCGTCCATCAGATAGGAGCAAGATGGATCTACAGCGTTCAATACAGCATACAACGATTCTCCAAACACGGGATCCACATGATAGCTGTAAAGAGGTGGCACAGTCTCGGAGCACAGACGCAGGACAGTGATGTATCGATGGCACCAACTTCGAAGTCCTAGGTATTGTTGAAACAACAATGTATGACAGGGTCTTCACGCCAGCTTTTCAAAGACATAAGGAGGTCAGAAGTACCGGTCAAATCATGCGTCAGGCTCCTCAGACTGATGGGCGCGACGCGGAGCTTGAGGGGGAAAAGTTGAAACAGGGCAGTCTTCGGGGGGGGCCACGAAAAGACAGTCAGAAGTTTTGAATCTGTCTTCAGCGAAATTCAAAGCTGCTTTGGATATGGCAGTAAAAACTATTACCCAAAGTTTATTACTTAGTAGGCCTAGCCCATGGGTTAAGTCCAATCAGCCTATGGCACCGGAGGTGGAAAATCACATAAAAGGAAGCCCATCGCGCGCGTATATTGTCAATCCGGTAAGGGAGGGCCCCCTAAAGACTGGGAGGGACGTTGCGGAGGAGGTTGGGGAGGAGAGCGAGCCAGGACCAGGGGACAGAGGAGAATCGTTCTAGGGGAGACTCAACAGGGGTTATTGGAGGATTTCACGATCGTGGATGGCATAATCGGGGCACTAGACGATGTGGGCAAGGAGATAATAGATTCAGATGGCGAATTTGAGAAGTGGGAGAACGAGGTTAAGGCTCTAACACCAGTCATACAGGATAGTACGGAAACAGATGGTGGGGAAGCAGTGAAGGGCATTGAGGAATCAAAACGAAAGAGCAAGAGGCAAATCGACAGGTGGGGAGCTAAACGGCCTAGTGAGGATGACCTGATTAGATTGGCAGCTAAAGCCAAGGAGCCAATGTCAGCCTGCGGAGGTTCGTTCTTAATTCTAAGTTTTATTTCTGATGATCTGCTTCTTTACGATGCTACTATGTTTGGTTTAAATATGGGATCTTCGAGTATTGAACAAAGTAGTAGAAGCCTATAGGTTATGCTTATAGGGATCCCCTGCTTTGTTAGGTAGGATAGATGATCATTAAACTAGGTTTCCCATGAGTTACATCTTCTGGAATGTGAGAGGGATGCGCTCGAAGGTCAAGAGTAGATTGGTTAACGATACGGTTGCTAGGATTAATCTGATATTGTGCGCAATTCAAGAAACTAAGATCGCTGACCAGCAAGGTCATGATTTTGTGGGGCTCAGGACGCTAAGAGATTTTGAATGGCGGTCTAAACCGGCTAGGGAAATGTCGGGTGGTATCGTTATAGGAGTCGACTCAAAGTTGTTTGATATTTAGATGATTTCGTTCAAGAATTTTCTGTGACCATTGTCATTAAGCGTAAAGGAGACGGCTGGGAGCACATGGTTAGTGTACGGCCCATATAACCCGACTCGGAAACGGGGATTTTCGGAAGAGCTACAAAATATTAGGGATAGACGGACTGGTCCGTGGGTCATTGGGGGAGACTTTAATATCACCAGATTTGCTAATGAACACAAGGGTAGGGGACCAAACGAGAGGGACAGACAATAATTCAACAGAGTTATTAACAACCTTCGTCTCATTGAAATACAAGCGAGCGACAGGAGATTTTCATGGACTAACATGCAGGCCAACCCAACCCTAGCTAAACTAGATAGAATCCTGGTGTCTACAGAGTGGGAGGAATTATTCCCTTTCGCAACGGTTAGATCACTACCTAGATTTACGTCTGATCATGTACCACTGCTGCTAGAATAGGAGAATGACAGGAGAGTAAGACATCGCCAATTCAGATTCGAGAAGGCATGGATGCTGAACACTAGCATTACAAACATCATTAAGGAATCCTGGGAATCGATGATGCCGGCATCCGACGCAATATCTAGATGGATCATCAAGCTTCGATGCCTGAGAAAGCGCTTAAAGAGATGGGCAAAAGAGGAATTTGGGGAAATCAAAGAAAAGAAAGAGAAGCTAGGAAGGAGGATTCAAGAATTAGAAAAAAGCGAAGAGGATAGAGATCTACACGCGGGGAATTCGAGGAATTGGATGCCAGTAGGGTAGAAATCCAAAGAATTGGTGAAATAGAAGACTGTTATTGGAGACAGAGATCGAGGGTTCAATGGCTCAAGGAAGGAGATGCAAACACTGCCTTTTTCCACAAGGTGGCCAATGGTAGAAGGCGACACAATCAAATTAGGGGACTAGAGGTGGATGACGTTTGGACAGAGGATCAGTCCGTTATTAGAAATCATATTGATGGGTCCTTCAGAGATCTATTGGGAAGGAAGAGAGCGCTGAGAGGGGAGTTAAGCTCGGACATATGGAGTGAGGGGGCACTTGAGGGAAGTGACAGACTAGAAGAACCTTTCACAGAGGAGGAGGTGCTAAAGGCTATCAAGATGTTGGGACAAGACAAAGCTCCAGGCCCAGATGGATTTCCGATTTGTTTCTACACAAAATACTGGTCCATCATCAAGAAAGATCTTTTAGACATATTTCATGAGTTTTTCATGGGAGATGCGCAGATAGAGAGACTTAACTACGCGAACGTGATCTTTATCCCGAAGAAGGCAGAAGTCCTCAGTTTTAAGGACCTCAGGCCAATCAGTTTGCTTAACGGATCGTTCAAGATCATCACGAAGGCATTGGCCAATAGATTAGCACCAGTGTTAAACGATATTGTAGGCGAGGCTCAAAGTGGGTTTGTAAAAGGAAGAGACATCCTGGATAGCATAGCATCGGCACGTGAAATGGTTTTCAAAGGCCACAAAGCCAAAGTAGATGGGTTCATGCTAAAGTTAGATTTCCAAAAGGCCTACGACATGGTAGAATGGGAATGTGTGGATGAGGCGATCAAACTTAAAGGCTTCAGAGAGAAATGGAGGCTATGGATGAAGATGTGTATTATGAATGGCAAGTCCTTCGTTCTAGTCATGGATTTATAGGAAGGGAAATCAAATGTAAGAGAGGTCTGAGACAGGGAGATCCACTGTCACCACTTATATTTGCAATAATTGATGATGGATTGGCTGAAATGAATAAGAGAGGAATGGAGGTAGGACTGACTAAAGGGATTTCAGTTAAAGGGATCTCCAAACCTTTGTCAATCCTACAATATGCTGATGATACCATAGTGTTTGGGATGGCTAAGGTGGAAGAAATACTGGCTGTACGTTTTCTTCTTAGATGTTTCGAATTCTGGTCCGGTCTGGCAGTTAATCTGCAAAAGAGTTGCGTTACTGCTCTCTACAACAACAATGCCACATCCACGGAAATTACATCAACTTTGCTTCAATGCGAAACAAAGGACTATCCACTCAATTACTTGGGAACGCCGATCAGACCCAGAAAGCTGATTCAGGAAGACTGGATTCCTTTAGTGGAAAAGATTGAGAAAAAATTGGCGGGTTAGAAAGGAAAATCTCTATCCCTAGGGGTAGAATCACTCTCATCAACTCCGTCCTCAGTAGCATTCCTACTTACCTAATGTCGATCTATGAGATTCCCAGCTGGGCAATCGAAAGAATCGACAAATGTAGGCAGAAATTCCCGTGGAAAGGAATGCGTGATGACAACAAGGGCATTAACCTTATTAGGTGGGATAGGGTCTGCAAGAAGAAAGAGTTCGGTGGATTAGGGATCCTGAACCTCAGAGACCTGAACAAGGCCCTACTGTCCAAATGGTGGTGGAAAATGCATAAACAACGCAAAGTGTGGTGGAACAATTCATTCATGAGATACCAAAGGAGGAAAATTGTCATATTTGGAGGGAAATGTAGGCATGGAAAGGTTTCTGGTATTTGGAAGGGGGTCGCAAAGGTGGGAGATATCTACCATACGAACACAAAGTGCAAGTTGGGGAAGGGAAACAACATTAGATTCTGGAAAGACAAATGGTGTGGAGATAATACGTTACAATCACTCTACCCCGAACTTGCGTCGTCAGCTAAGAGGGAGGACGCTATAGTTGTAGACGTATGGAAGAATAGAAGGCTGAGACTGGAACTCACAAGTAGTCTCTCCAACGATGCACAGGAGCAACTTATGAGGCTCAATGCGATGCTACAGGAAGAAGGAACCCAAGAGAGGATAGAGGAGGATGATAGAGAATGGAGTCTAGGACAAAATTAACAAAACGTACTCAGTTTCTTCTATGTATGGATTCCTTAACGATGGTGGGTTAATGAATTCACATGCAAGTACCATTTGGAAGACTAAAGCCCCTTCCAAAGTTAAGGTCTTTCTTTGGCTGGTGCTAAATGACGGAATCCTATCCAAAACTAACCTAAAGAAACAAAACATTCTGCTCGACGCTACGTACCAACGTTGTAACAGAGGGGAAGAAGATACCATTCACATTTTTTTCGTCTGTCCTAGAGCTAGGTTGGTTTGGGAGATCATGGGGCTGGGCTTTCACACGACCGCAATTCTGAATTGCATCGATGAACTGTGGGGGAGATGGAGAACAAGGCATATCAACATAGAACATAGGTGTCTTTGGGATATTACGGTTGGGGCTATTTTGTGGAGTTTATGGCTAGATAGGAATGAATTCTGCTTCCGTAATATGGGCTGCGTTTGGATAGCTTTTTGGGTCCATTTTGTGAATTTTTTTTTGTGAAATAGCGTTTGGTTAAGTTCTCATTTTGGCTTATTTTCACAAAACAGTTCCAACCCTCATTTTCTCTCTTTTGGCTTTTCCCCCTTCCTCTCTCTTCTTTGACGCCTAATCCCCCTATTCCCCTCCCTGCTCTTCTTCTCCATTGCCTTCAAAACCCTACTAGATTCCTCCTCAAAGCTCCGATCTTTCTGCTGTTTCTCCACTGCCGCTGCCGCGTCAAAGCCCCTCCTTTTCTAACCCAGCGCGAATCTCGAAGCCCCACCTCTCATCACTGCCCTCCACTCCCTACGCCACTGCCCCAAATCCGCCCTCTGCCTCTTCCGCCGCCACACCCAATCCGCTCACTCCGAAGCCACATTCTGCTCTTGATGCTGCCGATGGTAGCTGATGGCTTTTGAATGCTTCTGATGACTTCTTTTGGCTTTGAGGCAGGTTTGAGTTTAATTTGGTTTAATTTCCATATTGTACACAAACCCATTCCTGTGATGAGTATTGATGCTGCCTATGGTAGGAGATTATCACTTACTGTTGGATTCAAGATGGCTTCTTTCTGGCTTTGTAATGGGTTATTACAAGGTCTCATGGCATGGGATGGGTATTGATCTTACAAGGTCTCATGGCATGGGATGGGTATTGATCTTACAAGGTCTCTGTGTGATGGATTCTGATACTTGTGTTGGCTTCTGATACTTGTGAAGGATGTGATGGCTGCTGATGGACTTTTGTAATGGATGCTTCGGGCTTCTTTGTAATGTTTCTGCCAGTTTCAATTTGTAAAATATCGATACGGTGTACAATTACCTTCTTATGATGAGTTCTGATGCTGCTAATGGCATATGATGGACACTGATGGACTTTTGTAATTGTTTTTTTTTTACAATTACCTTTTTTTTTTGCTAATGGCATACGAAGAAGAAACAAAAAAAAATTCAAGCGAAGAAAACTTTGCATAGTCGTACGTTGCTTGTTCGTATATTTGTAGAACTTGGCTCTGTAACTGTAAAAAAAAAATTTCATAAGAAAACTAATGCAAATTCATTAAACATACACCGTTGATAAGCTCCTTGTCAGGAAAACTGAAAAAAAAATAAAAAAAATTGTTGTATTAATTTTAAATCCAAACGCCTTTTCTAACTACATTATCCAATAACTATTTTTAAATAAAATTTCAGATTATTTGGTTTATCGAACCGCATTTTATACATTTCTTTTTAAAAAAAAACAGTATTTCAAAATAAATTATTATCAAACAGCGTTTTACAGTCTAGTTTTAAGAAAACAGCGTTCAAAATTTTCTTTTTAACCAAACAGGTTTTACAATCTCATTTTCAGAAAACTATCCAGACAGCTTTTACACTCTCATTTTCAGAAAACAGTTTTCACAAAACAGTTTTCACAAAATATTTTCAGAAAAGTATTTTCAGAACAACTATCCAAACGCAGCTAGATGTTCATTTCATATGTTACTCCATAAAATGCTATTTCTAATAGAGGCTTGGGCAAGTCAAGCAGGTTCATGGAAGAAACCGAGGCTGGAAGGAGCACAGTAGATGATGAAGGATCAAGGCCGGGAGGGTTTCAGCTAAGAGTGGGAGAAATCAAGCCTGGCAGCTCGGATATTTTGGGGGAATATATATGTATTCGATATTGTAACTTCTTTTATTTGGTGTGGAACTCTCTTTTGTATTAGACTGGAATAGGGTTATTTTGTAATGGTGGGTACTTTATGTTTCGTTGATCAATCATTAATAAAACCGGTGACCTCGGTCACTTTTATTTTTTTAAAAAAACAACTAAACTCCACTACTCAAAATTTGGCACACTTAGCTGTATACTACTTCACTCCTTAAAAAAACGCTAGAAGGACTACTTCAACATAAGCGTTTGCTTAAGCATTTGAAGCGTTGCTTCTAAAAACACTGTAAACAAGAAAAAAAAACTTTTGCACTACCGTGCATGCATAGAAACCCTTTGCCCTATAGCCTGCCGTATATTTTAACTGGATTTGGGGGGCCATAACTTGCCATATTTTGTAAGAAGAACCTTAGCAAGTGAGATGCACATATTTTTGGCCTTCATAAGAATTGGTATTTTAGCAATTTCTTATAGTCCTAAAAAGTTGTGTAGCAAATAGGGATGGAAGAACACATGAAATACATGTAAGAGACACACCCACATGTCTACACACTAACACAGTCATATCCCATCTCTCAAGTTCTCATAGGGGAGGTGTACATGTTGAGCCGTGGCTCTTCAGGAAAGAAAAAGGAATGTTTTTTTTTTTTTTTTTTTATGTAAACGGATAGAGTCCGGAGACTCCAGCCAGATCAAAAATTATATTAAATTAAACGATTGTACAAAAGCGAAATAGGAGAGTTTTACAAGCTGTAAAACAGCCGCCGATAGGCACGCGATCACAATAGGAAATAATAATAAATAACAACCAATATTACAACGAAAACAGCACCCAGACAAGCAAAGACAGAACAGGGAAAAAACCGCCGGTCGGACAAAGATAGTCTAGATGCTTCACGACGAGGAACGGTGGGGAGCTAACGCTCCTTTGAATAATACGGCACCGCAAGAAGCTGACATACGTTCAGGTGAAGCTCACGCAGCAGGACCGGAGAAGGCACCCCAACTGGTCCAGTGAAAAAAATGCTGGGATACAGGTGGTGCACACGGGAAGAAGCCCTCTCTGGTACACATGCCAGTAGCGGGCGAATAGTGAAGCCACCCAAGACAAGCAAGTTAGCAGAGGCAGCATCTCCTAGCACTCCAAGAGGAATCAGAAAGTGCTCCGGCACTGGGAGCTGCATCGTGCAGCGAAACGGCTAGAACACAGCGACCTCACAAGCCACCAGCAAAAAAGGGGGAGGGATACATCCATCATCCCAAAAGCATTGAATATGAGATCAAATGAAAACAAATAATCATCAAGCCAGACATCCAAACAGCACCGACCAAAAAGATCGGAGACAATAACAGGCAGACTAGGCCAAATAGAGAAGAGTGCATCCAGCCAAGACAAAGCTAATACATCCATAAATAAATGAGAATGATAGTAGCGCACCAAGATGCAGGAACAAAGCACACAATCATGAAGCGCTCAACAAGCAAAAGGTGCAAAAGACTAAGTTAAGAAAAAACAAGTAATCATCAATCAGTCCCACAAAACAACATCGACCATAAGCCATCAGAGATAATAACTGGCAAAACGAGGCCAGACAGAGAAGTAAGCATCCAGACCAATCAAAGCTACCACAACCATAATAAAACCTGAGCATAGTCAAGCACAGGGCAGACAAAAAGAGAGTTAATAACAGCCAACAAGAGTAATCGGGGATCGCAACAAAAGATACATGCTGCTAAGCCAAACCCAGGAAAAAAGGGGCCGTTAGGCTCCCACAAAAACCAGCCACTCAAAGCTAGTACATAAAAGCCCACTATCCTGCGCAAAAGAGCTCAGCCGAGCAAAGGAAACACAAAAGAGGCAGGATCAAGAGTGGTCCAAAAGTTGCACAGAGGAGAGCTGATAGCTCCCCCGATTAAACCTGCGATATAAAAGGAGTAAGCTTACATCTAAAAAAACTGAAAATCATAAAGCAGAAAGATTGGAAAGGCAAAGCAAGGATTCATCTAAACGATCGCTATAAAAAGAGACTCTATCTTCGGGCTTAACTTTCGAAGACCAAAATTTAAATAGGAATAAAAGCTCCTCTATTAAGGAGGAAATAGAGGAGGCTTTAAGCGAGAAAAGCCTACGGTTTCTTTCCATTCATACAATCCACATGATGATATGAACCGAAAGATTCCATCCTTTGCGAAACCTAAGGTGCAATGCGGGGGAAGCCCAATAGGAGACTAGATTAGGAGGCAAAGTAGGGCTTTCCCAAGCCAGGGTAACAATCTTCCAAAGGGGAGAGATGAACGTGCAGCACACAAACAGGTGATTGACATCCTCCGTGACTTCCGAGCACAAGGGGCAAAGTTGTCCCCAAGCTAGATTTCTTTTGTTAAGAATCTCGACAGTAAGCAATTTGTTGTTAAGAGCAAGCCAAGAGTTAATTTTGACCTTGAGAGGAGCGCAGGAGCTCCAAATGAATTTGGCTGAGGAGGATTTAATCCCCCGAAAGTTGAGGAAACTGTAAAAAGATTTAACTGAGAAGGCTCCGGAGGCACTCCATCTCCAGGAGATATCTTCGATTGTCTGCCATTCGAAAAGATTGATATAGCGAATCAGATCAAGTAGCTCTGAAATCAAGGGGGAAGGCAACTCCACCAAGAATGGGATGTACCAGTGTCTGGTGGAGTTAACCCAATAGTAAGATTCTAACACTGAGGCGTCCGGGGAGGAAGCCAATCTGAAAAGTTGAGGATAGGACGCAGAGAGCTTGGTGTTGCCTATCCAGAGGTCGGTCCAAAATTTGGTCCTAGAACCATCAGCGCATCTGCGGTAAATACCACAATGAAAGGCTGCTGCGGCCTTCCAGACACCTTTCTAGAACGGGGACGCTAAACAATGGGTAGATGAATGAAAATCCCACCAGGGGAGAGAGGAGAAGTAATACCCTTTGATACACTGCACCCAAGGCAGGTGCTCAAGTTTATGGAATCTCCAGAGCCATTTTCCTAACAGGGCGATGTTATGGTCTCTAAGGTTAAGGACACCCAAACCGCCATTATCCTTAGAGGAGCAGATGGTGTTCCAGTTGCAAAGGTGTGAACCTTGCTTGGAAAGGGCTGTCCCGGACCAGAAGAAATTGCTTCTGATTTGGTCAATCCTTTTGAGGACCCAGGAGGGGATGTAATAGAATGACATCATGTAGAGAGGGATAGCAGATAACGGAGTTCAGAAGAACTAATCTCCCTCCGCGGGAGAGTAACTTACCAGTCCAGACATTGAGCCTGGATTCAATTTTATCAATAAGAAGGAACCAGTCAGATCTAAGTAACTTACCCCATCGCAGAGGAATACCCAAGTAATTGATGGGGAAAGCAGCGATTTTACAGTTAAAAAACTGAGAAACCTCGGTTTGACGACTGGCGTTACCGCCCAGCCAAATCACCGAGGATTTATGAAAATTGATGGAGAGGCCCGAGGCCAACTCAAAACAATAAAGCAGAAGTTTAAGGTTACGCAAAGAAGGGAGGTTCGGTTTGGTGAAGATAATAGTATCATCAGCGTACTGCAAGTTAAGGATGCCATCGAAATGTTGAGAGCACCCTAGGCCATCGATGACCTCCGCTTCGCGAGCATTACGAAGTAGTTTGCTGAAGACGTCCCCAACCAGGGAGAACAGAAGGGATGAGAGGGGATCTCCCTGGCGGAGACCGCATTTGATCTTAAACTTATGGCCTTCGGAGCTGTTGATGAGTATCGAGGAAGTACCGGCGAAAAGGCTGGATTTGATCCACGCAATCCATTTAGGTCTGAAACCCCGATGAAGGAGAATGTCGAAAAGGAAATCCTAACTGACATTATCGTATGCCTTTTGAAAGTCCAGTTTGAGAAGGATTCCTTCCGATTTGGAGTGGTGGCAGAAGGAGATAATCTCCTGAGCCGATGCCACACTATCCAGGATAAATCGATCCTTGATAAAACCCGATTGGGCTTGGTCAATAAGGGGTGAAATGACTACGCTGAGCCTGGTGGCGAGCACTTTCATGATGATCTTGAAAGTAGTATTGATCAAGCTAATAGGTCTGAAGTCGGATAACGCATTGGCTCCCGCCAATTTAGGGATGAGAACAATGTGCGCATAGTTAATGCGGTCAAAGGAGAAGGAGCCCTGGTGCAGGTCCTGGAATAGGAGAAACAGGTCATCCTTAAGCCAGGGCCAGAACTTTTGAAAGAAGAAGGCCGGGAAGCCATCCGGGCCGGGCGCGGAATCACTTTTTAAAGCAAAGACTGCTGCTTTGATCTCTTCCATGGAGAATGGAGCTTCAAGAGAAGACAGATCATTAGAAAAAGGAATGTTGTTAATTGGTGATACTGTGTATTTTTACAGTCTTTAGACCCTTGACCTTGGCATTTAAAAATATTATAGAGTTGTGCCTCTTGCAGAATTTGTTAGTAGTGTATTATGGGTAAACTATCCATAAACTATTTGAAAATTAAACTGAAAAGTAAAGAAACTTTGGAGGTTAATTGACGATTTCTTTTTTCTTGCGAGTGCTTTTGCATTTTGTTATTTGTACTCTTTTATGGCCGATTTTCACGAAGAAGATGAGTCATGAGACCACACCCTTATCCACTAATCTTATATGTGTGCCAAATTTCCTAATTTTTCTCCTTTTGCTGGTTTTTCATTTTTCTTGCTGCTTTTTTCCCCGTTAACTTATGAGACATAGGATGGGTTTCCATTCACTAAAGATATTCAATTGATGATGTAAAGGAAGGGGTTAGATTGGTAATGATAAGGTACTATAGGATGTAAATTTTTTAGATATTAAGAGTTGATAAGACAGAATATAATTGTAAGTTATGCATAATGAGATGAGTGGATATGATGTAAACTTAACCCTAAATAGAGAATTTCCAAGAACTTTAAAGGATTAAATTTACCAACACGTAATGCAGATTAAGTTATAAATTATAACTATTAATTGATTTGATGGATTTTCATGAATTGAATTAAGTTTAACAAGCCCAATTAATGATTCAGTTCTAACAATCAATAATTATATTCCTACGTGTTCTTAGCAAGTAAAAGATGCAATAATGATTCGTACTCTAATAGGCAAGTAGAAATGCCCACTCTCAATATTTGTGGATGACAGATAAATCAAATAATATAATAGAAATGATAAAATAGTAACACAAATATTTGAAAAGTGGAAAGAATATACCGGGGTTCGAAGCAACTAGCGCTATATCTCGGGTTGGCAGCAGTGGTTGGGGTTTTCCGACAGCGGCGAGGGGCTTCGGTGATGGCTGATGGGCGGCAGGTGTTGGTGGCTTTAGTTGTGTGGCGACGGCGACTGGTGACGGAGGGTCGCAGGGTGGCTGACGAGGAAGGAAGGAGGAGTGGAGGTTAGGGGTGAGGGCGTCGGTGGTGGGAGAAGGCGGCGAGGAAGTTTGGGGGTTTCGAAGAGGGATGCGGCACTGGCAGTGGGGGGTCTCGACAGAGGTGTATTCGAGCGCCGGGATGCAGGGGTGGGTGTACTCGGGATGGTGAAGGCGGGGATCGACGAGGGCAATGGTGGTTGCTACGGTGGGTCGCCGGGATTCAAGAAGAAGAAGAAGAAGACTAGGGTTTGATTTTGATTGGATTTGGGAATTATGGTTTTGAGGTTGAATTAATTTGGGGCTTAGGATTTGGGATTTTAATTTGGGGGTAGTTTTAGAGTTTATCATAAACCCTAAAAATTTATTAGGACTTCTCACAAACCCTAATAATTCTCTCAATTGTCTCACACAAGAAGAGGGATGAAGAGCATTAACTCAACACAATAATTTTTAAAATCAAGAATAGCATATTTTCTCATTATTCTCAAAGCCTATATATATGCTCAAAACAAATTCAAAACAAATCTCAAACAAATCTAAAACAAATCTCTCAAATCTAAAACAAATCTCTCAAATAAATCTCTCAAATAAATTACATATTGCTAAATCTCAAAATAAAATAAAACAGATTTGATGTCCTCATCAGTATATTTAAGGTTGATAACTATCACTATTTTCATTGCACAAAAATAGTATATTGAAGATGAGATAGAGGGGAGTAGCTTATAATACATGCATTCAGTTTATGGGAATCACATGTTGCTTCCTTTGTGGTATGATGAGGCAACTTGGTTGAATATAGGTTTAGAAATTTGTGATAAATACTTTTTTTTGGGTGGGGGTGTGGGGGGGGTGATGAACTGCTGATGCCAAGATGTTCCTGAGCAGCCAATCAAAAATATGAATTCATGGAACCAATTCCTATAACTTGAAGCAATGAGTTGTTGGTGCACTACAACACAGAAGCGATTCACCGGCGTTTTTTTAGACATTCACCGGCAGTTTTTTACGCCGGTGAAACATTCACTGGCATTTATAAAAATGCCGGTGCAAATGCCGCCGAATCGAGCGTTGCGGAAAGATAGGCGTATTCACCGGCATTGCTACTGGACGCCGGTATATCTTCAAAATACACCGGCAGCCAGACAAACGCCGGTATATGGCGATTTCTGGGTGCCGTTCTTTCCCCCAATATACATTCACCGGCGGTCACATACCGCCGGTATATAGCTTTTCACCGGAGATTGTATACAAACGCAGGTGAATGTATAATATTTACCGGCGGTCAAGGAACGCCGGTATATGCTTGTTTTTGAGCGCCCTTCTTTCCCTACTTACAAGTACCGGCGTGTCGTAAAATGCCGCTATAGAGATATTCACTGGCGTTTTATAAAATGCCGGTGTTTCTTAGGACTGTTGCAACTTACGGGTACACCGGCGTGTGTGGAAACGCCTCTCTAACGAAATTTTCAACTAAACAATTGCATACACCGGCGTTTGATGCCCGTTTGTTTTTCCTGCTCCAGTTTTCCATTCGATTTCAATTCACAATTTCATACTCCAGTGTATGCCCGTTTGTTTTTCCTGCTTCAGTTTTCCATTTGATTTCAATTCACAATTTCATTTAAAAAACCTATAAACTAATTCACATCTGATTCAACCAATTTCAGGCATATTAATGCGCAAATCACAACCAAACACAAGAATTAAAGATAATAAAGTTTCACACGTGTTATATCATCGTCCAAATCCACTGCAAAATTAACACAGTCTCATAATTAACAAATACAAATACAGTAACGAACATCCCAAATATCCTAACGAAAACTTAAAACAACAATACAAGACATAACAACAGCAAGGAGGACATAACAACAGCAAGGATAGGCCGACCACAGATTCATACCCCTCGAGTAGCTTCAGTTCTGATCATCAGAATTTTCTTCATTTCGGAAACCGCTTTATGAAAAAAAACAATAATTTAGTTCACCAGTAGACCACAATACAGAATAAACATATTTTTTAAGCTTGCAAAAAGATCTACCCAATTCATAAATTCTAAGATCCAAGTGCAAATTGCAATTGGAATTGTTAATGATATATAGAGAGGTAAAATAATTATATTTCAGTGCTAAAAAGCTAGTACTTAATTTTGTTTTTGAATATATCTAAAACAGCAAAACAAATGAAAATCAGGTATCTAACTTAAAACCTTTATATTCTCCTCTGATTGGGAATATCCAGTATCTAAAACAGTAAAACAAATGAAAATCCAGTATCTAAGCATGTCTTTCGTGAATTTTTCAGACAATCCATGAAACTGTCATCGTGGAAGGAAATCAAATATAAGAAAAATAAGAAAAATAAGAAGGGGCTCATATCAAGTGTAGTTTTAAGGAACTGTCATCGTGGAAGGAAACCAAATATAGAAGCCAGAAATGGAAACATAAAATGGTAGAGAATGAGGATACACCAGGCTAACATAGCAGCATTTTTCTCATCTCTCTATCATCCCTTCTTTCCCTTCAGCACACGCACACAAAGAGACATCAGCAACAACAGCAAGAGCGACGAGAACAATAATAATAATAAATTATTATAAATGAGATGTCTCTATATGGGTTTCCAGATCTCCACTCGAGCCCTCTCTTTCTAATCACAACCCAATTAAGAACATAGACGACGGCCACTAAACAATCCAATCACAGCCGAATGAAAATTTCCAGTATATAAGCATATATGTTTCTCTATTAATTCTTCATTCCAACTAAATCATGATGTTTGTTGCTACAAAAGAAATTTGCACAAGGTTTGTTCTCACCCAATTCTTGTACAGATTTGGAGGATTTTGGTATACATAAAGCATTTGTCCTTAGTTGACAGTTAACCCATTTTGGTAAAAAAATAATGCTAAGATGACAATCAGATGCATGAATTCGTCTTCTTTAACAGTAAAAGAAAATGAAAATTTCCAGTATCAAAGCATATATGTTTCTCTATTAATTCTTCATCCCAACTAAACCATTGATGTTTGTGGCTACAAAAGAAACCTGCACAAGGTTTGTTCTCACCCAATTCCTGTACAGATTAATTTGGAGGATTTTGGTATACATACAGCATCCTTAGTTGACAGTTAACCCATTTTGGTAAAAAAATCATGCTAAGATGACAATCAGATGCATGAATTAAGCATCTTTGATAGTGAAAGAAAATGAAAATTTCCAGTATATAAGCATATCTGTTTCTCTATTAATTCTTCATCCCAACTAAATCATGATGTTTGTGGCTACAAAAGAAACCTGCACAAGGTTTGATCTCACCCAATTCTTGTATAGATTTGGAGGATTTTGGTATACATACAGCATCCTTAGTTGACAGTTAACCCATTTTGGTAAAAAAAGCATGCTAAGATGACAATCAGATGCATGAATTCAGCATCTTTGATAGTGAAAGAAAATAAAAATTTCCAGTATATAAGCATATGTGTTTCTCTATTAATTCTTCATCCCAACTAAATCATGATGTTTGTGGCTACAAAAGAAACCTGCACAAGGTTTGTTCTCACTCAATTCTTGTACAGATTAATTTGGAGGATTTTGGTGTACATACAGCATCCTTAGTTGACAGTGAACCCATTTTGGGTAAAAAATCATGCTAAGATGACAATCAGATGCATGAATTCATCTTCTTTAACAGTAAAACAAAATAAAAATTTCCAGTATCTAAGCATATATGTTTCTCTATTAATTCTTCATCCCAACTAAATCATGATGTTTGTGGCTCCAAAAGAAACCTGCACAAGGTTTGTTCCGCCCAATTCTTGTACAGATTTGGAGGATTTTGGTACACAGCTAGCATCCTTAGTTGACAGTTAAACCATTTTGGGTAAAAAAATAATGCTAAGATGATAATCAGATGCATGAATTCAGCTTCTTTCACAGTAAAAGAAAATAAAAATTTCCAGTATATAAGCATATATGTTTCTCTATTAATTCTTCATCCCAACTAAATCATGGTATTTGTGGCTACAAAAGAAACCTGCACAAGGTTTGTTCTCACCCAATTCTTTTACAGATTTGAAGGATTTTGGTATACATACAGCATCCTTAGTTGATAGTTAACCCATTTTGGTAAAAAAATCATGCTAAGATGACAATCAGATTCATGAATTCAGCATCTTTGATAGTGAAAGAAAATGAAAATTTCCAATATATAAGCATATGTGTTTCTCTATTAATTCTTCATCCCAACTAAACCATTGATGTTTGTGGCTACAAAAGTAACCTGCACAAGGTTTGTTCTCACCCAATTCTTGTACAGATTTGGAGAATTTTTGTAATACCCTGATTTTTCAAATACATGAAAGATTATTTATTTTTACATATGGTATGCTTGTGTAGCATGTTGACTATTATTTCTCAACATGATGAATAAAGTCTACTGTTTTCTATAAAACATTTTCTTAAAGCCCAATGTTAATTTACTTATCTTCTTTTAAAAATATTTATTTTGGCCCAATTAATTTTAGCCCATGAATTTAAACCTCTTGTATTATTTTCTACAACTTGTAATATGTAGCATCTTTTCTTCTATTTTTCCGGGTATTTTATATTGGTGGTGCGGTTTGTGTGTGCACGTGCACTCAACGTACACGTGCACAAGCACACTAGCTTGGCCGGATGGGTTGAGTAAGTGGGGGTGAGTTGTGGGCGGTTATGCAAGGTGTGGGTAGTTTTCACAACTCCCTAGTGAATCCCAGCCCTTGATCTTCCAACTCCCTAGTGCATCTTAACCCTCCATTCCACCTATAATCTAGTAAAAATACCCCCTCTTATTCTCTATTTCTTTTACACTAGATTTATTTTTATAAGAGATATATTGTGAGAGTTGTGTGTAGGAGCTTTTTGTGAAGACCGAGGAGTACATCTGAAGGTTCGGTGTGGAGCAAAGGAGCAAGGTGCAAGGAGCAAGGAGGCGTTCACTATATTGAGGAGCTTTTGCGGGATTTCGATTATTTCTTCATATAAGGTGAGTGTTTCTCAGGACTTCTAATGTAGGAATTATACCATGATTATTATGATTGCTACCATGTTATAAAAAGTAAATTGAATGTATTGGAAATTGCTTGAACATGCTGTTGATAATAAGAACGAAAGTGTCGGTGCAGTCGACTGTCGCATGAACCAGTCGACTGGTACGAGACAATTATTTTTCATGATGCGGAATAAACATATGTGCAAATAGACGTAATCGTGTGATCATTAATTTTTACATTTTCCCTATGACACATATGATGGAGGGAAGGTAAATGAATAAAAAGAACTAGCGATGATTGACAAACTAAGAACTGTTGTGCAGTCGACTGGCAAGGTGTTCAGCCGACTGGTGCCTTGATTTAGGCATGACTATTTGGAAATTCCATGAAATAAGATATTCCATTATGTTTGACCTAGTATAATGACTTGAGATTTATATCTTCATCTTCGTGAGAAAGTTATGAATAGTGTGAGTGCATGTTTAAAGTGTTTTCCTTAAAGAAAAGAACATATTAGTAAATTGAAATTCCATGCTACCATGTTACTGAACCAGTAAGAAGTGTGGTGTCTATAAAATATGAATGTATGTATGCTGTGATGAAAGTGCATATGAGAATGGTTGGAAACATAATCTCTGTTTTGGAATTAAGAAACTGACCAGTCGACTTAGTGCGTGTAGCCAGTCGACTGAGCTGAACATGGAAATGTACTATTAAAGAATCCCAGAACAGACGACTGATGGATGAACAGTCGACTGTCATGTGGATGACACTGTGAACATGAAAGGTTGCGGGACAGCCGACTGACTGGGTGCAGCAGTCGACTATCCCGAGTAATTATGATGAACCTGTATTGACTGTATGAGTCGACTGGTGTCCTTCCAAGTCGACTGTACAGAGTGAACTTTGGTGTGTATGAGATTTCATTTTATTTATGGTTGTTGGAAGTTGTGAACTTTATGATCGAATTCTATGAACTCTTTTTATGACTGTGTGGATTTATGTAAAATGAATCATAAATGGGAATTGAGAATAGAATGAATATTAAAGGCTAAAATCATGATGAGAAAGTCTGTGAGACTCTAAATGAATGATGAGCTGAAAGTGCTCAATTGGAAGTTGTGAATTGTAAATTGAAACCAAGAGTAGCTAAGTCTCCCCCGGCAGTGAAATGAATGAAATGAAATGAGAATTGAAAGACCAAGGTTGGTCATGTATTGAAATGAAATGATAAGTCCGGTTTAGTGGAGAGGCTAACTCTAGAGCTTTGATTTGTATTCATGATTCTAATATTTAGTACATAGTGAAGAGGTGATGAAAGTGAGAGAAAAACATAAGTATGAGAACTAGGGTTTACGGTGCGGGTGTGTGAGCCGCAGAATGCATGCTTGATGAGTCAAGACATGGCGCGGGCACAACTCAGAATGATCGGACCTTAGTCACGCTCATGGGATGTTTTGGTGACTGCAAGAGGATTGTGTTCAGGGAGGAGGCTGAATTGCCGCAGAATGCATGCTTGATGAGTCAAGACATGGCGCGGAATTCTACTCCAGGGGCCAGGATACATGCTTGTACTCATAGAATCATCTAGGATACTCACTGTAATTACAGAAGTAGAGTAAGTCATGGCGAGGGATCGAACCCTACAAAAATGAAGAACGGTTAAGAGGCTTGCCCTCGGACCTATGTAGTATGGGATGCATAGAATCCGAACAAGTGTGCATTAGTGTCATGTAAATTAAATAATTACATTAAGGATTAAGTGCACAAATCACGACACGACATCTTTTAGAGTTCCCTTTGATTTATATGCTTATATTGAACAAGTTGTGATTGTTAAGAAATGAGATTCGTTATACTGTTTCTGGCATAGAGAGGATGACCATGTATAACTATCGTAGTTGAATAAGCTGACGTACCCACAGTTTGTATGCAGGTAATTGCATGAGTAAAGAGGAATGGATGCATAAAGATTGTGCCATGTTGTTGTACATTTATTTAATCGTTGTATTTTACTTTCGCTGTGCAAAAGAAAAATGTAATATTGATGTAACTCTGATGTATCAAGAAAAATTTGAATTTCCTTGTAAAATTGTGCTAAAGAAAGTGAAAAGATCCTGTAGAACATCTCGAATTCAGTGATTTGGGATTCGGGGCGTTACAGAGTGGTATCAGAGCCAGGTTTCTAAGTAGTACAAATTTACAAGGAACGACACCCTAGATGTGGACATTAGAGTGTGTGTTTGAGTCTAGAGATTTAAATGTAAGTGACTTACATTTGTGTTGCTCTATGATTTATGCTTCTTCCTCTCTATTTCTAAGATGGTTGATCACTTCGACCCTGCTGGAGGCGACGACTGGCATATTATTGAGGAAGAGTACCATCCTGGACAGGCTGATTCTGAGGACGAGTATCACCCTGGGCAAGCGGATTCTGATGATGAGGAGTGGCCTGAATCTCGAGAGATTACCCCACCTCCAGATTCATCTGACGATTCTTCTTCCGATGAAGAAGAGGGACCAGCTCTGAGTGGCACTGTGGCTTCTCTTCAGAGGCAAGTGGAGACCCTGAAGGAGAGAGTTGGAGTTTTGGAAGCTCAGCTGGCAAAGCAAAAGGACGATTTCTCTGTTCTCAGTCACCGGGTGTGGGAACTTGAGAAGAGGAAGAACCTGACGGATGTGCTGAAAGATGAGGTGGATGAACTGCGGGAAGAACTTCGAGCAGCGAAGAGGACCCGTAGGAGTTAGATTGTTGTGGCTCCCTTTTTCTTTCATTTCTGATGTCAAGAATATTTTTAATTCGAATGTATAAACTTTGGAATTCAATAAAATGCAAGTTGGTTTAAATTCTTGTCTTATACTTCGAATTTAATGGATCTTTTGCATCAGAATATGTCGAAAAGAGGAGCTAGGAATGGTGAGGGGTTGGATCTGGAGACTGAACTTGCAAGGGTCTACCAGACGCTGAATGCAGTGGCCATGAACCAAGGAAGGGGGCCGGTGAATCCAGTGCCCGAGGCGATTAAGCTGGTAGAATCGTTCAAGAGAATGAAAACAGCAGTATTCGAGGGAAAGTCAGACCCAGATATGGCTGACAACTGGATCCGTCAAGTGGAAACGATCTTTGAGGTGTTGGAGACCCCTGAGGGTAGCAAGGTCAAGTTGGCGACTTTGCAGCTGGAGAAGGATGCGGCAGTCTGGTGGCAATCCATGAAGAGGACCATGGGAGGTATAGTGCTTGGCTGGGAGGAATTTCTGGAAGAATTCCGCAGCCACTATTTCCCCTCCGACGTCTAGGAGAAGAAGGCGATGGAGTTCCTATCGCTACAGCAAGGTAGCATGTCCGTGAGGGAGTATGAGACTAAGTTTACTCAGCTCTCTAGGTATGCGCCTTAACTGGTAGTGGATGAGGCGAAGAAGGCTTGCAAGTTCGAGCATGGGTTGAGGCCAAGCTTGAGATCCCGAATGATACCTCTTGGTATCAGGCGATTTGACAAGCTGGTGAAGAGGGCGGCAGCGACGGAGGCGGATATGGAGTAGTTCCATGTTGCTCAGCACCAGAGGAACAACTGACAGTCCGGAAAGAGGCCTGCACAATCGGGGAGTTTCAAGGGGCAACCATCTGCACAGAGGTTCAAACCGACAGGGGTGAACGCTGTCAGTGTAGCTGGGGGACCTGGGAACAATGTGGGGAGACCTTCTGCAGTCACCTGTTATAACTGTGGGGAAGTAGGACATTACCAATCTCGATGTCTCAAACCACGGGCTGGCAATCACAATGTGCCAATACAGCAGACTGGAAAGAGGCCGTACCAGTCAGGGCGAGTATTTGCTTTGACGGAAGCTGATGCTGAGGAAGCGGATCAGGTCATCTCTGGTACGAGGGCTGATGTTTAGTGTGGTTTTGTCATTTCTTCATCCCATTAATATTGTGAAACTGTTATGTAATGGTATGTATTATGTAACAAGAGAACTCTATCTTAATAGAAAGAAAGCTGTTGTATTATTCGATACTGGATCCTCTCATACTTTTGTGTCTCCTAGATTTGCTAAAGTGTTGGGAGTTAAACCGAAGACATTTCCAGGCAAGATCTTAGCAGTAGCTACTCCATCAGGAGAAACTTTAACCACTGATCGGTATTACGCTGATTGCGAGATTGTGATTGGAGATCGAATCTTTGGCATTGATCTGATCGAGCTGACTATCTTGGGAGTCGATGTTATCATTGGCATTGATTGGATGTCGGTGTACAGTGCAAGCATCGAGTGTAAGACCAAGACCGTAACAGTGAAGGCTCCAGGTGGACTTGAAGTCACTTTCCAAGGGAAACAGAAGTGTTCTAAGCTGGTGGCAACTATCCGCAAGGAAGAGACTCCTGTGGAAGTGCAAGGGATTCCTGTGGTTCGGGACTATCCGACTGTGTTCTTGGAAAATTTTCCTGGGTTACCTCCACATCGTGATGTAGAGTTCAGCATCACTGTTCAACCGGAAAGTGCACCCAATTCTAAGGCACCGTATAGGATGGCTCCAGTGGAACAGGATGAGGCGAAACGGCAGATTGAGGAACTGTTGGAGAAAGGCTTTATTCAACCTAGTGCGTCACCTTGGGGAGCACCAGTGCTCTTGGTAAAGAAGAAGGATGGATCGATGAGGATGTGTATCGATTATCGAGAGCTGAATAAGGTCACTGTTCAGAATAAGTATCCGATTCCTCGAATTGATGATTTGTTCGATCGTCTACAAGGAGCAGCTATTTTCTCCAAAATAGATCTTCGATCAGGATATCACCAAGTGCGAGTGAAAGCTGAAGATGTGCACAAAACTGCATTTAGAACTCGGTATGGGCATTACGAATTCTTAGTTATGCCATTCGGAGTGACGAATGCACCCGCAATCTTCATGGATCTGATGAACAGAGTTCTGAGGCCGTTTATTGATTCTTTCGTCGTGGTGTTTATCGACGATATTCTCGTGTACTCCAAGTCTAAGGAGGGAGTGGCAACTGACCCTCAGAAGATAGAGGCGGTGAGAGATTGGGCTAGGCCTACTACAGTGAAGGAAGTCAGAAGTTTTCTTGGGATGACTGTATATTACAGGAGATTCATTCAAGGTTACGCTCAGATAGTTGTACCGCTTACTGGACTGACCAAGAAGAATGTGAGCTTCAAGTGGACTGAGCAATGTGAGGCGAGCTTTCAGGAGTTGAAAGATAGGCTGACTACTGCACCTATCCTAGCTTTGCCTAGAGCAGGTGTTGAGTATGATGTTTATAGCGATGCTTCACATCGGGGGCTTGGTTGTGTCTTAATGCAAGAGGGAAGAGTAATCGCTTATGGGTCTAGGCAACTACGACCGCATGAGAAGAATTACCCGACTCATGATCTGGAGTTGGCGGCGATTATCTTTTTCCTGAAGCAATGGAGGCACTATGTGTACGGTGAGAAGTTGAACATGTACACGGACCACAAGAGCTTGAAGTATATATATCAGCAGAGGGATCTCAATCTGAGGCAGCGGAGATGGTTGGAAGTGCTCGAGGATATGCGACCTGAGATCAAGTATCATCCTGGAAAGGCTAATGTTGTTGCTGATGCATTTAGTCGCAAGAGCAGTTTGGCCAGTCTGATTACAACGCAGAGGCATTTGATTGAGGAGTTGGATCGAGCAGGTATTGAGGTTGTCTTGCAAGGATTGGGAGCGTTTTTGTCTCAGTTGAAGCTTCAGCCTACTCTGAATGCAAAGATCATTGCAAGTCAGGAAGTTGATGCTGATATTTTGGAGATGAAGGGGCAGGTTGGTGCTGGCAGGTTGCCCGGATTTCAAATCAGGGATGGAGTGCTGTGGTTCGGAGATAGGCTGTGTGTTCCAAATCAGGCGGACCTGAAAGAGAGTATTCTTCAGGAGGCGCATGCTACTCTTTTGTCGGTACATCCTGGGAGTACTAAGATGTACAAAGACATCAAACAGCATTTCTGGTGGTCAGGTTTGAAGCGGGATGTGGCTGATTTTGTTGCGAAGTGTGAGGTTTGTCAGTAAGTCAAAGCCGAAAATCAGAGACCCGGAGGACTATTACAGCCGTTACCTATTCCGGAATGGAAGTGGGATAACATCAGTATGGATTTCATCACGGGATTGCCTAAGAGTTCTAAAGGCAATGATGCGATTTGGGTCATAGTCGATCGACTTACCAAGTCCGCTCACTTTTTGGCGATGAAACTCACTGCTTCGATGGACAAGTTGGCTGAGTTGTATGTTGGTGAGATTGTCCGACTTCATGGCGTTCCGTCAACTATTGTGTCTGATCGAGATGCGCAGTTTACTTTGCATTTCTGGAGGAGTCTTCAGGCAGCTTTGGGTACCAAGACAGATTTCAGCACTGCTTTTCATCCGCAAACCGACGGGCAGACCGAGAGAGTCAACCGTATTCTTGAGGATATGCTTCGGTATTGTATACTAGACTTTGGAGGCAGTTGGGAAAGGCATTTACCTTTGGTGGAGTTTGCCTACAACAACAGTTTTCCGGCTAGCATTGGGATGGCGCCGTACGAAGCTTTGTATGGCAGGAAGTGCAGAACACCTGTTTGTTGGTATGAAGTTGGGGAGCGGAAGTTGTTTGGTCCTGAGCTTGTGCAGCTAACTTCTGAGAAGATTGATCTAATCAGGAAAAGGTTGGTGGAAGCTCAGAGCAGGCAGAAAAGCTATGCAGACAACCGGAGAAGGGACCTTGAGTTTGAGGTTGGTGACTTCGTCTTCCTGAAGGTATCACCCAGTAAAGGTGTGGTTCGTTTTGGCAAAGGCGGGAAGTTAGCCCCGAGGTTTATAGGCCCGTATAAGTTATTGAAAAGAATCGGGAAAACTGCTTACCGGCTTGAATTACCGGAAGAGTTGTCTCAGGTGCACAATGTCTTCCATGTGTCTATGCTGCGAGGTTATATTCCAGATCCGAGTCATCATTTGCCAGAAGTACCGGAAGGTTTGCAGTTAGACCTGAATTACATCGAGTCTCCTGTCGAGATTGTTGACCGTAGGGAGAAAGTCTTGAGGAATAAGACGATATCGATGGTCAAAGTAGTCTGGAGAAACCACTTGGTTGAAGAAGCTACTTGGGAATCTGAGGAGAGGATGTTGAAGGACTATCCTGAGCTTTTTGCTTGATTGTATCTTTGTATCTTTGTATCTTTTGTTTTGTTGTTGTGTTGTATTTTTTCTATTGTCTCGCTCTTGACTGTAGTTCCGGGGACGAAACTATTCTAAGGAGGGAGTGATGTAATACCGTGATTTTTCAAATACATGAAAGATTATTTATTTTTACATATGGTATGCTTGTGTAGCATGTTGACTATTATTTCTCAACATGATGAATAAAGTCTATTGTTTTCTATAAAACATTTTCTTAAAGCCCAATGTTAATTTACTTATCTTCTTTTAAAAATATTTATTTTGGCCCAATTAAATTTAGCCCATGAATTTAAACCTCTTGTATTATTTTCTACAACTTGTAATATGTAGCATCTTTTCTTCTATTTTTCCGGGTATTTTATATTGGTGGTGCGGTTTGTGTGTGCACGTGCACTCAACGTACACGTGCACAAGCACACTAGCTTGGCCGGATGGGTTGAGTAAGTGGGGGTGAGTTGTGGGCGGTTATGCAAGGTGTGGGTAGTTTTCACAACTCCCTAGTGAATCCCAGCCCTTGATCTTCCAACTCCCTAGTGCATCTTAACCCTCCATTCCACCTATAATCTAGTATAAATACCCCCTCTTATTCTCTATTTCTTTTACACTAGATTTATTTTTATAAGAGATATATTGTGAGAGTTTTGTGTGGGAGCTTTTTGTGAAGACCGAGGAGTACATCTGAAGGTTCGGTGTGGAGCAAAGGAGCAAGGTGCAAGGAGCAAGGAGGCGTTCACTATATTGAGGAGCTTTTGCGGGATTTCGATTATTTCTTCATATAAGGTGAGTGTTTCTCAGGACTTCTAATGTAGGAATTATACCATGATTATTATGATTGCTACCATGTTATAAAAAGTAAATTGAATGTATTGGAAATTGCTTGAACATGCTGTTAATAATAAGAACGAAAGTGTCGGTGCAGTCGACTGTCGCATGAACCAGTCGACTGGTACGAGACAATTATTTTTCATGATGCGGAATAAACATATGTGCAAATAGACGTAATCGTGTGATCATTAATTTTTACATTTTCCCTATGACACATATGATGGAGGGAAGGTAAATGAATAAAAAGAACTAGCGATGATTGACAAACTAAGAACTGTTGTGCAGTCGACTGGCAAGGTGTTCAGCCGACTGGTGCCTTGATTTAAGCATGACTATTTGGAAATTCCATGAAATAAGATATTCCATTATGTTTGACCTAGTATAATGACTTGAGATTTATATCTTCATCTTCGTGAGAAAGTTATGAATAGTGTGAGTGCATGTTTAAAGTGTTTTCCTTAAAGAAAAGAACATATTAGTAAATTGAAATTCCATGCTACCATGTTACTGAACCAGTAAGAAGTGTGGTGTCTATAAAATATGAATGTATGTATGCTGTGATGAAAGTGCATATGAGAATGGTTGGAAACATAATCTCTGTTTTGGAATTAAGAAACTGACCAGTCGACTTAGTGCGTGTAGCCAGTCGACTGAGCTGAACATGGAAATGTACTATTAAAGAATCCCAGAACAGACGACTGATGGATGAACAGTCGACTGTCATGTGGATGACACTGTGAACATGAAAGGTTGCGGGACAGCCGACTGACTGGGTGCAGCAGTCGACTATCCCGAGTAATTATGATGAACCTGTATTGACTGTATGAGTCGACTGGTGTCCTTCCAAGTCGACTGTACAGAGTGAACTTTGGTGTGTATGAGATTTCATTTTATTTATGGTTGTTGGAAGTTGTGAACTTTATGATCGAATTCTATGAACTCTTTTTATGACTGTGTGGATTTATGTAAAATGAATCATAAATGGGAATTGAGAATAGAATGAATATTAAAGGCTAAAATCATGATGAGAAAGTCTGTGAGACTCTAAATGAATGATGAGCTGAAAGTGCTCAATTGGAAGTTGTGAATTGTAAATTGAAACCAAGAGTAGCTAAGTCTCCCCCGGCAGTGAAATGAATGAAATGAAATGAGAATTGAAAGACCAAGGTTGGTCATGTATTGAAATGAAATGATAAGTCCGGTTTAGTGGAGAGGCTAACTCTAGAGCTTTGATTTGTATTCATGATTCTAATATTTAGTACATAGTGAAGAGGTGATGAAAGTGAGAGAAAAACATAAGTATGAGAACTAGGGTTTACGGTGCGGGTGTGTGAGCCGCAGAATGCATGCTTGATGAGTCAAGACATGGCGCGGGCACAACTCAGAATGATCGGACCTTAGTCACGCTCATGGGATGTTTTGGTGACTGCAAGAGGATTGTGTTCAGGGAGGAGGCTGAATTGCCGCAGAATGCATGCTTGATGAGTCAAGACATGGCGCGAAATTCTACTCCAGGGGCCAGGATACATGCTTGTACTCATAGAATCATCTAGGATACTCACTGGAATTACAGAAGTAGAGTAAGTCATGGCGAGGGATCGAACCCTACAAAAATGAAGAACGGTTAAGAGGCTTGCCCTCGGACCTATGTAGTATGGGATGCATAGAATCCGAACAAGTGTGCATTAGTGTCATGTAAATTAAATAATTACATTAAGGATTAAGTGCACAAATCACAACACGACATCTTTTAGAGTTCCCTTTGATTTATATGCTTATATTGAACAAGTTGTGATTGTTAAGAAATGAGATTCGTTATACTGTTTCTGGCATAGAGAGGATGGCCATGTATAACTATCGTCAGTTGAATAAGCTGACGTACCCACAGTTTGTATGTAGGTAATTGCATGAGTAAAGAGGAATGGATGCATAAAGATTGTGCCATGTTGTTGTACATTTATTTAATCGTTGTATTTTACTTCCGCTGTGCAAAAGAAAAATGTAATATTGATGTAACTCTGATGTATCAAGAAAAATTTGAATTTCCTTATAAAATTGGACTAAAGAAAGTGAAAAGATCCTGTAGAACATCTCGAATTCAGTGATTTGGGATTCGGGGCGTTACAATTTTGGTATACATACAGCATCCTTAGTTGACAGTTAACCCATTTTGGTAAAAAAATCATGCTAAGAAGACAGTTAGATGCATAATTCAGCATCTTTGATAGTGAAAGAAAATGAAAATTTCCAGTATATAAGCATATGTGTTTCTCTATTAATTCTTCATCCCAACTAAATCATGATGTTTGTGGCTACAAAAGAAACCTACACAAGGTTTGTTCTCACCCAATTCTTGTACAGATTTGGAGGATTTTGGTATACATACAACATCCTTAGTTGACAGTCAACCCATTTTGGTAAAAAAATCATGCTAAGATGACAATCAGATGCATGAATTCAGCATCTTTGATAGTGAAAGAAAATGAAAATTTCCAGTATATAAGTATATGTGTTTCTCTATTAATTCTTCATCCCAACTAAACCATTGATGTTTGTGACTACAAAAGAAACCTGCACAAGGTTTGTTCTCACCCAATTCTTGTACAGATTTGGAGAATTTTGGTATACATACAGCATCCTTAGTTGACAGTGAACCCATTTTGGTAAAAAAATCATGCTAAGATGACAATCAGATCCATGAATTCACCATCTTGTATAGTGAATGAAAATGAAAATTTCCAGTATATAAGCATATGTGTTTCTCTATTAATTCTTCATCCCAACTAAACCATTGATGTTTGTGGCTACAAAAGAAACCTGCACAAGGTTTGTTCTCACCCAATTCTTGTACAGATTAATTTGGAGGATTTTGGTATACATACAACATCCTTAGTTGACAGTTAACCCATTTTGGTAAAAAAATCATGCTAAGATGACAATCAGATTCAGGAATTTAGCTTCTTTAACAGTAAAAGAAAATGAAAATTTCCTGTATCTAAGCATATATGTTTCTCTATTAATTCTTCATCCCAACTAAACCATTGATGTTTGTGGCTCATGGCAGATTTTAGATCCAGGATGACAAATTTTGATTGGGCTTTGAATGGAGATTCTAGTCATAGATCGATTCTTTGGAGCCCGACTTTCTAAAGAAAATGTCATTTGGAAGTATGCTGGTACATGTTTGTTAGATAACCAAAACTCCCATTTTTATTGAAGAAAAATAAGAATAAGGCTCATATCAAGTGTAGTTTTAAGGAACTGTCATCGTGGAAGGAAACCGGCGTTTATAGAAGCCAGAAAGAGGAATGGTAGAGAATGAGGATACACCAGGCTAACATAGTGGCATTTTCCTCAAATCTCTCTCATCCCTACTTTCTCTTCAGCAAATGCACATAAAGAGACATCAGCAACAACAGCAAGAGCGACAAGAACTGCAATAATAATAAATTATTATGAACGAGATGTCTCTATATGGGTTTCCAGATCTCCACTCCAACTCGTCTCTTTCTAATCACAGCCCAATTAAGAACACTTGTTGACAGTCACTAAACAATCCAATCACAGCCCAATCAAAATTTGTGATCCTGGATCTAAAAAGTTCAAAATTCCCAAAATCTGTACAAGAATTGGTCAGAACAAACCTTGTGCAGGTTTCTTTTGTAGCCACAAACATCAATGATTTAGTTGGGATGAAGAATTAATAGAGAAACATATATGCTTATATACTGGAAATTTTCATTTTCTTTCACTATCAAAGATGCTGAATTCATGCATCTGATTGTCTGTGACACCCCCAGATTTTTTTTTTTGCAAACTAAGTCTCCAAATTCAATTCTTTCAATTTCTATATCACTTTAATTACAAACGAAGAAAGTTTTATTTCAGGAAAAATTTTGGCAGAGTCTCCCCTGTAAATTTTGCCCCGAAACACAAAAAGCTTACGGAATTCTGCTCAAAATTCCGTAGCTCACAAAATATACAATAAATTTACGGGCTCCCCAGGCCAAAATGAGCAGAAACATACAGGCAATAATATATAATGCTCTGGGGGCCAAACTCATAACGAATTATCAAATATCAAATAAAAACCATAAATTTCTTTGAAAACGAGGTAAAATTTTTAGAAAAGTCTTTGTAAAACTTACCACAGAGTCCGGTACTCCACAACGAGATGGGTATGGGTCACAAACATACCACACCACCCCACACTACACTCATCATCATCATATACCTGCTTATACATCCATAATACAATTTAAATCGTAAATTTCACTATTCCTATAACTAAATAATACAAATTTTTAAAATAAAAAGTTATACTATCACTCCACGCCTCACCTCTGCACTGATGAGAACCTGCAACAGTGGGGGATCTAGGGTAGTCCTCAGACTCCCCTAACCCCCCCCCAAACACTAAGGGGTTAGCCATTTCTGGTGTGAGTATAATTATTAATCTAACGACAAATTAAAATAGTATAAAGAAAATAATTTAAACTTACTAATACCAAATTAAGTTAATGCAACCTGAATCCTGAACACAACACATCGTCAATACAGTGTTCATTCACATACTTAGCCAATCCTGCATTTAATTATTTAATTATCCATAACTTCTCACATTTCATAATATACTTCACATCAGCCTCATATATATATATATATATACTTATTCGACATCCGTATAATACGAATACACATAACATCCATTACTTTTCAATTTAACCACTCTAACCCAATATTCATTCTTCCACAAATATCGTCATAATAGCATTTTACTATTTCCATTAATCCAACTACATGATGTTATTACATCATTTCTCCAGCTCTATTTAGACATGCGTTTCATTTACTTATATTATGTCATCTACACACCCATTCATCCTGGAAGTTGTGCCGAGGCAGGTAGTTCCCACCATTTCCACGGAAATAGCAGGCGAGTAGTTCCCCGACACACTTCCAAGGTACACAAACTCGTATCACAACATACTTACTTTAATAACCATTGTCATACCCAATTTCATAAAACAGGTATTTATTTTATTATGTTATAAAAGTATCACATCATAAACATATGCATCTATTCTCATATTACCACATTCCCTCATTTCTCATGACATAATTACCACATCTCATTGCCCATGCGATTTACTCACATTTCATCACATCATTAACACCTCATTAATAAAAATACTTATACTTATTGCTTCAAAACTATATTTTATAGGTCATTAACATCTCATTACATCACTTAGTAATTCTCATTCTTATAAGTAATATATCTTATTATCATTTTCACTTAATCCCCAAACACAATCTGGGGCCACAACACATCACATCCCATAGCCGATAGCTTGGGTAATAATCACTGTACCTCAAACACACAGTTTGGGTAATATCACATCACATCTCAAGCCGATAGCTTGATTATTAATTTCACTTCAATCACTTATCATCTTCACTTCACTTTATTTCTCATTTGTATCAATCATTACCACTTATATCCACTCACCCTGCGAATTATGCCAAGGCAGGTAGTTCCCACAATTTCCACAGAAATTGCGGGCAGGTAGTTCCTTGACACAATTCCAAGGTACAACTCATATCAATCTGTATTTACTTTAATGATCCCATACGTAATACAATTACTTTATACTGCTCATAATAACACATGCCTCTTTTACTTTCATTTTATATTAACCACATACTGAAATTATCATTTCTTTTCATACACAACTCATAACTTGTATCTCTTCAGATTCGTTTCATTCACAACCACTTTCTTTCACATTCACAATTCCTTTTCCTTTTCTTTACTATCACCATTCACTTTCTTTACTCATATATTTATTTACACTTGGTTATTTTTATTAGTTTGTCGACCAGTGAGCCACAGTATCCCAACATACTGAAAGCCGACAGCCCAGTAAACACGCGGTCCGATGCTCTCCCAGAGTCTTACTCGTCCGAGGCTACGTCTTCCTCCTAGCCGAACTAGCGAGGGAACACAACACTCCTAGTCCCACTAGGGTGCCTCCTCGCGACGTCTGTCATCGAGGGAAAAACCACAATCCCCTAGTCCCACTAGGGTACATCCTCCCAGCCGAAGCCAGCAAGGTAAACACTCACCACTAGTCCCACTAGGGTGCTTCCTCGCGACGTCTGTCATCGAGGGAAAAACCACAATCCCCTAGTCCCACTAGGGTACATCCTCCCAGCCGAAGCCAGCAAGGTAAACACTCACCACTAGTCCCACTAGGGTGCTTCCTCGCGACGTCTGTCATCGAGGGAAACCGGGCCTCAAGCCGATAGCTTGGGCGATAAAATCCACTTACCCCAAACATAGTTTGGGTCCACTTACCCCAAGCCGGTCCTTGGGTGTTAGGAGGTCTAGCCCAAACCCCCAGGATTGCTGTAGGTACTGATCAACAAAACCATTTGTTATATCATCTTTTCATCTTATTAAATAAACACAAAACACCACAACTTTTACTTAAACAATAGCCACATTCATAACTTTAATCATGTGAATTAATAACACATTTAATTAACGCTTACCATCTTATCTTTTATCTTACCATGCGATGAACATATGATATCCACGATATTGATTATCATCTCGTTGTATCATATATATATATGCATACACCATGTCATTTATCATAGAAACCATCATGTTATTTAATTTACCATAGCATCACCTATTATGAACACCATGCTATTCGCTACTTCATTAAATCTCATATAAACATACACCAAGTCATTTATCATATAAACAAAAATGTCATATTATTGCCCATTAATTCATTTCAACCATACTTAAAATGTAAACATGTACCCAATTATTAATCTCATCCACTATTGCATCACACGTCACAATCATCCGTACATATATTACAAATATACCCCACACATGCAGGTGTCCCCGACAAAGGAACCAAAATCACTTATTTCCTTTAATTAAATCTCATAATATCCAATTATAGCATACTAGGTCATACACCTTATCTCATACAAGTAAAATAACCTATAAGGGTCTATATGTCCCAAAACATGCCCAAACCATGCATTATAAATACACGAGTCTCCAACACATGATCACAATCACTAATTTCGTCTAATTACATCACATAACCTCCATCTATAACATGCTAGCTCATACACAAGGCTCCGCATATGCCAAATTACCTATATCAGCCTATATACCCAAAAACATGCACGAAACATGCACAAGACGAAAATATGCATAAACAATTCAATATATTTAGTTTTTTATACTTCATCACGTCACATTAACCCATAATATAGGTTTTATATACTTAAAATAGTTACTTTCATCAAATATCTCAAAATCCCATTTTCGGGCCTCAAAAATCCGTATTTTTCGGAAAATTGAATTTTTAGCATAACTTCTATCAAATATACCGAAATGCCACGAAATTGGGCCACAATATAGGATATACCTAATTACAACATACTCACCTGACGGCTCGAGCAAACGATGTCCCACGTCCGTCCTGTAGCCGGTCGAAGTTCGACTTTTTCCTCCTAATTGAAAAATTATAGAACCGATTAGTTTAAAACTCAAAACTCGGCCTACGAACCTCCAAACTCGAATCCGTCTTGACCCACACGTTACAAATGACCTAAGTAGCCGAGCTACATCGACGGATTTCGAATTTGGGTCCCCATACAAACATTCCCTTATTGATCGGAGGCTTTCTAATAAGAAAAGTTCATATTTTCTAATTTCTTTAATCCTCTTTTTCCTAATCTCATATATTAGGATTAATAATAATAATGAGACTCAACTACACCTTCGAACTCATCAAATTCTCACCTCTATATCGCGCGGGCATTTCACCGAACACCCGGCGTGCACTTTTCACCTATAATTCATTTCACTCAATTTAATTGAGCTGGAAGCCTATAAAAATCATCCTAAATTTATATTAATCCTTTCATAACACTCTACACCATCGCAGGCATTTTCTACAATTATTTGGATCGAGTTTTCTACCCGATTTCATAAACTCCATAATTCGAGTTTATGCCAAAATCACCACTCCCCATTTTATTTTAATGGCTCACTAAAATTTTTACCACCATCTAAGAGATAATTCTAATATATATATATCTCTATTTTACAAACCCAAAACCCTAATTTACTAACAAATTGCAATTTCTCTAACAACCCACTAATTTCCCAAATCTTCTACTTCTAACACTTCTAAATCTCTCTACCATCATAATCCTACTAAATAAAACTAACCACAATAAATTTTATACAAATAAATAAAATAGGGTATACCTTGTCGGAATCCTTTCGAAAATCCGATGCTACCACGTTGTAGAGAACCCCTCAATTAGTATACCCCCTAATTTAATTAGGATTTCATGGAGAATTCAAGTGGATTTGAGGAGAGAGAAGGAGCCGAAATTGGTTTGTTGCCATCGGGAAAAAAAAGAGAAAGCACGGGAGAATGAGGGAAAAAAGGGGAGAAGGGATTATAAGAAAATAAATTCCAAACTAATCCATTGTAAAAATATTTACCAAACTGGTCCACTTTCGAAAAAAGAAAGAGAACGGAGGAGAAAGAAGAATGAGGGGTTTATAAGAAAATTATTTTCAAACTGACCCACTGTGAAAATATTTACCAAACTGGTCCACTTTCGAAAATATTTATCAATGCTAGTCTATAATTGGTCCACTTTCGAAAATATTTGGGTTGAGGACAAATTACACTAAGATGTTCTCCCATTATAGTAGTAGAGATAAAATTATAATAATAATAATATTTTCATAAATGGATATTTACAAATAGACCTCTAGACCTCCAAAATATTTCAAGTAAACTCCAACTCTTTTCTTTAATAGCACCAACAATACAAAATACATTGCAATTATCTCGCAATAATCCTTCAAAATTATAAAATAAAATAAACAATATTTATTCACATAAAATCTCAACTCATGGCTTCAATATATATCAATAATACCAATCTACCATAAATATCCATACCGATATCAATATTTAAATAAAATATATCAAAAATAATTTTCACCACTCAAGATATATAAAAACAGACATTTTCGATATTTTAAAAATTCGAGGTGTTACATTGTCATCTTAGCATGCTTTTTTACCAAAATGGGTTAACTTTCAACTAAGGATGCTAGCTGTATACGAAAATCCTCCAAATCTGTACAAGATTTGGGTGAGAACAAACCTTGTGCAGGTTTCTTAGAATGTCATCTAAGCATGCTATATGCCAAAGTGGGGTTGGTCATAGAATGCATGAATGACACGTATTAGTGTTTGTGAGTATGCAGTGGGGTGCAGCTATGATCACTAGTTGGATCACCAAAACTCCCAATTTTATTGAAGAACAATAAGAACAGGGCTCATATCAAGTGTAGTTTTACGGAACTGTCATCGTGGAAGGAAACCAATTTAATATAGAAGCCATAAATGGAGCCAGAAAGAGGAATGGTAGAAAATGAGGATACACCAGGCTAACATAGCGGCATTTTCCTCTACTCTCTCTCATCCCTTCTTTCTCTTCAACACACGCACACAAAGAGACATCAGCAACAACAGCAAGAGGGGGTTGGTCCAACAATAATAATAGATTATAATAAACGAGATGTCTCTATATGGGTTTCCAGATCTCCACTCGAGCCCTTTCTTTCTAATCACAGCCCAATTGAGAAACATAGACGACAGCCACTAGACGACAGCCACAATGCAGACTCATAAACACTAATACGTGTCTTTCATGTATTCAAAATTATAATCTCTTCAAAATTATCAATTTAAAGACTTACCGGTGGTGGGACTTGAGATTGCTGCCCTATTAACTGAGCCATTTGTTCTCGGAGGAGTGCCACTTGTGCCTTTAATGAAGTCATCTCCTCGTCCCGAGACCCACTTGAAGTAGATTCACTCTGCCCGAATAACCGCGAGGGGATTGGGCCTAGCCCCATACCACGGACACGTCCATGCCTCTCCTTTCCCCTAACTGCGGTCAAGGCAAGTCACTGGCAGGTACGAAAATCTGTGGATGCCGTCGTGGGGTCAGAATCTGAAGCGGAAGAGATTTCACCAAACTTTTTCCGAGCGTTAGTCTGTAAAAGGACATAACAATCAGAGTTAAAAGCATATGAGATTTCGACAAATTATTAGCCATTTACAAAAACAGCAAGAGATCATCAAAAAGTAAACGCAACTGAAGATATATATAAACAATAACATTGCTATAGCCTATATATAGTAGTAAATTTCTAATTACCACAATCCGTTCTGCCTCAGGACTCGCATACGTCCCATCCTTTGACTTGTGGGTGGCATCGAAAAATCTATGTCGCCAAACTCCGTAGGACCCCCCAAATCTTCTTCCTATATATTAGTAAGATGAAATGCTTATAAACAAATAACTGTAAGTCAAAAACGTTCAATTTGATTGCGCTTACCAATTCTTCCCGAACCAGAGCAAAGCTCTGTGTACCAGCAGTGTGCAACACTAGCTGCTTTGACCTAATGGCAACACCCACCTCCGCCCTTTTCTGTACATGCCACAATGAAGTTAACAGCATCTTTAATTAGAGTAGCCATACAACCACAAAGTCATTAAATTTTGGTTAGTAATGTAAATACCTGACCGACCGCCGAACACCAGTAATGCACAAGGAATTGCCAATCTGAAGGCTCCACATTCGGTGGCACAGCCCCTGCATTATCCGCCTCTGTGAGGTCTTTGTCAAAGAACCTAACCTTCAAGTCACTCTTGTAGTCCCTCCACTTTTTGGAGAGTGACTTTTCAACCCAAGGCGTAAGGGAGTCCGAGAACGAGAAGTATTGCTGCAAAATTTATGAAGTTTAACAAATAATAACTGAATTGCATAAACCGAATACCCATCACCAAAAATACATATTTCAATAAGATATTTGAGCCTACCAATTATTTATTTTAGATGGAAAACACCTTGATTGTTGTAATTGCAGTTGCCTTTGTCGTGGTTGGCACCTTCGGCCAACTCTCGTACGACAAAGGAATTATCCGTAGGATCCTTGCTATTACCCCAAAAAAGGATGAGAATTTGCATGCATTATCACCAACCGGTTGCCCGACACTGTTTTCCTCCACCACAATCCTTTCGTCATTATTAAGTTTCTATATGCCCGACATCTTAGTTCGACCTCGATGTTTTTTGATAGTGGGCGGCGTGCTACCCTCCTCCTCCTCTGTTTGACTGCCACTATTATATAGTAGCTGCTCATCCCCATGGCTTTCGTTGCCATCATTTATTTTTATCCGTTTTCCACGCCTAGGCATCTTGTACCTGTCAAAGATTCAATAAATTCATTAGAGGAGCAAAATTAATTAACCCATTTGGTAAAAAAATCATGCTTAGATGACAATCAGATGCATGAGTTCAGCATCTTTGACAGTGAAAGAAAATGAAAATTTCCAGTATATAAGCATATATGTTTCTCCATTAATTCTTCATCCCAACTAAATCATGATGTTTGTGGCTACAAAAGAAACCTGCACAAGGTTTGTTCTCACCCAATTCTTGTACAGATTTAGAGGATTTTGGTATACATACAGCATCCTTAGTTGACAGTTAACCCATTTTGGTAAAAAAATCATGCTAAGATGGCAATCAGATGCATGAATTCAGCTTCTTTAACAGTAAAAGAAAATGAAAATTTTCGGTATCTAAGCATATACGTTTCTCTATTAATTCTTCATCCCAACTAAATCATTCATGTTTGTGGCTCCAAAAGAAACTTGCACAGGGTTTGTTCAGCCCAATTCTTGCACAGATTGGAGGATTTTGGTATACAGCTAGCATCCTTAGTTGACAGTCAACCCATTTTGGTAAAAAAATCATGCTAAGATGGCAATCAGATGCATGAATTCAGCTTCTTTAACAGTAAAAGAAAATGAAAATTTCCAGTATCTAAGCATATATGTTTCTCTATTAATTCTTCATCCCAACTAAACCATTGATGTTTGTGGCTACAAAAGAAACCTGTACAAGGTTTGTTCAGCACAAATCTTGTACAGATTTGGAGGATTTTGGTATACATACAGCATCCTTAGTTGACAGTTAACCCATTTTGGTAAAAAAATCATGCTAAGATGACAATCAGATGCATGAATTCAGCTTCTTTAACAGTAAAAGAAAATGAAAATTTCCAGTATCTAAGCATATATGTTTCTCTATTAATTCTTCATCCCAACTAAATCATGATGTTTGTGGCTCCAAAAGAAACCTGCACAAGGTTTGTTCCGCCCAATTCTTGTACAGATTTGGAGGATTTTGGTATACAGCTAGCATCCTTAGTTGACAGTGAACCCATTTTGGTAAAAAAAATAATGCTAAGATAGCAATCAGATGCATGAATTCGGCTTCTTTAACAGTAAAAGAAAATGAAAATTTCCAGTATCTAAGCATATATGTTTTTCTATTAATTCTTCATCCCAACTAAACCATTGATGTTTGTGGCTACAAAAGAAACCTGCACAAGGTTTGTTCTCACCCAATTCTTGTACAGATTTGGAGGATTTTGGTATATATACAGCATCCTTAGTTGACAGTGAACCCATTTTGGTAAAAAAATCATGCTAAGATGACAATCAGATTCATGAATTCAGCATCTTTGATAGTGAAAAGGAGAGAAATGAAGAGAAATTACCGAAGAGAGAGAGGGGGGCGACGAGCGGGGGCGTAGGAGATAGAGAGAGAGCGGGGCGACGAACGGTGGTTTTCGATCGCAAATTCACCGCGAAATAGAGAGAGGGATGAGGGAAATCGATTTGGGCTGTCGAAGATGACGAAGGGACGGAGGCGAAGCGCGCGAAATAGAGAGAGGGAGGAGGGAAAACGAAGGCGGCCAAATTGGGTTTGGAAAATTAGCGAGCGAAATGTTAGGGTACGCGGGGATTTATCTCAGTTAATTCCCCGGTGTTTGAAATTACAAACGCCGGTGAATGTATCTATATATTCCCCGGCGTGTGGTATTAAAACGCCGGTGAATAATACCATTCACCGGCGTTTCTAAAGAAAACGCCGGTGAATATCATGATTCCCCGGCGTTTTATAGAGGCCGCCGGTGTATAACCATCCAATCTAGCGCCCCATTCCTGGTCACTCCCTACCCCGCCGCGAATTGTAAAATGCCAGGGAATATACGCCAGTAAATCGCACATGTGTTGTAGTGGTGGTGTTTCCAACAAAATGTTGATCACAATGATATGATTAAGTTTTTTTTTCCAAGAACTCTGGAATCACAGGACCTTATATTATAAGTCTTATAACTAACCCCGTTTCTTTCGCATCTCCTTGGTCATTTCTAGGTCATTTTTAGATATCCAATATTCATTAGTTGAAATACTAGCAGAAACATGTAGCTATATAGTATTTATCTTATTGTTGATGTGATTAAACTTTAAGTAGGAATCCTTTTGCTTTCTACCTTTGTGATGTTTTAAATCCCCACATCTTTGTTGAAGAATCTACCACAACTCGTAGTGCTAATAGCAGAAACACACCACAAGCAATAGAAACTCCCAAGACTTTGATGAACCAAGAACAAGCCACCACAATATATGCAAGATCTCACAAGAACACAATCAATATACAGAGATAACCAATACTTCTTATTCTCCAAGAAATGCAAAGATTACAAAAGATATTACAACTCTCTATCTCTCTCTCTCACCTTTGAAACACTCGGCACAATCCCCTCTTAAAATTAAACAATGATAACGGCTCACCAAATCTCTCTAATCTGATGTTACAAACCTTAGAGTCTACAGCCCTCAAGTAAACCCTAAAAGTTAAACACAAATCCAGCTATTATGCCTTAAACTCGTAATTAAGCTAAAAAACAATCAGCGCCGAAGTCGGTCGACCGCACCCCTAAGGTCGGTCGACCGCAACGTGTAGAGCCAAACCCGAGACACGACCGGTCGACTGCACGGTCGACCGTCCCCTCCTCTGTTGGACCTGTACACTCGAAGAACTCTCAGCAGATTGGGTCGGTCGACCGCACCCCCAGGTCGGTCGCAACTCTCTAGGCTACACTTTTTCTACTTGCTGTTGTCTTCTCTTGTTGTCTTTGTCTTCTCTTCTTCTCCAACTTCAAGTACTCGGTGCCTATGTGTATTTGAGACCACAATTCCTAACAATCTTCCAGTCTGCTGGCTTATTGAAAATGATTTGTTACTGTTTGGAAGTTGGTCATGGTCTTGCTGCTTCCATGTTGATCAAGAATATCATTTATATTTTAAATCAACATTATTCTTTACTGTTTCAGGCCTTTCCTGACTTTAGATGCTCTATCATTGAAAGGCGTGCCAAACACAACATAGGAAGCACACTGTCGAGGTATATATAAGTTAATGGTTTTGTAATAATTTGTAAAATGCATACTATTCATACAAAAAAATGGTCACAATAAATATTATAATATTTAGGATGAGAACAACTTTTTTCTAGAAAGTGTTGCCACAGAAGCCTATAAATCTCAAAAGTACTATCTTTTCAGGGAATCATTGTGGGCCTTGATAACTTGGATGGAGTTATTCATATGTTTAAAGAAATGTCGAGCAATGCCATGGCATCAGCTGCTCTGATGAAAGGTACATCTTATATAACTGATACTGATATGATTTTGAGACATGCATTTATTCATACGTAATTTCACCTTTGTGCATGGATTTGTATGGATCTCTTTTGGGACAACACTATGAGTACTACACCTAAAACAACTTTGTCTCATCATTTGCAAGCATTGCTCATTTCCAGTCTTTGTTGTGCTAGGCTACCAGGCAGTAATATCCTATCAACTTGTAGTTTATGTTCAAACACCAAAAGGGGTATTTACTTTTTTCTCCTTTTATACTTTTTCTTGTAACCTCTAACTTCTTAGTGAAATATTAGATTAATTTTTTGATTCACTTATAATCATGAAATGATAGATTATCTGCATTCATGCAAACTTAGATCTTAGTAACTCGTTGAACCATTTGGTGGTTGAAATTTTCTATTTAAAGTAAGAGTTTAGAAGAAGGATAAACATAATAGATTTTAAATCCATAATTCAATAATTGTGATGTATTATGTCATCTGCTTGGAGTTTGCAATCTGAAACCTTTATTTTGCATGTATGTGTCCCTTGAATTCAAATTGTATGCCTTAATGTAATGTACTACATGTGGAAGTTGCGGTAAAAAATGACATTGGGTTAGGTGCAACGACTGTTTAGAGCGCATAAGCTTGTGTTTCTTCAATTAATATTTTATTTTACTTGCATTTGTACCATAATATTATATTTTGTTCTTTACGTCTAAATTCTTAGAAGATCAACATGAGCCCCTGCACCATTCTAAATCTTAGTTTTGTTATATATGTATCCTTTAAATGGATGCTGGCAACTTTGGACATGCATGTTGTAGAAAATCTAGTGAATGTTTTTTGAAATTTTTTTTTGTAAATGTGCACTGCTTTCTCTATTGTGTTAAATTTTTAATGCCTCTTTTACGTCTTTTGCCTCGAATCAACTCTTATATGCAATGCATTATGGGATCTCGACTTTCTCCGTGCCTTTGTGTTCTTCATCTTTCCTTACATTCTTGAGTATATTTTAAGAAATAAGTAATGAATCAGCAGGTTGGGTCTTCTGAGGTTTAGTATGGGTGGGGTTAGGCAGTCTCTTTTTTTTTCTTACAATCCCGTATGGACCCAACTATTTCTCGGTATAAATTAATAGTGCCAATCAAGTTTCCGCCTGTAAAATTGTGGAACCTGAATACAAATTTCTCCTGGTTGGAGGTTGGAATAAAGTTCTACCTCGGCTTTCCTCACTGGAAAATGTTTTGATTATTGAGTGGCTTTATACTCTCCTCTACCCCTCTTCTTCCAACTGCCAGATGGAAGTAGATTCACTTCTAGTGTGAATCCTTTTAGCGCAGGATGACTTTGAGCTATTTATATGGAAGCAGTTCAATCTCAATGTCTTAGGCAATTCATATTTTTAACCAGGAATTTTATGTTTATTGTTGGTATATATATGCCATTTTATCATATATGTTGCTCATGATTCTTCTTAAATGCAGAATACCATTTGTCAGTGAAGCGCAGGGCCGCCTTAGGCCCCCGGAGATTTCGCAATTTTAGAGGCTCCAAATTTGAACTTCTCTTGTAAATATAGGCACGTATTTTGCGCGTAAAAAATATATATATGCTATTAGGGGTCCCATTTCGGAAGTTCGCCTAGGGCCCCCGGGAACTCAGGGCCGGCCCTGGTGAAGCGTTATTGGATATTACCCTAAGGAGACTCACCTCTTTTTAGGTATGATCTGCAGTGATAAGATGCAAGCTTTTGTTTTGAAGGATTGAAAAACAATCAGTATTTGAGTATTAAGTTATTTTCCTCAATTCCCGAGAAATTTTTTTTGTGAATGAACATAACTCCTTGACAGAGCAAATTTCCGAGCTAAACGAGTTCTTACTGAAGAAAAGGCTTATGTTTCAGGTATATTGTATTCGGGTTATTTGGAGTTAATTTGATCCCTATAATATAGTTTAAAAAACAGTACCACTATTGATTATAACCTATAATTTGTCAGCAGTATTCAACATTGCTAGAAACATCTGTAGGGTAAAGTCCTTTTCCAACTTCCAAGTACTGGTGGGCCTGTTCGTCTTGGCCTGTTCATCTTGGTGTAGGCCAATATATGAAACCATGTTCTATAGTCCTTAATATATTTTGAAATTTGGAAAGTCTATCTGATTATATTACTTTTGTGCATTTTAAACATTAGCTGATGTCCGTAGCAACTTGTATCTCAGCTTTTCCTACCGGCCCTACCCGGTCCAAGAAAAAGGGCTCAAAACTCTGTTTCACCCGAAATTTATTAAATACTTGCTAATAAATTACAAACAACACTAATCATTTGTTGATATCAATGTACATCAAAGATCGATCTCATCAATTTTGCCGAAACAAGTCTTATAGACCTTAAATTGGAGCCATTGCGAAGTTTTTACTTTGTGATATTTTGGTGCTATGATAGCAAAAGGACTACTTCTATATTATATTAATCTAAATAGACACTGAGTCTTACAATTTTGTAAATTCAAAAACAAACATTGTCACAAATCTGAACAAGATATTTGATTTTGTAAAATCTCAGTATAATTTAAGTTATTTATATTTCAGTATTATAAATTGTTAATTAAAATTATTAACATAACGCAAATTATTTTATTTATGTATTTATTATACTCTTGAAGAGATGAAACCAGAAATATCCATAACAATAATACATCTGATGTTGGATATATTGGTATATTCTCTCTATATAAATATAGCACGTACATATGTGTAACACGTGTAATGAACGTACAATTGATTGGATATTGGAACGCGGGTCTGTGGGCTTATAACCCGATACCCAAACCAATATTTAGCTATAAATACTGGCTTGTGATAGCAGTCTAGGTATTCCAATCTTGATATTTAGGGTGAATATCTCAAGCAACTTAGATCTAGAGATAAAACCCTAATTTCCAATTGTTAATTTCTCACAAAACCTAACAATCATGAGATATTATTAATCTATTTGTGAGATTAATTAAGAGGGATACCAGTGGTTGTTGAATCCCGTCGGAATCGAGCCGCCAGATCTCGTCGGAAACGAAGCGATCGACGTCGGAACCCTATCTCCGTCTCTCGCTTCTTTCCCTGTTTCGATCGCGTCGTCGAAGTCGAAGACCTCCCTGTTCGATCGCGTCGCTGTTGTCGCCGTGTACAATCGATGCCATCGTGGTCGACTCGAGCGCGAAGTCGAAGCCGTCGCTCGCCGATCCGTCGCTCGCTGATCCGTCGCTCGCCGATGTGTCGTGAGGTCGAAGAACGACCCACGAATCCCACCAATACCAACTCTCTCTTTCAAACCCCAGCTCACTCTACTACTCAAAAAGACCACCCCTTCTTCTTTCTTGTTCATCACTAAGTCCTCTGATAATGGATCTCGGGTTGTGGGTTCTGTTGTTGTAGTAGAGAAGGTTGAAGAAGAAGAAGGGTTGGATAGTAATGGGGTTGCTGCTGCTGTAAAGGCAGAGGCGGCCTTAATTCCTGCTTTCAAAGATCCAAGGTGGATTGGGGGAACTTGGGATTTGAAGCATTTTGACAAGGATGATGGGAAAACTGATTGGGATGTTGTCATTGATGCTGATCTGTTAAGACACACAGAAGGTGTTCGATGCTGAATCTCTTTGGCGCAGAATGCTTTGTTGTTTGGATTTGTTCCCAACAGACATGAGTCTAATCAATGGAAGGGGAAGAGACAATGAAAGATAAGTTCTTTAATTTTCTCGTATTAAATTCCTGTTAAATATTTTGCTATGTGCTGGAAGTTCAAAACACTCGTTCTAAAATTATGTTTTGAATTATAGAATTACTATGATGCTAAGTGGTTAAGTTCAAGACTGTATTAATCACTTGTTTAAATTAAATACAAGTTGAACAGTTGTTTTGGCTATATGCTAAAACACAATATCTATTTTGATAAGTTAAACTGTATGTTGACTATAAAATTCGGATCTCCAATTAAATTGTTGCTAGAATTAGATTGTGCTAATAATTTGTTTAATTGGCTAATCTTTAACAATTTGATAAATGTAGGAACTTTAATGTTACCTACAAATTGTGTATGTTGGAGATGATGGATTTGCATCATGGTATGATAAGTCTGCACTACGCAGGCTTCTCCATCGAATTTGGAAAACCACTTCTAACTTGAAGTGTCGGTATGATCTACTTTAATTTTCTCAGTATTTTTCATGTGATGAATGTGTTAACGTTTTGTGCGTTTAATCATATGATTGAGAGTTTTAGATCATAGTTATTCTCGCTCTGGAAAACTAGTATGTTTAGGGTTGTTAAGTGTTTTATCATACTACGTGTATAGATATTTTGACAAATCCATTGTTTGCAGTTTGTGTGAGATTACATATTTGCCTCTCTAAAATTTAAAATAAAATAAAATTGTATGAGATGTATAACAAATGTCTGTAACTTAGGAGAGAGCATCTCTTAATGTAGAATATGACTCTACTAGTTACATTGTGTTCCCTCTCATTCATTGTACTGTGTGTGCAAAGTTGAATTATAATATGTTAGTCATTATCTCATTTAGCGTTATGAAGATGATGAAGAACGAGTAAAGGAAAGAACTCTTTGCTCAATGTGTTTGAGCTAGTGGACATTGTTAGAACCATTAGAGAAAGCAAATAATTTTTGAAAAATGTGATAGAGTAATTTTGTATTAACTCTTATAAAGTGCATATATTGTCAATCGTATGTATAAGTTTAGTTTAACAAATGAGACAATTAATAATAATAGTTCTAATTGTGTTCTTGAACATAGCATAATTGGCTATGATTTGAGAACTATATATTAAATTGTTTGTTCTTGTTAAAACTCATAACTCTACTCAATGATACTCCATTAAAATATGACAAATATGAAAGTTGTGCTCAGATTATGATCACTAGAAAATCATTTAGTATGGTCTCTAGGAGCACACAACTTCTTGAGTCAATACATTCTGATATTTGCGATCTCAGTAGCTTTGTGACTAAATGAGACGATTGTTGGTCAGAAGTATTTAATCGCTTTTGTAAATGATTAATATAAGTCTATCATATATATGAAGAATGAAGCACTTGTTATTCTTAATGAATTAAAAATCATAGTTAAATGCTAAAAATCAAGGGTTCAGATTTAATAGAGGTGGTGAATATGTTTTAACAACTTTAGAGAAGTTTGCATTGGGTATAATCTCTAGAGCACTCTACTTACAACAGTTAAATGGTATTGATAAAAGTTAGAATCAAACACTTAGTGAAATGTTGAATTCTATATTATTGACTGTTGTTTGTCTTGTGTAATTATGAGTGATGTTGTATTGTTAATCATATCTCTAATGTGTTACTACACTCTAAATTGAATACACCTTGTAAATCATGGTATGAAAACACAAATAATTTTGTTAAAGTAAAAATTTGTGTTGTGATACATTTGTTAGAGTACATGATCCTAGAAGGCCTAAAGTAGGACCTACAACAAATATTTGTGTGCTTAGAAAGTGCAGAATGTAGCTCTGTGGACAGATGTTGGATCTATCTAATTTGTGTTAGAAGAATCTGGATTTGCAAAATTCTTTGAAGATATGTTCATCAAAGATAAATGTATGAAATAATCTAGTCCTACAGACATGTTCAATGATTCACAGTTGGAATCAAGAACCAGCCTTACTGACACTTGAAAACTTGAATGACAAATGAGCTAAGAAGAGTCTTTAGTAGACAATGAGATGATTCTGTGTCATACAATAATACTTTAATTTAGTTGATCTGCCGAAAGGGGCTAAAACTATAGTAAGTAAGTGGGGTTTTGTAGAAGAAACTTAATTTTGATTGTTCAGTAGCAATTTTAATGCTTTTTAGTAGCTAACAGATTGAATGAGAAAAATGTGGTAGATTTATTTGATGTCTACTCACATGTTTTTCATATTGCTACAATAAGTATTCTTCTTACCCTTACATCTATTGAAAATTTTGTCATTCATAAAGGATAATTAAAAGGCTTTGTACTTGATGTTTTGTACTGAACAGTTTTGTACTGGGAAGTTTTGAACTAATATGTTTAGTGAACAAGATTTACAATATACACTACAACAAATATGGCTTTCTACAGCGGATTTATTATAGCGTTTAAGTGTTAATGCTGTTGAAAGCGATCAATAATAGCATTTCTGAAGAAAATGCTATCTTTGATTAATTCTAAAATTCATTCTTAGCTATGACAGCGTTTTTAAAATGCTATATTTTTTATAGCATTTTAGAAATGCTATATTATTTGTAAATAAATTGAACTGGTAAGGATATAAAAGAAAATTCTAAGTAAAAAATCCAAATCATTCTCACACCAGTTTCTTTCTCCTCCCCGATCGAAATCACAAACCCATTCATTTTCTCCTTCCGTTCTCAAACCCTAGTCCAAATATCTTCTTTCTCTCAATCCCCCAATTTTTATATCTCAAATTCCATTCCCCTCCCAAATATCTGCTTTTTCTCTATTTCTCCCGCTCACGAATCCAAACCCTCCTCGCCGTCCCCATCCCCTGCCGTTTTCGACCGCTGCCCTCAGTCGCGTGCCCCCCTCGCTGTGCCCCCGACCTTCCTAGCCCCACGTTTCTTTCTCACAAACCCTAGCACGACAACTGTGCCCCCACGTCGCTGTCGCCATCGCCGTTCCCGCGCCTTAAGTCCGGTGAGTCTCTAATTTACAAGCTTTCCTCTGATTGTATCTGATAGGTTTTGATTTGTGATGAAAATCCAATTTGCACAACTGATGGGTTCATATAGCATGGCCTCTTCATTCTATTTCCAAAAAAAATGCAGAAATCTTTTGTCCTGGCATATATACGGATTGATTAGGGGATATCAAATTGTATAGGCGTGGGATTTAATTGGCCAAAAATTTAGAAACAGTCTTATATATCACTTTGCTCAAAGCTATAGGCCAATGATTAGTTGGAATGCAACAAACATTCTTCTTAGGAATGAAAGTGAGGATTTTGTAATTAAGATCACTAGAAAGGAGGCTGTATTAAAGATACTTAGATACATACAATCAGATTGCACACATCCAGCTTCACCAATTCCTAGATTGATTCAAGAAGAGAGCAAGTAACCATTCGAACCTAGACCTTAGTCGGGTACATACCCTTAATGATGCACTTTATCTCTTCCATGCTTGGTTGGGTATCAATCCCTTCAAATTTCTCCCTATCCAATCAAAGTGTAGCTCCAAACTCTATTGGCGGATATGCCTCTATTATACTTTGATTATTGACTGCTTCTTGGCAGTTGGCCTATGCCCTCTTTTATTCTTACCCCCCTTGATAGTTTCCCATCCTTCTCTAACTTTGCAATGGTTCTACACCAGTCTCTGTGACCAGCTTCACTCTTTCATCCCTCATTGTCTTTATGTAAATTTCCGTAGAGGCAGCTGTGGAAGAGACTTTTGCATTATAAATCCTTACATGAACTAGGAAAGTATCGAGATGGGGAAGTTTTTTGTTAAGCGGTTTGCTTTATTGGATCCTCTTAATGTTTAAAGGGCACAAAGAGCCTTAAAGAATCACATTTCTCATAGTAAAAAACAACAAGTCAAGGAAATGAGAGTTCGATAGAAGATTGAGTTCAAAATATATTGGCTGACATGATTGTGCTGTGTAGTTTGTCTTTTTCTCATTCTCTTTAGGATGACTTGTTTTCAAGTAGTCATGAGCACTACATTATAGTATCATTTTTTATCTTAGAGAATGATGAACAGGAGCTAGTATTAGGAAAAAAAAACATAAAGTTGTTTCATTGGTGTATTAAAGTTCTACGATGAAAAGGTGAGGCAATTATCTAACTAATTTAAAAACTCAGTTAGATGCAATGTTCCTCATTGCGGCTGTCCAATTTTTGATTTTTCTCACTATTTGCTGAATTCTTGTATGCTTGTTTGCTATCTCTAGTGAGAAAATTTATAATCTTTCAGCACATGATAGTCTGATAGGGCACTGAGATTTGAATCCTGATGATGTGTACTATTTGTGTGCTTTTGACATGGAGGGAAGAAAAGATAATTTATAACTTGTGGAAAGAAGGATACATTTACTGTTGATTTGGAACTGTTAACTCACAGTATGTTTAGTTTGCAACTTGTGACAGAGATGCAAGATAGTCTGATAGGGCACTGAAATTTGAATCCTGATGATGTGTACTATTTATGTGATATTGACATGGAGGGAAGAAAAGATAATTTATAACTTGTGGAAAGAAGGATACATTTACTGTTGATTTGGAACTATTAACTCGCAGTATGTTTAGTTTGCAACTTGTGACAGAGATGCAAGATAGTCTGATTGGGCATTGAAATTTGAATCCTCTGATGATGTGTACTATTTGTGTGCGTTTGACATGGTAGGAAGAAAATATAATTTATAACTTGTGGAAAGAAGGATACATTTACTGTTGATTTGGAACTGTTAACTCGCAGTATGTTTAGTTTGCAACTTGTGACAGAGATGCAAGATGTTTGCAGGGAACTGCTTTAATAAACTTGTATTTTGTTTATAGCATGAAATTTAACAAATCTCGGTACTGTCAATGGTTAGTTATATTACCAACTTAACTAAATAGTATTTGATGAACATTTGTTCTTTTAACTGTTAGATATGTAGGCCAAGGTGTTCAGTTGTGCGCTGAGTTCATTTACCACATAGAGGTTCATGTATATTAATAATCTGGGAGTTATCTACATTAATTTTGTTCATGGATGTAGATCCAATTCATCTGATTATAATCATACTTGTGTTGTACATACTGCAGAAATCCTGATGTGTACAAAGCAGTCTTGGATGTGTTCCAGGAACAGGAAAACCTTTTTCCTGTAAGTGAATATGTTTCAATTTATGTGCAATTATCTCTTAAATCTGAATCAGGTTTAGTATGAGTGTTTAGCAAAAAATGCAGAAATCCTATGCCTTGAACCGTCACCAGAAAAACTTATACGGACAAAAAACTTGAGTGGTTGGTTTCAACTGTCAATCGACCCCTGCCAGCAGAACTCTAATGTTGGCATGAGATTGAGAGATTTATATGTGTCTATAGGTGAAGTGTGCAGTTTGTGATGGGAGACCTAGACTTTGTGAAACTCAATGAGGTCACAGCACTCAATAACTTTACTCCTTTTTTTAAAATAAAAAAATAGAAAAATCATTCTATACCTTTACCAATACCATATTTGCTTGTAAGAGGCTGTAACCCCCCAACCTCAAAACCATGTTTGAAATCCTCGGCATGAGAATCAGGTACCAGTATGTCATTTATCGAGTGTATCGGAATATATGAAGAGAGACAAAATCCTGATATGATACTGCCAGGTTTTGAGAATTTCGGAGACCAAACATGCTGATCTTACTTAAATAGATACCTTTACACAAGCTTATTTCAAGTGAGTATACAACTTTAAAGCTTCTTAGATTGTACTCAGTAACTATTAGATCAACCTCCTTGAGTTAGGAGTTATGACTACATGAATCTTATGTTTGACATTTTTTCTTCTACATTTGCAGATTGGAGACGTCGTGGATGAAACGAAGAGTGCGAGTTGCGTTGATGTTAGGCACTCAAGAATTTTTTGTCGTCAGTTTTAAATGAGTATACACAAGAAGAATTTTTGTGGATGAAACGAAGAATTTTTTGTCGTCAATTTTTCCTTGAGTCAGTTTTACACAAGCTTATTTCAAGTGGGTATACAATTTTAAAGCTTCTTAGATTGTACTCAGTAACTATTAGATCAACCTCCTTGAGTTAGGAGTTATGACTACATGAATCTTATGTTTGACATTTTTTCTTCTACATTTGCAGATTGGAGACGTCGTGGATGAAACGAAGAGTGCGAGTTATGTTGATGTTAGGCACTCAAGAATTTTTTGTCGTCAGTTTTAAGTGAGTATACACAAGAAGAATTTTTGTGGATGAAACGAAGAATTTTTTGTCGTCAATTTTTCCTTGAGTCAGTTTTACACAAGCTTATTTCAAGTGAGTATACAATTTTAAAGCTTCTTAGATTGTACTCAGTAACTATTAGATCAACCTCCTTGAGTTAGGAGTTATGACTACATGAATCTTATGTTTGACATTTTTTCTTCTACATTTGCAGATTGGAGACGTCGTGGATGAAATGAAGAGTGTGAGTTGTGTTGATGTTAGGCACTCAAGAATTTTTTGTCGTCAGTTTTAAGTTTGCGAGTTGTGTTGATGTTAGGCACTCATGAATTTTTTGTCATCAGTTTTAAGTTTGCAAGTTGTGTTGATGTTAGACACTCAAGAATTTTTTGTCGTCGGTTTTAAGTTTATTGGATGAACTTTTGTATCAGTTTATTGTGTAGATATTTCTATGTTGGTATGTTTTTATATATTTGTACACAAATTTGCGAAACTTTTATAGTTATAATGGTGTATTGACATTTTCGATAAATTGATTTTTATTTGTATCCGTAGATTTTTTTTTGTATACAGTTAAAACGAAATAGCATTCCTAAAATGCTGTAAAAAACCACAAATATCAAAACGATAGCGTTTTTAAAATGTTGTATGTTTGATTCTATTACTGGATTGTCTAACGATAGCGTTGCCGAAACGCTATAAATTTTATAACGTTTTAACAAAACGCTATAGAAACTATAGCGTTTGCCGAACGCTATAGATTCTATAGCATTTTACAAAACGCTATAGAAACTATAGCATTTTGACCAAACGCTATAGAAACTATAGCGTTTCCGGAACGCTATAGATTCTATAGCGTTTGGTCAAAACGCTATAGACTTATTATAGCGGGGCTTTTGATAGCGTTTGTAAAACGCTATCGTAGGTCTACTATAGCATTTTATGAATGCTATCAAATGTCATATTTGTTGTAGTGATAGTAAAATCATTGTATGTTCTTAAAACATGTATAGCCAACAGATAAATAATTTGACAAATTTTTTGAAAGAGCCTAGTATATGAATCAAGTAATTCAGATCAATGCCTTCAACTTTGTTGTGTGTCAAATATAGTGGCTATTATTTGTTTGTTCTGTTGACATGCAAGTTCTTGGAAGTGACCTCTCTATTATAAATGAAGTTAAAATTATGCTATCCAAAGAATTTAACACGAAAACCTAGGTACTGTGGACACCATAGGTATAAGGGTGAGTTTTCAGTTGGCAAGGGATAACTCTTAGCCAAACTCATCAAATCAAAATGTGTTTCAAAAGTGGGGATATAGTGATTGAAAGTGTGTTTTGAAACACCTTATGATTATGATAAAAGGTTGACACCTAATGATGGTGCAACTATGAGACAGGTAGATCATTCTAAAGGAATTGACAGTCTCATGTATACAAAGATCTGCACTAGAATAGACATAGCCTTTGAGGTAGGTATGATCTGCAGATTCACTAATAATCCCATACACATTTGAGTGCCCTTAAGAGGCAAATGAGATACCTGGGTGGTATTCAAGAGTTTGCTTTGTGCTACTCTAGTCATTCTTCGAATGAATGACTGACCTGATGCATTATGTTGCTCAGAATTTAGTGAAAGTCGATAACTAGTAGATATGTGTTTACACTAGGAGAAACAGAAATGTTATGGAAACAAAAAGCAAACAGGCACTGTGCAATCATCCATGAAATCAGACCTCTACGTGTAATCCTCTGCAGGGGAAAAGGCTGAGTGGATTGAAGAAATTGTTGCTAGTTATCCATTAAGAAGTTTGAGTAACTCTCTAATTCTGTTATGCGACTATCAAGCTACAATGCACTGTAGCTCATAACTCACTCTATAATAGTAAGAGGAGTATATTAAGGCTAAAAGAAGCCTAGTTGAACTTTCTCATAGATAAAGTGCAATTGCGATAAGTATGGCTAATGTTCTTGCTAAGAGACTTGAAAGTGATCTAATTATCAAAACTGTGGGGGAAAGTGGAGTTAAAAGCTATTGAGTAAAAAGCTTTAACATCCAAGTTGTTTTGAAATTTATAATCCAATTGGAGCCATAGAGAAGTTCAAACTTAAGCATCAATTTTAGGCAGTTGACATGTTTTAGATAATTTTGATGATTCGACAAAAATTCCACAAATATATAATGTCATTCCAATTTTGATGGTATTATATATCTAGGAATTTACTTAGAATAATCATATTATTCCAATACGAAACATGAAAACTTGTCGATGTGTTTCCGATGATTAAATTGTCCTAAATATCATTCCAATTTTGATGATATGTCTTTTATGGTTACATGTTTTATTCCAATTTTGATGATTCAATGTTAAACCATGATTGAAACGGCAGTCTTTTCATTCCAATATGAAACATAGTATAGTTCTTGTGTAGAAACTATAAAGTTCATGTACTTTACTTATTAAAGATACTTGATTGTGATGCTTGCGTTACATTTTTGCTAAGCTAATTATGAATTGTACTAAGTTCTTTTGTGGAACTAGACACTTTGTGAAATATGTTGGAATTCTTAGAGATGTGTTTCTTGATATTCTTGTTTTCAATAAGCTAGCAAAGATGGAGGAGTTGAATCTGTCAACATAGATTTCAAAAATAATGATTTGCTCAAAATGGAGGAGTAAACATAAAGCAGTGTGCAAGGATAGAATTTCAGTTTATTTCTTTTGAGAATAAATTAGTCACTTGCTTGGTAAAACTTCTGTTGAGTTTAAGACTCTTGTGTTCATGAGCTTAAAACTCATATTTTGTTCTTGAAGTTTATTTGCTTTGTTTGATTTTGAAACTATGACAGATTATTCCAGTTGGTTTAGTCTTTGTGAACTATTCTGAATTGGATATGGTTTGAAACTATTTAATTATATTGGTTTAGTCTTAATTGAACTATTCAGTTTATAATTTTATTGGTTCTCATGAAACTATACCTTTATGATGCTTTTCTTTATGGACTGCTATCAGCCAGTCAGTTGTATACTGATCTGATGAGATAATCCTGTACTTTATATATTGAGAATATAGGAGGAGATTGTTGGATATATTGGTATATTCTCTCTATATAAATATAGCACGTGCATATGTGTAACACGTGTAATGAACGTACAATTGATTGGATATTGGAACGCGGGTCTGTGGGCTTATAACCCGATACCCAAACCAGTATTTAGCTATAAATACTGGCTTGTGATAGCAGTCTAGGTATTCCAATCTTGATATCTAGGGTGAATATCTCAAGCAACTTAGATCTAGAGATAAAACCCTAATTCCCAATTGTTAATTTCTCACAAAACCTAACATTGATACTTCTGAAATATCAAAATAATACCAAAAAGTGTCAAACACTATTCCAAAATTTCGAGTCATGTTTGTAGGTTATTTCTAACAAAATGTTATATTTAATACATATGTTTGTAGGTTATTTATAGTGAGTTGTTAAGTCTAAAGTGAGAAGATGAATTCATGATATCTGATCGAGAGAGGACAAATGTGAACAAAATAAAGGTAAACAAAGGAGTAGAAGCCACAAATAAAATGGGAAAAGATGAAAGCAAAAGAGAAGATTACGGCTCTAAATTTTGGTTATCTTCTCTCTTATACGCTTTTCCTTCCTCTGATCACCCACATTTTTGGTCTAAGGGAGAAAGTCTAGCAGCATAGTATATATCAGTTTTATTTTATACTATATGGTAACTCGAATTTTAGGTTTTCCTTCCCTCTAGTACTTATTTCAGTTTTCTGTTTATATGCTTTGTATTTGTGTATAGTTTAAAAGCTTAGCAATTTTGGAATATCTATATTCTATACAATACCACTCATTAAATCAAACATTGGTGATAAAGCATTAAATATCTCATTCCACTCTCTAGCTCATAGAGCATGAAGGAAATGAAATAAAGAACAAGTTTGGGACACCTCGGCATTCACTGTTGGAAGATGCAAGTGCCGGTCAACTTGAGGATATAGATGTCATTCCAAATGAAGAAATGCTCCTGGTACAGGCTTAATTCATTCAGATTTTTTTTCTATTAATTTGTGTTCATATATCTTGGTTGATGGCATTGTCCTTAAACGTGGTTAATTTTATGGCAATTTATAAGTAACGAGGTTTTTTATAATTCATGGTAGGCATTCAGTGAAAAAGATTATGTTAAGCGGATGCAACCTAACACCTTTAATCTGCAACACCGTGGAACTATTGGAAAATCTGTTGGAAAGATGCGAGTTAATGATTCAATGTCTGACTTCCTTGTCTGTCATGCGCACGATCATATCCTTTATTTCAGGTAACATCAAATTTAAACCATCATATATATAAATTTCTCTTTGATATAATTGAGATACTCTTACCTGATTGACTGATTTGTCTTGTAAGCATTCTCTGGTGAGTATTTGGATTGAATGATTTAAAATCACTTTGGATTGAATGATTTAAAATCACTTTCTAAGGAACATATACTTCAATAGGAATGGTAATATGATATGTTATATTCCCTCCATATCTTTGTTTTCACAATTAGATGCACACGAATGAATTGAATGATATAGAAATAGGAATTAGGCACCGTATAAGATGTGAAATTCAACTTAAGGACAATGTTGTAAAAGGCCCAAAAAGCCTTATCTTGCATTCACTGTATGTTTCTAGAGCACTTTGGTCCTCTTGAAGATTTATAGTAGATATTGTCTTCATCTATTACCATTTGTAAATGAAAGCACACTTATTTATTTCAAATATCCCACAAAACCTAATATAATTTGTCTTTTCCAATTAATAAGCTTCTTTACATTTTGTAAAGAAACACTGTTAATATTCTGCTTCATTTCCCAATGCAGCACACCTTTCTTTCTTTTTCTTCTTCCTCCATAAATTTTTTCAGCCATGGCCAAATCGATTAAGTTCTGAAAATTAGGGAGAGATGTAGGAGGAAGAATCAAAGAAAAGAATTTAAGCTTATCTGAAAAATAGATTTTTTTTTTTTGAGAAGAACTAATGATGAGGACATCAATTCTAATTAATTTAGTATTTTATTTCAGTACCATATTTGTTTTTTGTCAATTATAGCCATATGTAATCTTTTTTTTATGCATTAGAATATTTTTTGAGATTTTGAGAATATTTTGAGATTTTTATCAAGATTTGTTTTGAGCCTATATATACGCCTTGAGATTTGTTAGATATTATTATAGTCCCATATTGATTGTAGAGTTGTTTTGATATTTGTTCTCCTCCTATATATAGGTAGTATTGTACATGGTTGAACTCAATTCAATATTCACTATTGTCTTCATTTCTCTCTGATTTATCTTAACATGGTATCAGAGCCAATTACTCAAATTTTCTTCTCTTAAAATTTTCCTATCCAAAAATCCTCAAATTCCAACAGCCAAAGTTCTTCCACAAAAAAAAAAAAAAAAAAAAAAAAAACCAAGTCATCTTCTTGTCCAGATCGTCATCTTCCCGCCGCCATCAACTCCGGATCAGAACTCCAGCCAAAGATATCGAAGTCAACTCCAGATCAGATCGTCATCAACTCCGGATCCAAACTTCATCAGATCGTCCGGTGTCCTCGTCGTCACTAGCCGCCGTCTCAAGACTGGAACCTCATCTCTAAGATCCAGATCCGATCGGTGTTCCGGTGTCCAGATCCAGACTGGAACCTCATCGTCACTAGCCGCCGTCCGGAGTCCAGATCCAAGATCCGATCGGTGTTCCTATCACCTCCAAGACTGGAACCTCATCTCCCCATCACAAACCCAACTACCACTGCCTCTTCTATCCTTCCCTACCACGCAACCTGACGACTTGCCATTCCCAAAACCCTACTTCTATTGTAACCTACCCGAAACCCATTACCCATTACAACCCGAAACCCTACTTCTGTTGTAACTCAAAAAAAAAAAAAATCAAAAAAAAAGTTCGAAAAAAAAATATTATTATTATTATTATTATTATTATTATTATTATTATTATTATTATTATTATTATTATTATTATTAATATTATTGTGTATATATATATATATATATATATATATATATATATATATATATATATATATATATATATAGGTACTACTACTTGATGGAATCTCAGTCTCTCCCACATATTTCCGCCTCCACTGACTTCCTTGATGCAACCGCCTCTCGTTTCTCCTCCAGATTCAAACCGCAGCAGCATCACTTTCAGTCTGCCTCCAGCCTCCTACCTTCTCCTAACGTCATTGCTCACCCTACCTCACCTCTACTTCCGACACCGGTAGTACCATCCTGTTCCCTAAATCGATTCAGTCACAACAACCCTCGCAGTGCGTCGTCCCTCACATCCTCGGCCATGCTTGTCATTCCAGCCTTGTCATCTCCTGCTGATTGGGCTAATCTTCAACAACGCCTCACACAGCTGGAACTACAGCTCATGGGTCAGTCTATCAATGCTGGCTCCTCTGCTCCTTCACTTTCTGCCACTTCCGGTATGAATTCATTCTGGATTTTAGATTCTGGTACATCACATCATCTCACTAGTAATCAGACACTACTCACCACCTGCACAGCACTTTCCTCTCACTCTCCATCTCTACACACAGCTGATAGCTCACCACTTCTTATTACACACTCAGGAACAATTTGTTCTCCCACTCTCACGTTACCATATGTTCTTTATGCTCCTCATTTATCAATAAACCTTATTTCTATTAGTGCGTTGTGCAATAGTAGTCTTCTCGTTACTTTTGACTCTTTAGGTTGTTCTATTACTGATTCCTCCACCGGTGAGAAGTTTGGGCGTGCTAGTCGTTAAGGTCGTCTATATTATTTAGATTTTCTTCGTGTACACCTCTCCTAGTTTTGCCGGTATTGTTTCCTCTGATGCTGATTTGTGGCACAGGCGTTTAGGTCATATTAGCGCATCACGACTCCAGACTATAGCTTGCAGTGGTGCCCTTGGTTCTCTCACTTTTAAATATTTATCTGATTGTCATGCTTGTCATTTGGCCAAACACATTGCCCTACCATTTAGTCACAAAAGAACTTCTGAAACCACTCATCCTTTTCAACTTGTTCATTCTGACATATGGGGACCCTCTTCCGTATCTTCGTGGAAAGGCTATCTCTATTATGTTGCCTTCATCGATGACTTCACTAGATATACATGGGTTTTTCTTATGCGTCAGTGATCTGAGATATCTGATATTTACCGGTTCTTTACAACTATGATTCACACCCAGTTCGGTGTGCGCATTAAGAATTTTCGATCGGACGGTGCACGTGAGTACACTTCCACCACTATGAGATCGATCCTTCAATCTCACGGCACCCTTTTTCAACAATCATACTCTCACACACATGAGCAGATTGGTGTAGCTGAATGCAAGCATCGTCACATCCTTGAGACGGCTCGCGCTCATTTACTCTCCTCTTCCGCTCCTCATTCTTTCTGGGCTGAAGCCATCATGACCTTTGTTAGTCTTATCAATATTACTCCCTCGTCTGTCCTAGCTGGTACGACACCTTATGAGGCTCTTTATTATTCACCTCCCGACTACAGTATGCTCCGTACTTTTTGGTGCACCTGTTACGTCCTTCTCCTTCCTACTGAGCAGACGAAGCTCTCTGCTCGTGCTGCTAAGTGCGTTCACCTAGGTCTCAGTCCTGAACACAAAGGTTATCGTTGTTTTGATCCATCAGCGGGTCATGTCCACATTTCTCGACATGTATCCTTTGTGGAAGACTCCTCTTACTACCTGACTCCCCCCGAGGATACTACATTTCTCGATTCCCCAGTTATTGCTAGCCCCCCGACTTTATCTTCCTGCATTCCTTTTGATCCCACTCCTCTGGCTCCATTCACATCTCCTGCAGTCCTTACACCTATTTGTTCCCCCTACCAAAACACCACCTGCATCCCCACAGCAACCAGCACCCATCCAACCTACTTTCCCACTGACACATGCACCTACTCCACCATCCTCACCTCCACTTGAGCATTTCAGTCCACCACCTCTTCGTCAGTCTACCCGTTCCACTTCTGGTATTCCTCCGGCACGTTATACACCTGATGCCACTGGTCATTCTGACCATTTTGGTTTTGCCACCCTAGCTTCCTACTCACCACAGTTTCATGCATATCTCACTACTATACACTCTACACGTGAGCCCAGAACCTATCAAGACGCAATTCAATATCCTGAATGGAGGAAAGCTATTGCAGAGGAATTCAGTGCATTCAATCAGAATGGCACTTGGGATGTTGTTCCTCTGACAGAGGGCGTTCAGCCTATTAGTTGCAAGTGGATCTTCAAGGTCAAATATCAACCTAATAGATCTATTGAGCAGCACAAGGCTCGTCTAATAGCCCGAGAATTTACTCAGGAGCATGACATTGATTATGATGAGACATTTGCTCTCGTTGCACAGATGACTACTGTTTGCACTCTTCTTACTGTTGCAGCCATCCGCCAATGGCCATTATAGCAGATGGACATGAAGAATGTTTTTCTTCATTGTACTTTATCTGAGGTTGTTTATATGGATCGGCCTCCCTACTCCTCCTCGTCATGTTTGTCGGATGCGTCGGGCTATATATGGTTTGAAGCAAACCCCTCGAGCCTGGTTTGAGTATTTTCGCCTTGTCATCACCAAGGCTAGTTTTAGTCAGAGTTTTCAGGACCATTCTATGTTTATGTGGTCATCACTGCAAGGGAGAGTAATTCTACTATTCTATGTTGACGATATGATCATTACTGGGGATGACTCTGCAGACATTACATCCACCCAGAAATACCTTCATCAGCAATTCCATATGAAAGACCTTGGCAGACTACGTTATTTTCTGGGCCTAGAGATTGCTCATGGATCTCGGGGGATACACATTTCTTAATAGAAATACACATCAGATATTATCTCCGCTGCATGCCTTTCTGACAGTAGATCAGCCGATACACCCTTAGAGCTTCATGTGAAGCTTCGTCCCACTGATGGTAAGCTCCTTCCTGATCCCACTAGATACAGATAGATTGTTGGACAGCTTGTCTACTTATGCATGACCAGACCCGATATTGCTCATGCAGTCAGTATTGTCAGTCAGTTTGTTTCTATTCCTACATCAGTTCACTACGGTGCTCTTCTTCGAATTCTCAGATATCTTCGGGGCACTATTACTCGCTTATTATTCATGCCTGCTACATCCAAATTAGAGCTAAGTGCATATTCTGATTCAGATTGGGCAGGTGATCCTACTACCAGACGGTCTACCACCTGGTTTCTGTCTATTTCTTGGTGATTCGCTGATCTCATGGCAAAGTAAGAAACAGGCAGTTATTGCATGTTCTTCGACTGAAGCTGAGTACAGAGCAATGGCAGCTACTACTAGAGAGATTGTTCATGTTCGTTGGCTGTTATCAGATATGGGTGTCACTCTTACAGGAGCTACTCCTCTTTATTGTGATAACTGGAGTGCATTGCACATTGCAAGCAACCCGGTTTTTCATGAGCGAACGAAGCATATAGAGATTGATTGCCATTATGTTCATGAGCACTTTGAGGCAGAGACCATTTCTTTCCATTCTGTTACATCTTCCCAGCACACTGCAGACTTCTTCACCAAATCCCATACTGTTCAGAGATTTAGATACTTAGTAGGCAAACTCACACTGTTTGACCCATCGTGAGTTTGAGTGGGGGTGTTAGATATTATTATAGTCCCATATTGGTTGTAGAGTTGTTTTGATATTTGTTCTCCTCCTATATATAGGTGGTATTGTACTTGGTTGAACTCAATTCAATATTCAGTATTGTCTTCATTTCTTTCTGATTTATCTTAATAAGATTAATGAGAAAGATATGTTATTTTTGATTAAAAAAATTATTGTGTTGAGTTTTGTTCTTCCTCTCTCTTTGTGTGATACAATTGAGAACCAACTTATTAGGGTTTGCGATAAATCCTATTACAATTTTAGGATTGTGATAAACTCTAAAATCTACCGCCAAATAAAAATTCCCCAAATAAAATTAACCCAAAACCCTAATCTCTCTCACCTTCTTCTTCTTCCCCCTACTTTTGATCCCGACCAAAACCCTAGCCCCCACGTCGTCATCCTACAACCACCACAGCCACCTCCTTCGCCTTCGACTTCATCCCCGAACCCATCCCCTCCTTCGACCAAAACCCTAACCCCACTTCGTGTAATACCCTGATTTTTCAATTAATGAAAAATTATTTATTTTGCACGTGGTGTGCACGTGCAATATTTTGTTTGGATTATTTTATCATGATGTGTATATTTAAATATATTTCCTCAAATTATTTTAGTACAAAAAGCCTTTCTTTAAAGCCTTATTTTAATTTAATGAAAAGCCCTTTTTCCTAAAAGCCCAAATGTATTTTATTTTATTTATTTTTATAAATTATTTTGGCCCAAAAAGGAAAGCCCATGAATTAAGTTATTTTAATTAAACTTGTCATGTAGAAGACTTTTTTTTACTAAATTATTTTTATACAAATTTAAGAAGGTACAAATTTGGCCTAGTTGCATGCACGTGCACTACACGTACACGTGCAATGCACACTCACTATTTGAGGCCGGGTATCATTCTTTTTTGGAGGGATTTTTGATTTTGGGTATGGTGATCATGGGGGGTAGTTTCATGGAAGTGGGTAGTTTTCCTAACTCCTACTTTGATCTAGTCCCTTCATCCAACAACCACCAAAACAATCTTGGCCCTCCATCTCACTCATCTCTTAGTATAAATACCCCCCTTCTCATGGCTAATTTTTCATATGCAAAGTATAATTTCTAAAGCTATAGTATTATAATAGTGAGAATTATAAAAGATAAGAGAGTTGTGTGGGTTGTTGTTGCTTGGAGTGGCCGGCATCACAAGGAGGGAAGCATTCGGTGTGGGCTTGAGGAAGCATTCGGTGGTGGCTAGGAGGCTTGGAGTTGGTGCACTCTTTTGGCTAGGAGGTGGTGCTTTCGTCTACAAGGACGTGGTTGCTTTGTTTGTGTTTTCTCTCCAATTAAGGTGGGTAAAACATTTTATATTTCTAATTTAGATCCATGCTAAGTTTCCACCATTAAAGTTGCATGAAAAATATTAATAAGAGCCCACTTGAATTGAGTAGTTAGCATGTGAATTGATTGAAATGTGGTGATTAACTTATATGGCTTTAGTGTTAAAAGTAAATTGTGTGTAGATTGCTCCATGTTTATTAGTATGAATTTATGGTGGTGAGTAAAATTAATTGAGAATGTTGTTATTATGATTAGAGACATAATGCATGCTTGTTAATTATGAAATTGGAAACATGGAACCTATTAAGAAAGAGTACACCTTATTCTTGAAGAAAAAAAATGAAATGTTTGTATGTTGAAATGTGAATTGTACAATCGATGAGTGAGTATATTTCATTATGACATAGGTTGATTAATGAAAGTACAACTCACAAAATTAGTAGTTGAATTGTGATGAATAGACCTTTATGTTGATGTGAATATGGACTATTGAAATCATATGTGATGGTTGAGTTAAGAACTAGTTTCAGTAAATTATCACTATGAAATCATTTAATAAAAGACTAGTAGATCAATTATTTTGGCAATGTCGAAAATACAATATATTGTGGTTTAATAAATAATTCTTGGGTTTTTGTGTGTGAAAAATACATTTCATTAGTACCAAAAAATTATATTTTTTACTGGTATGAACTTATATGAATGAGGATTTAATCTGGAAGTTTTTAGAAAATTTTATCAAAGCAATAAGAAACTATGGCTATTTGAAGATCGAGTTATTTCTAAAGCAGTACGAATATAATACATAAGGATTTTTATATGGGTTTGTGACAACCCGAGCCAGTGGCTCAGGTGGTCTTGGACTGCGGTTTGTTTCTCTGGTTTGCACAGTTCGAATCCCAGTAGCCACACTTCTTTTGTTAAAATTCTCTAAAAACCAGTAAACAGCGAACCAAGGGTATATATAGACCCCAGTCGCTCTTATAGCGTGTTCGGCGACCGGCCCAGTGGTCGGGGCTCTGTGCTGTCACAGTGCTGTGCCTGGTTCGATTCTTGGGTGCGGCATGTAGGGAAAAATATTTTTTTTTGGGAGTTTTTGAAGTCCAAAAATTATGAAATAAATATGGTAATTCTCATAAAAATACAAGGAATTTTATAAGAGTAGTTTGGGTATTATTTGAATGAAATACAATATGGTTTGTGAATAAAAGGCATAATTAGAGCTTTGGTTATAAGAGTTACACTTATGGAATTTATAACTTATAAAGATTAAGTGAAATAGGCTATTATAAAGTAATTGGCAAAAGTACTTGTGGTGTGACATGATTTTGTTTATTCTCATTTGTGAGTATTATGCAAGATATGAAGTATGAATGTTACTAGTGATATTATGAAGTTGCATGAATTCATGTATGATTATGAAATTAAAATCATGATGTATGAAAGGAAAAAAAAAAGAAATTGTTGGCTATACATATGAACTTTGTGAGTTAAAAGTATTCATTATGGACTTGTGAATAAAGTGTAATCATGAATTGAAAGAGAATATACATGTGAGTTTGAGAACTCGACATGGAAATTGTTATGAGTTGAAGATTGTGAAATGAAATTTGAAATAGAGTAGCTAAGTCTCCCCGGCATTGAGAAAAATGAATTGAGATGAAATTAGACTAAGGTTGGTCATGATGAAACAAATGAATAAGTCCGGTTGATGGAGAGGCTAACTCTAGTGATTATTTTGTTCATGATTTTTTAAATAAAACTAAGGACTAGTACATAGTGAAGAGGTGATGAAAGTAGAAGAAAAACATGAGTATGGAGGCCATCGAATAGCGGTGTGAGAGCGATCCACAGGCTGCCTACTTGATGCGTCAAGACATGGCGTGGGCGCTACTCCGGAATTATCGTCCCGTTGGCGACGCTCGTGGGATGTTCGAGTGGCTATGGGTGGTGCCATTCTTCCATGGCGGAGGCTGAATTGTCCATAGGTTGCCTGCTCGATGCGTCGTGACAGTGCGTGGGATTCCCCTCCAGGCTGCCTGGACATGGGCTCATAGATCATAGGACATCTAAGACACTACCGTAGTTACAGTAGTAGTTTAAGACATAACGGGGGATTGAACCCTATAAAGGTGAAGGACGAATAAGGGCTTGCTCTCGGACCTATGTAGTATGGGATGCATAGAATCCGAACAAGTGTGCATTAGTATCATGTAACATAATTAACTGCATTAAGGACTAAGTGCACAATCACAACACGACATCAATAGGGTAGTCCCTTTAGTTTGAAATGTGACAAGTTTGTGTTTGCTAAATATGAAATGTTAAGTTATACTATTTCCGGCATAGAGAGGATGGCCGTGTATAATGTTCGTCGGTTGAATAAACTGACGTACCCACAGTCTGACATGCAGGTAAAAGACTTATTAAAGATTAAAGAAGAATGGATGCTCAAAGATTGTATCATGTTGTTGTACTTTATTTCAATAGTTGTAAAATTTACTTCCGCTGTGCAAAAAGAAAAGATGTAATTTGATGTAATCTCTGATGTATGATGAAAAGTTTTAATTTCCCTGTAAAAGTGTACTAAAGAAAGTGAAAAGATCCTGTAGAACATCTCGAATTCAGTGTATTTGGGATTCGGGGCGTTACACTTCGTGCCCTCGAAAACTCCCTCCACATCCGCTTCTCCATCCCGTCTTCACCTCCGGCAACCCTCCACTCCCATCGACCCAACGCCCCAGGCCAAAACCCCACCTCTTCCGTCAACCAGTGGCACCCCGACGCCGCAGTGCGTCGATTTGCACCGCCGCCCTCGCCGCTCGACACCCTCCCGCCGTCGAGCCACGTCGGCCAGATCCTGTGGCCCTCATACTGCTGATTGCTGCCATTGATTTTGAAGTTGTGCTGCCATTACTGTCTCTTTGATTGTTGTGCTCTTCACTGCTGTTCAACCCGAGATCTACGCTGAGTTCTTCGAACCTTCGGTATACTATTTTCAATTTTCAAATATTTGTGTTATACTGCTTTATCAATTATCATCTCTATTATATTATCTGATTTGCCTGTCGTCCACAAAAACAATTGAAATTGAGTGTTCCACTTGCTTGATTAGAGTACGAATCAATATTGAATCTTTTACTTGCTAAGAACACTTAGGAATTTAATTATTGATTGTTAGAACTAAATTATTAATTGGGTTTGTGAAACTTAATTCAATTCTTGAAATTCCATCAAACCGATTAATTATTTAAAATTTCAACTTTGATCCGCATTACATGTTGGTAAAATTAATCCTTTAAGATTTTTAAAAATTCTCTATTTACGATTAGTTTTACATCAACTAACCTTTCCATGAGCAACCGTATAATAAACAATCAAAAGAAGTTTGCAAACATGCAATTGTAGATACCTGTCCACCTGCCCACCCACCAAAATGTCAGCAAAGCAAAACTTGTTGGCTCGTTTAAAAAATCACATGCAGGGGATATCAGTTAATCCAGGGCAGCATATCTCTTTCTGAAGCACTTTATAGATAGCATTTACAGACATCTGAACTAACCAGCATTTATATTTGCAGTGATAAAGGTATATTTCACTCAGCTCGTGCATTCCCGATACCTGAATGTACTCAAAATGCTGCAGGCACACCATTAATTCAGGTTCTTCGTGCAGATGGATTTTAATGTTTTTATATTGCACTCGGATCTTAAATGACTTTGTGTTTAACCGTTTTTTATTTCGCATCTGCCAGTTTTTATCATTATTTGAGGGAGAAAGAATTGCATCTGCCAGTCCTGTTACTGAATTTGCTGAAGAGCAGTCCCTGCTAAGAGCATCTATAGTGGTTTAAGTTAAAAAATGGGTATATGACTGATGCGGTTTGTTTCTGGGAGACGTGTGGATGCACCAGGTATGAGTTCTTACTCGATTTGTATTTGAAGGAGAAAGCTACTAGTCAGACGACCCTCGGCCGGCCGGGCGGCACCTGCGACGGGCTTGGAGTGAGGTGGATGTCTGGGCTCGGATCCGAGGTCTCGTGTACCTGCAGACGGTCTAGAAACACAGGGATTGGTTCCGGTGGCAGACCCTCCGACGATCTAGTCAGTCACTTAAGATATAGCAACAGTAACTAGGGTTTTGTGGAGAAAAGATTGATTACCTGTAAACAGGGGGGAGGGTCTGGTATTTATAGAGGAAGCCAATCGGGTCCAGACCCGTTTGGGGCTGGGCCGGACCCGGTTACCCGCATGGCTGAAGCAGTGGAAAAGCCGGGCGGTATAGGGCTGACGTGGCAGACGCCGGAGCGGTTTTCGGGCTGACGTGGCAGAGCTCCGGGCGGTTTTCCGGTGCTGACGTGGCAGATCAGAAGGATCAGATGGTGTGCGCATCTCTGAGGGGATCTAGTGGTCCAGGATGGGCCATGCTATTTCTGACCCATATCATGAGCCCCACGCTCCTGTAGGGCTGGGTGATCCAGTCGTGTAGGAGCGACTCTTTGCCTCTGGGGGAAGAGCAGATGTCGGTGTGAGAAGGTAGGATCTGTGCTTTCCCTTAAAGAGGCCAGGGGTCAGGAGTAATGGATCCCTCGTTTGGAGTTTCGCGCAGGAGGGGGATTAAAAGGGTAAGAGAGCCAGGAACGCCTGAGTCAAGCTTTGGGGGTCGGCAGACGAGCCCAAAGGTCGGCAGACGAGCCCAAAGGTCGGAGGACGAACCCAAAGGTCGGAGGACGAACCAAGGGTCGGCAGACGGGACTAAGGGTCGGCAGGCGAGCCTACGGGTCGGAGGACGAACCAAGGGTTCGGCAGACGGGACGAAGGGTCGGCAGGCGAGCCCACGGGTCGGTAGACGACCATCTCGCTAGTTGGAAGAGCGAGGGGACGTCGAGGCCTTCTTTTGGGGCTCGTTTACCTAGCGTTAGTGGTCGGTGGGGTGGCCTCCTAGGGTCTGGGGACGATCCCCTTGCTAGTTGGAAGAGCGGGGGGAGCGTTTGGTATTCGGGATTCTATCCGAGCGTCGAGTTCCGAGCCCCATCGAGAAAGGCGAAGGTGGTGTGCTCACGCTTTTATCCGAGCTCCGACCCCCATCGTGATGGATGAGGTTGGTATGGCTCGATTTTCCATCCGAGCTCCGAGCCACCTCCGAGAAAGGTGAAGGTGGTGTGGTTCGAGGTTCGATCCGAGCTCCGAGCGTTCACTGAGTAGGGAGAAGTGGCCTGGCTCGAATTTCGATCCGAGCGTCGAGTCCCCACTGAGGAAGGGGAAGTGGCCTGGCTCGAGCTTCGATCCGAGCGCCGAGCGTTCACTGAGAAGGGAGAAGTGGCCTGGCTCGAACTTCGATCCGAGCGTCGAGCCCCCACTGAGAAAGGAGAAGTGGCCTGGCTCGAGCTTCGATCCGAGCGTCGAGCCCCCACTGAGGAAGGAGAAGTGGCCTGGCTTGAGTTTCGATCCGAACGCCGAGCGTTCACTGAGAAGGGAGAAGTGGCCTGGCTCGAACTTCGATCCGAGCGTCAAGCCCCTACTGAGAAAGGAGAAGTGGCCTGGCTCGAGCTTTGATCCGAGCGTCGAGCCCCCTATTGAGAGGGAGAAGTGGCCTGGCTCGAGCTTCGATCCGAGCGCCGAGCGTTCACTGAGAAGGGAGAAGTGGCCTGGCTCGAACTTCGATCTGAGCGCCGAGCATTCACTGAGAAGGGAGAAGTGGCCTGGCTTGAACTTCGATCCGAGCGTCGAGCCCCCACTGAGAAAGGAGAAGGTGGCCTGGCTTGCATTTCTATCCGAGCGTCGACCCCTCGGTAATTAAGAGAAGGGGATCTTGGCTCGAGTTTCGATCCGAGCTCCGAGCCCCACATGTGAGAGGAGAAGACGGCGTGGTTCGAGCTTCTATCCGAGCGTCGACCCCTCTGTAAGGAAGAGAAGGGGAGTCTTGTATGGCTCGCGGTTTCATCCGAGCGTCGACCCTTCTGTTAGAGAGGAGGGCTTACTTGCTCACGATGTTATCCGAGCTCCGAACCCTCTGATGCACGGGTTCAGCAAGCCGTCTACTGCTACAGATGCACGGGTGCTATAGACTGCCTCTTCGAAAGTTCTTTTTCTAGGATCCATTTTGATTCCGCAAACCTGTTTGGATCGCTTTTTGGAAGACATTGATAATGGGTTGAACAGAAGTAAGCGGGAGATGAAGAACAGATCTAGACTCTTTAGTGAAGCCAAGAAACGAGACTGACGTGAAGTGGTCGTGTGGCTCGCGTTCTTATCCGAGATCCGAGCCCTTCTTGATAAGGTGAAGGCTGACTGGCTCGATATTCTATCCGAGCTCCGAACGGTGCCTGAGAGAGAAAGAGGTGACATGGCTCGAGTTTCCATCTGGGCTCTGAGCGTTTAGTTGAGAAGGGAGAAGGTGGCCTGGCTCGAGCTTCGATCCGAGCGTCGAGCCCCCTCTGAGGAAGGGGAAGTGGCCTGGCTCGAGCTTCCATTCGAGAGTCGAACCCCTACTGAGAAAGGAGAAGTGGCCTGGCTCGAACTTCCATCCGAGCGTCGAACCCTCTGACTTGGTAAAATTTTTTCAGTCTAGCAAGTAGGAAGGGGTAGTGGGGGTAATTTCATGCTTTTTTGCTGACGTCATGGCGCAAAGATCAATGCTTTCTTAGATCTTGGTGGCCGTTAGATCTTGTCAGATAGGATCCAATGGCTAGATCCTCTTTTGCGAAAATTGAGGAGTCGTTTTCCCCTTTAAAAACCCCCACCCCCTCTCATTTCTTTATTTTACATTCTCCCTCATCATTTTCAACTTTTAACTTAGGGCAGGCATTTCAATCGCTGTCGGCAGATTTTTCGCAGAAAACGTAACCTTCCACGCATCAGGTTAGTAATTCTCTTTTTAGAAATGTCGCGTACTCAGTCTGGATCCGAGACTAGTTCGTCTGGTCGCTCAGGGCAGGAGTCGGAATTGGAAACTTCCTCGTCCCTGGGTAAGTACCAGGTCAAAGAGGAGGTTTTCTCCGAACCTGGCTCCGAAGGCGACGATGACGTAGTCTTCATCGTGCAACCGCTGAGGTCTAGGAGGCCAGGGAAAGAGCCGATGGAAGAAGGTGGTGCGGACGAGGATAGTGAGGATGAGGACGAGGAGTCGGATAAGGACGTCGGTGGGGACGAAGAGGAGGGGGATGATGATGAGGAGGATGGTGATGATGATGAAGAGGGTGATGATGATGATGAAGAGGGTGACGAAAGAGAGCAGGTCAACATGGAGGGCGAGGGAGGAGAGGGTGTTGGTGCGCAGGAGGCCGGTCAGAGTATGCCGGAGGGGACAGCCGGGGTCAGAGAAGATCTACCTCCGTTACCCCCCCTGTCGACGCCCTCCCCCGAGCGTAAGCCTCGACCACGTCGGAAAAAGAGAGTCCTGATAATCCCTCAAAGTCCCTCTTCGCCTGACGAGAATGCGCCGAGGATGGGCCTTGATGTTCCGCCGGTTACCTTTCGGAATCCCGTGTCGATACGAATGTATCCTGACGATGTGAAGGACATTCAACCGATCCCTCCCGTGCCTGGGGAGAACACAAGGACGAAGATCCGTGCGGACACCACCCCGAGCATTTTGAGACCGGAGTACCTCAATATTATCAGGGCTGCTTACTACATTCTGAGGGAGTACGAGCTCCTACTACCGAGCCCGGGTATTCGTCCCACGACAGTGTTGGCTCCGGGTTATTGCATATTTCCAGAGGATGCCTTCATCTCGGGACTGAGGCTGCCTCTGCACCCTTTCGTAAAGACGGTCTTGAACTGGGCGGAGCTGTCCCCCATGCAGTACGGCCCCAACTCGTGGAAGCACCTCATCTGTTTCATCCTGAAGTGCCAAGAGAAGGGGGTGAGGCCGAGGCTTTCCTACTTTCAGGCCATCTTTAGTATTGGTTCGCTCGGAGATATTGAGGGCGTATTCTTCTTCACGCCGAGGCCGAACAAGAAAGTGGTGCACGGCCACCCAGATTCGATTAAGCTTTGGAGGGATAAGTACTTTGTTGTGAAGACCGAAGGGTCGTGGGACATTCCGACTCAGTGGAACTTCATGAAGCCGAAGCGCAAGCCTCCGAAGAGGAGCGAGTTAACTGCCAGGGAGTGGGGGAAGGTTGATGAGATAGTCGGGGGTCACAGCATCGCGTGGCCCCGGGTGACCGAAGTTCACCTAGCGAGGGCCGGACTGAGTCCCGCCGACCCTAGTATGTCTCTTTCCTTATTTTTCCATCTTTCTACCTTCGTGTTAACGTTTAGCCTTCCTTTCTTATCTTGTTGTAGGGATGTCGACACAACAGGCGCATGCCAAGAAGATTCTGCTCGCCGCGGCCGAGAAGACGAGACAGGAGAAGAAGAAGAAAGAAGAGCAGGATCGTCTTGCTGCCGAGAAGAGGAAGCTTTCTGCCCAGGTCCAGCAAGCCGGAGGGCCCTCCCAAGCACCTCCCCCAGCCCCAGAGGGGCAATCTCCAGCGAAGAAGTAAAAGAAGCATCATCAGCACCATTCCCATGCGTCGAGGTCGGCTCGAGACGCAGCGGGGGGCTCAGGGAAGACGGTCGAGGCCCCGTCGCAACAGCTTTCCCCCGTACGTCCGAGCGCTGCGGAGTTGGTGGGAAGGATGGCTACGATGCCCTTCGTCCCCGATTGGTCGATCCTGAAGGGGGACACTATTCTCGACGGACCCGTAGCGATGGAGTTCGTCTCGAAGGCCATTACCGAATGGGATGGAATGGCCTTGGCGGCGCAGACGGCCGACCAGGCCTATATGCGATGGGCCCAAGCCAACCTCTGGTAAGTCGGCCGAGGTCTTTCCGATTTTACTTGATTTGTAATTATCGCTAACTTTGATTCCTTTGTAACAGTCGATGCTCCACGGTCAGCACTTCCACAAGTGCCTGGAGAAGGAGATTCTATTCGAGCGGAAGCAGGAGGAAAAGTTCCTTCGGGAGCTGAACAAGGCGACGGACGAGTTGAAGGAGGCCCGGGACCAAGTGGCCGTTCACGAGGCCCAGCTAGACTCTCTGGACAAGATCCATAAGCAGGACCGAGAGGATCTGCTGAAGAAGGTTGCGGCCGAGGCGGCGGAGAAGGACTAGGCGAAGAAGGCCGTGGCGGACTTGGAGGGGGTCTTGGGGGAGACCTTGGTGGCGGCGCAGGACGAGGCTTATGAGCAGGCCAAGTCCCACTTCAAGTATATTTACCCCGAGTGCAACGTCGACCACCTCAGCTTCGGGTGGAACCCGGATTTGCCTCCGACCCCTGGTGGCGACGGCGCCGGTGATGGCGCCGGGGAAGACCAAGGTCACGAAGAGGTGCCACTCGACCCCCGAGAATAGATGTTTTTTTTTTATTCCTTTTTGATGTAAACGCCTTCGGCGGACTGGCCACCGTAAATTTTTGTATCGAAATTTTGAAATGGAATGAAATATAATTTTTGGGCCGACCTTCCAACATTTGCGTTTTTGTGACACTTGATTTTTCTTTTGGTAAAAGTTGGCTCGTCAACGAAAGTTGGCTCGGGACCGAGAGGCTGCCAAGAATTACTTTCTGAACAAGTCAAGAGAGCTCGGCCTAGAGGTGGCTCGTTTGAGAAAAATTGTAGCCGACAGGGACTGGTGGGTCATCGAGACGGACTGGTCGGTCTCGGGTACCTCTAGTGGGCGCTCGGCCTCCGAATTATTTCTTCGCGAGGCGTTCATGGAGAAAGAGTTGGAGGTCCGTCGGCTGAAGCTCATACTGGGTGCTGGTCTTGTTGAAGAGGCGAGCAACTCCACCCCAAGACGGTCGCTGCCGCTCTCGCCGGTCGAGGCCCAGCCGGATGACGCGGAGAGCTTGGTGGCCGGCGCGTCCTCCTTGGTCGGAATAGCATAGCATCATAGGAGCCCCGAATTCGAGTTCCCGGTCGAGTGTGAGAGTTGAGAGCCTTCTTTGTATTTGTACCTTCGTTCATTGAGTTGTAAGCAATGAGTAATGAATAAGATGATTTGTTCTCCGGAGCCTTGATTGCCTCGGATGCCGAGAGTAGTTGGTGTGAAATCTTCGAGGAGTCGCAATTGACGCGACTGCGTCAATAATTGTGTCGTTTCGCATTCCTAAGGATATTTATGGCGATGTTTTGCCTTCCGCCGTTTCACATTCCCAGGCATAATAAATGAGGCCTCAGTGGGCTATATAATCACCACTCCCTTTCAGTTTTCAATCAGTGAATCCTTCGACTCGGATGCCTGCCCATGGCGGGCGTCCAAAAAATATAAGATTTTCGAGCATCCCGGATCGGGGGCACACCGATCACCCTCGAACTATTCGGGGTTCAGGCCGTTAGGACCATGAGACCCCGGGTTGTTCGTTGGTGAGCGGTGGGCCGACCGATTGTTTGGGATGCTTTGGAGAGATCTGAAGCTTGGCGGCTCTTCTTCTGCCCGGGAACAATTCGGGGTTTTGGCCTCGTTCGAGCCGTAAACCCCGAGTTGTTCTTGGGTGACAGAAGGGTCGACTGACCAGTTTGAACAGAGAGAGCCGCGAGTCTTTGGCCCCCCTGCCATCCTCGAACAGTTCGGGGTTTTGGTTTTGCAAAAAGCCGTAAACCCCGAGCTGTTCGCGAGTGAGAGGGTGGCCAGTAATCCGACTCGAGGTTCGGGGCGTCTGCGGAAGGCGGACGCCTCAAACCTTAATAAGAATTTTTCCAACACGTGGTAAGGGAACGGGCGGTAGCAGCATTGAGGTCGCCGCCGAGCGTCATGGTCGCGGTGCCCTCGGAGAGGGCACCCGCCTTGCTCGGGGTCGATGCCGAGCTCTTGCACATGTTCTCTTGGAGAGACAGTGCGGGCGTGGCTGGCGGATGTCGCCTCGAGCATCGGTTGATGGCCTCCGAGGAGGCCAAACCGAGCGAGGGACGGATGCCGAGCCCCCATACCGGTGAGAAAGGCAATTGTAGGCGTAGCGCAGCGTCGCCGCCGAGCGTCAAGGTCGCGGTGCCCCTCGGAGAGGGCACCCGCCTTGCTCAGGGTCGACGCCGAGCTCCTGCACATGTTCTCTTGGAGAGACGGTGCGGGCGTGGCTGGCGGATGTGCCTCGAGCATCGGTTGATGGCGTCCGAGGAGGCCAAACCGAGCGAGGGACGGATGCCGAGCCCCCATACCGATGAGAAAGGCAATTGCAGGCATAGCGCAGCGTCGCCGCCGATTGTCAAGGTCGCGGTGCCCTCGGAAAGGGCACCCGCCTTGCTCGGGGTCGACGCCGAGCTCCTGCACATGTTCTCTTGGAGAGACGGTGTGGGCGTGGCTAGCAGATGTCGCCTTGAGCATCGGTTGATGGCGTCCGAGGAGGCCAAACCGAGCGAGGGACGGATGCCGAGCCCCCATACCGGTGAGAAAGGCAATTGCAGGCGTAGCGCAGCGTCGCCGCCGAGCGTCAAGGTCGCGGTGCCCTCGGAGAGGGCACCCGCCTTGCTCGGGGTCGACGCCGAGCTCCTGCACATCTTCTCTTGGAGAGACGGTGCGGGCGTGGCTTGTGGATGTCGCCTCGAGCATCGGTTGATAACCTCCGAGGAGGCCAAACCGAGCGAGGGACGGATGTCGAGCCCCTATACCGGTGAGAAAGGCAATTGCAGGCGTAGCGCAGCGTCGCCGCCGAGCGTCAAGGTCGCGGCGCCCTCGGAGAGGGGGAGGGCACCCACCTTACTCGGGGTCGACGCCGAGCTCCTGCACATGTTCTCTTGGAGAGACGGTGCGGGCGTGGCTGGCGGATGTGGCCTCGAGCATCGGTTGATGGCCTCCGAGGGGGCAAAACCGAGCGAGGGACGGATGCCGAGCCCCCATACCGGTGAGAGAGGCAATTGCAGGCGTAGCGCAGCGTCGCCGCCGAGTGTCAAGGTCGCGGTGCCCTCGGAGAGGGCACCCGCCTTGCTCGGGGTCGACGCCGAGCTCCTGCACATGTTCTCTTGGAGAGACGGTTCGAAAACATGTCTGGGCTCGTAAGGGAAGCATGTTTGGGTTCGCGATTTTATCCAAGTGCCGAGTCCAATGCTTGTAAGAGAAGCATGTTTGGGCTCGCGATTTCATCCGAGTGTCGAATCCTATGCTTTAAGAGAAGCATGTATGGGCTCGCGATTTCATCCGAGTGCCGAATCCTATGCTTTAAGAGAAGCATGTTTGGGCTCGCGATTTCATCCGAGTGTCGAATCCTATGCTTTAATAGAAGCATGTTTGGGCTCGCGATTTTATCCGAGTGCCGAGTCCTATGCATGTAAGAGAAGCATGTTTGGGCTCGCGATTTCATCCGAGTGCCGAGTCCTATGCTTGGAAGAGAAGCACGTTTGGGCTCGCGATTTTATCCGAGTGCCGAGACCCCAGCTTGTAAGAGAAGCATGTTTGGGCTCGTGATTTTATCCGAGTGCCGAGACCCCAGCTTGTAAGAGAAGCATGTTTGGGCTCGCGACTTTATCTGAGCACCGAGTCCTATGCTTGTAAGAGAAGCATGTTTGGGCTTGCGATTTTATCCGAGCACCGAGACCGCGAGGTGTTCTTTATTGGTTTTCAAGGTTTGGAATTATGAGCTTGTTTTGAGAAAGCTGACATGTTTACAATATATGCTTTTTACAAATAAGTCTAGGCACGACGTGCCGTTTACAGGACTTTACAAAAGACTAGGCACAACGTGCCAATTACGATCGTTACATTTTACATGGAGGCTACTCTCCTAAGAACTTGATCAAGTGTTCCGCATTCCAGGGCCTCTTGACGGGCTTGCCGTCGGTGTCGGTCAGGCGATAGGTACCCGATCGTACGACCTCTGAAACCTTATAAGGGCCCTCCCAGTTTGGTGCCAACTTCCTTTTCTGGCCGGGGTTAGATACCGCCAGTTTCCGGAGGACAAGATCTCCGAGTGCAATGTTTGTTGGGCGCACCTTCTGGTTGTAGAACCTCTCGATTCTTTGCTGGTAGATGTTCCTTCTGATGGCCGACTTCTCCCTGACCTCGTCTATGAGGTCCAGGTCGGCTCGTAGTTGTACGGAGTTGCTTGCTTCATCGAAAGCCATGATCCGGGGAGAGGGGATACCTATTTCCAGTGGAATGACGGCCTCGGCGCCGTATGTTAGGTTGAAAGGTGACTCCCCCGTCGGGATTCTTTTTGTTGTCTGGTGGGCCCAGAGAACGCTTGGCAGTTCGTCGACCCATAGCCCCTTGGAGGAATTATCGAGTCGCTTCTTGAGTCCGTCGAGGATCTGACGATTCGCGTTATCTGCCTGTCCGTTGGACTCGGGATGGCATACTGAAGAGAAGCGCTGCTGGCTACCGAGGTCTTTGCAGAACTTGCGGAAATGCTTGCCAGCGAACTGGGTCCCGTTATCCGTGACGAGCACTTGGGGGATCCCGAACCGACATACAATGTGCTTCCAGAAGAATTGTTGAGTCTGCTGCTCGGTGATCGTAACTAATGGCTCCGCCTCGATCCATTTTGTGAAGTAGTCGATTGCAACTATAAGAAACTTTCGTTGCCCCGTCGCCTTTGGAAAGGGGCCTACCAGATCCATCCCCCACATTGCAAAGGGGGTCGGACTGGCCATGGACCGCAGGTTTGCTTGCGGAACCCTTTTGATGGGTGAGAATCTTTGACAGGGGCCACACTTCTTGACAAGGGTCAGAGCATCCTGCAACATGGTGGGCCAGTAGTACCCGTGGTTCAAAGCCTTTCGCGCGAGCGAGCGACTTCCCATATGACATCCGCCGATCCCCTCGTGTAATTCCTTGAGAGCATACCTGGCTTCATCGGGAGTGAGGCAGCGGAGATAGGGTCGACCATCCGAGGTAGTGTAGGACCTCTTGAAGAGTGTTGAGTCGATCATTGTGAACCTTTCCGCTCGGGCCCTGACCCTTCTTGCTTCGGCTCGGTCTTCGGGGAGCTCTCCCTTGACGAGAAATCGTCTAATTAGTGTGGTCCAGTCTTCGGGGGGAGCTCCGTCTTCAATGCACAAGACCTCCGGCACGTCGATGCTTGGTTTTAGCATGACTTCGATCAGGACCGTGCGGTCGAGACCTTCGAAGGAAGAAGAAGCCAGTTTTGACAAGGCATCGGCCTGGACATTCTGTTCCCTGGGGATCCGCAAAACAGCCGATTCGTCGAAGGACGCCAGTAGGCGTTGAACTACAGCTCGGTACCGGACCATGCGATCATCACGGGCCTCGTACTCCCCGGTGATCTGGTTGACCACGAGCTGGGAGTCGCTAAAAGCCCTGATCTGCTTGGCTCCGGCCTGATGAGCTAGGGTGAGCCCGGCGATCATTGCTTCGTACTCGCCTTCATTGTTGGAGGCCGGGAAGTTGAGGCGGAGGCAGTATTGTAGAAGGAAACCGTTTGGGCCTCGCAGGATGATGCCCGCTCCGCTGCCTGCCTCGCAGGAGGAACCATCGACGTAAACTTCCCACGTCTGGTCGCTTTCCTGGCTTGCAGGGTGCTCGGAGATGGTGCACCCCGTAATGAACTCTGCGAGCGCCTGCCCCTTGATGGCTGTTCTGGGTTGGTAGCCAATGTCATACTGGTTGAGCTCGATCGACCATTTCACGAGTCGGCCCGAGCTTTCTGGTTTGTAGAGTACGGCCTTCAGGGGTTGGTCCGTCAGTACCTGGACAGAATGAGATTGAAAATAGGGGCGGAGTTTTCGCGAGGCCATGACCAGGGCATACGCTACCTTCTCCATCCGAGAGTACCTGGTCTCGGCATCGAGCAGGACCTTGCTGACGTAGTACAGAGGCTTCTGTGATCCCTCCTCCTCCCGAACGAGAACGGCGCTGAGCACCTTCTCCGAGGCTGATAGGTAAAGCCAGAGCGGCTCTCCTGGTTCGGGCTTGCTGAGGAGTGGAGGGTTTGCGAGGTACTCCTTCAATTGGGCGAAGGCCTCTTGCTGTTGGACTCCCCATTCGAACGCACCAGTGCCGCGCAGGGCTTTGAAGAATGGAAGAGACTTCTCTCCAGACTTGGAGAGGAAACGGCCGATGGCCGCCAGTCTCCCCGTCAGTCGCTGGACTTCTTTGATGTTCCTGGGAGGAGCCATGTCTAGGATTGCTTGGATTTTCTCAGGGTTCGCTTCGATCCCCCGTTGGCTGACAATAAAGCCAAGGAACTTTCCCGCGGAGACGCCGAAGGCGCATTTGCTCGGGTTGAGCCTCATATTATGGGTCCGAAGTACCCCAAAGGCCTCCTCCAGATCGGCTACGTGGTCCTCCCCCCGCTGGCTCTTGACGAGCATGTTGTCTACGTACACCTCCATATTGCGCCCGATTTGCTCCTTGAAGACCCGGGTGACGAGCCTCTGATAAGTGGCGCCGGCATTCTTCAGCCCGAAGGGCATGACCCTGTAGCAGTAGAGCCCCTGGTCTGTAACGAAGGACGTCTTGGCGATGTCGGGAGGGAACATGCGGATCTGGTTGTAGCCTGAAAACGCGTCCATAAAGGACAGGAGCTCGTGACCCGATGTTGCATCGATAAGAGCATCGATTCTGGGGAGAGGGAATGGATCCTTCGGGCACGCTTTGTTGAGATCCGTGAAATCTATGCAGATCCTCCAGCTCCCGCTCGCCTTCTTGACCATGACGACGTTCGCCAACCACTCGGGGTAGCTGACCTCTTGGATGAAGCGCGCGGCCAGGAGCTTGTCGACTTCTGCATTAACTGCCTGTTGTCGCTCTGGCGCGAACTTACGTCGCTTTTGGACCACCGGTTTCGAGCCGGGGATCACGCTGAGTTTATGCATGATGAGCTCCTCGGAAATACCGGGCATGTCAGATGGCTTCCAGGCGAACAGATCGACATTACGCCGAGTGCAGGTGATGAGGTCGGATTTAAGGCGGGGTGCGAGGGAGCGACTTACTCGAAATTGTTTCGATGAGTCCCCTGTCTCGAAGGAGACATCCTCCAGCTCGTCTGCCGACTCTAGCTCTGGCTGGGTCCTTTGGGGCTGCATCTCCACGGCGTCGAGGGGAAACACTCCGCTTCCTATTGCTGTCATATAACAAGAGCAAGTGGCTTCCTGGTTCCCCCGGACCACCCCTACCCCGGTACTGGTAGGGAACTTCATCTTCTGGTGGTAGGCCAAGGCGACAGCCTGGAGAGAGCAGAGGCCCGGACGACCGAGTATGGCGTTGTAGGCTGCCTTGACGTTGACAACCATGAAGTCCATGGACTCGGTTCTCCAGTTTGGGGCCGTACCCGCCGTGACGACCAGTGTGACGATCCCCTCGATCGTCACCGGAACTCCAGAGAATCCGTGTAGTGTGAACCCCGCTGGCTTGAGTTTGCTACGGGGCAGCTTTAGGTTCTGGAAAGCTTCGAGGAACAGAATGTTGACCGAACTTCCGTTATCTACAAGGATTCGCCGAGCATCAAAATTTGCCATGCTGAGATTGATCACGAGGGCGTCGCAATGCGGGAGCCGCACCCCCTCCAGGTCGTCACCTGAGAAGGAGACAGGGAGTGGTTGAATTTGAGGGGGGGAGGTCCTTGGACGGCGTTGACATCCCGGATGAACGCCTTGCGAGAAGTGTTGGATTCCCCTCCCATGGGCCCCCCGTGGACGCAGTGCAATACGGCTTGGCCATCAGGCTCGTCAAGCTCATGCTCTCGCTCGGGGAGCTGCAGGGGAGCTCGAGGAGGAGGTGGGGTTCTCTTGTTCCTCGTGTCCCTCGGCCCCCGAGCGTCGTCCCGCTTGTACTCCCAGAGGTACCCTTGCTGAATGAGGGCCTCGATTTCGTCTTTCAGGGCACGGCAGTGATCCGTGTCGTGCCCGTTGTCTCGGTGGAAGCAGCAGTAGAACCGTTGATCCCTTTTCTTGCTAGTGTTGTTGGACGGTCGAGGGGGATACTGAACGAGGTCCCTGTCCTCGATTGCCAGGAGTATGGAGGACACATTTTGGGTGAGTGGGGTATACCTCTCGAAGCGAGGGACCGGCGGTACTTTCTTCATGGTGCCCACGTCCCTGGGAGCCTTTTTAGAAGGCTCGACTTCCTCGGCCTTCCGCTTTCCTTTTCCGGGTACTTCCCTGGACTCATCTGGGTTTAGGGCCTCCTCCGCCCTGATGTATTTCTCAACCCTGTTGAGGAGGTCGGGAAAATCGGTGGGAGGCTTCTTCGCCAAAGAGGCTTTCAGCTGCCCATGACGGACGTTATGCCGAAATGCCACGGAGGCGACGCCCGGGTCGAGAGAGGAGACTGACCTCGCCTCTGCTGTGAACCTCCGGACGAACGCCCGAAGTGATTCTCCTTCCTTCTGTCTGAGTCCAAGTAGGGAAGCACTTGTCTTCTCGGCCATCTGGCTGGTGACAAAGTGGGCGAGGAAATTGCCTTCCAACTGGTCGAATGAGTAGATGGAACCGGGCGTCAGTTTGGAAAACCATTCGCGAGCCGGACCCCGGAGGGTGGCAGGGAAGGCTCGACATAGCAGGGGATCCGAAGCGCTGTGAATCATCATGAGGGTTTTGAAACCCTCCATGTGATCAGCAGGATCTCCCTCGCCGTCGTAGGTCTCAAACTGAGGTGGTCGAAAATTCCGAGGTATTGCTGCTTGGAGAATGAGGGCAGAAAAAGGGGGTCGGACAGGTCTGTACCCCTGAGCCGCTCCTTGGCCGCCATCGCCTATGTGATCGAGGCAATTTTCCATTTCTTGGAGGTGCCTTAAGAGTTCGCCGTCGTCCTCCAGCGTGTTTGTCAAGGGGCGGGACACACTTGCCTCGGCGTCCGACCTGGTTCGGGAATGGCGGGCTTCTTCTCTGGGGGCCCATCGGAGAGCCCCGAGAATTTCTCTGCGGAAGTCCTGGAACTCCTGCTGAGTGACTGGAGCTCCCTCGGCTCGGACTGGTTGGACCGGAGGTTGCCTTCCGACTCGGCTGAGTGCTGGCCTCCGTTCTTCTGGCGGTGGTCTAGGATGGTTCGAGGCCGAGTTGGAAGCGGCCCTCCCCCCACTGCGACTAACCTGCCGGTTGGTGATTACACTTCGTAGGTCGGGCTGGACTGTACGGGTGGCGCTCCGCTGGGATCCCTAGTGGGAAGCCCTGTGCTTTGATGCGCGTGGCCCGGCATTGTCATTTGGTTGGGGTGTGTCCCGTCGGTTGACGGAGGACGCAACCCCCTTGCCTTTGGAGGCCATGGGAGTTCGGCTGTCGAGCTACCTTGGCGGTCGGACTCGGGTCGGCTTCCGAAGTAGTTGTTTCCCACAGACGGCGCCAACTTGATGCGGTTAGTTTCTGGGAGACGTATGGATGCACCAGGTGTGAGTTCTTACTCGATTTGTATTTGAAGGAGAAAGCTACTAGTCAGACGACCCTCGGCCGGCCGGGCGGCACCTGCGACGGGCTTGGAGTGAGGTGGATGTCTGGGCTCGGATCCGAGGTCTCGTGTACCTGCAGACGGTCTAGAAACACCAGGATTGGTTCCGGTGGCAGACCCTCCGACGATCTAGTCAGTCACTTAAGATATAGCAACAGTAACTAGGGTTTTGTGGAGAAAAGATTGATTACCTGTAAACAGGGGGGAGGGTCTGGTATTTATAGAGGAAGCCAATCGGGTCCAGACCCGTTTGGGGCTGGGCCGGACCCGGTTACCCGCATGGCTGAAGCAGTGGAAAAGCCGGGCGGTATAGGGCTGACGTGGCAGATGCCGGAGCGGTTTCCGGGCTGACGTGGCAGAGCTCCGGGCGGTTTTCCGGTGCTGACGTGGCAAATCAGAAGGATCAGATGGTGCGCGCATCTCTGAGGGGATCTAGTGGTCCAGGAAGGGCCATGCTATTTCTGACCCATATCAATGACAATTTTGAAAATAGCAAATAGCAAAAAAGCTGCAGTAGTCTATAGTCAAAATTTGGGTTTTTTTGGACGAAACGAAAGATGATATATCGTTTGAAGATCTGCGTAATTTTTTTTAAAAAAATATTGTGAAGGATGACAGATGATCTGCCGTCTCGAAATTATAAAAAAAATAAAATAAAACGTGAAGGACAGCACATGATGTGTGCCGTCCAACACATTTGAAATTTTTTTATTTTTATTTCTATCTTCACAAACGGAAGATGATCTTCCTATTTTTGTTTTTTTGTTTTTAATAATCCGGATGGGATATCATATTCCGTCCAACCATTTACCAAAAAAAAATCAGATGAGACGGTATATCATCTACCGTCCGACTTCTAAACGGTAATGTTATTTAAAAACAAATTTTCATGTACATTCTAATCGCCATATAAATATATATGAATAGAAGCGGAAGCGATAAAATGAAATCGATAATCATACCTCCAGCCATTGCCGTTTGAAGCCTCTTGATGTTGTCAATCTAAATTTTGGTTCCAAATCCTCCTTTCTCACTTTTAGATGGTGTATATCAGAATTGTATGAGAGAGAGTAGATTTGGTGACCTTTTTTCATCCTTTTATACTACTCTAGCCATCATAGAGTAGTTATCATAATTGCAAATAGTGGGTGGTTTCCTAAATGAGGGGAGAGAATCATGGGGAAGTTGTTTTGATCAGTTGCAACTTCCCATTTAAATGGATCACATATGGGGAAGTTGTTTTGATCAGTTGCAACTTCTTATTTAAATGAATCACATATTTGTCCACATAATTAATTAATCAAATTAATTAGATTTGATTAAGTGGAAAATAAATAAAACGTCTAACATTCTCCTACTTGATCCATTTAACGAGAGAGACTCCGTATACGAATCATGGCGACTAATTCTCTTTAAGAGCAAGAATTAATTTTCCATGTATCACAATATACTTAGTCTTTCACCACCCACACTTAACTTAATGAGTAGACCATATGTTTACTCTAGGTCAAACATAATGATATTTCTCAACAAAATAACCAAAATAAGTATGTACATAATTCCGAATGAGAAATATCCAACTAAATGAAAGTTTCAGACAAACATAATGAATGTGCTACATAATGGAACCAAGTCTCATCCTGATTACATGATCCTTGAATCCTTTAACATGCATGTCTTTAGTCAAGGGATCAGCTATCATCAATTCAGTGTTAATGTGCTCAATGATCACTTTCTTTTCCTGCACACGTTCCTTTACGGCTAGATATTTTATGTCGATGTGTTTACTTCGACTTCCACTCTTATTATTCTTAGTCATAAAGACAGCAGCTGAATTGTCACAATACATTCTTATCGGTCGGCTAATAGAGTCAACAACTCTTAGCCCAGATATGAAACCTTTCAGCCATACACCATGTGAGGTAGCCTCTAAACAAGAAACGAACTCAGCCTCCATCGTAGAAGTGGCTGTCAAGGTCTGCTTGGCACTCCTCCAGGATATAGACCCGTCAGCTAGAATGAACACATATCCTGATGTGGATTTACGTGAATCACTGCAGCCACCAAAGTCAGAATCGGAGTAGCCTACCACCTCAAGACTATCAGTTCGCCTATACATAAGCATGTAATCCTTAGTACCCTTAAGGTACCTCATTACTTTCTTCGCAGCATTCCAGTGATCGATGCCTGGGTTACTCTGACATCTTCCTAATACTCCAACGGTATATGAAATATCGGGTCTAGTACAGACCTGAGCATACATAATGCTACCAACAGCTGAAGCATATGGAACATTTTTCATTCGTTCCCTTTCAATGTCATTCCTGGGGCATTGGTCCAAACTGAACCGATCACCTTTCACAATGGGTGCTGCACTTGGTGAACAATCTTTCATACCGAATCTTTCTAAGACTTTGTTTATATAGGCCTCTTGAGACAAACCCAAAATGCCTCGAGATCTGTCTCTATGGATCTTTATGCCAATGACATAAGATGCCTCGCCCATATCTTTCATATCAAAGTTACTTAAAAGAAATTGTTTCACCTCATATAGCAACCCTTTATCATTGGTTGCTAGCAAAATATCATCCACATATAACACAAGGAAACAGATCTTGCTCCCACTGACCTTAAGGTATATACATTGATCCATAACATTTTCTTCGAACCCAAATGAAGTAATCACTTTATGGAATTTCATATACCATTGTCGGGAAGCCTGTTTCAACCCGTATATGGATTTATTAAGCTTACAAACCAAATGCTCACCCTCTTTAGAGAAGAATCCTTCAGGTTGTTTCATATAAACCTCTTCCTCTAAATCACCATTAAGAAATGCCGTTTTCACATCCATTTGGTGTAGCTCAAAATCAAAATGAGCTACTAATGCCATCACCACCTGGAAAGAATCTTTCTTTGATACAGGAGAGAAAGCCTCGTTTTAATCGATTCCTTCCCTTTGAGTGAACCCTTTGGCAACAAGTCTAGCTTTATGTCTCTCGATGTTGCCATGCGAGTCTTTCTTTTTTTTAAAGACCCACTTGCATCCAATGGCCTTTTTAACCATTTGGCAACTCGACAAGATCCCAAACTCGGTTAGATGCCATAGAGTCCATCTCATCTTTCATGGCATTCATCCATAAGTTTGAATCTGTAGAACTTATGGCTTGTGAAAATGACACTGGATCATCGACGGCTCCAATATTATAATCCGATTCTTGCAGATACACTAAATAGTCACCAGAAATAGTTGATTTCCTTGTTCTAGTTGATCTCCTCAATGGAACTTGTTCATCTTCACGATGAACTGTTTGTTCCTCATTACCATCATGATCTATTAGATTGTTGTCAACTTGTGGAACCTCAATAGTTGTCTGTCTAACACGCAATTCAGCTTGAGGTGCGTGAATGACAATCAACTTGTCACTTGAAACAGTGGGTGGAAGTTGATCATAATCCTTTTCAGGAACAATGTCCTGAAATTGATCACTCCCACTAATCAAGTCATTCTCAAGAAATTTAGCGTTTCTTGATTCCACAATCCTGGTACTATGAGACGGACAATAGAATCTATAACCCTTAGACCTTTCAGCATATCCAATGAAATACCCACTAATGGTCCTTGGATCTAGCTTCTTCTCTTGTGGGTTGTACACTCTTACTTCAGACGGGCATCCCCAAATGCGTACATGTTGCAAACTCAGTTTCCATCCTTTGAATAGCTCAAAAGGCGTCTTTGAGACGACCTTGGCAGGAACCCGGTTTAATATGTACACTGCCGTCTTAAGAGCTTCTACCCATAAAAATAATGGAAGTTTAACATTACTCCTTATACTTCTCACCATGTCCATTAAAGTTCGATTTCTTCTTTCTGCTACACCATTCTGATCTGGAGAACCAGGCATGGTGTATTGGGCAGCAATCCCATGCTCTTGAAGAAATCTTGCAAATAGACCTGGTGCTTGTCCGTTCTCGGTGTATCTACCGTAGGTACTCTCCACCTCTATCTGATCTCACAATCTTAATGTGCTTATCACATTGTTTCTCTACTTCAGCCTTAAACAATTTAAAGGCATCCAAAGCTTCGTCTTTAGAACGTAGTAAGTAAAGATACATATATCGTGAATAATCATCTATGAAGGTGATAAAGTACTTCAGATCATTAGCATTCATGTCTGGATAACAAATATCCGTGTGTATGATCTCTAATAGGTTTGAACTCCTTTTGGCACCAATTTTGTGTTTGTTAGTTTGCTTTCCCTTAATGCAACCAACACAAGTATCGAAAATGGGAAAGTCTAAAGTACCAAGTACCCCATCCTTTACCAATCTCTTAACTCTCTCAATGGAGATATGTCCCAATCTCTGGTGCCACAAAATAGAAGAGTCATCATTTATAATACATCTTTTAAACCCAGTATAAACATGCATAGAACTATCAGTGATATCATTTTGCAAACAAAGACGATATAAACCATCAGACAAAATACCATATCCAATAACTTCAGAATTTCTGAAAATACTGAAACCAGAATCTGAAAAACTAAAGGAAATTCCCAAAGGTACAAGTCTTGAAACTGAAATCAAGTTTCTAGTGAAACCTGGTACATAAAATGTCTTTTCTAAATGCAAACTAAAACCACTACTTAAAATTAAACTGCATGTCCCAACAGCCTCCACATGTGAACTGATTTGACTACCCGAATAGATGTAGTGTTCACTTCCCATTGGTTTCCTTAGGTTTGTCATACCCTGCAAGGTATTCGAAACATGGATTGTAGTACCAGAGTCAATCCACCATGTATTATAATTAATATTAACCATATTAGATTCATAAACAAACGCTAGAAAATTACCTTTCTTCTCAAGCCAAATCTTAAACTTCATGCAGTCTTTCTTCATGTGTCCCTTCTTTTTACAAAAGAAACACGTAGACTCCTTCTTTATGCCTTGGTTTGCTGAAAGCCTTCCCTTTCCCTTTTCCTTAATGTGATCCTTTCTCTTCTTTGAAGAAGAAGCAGTAGTAAGGTTCACCTTTTCTCCCTCTTCCATCCTCAATCTGCCCTCCTCTTGAACACACATGGTCATAAGTTCATTAATTGACCATTTATCCTTATGTGTATTATAAGAGATCTTAAAAGGGCCATATTGTGGAGGGAGAGTGCACAAAATGAAATGTACTAGGAAAGATTCAGACATGGTAACTTCCAAATCCTTAAGTTGGGCCGCAATATCCCTCATGCGCATGATATAATCACGCACACACTTAAACTCATTGTGCCTCATGGATGAAAACTTCATAATTAAGGTGCTAGCAAGAGCTTTGTCAGAATTTACAAACTGCTCATCAATGGCTTTAAGGAGATCTTTAACCTTAGTATGCTGATCGACAGAACCCCGAATGCTAGCACAAAGTTTGGTCTTTATGAACATAACTGAGAGGCGATTAGATCGCTCCCACTTTTCATAAAGACCAACGGTAACTGGAGTGCTAGTCTCAGTTATACTAGGGGGTTCGTCTTTCCGAATAGCATAGTCGATATCCATCCACCCCAATTGCAGAAGCACTCTTTCTTTCCACACCTTATAGTTATCACCCTTTAATTCAGGAATGGCACAATTGACATCAGAAATGTTCACGGATAAAATTGCTGCAAAAAAAATATATATATATACATACATGCTTGTAAACAAAATTTTTGAGACTTAACTTTATCATGTTTTACCAATGCAAATCATGAATGAAAATATGAATCTAGTGACATAAAAGCTGCCTGTGGGCTAAACTCTTACTCAAATTAGATTCATAACTGTATGATGAAACTATTAAACCATATTCATTCCTTAATTCCTGTGGGTAGATTAAGGAACATAATTCAATATTTCACCCTAATTAATCATACAAAATATAATAAAATTTCCTGTGGGCATATTTCATCATATTACATATGATTAATTACAAATTAATGTCTAGTTTCCATATGTGATTTCATAAGAAGTTTTAAATAACTAGAGATGCTGTGGCTACACTCTAATTACTAAAATTAACAAATCACTCGACATATTACTTTAATATTTTGATCATGTACAATTTTAATGGCCATAACATTTTTAACTAGTTATTTCAAAACAATACTAAAGTTTTTCTAGTTCTAACAAAATAACATGATCTCAATTAATCACAAAATCAGTATTGCTTCATAACTATATTTTCGATTTAGCAAAGAAACCAATAGCATAGGCTTGGGCTCGGTTTATGGGCCTGGGTTGAGGGAAACGAGAAGATCGAAAAAGCGTGACGAGGATTCCTAAAGAGCACGGCCGATCCTCAAGGCCGATCAAGGTCGTCCTAACTCAAAATCGCGGACGACCCCTGCCCTCATGGTCCGTTCACAATCGGACCATTACCCTTTAAGGCCTCCACTTGGATTACAAGCTTGCGTTACCAAGCTCGGCTAGGCTCCATTAACCAAAAAAAAACCGAAATTTAGCACAAATTTAGGCAAAACCCAACAAAAGATGAATCTTTCAAACCCAGTAAAGATTCAACACGGGAAATCAACAATAGGAGAGTAAGGTTTAAAATCTTCCTTAGATTTCACAGACGTTTCTTTTGTGAAATGAAACAACAAGCAAGGCAGAGATAAGTTTTTTGCTCTGATACCAAATGTTATTTAAAAACAAATTTTCATGTATATTCTAATCGCCATATGAATATATATGAATAGAAGCGGAAGCGATAAAATGAAATTGATAATCATACCTCTAGCCATTGCCGTTTGAAGCCTCTTGATGTTGTCAATCTAAATTTTGGTTCCAAACCTTCCTTTCTCACTTTTAGATGGTGTATATCAGAATTGTATGAGAGAGAGTAGATTTGGTGACCTTTTTTCATCCTTTTATACTACTCTAGCCATCATAGAGTAGTTATCATAATTGCAAATAGTGGGTGGTTTCCTAAATGAGGGGAGAGAATCATGGGGAAGTTGTTTTGATCAGTTGCAACTTTCCATTTAAATGGATTACATATGGGGAAGTTGTTTTGATCAGTTGCAACTTCCCATTTAAATGGATCACATATTTGTCCACATAATTAATTAATCAAATTAATTACATTTGATTAAGTGGAAAATAAATAAAACGTCTAACAGGTAAATCATGTTCCGAAATTCAAAATATGGAAAAAGCTAAATTCGTTGTCAAATTTGGTTGTCTACTGTTCACTTCTTATCCAAGAAATGGGTACTTGGCCGACGACTGCAGCTGATTTTTGGCTAAATTATTTATTTTTTGGATAATTGGCCAACGAGTACAGATGCTCTAATGCTGACAGTCAATGGGTATATCAAGAAAGTAAATGCTTTTTCAGCAATCAGAGCTATAGGAATTATAGCATTCAACTGGTAAATCAATTACCTTCAGTAATTGTACTACGTCCCTCAGATCCCTTCATCAATCATATTACCTTCCCTCCTACCGTTTGCAGGTTCCTGGAGATGAGCTAAAATGGGTTCGCCGCTGTGCAGATGATGATCTCGTTGCAATTGCTTCTCAAAATGGGAAAGTAATTGTCAACTCTTGCAACACAGTAAGTTATATCATACAAGATAATTGTTCCAAGCTGATCACCGACGGCGTCGGCGATGATTGGAGCTCTCCTTCTGGGCATCTCAATCCACTATCGAGTTGCGATAATGGAGACACGAGAGGAGAAGAGGATGAACAAAGTTTCAAGATTTCATTCATGAACAAATGAGTACAGGGTTGGGGTTTTTTATGTAAAGAAGACACGGCTAATGCACGTGTTCACACAGGCCGTTAGGCCATTATAAAATGGGCCCCACACTCCAGCACCCAACCGAACAATGTCAGTTGTCTTAACAGCTGGAGAACCGTTGGGTTTTTTACAAAAAAACCCATGAAAGACTCAAAATTCACCAACGACTGATACAACTGATACTTATACATCTGATACACTACTTTATCCATCTTCTCCTGTGATAGTTCTAACAATCTTCTCCATTAGACTCCTGTGCCAACTTCATTCGATCCCTGAGCTGGATCAGTACACCCCCCTTGAAAAGGCAATTCCAAGGAGTTGCAAAACTCAGGAAATCGCCAGTAGATGTCCCAATAACGCTCCTACGTAGCATCTGCAACCTCAGAATGTTTCCATTGTATAAGAATTTCTGATACAGCAATACCCCTGTTGGGAACCATACGCCTAGCCAAAACTTGACCTGGTTGAGGAGATTCTTCCACAAAATAAGTTGGTAATGCAGAAGGAGATGCTGCGACAGTACCATTACGACTAACATGAGCTTTTAACTGTGAAATGTGGAAAACATTATGGATTCGTGCGTCTGCAGGAAACCTGAGGCGATAAGCTACTGCACCCACCCTTGCAATAACTTCGTAAGGGCCATAAAACAATGGAGAAAGCTTATGAATGCGATGACCCCCAATTGAAACCAGCTTATAAGGTTGAATTTTCAAAAACACCCAACTGCCCACTGTGAACTCCTTATCAAGTCTGTGCAGATTGGCTTGAGACTTCATTCTCTCTTAGGCAAGCACCAGATTATCTTTCAAAAGCCTCAATGCATCATCTCTGGAGAGAAGAGTATCTTCTACTGCTTGTACTCTTGCGGTTTTTGGTATATATGTTAACAAAGTGGGTGGAGGCCGACCAAAAACAGTATGATAAGGAGAGATTTGGGTTGAACTGTGAACATGGGTATTATAACAATAGGCAGCCCAATCCAACCACTCCGACCAAGCTTGAGGTTTATAAGCTGTGAAGCACCGTAGATAGGTTTCCAAGACCCTATTAACAACCTTAGTTTGGCCATCCGATTGCGGATGAAACACTGTGCTCATACACAGTTTTGTTCCCTACAAGGCCATGAGCTCCTTCAAAAATTTGAAGTAAAAATTGCATCTCGAACCCTCACAATGCTCTTGGGTAAACCATAGAGCTTAATCACATGATGGAATAGAGCAACAACAACCCCCCTTGCTGTGTAAGGGTGTCGAAGAGGAATAAAGTGACAAAATTTCGACAATCTATCTATGACCACCAAGATTGTAGTGTACCCTGCACTTTGTGGCAACCCCTCAATAAAGTCCATGCTCAAATTATCCCAAATATGCTCTGGTATAGGAAGAGGTTGGAGTAAGCCTGCAGGTGAAGTACTCATATACTTATTTCTCTGACATTCTTCACAGGAGCGGATGAATTCCTTTAAATCCTTCTTCATACCTTGCCAAAATACCAACTGCTTCAACTGGTGCCATGTTTTATCTACTCCCATGTGTCCCCCATGAGGTGTGCAATGTACCTCTTCCAAGAAAAAGTGCTTTGCAGTAGAATTAGGATAATACAGTCTTTAAAATAATAAACTCCCTCAACCAGTGCAATCCTATCATCCTTCTCTGTGACCAATTTTTGTTGGAGTTCTTCATAATATGGGTCAGTAGTGACTTGTTGCTTCACTAGGAACAGCCAAGTAGGTTGCACTACTGTGATAGAGGCCAAATTAGCTTCTTCCTACTTTTCAAACTGCCTCGAAAGACAATCAGCAGGAACATTATCTCTACCCTTCTTATACTCAACAACAAAATGATATCCATGGAGTTTCATCAGCTACACATGCTCAGCTTCCGTATATAGCCTTTGCTCTAGGAGATATTTCAATGGTTTATGGTCGGTACGAATAATAAAGCTCCTACCCAACAATACTGCCTCCATTTCTTAACGGCTAGGAGAATAGCTAACATTTCTTTTTCATAAGTAGATAGAAGTCTGCATTTACCTTTAAGCTCATGACTCAAGTAAGCAATAGGGTGTCTTTGTTGAAGAAGCACGGCATCCAATCCACAGCCGCACGCATCACATTCTAGCTCAAATGGAATGGTAAAATTTGGTAGTTGAAGAACAGTGGGAGAAGATAAAGCCTGCTTCAATTGATCAAAAGCACCCTGAGCCTTATCTTGCCAACAAAATGCACATTTCTTAGTTAATTTCACCAGAGGCCATGCTATGGAACTATATTTGGCTATAAATTTGTGATAATACCCTGTGAGACCAAGGAACCCCCCCAGAGCTTTCAATGTTGTAGGAATTGGCCATTCTTGAATAGCTCGAACCTTCTCTTGATCCACTGCAACCCCATGTGCAGAGACCACATGTCCCACGTACTGAACTTCACCCACTCCAAAAGAGCATTTGCTGAGTTTGGCATATAACTGGTTATCAACAAGGATTTGCAACACTATAGATAGATGTTGTACATGAGAAGCCAAGTCTCTACTGTACACTAATATATCATCGAAGAAAACCAAGACATACTTCTGTAAGTGAGGCTTGAAAATGGAATTCATGAGAGGTTGGAAAGTCGATGGAGCACTAGTTAATCCAAATGGCATAACAAGGAACTCATAATGCCCTTCGTGAGTTCGAAATGCTGTTTTGGGCACATCTTCTGCACACATTATTTGGTGATACCCACTGCACCATGGAGCTCATCAAGTAGCTCATCAATAACAGGTATTAGAAATTTATCTTTTACTGTCACCTCATTTAAAGCCTTATAATCGACGCACATACGCCAACTACCATCAGGTTTCTTCACCATAACTATGGGTAAGGAATAGGGACTATGACTTGGTTGTATCACTCCTGATTCCAACATTTCCCTAATCAGTTTTTCAATCTCATTTTTCTGGTGCCAAGGGTGTCTATAGGGTCGTAAGCTCACTGGTTTACTTCCTGGAAGAAGAGTGATGGTATGGTCACAGCTACGATGTGGAGGGAGACCCATGTCTTCCTTGAACACTACTGCAAACTGATCTAATGCCTGCTGTAGAGGAAGAGGAATGCTTACTTTGCTCATATTGCTATCGGATACATTCGGAGTCCCAGCCATCTGCAGAAACCAACCACTCTTAACTTGTAGGAGTGCTTTGGTTATACCTTTAGGTGTGGAGAGTTCCATATCCGAAGGAGTAATTCCAAGCAAAGTTCTCTCTTGTTCATTCAACCTAAACTTCAGTTGCTTCTCCTTCAGGTTCCATACAAAATCCCCCAAAGTTTCGATCCATTGAGAACCCAAAACTAGCTGGCAGGTGTCCAGAGATAGTACATAGAAGTTTGCAACTATTGGTATTCCTTGACATACAAATTTTACTTCTTCACAAAACCCATAACATTTCAGCTGTTGGCCCCCTGGTATTGTCACCTCCAGATGTGCTCGTTGGTTAATTGGCAGTTGAAGTTTGTGTACAAGTTGATCATCGATGAAATTATGTGTAGCTTCTGTATCTAGTAATGCACAAACAGAATGGGAAGAAATAGTTCCCAAAACTCTAAAAGTTATTGGTCGATTACTACCTGTAAGGGCATGTAGGGATATAGCTCCTGGTTCCAAAAGAGTTTGTGCAAGTTTCATCGACTTGGTGTCACTCTGAACCTTGGCTGCCTCATTTCCTTCATCTTCAGAGCTATTATCAAACTCCTCTGCCTCTTCATCTAAAGTCCCCATAATTTGCATGAATACACCATTTTCATAGGTTCCCACCATCTGCATAAATGTCTTATCTGCACACTTGTGTCCTCTCACAAACTTTTCGTCGCAATGAAAACAAAGGCCTCATTCATGTCTATCTTTCATGAACTGCAATAAGTGTTGATCCTTAGTCACAGGATTACTATGAGAACCAGTTGAATTGCTCCCTGTGGAAGACCTGCTACTTGAAGGAATTGAAATAGCGGCAGGATTTGAAGTAGCGGCAGGAGTTATAGCCTTATAACCAGTTTGTAATGAATTGCTCTTGACAAAAGGGTGAGTTTTCCAAGACCTCCTTTGATCATTAAGGATCTCCTCTCTCGCAATGGCCTCCCTATAAGCCGCAAGCACACTACGGGGGTTCTTGAGTTTCACCTCCTTCCTCAACTCACTTTTCAATCCTGACAGATAACAACTAACAAGAGAGGATTTTGCCAAGGGCTTGGTAAGTTGGCTATACTTCAAGAACTCTTTGTGATACTCTGAGACTGAGCTTATTTGCTGCAGCTTATATAATGAAGCCTCAGGATCTCCAATTCCAAAGGTCCAAACTACCGAATAAGCTCTTTCTTGAGAACAACCCAGTCGATTTCATCTTCCTCCCGTTGCTCAACCATCTCCACCAGAGAAGTGCCTCACCTCTCAAATAATAGAGACATAAGGGAAGCTTATCATAGGTGTTAACTCTTTGTGTGTAAAAGTGATGTTCCATATGGTAAATCTATTTAGTAACATCTCCAGTTCCATCAAAGCTTGGCAGGTCGATTTTGGGGTGTTTTGAGAAGAAAGTGTTAGCTTCTTGGAGTCTTTCAACGTTTCTTGAAATTCTTCCCCTATCTCCTCTGCTATTGCGATCAAGATTCCCTGATCTACCATGGATCAAAAACTGAGGATTTGATCGTCTTCTCCGATCTTCTCCACCGCCACTATAACGACGCTCTTCATCAGAATCAGCCTCGCTACATTCAGAACTCCAAGATTTCTATTTGCGGTGCGCTCGATGATCAGTTCTTTATTCCCTAAGCAATCGCTCCAAAATGGATTCCAAGCGATCAAATCGCTCCAAATGGATTCCAAGCGATCAAATCGTTCCTCCAGGCTGGAACGCTTGTGAGATTCAACACCTTGATCGGTGGAATCTCGTGCCTTTTGATCCCTAGTTCTAGGTCTAGATCTAAATCCAGACCCAGAATCAATGCGATTCTTAGCCTCTAGCAACGGTTCTTGATCAACTCCCTGCTAAACGAATCCCACTAGCCCAAGTTCATGCTCTGATACCATTGTTCCAAGCTGATCACCGACAGTGTCGACGATGACTGGAGCTCTCCTTCTGGGCATCTCAATCCACTATCGAGTTGCGACAATGGAGACACGAGAGGAGAAGAGGATGAACAAAGTTTCAAGATTTCATTCATGAACAAATGAGTATAGGGTTGGGGTTTTTATATAGAGAAGACACGGCTAATGCACATGTTCACACAGGCTGTTAGGCCATTATAAAATGGGCCCCACACTCCAGCACCCAACCGAACAATGCCAACTGTCTTAACAGCTGGCAAACCATTGGATTTTTTACAATAAGACCCATGAAAGACTCAAAATTCACCAACGACTGATACAACTGATACTTATACATCTGATACACTACTTTATCCATCTTCTCCTGTGATAGTTCTAACAATCTTCTCCATTAGACTCCTGTGCCAACTTCATTCGATCCCTGAGCTGGATCAATACACCCCCCTTGAAAAGGCAATTCCAAGGAGTTGCGAAACTCAGAAAATCGCCAGTAGATGTCCCAATAACGCTCCTACGTAGCATCTGCAACCTCCGAATGTTTCCATTGTATAAAAATTTCTGATACAACAATACCCCTCTTGGGAACCATACGCCTAGCCAAAACTTGACCTGGTTGAGGAGATTCTTCCACAAAATAAGTTGGTAATGCAGAAGGAGATGCTGCGAAAGTACCATTGCGACTAACATGAGCTTTTAACTGTGAAATGTGGAAAACATTATGGATTCGTGCGTCTGCAGGCAACCTGAGCCGATAAGCTACTTCACCCACCCTTGTAATAACTTCGTAAGGGCCATAAAACAATGGAGAAAGCTTATGAATGCGATGGCCCCCAATTGAAACCTACTTATAAGGTTGAATTTTCAAAAACACCCAACTGCCCACTGTGAACTCCTTATCAAGTCTGTGCAGATTGGCTTGAAACTTCATTCTCTCTTGGGCAAGCACCAGATTATCTTTCAAAAGCCTCAATGCATCATCTCTGGAGAGAAGAGTATCTTCTACTGCTTGTACTCTTGCAGTTTTTGGTATATATGTTAACAAAGTGGGTGGAGGTCGACCAAAACCAGTATGATAAGGAGAGATTTGGGTCGAACTATGAATATGGGTATTATAACAATAGGCAGCCCAATCCAACCACTCCGACCAAGCTTGAGGTTTATAAGCTGTGAAGCACCGTAGATAGGTTTCCAAGACCCTATTAACAACCTCAGTTTGGCCATTCGATTGCGGATGAAACACTGTGCTCATACACAGTTTTGTTCCCTACAAGGCCATGAGCTCCTTCAAAAAATTTGAAGTAAAAATCCCATCTCTATCATTCACAATGCTCATGGGTAAACCATAGAGCTTAATCACATGATGGAATAGGGCAGCAGCAACTCCCCTTGCTGTGTAAGGGTGTTGAAGAGGAATAAAGTGACAAAATTTCGACAATCTATCTACGACCACCAAGAATTTCAAGAACTAATAATTTCTATTCCTAATATAGATTGACAACACATGGGACATTGCGAGGAAATGTGCTCATGTCCTGAACAGCAACGTTTCGAAGGGTGCAAGGAATTGGCAAGAGAACTCCTACTTCCATGTCGTACTTCTCTTGAAGAAGTTGGAGATGATTCGCGCTTCGTTGACCTTCTACGCTCAACTGAAATACCAACTCAACCGGCCCAACCAAACATAAGCCGAGCACCACCTCCACCTCAACAAAAAGTTGAAGCAGAACACCCTGCCCCACCTCGAAGTCAACCACAAACTCCTTCACATCATCTGAGAAGGGGTAAGAGTGTTCGCATCTTTCCTACACAAAGTGAATTGGTAACTCCCGAGATTGAAGTAGGTGGAGGTGATCAAGAAAGAGATGTTGGTCCAAGTGCACCTGCAACTCAAGAGACCCGAGAGCGTAGGAGGAAAGTCCCGGTTCGAAAGAGGAGACCACCCCAACAATATACGCCTAGTTAGTTTTCCAATATTGAATTTTATGCGTAGGTTATTGTACTTTTAATGAGGTGTTCATGTAACTCTGCAGAAATGTTTATGAGTAATAGTTAGCTGTTTTGTAAATGTATGTTTTTGAATAAAATGAATTAACTTGATATTTGTCGAAGTGAATTAAGTTGAATTAACTTGATTTTCATGTGTTGAAGTAAATTAAAGTAAATTTTTGGTGCAATTAAAGTATATGGAAAAACTTGATAGATGGGTTGATGAGTTCATGAGTTTGAAAAACTTGAAGCGAAGTGATGAGTTGATGTATTGAAATGTGGCGAAATTTTTGGCAAAATATGGTCTGTGCATGTATCGAAGTGGAGTAAATGGCATGTACATGTTTGTGCATGTTTTGTTTGAAAAACATGTTTTGTTTGCAAATAACGGTATCTGAATCCTGTAACGCTTTTGTGGTTAACGGCATCAGTTAAGAGGCAAAATTTGAAAAGTTTGTATAGCTGCCAAACTTTCTGTCTTCACAATCGTTCTCCAAGATAACGGCATCCTTAACTGATGCCGCTATCTTGAATAACGGCATCTCCAAAGAATGCCGTTATCTTGAATCACGGCATCTCCTAAGGATTCTGCTACATATGCCGTTCTTCGAGATAACGGCATTTGCTAACCATGCCGTTCTCCAAGATAACAGCATCTCTTATGTGTCAAAAATCAGAATTTTTGGGACTTCTGCCATTCTTTCTCTCTTCACAGTCGTTCTTCTGAATAACGACATTTTCTTAATATGCTGTTATTCACAAGAACGACATCTGTTATTTCAATAGTTGTGCATGTTTTTTGTGCATGTTATGTGGAGATAAATTACTAAAATCAAATTTACTCATATTCAACAACCATTCATTCCACAAATCTCATTCTTAACTATTTAACCTTAAATTACTCTACATAAACCAACAGCTCTTTAATTCATACAAACTTAACGATAGATAATACATTACTAAAATACAATAACCGAAAACAAGTTCAAGTGCGGGTAGACTGTAAAGTCCCCACACTTTGTACATTCTACCACGTCTATTGTGTCCACTCACTCCACATTTCGAACAAACTTTCCCACTGCTCCCACCTTTTCGAGCATCCATGTCATTGCGGATCCGAGTACTCCTCGGTCGCCCTTTTACCCGACGAAGACTTGAATCGGCTATGAGCACCGGTGCGCTTTGTGTCGGCCAATAAGATTCGTCTGGTATAAGATTGAAAGTTGGTGCCCACGTTTTTGCTAACGAATCAGTTGAGTAGAAGGCATCAATGTATGGTTGATAATCAAGCACACGGGAAGCACATGCCGCTAACACATAAGAGCATGGAATGTGATATAGTTGGAATTTGCCACAAGTACAAGTTCGGCCCTCGAGGTCTACCATGTGCCAATGTCCGCTCTTTTGATATCCACTATCCATTCTAATGCCCGTTTTCACCCCAAAAACACCTGACCGATTATTAAACATTATTACCTCATGTAAATTGGATTTTTCACGGCATACATCAATAAGATCCTGAATCCGTGGTGCCCATAATTTACCTTCACTGATAAGTGTCTGCGTGGCTTCAGGGCGATCAGTGAAGTACATGTTTAGACGGAAAAATATCTGTTCTACAATTGCGGTGACAGGAAAGCTACGAACACCTTTTAGAACCGAGTTGAAAACTTGCGACATATTTGTTTTCATTATACCATATCTACACCCACCATCGGTAGTAAGTGCCCACTTCTCAATCGCTTTCTCCTTCAACCAATTAGCCGCATCAGCATTGCTCGCTTCAAGTTGTCCCATCTTTTCCTCAAACTTCTTCCACTGATTTTGACATGCGATTACCTTCAACTTACTGATCAAAAATTTGCAACCAAATTTTTTTATGAAAATTGCTAGCAAAATGCCGCATACAGAACCGATAATATGCAAATGGTTCCCTCCACGTATCGAACTCATTTTGCATTGCTGATCAAATACTGGCATGCCGATTAGAAATGACACACAGACCTGCACAATCTGTGATAAAGTACCGAATACAGTTCATGAACCGTGTCCACGTTTCTATGCTTTCACAGTCAACTAGTGCAAACGCAAACGGAAACAACCTACCATTTGCATCTGGTAAAACAGCAATCAACAAATAGCCTTTATATTTTCCATACAAATGAGTGCCGTCTACACTTATAACTGACCTACATGTCTTAAATCCTTCAATGGAAGGACCGAATGCCCAAAAAACACCCTTAAAAGTTTCTATGCCCGGACCGGACGCAATCTTCGCCCAATGTACAGCCGTACCCGGATTTGAACCTTGAATTGCATTGAGTAGATATGGTAATTTAGTGTACGCTTTTTCAAAAGAACCATATAGTCGCTCAATTACTTTATGTTTAGCCTTTCAAGCTTTCCAGTATGAAATTGTGTAATGGAACCTACCCTTCACTATTCCAATTATGGCTCTTGGTGTTATTGCGAGTTGTTCCTTCACAGCATCTAATATGACCGTCGATATAACTGTGGAGTCAATTTTGCTGTGATCTTGAGTCAATGTAGGATTCACACATGTGTGTACACCTTCAAGCTTTTTTACCACGAAATAATTACAGCCTTTGGGAATAATTGCACCCAACCGCCAAGCACAACCAACTACATTTTGAAGTGACGGATTTTCTTTAATCTCCTCGGCTGAATAGTTGATGGGTACGTATTTACATTTCACATAGTATAAACCACGATCTGATTTTACCGTCACGAATTCTCTGTGGTTCTTCACGGCGTACATCTTCACTTGATGTTGTAGAGCATCTTTGGTTGGAAATCTTTGACATATGAAGAGTTCATCCAAGTTGGAAGAACCAACGGAAGACTGTTCATGTTCATGTATGGTGGCACGAGACATCAATTCATTGGATTGAGATCCATGCATCGCTGCACTTGTGTCCAGACTTGGCAACACGCGGGCATTGTTAACCGGCACATCAACATTGACATCAATAACTGGAGCTTCAACGGCAACCTCCTCCTCATCATCTTCGAGACCGCATTCCTCATCTTCTTCCTCTTCGACCAAATTGTTGTTTACAATGGCATTGTCAAAGTCTTCCATTGCCATGCCGGCTAGCAAAATATTTTGTGACAATAACGGCAGAAGTACCTGCTCGTATTCGGAGGAAATAGGTTCCGCTAGAGTTGTGCTAGTATTTTCTTCTGTATTTGAAAATATAACATGTGACTTGGCAGATGGTTTCAAAGTCCGTGTGGGCCTTGAACTTTCAATAACAACTCGTGTAGTATTTGGAAGCCTCGTTTGATCGATATATAACTAAACCGCATTCCAACTATAACTTGGATCAAGTGTCCTAAACATCATAGACCTCAGAGAATTGTCATTGTCTGCGGGTACCAACATAAAATATTGCACATCCCCTTTACCAGCAGCATAACAGGCTCTGATTTTCAGACTCATTTCACTTCTATCCCAATTCGTGACTTCATATATCTTATCTATTAATTCTGAGTACATAAAGTTGCGGGGAGCCCAAATAATTACCGGTTCAACATCACTATAAGAATATCCAATCTTGGGATCCTTAATTACTTCACCTCCAAAATATAACCAAATAGGGATATCAAATTCCAGACCTATGCATAAAAATTCAAACATATTCAAGTCATTCACTACTCACAATAAGCATAACATGGGAATACATATCAAACATACGGTTAAGATAATAATACCTTCAAATTAAACCGAACCGCCACTAGATTGAAAAATTGTTGTGGATGAAGAATGAAATGAGAGTGGGAGTAAGGAGGTAGGATGTATTAAATTTTAGAGCACTCCAATGGTTGGAATTTTTTTATTTACGGATCTAGGATTTGTGGGTTACGGGAGTGAAGAGAGAGAGAGAAAAAAACGAATTACAATGGGTAGGAGAAAGGTTTGGGCGAATCTGATTATAAGTAACTGTGCAAAATGAATATAACTGATGCCGTTATTCAAAATAACGGCATCAGTATAATTGTTGTCGTTCTCTCAGAGAACGGTATAGGTTATTTTTATTTTACAATTCTCTCTTATCTCACAATTGAGACTGTTAGATCTTTAGATAAAAAGTACCAGATGTCGTTATTTGGAATAACGGCATGAAACTTTTTTCCCACACAGATGCCGTTATTGGGAAGAACGGCATCAAAATAATTTATGCCGTTTTTCCCAATAACGTTTGTTGCTGACGTGTCCTAAATAAGGGCATATCGCTAATTGTTTTCGGAAGTGGGTCAAGGCGCCAAATATTTTCAAAAAGTGGGGCAGTACGGCAAAATTTTCTATAGTTTACATCTTTCTATTTGCACGGATAATTTAATTAACTGTAGAACAACAAATCACTTCTCTCAGGAATAATTACAGGAGAAATTTTGACATATATGTAGTTAATTAGTTATAATTAAGATAAAACATTAGTGCTATCATTGTATCACAATTTTTGATTAACTAGAAAATTGCGGTTGTCTTTATTTGATGAATGTGAGTATGGAACATGCTTAGGTGTGATTGGCTCCATGAAACCCATAATACTTGTATGTTTCAATGTTCTCCGTAAAATTTGAGGTAAAACCCCAACAAGAAATGAGCAACGATGAAACCTGAATGTTGACCTTCTCATCCTCGTGATAGAAAATATATGTTATGGTTATAACACACTTATTGTAACATGGATTTTACTATTAATGAAGCTTAATAGGTCGCGTCACTCACTCGACTCCAGAAAGAACAACATACCAGATTATTCCTTCCCCTCAAAGGCTGGGGAGGCCTGCCCAGATGGGGTTAGTAAAGAACAGGCTGCCACTCTTTGCATCTTCGGAAAGAGAGTGAAACCTAGGTTTGTTAGGGTTGCAAGCAACCATACTGAATAATTAAACTGAGGGTTGATTAGTTTTATGGTTCAATCTTTAGGCTTATGGAGGCAGACGCAGTTACACACCTTTAGGTTCGTCTTGGAAAGTTTTGTTTTTTTTCTAATTCTTTGAAGAAGAAAAAAAATGGTAAATTTAAGATCTAAATACCAAAAAAAATAGTTGCATGACATGCTTATTCTACAAAATTGAGCTTTAATTTTACTGTTTGATATTTGCTATACAATTGAGTGACTTATGGACAGGGGCGGAGCCAAGTAATAAACAAATTTAGGGGAAAAAAACAAATTATAAAGTAAATATAATTTTTTGGCATTGAGATCTAGTCTTCCAAACATAGTTCACATATCATACTTTTAAACAAAAATAAACAGAAAAAGTCAAATTATCTTGATTTCTTACAAAATCCCAAAAAATATATTTGCCCCAATAACATATGTAGCCTAAAGAACTGTGATCTGTGTTCTTTCATAGAAGAAAATTCTATTAAATCTCCTTCACATTCAATATAAACAAATTTAGGAAGAAAAAAAAAAACAAATTATAAAGTAAATATAATTTTTTGGCATGGAGATTTAGTCTTCCAAACATAGTTCACATATCATACTTTCAAACAAAAATAAACAGAAAAATTCAAATTATCTTGATTTCTTACAAAATCCCAAAAAGTATATTTGCCACAATAATATATGTAGCCTAGAAGAACTGTGATCTGCGTTCTTTCATAGAAGAAAATTCTATTAAATCTCCTTTGCATTCAATTTCATGTCTAGTAGAATCAATTTGTGGAGATTTAAGAGGAGGTTCTTTAACTAAAAGAGTTGATGTTTGTGTATCGGCTCCTACAGTTTGAGCATTTTCTCTTTTAAAAAAAGAATCAATGGCGGCTTTTTTCCCATTAATATTTTTTAGAATGAACAGATTTTGTACATTAACAAATTTAAAGAAATATCAAACTCATTATATATTAATAAGAGTTATTAATATACTAGATTTGCCCGTGGGCACGTGCCTACGGCACGTCTTCGGAACGATACAAAACATGAAAAACCTGTAAACAGTAAAACAACAATTTTGTAGCTCAAGTTTGAATAGTATGATAATAATTAGTTGTAAATAAAAGTCCATGTTTCCATTAGTACAAATGTTGAAAAATAATTATAAATGGGGTTATAAAATCTAACTTCTTAGAACTTTAAGTGTGGAGTTGAAGAGATATTTACTATTTTCAATATAACATGTGCTTAAAAAAACATTAAAAATCTGAAAATCTAAATTTCTAAGTAAATATATAAAGAATGGGAGAGAGAGATAGGAAGAGAAAGAAAGAGAGAAATATGAAAAAGTAAAGAGAGGAGAGAGAGATAGTAATAAAGTAATAAGTTTTTTAGTTTTGAGGGGAAAATTTGGTTTTGGGGTTTGAAATTTTGGAGGAAAAATATGTTTTGTGAGGTTTGATCTAGACCTTTGATTTAGGGGGGATTGATTGTGAGCCACTTGATAGCTTTCTTTGTAATTTATTATATAGATAATAACTCATTCCAGTAGTTGAGTTCAACTCATCCTATAACTATTTAATGAAGTTTTATGCCAATGATTGGCAATGAGTTTTATATTTGATGATCATTACTTCTTCTATAACTAACTTGTTTACATTTAATCATTTGGATCTTTGTTTGTTTCAATGAATTTGAAGTCCTTCACATATTCCTCAAAAAAGAGTGAATGTGTCCCTACTTTTATCACACTCTTGTGTCTTTTACTTGTTATTCTAGGGATCATCAAATATAAAACTCCAGTGAAGTAGCAGTTCCATTCAAACACTTCTCAGAAAAATGTTTCTACCTACATTTTTTACCAAAATACCCTTGAGAGTTTGGAAAGAAATCAGTCTGAGTTGAGGGCCTGTTCGACATTTGAAATTTGCAAAAGGGTGTTGTTCAAAAAAGAAGTATAATGCAAATCCCAGTGTCCAATAGCTACAGATATGTTAATTAATCAGTTTTAAAAATTGAAAAGAAATTTTGTAGATAAATCTATCAAGACTAAAAATAGAGACCCATCTATCAAAACCGACCAATCTTCAATCCGATTGCATCAAAATCCAATCTTTCAATCAAAATTAGCTAGATCTAACATGGATATGTAAGTACATAAATAAAATTCAATAAACACCCAAATATTAAATATATAGCTCTACAAAAAAGAGCAAAAACCCAAAAATAACCAATCGATTGATTCATCCAGTAGTAGTAGTAGTAGTAGTAGTAGTAGTAGTAGTAGTAGTAGTAGTAGTAATAATAATAATAATAATAATAATAATAATAATAATAATAATAATTGGGAAGGAAGCTTATAGTAATAAGGAGGCTTTAATTGGGGAGCAAAACCCTTCTTTGTATGATTGTATCAAAGAAAACCATTTCTCTCTCTTCTAATTCATCCCTTCTTTGTATGATTCTGGGAAAGGGAAGAGGCAGAGGCGAAGAGTGATTTTGGGAAAGGGGAAATTTAGCTGTAGGAGCTTTGGGAAAAATAAGTTAGTCAACAATCAATATGCATATAGAGAGTACTTTTAATTTTTTTTCATGAGGGCCAAACCATAAATTTGTATATGCTAGGGGGGTTTTGAAAATTTTCCGGGGAGGGCCTGGGCCCCCCCGGGCACCCACTATGCTCCACCTCTGCTTATGGAGAAAATTTTGCCGTACTGACCCACTTTTTGAAAATATTTGGCGCCTTGACCCACTTTCGAAAACAATTAGCGATCTGACCCAGTTTTGGACACGTCAGCAACAAACGTTCTTGGGAAGAACGGCATAGGTCATTTCGATGCCGTTCTTCCCAATAACGTCATCTGTTTAAAAAAAAAATCTTTCATGTTGTTATTTCAAATAACGGCATATGTTACTTTTTGTCCAAATAGCAAATAGTCTCAATTGTGAGCTGAGAAAGAATTGTAAAAGTAAAATAACCTATGCTGTTCTCTGAGAGAACGACATAATTTATACCGATGCCGTTATTTTGCATAACAGCATCAGTTACTTTCTATTTTGCACACATACCTATAATCAGTGCCCCCAACTCTTCTCCTACCCCTTTGTACTTCGTTTTTTCTCTCTCTCTCTCCACTTTCGTAACCCACAAACCCTAGATCCCTAAATCAAAAAATCCCAGCCATTGGAGTGCTCTCAAATTTCATATATCCTACCTCCTTACTCCCACTCTCATTTCATTCTTCATCCACAACGAATTTTCAAGCTATCGAAAGTACGGTCTAATTTGAAAGTATTATTATTTTAACCGTATGTTTGATGTGTATTCCCATGTTATGCTTATGAGCAGTGAATGACTTGAACATGTTTGAATTTTTATGCTTATGTATGGAATATGATATCCCTATTTGGTTATATTTTGGGGGTGAAGTAATTAAAGATCCCAGGATTGGATATTCTTATAGTGATGTTGAACCGGTTATTATTTGGACTCCCCGCAACTTTATGTACTCAGAATTAATAGATTAGATATATGAAGTCACCAATTGGGATAGAAGTGAAATGAGTATGAAAATCAAAGCCCGTTATGGTACCGGTAAAGGGAATGTGCGATATTTCAAGTTGGTACCTATAGACAATGACAATTCTCTGATGTCCATGATGGGTAGGACTCTTGATCCAAATTATAGTTGGAATGCAGTGGAGTTATATATCGACCAAACAAGGCTTCCAAATACTAGACGAGTTGTTATTGAAAGTCCATGGCCCGCACAAACTTTGAAACCATCTGCCGAGTCACATGCAAGAATATCAAATACAGAAGAAGATACTAGCATAACTTCAACGGAACCTATTATCTCCGAATACGAGTAGGTACATCCACTGATATTGTCACAAAATATTGTCAGAGCTGGCATGGCAATGCAAGACTTTGACAATGCCATTGTAAATAACAATTTGGTCGAGGTCTTGAAGATGATGAGGAGGAGGTTGCCGATGAAGCTCCGGTTGACGATGTCAATGTTGATGTGCCGGTTAACAATGCCCGCATGTTGCCAAGTCAGGACACAAGTGCAGCTATATATGGATCTCAATCGAATGAATGGATGTCTCGTGCCACCATACATGAACATGGACAGTCTTCGTTGGCTCTTCCAACTTGGATGAACTCTTCATAGGTCAAAGATTTCTAACCAAAGATTCTCTACAACATCAAGTGAAGATGTACGTCGTGAAGAACCACAGCGAATTCGTGACGGTAAAATCAACCCCCGATATATACTATGTGAAATGTAAATACGCACCCATCAACCATTCAACCGAGGACATTGAAGAAAATTCGGCACTTCAAAATGTAGTTGATTGTCCTTGGCGGTTGCGTGCAATTGTTCCAAAAGGCCGTAATTATTTCGTAGTAAAGAAGCTTGAAAGTGCACACACATGTGTGAATCCTACATTGATTCAGGATCACAACAAAATTGATTTCACGGTTGTATCGATGGTCGTATTGGATATTGTGAAGGCACAACTCGCAATAACACCAAGAGTCATAATTGGAATAGTGAAAGGTAAGTTCCATTACACAATTTCATACTGGAAAGCTTGGAAGGTTAAACATAAAGCAATTGAGCGACTATATGGTTCTTTTGAAAAAGCTTACACTAAATTGTCGTATCTTCTCAATGCAATTCAAGCTTCAAATCCGGGTACGGCTGTACATTAGGCGAAGATTGCGTCTGGTCCGGGCAAAGAAACTTTTAAGGGTGTTTTTTGGGCATTCGGGCCTTCCATCGAGGGATTTAAGGCATGCAGACTAGTTATAAGTGTAGATGGCACTCATTTGTACGGAAAATACAAAGGCTGTTTGTTGATTGTTGTTTCACTAGACGCAAATGGTAGGTTGTTTTCATTTGCATTTGCACTAGTTGACGGTGAAAGCATAGAGACGTGGACATGGTTCATGAACTGTATTCGGTGCTTTATCACAGATCGTGCAGGTCTATGTGTCATTTCTGATCGCCATGCAGGTATTTTATCAGCAATGCAAAATAAGTTCGGAACATGGAAGAAACCATTTGCATATCATCGAATCTGTATGTGGCATTTTGCTACCAATTTCCATAAAAATTTTGGTTGTAAGTTTTTGATGAGTAAGTTGAAGGTGATCGCATGTCAAAACCAGTTGAAAAAGTTTGAGGAAAAGATGGCACAACTTGAAGCGACCAATGCTGATGGGGCTAATTGGTTGAAGAAGAAAGTGGTTGAGAAGTGGGCACTTTCTGCCGATGGAGGTCGTAGATATGGTATAATGACAACAAATCTATCAGAAATTTTTAGTTCGGTTCTAAAAGGTGTGCGTAGCTTGCCTGTCACCGCAATTGTAGAAATGATTTTTTTCGTCTAAACAAGTATTTCACTGATCGCCGTGAAGCCACGTAGACACTTATCAGTGAAGGTAAATTATGGGCAGAATGCATTCAGGATATTATTGATGTACGCCATGAAAAATTTAATTTACATGAGGCAGTAATGTTTAATAATCGTCCTGGTGTTTTTGGACTAAAAACGGGCATTAGAATGGATAGTGGATATCAAAAGGGTGGACATTGGCACACGGTAGACCTCGGGAGCCGTACTTGTACTTGTGGAAAATTCCAACTATATCACATTCTATGCTCTCATGTGTTAGCGGCCTATGCTTCCCGTGTGATTGATTATCAACCCTACATTGATGCCTTTTACTCTACCTGTTCATTAGCAAAAATGTGGGCACCAACTTTCAATCCTATTCCAGACGAATCTTATTGGCCGACACAAAGTGGACCGGTGCTCATAGCCGATTTGAGTCTTCGTCGGGTGAAAGGGCGACCAAAGAGTACTCATATTCGCAATGACATGGATGCTCGAGAGGGTGGGAGCACCGGGAAAGCTTGTTCAAAATATGGAGTGAGTGGACACAATAGATGGAGTTGTAAGAACGTACAAAATGTTGGCACATCCCAATCTACCGGCACTTGAAGTTGTAGCCCGTTAATGGATTGATGTTGTAGAAACTGTCCCTAAGTTATTACGAATTAGAGAGCTTGTTTGTAATGAATCTTTAAACATTTAAGTATAAGATAGTTGTTTGATGAACCTCTAATGCAATGTACTTTTATTTTGAACATTTAAGTATCAGATATTTGTCTGTAATGAATCATTGTCGAATTTGAATTAATTTGATTGAATTTGAATTCTCTCCACAAAACATGCACATAAACATGCACAACTATTGTTATAACAGATGCTGTTGTTCTGAATAACGGCATCTTCAGGAGATGCTGTTATTCAGAGCAACGACTGTGAAGGCAGAATGTATGGTAGAGGTTCATTTGTAGGGTAATTTGACACCAAACTGATGTCATTATTTCAAAGAACGGCATCCTCAATAGATACCGTTATTCAAAATAACGGCATTCTTAGGAGATGTCGTTATTTAGGATAACGACTGTGAAGGCAGAATGTATGGCATGGGTTTATTTTTAGGGAAATTTCACACCAAACTGATGCCGTTATTTCAAAGAACGGCATCCTCAATAGATGCCGTCATTCAACGGCATTCTTAGGAGATGCCGTTATTTTGAAAAATGGCAGCAAGTTAAAATATTGAAGAAAGTCAAAGCTGGATGTTTTGTACAAACGTCGTTATCGTAAAGAACGTTACAGGTAATAGATACCGTTATTTGCAATAACGGCATCTACTATTAGTGTATTTCAAATAAATCATGCACAAAAACATGCACTGATTGTATACAAAATGATTATTGAACACTTCCACACTTCAGCAAACACAAATAACACCAAATGCAATATGAAACTCCAGATAATATATATAACACAACAATACAACAACCGAGTATGTTTTACAACAATAACACTTCAATAAACACAAATCACACCAACATAAACACAAATCACACCAATACAATAAGCTTCCTAAGATTAGTATCAGTAAAAAGGGAATTTTGCAATATATCACTTTACTTCATCAAGTTTTATAACATGACTGCAATTACACAATTCATCAAGTTTTTCATTAACCACCATTACACAATTTAGTAGTGAACACTAACTAGGCGTATAGTGTTGCCACTGCCTCCTCTTTCGAGCAGGGATTTTCCTTCTACGTTCTCCAATTTCTTGCATCGCAGGAACACTTGGCCCAACATCCTCTTCTTGACCACCTTGGACTTCTTCAATTTCGTGCGATGCTAATTGACTTTCCGTAGGGGGGAACCAAACACTCTTACTCTGTCGTGGTGGTGGTGGTGCAGGAGTTTCTTGTTCTTGTGCTGTTCGTGGTGGTGGAGGTGGTGCTCGACTAACACTTGTTCGGGGTGTTTGAGTTGGAATCTCGGTTGAGCGTAAAAGGGCATCGAAATGCGAATCGTCACCAACATCTTCAAGAGAAGTACGACATGGACGGAGGATTTCTTTCGCTAAATCCTTGCATACCTTCGATGCGTTGCTCTTCAAGACATGAGCATATTTCCTCGCAATATTCCATGTGTTGTCAACCTACATTACGAACGAAATAAATTAGTAGTAAACCAAATTGTTTTAAAAAAACATAAGCAAAAAAATAAAATAAATAAAATTTAACCAAATGAATCAACTTAGATACCATTAATCGATACGAGGACGCTTTTGGTTGATACATGGGTTGCGATGTGGAATGTGCTGGTGGTGGTTCGACTTGGTGCCTAGGTATCGGTTGTTGGATATCCGCGGAGATATCCGTTCTTGGGGCTATGTACAACCGCGTAATACAACGGTACTATGCCATGTAGGCAGTATGCAAAGACCCATCGTACGGCACAATCGCTTCAACCACCAAATCATACTTCCTCTCATTCCAACATGCAACATGAGCGTGGTGGTGATCGGCCCAAATCATATTTTGGCAATCGACCCTGATCGGTAATATTATGAAGTCGATGGTCGTACATTGAGTTTTCGGAGATGAGTTGTTGTGCATTGAATTGGCGGAGGACTCGGCCGGGGTAATATAACTCCACAACTGAGAAATTTATAAGTGGAGCTCGTGTCAACCAAAGTTGATTATTGGCCGTGCAAATTGGGGGTAGATGATGTAGCCTTTTGTCTGTATACGGTGTCCAGTTGACGTACTCTTTCCTTAGCTGATCGAGTTCATCCCTGTAATATGTCAGCACACCGCGTGGGTTATCTCTCCACGTGAGTTTACCCATCCAGTACACACCTAAAGGAGCCCTCAACACTGGATTATCATGTTGCACAGTCCAATTATTTGAAAGAACCGTTACCCGGGGCCGGCCAAGGTGTATTCGTTCCCAACACCAAATTTGCAATAACCCCATCAGCCCCGTCATTTGGATCGACCCCATTGAACAATTGCACAGGACACGGTAAAAAGAGGCCAAAGCTGCACTTCCCCAACTATACCGCTCGGCTCTATGTATGTCGGCGATCAATGGAAGTTACATCAAATGCACTACATCATCAGAAGAATTAGGGAAGAGAATACCTCCGATCATCGACAGAAGATATGCCCGCGTATAACATTGGAGTTGGAAGTCGGTCGGTTCGTCTGGCAAAATATTATTGAACTCCGTGTAGAGCCAAGAACGTAGGACTGATTCCCCGACAAATACACCCTTATCATCTCCATCAACCACATGCCCAAGGTAATCTCTTAACAACATGACTTTATTGAACATCAAGTTGCCGGTCACGGCCACCCAATGGATTGGAAGACCCGATATGACGGCGATATCTTATAGGGTCACCGTCATCTCCCCAACGGGTAGGTGAAACGTGTGTCTCCGGTCTCCATCGCTCCATAAGAGCGGTAAGTAATGCATGGTCATATTTCACTTTCGCCAACTTTGACATTCCATAAAATCCGCTATTCACCAAATAATTTTGTACTCGAGGGTGCATCGGCAATTTGGTTTGCATTCGGAAACTCATTTTCTCAACATCTCCAGTTCACACCGCCTGCGACCTATGATCTTCTTGCAAATAAAGTATGGTAGGATCTACAGGATCCGTGTCACGCCCCGCTTCCCAAAATACGGAAATACGAGTGCATGACGAAGCCCAGCGAATGATCTTAACATCATTCATAAGCTGTAGGATCGACTCAGCATCACAACAAGTATATAACAAGAGAGATATATAAAACCAAGCATGCATGAATACTTTATTAGCAACAGAAACAACTGAAATATGATAAAACATCCAAGTAGTTTCAAGTCTGAATCAAAGTAAACTCGGGAACATCAGCCCGTTACAAATTCTCAAATTCCAAGAAATAATAATCCAAAATAACAAATAATGCAAGAAATTAAATATTCTAGTCAAGTTCTTCTCCATGTGAAGGCTAGAACTTTTGCTCACCAATTCCTGCGGGAAGCTCGTCTCCAAAGTCTGTTTAATAAATATAAACAGGAAAACAAGAGGGGAAACAAGAGAAAATGCCCTTAGTGCAAGCTAGGGCCACAAATAGTGAAAGCAAGTACAAGTAAGGGAAAAACAAGAATTGGAATCAAGAATAAGCAGAGTTATAAGAAGTAGTAGGCAAATTCAAAGACTAACTAGCAAGAGGAAAAATCTTAATAACTAGGTTGGATAACAACTGCTAGTTGTGAATCACATGTCAGGTACACCTATGAGGGTATTTAATGTCAAACGACAAATCTCAAGTCTAGTGTCATATGTTATTTTGAATGTCAGGTCTCAAATGTCAAGTCCAAGTATCAAGTTGTCTACCTCAAGTTATCAAGTTATCTAGTCTCAAGTTATCAAGTTATCTAGCATCAAGTTATCAAGTTATCTAGCATCAAGTTATCAAGTTCAAGTCTAGTGGTGATTACTATCTAGGTAGCACGACATGCATCCATTCTTTTACTACATGGTTGCTACAGTCAAACAATTTCGTTTAGACCTAGTAATGAATTTTATAGGGCGGCGTACTCAGGTATCAAGTATCAAGCAAGCCATGGTTCATGAATCGAAAATTAAATAACAAGTTCACGAAGCAAGTTCGCGAATCCACAAGCAAGTTCAAGAACCACACAATGGGTTCAAGAATCAAACAAGTTCATGAGCCGAGTAACCGACTCCATGAATCGAACAAGATACAACAAGTTCATGAACCAAGTATTGGGAAACACGGGCCCCCTTCCGAGTACACTTATCTATATTGTCCATTCTATAGTCTTTCCCAAAACCCCGGCTTGTTATTTTTATTAACTCCTATCAAGCAAGCATACAAGTGTAATATATTGTGATTTAATTCTAGAAAAATTTGGGGATGTCCTATATAGTGTCCAGCAGCTACATATAAAATTTGGGGTCAAACGCTCGCTGTTTACACAGCTAAAATAATTCGCAAAGTAAATAATTACAGCAGTTTTTACAAAACTGCGTCTACTGACACAGCTGCAGTATAACTGCCATAACTCCTAGACCGTAGCTCCAAATTCGATCAACTTGGAGTCTATCGATATCTACACATCCGGATCTACATTTTATATTCAGGGCTCGGGCCCAAATTCCAATGATAAAAGGGTCGAAACCGCAAAAGAATATTCAGACAGCAACACTCAGAATTTATTTACTAATATAGGTTTCATGGAAATATGTAATTTGGTGTCTAAGTTATTAAGTAGCATAAATACATAATCATGGAGATCAAAACAGCAACTAATAAATATTTTTCAAGTCATAATAGTTGCAAATTCGTCAAAATACTAACTTTATATGCGTCTACCAATTTTAGGGGTCCTTAATTCATATGTCCATGTGATTCATGTGTGCAAGGAGATAAAAGAGTCCAATTGATTATTATTTAATACGAGGAAGTTTTGTGACTCTTAGATTTGTGGGTTTGAAGGTTCAAAATTGATTTACAATGATATTTCAAAGGGAGTCACAATCTAACTATATGTGGTATTTTCAAGAAAACTTGTACTAGAGCAATAAAATTTACAAGATGAATACTTGCCTTAAATCGACGATTATAAACTCCGCTTGTTGAAGCAAATTGAGAAGAAAAATCCCCGAAGATGTCCTCGAAAAGCGCGTCCAAAAATTGATCGAAGATCGAGCTTTCCTCGCACACACGATCGGCCCAAACAGCAAACAGCGAAGATCGGATCTGCTGCGGGACGAACACGAAACAGCGAAACGCCCAATCAGATCTCTCCTGTGCACCGGATCCAATCCCAGAACAGCGAACACGGGATCAGGATCTGCTGCGGAACGAACACGGGACACCGATCAAGCGCACGGATCTTGAAGAGATCGGACGGCTGTGATTCGCTCCCGCCTAAATCCTCTTCTTCTTCGTTCGATCTTCGACCGAGTAGAGCTCGAGAGAGGAGCGACGGCGTGGCTGCTTCGCTGGCGGTGACTACGGCAACGACGGAGTGCGGCGACGGCGGCGACGACGTCGAGAAGCGACGACGCGGCGATGGCGATGGCTGCTCTGTTCGTGGGTTCGAACAGAGGGTGAGAGCGGGAGCGGCGTTGGGGTTCGGCGGCGATGGAGTGGGGACGATGGCGGTGGTCTGGTGGTGGTTGTGAAGACGAGAGGGAGACGAGGTGGATCGGAGTGGGTTAAAGGCGATGCGAAGGATACGGAGAAGGGAACGGGGTGATTAGCGGCGGTAGGGAAATAGGGTTAAACAGTAGAGAGGTAATTAGGGTTAGGGTAGGGTTTTATATACTAGGTTAGCGGGTTTGCGGGTTTGAGAGTTTAGGGGATCCGTTTCAAAAAGGGCCCAACAGAAGAAATGGTCAAAGAGCACAATAATGGGGATTAGAAAGATAAAAGAGAAGAATCGGGCTATTCTTCATGAAGAACGGTGCAAGATGGCACACAATCGAATTTGACAAAAGAACCCACAAATTCGAGTTGAGACAAGAATAATAATTCCATTCCATCAGAAGAAATTATATGATATCAAAATAGTCGAGAGAGTACAATTGAAAAAAATACGGTATAAAATACAAATACGGGAAACAGGAGTTACAATCCGGATGTCCATGTAGTGCATGCGAAGTACCAGATGAAGCACCCACATCATGGGAAGAAGATGGTTGTGTAGGATACATTTACCTGTGAACATTAAATATTGGTCAATATTTAATTAGATAGCAATATAGGTCATCTACATCTCACATAGATGAATCTCACTTTACATGTCGTAGGGTACATGGATCTAATCTACTACTTAGATAAATCTAATGTACACCGCTTGTACAAAATCAACATTTTCACACATCATCAGCAACAATCCTTAAGTACATTTTGCATATCTACTACTTAGATAAATCTAATCTACACCGCTTGTACTATGCTACCAATACATATAGCTTTCATTCATCAAAATAAACATTGAATTTTTTTTAGGGATGTTGAATACTTACCACAATTTCAGATTTCGGAAGATTCCTAAAGGGTATGGGCAAATCACAAGTAGGGTTTATGTTTAATTGTTGTTTGCCAAGTTAGAGATCACTCTAGTAGTTGGGATTTTGGGTTTTTTTTATTTAGGAATCTAGGGTTACGGGAGTGAAGAGAGAGAGAGAAAAAATCGAATGACAAGGGGGTAGGGGAAAGGTTTGGGGGCACTGAGTGTAGGTAACTGTGCAAATTAGAAACTAACTGATGCCGTTATTCAAATTAACGGCATCAGTATAAACCTTGCCATTCTCCGGCATAGGTTAAATTATTTTCACACTTGTCCTTCAGGGAAAATTTGAGACTGTTTGCTCTAAAAGCAACAGATCCGTTATTTGGAATAACGACATGATAGTTTTTTTTCAAACAGATGCCGTTATTGTGAAGAACGGCATCGAAATGACCTATGCCGTTCTTCCCAAGAACGTTTTTTGCTGACGTGTCCTAAACTGGGTCAGATCGCTAATTGTTTTCGGAAGTGAGTCAAGGCGCCAAATATTTTCAAAAAGTGGGTCAGTACGGCAAAATTTCTCGCTTATGGATGCCTAATAACCCTTAATTATTCCATACTTTAATTCAACTAATTAACAGAGTTCAAAACTGATTCAGCTGGTTGCTTCTCATGCCTATAGTAATTAGTGTACTGCCTATTCTTATTTTTGAACAAGCCACTCATGCTTTTGGCTAACAACTAAACCTAGTTGTGCCGATTGTTCATGCTTACCTTATGCAGTAATTCAGGGATAAAGAAGTACAGATATGGATGTGCAGAATTTGTAGGGAATCTATAGTTTAATATATCTACCAACTTTTTTTTATCTGAGCAGGGAACAATTAAGGTTTACTCCTTCCTCATTAAAATGTCAGCAGTATCAATCATTTAATTCAATATCTTAGACAATGTATCAGCTAAAATTTTGTATTCACAATGTTGAAATATAGCAATTGTATATTTTGTTTCCTAATATATAGGAAACAGATTTCCCAAATCTCTCATCTCCCCAATCTTCTCTCAATCTCTTTTCTTCTTCTCCAAGAATGTAATTCTATATATAGATGTATACAGCAAAGGAAAAACAACAAGAAGAATAATAATTATTTTTTCCAAATCTATTTTCAACATGGCATCAGAGCCTAATCAGATCTAGGCTAGTTGAAGAAGAAGAAGAGAAGGAGATGATCGGATCTGATACCTCCATTCCGACCCGATCCCGACCAAACCCCGACATCCCCGAACTCCCCGACCATTCTCTGTCAATCTCTGGCGAGCCCCCCCTTCTCGTCGAACCACCCCTCCGTCGAGCCCCTCCTCTCCCGTCGACGTCCTGAATCGCACCCTCGCTCTGACCTTCTCCCTCCTGAGCTGTAGCGTGCCGCTCTGTATCTGATCGTCATCCAGGACCTCGTCACCCCCAATCCAGAAGACACATCACACCTGGCGTCCACCCGTCGTCCCGAAGTCACAGCCGTCGACCTCCGTCTCCTTCCTCCGTTCACCCGCTATCATCCACCACCCTGAGTATCTTCATCCATCCCCGGTCACCTGCCATCCTCCTACCGCTGCCCCTTACTCCGAACACCCTTCAGTCGACCGCCATCCGAACTCCCTCTCCAGCGTCAGCAATGCCCCCGATCTCTTGATCTGATTTGGCAAACAGATCTAATCTGATTTCGATCCAGTTCCGTTGTTGTTGTTTGGTAAGGTCTAGTGCCGTCGACCCCGATCCCCTTTGTGGTCATCACTGATTTGGCGAACGGATCTGATCTGATTTCGATCCAGTTCCGTTGTTGTTGTTGTTTGAATTGCTCTGTTGAGTTGCTGTTGTTGTTTGGTGTTCGGCATCTTGGATTTGATCCAGATCGGATCTAAAAGGAGCTATTCTATCAGAGAGTGCTGTTTGTTGCGTTGCTAGTTGCTGTTCGCCAAGTTGTGTTGTTTGCTATTGGTTGCTAAAGATTAGATCCGTTGTTTTTCTTGTGCCGCTACTATGGGAAAAACTGATGGAGCTGAGAAGAGTATCGGGCTCGCCTCTACATTAGTCACAGTTGCAGGTAATGATGGTAAGGTATTTAATATTTCTGCTTCTGTGATGAATAGTGCATAGATAATTGATTCGGGTGCTACCGACCATATGACTTTTGATTCTAAATAAGTTTAAAATTTTCAACCATCCACTAAATCAACTGTGTCCACTGCCAATGGTGATCCTACCACTATTACTGGCGAGGGTACCATACACCTCACAAACAACCTAACCTTAGATACTGCCCTAGTTGTGCCATCCTTGAATTTCAACCTATTATCTGTTGCCCAAATAACCACTACCTTACATTGTATTGTAGTTTTTTGGCCTTCACATTGTGTGTTTAAGGATATTCGGACTCGCAAGACGATTGGTTATGGGGTTAGACACGGGAAGCTCTATTACCTAAATTTAGAATCTGAATGTTCGAGCAAGTTGACTCAAGCTTTAAGTGTGGAAGGATCCGAAGATGAAAAGAAGAAATCAGATATTTGGCTATGGCATCGACGTCTAGGACATGCCTCCTTTGGTTATTTGAAAAAATTATTTCCAAGTTTATTTTTGAAGTTGGATATATCTGCCTTTCGGTGTAATGTGTGTGAACTCGCAAAAGGTCATCGTGTCCCTTTTCCTCCAAGACCAAGTCAAAGCTCCCGTCCTTTTATGATTATTCATTCTAATGTTTGGGGTCCATCCAAAATCACTACATTTGGAAGTGCCAAATGGTTTGTGACCTTTATTGATGACTATACCCGTATGACCTGGATTTGTTTGATGAAATCGAAAAGTAAAGTTAGTGGTTTGTTTCAGAAATTTCACAAGCATGTTATGGTTCAGTATAATTTACAGATTCAAGTTCTTAGGAGTGATAATGGCGGAGAGTACCTGAGTTCAAATTTGCAACAATATTTGGTGGAACACGGAATTGTTCATCAGACTACATGCTCGTATACACCTCAACAGAATGGGGTTGCAGAAAGGAAAAATAGACACTTGCTCGAAGTGGTCCGTGCTTCTCTCATTCATGGAAATATGCCACTCATTTATTGGGGAGAAGCCCTTGCTTCTGCTGCATACTTAATCAACCGAGTTCCCTCTAAAATCCTAAACTTCCTCACACCATTTCAAGCATTAACTGAAGCTGTGAATGCACCAAAAGTTGTCAACTTGCCACCTCGTGTGTTTGGGTGTGTTGCATTTGTTCATCTTCATCAACATGAACGCAATAAGTTAACTCCTCGAGCTGTCCGCTGTGTTTTCGTAGGATATGCACAGAATAAGAAAGGGTATCGGTGCTATCACCCACCAACTCAAAAGATGTTTGTGACTATGGATGTTGTGTTCCATGAAGATGAGATGTATTTTTCCTCTGAGGTTGAACTTCAGGGGGAGTATCGAAGTGAAGTTCAAACTGTTGCCTATGATGAAGTGGTTACTATTCAAACTGAACAATCAGATATAAGGGAAGAAAATCAAGATGACAATCACTCGAATGAAGACTTGGTTGTAGAAGAAAATTTCCATGAAGATCTGCAGTCAGTGCCGAACCTCCATGAAGATGAACCATCTCCACCACTAGCACCATCTGAACCATCTCCACCACCAGTACCATCAGATCTATCTCTATTCCTAGCAGAACCCCAAAACCAATCGTCATCGCTGTCCGAAGCTCCAAGAAGAGAACTCTTAAACCGTACTACTAGAGGTATCCCCAAACCCACTTACGAGCCTAATCCCACTAGTAAAGTCAAATATCCCATGAGTCATTATGTGTCCACTCACCGATCGTCTGAATCAAATAAGTCATTTATGAATCAATTATCTGCTGTATCTATTCCTAATAGTGTGCAGGAAGCCTTAGCCGATCCAAGGTGGAAAGCAGCTATGGATGAGGAGATGAAGTCCTTGAAGAAGAATGAGACTTAGGAGATAGTCGAGCTGCCAGCAGGGAAGAAGCCAGTAGGATGCAGATGGATTTATACAGTGAAATATAAATCGGATGGTTCGATAGAGCGGTACAAGGCAAGGCTGGTTGCCAAAGGGTACACTCAAACTTATGGAATTGATTATGATGAAACATTTGCACCTGTGGCAAAGTTCAACACTATTCGAGTTCTACTGTCACTTGCTGCAAATCTTGACTGGCCGTTGGAGCAATTTGATGTGAAGAATGCATTTTTGCATGGGGAATTGACAGAAGAAGTCTATATGGATCTTCCACCAATGTCGAACAGACCAGTCCAACACAGCAACAAAGTATGTCGTTTGAAGAAAGCATTGTATGGACTGAAGCAGTCGCCAAGAGCCTGGTTTGGGAGATTTACAAAATCAATGAGGACATTCGGATACGATCAGAGTAATTCTGATCATACTCTATTCCTAAAAAGAAAAGAAGGTAAAATTATTGCTCTCATTATTTATGTTGATGATATGATAGTAACTGGAGATGATCCTGAGGAGATGAAGGCATTAAAGAACTACTTGTCACAAGAGTTCAAAATAAAAGATCTTGGTCCTTTGAGATACTTCCTTGGTATTGAAGTTTCTCACTCAAGAAAGGGGATATTTCTTTCTCAAAGAAAATATGCTCTCGATTTATTGAAGGAAACTGGAATGTCCGCTTGTCAACCGATTAGTACACCATTGGAAAAAGGACTAAAACTATGCAACGAAGCTGATCAAGTGCCTTGTGATAAGGAAAGATATCAGAGATTGGTTGGACGACTAATGTATCTTGCACATACACGACCAGATTTGTCATATGCTTTAAGTGTGGTAAGTCAGTTTATGCATGCACCTCGGGAACAACATATGGACACAGTAATGAGAATTATGAGATACATTAAGTCAGCCCCAGGAAAAGGAGTTTTATTTGCAAAACATGGTCACTTGAAGGTTGAGGCATATAGTGATGCTGATTGGGCAGGATCTACAATCGATAGGCGTTCCACTTCAGGATATTTCACCTTTGTTGGAGGAAATTTAGTTACATGGAGGAGCAAGAAGCAAAATGTTGTTGCACGCTCTAGTGCAGAGGCTGAGTATCGCGGAGTAGCTTTGAGTATAACAGAAGCTTTATTGTTGAAACTCCTATTGCAGGACTTAGGCTATGATCCAAAGGAACCTATGAAGGTGTATTGTGACAGTCAAGCGGCATGTGATATTGCGGCTAATCCAGTTCAGCATAATAGGACGAAACATGTAGAGGTGGACAGATTCTTCATCAAAGAAAAATTAGATGAGAAGGTTATTGAGATATCCAAAGTGAAGTCAGAAGATCAACTCGCAGATATCCTAACCAAGGCTGTTTCGACTCGGCTATTCTTGAAATTTGTTGACAAGTTGGGCATGTTCGATATCTATGCACCAACTTGAGGGGGAGTGTTGAAATATAGCAATTGTATATTCTGTTTCCTAATATATAGGAAACAGATTCCCCAAATCTCTCATCTCCGCAATCTTCTCTCAATCTCTTTTCTTTTTCTCCAAGAATGTAATTCTATATATAGATGTATACAACAAAGGAAAAACAACAAGAAGAATAATAATTATTTTTCCCAAATCTGTTTTCAACACATAATGCAATTCCTGGATGGATATTTAAACTAATAGTTGTAAAATAATATAATTCTGTAATTCATTAATTCATTTTCTGAACTTGTTAGAGATTTTTTTTATTGTTTAAACAATTGATTTGTTACTTTGAATGTCTCTCAGCTTCGAGCATATGGGAGAAACACAAGGGGTTTGGTTTTTATGCGATTGAAGGAAGGGGACAAAATGGCATCAATGGACATCGTACCTGCATTTTTGGAGAAAGAATTGAACCGACTAACAGGAGATTCTGGAAGCCAGTAAGTTGTTCATTGCCCCCCCCCCCTCGCTCTCTATATATACGCGTGGTATGTGCACTAAGGTTAAATAACTTGGTTCAGGTTCCAATTCCAAAGTCTTCAAAATTGTAGGTTTCAGTCGCACACCACACATTAATATAAAATGTTGACCCATATCCATTATTATATATATGGATATCTTCGTGTCAGCCAGCGTCATGATAACACACTAATGGAAAATGCTCACATACCTTACTATCATTTCCACCATTATGTATATCAGTATATGGAGATAATGTGAGCCTGGGCTCATTATAAGGTTGGAGAGTGCAAGGCTCATGTTAATGGTGGACACATCCTATGAGAAATTTCAACCATTCATTTTGTTTTATGTGCCTAAAGTATCCTACGTATGTGAGATTAAGTCATCTGAATCACATGTTGTGCACTGAATGTAGTATCTTTATTTTTGTAGCAGTATGATGTAAATGTAAAGAATACTAATCCTTAGCTAGTCTTACACTGGTTGTTGTAAGTATCCGAGTTTGTTGTAACTATCTTGTAGCAATCTTATCTTCTCATTTTTATCTCTTAGCTAGGTTGTTGTATAGCCAAAGTTATTACCTATTATCTCTCCCGATCATGTACAGCTTGTATCTATATATTGTAATCATCTCCATGCAATAAGATGTGCGAATTCTCTCTTCTCTTTGTGGTATCAAGAGCACGGTTGTGATCTAATATATTTTTTTCTTCCCCATCTCTCCTTCCAAATGGCCAACAATACTATCCCTAATGATGCTGACCCACAGTCACCCTTCATCATTGTTTCTCTCCCTAATATAATCAAACTCAACTCCACTAATTACCTCTCGTGGAAACTCCAAATTGAGGCCACTCTAGTTGGCTATGGTCTCTTCAAATTTCTTGATGGCTCCTTCCCACAGCCCTCAACCACTGTTACTACGGCATCTTCAACTACTCCCAATCCTGCATACCTCACTTGCATGCGCCAAGATCGATTACTCTACGGCACGCTCATTGGCACATTGGACCAAACTATTGTTCCACTTGTGTCCCTCACCAAAACATCCAAACAGTTGTGGGATACACTAGCTCATACATATGCCAGTGCATCACGTGGCCATATCAAGCAGCTTAAAACTCATTTAAAGAAAATCACCAAAGGACCCAATCCATCATTGATTACATGAATGCCTGTAACACCTCGAATTTTTAAAATATCGAAAATGTCTGTTTTTATATATTTTGAGTGGTGAAAATTATTTTGATATATTTTATTTAAATATTGATATCGGTAGGGATATTTATGGTAGATTGGTATTATTGCTATATATTGAAGCCATGAGTCGAGATTTTATGTGAATAAATATTGTTTGTTTTATTTTATAATTTTGAAGGATTATTGCGAGATAATTGCAAGTATTTTGTATTGTTGGTGCTATTAAAGAAAAGAGTTGGGTTTACTTGAAATATTTTGGAGGTCTAGGAGTCTATTTGTAAATATCCATTTATAAAAAATATTATTATTATTATAATTTTGTCTCTACTACTATAATGGGAGAACACCTTAGTGTAATTTGTCCTCAATCCAAATATTTTCGAAAATAGACCAGTTATGGACTAATTTTGGTAAATATTTTCAAAAGTGGATCAGTTTGGTAATTATTTTCCATAGTGGATCAGTTTGGAAATTATTTTCTTAAAACCCCTCACTTTTCTCTCCTTCTTCCTTCTCCCTTCTTTCTTTCTTTTCTGATCCGATCGAAGCCAGACCAAACCCCACTTCGGTCTCTCCCTCTCTCCTCCAATCCACTTCGTTTCTCCACCAAATTTGAATTAAATTGAGGAGTATGCTAATTGAGGGGTTCTCTACATCGTGGAAGTGTCAGATTTTCAAAAGGGTTCCGAAAAGGTATACCCTAATTTATTTATTCGTATAAAATTTAGTGTGGTTAGTTTTATTGAATAGGATTATGATGGTAGAGAGATTTAGAGGTGTTGGAAGTGGAAGATTTAGGGAATTAGTGGATTGTTAGAAAAATTACAAGTTGTTAGTAAATTAGGATTTTGGATTTGTAAAATAGATATATATATATATATTAGAAATATCCTTTAGATGGTGATAAAAATTTTAGTGAGCCATTAGAATAAAATGGGAAGTAGTGATTTTGGCATAAACTCAAATTATGGAGTTTATGAAATCGGGTAGAAAACTCGATCCAAATAATTATAGAAAATGCATATGAGGGTGTAGAGTATTATGGAAGTATTAATATAAATTTAGGATGATTTTTATAGGCTTAAGATCCATTAAATTGAGTGAAATAGACCATAGGTGAAAAGTGCACGCCGGGTGTTCGATGAAATGCCCGAACGAGATTTAGTGAGAATTTGATGGGTTCGGAGGTGTAGTTGAGTCTTATTATTATTATTAACCCTAATATGTGAGATTAGGACGAAGGGGATTAAGGAATTTAGAAAATGTGAATTTTTCTTAGTAGAAAGCCTCCGATCAATAAGGGAGTATTTGTATTAGAACCCGAATTCGAAATCTATCAATGTAGCACACTTACATATGTCATTTGTGACGTGTGGGTGAAGACGGATTCAAATTTGGAGATCCGTAAGTTGAGTTTTGAGTTTTAAACTAATCGGTTCTATAATTTTTCAATTAGGAGGAAAAAGTCAAACTTCGACTGGCTACAGGATGGACGTGGGACATCGTTTGCTCGAGCCGTCAGGTGAGTATGTTGTAATTAGGTATATTCTATATTGTGGCCAAATTTCGTGGCATTTCGATATATTTGATAGAAGTTATGCTAAAAATTCAATTTTCCGAAAAATACGGATTTTTAAGGCCCGAAAATGGAATTTTGAGATATTTGATGAAATTAACTATTCTAAGTATATAAAACCTATATTATGGGTTAATGTGACGTGTTGAAGTATAAAAACTAAATATATTGAATTGTTTATGCATATTTTCGCCCCGTGCATGTTTCGTGCATGTTTTTGGGTATCTAGGCCGATATAGGTAATTTTGGCATATGCGGAGCCTTGTGTATGGGCTAGCATGTTATGGATGGAGGTTATATGATGTAATTAGACGAAATTAGTGATTGTGATCATGTGTTGGAAACTCGTGTATTTATAATGCATGTTTTGGGCATGTTTTGGGACATATAAACCCTTATAGGTGATTTTACTTGCATGAAATAAGGTGTATGACCTAGTATGCTATAATTGGATATTATGAGATTTAATTAGAGGAAATAATTAATTTTGGCCTCTTTGTCTGGGACACCCGCATGTGTGGGGTATATTTGTAATATATAGATAGATGATTATGACGTGTGATACAATAGTGAATGAAATTAATAATTGGATACGTGTTTACATTTTAAATGTGTTCGAAGTGAAATAATGGGCAACAATATGATATTATTCTGTGATGGTTTATATATTTTGATACGCTTACGATACAGACTAACGTCTTATAATTCTTTTATTTACAATATAATTTGGTGTATGTTTATGGGTGATTTAATGAAGTAGTAAATAGCATGGTATTTATAATGGGTGATGTTATGGCAAATAAATAACATGGTGTGTATATATGTGATATATTGAGATGATAATTAATACTGTGGATATCAGATGTGCATCAATGCAAGATAAAGGGGTGAGATGGTAAGTGTCAATAAAAGGTGTTATTAATTCACATGATTAAAGTTAAGAATGTGGCAATTGTTTAATTAAAAGCTGTGATGCTTTGTGTTGATTTAATAAGGTGAAAAGATGTAATGATAAATGCTAATAACAGATGGCTTTGTTGACCAGTACCTACAGCAATCCTGGGGGTTTGGGCTAGACCTCCTAACGCCCAAGGACCGGCTTGGGAATAGTGGACCCAAACTATGTTTGGGGTAAGTGATTTTATCGCCCAAGCTATCGGCTTGAGGCCCGGTTTTCCCTCGATGACAGACGTCGCGAGGAAGCACCCTAGTGGGACTAGTGGTGAGTGTTTACCTTGCTGGCTTCGGCTGGGAGGATGTACCCTAGTAGGACTAGGGGATTGTGGTTTTTCCCTCGATGACAGACGTCGCGAGGAAGCACCCTAGTGGGACTAGTGGTGAGTGTTTACCTTGCTGGCTTCGGCTGGGAGGATGTACCCTAGTGGGACTAGGGGATTGTGGTTTTTCCCTCGATGACAGATGTCGCGAGGAAGCACCCTAGTGGGACTAGTGGTGAGTGTTTACCTTGCTGGCTTCGGCTGGGAGGATGTACCCTAGTGGGACTAGGGGATTGTGGTTTTTCCCTCGATGACAGACGTCGCGAGGAAGCACCCTAGTGGGACTAGTGGTGAGTGTTTACCTTGCTGGCTTCGGCTGGGAGGATGTACCCTAGTGGGACTAGGGGATTGTGGTTTTTCCCTCGATGACAGACGTCGCGAGGAAGCACCCTAGTGGGACTAGTGGTGAGTGTTTACCTTGCTGGCTTCGGCTGGGAGGATGTACCCTAGTGGGACTAGGGGATTGTAGTTTTTCCCTCGATGACAGATGTCGCGAGGAGGCACCCTAGTGGGACTAGGAGTGCTGTGTTCCCTCGCTAGTTTGGCTAGGAGGAAGACGTAGCCTCGGCCGAGTAAGACTCTGGGAGAGCATCGGACCGCGTGTTTACTGGGCTGTCGGCTTTCAGTATGTTGGGATACTGTGGCTCACTGGTCGACAAACTAATAAAATAAATAAGTGTTAATAATAAATGTGGTAGTAAAGAAAGTGGAATGTGGAATGTGAACTGTGTTTGTGAAAGAAAGTTGTTGTGAATGAAGTAAATGTGAAAGTGAACATGCTATGAGTTAGTATATGAAAAGAAGTGATAAATGCCGCTTGTGATTAATTTAAGATGAAAATAATAAAAGAGATGTGTTATCATGAACAATACGAAGTAATTGTATTATACGTGTGATCATTTAAGTAAATACAGATTGATATGAGTGGTACCTTGGAATTGTGCCAAGGAACTACCCGCCCGCAATTTGTGTGGAAATTGTGGGAACTACCTGCCTTGGCATAATTCGCAGGGTGAGTGGATATAATAGTGGTAATGATTGATAGAAATGAGAAATAAAGTGAAATGAAGATGATAAGTGAGTGAAGTGATTAATAACCAAGCTATCGGCTTGAGATGTGATGTGATATTACCCAAACTGTGTGTTTGGGGTGCGGTGATTATTACCCAAGCTATCGGCTATGGGGTGTGATATGTTGTGGCCCCAGATTGTGTTTGGGGATTAAGTGAAAACGATAATAATATTTATTGTTTATAAGAATGAGTAATTACTAAAGTGATATAATAAGATGTGAATGAGCTATAAAACATGGTTTTGATGCAATAAGTATAAGTATTCTAATTAATGAGGTGTTAATGATGTGATGAAATGTGAGTAACTCCCATGGGCAATGAGATGTGGTAATTATGTCATGAAAAATGAAGGAATGTGGTAGTATGAGAATAGATGCATATGTTTATGATGTGATACTTTTATAACATAATAAAATAAATACCTGTTTTATAAGATTGGATATGACAATGGTTAGTAAAGAAAGTATGTTGTGATAGGAGTTTGTGTACCTTGGAAGTGTGTCGGGGAACTACTCGCCTGCTATTTCCGTGGAAATGGTGGGAACTACCTGCCTCGGCACAACTTCCAGGATGAATGTGTGTGTTGATGACATAATATAAGTAAATAAAATGCATGGCTAAATAGAGTTGGAGAAATGATGTAATAACATCATGTAGTTATGTTAATATAAATAGTGAAATGCTGATATGATGATAAGTGTGGAAAGATGAATATTCGTATTACGCGAATGTAAGATAAGTATATTTATATATCTATACGAGGTTGATGTGAAGTGTATTATGAAATGTGGGAAGTATGGATAATTAAATAATTGAATGCAGGATTGGCAAAGTATGTGATTTATCACTGTATTGACGATGTTGTTGTGTTCAGGATTCAGGTGGCATTATTTTAATTTGGTATTTGTAAGTTTAAGTATTTTCTTTATACTATTTTAATTTGTCGTTAGATTAGTCATTATACTCACACCAGAAATGGCTAACCCCTTAGTGTTTTGGGGGGTTAGGGGAGTCTGAGGACTACCCTAGATCCCCCACTGTTGCAGGTTCTCATCAGTGCAGAGGTGAGGCATGGAGTGATAGTATAACTTTTTATTTTAAAAGTTTGTATTATTTAGTTATAGGAATAGTGAAATTTATGATTTAAATTGTATTATGGATGTATAAGCAGGTATATGATGATGATGAGTGTAGTGTGAGGTGGTGTGGTATGTTTGTGACCCGTACCCATCTCGTTGTGGAGTACCGGACTCTGTGGTAAGTTTTACAAAGATTTTTCTAAAAATTTTACCTCGTTTTCAAAGAAATTTATGGTTTTTATTTGATATTTGATAATTCGTTATGAGTTTAGCCCCCAGAGCATTATATATTATTGCCTGTATGTTTCTGCTCATTTTGGCCTGGGGAGCCCGTAAATTTATTGTATATTTTGTGAGCTACGGAATTTTGAGCAGAATTCCGTAAGCTTTTTGTGTTTCGGGGCAAAATTTACAGGGGAGACTCTGCCAAAATTTTTCCTGAAATATAACTTTCTTTGTTTGTAATTAAAGTGATATAGAAATTGAAAGAATTGAATTTGGAGACTTAGTTTTGAAAAAAAAAAAAAAAAAAAAAAAAAAAAATATTGGGGTCGTTACAGTTGGTATCAGAGCTTAGGTTAACTGGGAATTTGTTAATCCTAGTGATCTTGCTATGTGAGTATGGGTTCATTAATGCTTAGTTGGAGATAGAGCGTGTGGTTTATGTGGGTGTTTTGTTGAAGAATGGATTCTATCGTGGAATGGTGTGGTCCCCACTAGACTTTGGTCTGACCTTGAGTCAGCATTTCCCTTCATGACCCTGCATATGGGTTGATTTCTGTAGAAATCCCAGTGTGAATTTGCACACTATTGGAGTATTATAGTAAATTGATTGTGGTGTGCCGTAAGGGACTATTCCCATGAGATCTGGTGTAGGTCCTATGGACATATGTTCTGTAGGTGTATATTTTATATATTGAGGAGTGATGTGTGGTTATGGTTTTATCCCATATTTGGAAAGATTGATTGGTTGTAGAAGGTTATGTAGGTCATCTGCGTAGTTGGGGTGTGGTGCAGGGAGGATTCGGGTGAGATAGCCCGATGAAACCCAGTCTTGATTGTATATAATGCCTTGGACGATGAAATTATACTCGTTGGGTTTGGTGAAAATATCTAAGGCGATGATTGAGATTGTTGATGTGGTTTGCCAAGTTTCTAATTTATTCGATGGGGTTTTTGGTCCCTCACCCTGGTGAAAGTTCAAAATTAAATTGATATTGGCATGACTCCTATTTCTAAATCAGCTTGTGCTCTAGCACTTTAGGAATAAGGAGTGATGAAGGAGAATTTGAGGTGATGCTTTTGGAAAGGATTATCGGTTGAAGTGATACGCCATTGGGCGCTCGGCAGTTTTGTAACAAGGAAGATAGTTCACCGAGAAGGTGTGTTAAGTAAGGGGATTATTAAGTATTTATTGTTGAGAATAGATAATTGATGGATTTAGTTGCGGGGAGTGCCACTAATCTCCCGGCTAGAGTTGCGCACCGAGTACTATCAGATAATCTTTGAAGAGAGAAAAGATCTCAGGAATTGTTTTTCGTACTCGGTATGAATTATATGAGTTCTTAGTGATATCTTGGGACTGGCGAACATCCCTGCAGTTTTTATAAATTTGACGAATTGGGCCTTTCACCCTTATACTGACAGGGTATGATTGTATATGTGAATGATATTTGGTGTATAATTGTTGTATGGTGGAGCACTGATCGATAGGTTGGGGCCGAAAGTGGTATGCTATGTCTGTAAATTGCCAATTATGGAGGCGAGACGTGTGAGTTGTGGGACACATTGTGTCTGTTGAAGGCGTATTTATGGATCTGAAGAGAATTACAAATGGTGAAAAGACGGGAAGTAACCCTTGGATGTGTTGGAAATTCATAGTTTCTTGGTTTTAAGTGGCTATTATCGGATGTTTATTCCTCGGTTTTCCCTTATTGTTGTATCGATAACTCATTTTATCATAAAGAATGAGCCGTTGGTATGATCCGAACCGCGTGGATAGATATTTTCAAGGGTTAAGGGAAGATGAACGACAACTCATGTTTTGATCATCCTGAGAAGGGAGTGCATGTAGTATCGGATCAGGTGGAGTTTGATGCCTGAAGGCATGCTTGTGGCTTACATCTTGAGGCAGTAGGAAAATTTTTGTCATTATCGTAGACTTGTTCTTGATGTGGATGCTTTGTGGTAGCAGGTGACAGAGATTGTTCATTATATTAAGTATATTGTCTATCCTGGTGGCATGAAGATATATCAAGATTCTAGGAGAATATTTTAATGGACCGGAACGAGGAAGAATATTACTTATCAGGTGAGTATGGATAAACCTCTTTTGAGGTGTGTAGTCGACAAAAGAAAGGGTGACGCCCATCAGCGGCGAAAGCCTCTTGAAGTTAGAAATTGAAAATGTGGGTATTCTTGAAAGTATCCTTTATTCATGGAGTACGTCGTTTTAGAAACCGGAAAAAGTTAGACCCGAGGTATGATGGCCCTGTAGAGTTATAGAAAGAATGGGAACTGTGGTATATTGTTTGAAGTTTATTTTGGAGATATCGGGTATTCTGGATGTATTTCTTGTTTCTATGTCGAGAAAATTGCGAGAGATCTATCTCAAGTGTGGAGCCGTTGTAGATCGAAGATAGCTGGATGTGGCATTGGATGTGATATCCTATGAAACTAGTAGTTATTATAAAGCCATAGTGCAGTTAACCCGACGACCAGCTGGGTAGTTGTTAATGGTGCAATGAAGGTTTGATGTTGATAATGTACCTGGAAATCCTAGGTAATGGCATGGAGGAGGTATCTTGAAATCGCTCCGGGAGTTTTCTTAACCCCTATAGCTCGAGGACGAGCTTCTTTTGAGGTGTGTAGAATGTAACACCTCGAATTTTTAAAATATCGAAAATGTCTGTTTTTATATATTTTGAGTGGTGAAAATTATTTTGATATATTTTATTTAAATATTGATATCGGTAGGGATATTTATGGTAGATTGGTATTATTGCTATATATTGAAGCCATGAGTCGAGATTTTATGTGAATAAATATTGTTTGTTTTATTTTATAATTTTGAAGGATTATTGCGAGATAATTGCAAGTATTTTGTATTGTTGGTGCTATTAAAGAAAAGAGTTGGGTTTACTTGAAATATTTTGGAGGTCTAGGAGTCTATTTGTAAATATCCATTTATAAAAAATATTATTATTATTATAATTTTGTCTCTACTACTATAATGGGAGAACACCTTAGTGTAATTTGTCCTCAATCCAAATATTTTCGAAAATAGACCAGTTATGGACTAATTTTGGTAAATATTTTCAAAAGTGGATCAGTTTGGTAATTATTTTCCATAGTGGATCAGTTTGGAAATTATTTTCTTAAAACCCCTCACTTTTCTCTCCTTCTTCCTTCTCCCTTCTTTCTTTCTTTTCTGATCCGATCGAAGCCAGACCAAACCCCACTTCGGTCTCTCCCTCTCTCCTCCAATCCACTTCGTTTCTCCACCAAATTCGAATTAAATTGAGGAGTATGCTAATTGAGGGGTTCTCTACATCGTGGAAGTGTCAGATTTTCAAAAGGGTTCCGAAAAGGTATACCCTAATTTATTTATTCGTATAAAATTTAGTGTGGTTAGTTTTATTGAATAGGATTATGATGGTAGAGAGATTTAGAGGTGTTGGAAGTGGAAGATTTAGGGAATTAGTGGATTGTTAGAAAAATTACAAGTTGTTAGTAAATTAGGATTTTGGATTTGTAAAATAGATATATATATATATATTAGAAATATCCTTTAGATGGTGATAAAAATTTTAGTGAGCCATTAGAATAAAATGGGAAGTAGTGATTTTGGCATAAACTCAAATTATGGAGTTTATGAAATCGGGTAGAAAACTCGATCCAAATAATTATAGAAAATGCATATGAGGGTGTAGAGTATTATGGAAGTATTAATATAAATTTAGGATGATTTTTATAGGCTTAAGCTCCATTAAATTGAGTGAAATAGACCATAGGTGAAAAGTGCACGCCGGGTGTTCGATGAAATGCCCGAACGAGATTTAGTGAGAATTTGATGGGTTCGGAGGTGTAGTTGAGTCTTATTATTATTATTAACCCTAATATGTGAGATTAGGACGAAGGGGATTAAGGAATTTAGAAAATGTGAATTTTTCTTAGTAGAAAGCCTCCGATCAATAAGGGAGTATTTGTATTAGAACCCGAATTCGAAATCTATCAATGTAGCACACTTACATATGTCATTTGTGACGTGTGGGTGAAGACGGATTCAAATTTGGAGATCCGTAAGTTGAGTTTTGAGTTTTAAACTAATCGGTTCTATAATTTTTCAATTAGGAGGAAAAAGTCAAACTTCGACTGGCTACAGGATGGACGTGGGACATCGTTTGCTCGAGCCGTCAGGTGAGTATGTTGTAATTAGGTATATTCTATATTGTGGCCAAATTTCGTGGCATTTCGATATATTTGATAGAAGTTATGCTAAAAATTCAATTTTCCGAAAAATACGGATTTTTAAGGCCCGAAAATGGAATTTTGAGATATTTGATGAAATTAACTATTCTAAGTATATAAAACCTATATTATGGGTTAATGTGACGTGTTGAAGTATAAAAACTAAATATATTGAATTGTTTATGCATATTTTCGCCCCGTGCATGTTTCGTGCATGTTTTTGGGTATCTAGGCCGATATAGGTAATTTTGGCATATGCGGAGCCTTGTGTATGGGCTAGCATGTTATGGATGGAGGTTATATGATGTAATTAGACGAAATTAGTGATTGTGATCATGTGTTGGAAACTCGTGTATTTATAATGCATGTTTTGGGCATGTTTTGGGACATATAAACCCTTATAGGTGATTTTACTTGCATGAAATAAGGTGTATGACCTAGTATGCTATAATTGGATATTATGAGATTTAATTAGAGGAAATAATTAATTTTGGCCTCTTTGTCTGGGACACCCGCATGTGTGGGGTATATTTGTAATATATAGATAGATGATTATGACGTGTGATACAATAGTGAATGAAATTAATAATTGGATACGTGTTTACATTTTAAATGTGTTCGAAGTGAAATAATGGGCAACAATATGATATTATTCTGTGATGGTTTATATATTTTGATACGCTTACGATACAGACTAACGTCTTATAATTCTTTTATTTACAATATAATTTGGTGTATGTTTATGGGTGATTTAATGAAGTAGTAAATAGCATGGTATTTATAATGGGTGATGTTATGGCAAATAAATAACATGGTGTGTATATATGTGATATATTGAGATGATAATTAATACTGTGGATATCAGATGTGCATCAATGCAAGATAAAGGGGTGAGATGGTAAGTGTCAATAAAAGGTGTTATTAATTCACATGATTAAAGTTAAGAATGTGGCAATTGTTTAATTAAAAGCTGTGATGCTTTGTGTTGATTTAATAAGGTGAAAAGATGTAATGATAAATGCTAATAACAGATGGCTTTGTTGACCAGTACCTACAGCAATCCTGGGGGTTTGGGCTAGACCTCCTAACGCCCAAGGACCGGCTTGGGAATAGTGGACCCAAACTATGTTTGGGGTAAGTGATTTTATCGCCCAAGCTATCGGCTTGAGGCCCGGTTTTCCCTCGATGACAGACGTCGCGAGGAAGCACCCTAGTGGGACTAGTGGTGAGTGTTTACCTTGCTGGCTTCGGCTGGGAGGATGTACCCTAGTGGGACTAGGGGATTGTGGTTTTTCCCTCGATGACAGACGTCGCGAGGAAGCACCCTAGTGGGACTAGTGGTGAGTGTTTACCTTGCTGGCTTCGGCTGGGAGGATGTACCCTAGTGGGACTAGGGGATTGTGGTTTTTCCCTCGATGACAGACGTCGCGAGGAAGCACCCTAGTGGGACTAGTGGTGAGTGTTTACCTTGCTAGCTTCGGCTGGGAGGATGTACCCTAGTGGGACTAGGGGATTGTGGTTTTTCCCTCGATGACAGACGTCGCGAGGAAGCACCCTAGTGGGACTAGTGGTGAGTGTTTACCTTGCTGGCTTCGGCTGGGAGGATGTACCCTAGTGGGACTAGGGGATTGTAGTTTTTCCCTCGATGACAGATGTCGCGAGGAGGCACCCTAGTGGGACTAGGAGTGCTGTGTTCCCTCGCTAGTTTGGCTAGGAGGAAGACGTAGCCTCGGCCGAGTAAGACTCTGGGAGAGCATCGGACCGCGTGTTTACTGGGCTGTCGGCTTTCAGTATGTTGGGATACTGTGGCTCACTGGTCGACAAACTAATAAAATAAATAAGTGTTAATAATAAATGTGGTAGTAAAGAAAGTGGAATGTGGAATGTGAACTGTGTTTGTGAAAGAAAGTTGTTGTGAATGAAGTAAATGTGAAAGTGAACATGCTATGAGTTAGTATATGAAAAGAAGTGATAAATGCCGCTTGTGATTAATTTAAGATGAAAATAATAAAAGAGATGTGTTATCATGAACAATACGAAGTAATTGTATTATACGTGTGATCATTTAAGTAAATACAGATTGATATGAGTGGTACCTTGGAATTGTGCCAAGGAACTACCTGCCCGCAATTTGTGTGGAAATTGTGGGAACTACCTGCCTTGGCATAATTCGCAGGGTGAGTGGATATAATAGTGGTAATGATTGATAGAAATGAGAAATAAAGTGAAATGAAGATGATAAGTGAGTGAAGTGATTAATAACCAAGCTATCGGCTTGAGATGTGATGTGATATTACCCAAACTGTGTGTTTGGGGTGCGGTGATTATTACCCAAGCTATCGGCTATGGGGTGTGATATGTTGTGGCCCCAGATTGTGTTTGGGGATTAAGTGAAAACGATAATAATATTTATTGTTTATAAGAATGAGTAATTACTAAAGTGATATAATAAGATGTGAATGAGCTATAAAACATGGTTTTGATGCAATAAGTATAAGTATTCTAATTAATGAGGTGTTAATGATGTGATGAAATGTGAGTAACTCCCATGGGCAATGAGATGTGGTAATTATGTCATGAAAAATGAAGGAATGTGGTAGTATGAGAATAGATGCATATGTTTATGATGTGATACTTTTATAACATAATAAAATAAATACCTGTTTTATAAGATTGGATATGACAATGGTTAGTAAAGAAAGTATGTTGTGATAGGAGTTTGTGTACCTTGGAAGTGTGTCGGGGAACTACTCGCCTGCTATTTCCGTGGAAATGGTGGGAACTACCTGCCTCGGCACAACTTCCAGGATGAATGTGTGTGTTGATGACATAATATAAGTAAATAAAATGCATGGCTAAATAGAGTTGGAGAAATGATGTAATAACATCATGTAGTTATGTTAATATAAATAGTGAAATGCTGATATGATGATAAGTGTGGAAAGATGAATATTCGTATTACGCGAATGTAAGATAAGTATATTTATATATCTATACGAGGTTGATGTGAAGTGTATTATGAAATGTGGGAAGTATGGATAATTAAATAATTGAATGCAGGATTGGCAAAGTATGTGATTTATCACTGTATTGACGATGTTGTTGTGTTCAGGATTCAGGTGGCATTATTTTAATTTGGTATTTGTAAGTTTAAGTATTTTCTTTATACTATTTTAATTTGTCGTTAGATTAGTCATTATACTCACACCAGAAATGGCTAACCCCTTAGTGTTTTGGGGGGTTAGGGGAGTCTGAGGACTACCCTAGATCCCCCACTGTTGCAGGTTCTCATCAGTGCAGAGGTGAGGCATGGAGTGATAGTATAACTTTTTATTTTAAAAGTTTGTATTATTTACTTATAGGAATAGTGAAATTTATGATTTAAATTGTATTATGGATGTATAAGCAGGTATATGATGATGATGAGTGTAGTGTGAGGTGGTGTGGTATGTTTGTGACCCGTACCCATCTCGTTGTGGAGTACCGGACTCTGTGGTAAGTTTTACAAAGATTTTTCTAAAAATTTTACCTCGTTTTCAAAGAAATTTATGGTTTTTATTTGATATTTGATAATTCGTTATGAGTTTAGCCCCCAGAGCATTATATATTATTGCCTGTATGTTTCTGCTCATTTTGGCCTGGGGAGCCCGTAAATTTATTGTATATTTTGTGAGCTACGGAATTTTGAGCAGAATTCCGTAAGCTTTTTGTGTTTCGGGGCAAAATTTACAGGGGAGACTCAGCCAAAATTTTTCCTGAAATATAACTTTCTTTGTTTGTAATTAAAGTGATATAGAAATTGAAAGAATTGAATTTGGAGACTTAGTTTTGAAAAAAAAAAAAAAAAAAAAAAAAAAAAAAATTGGGGTCGTTACAATGCCATCAAGGCTTGCACGGATCATTTGGCCCTCTTAGGCCATCCGATGAAACCCGAAGACATCACCGACAAGGTACTTGAAGGTTTAGACTCCTCCTACCAAGGAATTATTGAAGCTGTCAACGCCCGGGATGATCCGATTTCCTTCCCGGACCTTATGGAAAAACTCATCAAAATAGAACTTGTCATCAAATCTCAACCCATCCTAAGCACCATGCCAGCCACGGCCCATGCCACAACCACTCGGCCAAATCATTCCCAACCAGCCTACAACCACCACCATCCAAACTTCAACCGACATACGCCATCTAACCCGTCCCATCGAAACACTCAACACCCCACCAATGTACCGAAGCCCTTTTTAGGAAGGTGTCAGTGGTGTCACACCAAAGGTCACTCCCTCCAAAAGTGCCCGATTTTCCACGATAAACACCCTGCCATATGCCCACCTCCACCTTCTTCCTTCTCGTCTAATCACCCACAAGCTCACGTAGCTCAAGCTTCCGCACCCATGGCTTCCACCCAATGGCTTCTAGACTCAGGAGCATCTCATCATGTCACAAAGGATCTTGCTAATTTATCTTTTCATCATCTTTATGATGGCACATAGGAGATTGTTATTGGTGATGGGTCAGAGCTTCCCATTACTTACACCGGTTCAATTTCTTTCCCTACTTCCTCTAAATCTCTTTCTCTTTCTAATGTCTTGTGTGTTCCTACCATGCAACGTAATCTTATTTCAATCTCAAAGTTGTGTTCAGATAATAATCTACTGATTGAATTTTCCTCTAATTCTTTTCTTGTGAAGGATCGGCTTACGGGGGCACATCTACTCACGGGACCAACTAAGAATGGTGTATATGAGTGGCCTTCCTCATCATCATCTATTATAGCTTTCTCAAGTCTCAAAACCTCTACTATTGATTGACATCATCGTTTAGGACACCCGGCCTTACCTATTCTAAAATCTCTAGTTTCTTCTTTCAATCTTAATGTAGCCAATGATTTTTCCTTCAATTGCAATGCTTGTTACTGTAGTGAGAGCCACAAACTCCCCTTCAATCAAAATAGTTTGGTTTCTCACTCTCCGCTTGAACTTATTTATACTGACTTATGGACATCCCCAATATATTCTTTTGATGGTTTTAAATATTATGTTATCTTTGTTGACCATACTAAATATATCTGGTTCTATCCCCTAAAAAAGAAATCGGATACTAAGGATGTATTTATTCGGTTCAAAGCGTTAGTTGAGAAATTTTTTGAGAAACAAATTAAATCTTTATACTCTGACAATGGAGGGAAATATGAAGCTCTTCACAATTTTCTTACTATAAATGATATCTCTCATCTCACCACACCTCCTTATACACCGGAACATAATGGCTCTGCTGAACGTCGACATCGTCACATTGTCGAAACTGGTCTCTCACTTCTCTCTCATACTAATCTCCCTCTTGAATTTTGGTCATTTGCCTTAACCACCACCACTTATCTAATCAATTGTATGCCAACGTCTACACTCTCTCATAAGTCATCTTTTCATTGCCTACTCGGGACACCACCAAATTATCTTAAGCTACGATGTTTTGATTGTCTTCGTTATCCATGGCTACGACCCTATTCTTCACACAAACTTGACAATCACTCTCTCCCTTGCGTCTTTGTTAGATACTCCTCTCACAGTGCCTACTATTGCCTCGATCCGACCACTCACAAAATATATGTTTCTCGTCACGTAAGGTTTATCGAAAGTCAATTCCTGTATCATCAACTATCATCTACTACTCCTGTTGTTTCTTGTCCAAATCCGATCTTTGATGTCCTATTTTGCTACCCATATCGCCATCTCCACCTCAAGGTCCTGTTGTAGCTGATGTGCCCCATCATGAGCCGCCCTTCACACCTCTCACATTGCCCATCTCCTCTGCGCAAGACTCCCCCCCCCCCCGCCAACACCTCCTAGCAATCAATCTTCCCCGACCTCCGTCACTACCTCCCCACCACCACCTCCCCCACCACCTACGCCTCCCCCCCACCACCACCCACTCACACCATCCTCGCATGTTCCAAAAACAACATTTATAAACCCAATCCTAAATATGCAAATCCCACCACCACACAACCTCGCCTAATAAAACCCACTTCCATTGCCAAGGCCCTTAAAGATCCACTATGGCATCAAGCCATGCTTGCAGAGATTCAAGCCCTCCATAAACTGGGCAAGTAGGACTTGGTGCCCTCAAGCTCATGCCCAAACCTTGTGCGGTGCAAGTGGGTCTTCCGAATCAAATCTAAGCCTGATGGTACTATTGAGCATTATCGAGCTCGTCTTGTTGCAAAGGGATTCCAACAACGGGCTGGGGTTGATTACACTGAAACATTCAGCCTTGTGGTTAAACCAGCTACAATTAGAACTCTCTAAGTCTAGCCATGACAAGCAAATGGTCTCTGCGACAACTTATCATTAATAATGCATTTTTACATGGAACTCTCACTGAACAAGTATATATGATCCAGCCTCCGGGGTTTCAAGATTCCGCATTTCCGAGCTATGTTTGCAAACTACGCAAAGCAATATATGGTCTTAAACAAGCTCCGAGGGCTTGGTATATAGTGTTGGCTAATTTTCTTGAAAGCTTTGGTTTCAAACGCTGGGTTGCTGATGCGTCACTGTTTATTTATCATCATCATGCTTCACCCATGTATTTAATTGTTTATGTCGATGATATTGTTCAAACAGGCCCTGATAGTATGATGTAAAGGCAAACAAATTTCAAATTACTTCAGCTTACATCCTTAAAATAGTTTTGGATTTTTCATTGGATTACCCCACTGTAGAGTTACTTCAATTTTTTTTAGTCTACAGTTAAAGTGGGCCATCCAAAATGAAATCTTTGAATGTGATCTACATCATAAAATTTATATATGGACAAAATTTAAAAATCAACATTCTAAAAGGAGTCTAAAAGTGCTCAATTTTGCGATTGCATGGTGCACAACTAAGATTGTAAACATCATTTGAATTTTTGTGCGTATATAATTTTAATTATGTGTTATGGTATGGATATCAGATCTAACCGTGTTAATTTGATGGTTAATTGTTAGATTTGGGATCAAAATAAAAGTGAGAGTTCACAAGTAGCCTCCACTCTCTCTTTTATCCTATAGATAGTAGCCACTAATTGATAAGTAGGATTTGAGTAAAACAATATCAGGTGAGAATATTTTTTTTTTTTTGACTGAAAAAGGTAGGTCATGCCTACCTCAAGAAGCTATATAAATATATACGCAAAATGAACAGTACAAAAATCTGCTGTAGGGTGATGCTCAGGTTATGAGAGGGGTTAAGTTCGAGATGGCACGACAGTGGACCATAGAGAGGGCAGCGGACGTCTGTCGTACACCTCAACTAGGGCCACTATCGTGATCTCATCCCCCTTCCCCTCCCTTACACACAACCGAGGCATTCGATCCCCTAGCAGTAAAACAGTACAGGAAATTAAGCTACATATAGTACCAGTCTACAAACTGGATCAGTCTCAAAATACAGTACAAAACATAGAAACTGAAAACAAGTTATAAAGCAGCCTTTAACTTGCATTCTCGCCAGATGTATCCCCTTGAGCAGGCTTCATAAGATCACTGTCCCCTGTTCTTCCCAACTCCTCCATGAGTTTGGTCTTCTTCTTGGAAGCGTCACTTGAATCTAGCCATTGAGAAAACCAGAATTTAGTATTAGCAATCAGATTAATCACCGATGTTTGCTTGTGGGAAAAAATCCTATCATTTCTAGCATTCCAGATTGACCAACAGATAGCGATAGTAATGAGATGCCATGCATGAGTGTATTTATGCTGCTTGTTGTCAAAACACCATGTAGAAAAGCATTCGGCAATAGATGCAGGCAATGTGTGTATGTCAAATGCTCTAGAAAAGTGAAGTCAAGTTTGAGTAGCCTTCGGGCACTCAAAGAATATATGGTAGGTGGTCTCTGTGTGATAATCACAATCACTACAAGCTATATCACCATTCCAACCTTTGGAATGAAGTCTGTCTCTGGAGTTGAGTTTCTCCCCACTCAGCATCCAGATGAATATCTTGCATTTGAGAGGGGCGCAGTTGCTCCAGCATGCACGATAGAAGGGAGAGAGTAAGCCAGAGTAGGTGTAGAAGCGATAGGCTGATTTGACAGAGAAGCACCCAGAGAAGTCATGGTTCCAAATGGCTCTGTCAGGCCGATGAGAAGATGGCTGGAGAGAGGAGATGTTTTGAAGTAGCTGTCGCTTCTCAGCTAGAATGATACTGTTGGAGGAAGTATGAAGACTTGGCCGCCAAGTCCAATGTCCTCGATGAAAGCACCCTTGTGATCTCAGGGAGGCAGTGTTGTTCCAGGCAGCATCATAAAGGTTAGGGTATAAAGTGGCGATGCATTGCTTATTAATCCACTTCGATGTCCAGAATTTGAGGAGCGCACCATCTCCAAGCTCCCATGAGATCCCTTGATCAAATTGCTCTTTGAGTTTGCATAGGTTTTTCCACAAGTCAGAAGAGGTGGACGAACAAATGAAGCTTGCGCTGTCACTTTGGAAGTACAGGGATTTTAAAGTTTGCGTACAAAGAGAATTGTCGGTGTGAATCTTCCACCACCATTTCAGCAATAGAGCATGGTTGAAGAGCTGGAGGTCAAGCACCCCAAGGCCTCCTTGTTGCTTTGGTTGGCAGATGCGTGCCCAGCTGGTGCAAGAGATCCCTGATACTTGTTTGTCGCCCCCAACCCAGAAGAAACGACTTCTTATTTGATCAATGCGCTTAATTACCCATTGCGGCAACATAAAGAAGGATGCGAAGTAAGTCGGGAGTGCGCTGAGCACTGAGTTAATGAGGATGAGCCTTCCTCCACGGGAGAGCATTTTGCCTTTCCATATTGAGAGCCTGCGCTCAATTTTGAGCAGTAAGGGCTGCCAGTCCCTCTTCTTAAGCCTGCCTTTTGCAAGAGGCATTCCGAGGTATTTGGTAGGCAAAGTGTCTTGCTTACAACCAAGGATGTGAGAAAAGGCCTGTAGCTTAGCTTGAGAGCGCCCAAAGTAAGTGATGGCTGTTTTGGACAAGTTGATATGAAGACCCGATATATTTGCAAACAGATGCAAAAGAACCTTCAGGTGAAGCACTTCCTGCTCATTTCCTTTGCAGAATAGCAAAGTATCATCTGCGAATTGTAATATAGAGAGGTCTGCCAGGGTACCTCTAAGGTCTAATCTTGAGAATGTGTCGTTGATCCTGCCGACTCGCAACATTTGCGCTAGGACATCCACAGCAAGGATAAAAAGCTTCGGAGAGAGAGGGTCTCCTTGCTTAAGTCCCCTTTTGGATTTTATAGTTTTCCCCCCAATTCCATTGACTAGGATGTTGGACTTAGTGGAGTGCAGCATTGCCTTAATCCAAGAGCACCAACGTGGCCCAAAACCTCTAGCTTTCAGAAGCTGATCCAAGAAATCCCAATTAAGCATGTCAAAGGCTTTGCGAAAATCAATCTTTAGCATAATAGTATCTGACTTCTTTGAGCAACATAAATTGATGGCTTCATGAGCGACTAGGAAGCAGTCTACTGTAGATTTGCCCCGGAGGAATGCACTCTGAGATGAAGAAACAAGAGAGTGAAGGAGTGGGCTCAGTCTATTGGCAAGGATCTTAGTGAAGATCTTTATTGAGCAGTTTAACAGACTGATGGGACGAAAATCAGACACCGTGGAAGCTCCATCGCACTTAGGAATGAGCACAATAGTTGAATAGTTCAATCTATCGAACGTGGCTTCACCATGCTGAGTGGCTAGGAGCATACTGCACAGATCCTCTTGGATAGTATCCCAGTGTTGCTGATAGAAATACATGGGGAAGCCATCAGGTCCCGGTGATTTATCCCCATTCATGTCAAAGACAGCCTTCTTAATTTCCTCTCTACTGAAGTCAGCATCTAGAATAGAGAGGTCTACATTAGTGGATGGATACAGAGTCGACCAATCAATAATGAAGTCAGAGTTATTGTTGGAGCCACAAATTTACTGAAAATGAGCGTCAAAGCTGGATCGGATGGCTGATTGGTCGGTGATCAGGTCACCCTCTTGAAGCAGAGAGTAGATGAAATTCCTTCGTCGTCGCCCATTAGCCATTGAGTGGAAGAACTTGGTATTAGCGTCCCCTTCTTTGAGCCAGGTGATGCGTGAACGCTGGCGCCAATAGATGGTCTCAGTTTGAATGAGCTTGTTAAAATCCCGATCGAGCAGAGTTGAGCTCAACTTCTTGGGAATCAGAGAGGTTTTGTGATTCAGCAATCACGTCCAGATCATGGATACTTTGCAGCAGTGAGGCTTTGCGCTTAGGTATATGTCCAAAGACCTCATATCTCCACCGTTTTAATCTCCTTTTGAGGAGGTTAAGTTTATGAGCAAGAATGTCAACTTTGGAACTTGTGCAAACAAAGCTGTTCCACCATTGCGCAATATTTTGATTGAAATCTTCATGAGATGCCCAGGCCTTTTCAAATTTAAAGTAGTGAACTTTGTGATGTAACGCTTGAGAGTCAAGAATAATAGGACAATGGTCCGAAGCGATACGGGGCAGAGAGTGTTGGATGCATGAGGGGAAAGCTTGATCAAACTGGCTAGTAATCAGAAATCTGTCTAGCCTTGCATAAGAAGCATTTTGGCGCAAGTTGGACCATGTAAATTTTCTCCCTGCAAGTGGTAAATCAATAAGCTGCAGTTGTTGTATCCAATTACGGAAATTCTTCATATCTCTGCTAGAGCCTGAGCCTCGATTGCGCTCCTGGTTGGATATGGTCACGTTAAAATCTCCACAAATAACCCATATATCACTGAGAGACTTGCTCCGCTGAACAATTTCATGGAAACAAAGTTCCCTATCATCAAGCTCAAAGGGATCATACACTGAGGTAAGTGACCACTGAACACCTGAAGCTTTGGTACAGAAGGAGACAGAGATTGAAAATATGTCAACAGCACAATAGGTACAATCAAAAAGGTTGTCATTCCACCCAATTAGAATGCCCCCTCTACTATCAATCGCATCGAGTCCTCTCCAGGAGTTAATAAGATTGCCTCCAATTGAGGACAACTTTCTAGGGGAGGGAGCAGAGAGTTTGGTCTCTTGGAGACAAACTACGTCCATTTGAGCATTTCTAAGGCCATCTTTAACTAAGGCACGCTTAAAGGGGTTGCCTAGCCCTCTTACATTCCAGCTTCCTATCTTCATTGAAAGTGATAGAGCACAGCAAAAAGCACGATAAATCAAAAAGCATGCAACAGCCTCAGGCACTAGTTGAGATGTTGCTGTTGATCAGGGTGATCAACTGCAATCTCCACAACTTGCTTGAGTTTGGTGATCGAATGTGGTCCTACAGCCGCCACTCCCACCGATTCCACAACTTCCAGTAGATCATCATTCGAGAGCAAATTGAAAGGGCTTTGACTGGCTGAATTAAAGGAGTTCTTCGATGAGGATGTACCTGACGCTTTGCGGAGGGACGCACTCTTGGCAGAAGTGCGCAGATGCTGGAGGAATGGTCTTGTGGTTGGCAGTCTGGTAGCCGAACGGATACGTTTACGGCGCCTGCTAGTACCTTCATCAAAGTCAGGTGGACCAGAATCTGTGGAAGAGGGTGCTGCTTGACGGCGGGGAATCAGTGACCTTGTGCGGAATGTGGAAGTTGCGCCAACTGCTAGCGGCTGAATACTCTCAGACTTGGAGTCCTGTTTCCCTAGCTCTGCATCTATGGCTTGCTCAAGTGCTGGTTTGATATGATCAAAAAGAGACTGGGGGATACAAACAGACTTCCCTTCCTAGGTCAAATGACAAAGTTGCTCCTCTGCCGCAATGTCGTGAGAATTCTCAGAGCTGTGGGGCTGAATCTGGGAGGCTTCGGAGGGTATATGCAAGTTGTCTTTGGGTGAATCAGAGTTGATAACAATAATAGGTGGTGAAGTTGTTTACACAGCCGGGACCACAGGAATCTCAACATTCGAGACCATAGGAATCACAGCATGCGGGACCGCATCAGTCTCCGCATTTGGGGCCACATTTGGGATCTTAATACTCGAGTCAGCCATACCTGAGATATTCAAAAAATGCTTACCAAATAAAGAAGGATTTGGTGGGGCCTGAAACTGCGCCGCCATATCCTGAACTGTATCAACCGTTTCCTTGATCTTAGCTTTCCCCTTGTGGTCGCCAATCACTCCCTGATTTGGCTCCGAGATATGCGGTTGCAGTTGAACAGGATTATTCACCGGCTCATCAGGCTTGCACGTCGGCGGTGACTCTCTCCGACGCCAGAAACTAGTGGAAGACCCCTGTTGATCCGAGAAGAGTTTAGTCTTGCCGCTGGCCACATCAGCGGTGGGGATGGGACTGCCGTAGATGAGGACTGGCACTTCATGAATCTGTACCTCTTTGGTCCAGGGCACCTGGTAGTGAATCATCACATTTTTGGGGATGTGGCTGACATCTTCTACTTCGATTAAGACCAGAGCCTGCTCCCTCATGGCTGCTGCTTTCATGTCCCCGCTCAAAGTGACAAGCTTGCCAAAGGGGCGGACAATCTGTTCAACAGAAGAATGATTCCACATGTGATACGGTAAGAGAGGGACGTTGATCCAGGTGAAGCAAGGCTGAGGCTTCATCTTCGCCCCGAAGTCCATTGACCATGGGGAAAAGGTCGCATTAAACCCTGAGAAGCTAAACATCCCCTCCGAGATGGCTCGTGCTGCATCCTCATCTGAGGGGAACTGCACATGGAAAACTCCATCGGAGACTTTCTTGACAACCCACCACCCCCCTTGCCTTCTCCATGCAAAGTTCAGGGCACTCTCCACAGTTGCAGCATCAGGCTTTGATCTGGGGTTGATTAGGTGGAGAAATGCGCTTGCATGTAACGCCGGGAGTGCTGCAGCGAGTTCAGAGTTGTGATAGAGTTCAACGGCCATGGAGTCTCGTCGATTGAAGAGGGGGCAGTCTCTGGCCCGGTGTCCCATCTTTTTACAGTTGAAGCAGTGTATGCCGCCTTTCCGGCAGTCCACCGCGTAGTGGCCCGAGTCGCCGCACCGCATGCATCGGACTTCCATCTTCTTCCGGCGTTGGATCTGGTGAGGTTTCGAGGAATGGGTGGAGCGGTAAGGGAATGAGGAGAGGCGGTATGGGATGGGTTTTGGTGGGATTTTCGGTAATGAAGGTGAAGGGGCAGGGTGTAAATGGCGTGGGCGTGGGTAACGAGGGGGGTAATGATGAGGGGTAGCCGCCATGAGAACCTGAGCATAAGATCTGCTCTTGTTCCAAGGCGTCCATGCTCTCTCCTCTCTCCTCTCTCCTCTCTCCATTTTTTTCTGAAAGATAATATCAGGTGAGAATTAATATATTAGGTCATCAAATTTCAAAATCTTACTATATGGGTGTGCCCTATCCAATGTAAATAGCTTATACACAAAAAAAAAAATGATTTGAACTATTCTTACTTAAGGTTCGACAGTATATATGTATTAAATGAATGGTCTAATTAGCAGGTTTAAATTTCATCATTGTGGGCTGATGATTTACAAGAAATAAAATTCAAAAGAATTTAACATTTTATTTTCAGGATATTTAAATGTGATAGATAGCATTGGTCACTAGGGTGGTCAGTCCTGCTTGCACCAATCTTATGAGATGAGAGTGAGTATCTCTGTGTCTCTATGATATTGTTAAAGAAAAGGGTAGCAGATCGCATTCATATGGTTAGCTTTTCTATTTTGTTGCTCAAACATATACTTTCAACTTGGAAAGATTGGGTATCAAATCCTATGAAGCGGTGCATGGAAATTGGAAAGGAGCATGTAAATTGGAAACTCTCGAGTCAAAGTCAATACTCAAATTCTATCAGGACCTAATCCTTTTCCGGACAAGTTTTGGTGGATCAATTGTTACAGTTGTCAATTATGTTTAATTTTGAACTCTGTACATAATCATCATCACCGAGCCTTATTCCATAAAAATGGGATCGGCTAAGGAGTCAAGGATTCTAGAAGATTTGACGAAGTTTTATGATTGGCAATCGGCATGACGTTAACCCTCTTTAATTAGTTGATGTCAAAAGTCCAATACTACTGTAGGAGAGGGGGTTTAGCATAGTTCTGAAAGACCGCTTGGCATCTCCAAATTCTCCAAGACTATGAAAGATGGTGTAGAAGGAGAGAGATGATAAATTTGCTATAGGGAATGAAACTCGGCTCGTTAGGCACATGTATGTCAGGAGCCAAGTGTTGAATTCTAACTGCGGAATAAACTCAACAACGACAACGAGATGCAAGAACTATAGAATCAAAACAAGAGAACAAAGAATAAGCAAAAGCAACACACAATAACACACAAGATTTTTATCGAGGTTCACCTAAACAATGGCTACTTCCCTGTGCAGAGGCACTCCTGCGATTTCCACTACAAATATGAAGATTAGGTTTTACAAATCTCACAAGAACTCACCACCAAGGTGTAGAGTTTTTCTATATCTCCCTCTCTCTTAATGACGGCTGTAGATCACTATTTTCTTTTGGCTTTGTTTCAGTTAACCCTAAAATCATACACAATACAATATATATAGGATTCCACATCTCTAATCTCAGCCGTTCATCTATTCAGCGTCGGGACGGTCGACCGGTCCATCTTGACGGCCGACCGGTCTTCTCCTTCGACTGCACGAAATCCAACAGAGAGCGGGTCGGTCGACTGCGCGGTCGATCAGTCATTCCTTTAAGCTACAGAGTTGAGTCAGAGAGCTGGACGGTCGACTGCGCGGTCGACCGATCATCTTGCCTTGGAGGTCGGGGGGTGCGATCGACCGCAACTCTGCTGTAGCTCTTGCTACTCTTGACCTGTAGCTCCCACTTCGACTCTCCTTCCCATCTATCTTCTTCAATTCATTATTATTGTGTATTGGATCCACAAACCCCAACAATCTCCCACTTGGAGACATATACACAAAGTCTCTAACCTGTTCTTCGTTCTTCCATTGGCCTAGTCTAGGCATGTGCCTATGCGAGTCTTCTCAACAATTAACCTGGAGACAATCCGATAGCGGTATAGCAAAACTGATGTTTCTTGCTATCCACCACCTTAGTCAGCATGTCCGTCAGATTTTTAGTACCAAGAATCTTAGTTAGCATCAACCATTTCTTCTCAACCACCATTCTGACAAAATGATACCTCATTTGAATGTGCTGAGTCCTAGAGTGATATGCTGAGTTTTTCTCCAAGAAAACTGCACTTTGACTGTCACACCATAGTTCACATATGGGTTGCTTCCTGCCCAACTGTTTCATAAGCTCTGAAATCCACAACATGTCTTTCGTCGCTTCTGTAAGTGCCATATACTCTGACTCCGTGGTTGACTGTGTTGATTCTTGAATTTGATGATCACAACACAGTGCAACATATGCTTATATTATACAGCTAACAATGCAGTGTTCATATCAAAAGACAATTCTAGCTGAACAAATGCACAAGCTATCAAGGATACAGCTCAAGACAAGGATCAAGACTTTACTCAAAACAAGGATCAAAGACTCAATTCAACTCAAGACTCAAGACTTCAAGCTCAAGTGTGTTATATTGTTGTGTCTTGTAAACATTGTAATGTACTTTCCTGTTGAGTCTTTAGTCTGATGTAAAGCCTTGTCAACACACACACACACACTTAACAATTTCATAATGTGTGTCTCTAAAAAAAAAACCCCTCAAAATAAGTCAAAACAGTTTGAAGAATTTTAGCTTTTAAGTACCAGTCGACTTAAGCCTATGCCAGTCGACTGATAAGTACGAAACTATTTAAAATTATTCAAACTCTGATCAGTCGACTCATATGGCAACCCAGTCGACTGATCGAGAGCTTTTTGACCGTTTTCTGATTTTCAAAAATGAATTTTTTCAAATTCAAACGGTTTGATCCGTTGGTTGACAGTTATGTAACTGCTTTCCAACGTTCAGAAGAACAAAACTCTTTATATAGAGTTTCTTCTCAAAACAGAAAAAAACTACTTGATTTCTGACATAAACACCCGAGCACTCTTGAGAAAAATTTAAGTGATTTTCTGTGAAGAACAAAGCTTTCAAGTTCACATTGGTTCTCTACACTCAGTCCAGTATAGCATTGAATTCGCTTTGGACTGAGTATAGAAGTCAACCTAATTCTTTAGCCACGTGCATCAACACATACAACAACAAGGCTATAGGTTGATTGTAAAACTCCTCTTGTACTCTTGCTCTCGGTTGGAGAGTGTTTTTGACTCTTGGTTGTAGAGTCGGTGTCTTTTCACTCTTGGTTGAAGAGTGGGTCTGCTTTCTCTGGTTGAGAGAAAGGACTACGGGTTAGACAAGGTTGTTGTCTTGAACGCCGTAGGGTATTCTTGTATTTATTTTTCAAGAATAGTGGAAATCTCAAGTGGGTTGCTTGGGGACTGGATGTAGGTCGGGAGGACCGAACCAGGATATATCTTGTGTACTCTGTGATTGGTTATCTTGTGATTGCATTTACTTTTGGTCTATTAAACTCTGCAAAACTTGTCTGGCCAGTCGACTCAGCTTCATATCAGTCGACTGATCAGTCTCTTGTTAGTTATTCTCTTTGTCTCACCAGTCGCCTGTATTATCTATCAGTCGACTGTTTCGAGAGGTTAAATTTATTTGATTTTGGCTATATCAGTCGACTGGTTCCCCACTAAGTCGACTGTGCCGAGAGAAATTTCTTATTCCGCAATTTATTATTATAAACACTATTCACCCCCCCCCCCCCTCTAGTGTTTGTTGCTTAGCCTACAGGATCCAACACTTGGTATCAGAGCGAGGTTACAGGCAATGGCAACTACATCAAATACTAATCAGTACCATGAAGGACAATCTACACAACGACCACCACTATTTGATGGAACAAACTATAACTATTGGAAGTGCCGAATGCGAATCTATCTCCAATCAATCAACTACGAGATATGGCAAATGACAGAGACGGAACATACTGCTCCTACCATTCCATATGCACAATGGAATGATGATCAAAAGAGTCAGACTATGAACAATGCCAAAGCAATGAATGCTTTATTCTGTGCACTGACAAAGGAAGAATTCAACCGTGTATCCAATGCTACAACAGCATATCAAATTTGGCATACACTCGAGGTAACACATGAAGGAACAAATAAAGTAAAGGAATCTAAAATTTCTGTTCTTGTTCACAGGTTTGAAATGTTCAGAATGAAGGACAATGAGACTGTGTCTGAGATGATTACAAGATTCACAGACATTACCAACTCTCTTGTGGCGCTTGGAAAGACTTATACTCAAGCAGAGATGGTCAGAAAAGTACTACGAGCACTCACTCCAGAATGGGAAAAGAAAACCACAGCAATAGAAGAGGCAAATGACTTGTCAACACTTACTCTCGAGAATCTTGTTGGTAATCTCATGGCATATGAGGTCCAACTTGAAGATCGAAAGAAAGATACTGAATCACACCAAGCAAAGAAGAAATCATTGGCTTTTAAAGCCATGACTGACTCAGAAGATGAGGAAGAAGATGAAGAAGAAATAGCAATGTTCACTCGGAAATTCAAGAAGTTCTTAAAGAAGGGTAAGTTTCATTCTAAGAGTAAAGATTCTAATGACCCTCCTACATGTTTCAGGTGCAATAAAATAGGTCATATGAAGAAGGACTGTCCCTTAGAAAATGCAAAGAACAAGGGAAAAACATCCAACTTCAAGAAAGACAAATATTCAAAGAACAAATTTGCCAAGAACAAAAAGGCGTATCAAGCCACATGGGATGATAGCGATTCATCTTCCGAAGAAGAAACGGATGAAAATAACGAAGTGGCAAATGTATGCTTTATGGCTGCACAAGAACATGTAAGTAATGATTATGATTCTGAAGATCTTCTTGATGCATTTAATGAAATATTCCAAGAATTAAAGAAAGAAAAGATTAGAGTTAAGAATCTTGAGAAAGTGAATCAAACACTTAATCAAGAAAATCTTAACCTTGATAAGGAAGTAAAATCCTTAAATTCTCGTCTTGCAAGTCTAGATACTGATCTTGAAACTCTCAAAAAGAATTATGAAGAGATTTCAAAGAATGTATCTAAGTTTAACAAAGGCAAAGAGAATTTAAATGATATGCTTCATCATCAAGTTGCATCTAGTCATAAATTTGGACTTGGTTTCAAGAAATCTTCTATAAAAGAATCTCCTGTTTTAAACACTAGTAAGACTAAGTCAGCATCTATTTCTAGTGTTACACACAAGTTATATGATTTCTTTGCAAAACCACAGGTTGTTAAATTTAGTGATAACGTTCGGTTAAGTCGACTGAACCATAGCACCAGTCGTCTGTCCAGAGAAAGTGGATCTCATTCCACGAGATCAAAACCTCTTATAAGTCGACCTAGTGCATCTACCAGTCGACTGATACATACCAACAGTCGACTGATAAACACTGGTAAGTCGACTGGACAGAACAAACTAGTATGGGTTCCAGTCAATATTAATCAGAATGATAGAATTGCTTATATCAATTCTTATATGCTGAATGTATGTACTTCTACCAATTATATTCCTGCTTATGGAGGAAGATCAAACTCTTCATGGGTTTGGTTTCCCCCAAACTAATATGTTTTGGACCCAATAAAAAAGGGTACCATATTTACCTCAAATGTTTTATAGGTACCCAAGAAAGAACGCTGGATATTAGACAGCGGATGTTCAAAACACATGACAGGGCATGCCAACTTACTATCCACCATTCAGAATATAGATGGAGGAACCGTCACCTTTGGAGATAACAACAAAGGCAAAGTCATCGGTATTGGCATGGTCGGTAAAATATCTAACCCTATTATAGAAAATGTACTTTTAGTTAATGGTTTAAAGCATAATCTCTTAAGTATTAGTCAATTATGTGATAAAGGTTATAAAATAGTTTTTGAAAAAGATGCATGCTTAATTTATGATTCTACTATGGAAAAAGTTATTTTTCAAGGTTGTCGCAAAAACAATATTTATGAATTATGTTTGAATGCAATTGATTTTTCAAATGATTTTTGTTTGATAGCCTCTAACAATGAATCTTGGTTATGTCATAGAAGATTTGGACTTGTGAACATGAAAAATCTCTCAAAATTATCTAAATATAACCTAGTTAAAGGACTGCCAAAATTATTCTTTAAAAAGGATAAGTTATGTGATGCATGTCAACTAGGAAAACAAATCAAATCCACTTTTAAAACAAAAGATGTAATCTCTACAAGTAGGCCACTTGAATTAATTCATATGGATTTATTTGGTCCTACTAGAGTTGCTTCTTTAAATAAAAGTAGATATGTGTTTGTTTTAGTAGATGATTTTTCAAGATTTACTTGGACATTCTTTTTAAAACATAAAAATGATGCTTTTGAAGAATTTGCACATTTTTGTAAACGTGTTCAAAATCAAAGATCTCTAACCATAGTCACTATTAGAAGTGATCATGGTGGAGAATTTGAAAATGAAACATTTACAGAATATTGCAACAAGAATGGTATAACACATTCATTTGCATTTCCTAGAGCTTCACCACAAAATGGTGTGGTTGAAAGAAAGAATAGGACTTTGCAAGAATGCGCACGTACTATGCTTGTTGACAGCAATCTACCAAAGCATTTTTGGGCTGAAGCTGTTGCTACAGCTTGTTATGTTTTGAATAGAATTCTTCTAAGACCTAAACTAAAGAAGACTTGTTACGAGTTATTTTTTAATAAAATTCCTAAAGTCTCTTACTTTAAAATATTTGGTTGTAAGTGTTTTATTCTAAACACAAAAGATAATTTAGACAAATTTGATCCTAGATCTAATGAGGGTATCTTTTTAGGATACTCAAATAGGAGTAAAGCATATAGAATTTTCAATAAGTCTACTATGACCATTGAAGAATCAATGCATGTTACATTCGATGAATCCTTACCTTCATCAACATTAAATAAGGATGATGAAACTGATTTATCACCTTTAGATAATGTGATTACATCCTTAGAGCAAACTAATCTATCTGATAAGTCGACTGATAAAGTCTCCAAGTCGACTGACTTAAACCAGTCGACTGAAGAACAAGTCAAGTCGACTGATCCGATTGTGATATCTTCAACTTTACCAAAGTCATTCGTTGAAGTTAAAGATCATCCTCATGACTTAATAATTGGTGACATCTCCCATGGTATTCAGACACGTTCGCATATTAATATGATCTCTCATACAGCATTCTTGTCAGATTTTGAACCAAAGAATATACAAGAAGCTTGTGAGAATGAATATTGGGTGAATGCCATGCAAGATGAACTAAACCAATTTGTAAGAAATGATGTATGGGATTTAGTTCCTAGACCTCCTGATCAGACTATCATTGGTACCAAATGGGTATTCAAGAATAAGTTAGATGAATCAGGACAAGTTGTAAGGAACAAGGCTAGATTAGTTGCCCAAGGATATAATCAAGAAGAAGGTATAGATTTTGATGAAACATATGCTCCTGTTGCTAGACTAGAATCTATTCGTATTTTATTATCTTTTGCTTGTTTTATGAATTTTATACTTTATCAAATGGATGTGAAAAGTGCCTTTCTTAATGGGTTCATTAAGGAAAATGTTTATGTTAAACAACCACCAGGTTTTGAACATGAACAATTTCCAGATCATGTTTATAAATTGAAAAAGGCTTTATACGGTCTTAAACAAGCACCTCGTGCTTGGTATGATCGTCTGAAAACTTTTCTTTTAGAAACAGGATTTGAAATAGGTAAAGTAGACACTACCTTGTTTATCAAAAGAGTTAAGAATGATATTTTAATCATACAAATATATGTTGATGATATAATTTTTGGTTCTACTAATAATAATCTATGTCAAGAATTTGCTAATACCATGAAAAATGAATTTGAGATGAGTCACATGGGTGAACTCAATTATTTCCTTGGATTGCAAATTAAACAATCTTCAAATGGCGTATTTATCAATCAAGGCAAATATGCAAAGGAATTACTCAAACGTTTTCACATGGATAGTACTAGTAGTAAATCCACACCTATGGCTACTACTATTACTCTTGACAAAGATTTATTAGGTAAGAGTGTTAATCAAAAACTCTATCGAGGTATGATTGGTTCACTCTTATATATTACTGCAAGTAGACCAGATATTATGTTCAGCGTATGTTTATGTGCTAGATATCAATCTAGTCCTAAAGAATCTCATTTAAAAGCAGTGAAACGAATTTTAAGATATATTAAAGGCACATCTGAATATGGTTTATTTTATCCACGCACCGATGTTTTTCAACTTTTGTCTTATAGCGATGCCGATTTTGCTGGAAGCAAAACTGATCGCAAGAGTACTAGTGGTACATGTCACTTTTTGGGACATTCCCTAGTATCTTGGTGCAGTAAAAAGCAAAATTCTGTATCCCTATCAACCACAGAAGCTGAATATATTGCTGCAAGTTTAGCATGCGCTCAAATTTTATGGATGAAACAAACTTTGTTAGATTATGGTATTTCATTTGAGAAACCCTCAATTATGTGTGATAATACCAGTGCAATTAATCTATCTAAAAATCCGATTCAACATTCACGTACGAAACATATTGATATTCGACATCATTTTCTACGTGATCATGTTTTAAAAGGAGATATATCTTTAGACTTTATCTCTACTGATCAACAAGTAGCAGATATATTTACCAAGCCCCTTAAAGAAGATACTTTCATCAAATTAAGGAGAGAACTTGGAATTTGTGATTTTATTGATATTTGTTAAAAATCACTCTGTTAAGTCGACTGTGTTTTTGAATCAGTCGACTGTACTGAATTGTTATATATACGTATTTTGCTCTCGACTAAGTCGACTGATTATCAATCCAGTCGACTGGTCAGCAGACATAAAATTTTATTTTCTTCTCGACTCAGTCGACTGATATATCATACCAGTCAACTATCGCAAGATCAATCTGTCTTCAGCGACTATTCATCACAACTTTTGAGATAAAAACTCTTCACAATCTCACCCGTGACAACCCTATCTGACCGTTGATTTCATTTCCCTGTAATCTGAGCCGTCTATTCACTGTTAAAAACCCCTTTACCTGCCCCTCTTTCTTACTCTTACCGATCTCCTATTTTGCCCCAATTTCAAAACCCTAGTTTTTGAAGAAGGAGTAAGTCGACTCAAATTTGCTGCTGGTGCTCGCTTCTGTTCTGATCTTTCGTTTTTCTTTGGTATAGTCTCTATCTCTGTTTCTCTCTAATGGCACCCAAAAGATCTAAGCGGACTCATGAGGGTAGCTCTTCTTCTCAAGACTACACTCAATATTTATTGAGTCCAGATCTTATTGACCAATGGTACCTCATTTGTACCATTTCCATCTTCCCTGGAAGATTTGTCAACTTTAATGATCTTGCCCCTTTCAATCTCATTCCTTTATTTCAAAATAGCAGTCTTTATGATTTTCTCTCTTTAGCAAACCAACCCAATTATTATCCCCAACTAATCTATTTGTTTTACACAAATATGATAGTTGTACAAAAACCCAATGGGAATGTTCTTATCCGTTCGTCTGTGAAGAATGTCAAAATGACACTCACACCGTCTAGGATAAATGAAATTTTAGGAATTGATGACGGAGGTATATTTCTTGATGACATTGTTTTAGATAATGCCTCAATTTTGTCTAAAATCTTTTTACCTCATCATGGCCCTCCAATGACAAGTAAAAATATTCAACCAATTGCAAAGCTTGTAGCTAGAATATTAACGTATAACATCCTTCCCAAAAAGGGTAGTTATGACCACTATTCTCTAGAACTACAAAAAGCTGTGTATGCAATTTTTGGTAAAATTGATATCAATTGGGGTCATGTCATTTTTTCTCAACTTCAGCATCACACTCACTTTCTACCTTTTGGTGGCTTTCTCACTAGAGTCTTTCTTGCTTTTAGCGTTGATCTCGATTCCGAGACCAATGTTGTTTCTCGTTATGATTGCTTCGATCGTGCTAGCCTCGCACGTATGAAGCTTGTTGATAACCCTCCTAGCTCTCCACCTCCTTCTCAGGCACCTTTAGGTTCTTCTGCTAGACCTTCTGCCTCGTCTAGTTCATCTCTTCCCAACGCCAACTATGATGATCCACGTACCATGTATGAATGTGTCAACTACCTTATGAAACATTCACAGACTGTGGATACACATCTTCACACCCTTGATTCCAGACTTGATTTCTTTGATTCCCAACTCCACCACATTGATACCAAGATTGACAACCTCACCAATCTCTTCACCTCTCAATTTCATCCTCCTTCTCATGGTGACGATGAAGACTCGGATGAAGACAATTGAAGATTTTTTTCTCTTATGTACCTTTTAATGGACTTATTTCTGTATGCAACTTTCTATTAGTCTCTTTTCTATGAAAAAGATGGTTATTTTGTGCTTTTTGATGATAACAAAGGGGGAGAGATATCTGAATTCTATTTATGCTATTTATGCTTAATTATTATCTGCGTTTTTGTGATTTTTATCTGTGTTTGGCTGTTGAAAATCTGTGTTATTTTGGCTGTTGAAAATCTCTGGTCAGTCGACTGCTCACACACTATCTCTGGTCAGTCGACTGCTCAAAATGTAAACCTACTGATCAGTCGCCTGCCAGTTGACACAGTCGCCTGATACGTGTTGCATTCTGTGTTTTTAATAGGGGGAGCATATCCTTACTGTGCCTATATATATACATATTATCTGTTAATATCAGCTATTGTGTTGTCATCATCAAAAAGGGGGAGAATGTTGATTCTTGATTTTGATGATCACAACACAGTGCAACATATGCTTATATTATACAGCTAACAATGCAGTGTTCATATCAAAAGACAATTCTAGCTGAACAAATGCACAAGCTATCAAGGATACAGCTCAAGACAAGGATCAAGACTTTACTCAAAACAAGGATCAAAGACTCAATTCAACTCAAGACTCAAGACTTCAAGCTCAAGTGTGTTATATTGTTGTGTCTTGTAAACATTGTAATGTACTTTCCTGTTGAGTCTTTAGTCTGATGTAAAGCCTTGTCAACACACACACACACACTTAACAATTTCATAATGTGTGTCTCTAAAAAAAAAACCCCTCAAAATAAGTCAAAACAGTTTGAAGAATTTTAGCTTTTAAGTACCAGTCGACTTAAGCCTATGCCAGTCGACTGATAAGTACGAAACTGTTTAAAATTATTCAAACTCTGATCAGTCGACTCATATGGCAACCCAGTCAACTGATCGAGAGCTTTTTGACCGTTTTCTGATTTTCAAAAATGAATTTTTTCAAATTCAAACGGTTTGATCCGTTGGTTGACAGTTATGTAACTGCTTTCCAACGTTCAGAAGAACAAAACTCTTTATATAGAGTTTCTTCTCAAAACAGAAAAAAACTACTTGATTTCTGACATAAACACCCGAGCACTCTTGAGAAAAATTTAAGTGATTTTCTGTGAAGAACAAAGCTTTCAAGTTCACATTGGTTCTCTACACTCAGTCCAGTATAGCATTGAATTCGCTTTGGACTGAGTATAGAAGTCAACCTAATTCTTTAGCCACGTGCATCAACACATACAACAACAAGGCTATAGGTTGATTGTAAAACTCCTCTTGTACTCTTGCTCTCAGTTGGAGAGTGTTTTTGACTCTTGGTTGTAGAGTCGGTGTCTTTTCACTCTTGGTTGAAGAGTGGGTCTGCTTTCTCTGGTTGAGAGAAAGGACTACGGGTTAGACAAGGTTGTTGTCTTGAACGCCGTAGGGTATTCTTGTATTTATTTTTCAAGAATAGTGGAAATCTCAAGTGGGTTGCTTGGGGACTGGATGTAGGTCGGGAGGACCGAATCAGGATATATCTTGTGTACTCTGTGATTGGTTATCTTGTGATTGCATTTACTTTTGGTCTATTAAACTCTGCAAAACTTGTCTGGCCAGTCGACTCAACTTCATATCAGTCGACTGATCAGTCTCTTGTTAGTTATTCTCTTTGTCTCACCAGTCGCCTGTATTATCTATCAGTCGACTGTTTCGAGAGGTTAAATTTATTTGATTTTGGCTATATCAGTCGACTGGTTCCCCACTAAGTCGACTGTGCCGAGAGAAATTTCTTATTCCGCAATTTATTATTATAAACACTATTCACCCCCCCCTCTAGTGTTTGTTGCTTAGCCTACAGGATCCAACATACTGCGCTACAACCTTTTGTAACTGCGAAGCCCAACTAACAGCTGTTCCACCAACTGTAAATACATACCCTGTAGTACTTCTGCAACCATCACGATCGCCCAAAAAATATGCATCTACATAACCATGTATATGCAAAGAATCTCCCCCAAAACAAAGAGAGTGATCTGAAGTACCTGCTAGATATCTAAGAATCTACCTTACTACATCCCAATGCTGTTTACCTGGATTCTTCATGTAACGGCTGACAACTCCCACTGCTTGTACAATGTCCGGTCTCGTAGACACCATCGCATACATCAAACTCCCAACGGCTGAGGCATAAGGAATAACAGTCATTTCCTCCATCTCTGCCTCTGTCTTAGGACACAAGTCCATTGATAACTTGAAGTGAGCAGCCAAGGGACAAGTGACTGGCCTCATGCCATCCATGTTGAATCTCTTCAACACCTTCTGCACGTAGTCCGCTTGAGATAACCAAAGCTTCTTGCTTCTCCTGTCTCTACTGATCTTCATGCCGAGGATTTGCTTTGATTCACCTAAGTCCTTCATTGAAAACTCCGAAGCTAGCATCTTTTTCACTTCCTTGATCTTTTCCATACATGAACCTACCAGCAACATGTCGTCCATGTACAATGCCAAGGTAACTGTATCATTGTCTTCATATCTACGAACATACACACAATGATCTGTTTCGCATCTATCGAAACCTTTTCCTCTCATGAAGCAATCAAACTTCAAATACCATTGCCGCGGTGCTTTTTTGAGCCCATAAAGACTCTTTTTCAGTCGACATACCATGTCTTCCTTTCCTTTAGCTTCAAAACCTGTGGGTTGTTTCATATACAACTCTTCTTCGACATCACCATGGAGAAATGTTGTCTTCACATCCAACTACTCTAAGTGCAAGTCTTCAACTGTCACAACACTGAGCAGAACCCTAATAGAAGTCATCTTCACAGCCGGTGCAAAGATCTCACTATAATCGACACCTTCTCTTTGAGAGAATCCTTTCACAACAAGCCTGGCATTGTACCTCTTATTGCCATCTGCCTCATCTTTGACTCTAAAAATCCATTTATTCATAAGAGCGCGCTTCCCTACGGGTAACTTGGTCAACTCCCAAGTTTGGTTCTGTTCCAAAGAGTTCATCTCGTCCCTCATGGCTGACTCCCACTGAATTCGAAACTCATCCCTCAAAGCCTCCTGATGAGTCTCAGGCTCCTCCGAATCCGTGTACAGAACATACTCGTGAACAACACTAGCTGATGGATCAAATATCCTGGTTGGCCTCCTCTCTCGTGTCGATCTCCTCAACGTGGGTACCGGTTCACCGACCGGTTCAGGTTTCCCGATCTGTTCTGACTGTACATGTTCGTCTTGGATAACCTGCTCATTCCCAATAGGCTCACTATGAGCCTCCCGTGCTACCTGTGGTACTTGTACCTGCTGCTGCATTGTAGGACCCCCACCACTAGGGCCTCATTTAGAATCTGAATCTGAGCCTGAGTCTGAACCCCAATCTGACTCTGAACTGGTTGTACTATCTTGACCTGTGTGCCTGTCCTTGTATAGAACCTCCTCATTGAACATTACATTCCTGCTGCGAATGACTTTGTTATCCATAAAATCCCAAAACCTGTAACCATACTCATCGCCACCGTAGCCAATGAAGACACACCTCCTGGACTTAGAGTCCAACTTCTTTATTTCTTCCCTGTCAATTAGTGCATATGCCATACAACCATAAACTTTCCAATACGAATAATTAACAGTTTTATCTGACCATAGTTCTTCTGGAATGGCCCCATTAAGGCCACCAGACGGGCAACGATTAATCAAGTACACTGCTGTATCAAATGTAGCGGCCCAAAGATGGACCGGAAGACCCGCATGAAGTTTCATGCATCTCGCCCTTTCGAGTATCGTGCGGTTCATCCTTTCTGCTACACCATTCTCCTGTGGAGTTTTAGGAACTGTCTCAATTCCTCTGATACCTTCCTTTGCCAGATAGTTAACAAACTCTTTGCTTGTGTACTCACCTCCGTTGTCTGACTTGATTGCTTTCACCTTGTAACTTGTCTCATTCTCAACCCTGGCCTTCCAAGCTCTGAATGCCTCAAAAACTTATAATTTCTCATGAATTTCATAAACCCAAACCTTTCTTGTAGCATCATCGATGAATGTGACGAAGTATCTCTTACCACCATAAGAGAATTCCTGAGCTGGACCCCACACATCTGTATGTACCAACTCTAGCTTCCTGAGCTTCTTCTCACGCCCACCCAACTGAAAGCTAACTGACTTCTGTTTGCCCATCACGCAATTCTCACAAAGATCCATCTCAACCTTCTTCAGCTCCGGCAAAAGATCCCCAGAACGAAGCTGCTTGACACCCTTTTCACCAAGGTGTCCTAACCTGACATGCCATAGAATTAAAGATGAACTACCTACTGATGCTATAGCAATGATATTACCTGAATCACCTCCCCTGAGAAAGTACAACATGTCACCACTCTTTTTTTTTGCCACCAACCTGGCACCTGTAGTCACCTTCCATTCTCCATCCTAAAGGTTGTTGTAAACCCTTCTTTGACTAGTTTGCTAGTTGAGATCAAATTTTTCTTCAAACTCAGAATATGTCTTGTATCATAAAAGACCAATTGCCCCACCATTGCGAGCTTTCACTCTCACAGTGCCTCTACCCACAACTGGACATATCTGCCCATTAGCAACTAAAACTGCACCAAAATCACATGTCTTGTAATCCTTAAACACATCCCTCATGGGAGTACAATGAAAAGAAGCACCTGAGTCTACACATCAATCATCTTGCAAAATATTAAATCCAGCAGATAAACACAATTCATCTAGACGGGGTTCAATACTTACTACATTGGCTACCTGTGACCCTGCTTGTGCTTTCTTATACTCCTCGCATTGGTCTCTCATGTGTCCTGGCTTCTTGCAGTACCAACACTCACCTTTGAGATTTCTTATTCTTGACTTAGACCTGTGATTCCTACTTTGCGACCTTCCTCTGTTGTTACTTCTATCACAGTTATCAACTGACAGCACGGTATTGCTAGGATAGGACACCGAAGTCTCTCAATGTCTCTTCCTCCTTACATTCTCATTCATGATGCTGCTTATAACATCCTTTAGGGTTGTCGTATCAGTCATGGTGCTAGTAATAGTCTGCTCTACTGTGCCGTAACTGTCGAAAAGACTGGATAGCAACAACAACGTTTGTGCTCTCTCCTCAAACTATAAACCCGACGATTCCATCTGATTGTAAATTATACAGAAATTATTGATGTGCTCAACAACCGAACCCCTTTCTGACAACTTCAACTTAACAAACTTCTTTAGATGTAAGATCTGGCTCGCTGCATTCGGCTTCTCAAACATGTCCGTCAATATTTTCATTGCATCCTTTGCGGTTCTTGCCTTCTCAATGTGAAATAGCGCCTTCCTGCTCAGCGACAACTGAATCTGTCCAAGCGCTTTCTAATCCAATCTATTCCAGGCCGCCAAAGCAACTAGATCGACCTCCGCCTCCTCTGACTTCACACCAAACAACGGATCATCTAGATCCTTTTGTCGGAGATACACAATCATTTGGATCTTCCACATTATGAAATCCGTTCCATCGAACTCCTTGACTCTACTCTTGTCTCCCATCTCAATCAATACTACCAACCTGTAGCTCTGATACCACTTTGTTGAATTCTAACTGCAGAATAAACTCAACAACAACGACGAGATGCAAGAACTATAGAATCAAAACAAGAGAACAAAGAACAAGCAAAAGCAACACACAATAACACACAAGATTTTTATCAATGTTCGCCCAAACAATGGCTACTTCCCCACGCAGAGGCACTCCTGCGATTTCCACTAGAAATATGAAGATTAGGTTTTACAAATCTTTTAAGAACTCACCACCAAGGTATAGGGTTTCTCTCTATCTCCCTCTCTCGTAATGACGGCTGTAGATCTCTATTTTCTTTTGGCTTTGTTTAAGTTAACCCTAAAATCGTACACAATACAATATATATATGATTCCACATCTCTAATCTCAGCTGTTCATCTATTCAGCGTCGGGACGGTCGACCGGTCCATCTTGACGGTCGACTGGTCCTCTCCTTCGACTGCATGAAATCCAACAGAGAGCAGGTCGGTCGACTGCGCGGTCGACCGGTCATTCCTTTAAGCTACAGAGTTGAGACAGAGAGCGGGATGGTTGACTGCGCGGTCGACCGGTCGTCTTGCCTGGGCGGTCGGGGGGTGCGGTCGACCGTAACTCTGCTGTAGCTCTTGCTAATCTTGACCTGTAGCTCCCACTTCGACTCTTCTTTCCATCCATCTTTTTCAACTCATCATTATCATGTGTTGGATCCACAGACCCCAACACAGAAAATGATGCCTTCCCATCTTCCCATATAATGTTTAATGAATTTGCATTTGATACTGGATTTATAAACCTTTTCCCTTTCATTCTTTGCGTTTCGTCTGATCCTGAGGTTCTCCCTCATTTTCATATGAGGCCCCTTCACAACGGATACAAAACAACCATTACCCATATGTATCAGCGAATACCTTGACCCATAGTACAAATATATCTGTACATGTGCATCCTTGTTTGGACTTGTTTATGTCCTTATCGTGAACAATCTGACATATTTGTGCTTGATATGCATAAAGAAACATGGGTACATATGCCCAATGAAAGGCCTTTTCCTTATTTAAAATTTCCTTTACTGAGTTATAGACAATGAGAGACTAATGGATTTGTATGTTGTGTCTATGCATGCCGTGTTAGGCTCCAAAGTCAAATATCATGGGTTAGAAATAGTATTAATACTAATTATTCATACTCATCATTAGAAGTAATACTACCAATAACCCGAAATGAAACAAGAAAAATAATGCTTTGCCCCCTTTTGATAGACATAATGTTTTGTATGGTTCATTTACTGCTGTGAGCTATTTTATGTATGAATTACATTATTAATGTACTTTATTAATGTACTAGGTTTGTCCATTGACACGTGCCTACGGTATGTTTTCGGAACGGTGCACCTTATTTGATCATATAAAATAGTTTTGGAGGTCCAACAAATTAATTGAAGTAGCAAACATATTATATGAGAAACTTTTGGGGGTCCAGCAAAAAACATATTATATGATTTTTTTTCTTAATTTTTTTTGTATTTTTAAAGTTTTTAAATTTTTAATTTTTTTAGTTTTAACTTTTTTAACTTTAAAAAAAATTTAAAATTTTTATTTTCTTAATTTTTTGATTAGAAGAAGGAGGGAGAGAGAGAAAAATATATATATATAGGAGTTGTTTTGGGTGAGAGATTTGAATTTAAGTTTTGGGGGGGAGGGAATATATTTTGTGATGTTATATCTGGGCCTTTGATTTTTGAGGGGATTGAAGGAGAGCCACTCGATAGCTTTCTTTGTGTTTTATTATATAGATAGAGAATGAAAAGAATACTTTATGAGAAATTTTTCATAACTGAATACGTGGCCTCATATATATAGAAGACTACAAAGAGCAATCTAAGTTTATTCAGATGTGAGACTAATACTAAGACTACTTTAACACTCTTCCTCAAGCTGGTGCGTAGATATTGTCGAAGCCAAGCTTGCTCAAGAATGTTTGAAAAAACTTAGGAGGTAGAGCTTTAGTTAGGATATCGGCAAGTTGTTCACTTGATCAGACATATGAAAAAGAAATAACCTTTTTCTCCCACTCGTCTCGAATGAAGTGACAGTCAACTTTGATATATTTTGTGCGCTAATGAAAAACGGATTTTCAAAAATATATATAGCAACTTTGTTATTACAGTATAGAGGAACTTGAGATAATACTGGGATTGCCAAGTCTCGAAGAAAAATTTTGAGCCATAAAACTTCATAAACCAAATGCCCAATAACTCGGTATTCAGACTGCACTTGATTTGGCTACCAAAGGTTGTTTCTTACTTTTCCAAGATACAAGATTTCCTTCGAAGAATACAAAATACCCACTAGTTGAGCCCTTATCATCAACCGATCCTGCCCAGTCAGCATCAGAATATCCTCATAAAGAAAGAATCACCAGGTTGGAAGAGAAGCTCTTGCACTGGGGCTTTCTTAAGGTGGTGAAGAATGTGAATCACTGCCTCCCAATGAGTGATGGTTGGTGTATGTATAAACTGGCTGACTTGACTAACTGTAAAAACAATATTTGGCCTAGTCACTGAGAGATATATGAGTTTGCCAACCAACCGGCGATATCGTCCTGGATCAGAGAACAATGCATTATTGGAGAATAAAGACAGTTTAATATTGGGATCCATAGGTGTGTCACTAGAGCGACATCCCAACATTCCTGTCTTAGTAAGAATATCAAGGACATACTTTCTTTGAGAATGAAAGATATCATACTTTGTGCGTGTAACCCAATGCCAAGGAAATATCGAAGCAGACCAAGATCGTTTGTCTGAAAGGTTTGAGCTAATTGCTGCTTGATGTCTGCAATACCTTGCGAATCATAGTCTGTGATAATAATATCATCAACATAGACTAGCAGGATAACCATGCCATTGCTTCCTTTCTTTGTAAAGAGAGAACGATCTACCTTACTTCTTGAGAACCCATAAGAGCACATGGCTTTGCCGAACTTTTCAAACCAAGCTTGAAGAGACTGTTTGAGGCCATAAAGAGACTTTTGAGCAAACATACAAGGGTTTCCCCCTGTCGCTCAAAATCAGGAGGCTGCTGCATATACACAACTTTTTTGAAGTCTCTATTTAGAAGTGCGTTCTTGACATCAAGTTGATGAAGAGGCCAAGAACAATTGGATGCAAGAGAGATAAGAACACGAACAAATGTGAGTTTTGCAACTAGAGAAAAAGTCTCGGTATAGTTAACCTCAAATTCCTGTGTATATCCTTTAGCAACAAGGTATGGTTTGAGTCGTTCAACTATGCCATCAGAATTGTGTTTGACTGTGAATACCCACTTACAACCAACTGTTTTACCACCTACAGGTAGGTGAACCAACTGCCAAGTATTATTCTGCTAAAGAGCCTGCATTTTCTTTTTCATGGCTGCTGTCCAACCAGGGTACTTGAGTGCTTCCTGAATATTTTTTAGGAATAGAAATGGAAACCAAAGAAGAGGTAAATGCTCGAAAAATTCTGTTCAGTTTAGAAGAAGAAACAAACTTGGCAGTAGGATAGTGAGCACACGAACGCTTAGCCTTATGTTGAAAAATAGGTAAATCATCTGTTTTAGGAATATTACCGATTGAGATGGTTGGCACTGGTTGAACAACAGAGGGTATTGCTTGGATGGTCGAGTCTGAACGAGGTTTACGTCGTCTGACATAAACCTGAAGTGGTAGAGGCGGTGGTAGGGGCAATGGTGATGGTAATGGCGGTGGTGGTGATGCTGGTGAAAGTGGTGGTGGTGGTGTAAAATCAAGACTCTCAACAACAACCCCATTGGTAAATTGGGAATTTTGGAAGAGATTTGTTCAAGAAAATGTTTATGTTCATAAAGTAAAACATCTGCCGAGGTAAACATTTTCATTCGTGAAGGGCAATAGCAAAGATAACCATTCGGAAAGCATGCATATCCAAAAAACACACATTTAATAGCACATGGGTCAAGTTTATTAGTTCTCGGTTGGTGGTTTTGAACAAAACAAGTGCAACAAAAAATACAAGATGGTAGGAAAAATTGATCTTTAGATGGAAAAATCATTTGGAAAGGTGATTGATTTTGAAGGAAAGGAGTAGGTACGGTTAATAAGAAAACAGGCAATGAGAACAGTAAAACTCTAATAAAACTTTGGAACGTTTATTTCAAACATCAAAGAGCGAGCGGTGCTAAGTAAATATTGATTTTTGCATTCTGCCACTCCATTCTTTTAAGAGTATATGCGCAAGAGGTTTAGTATATAATTTCATGTTTAGAAAAGAATTGTTGAAAATCAGAACTCATATTCTTTAGCATTATTAGAACGAAAATATCTAAGAGTAGTACAAAATTGTGTTTTTATCTCAAAGAAAAATTCTTGAAAAACTTTAAACACTTTAGAACGATCTCTTAAGAGAAACAACAATGTCATGCGAGAGAAATCATCAATAAATGTGACAAAATAACAATATTTATTAAACGTGGAAAAATCAATTGGTCCCCAAACATCAGAATGCACCAAATCAAATAAATGTTCACTATGTTTATTGACGCATCCTGGGTAGGGAACTCGATGATATTTACCTAACTCACATGATTCACAAGATAACTGAAAAAAAGACTCACAACCAGAAACTAAATGCTTGAGAGTAGGAAGGGAGGGATGCCCCAGTCGTCGGTACCACAATGCAGGATCATTAGAAGAATGAAAAGCCAAGACTGGAGAATTCAAGATGTATAACCCTTGTTGTTTATGAATGGTACCAATCACCTTCATCGTCGTAATATCCTGAAATACATAATGAGAAGGAAAAAATGTTACCAAACAGTTTAAATCCTTAGAAATTCAGGAACTGATAATAGACTGTTAGAAAATGTAGGAACATGCAAAACAGATGTAAAAGAGAGAAATGGAGAAAGGGAGATATCACCCTTCCCTTTAACAGGGACAAGAGATCCATCAGCAAAACACACATGATAATTGGAGAGTAAAGAGAAGGAAGAAAGCGGTAAAGGAGACATGTAACCCCTATTGCTCATATTTGTATTTTTAATTATATTTAATAAAATTCTTGATTATTTATTTTATATTTTTGTTGTATTTAATTTCTTTCCCTTTGTATGGTGTGTTGTTCTTCACTCTCTTGTGATTCATTTTGCATTGATTCATCTTTTTATTCTCATTTATTTGGCCAACAACTTGTTCTTGATCTTGTTTATTGTTTAAACCTATTTCATGGCCTATTTGTCTCTTATTGGATTCTTTTCTTCCTATTGGATACTACTCAGTTCACCCAAACCCCATAACCCTAATTATCAAACCCTAATACTACCTCTCTCTCTTAGCCGGCACCCTCTCTCTCCCCTACCTCCCGACCTACCTCGACCTCCCCTGCCTTCGCTGTCGTCGTCCCTGATCGCCGGCGACAGACCCCCCTTCGCACTCCCTCTCCTCTTCCTCTTTGCTGTGGTCGCGATCCACCCCAGGCCGAGCCCCGCCTATGCTGCCATCGTCTGTGGCCGAGCAACGCCGCAGAGCAGCGTTGCCGCAGTCCCAGCGCCGTCGTTGCCGTCCCCTGCTCGCACCGTTGTCGTCTTCCCTGGCTTGCTGCTGTCCGCCGCCCTTACTGTTTGGGTGCTGCTGTTTCTCTTGTGTGGTGCACGTGCTTTTGTGTGCACGTATTTCGGTGGTGTTGGATCTCGTCTCTCGTCTCTCGTTTGTGTGTTCGTTGTTCGGGATCCATTCCCGTTATTCTATTCTTCGTTTCCGTCATCTTCGTTTCAGGCAAGTAGCTTGTATGTGTTCTTTTTGTCATACAAGTTAATACCGTAAGTAATCTAGTATGAAAATATTTTTACTCTCATGATGATCCATATTTGCTAGTTTAACCGTTGACATCATCTCTTGATCATGAGTAGTTACAATAATTGACACCCGTTGCATGAAAACAACTAGATTAGTGGACATCTTAACTGTATGTTGTTTGTGGCACACCATATGTTGTAGATAACTGTGGTATAGATGTTTATTGGATGTATTATGTCATTATCGACTATTTGATTCACATGTCATGCTGATTTGAGTAACCCACATATACCATGCTTTGTATGATATCTAGAATGGACAGTTTATAGTTAAGTTGTTTGATAAAATGCCTAAACGAACTTTTGTTTGCTGCTGTCCTTTTTTTGTACAGCTTTTTTCGACCTGATTAACATCAGTAAAATAAATAAGTTTGTGAACTTGATTTGTAGCCTTTGTTTTCTAATTTTCAGAACTTTCGATGGATCTGAATTCCGATTTTTGATGCATGAGTTATTGCTGTTTTATTACAGTCATATCGTATATTCCAGATTCTGAACTATATATATTCTGTATGAAATTTTATTTTAAAACTGGTATTAAAAGTAGAATTTGAACTCTATATTTTGCTGAGTATGTTTAGATATGACTGAGAGCAATTCCTAATTTTTTTGGAATTAATTAATGACTTTTGTATCTCATTTCATGCTTTTGAAACCAATGAAAATATTCTAAACTGCATGCTGTTCAATAAAGAATTATGTTTTCAACCTGTTTCTATTCATTTTTTATGAAAACTTTGTGAATAAGAGCTGTAGCCTGATTTGTCTATTTTATCACCCTTTTCATGGATCTGGATTTCGAATTATATTTTATGAATTATCTCTATTTTGGTACTGCTGTGTCTGAACTTTCAAAATTGAGATTTTGTTGCATTACTCTATTTCTCCAATTTTGTTGACTATATCTGTAATGTAATTTCATGATATTTTATATTTTGAAACTAGATATGTTAGGGAATCTTCCAGATTTTTCTCAGATTTAGTTATGATGATTTTAAACACTTTTCATGCTTATAAACAAGATTTTGCATTTTCTGGCTGAATATAACTTTTGTATTAAATGTTGTTTTCAACCCTGTTTCTGTGGTTGATAAGTGACTTATATATATGTGCTGGAATTGGCAGAGATTCTAGTTTCTAGATTTTCTGATGGATCTAGATTTTCTATTCTGTAGCAATGGGAATCTCTGATTTGGTACAATAGTGTCTTGCTGTCCAGAACTGAAAATTTCGTTGTTTTGACCATTATGAGTTGTTTTTATCAACCGCTGCAATCACTATTTAATCTTAGACTTATTTTCTGTTCTTTCCATGTCTTTATCCTATTTGTATTTGTTCACATATATTTATTAATAATAAGAGAAATCAAGCCGGGGTTTTTAAGGGAAAGATCGAGTAGTGGACAATATAGAAATGCATATTCAGAAGAGACTCGTTTTCCTACTATTTACTGTGGTACCTACTGTTTATCTCTGGATGTATGGGGGCATAATCCATGACACCGTTTTTTGTTATTACTGTTACTGTTGTCTAAATATATTGCCCTGTAGAAGTTTCACTACAAAATCTTAAAGCGAAACTGTTTAATGTAGCAACAATGTGGTAAAATCTGGGACGCATGAGGTGCTACATAGTTAGTAATGAACATTAGACATTAGAATAACTGTTTACACTATCACATCCTGTTACGGTTACTATAGACTTTACTGCTACTGTTGATTACTGCTACCATTGACACATTGAAACTGTTGATCCTTACTGTTACTGTTATTCTTTTCTGTTATCACTACACTGCTTACTGTCAACTGTAAACTGTTATATTTGCTACCCTTTCCATGTTATTATTACCTATTTAGTTTAGTTTTTCCCTTCATTTTTCTACTTGTATTGCTTGCGTCCCGGACTTACATCTAACGGGCGTTATGTTTTCCTGTTTTCCCTATTTTCCTTGTAATTGCCATATAAGCATGTTTTGCTTATCAATTGCCTACTGGAGTTGGTTAGCAAAAGTTTTGAGCTGCGCAATTGGAATCATTTCCTTAAAATATTTTGATGAACTATTTTATTTCATGAACTGTATTGAGACATGTATTTGGGCTTATTGTTCCAGGATTATTGTTTTGTTTTGGATCTAGTATTTGTTGGAACATTTATTATTGATGTAATAAATACTGTTGAGTTATGATTGTTTTTGTATGTCTGGTTGGAGTATGCTGTTATATTTACTGTTATGATGAGTCAAGTAGATCCGTACAGCTTATGGATGGTGAAAACTATCTGCTGGGCTTAGTCGCGTACCGTATTCCGTATTCTTTTGGGAAGCGGGGCGTGACAAGACATGTTCAGAAGCACAATAATCAATAATCTGTTGATGTGAAGAAACTTGATAAGCAGTACCTGAGTGAACAGAATTACCAGGAAGAGGAGATAGCAAATTGTGGAATGCCTGATACTCTGCAGTAGAAAGGGTATACTGGGAAGAGGTTGGCACATCTGTAGGAGCAGTAGTGGAAGAAGAAGATTCCATAGTGGAAGACTGATGAGCAGCAGAAGGACGACGAATGCATTTCCAGCATGTCACATACTCATGAGACCGGCTTTGACAATAAGTACAATATTTAGTGCAGCGATGTCACCACGATCACGATCACTACGGCCTTCCGAAGAATAAGAACCACGACCCCTAGAGGATGAAAGAAACTGTTGTGAAGGATCAAAAAAACCACGGCCATGACCAGAGACGAGTGCAGACGATGTTGGGGTTTCAATAAGAGCAGGAGGGGGTACTTATGGTAGCTGAACATGGAGATCACGTAGAGAGTGACTGGCATTGGTGGTGAGGATATGAGAGTGAACACCTTCAAGATAGGGGCGAATATTGCCCAAGGCAAGAACGACAAGAAGAGCCATCATTGTTACTGCTGGACGGTGAAATCGGCAGAGTATGGGTGATAGATCTTTCATTCTTCTAAGAAAATGATTGAACTGGGATAGATAGACATGAATGTCATTACTTTGTTTGGTCTCGATGGCATCATGAAAGATATCATACGGCGCTGCATGTTATTGGAAGAGGAGTACATGTTATGAAGGGTATTCCAGATTTCTTTGGCCGTGTCGAGAAAAGTGATGGAGGTGTAAATATCCCGGTCCATACAATTGGTCATCATATTGACAATCAAGTTATCATCGCGATCCCATACTTTGAATGTGGGATCTGTAAGCAGAGGAGCAGGGTCAGTGAGGTGATGATACATCTTGCCCCCTTTGAGGTAACGCATGACATAACATGACCATGTCATGAAATTGTTGTGATCGGAGAGGTTCTCGGGGGTCATGCGTTCGGCCTTTAAGAGAATAAGGAATCAGTCATCGGTTGAGGAGAGGGAGTTGCATGTGGAGGAGAAGAGGTCACCGTTGAAGTATCGGAGGTCGTCATAGGAGCAGATCTAGATTAGATCTGAATGAGAAAACGGATAAGAGGGATGGTTGAAGAGGGCCTAAAAAACTAGCACGCAATCCAAAACATTGCGCATCAAGACTTTTTTTTTGACTTTTTTTGTTTGAAAAGAAAACAGGAAGAGAGAGAGGAGGGGGGGTACTGTAATGCCCCGCCCCAATACTCAGACAATTTTTATTATTTTTAGAAGACAAATTAGATACTATGTAGTACAACTGCCCACCACTGGCTGCCTCTCAAAAGGTGGTTAACCAATTAGGTGACTCTTGATCATAGGCAATTATATTTATACTCAAACTAATTTTTGTATATTTTACAATATGGGACTATTATTCCTAAATTTCCTTCACAAATCCCGTACAAATCCAAACCGTGAGCATTCAATACCAAATCCAAACCATATCTTAACAAATCTCAACAAATCCAACAGTAGCATTCAACCCGTGGGTATCATTCTTTCATAACCGGATTTCAAACCGGATTCAAATCCAATCAATTCAAACCAAACCATTTAACAAATCCAATATCATATACAACCAACTATATATATATTTATTTATTTAATTTATTATACTATTCACAAATTACGGGGTATTACATACACCCCACCTTAGAAATCAGCGTCCTCGCTGAGTACCCACACATCTAGTGTAGGATCCGCCTTTCTAGCCTGATGTGGCGTCGTCCTCGATCCCGGAGATCAATCACTCTCAACACCGCAGATCGGATACCCGGCTATCAATCACTCTCAACACCGCAGATCATACCCGATCCCAAAGATCAGTGACTCTCAATACCGCAGAACATATCTGACCCCGGAGATCAATGACTTTCAACACCGCGGATCATACTGAGGCCCTCTTCCAAACCCGGTGTCGAAAGTCGGCTCTGACACCATTTGTAATGCCCCGCCCCAATACTCAGACAATTTTAATATTTTTAGAATACAAATTAGATACTATGTAGTACAACTGCCCACCACAGGCTGCCTCTCAAAAGGTGGTTAACCAATTAGGTGACTCTTGATCATGGCAATTATATTTATACTCAAACTATTTTTTGTATATTTTCCAATATGGGACTATTATTCCCAAATTTCCTTCACAAATCCGTACAAATCCAAACCGTGAGCATTCAATACCAAATCCAAACCATATCTTAACAAATCTCAACAAATCCAACAGTAGCATTCAACCCGTGGGTATCATTCTTTCATAACCGGATTTCAAACCGGATTCAAATCCAATCAATTCAAACCAAACCATTTAACAAATCCAATATCATATACAACCAACTATATATATATTTATTTATTTATTTTATTATACTATTCACAAATTACGGGGTATTACATGTACAGTGAACGGGTGTAGGTGCAAGTGGGTTCAGGTTGGGGAGAGGAGCGTATGGAGAGGGGAGATTAGGGTTCGGGTGTGTAGAGGAGGCAACGGCGGCTAGGCTAGGTGGTGGTGGTGGTGGTTGAGGAGGCGGTGGCAGCTGGAGGAGGGGGTAGCGGTGGCGAGGAGGGATGACGGGAAGTAGCGGTGGTTGTTGGAGAGGTGAGGGAAGATGAGGTCAGGAGAGGAAGCGGATGGAGTGAGGGGGTAGCAATGGCAAAGTAGGGAGCAGCGGCAGCAGCTGGAGTGGAGGGCAGCGTGGAGTGACGGCGGGCGACATAGAATTAGGGTTAAGGTTTCTCTTTTGAAGAAGAAAGGAAGAAGATGAACATAATTTTTTTTTTTTTTGAAAAGAAAGAAACCATATTTTATTCCCAAAATTTTGTGTATATTTTTCCAGCTCTGATACCATATTAGTATATAGAGACTGAAACGAATACTTTATTGAGAGATTTTTCATAACTGAATACATGGTCTTTTATATATTGGAGAGTAAAAAGAGTAATCTAAGTTTATTCATATGTGGGACTAATACTAGGATTACTTCAACACAACTCAAATATATATATATATATATATATATATATATATATATATATATATATATATATATTTGCATGGACCCGTTGCGAACAGCAATCTGAGCTGTTGGATGTAGATCCAATGGCTCAGATCCGTTCACATTTTTTTGTGTGATTATTTTGCCTCGGACAGTCGTTCTCAACAACAGGCTAAGTTATACTTTAAAAAAAAAATTATAACTTAGCCCGTCGTTGGCAACGACGGGCTAAGGCAAAATATCGGATTTTTTTTGAACTGTATCTTCTCTCTCACTCTCTTCCTTCTCTATATATCTTCTTCCCCGATCTAAACCCTCGATACCCACCCGAAATCGACACCCTCTCACTCCGGTGACTCTTCTCTCACTTCACTCTCTCACTCACTCTCTCCTTATTCTCCCCCTCTCCATCTTCCAAACTTATTCGCGAAACCCAAAAACCCTAATCCTAACCATCTCCCAATCTCCTTCTCCCCCGTCCACCGTTGCTGCTACTCCTATATTCACTCTCTCTCTCTCTCTCACTCCCAATCTCTCCTCCAATCTTCGAAATCCGTCCTCCTCCAATCTTTTAACGCAAATTGGGAAGTGGAAACTCTAGTTCTTTGACAATACCTACATTGGGAAATTTGCAGTTGTGCATGGTAATGACTTAATCCTTGGCCTCGTAGTTATATATTTATGTTGTTTTTTATGTTTTTATGTCATTTTCTAATTAATTGAATTGATTATTGTGATGCGTAATTTTGTAGATGTAGTAGTTTTTATGTAGTATTTTCATGATTTTAGACTGTGGAATTTTACTCATAGTTGTTGTTGTTCGCTCGTCAAATTTGTAGTTTGAGTCGGATTTATAACTGTTCAATATTAGTAAATCCGCGTAAACGGTAAAAAAAATCCGAAACTCTGCGAGTGGGTCGAAATCACGACACACAAGCTAACGGAACTTGTAGGAGTGAATTTCGACTCACAGTTTGCAAGATACGGCCATGTATCGCTTTTGGTAAATAAAAACTTAAATAAAGCGATACACGGCCGTATTTCGCAAAACCGTGAGTCGAAACTCACTTCTACAAGTTTTGGTGACTTGTGTTACGTGAATTCGATCAAATTGCAATATTTTATAAATTTTTTATGCCATTTGTGGGGTTTTGTCACGTTTCTCGAACAAGAACATAAAAATGGTAGAATTTTATTAGTACGGTTAGACTAGAAAATCCTACAAATGACCTCCAAAAATTATGAAACTTTGCGAGTAGGTTGTACTCATGTAACACAAGCCACGACAACTTGTAGAAATGATTTTTGACTCACGGTTTGAGAGATACGCCCGTATATCGCTTTTGGTGAACAAGAACTAAAATAAAGCGGTACATGGTCATATATCGCAAACCGTGAGTCGAAACTCACTTCTACAAGTTGGGGTGGCTTGTATTACGTGAATTCGACCAAGTTGTAAATTTTTATAAATTTTTAATGCCGCATGTAAGATTTTGTCACGTTTCTCGAACAAGAACAAAAAAAGTTATACTTTTTTTAGTACGGTTACACTAGAAAATCCTACAAACGACCTCCAAAAATTACGAAATTCTGAGAAGTGGTTTTCGACTCATGGTTTGAAAGATACGCCTGTGTATCGCTTTTTGTGAACAAGTACTAAAATAAAGCGGTAAACGGTCGTATCTCGCAAACCGTGAGTCGAAACTCAATTCTACAAGTTGTGTTGCCCTGTGTTATGTGAATTTAAGCAAGTTGCAAAGTTTGTAAATTTTTATGATGCCGTTTGTGGGGTTTCGTCACATTTCTCGAACAAGAACACATAAAATAATAAATTTTAAAGTATGGTTACACTAGAAGACCCTACAAACGACCTCTAAAAATTACGAAACTTTGCGAGTAGCTTGGACTCACGTAACACAAGCCACAACAACTTGTAGAAGTAATTTTCGACTTACGGTTTGAGAGATACACCCGTGTATCACTTTTGGTGAACAAGTAATAAAATAAAGCGGTATACGGCCGCATCACGCAAACTGTGAGTCGAAACTCACTTCTACAATTTAAGTTGTCTTCTGTTAGGTTTGTCCGATCCACTCGCAAAGTTTTGAAATTGCAACTTTGTATTTGTGTATGTTGTCTTGTGTATTTATATATGCAAATAGTGTAAGTAGATCTATATAATTACTATGTTCATAATTGTTGTTATTTTTTTATGTTAGATATGGGCAGTGTTGAAGGAAGTTTCGTTGCCGGAAATAAATTTGTTCGTGCTCAAGAAATGGGTGAATTTCGGCCGCAAGTTGACGAGCACCTAAAACCGAAGATAGGTATGACGTTTCATACTTTAGATGAAGCGGAAAAATTTTATACATCATATTGTAGATGTGCGGGTTTCGCTATGCATAAGGGTGAGAATAAATATAAGGAAACTGATGTAGTAAATAAATCATATGTATGTAATAAAGCCAGGGAGTCTCTGAGTCATCCTAATGATGATACAAGGGGAACTACTTCTAGAACGGGTTGCAAAGCTTTCGTTCGTGTAAAACTAAACAAACAAAGTAATACATGGATTATTTATTCATTTAATGAACCGCACAATCACGAAATTACTTCACCCGGTAGACGTCACTTGTTGCCTCGTAACCGTGTAGTTTCAAAATTTGATAAAAAAGTAATTGGTCAACTTACCGAAGTTAATGTCCCTATATGAAAACTAATGCTTTTCTTCGAATGTGCAAGTGGAGGTCATGATAAAATTGGATTCACTGAAACCGATGCTAGAAATCTAAGGAGAGACTCGATGGAAGGTATGAAAGGATACGACAGGCAAATGCTAATTGAGTTTTTTGAATTGAAAAAGCTGACGAATCCTTTATTTTTGTATGATTACCAATTAGATCCCAAAAGGCAATTGTCTCATTGTATTTGGGTGGATGGTATCGCTAGGAAGAATTCTGAAGTATTTGGGGATATAGTTTGCGTTGATGCTACCTACAACATGAACCGTTACGAAATGTTATTCGTACCATTCGTTGGAGTCAACCATTATTGGCAATCAACGTTCTTAGGCTGTGGGTTCATTCTGAGAAGGCATCCTCATTTGAGTGGTTTTTTGAAAAGTGGCAAGAAGCAATGGGACATGATCCGATTGGCATCGTGACGGACGAGGATTGTGGGATCGGTGCTGCAGTGAAGAAAGTTTTCCTTGTGACTGAGCATAGATATTGTATTTTGTATATTTTGGATAAGTTACCGTAGAAGGTGCGTATGGCGAAGAATATCAATGAGTTTAAGGATGCTTTGAAGAGTATCATCTATACGGATATAAAACTGATTTTGAAGAGTATCATCTATACGGATATAAAACTGATTTTGAAGAGAAGTGAAAATTATTAATTTCGCAATACAAAGTTGAGAATAACAAATGGTTGAATAATAAGTTCGAAATTCATGAGAAATGGGCCCCCGTCTATGCAAGAGATTTAATTTGTTCTGACATGTTAAGTACCCAATGGAGCGAGTCTCTACATTCATCCTTGAAGCAACAAACCCATAAGAAGTACTCCTTACATGAATTTGCTGTCATCTTCGATCGAGTCTTAGTAAAACAAAGATATGAGGAACTTAAAGAAACTCATCGTAATCGTGAAGAGAGACCAAAATTGAAGGCTGAATGAGCTATGGAGGAACAAATGGCGAACATACACATTGAAGATTTTCTACAAATTCCAAAAAGAAGTCCAGAAAAGCTTATTATTTAAAGTGATTTTCATTGCCGATTTAGATACACCGGATAGTGCAGCTTTCTCTATGACGTTCTATGGAAATTCAGAAGTGGGGAGGGTAATTTCTTTTTGCAAATACCGTCAAATGGCTAAATGTCCTTGTTCCCTCTATGAATTCGTAGGCATTCCATGCAAATATATTTTGGCGGTTCTTCAGTTCACCAACCACACCGTACTATCGGAGCAATATATTTGTAGATGGTAGACCCGAGATCAGTTGAGAAGAAGCTATACATCCGTTCCCAACAGTATTAGTGCCAATTTTGCCTCTTAATATTCTGAATTGAGTTAGCACTCAAGACAGTTGGTCGATCTTGGTTGTTCATCCAAAGGAACTTACAGATACATGCTCGACCACATGCTTAAGGGCATTGAAGGCATTTCTCAAATTCAACCCGGAATTAGCACACATCGCGAAGGTAGTGCACAATCCTAGAGTGTTGGACATGCACATGCACCGGTGGGGGGCCCTCGACAATGCACTACCAAGGGAAGGCCTAGAGGGAAGAGATTGAAGTCCACAAGAGAATCACAAAAATCCAAAAAACCGCGACTGTGCAAGACATGCCTTCGTGTCGTATAATTTGACTCACTCAAACTTGATTTGTTCTTGTTGACTAACTCATTCTTATTTTTTTAGTGGGTTGGTATCATATGAAGAAGATCCAAGCTGTGAAGAGAGTAATGACGATGAAGGTGAAGATTCATGCTAAGGTAAATTTCTCATTTATTCTGTATGTCATATTTAACTTGAATACCTTTATTACTAATCTCATTTGATGATAATCCACTTATTCATTCTACAAGTGTTATGTTGTAGGTTTTGATTCAAACATGATCGAGCTGAAGGAAGGCATTTTTCTTCCCCAAAAAATTTCATTTGTGAATGTGTATATTGGTCATGTAAATTAATTTTGTTACGGTTCAGGTTTGAGGACTGCATTTGAAGTTAGAAGTATATTTTTTTGTATGAATTGAAAATTTATGTACCAAATTCTTGAATATATGAATGAGATGAGTATGTTGTTGTAGTAATTGTGGGATGAATGAGTTTGGTAATGTGAATGAGATGAGTCGATTGTTGCTGTAATTGCTTTGACAATGTATATATATGCTGAAAGATGTGAACTTTGTGATCTTTCTATTTGTGTGCAGCTTTCACATGTTGTGTGTGTGTTTTCTTTTTGTTTCTTTTTGTCAACCTAACCCGTCTCCACTAACGGGTTAGGTTGAATGAAAATTTGTAAAACATTCAATTTCTTGAAATTAAGTTCTGCCAAATGCTTCCAACTTAACCCGTCATTGTCAAAGACGTGTTAAGTGTGCTTAACTCGTTATCAACAATGACGGTTTAGGTACAATGACTTTCGCAGTGTATATGCTATTTGTGAATTAAAGTTTGTAAAAAATTGAACTTGAGAAGATTAAGTTCTGCCAAAGTCATTCAACATAACCCGTTGTTGGTGATGACGGGTTAGGCTGACATAACCTGTTATCATCAATAACGGGTTAGGCTCACGTAACCCGTTATCATTAATAACGGGTTAAGTTGGTTGACTTTTCCAGTTTATTTACCATTTTCCATCGATAGAAAATAAGTTCTGCCAAAATCTAGAACTTTAACCCGTTGCTATCGATGACGGGTTAATCTCACCTACCCTGTCATTTGTAGTAACGTCTTAAGTAGAAGAGAAACTTACAAAAAATTAAAAATAAAATATCTTAATAATAAATTATATATAGTAAAATATGCATAAAAAATGAATTCTCTACATAAAATCTAAAATCTCTATATAAAAACTATCTTTCTCCATATACAATGGTTCGGCTTGTTGTACTTGAGGGTTAGAGCTTTATGGTTAGAAGGTTATAGCTAGGGTTAGAGAGGTAGGGCAAGGGTTAGAGTAGGGTTAGAGAAAGGGCTAGATTTGTAGCCTTAGATTTTTGTAAACCTTATTTTTATTATAAAAATGAATATTGTATTTTAAAATGTAGTTTATTAATTTTCCTTTCTTAATATGATTATATTTTAAAACTTATTCCATTATTTTTTCCCTTTTTTTCGTTAAACATTATTTTGATTTTTTTCCAACGTATACACACAAATTTAGAATTCCATATGATATTCTTAAATAAAATTTATGGATTTATTACCATTCTACATATACATTGAATTGGGTTTAAGATTTATAGAGTTAGAGGGTTAGGACAAGGGTTACAGTAGGGTTAGAGGAAGGGCTAGAGTTGTAGGCTTAGTTTATTATAAAAATGATTATTGAGTTTTAAAATGTAGCTTGTTAATTTTCGTAGTTTGATTTTTCTTTTTTTGAATTTATCGCAAACTTTTTTAAAGAAAATAATATTTTAAAATTTTTCCAACGTATACAAACATATTTAGAATTCCATATAATATTCTTAGATTAAATTTATTGATTTATTATCATTCTACATATACATTGAATTGGGTTTAAGAGTTACAGAGTTAGAGGGTTAGGGCAAGGGTTACAGTAGAGTTAGAGGAAGGGCTAGAGTTGTGGCTTCATTTTTTCCCCCAAATTCTAATATTCTGTTTATATTTTGTTTATAAATGATTTTATAATATTTTTTACAATATCCATACAATTCAATGTTCTAAAAGTCGCTAGGCAGTAATCGGGCGGCCGATGGGTGCTTAGCGCCTAGGCCTTGTAAGCAGAGCTTAAGCGGCTAGGCACTAGGCAGTTTTATTTGTATATTATATATTTATTTATTTATGTATACATTTTATTTATATATTTTTATCATTTTGTTTTGTTTTGCTGTTACCAATTCTTACTCTTGATATTTCTCCTTACAATTACAGGATGAGCTTTACAAAATCGAATTGGTGTATTATTATTAGTCTTTTTCTTTTTTTGTATAGTCTCATCTATTAGACTAGTATTAATTTTGAAGAAGATGAGTAGTGGAGGTTACCTGTTCGGCTATTCCAGTCCAAGGAGCAAACAGTGTAGGAAAGTGGGAGGCTTGAGTCGGGCGATAGGGGAGGGTTGTGTTAGAAGAAGTTTGAGAGAGAAGAGGAGGACGTAGTGTTGACGTCGGAGGTGAAGCAAGGCGGGAGACAGTGTGTGGTTGTGTTGACGACTTGACTTTGAAGCTGAAGAGAGGAGAGAGAGGTTGTGTTGACGTCGGTTGAAATTGAAGCGAGCTGCGACTGCAAGGAGGGAGGCGGAAAAGAAGGTTTTGACGACTGAGTGACAGAGTGAGTGAAAGCTGTGACTGCGAGGAGGGAGGCGGAGGAGGTTGTGTTGATGACTGCGAGCAACGACTACGAGGAGGGAGGAGGGAGGCAGAGGAGGTCAAAATTGAAGCGCGTTGCGAGCTGCGAGCCTTCGACTGCGAGGAAGGAGGTGGAGGAGGTGATTTGGGGATTTTAGAGAAGAGGAATTATGGATTTAGATAATAGAATTGATTTGGGAGTTTTTTTACGGGGAATTTAGACGAGACAGAGAAGTTTTAGGAGTTTGAGTGTATTAGAGCGGGTCGGGTTGGAACAAGTCGGGTCCCTTTTTTTTTAATAATTAAGTCCTAAACGGGTCTAAGCGGGTCTAGCCTGCCTAGACCCGCTTACACTGATTACGTGGCACCTAGATCCGCTTTTAACCACCTAGTCCCTAGGTGAGGCATTGGAGGGCTGCCTAGCGCCTAGGCACCTCCTAGGTCGCTTTTTAGAACACTGATACAAATTTAGAATTCCATATAATATGTTACAGGGTTAGGGGGTTAGAGTCAGAAGGATAGGGCAAGGGTTATAGAAAGGTTGACAGGGTTAGAGGGTTAGGGCAAGGGTTAGAAGGTTAGGGCAAACATTTTTTTATTTAAATTTCACGCCCCGTTTCCCAAAAGAGAATACGGAATACGGATACGCGACAAAAGCCCATCGAATGATGTTCATCATGCATAAGCTGTTCAAGAATCTTTACAACATCTCACGAAATAATTAGAGTTGGAAGCAAAAGTATCAAACAACATGCACATATGAACCAAAATTCCAATAAGAATACTTGAAATAAAATATATTAATCTCAAATAGTCATGATCTAAATAAGTCAACAAAATCCTGGGTCACATTGCCCAAATACAAGAATAAATTCAAGAATCAAAATACAATATTGTTCAAGCAAGCTACAAGAAATAATAATAATAAAATTCAGCACTAATACTTCAATCACCAATACCATCTAGAACCTGTTCTCTAAAATCTGCAATTTAACAATTGTAGGGAAGAGAAAAAGAAAAAACAAGTACCCATCAATTGCAAGTTACAGGCCGCTTGTAATGCAGGATACAAGTACATGGGAAAAACTAACTAATAACATGCAATAGACATGGTAACAAAATATAACAACTAGCCTGGCAAGATGAACAAGTGTAAGTGGCATGTATAAAGGGATAAGTAAAACAAATATCAGGCATCATGTATCAGGTAGCATGTACAGGTATACAGGTAACATGTATGTCAAGTATCAAGTATAAGTATCAAGTAGCAAGTGTCAAGTGTTCATGTTCAAGTCTTGTATTATTACTATCTAGGTAACACTTCATGCAGCCCACCTTACATGGTTGCTATAACAAACAGTTTTGCTTTAGATTTATAGTGGACCACAGAAGGCAGTGTACTCAGGGAAAAGTCAAGTAAACAAGTATCAAGCACGAGTCATGTAATCGTGAACACGTGGCAGCAAGTAGTATCAAGCACGAGTCATGTAATTGTGAACACGTGGCAACAAGTAATATCAAGCATGAGTCACTTAATCGTGAACACGTGGCAACAAGTAAGTAATATCAAGCACGAGTCACGTAATCGCGAACACGTGGCAACAAGTAATATCAAGCACGAGTCACGTAATCGTGAACACGTGGCAACAAGTAATATCAAGCATAAATCATATAATCGTGAAACATGGCAACAAGTAATAGGGAAACACGGGCCTCCTTCTGAGTACACGTTTCTGAATTATCCACTATTCGATCTTTCCCTTAAACCCTGGCTTGATTATTTATTATTATTAGTCTCAAACAAGCATGTATGTGTCCAAAACATATCAAGAATAACATGGTATGATCATGTAACAAGTTCAGGTTACAAGATAAACATGTACGAGTGCAAGATAACACATAAAGGAATAAAACAACGAGATTTCTAGTTCAGGTGAGCAAGACAGTACTGCACTAAAACAAGGATTTCCGTTGCTACAAACATAAAAATCTGAATCTGTCAAAAGGTTTGGAAAATAGACTTCCGTCCGAATCCAGCAAGTATAAATAAGTTATATAGTATTTTACAAAAACAAGTTTCAAAACTGATTTGAATCCAGAAAATACGTTCAGCCAGAAATCAGAAGATTGGATTCAAGAACAGGAAAATAGCATGAAAACTCATTAAATAAATCCACGTAAAATCTGGGGTAATCCCCTATATGTCTAGTATCAAAATATAAAGTTTCAAAAATTTTCAGTAAGATTAGCATATCCAAAAAAATTCAGAAAACATCAAGAAACGATAGTTTGGCAAATCTGGAATTCCCAACAATGCTATACAAAAACTATAATATCTCGCAAACCGTGAAACGAAACCCAAATCCGCCAAAGGGAGATGAGAATAGACAAAATAAGCTAACTTTCATATTTCATAAATATTTTTCATACAGGAAAAGGAATTACGGTGAAAACACACTTCTTTACAGAACAACGAGCAAAATCCAGAAAGTATATCTTTTATAAACAAGCATGAAACGGCATATACACTCATCAATAAAATCCACCAAAATTTTGGGTAATCCCTAGATAGATATAGAAATACTGACCAAAGTTTTAGGTCAAAATAATATGTGTAGCACAAGTATCAAAATAGTTTAGTCATCAAAATTATCGAGAAACGAAATCTGGAAATGAAATACACCTCTGTAGTAAAACAGTCATATATCAGACATACGAAAAAGAAATCGATCAAGGTCAGAGGAGTTGGAAAGAAGACGAATTTCTCTAAAACTCATGTTTTATACTGAAATTAAGATTCTGACCTTAATATGGTCTAAGTTACTGATCAAGACAGATTATCGGCAAAATGCATAATTTACTTTAGGAACAAAACCAACATGAATCATACGAAACTTGGTCGAAACATCACTAAACATGAATTAGAGTTTACGAAGTGTCCAAACAATATGAAATAGGGTATATGACATGTACACAACAAGTATGTCACATGGATCTCACAAGCACACAAGTTCTCATAATTGTTTCACATATACATCTCATCAAGAAACGGTCACTCCTAGGTTAATTCATGTCATATGTTTCGTGAGGCAACTATGGTCAAGATAGCACTATAGAGGCAATATTCATCAAGAATAACACACACACGAGTTGTCTCTAGAACCCAATTACACTACAAGCGGTATTTATGACTTGTATCATACAAAGGAATTGAGTACAAGTTACTTGCCTGAGAGACGATGACGAGAACGAAGCAAGAACAAGAATAACGGGAACGGATCCTGGGGCACCAACACAAACAAAACGAACGGATCACGAACCAATCACGAACACACGATCACAAACAATATGAAGACGATCGAAATCATGAACACAATCGGACGGCTGAGATCGAAGATCAAGATCAAGATGATCAGATCAGATCGGACGGTCAGATTTCTCTAATGATGAAGATAATGATGAAGATCAAGATCGATCGATCGAACGGCTGCGATCAAAGGAAATTGATGATCATCATGATCGTGACGATCAAGAAGAGATCGGACGGCTAGGATCTAATCGGATGATCAAGAGGAGATCGATGGCCCACATCCAATCAAGCATGATGATCAATATCCAACGGACGGCCAAGATCACCCTGATGGTGATGATCAAGATCAAATCAACGGACGCTAGGAACCAATCAATCAAGATGATCATGATTGCGATGAAACGGACGGCTCACATCCATCATGATCAAACCCATGGTCAAAACAACCCATCAATGGAGGTGCACAGGTTGACTGAGTTGCGGAGGTGCTGCTGAGGTCGCGACGGCAGAGCGACGGCCAGAGGGATCGCCGACAGGGCTGGTCGGTGAGCGGAGACAGCGGAGGGTAGCTGCGCTGTAGGAGGCACGAGGCTCGGAAGAGAACGGCTGAAGGGGGTGTGCTAATGGGTCGGGTTTGGGGTGAACAGGGTAGGGGATTAAGTATAGGACAGTTTATAATTGGGTTTAAATGGGTTTAAGTGAATTGGGTTATAGGGTAGTGGATCCAAAATTCAATAAGGAATAAAATGGGTTTGGGTTTTAGGAAAATAAAATAACTAATAAAAATATACAAATTAAGCTTTATAGAAATTTTATTAATAATAATAAAAACAATAGCAATAAAAATAATAATAATATCAGTATTAAAAATAACAATAATAATAATAATAATAATAATAAAAGATTTGTAATACAATATAAGAATCATTGGAAACTAGTTACAATTATTGATTAAAAAAATAGACTTTAAAGGAAGATCCAAGAATACATTTTATCAAACAAAAAAAACAAAGAATTTGAAAACAGAAATATAATACATAAATTTTAAATACATAAAATACACAGAAAATACGGATTTGGGGAAACAGGGGTTACATTAAATATGAGTATTTTGTTTTTAATTTTTTTTTGTTCATTTTCCTTATTTATTTATGATTTTTTGTTATTTTTTTTTTGTTTTTTACATCACTTGTAGGGTTATAGGGTTACTGTTAAAGGGTTTCGGCTAGGGTTCGAACATTAGGGCAACAGTCAGAGAAAGTGCTAGAAACTTTTTCGCACAATTTTTTTTTATTAATATTTAATTTGAAAGTATTTTTTAAAAACTTTTTATTCTAACAACAATTTTTTCAAAAAAATGAATTAAATTGTTTTTTGAATTTTTTATATTTAATTTTTTCAAGTTCTTAAGATTAAAAGTTCTGTCAAAATCTTCCACCTTAACCCGCTATTATAGATGACGGGTTAAGCTCACTTAACCCGTTATCACCAATAACGGGTTAAGTTGAATAATTTTTCCAGTTCTACTTGCTCTTTTCAACTTCTTATGACCAAGTTCTGTAAAAATCTTCCACCTTAAGCCGTTGTTGTGTATGATGGATTAAGCTCACTTAACTCGTTATCACCGATAACGGGTTAGGTTGAATGAATTTTCCAGTTATACTTTCTCTGTTCATCTTCTTAAAACCAAGGTCTGTTAAATGCTTCCAACTTAACCCGCTATTGTGGATAACGGGTTAAGCTGTTGTGGATAACCCGTTATCACCAATGACGGGTTAAGTTGAATTAGTTTTCAAGTTCTACTTACTCTTTTCAACTTCTTAAGACCAAGTTCTGTCAAAAGTTTCCAACTTAACCCGCTATTGTGTATAACAGGTTAAGCTCACCTAACCTGTTTTCACCAATAATGGGTTAGGTTGAATGATTTTTCCAGTGTTAAGCTCACTTGATTCAGTTGTGAACAAATTTTAGTTTAATAACCTAAGCCTTTGTTGTGAACGACGGGGTAAGTTATGTCTAAAAGAACATACAATTAATACAGCCATACATTAATGAACACATCATACATCTTTCTCCATATTACACAAATTTTATCCAAACAACTGTATGTGGGTTACGTACACCAATATGATAATCTAAAACCGTAACAACAATTATCACAGCATACATCAACCTCATCCGGTAACAACAACAATAGCCCACATTGAAACTTTCATACACAAACTCTAATAAACAAAATCGAATATAAATATATAAACCAAAGATACAAATTTCAAACGAATATGTACATAAATCTGGATCAATACATTGAATTCACGAATAACAAAAAAATTGCATACGTAACCGACTTTCTTTGTAGAACCGCTTCAATTCATCTCAATAATAGAAAAAAGCATAGAAAAAGATGTATTAGAAATGTATGGAATGAAATCATAAGACGAATACAAAACTAATAATAACAAAGATGTACAAGCCACTACCTCTTTCGACCACGCGGTTTGCGTCCACTCGGTGTGTACTGATCCGGCTTGTTCCTTTTTCGTGGGGGATTTCACCGTTTGACTTGTGTCTCGGGGGATGGGTGGTCATCCGACCAGTGGTCCTCCTCATCTACATCCGTTGGTTCTTGTTGTTGCAGTTGTTGTGGCTCGGCGATGTGAATTCCTGTCCTTGTCACACTCTTTCGCCGAGAACTTGCTATGTTAGCTTGTAAATATGAATCAAGTTTGGGACCTTCACCTACACCTTAGTGCGGCGGCACAGTTTAAGAATCTCCCGCATTATATCCTTGACGCCCTCGGGTACCCTACTCTTCAGCGTACGAGCAACTATCCAAATAGTGTCCCATGTGTTCTCTATCTACATTAGGTTGAAATTTACAAACTAAACAACATTATCTATATAATCATCACGTCTTCAAATAATAATACATGCATACAAAATATATGAAAACATGTAAAGTTAGACTAACTATATTCTGATACGTCAACGTCTTCGGTTGATACATTGGCTGCGTAGAGGAATATGTTGGTGGTGGTTCCTACTCGGTTGGGGGAATCAGAATCTGGACTCTGACTGGTACAGCGAATTGTGAAGATACATACAATCTTGTAATGCGCTTGTACCACGGCATATATACTTCTTGGAAGGAGCCATCGTAAGGTATAGCAATGAACATCATATTTGGTGTCATCTGATAGCGTAAGGTGTTCCAATTGGCCACATGTACCCGGTGAAAATCCACCCAATCGAAGTTGGGCACTCGACCCGTTCCTTTCTCCTCGTGCAATTTTTTGTCGTAACAACGGGCTTCAAGAATCTTCTGCTGATATCCGACTTGCCACATCACTCTATCCAGATATTGGAACTCCACAATAGAAAAGTTGGCTGTTAGATATTCTTATAGTCCCATATTGGTTGTATAGTTGTTTTGATATTTGTTCTCCTCCTATATATAGGTGGTATTGTACATGATTGAACTAAATTCAATAATCAGTATTGTTTTCATCTCTCTGATTTATTTTAGCATGGTATCAGAGGCAAGTTATACAAAATTTTTGTTCTTCCCAAAACCCTAGATTTCCAACAGCCAAAAAAAAAAAAATAGTCGGCTGCATCATCATCGTCGTCTCCAAGCAGAAGCCTCACCATCGTCGTCATCCATCCTGACGACCCAAATCCCCATCCACCATCGTCGTCTCCAAGCAGCAGACCCACTATTGTCGAAGCCCTATCATCGTTGCCATCCATCCCGAAGCCCCATCTCGAAGCAGACGCCCCATCATCATCGAGCCCTAACCCTAGCCCTCCACAGTCGCCGCCGCCTCCACAATCGTCGACAACCTCTGAAATCTTAGTCGTCTCTCGCAACCGCTCCAGAACTCCTGTCGAACCCTAGCCCTAGCAGCCTCTCCCCCTGAATCAGCAACTCGACCCGTTCCTTCCTTTCTTTATTTTTTTTTGTAATTCTCTCTCCTCTTCTTTTATCTATTTCTTCAAAAAAAAACAAAAAAAAACAAAAAAAAAAATCCTGAAAAAAAAAACTGAAAAAAAATAAAAATTTGCAGGTACTTGCATTTTTAATGGCGCCTCAATTTCATCAATACCTGCCAGTCTCCACTGATTTCCTTCTTTCCTCTGCTAAGGATTGGACTGATTGGTCTGCTTCTGTTGAGGCCACTCTTCTCGGCCATTCTTTATGGGGTCACATTGATGGTTCCACAATTTGTCCCAAAGATCCCGATGCTACCGCTTCTGCTGTCGATAAGCTACTGATTCAGACATCTCAGACCACTTGGGATGATCATGACCATCGGATTATTTCCTTCCTCATCTCCTCTGTCGACCGTAGTCTTCGTGCTAATCTTCTTCGTGTTCTTCATGCCAAGGCTCTTTGGCTATATTTGGTTACTCAGTATGTTCAGAATAGTGGGGCCCGTGAATATCAGCTCCTTGTTCAGTCCGTTCTTCATCGACAGGGTGAATTCAGGAACATTACACAGCCATGCGCAATATCTGGTGCGAATTACAATAACTAGAGCACAGTGATGTGCATGTTACTAGTGAACGTCATCAGTTTATGTTCTTTATGATGGGTCTATGACCAGAGTATCAGTCTTTATGCAGTCAATTGATCCATTGAGATTCGGTTCCTTGTCTTGAAGCTGCTATTGCTGAGCTTGTTGCTGAAGAAACCCAGTTATGTGCTCTCACCCACTCCTGCTTCTCATCCATCCTCGACCAGTGAAAGTATTCTTGTTGTTGCTCATCGTACATCCTTCTTACGCAAGCCTCACCCCAGCCCTATGCCTACTCCTTCTGCCTATCGCAGTGTTCCTGATCATCGTCCTCATTGCATCCACTGTCAGTGGGATGGTCATACTCATAGTAACTGTTTTATTCTTCATCCCCAACTCCTGGTTCAGGTACAGCAGCGCAGACAGCAATAGGGTTTACCTCTTCTCCGCACACCTGGTGCGATGGCCGTCACTCCGGCCATGCCTTCTCCTACTTCATATGATATTCCACAACACCATCTAGCTCAGTTGGATCTTCAGAACTCGGATCAGTCTATCAGTACTGGTTCCTCTGTTCATGCTTTCGCTGTCACTCCTGGTAAGTCTTCTTCCTAGCTTTTAGATTCTGGTGCTTCACATCATCTCACTAGCAATTATACACTCCTCACCACTCACACTACACTTACCTCTCATGCATCGTCACTTTACACTACCGATGGTTCACTACTTCTCACTCCGGTCTATTAACACTCCAACTCGCACATTACCTTTCGTCCCCCTCATATATCTACGAACCTTATTTCCATTAGTGCTTTATGTAATAGTGGTCTTACCGTTACCTTTACTTCTTTGGACTGTAGCATACAGGATCCTCGAACTGGTTATATAATTGGACACGCTAGCAGACATGGACATCTATATCATCTAGATTTTCTTCATGCTTATGATTCTACTTGTAGTTTTGCTGGTGTTGTCAGTTCTGATGCCGATATGTGGCACAGACACTTAGGTCATATTAGTGCATCTCGTTTGAAAGATTTGGTTCGTAGTGGTGCTCTTGATCGTTTTATTTTTACTTCATTATCTGGTTGTTAGGGTTGTAAGTTGGCAAAATACTTAGCCATCCCTTTTAACAATAAAAGCATTTCTTAGTCTACTCATGCATTTCAACTTATTCACTCTGACATATGGGGCCCATCTCCCACACCTTCTCAAAAAGGTTACCTCTAATATGTTAGTATCATCGATGATTTCACTAGAAACACATGGGTATTTCTTATGCGCCAACAATCTGAGACACCAGATAGTACACTTCCGCTACTATGTGATCTCATGGCACTCTTTTTCAGCAATCATGCCCCCACACCCATGAGCAGAATGGTGTAGCTGAATGCACACATCACCACATCATTGAGACGGCTCGCGCTCTTCTACTCTCCTCTTCCGTTTCTCGCTCTTTCTGGGTTGAAGTTGTCATGACTTCTGTCAGACTCATTAACATTATTCCGTTTGCCCTTTCTGGCACCACTCCTTATGAGGCTCTCTGTCACTCACCACCCACTACAGCATGCTCCATAATTTTGGGTGCACCTGTTATGTCCTTCTCCCTCCCACTGAGCACACGAAACTCACCGCTCGCGTTGCTAAGTGTGTTCATCTAGGTCTCAATCCTGAGCATAAAGGTTATCGTTGTTTTGATCCTGTGGCAGGTCGTATTCGTATTTGTTGACATGTCTCATTCGAAAAGACTCTCCCTACTACTTGACCTCTCCTCAGGATGCTAGTTTTCTCGATCCTTCACCTGTTAGGCCTATTTCCACTCCATCCATTCCATTTGATCCCACTCCTTTGGCTCCTTTCACTTCTGCTATAGACAGTCCACCTATTATTCCTCCTACAGAGACACCCCCTGTGTAACATCCCAGAGAAAAAATAAATCTATACACATATAATAAATTTATTTTCACATCTTTGCACATATAATGAACGTGAAAATTTTTCTATTCATGTTCTTCTCATTTTTTAATACACTTTGCTTTACAAATTTTATTTTTTTATGGACTTAAAGAATATATATATATATAAGGGTGTGTTCACAAGCACGTGCAAGTGCACACGTGCATTGTGCACACAGTGGAGCATCCTGACGTTGAAGACGATGGGGGACACTTGGACTGGGTCTCAATAGTGGAGGTAGTGGAGAGATTTTAGGAGTAGTGGCCTATAACTACTTAATTCCCTATTAATAACAATCCTGAGTTTAAAGTTATTCACTACGCAAAATCCTAATCATTGTTTTAAGAAGAGTGAGTGAACATAGAGTTTCGGTGTTTCTGAGAAGCTTGCTGTTGATTTTCGGAGCTTGTTGTGCTTAGCTCTTTGGGGATTTGTTTCTACTACTCTTCTTTTAGGTGGGTGTTCCTTTATACTCTAAAATTTGTTGAGTAGATGCATGTGTAATTGTCTATTTGTAGATATAGAATGGTTAATTTATTCTCTTTTATTGTGATGTGTGATAGGAGGAACTCTAAAATTTTGAGTGAAATGTATTTTTATTATAGTAGACTTGAAGAATTAAGGTGTAGAAAATGTGTAAATTAGTATGCGAAATGTTAATTTGTGTTCACTTTATACAAGTAAATATTTTTATGAAAAACGAAATTAATTGACCTTAAAGAAAAATTCTCACATTGTTAATTGCCAAGGAAGAAGAAATATATTGAAGTAAAAGTGACATTTCGTAAATTTTAGTGATAATTGAGTTACTCTTTACGTGATTGAAAATTTTAAATTGTGTGAACTTATTATTGCATTAGAATTTAGTACATTAGATCTCTGATGCGGAGCTTGATCGTATTTAATTGATGGAATGGGTAAAAAAATTGAATGTGAAGTAAATATTTTAGGCATGTCTTATAACAAAATTTGGAAAAAAATTGAATCGAGATATGAGTTGGTTTAATATATAAAACAAAAGAGTTATTTGAAAGAGAATTGATTTGAAGGAAATGGGTTTTTAGAAAGTTTTGGAAACGGTTGATTATTTAGCAAACTAAAGATTATTCGTGAGAACATTTGAGTTGGAAATTATTAATGAATTGATTTTGAAAGTTGAATGCTTCAAGGGTTGAATGAAAATTATTGTTTTGAAAATTTAAATATCAATGTTGAGGCTGAATATAACTTATTGTTGATCTCTAGAAATTGGACAGTTGTTGGAATCTAGTGGCTAGTAGAGACCCTAGTAACCGATAGTTTTATTATGAGATTTTGAGGAGTAACCAGTGTGGGTTGACTCTCTCTTTGAGAAGTAGCCAGTGTGGGCTGACTTTCTCTTATGTTGGTTTAAGTCTGGTAAGGTAAGCTACCTCTAGGTTATGATGAATTTTAAAACTAAAACTTAAGTTTAGGCACTAAGGGGAGACATGATGAAGTATGGGCAAAGACGAGTATGAGGGCCTAGATAGCGCGGTGGAAGGTTTACTCCAGAATTACTGGGATCAAGGCGACGCTTGTGGGGCGTTTGTGTGATGAGATACCGATGACAGCGCGATGTGGGTATTCCCGTCCAAAATTACTGGGTGTGAGGCAGTGTGTCCAAAATCATTTGAAGTGGAAGTGCGATACTCAAGAATTATCGGAGTCATAGCAGATTCCCGTAGTCCGGGATTATCCAACAGTGTTTCTAGAAGATCTACCCGGACTTCCACCTCAGCAATATGTAGAGTTCAGCATCTCTGTTCAACCAGGGAGTGCATCCATTTCTAAGGCACCGTACAGAATGGTGCCGGTAGAACAAGATGAGGTCAAGAAGCAGATTGAGGGGTTATTGGGTAAAGGATTCATCAGGCCGAGTGCGTCACCTTGGGGAGCACCTGTTCTTTTGGTAAAGAAGAAGTATGGATCGATGAGGATGTGCATCGATTACAGAGAATTGAACAAGGTGACAATGCAGAACAAGTACCCGATTCCTCGAATCGATGATCTATTCGACCGTCTGCAAGAAGCAGCCGTCTTCTCTAAGATAGATTTACGGTCGGGTTATCACCAAGTCCGAGTAAAGGAAGAAAATGGTAACAAGACGACATTTAGGACTCGACATGGTTACTACGAGTTCTTAGTCATGCCGTTCGGAGTAACCAACGCACCTGCTATCTTCATGGACATGATGAACAGGGTCCTGCGGCCGTTCATCGATTCTTTCGTCATTGTGTTCATCGATGATATACTGGTCTACTCCAAGACAGAGAAAGGGCATACCAAGCACCTAGCAGAGGTATTGAAGAAGTTACAGGAACAGAAGTTGTATGCAAAGGTGTCTAAGTGTGACTTCTGGAAAACCGAAGTCACCTTTCTAGGTCACATTCTTTCTAAGGAGGGAGTGGCCACTGACCCACAAAAGATTGAGACAGTAAGAGACTGGCCCAGACTGACTACAGTGCAGAAAATTAGAAGCTTTTTGGGGTTAACAGGCTACTATAGGAGATTTATTAAGGGCTATGCACAGATAGCCACACCACTCACGCGGCTTACCAGGAAGAATGTGAACTATAAGTGGACGGAGGAGTGTGAGAAAAGTTTCCAGAAGTTAAAGGAAAGATTGACTACCGCTCCAATACTGGCTTTGCCGAGAGTAGGAATCGACTATGATATCTACAGCGATGCCTCCCATCGCGGACTGGGCTGTGTACTGATGCAGGAAGGGAGGGTAATAGCTTATGGGTCTAGGCAACTGAGACCGCATTAGAAAAATTACCCAACTCATGATCTAGAATTGGCAGCAATTATCTTCGCCTTGAAAGAGTGGAGGCACTATGTGTACGAGGAGAAAGTCAACATGTACACAGATCAAAAAAGCCTGAAGTATATCTACCAGCAAAAAGATCTGAATTTGAGGCAGAGAAGGTGGTTGGAAGTAATAGAGGACATCCATCCCGAAATAAAGTATCACCCTAGAAAGGCTAATGTGGTGGCTAATGCGCTCAGTCGGAAGAGTAGCTTATCCCGTTTGATCACGAATCAGGAAAGTTTAGTAGAGGAGCTCGATCGAGCTGGAATAGAGGTGGTATTGAAGGAACTGGGAACGTCTTTAGCACGGTTGAAGCTTCAGTCCACGCTGAAGGAGAAGATTATTGAGAGTCAGAAATCCGATCCGGAGATTCAGAAGATGATAGAACAGGTCGGCGAAGGTAAATTGGCAGAATTCCAAGTAAAGGATGAAGTGTTGTGGTTTGGGGAGAGGTTGTGTATACCGGATCAAGCAGAATTGAAAGAGAGCCTTCTACATGAAGCACTCTCCACTCTTTTGTCTGTACATCCGGGGAGTACCGAGTTGTACAAGGATATCAAACAACATTTCTGGTGATCGGAAATGAAGTGGGATGTGGCAGATTTTATTGCAAGGTGTACGACGTGTCAGCAGAACAAGGCAGAGACCCAGAGACCCGGAGGATTATTGCAGCCGTTACCTATTCTGGAGTGAAAGTGGAATAACATTAGCATGGATTTCATTACAAGGCTACCCAGGAGTCCCAAAGGGAATGATGCGATTTGGGTGATAGTCGATCAACTCACCAAATCTGCTCACTTTTTGGCAATGAAGGTCGCCTGGTCTATGGAAAAGTTGGCAGAACTGTATGTCGGGGAGATCGTGAGACTACATGGACTTCCCGTGTCGATTATGTCAGATCGAGATGCGAGATTCACGTCACATTTCTGGAAGAGTCTTCAGGAAGCATTGGGGACCAAGACTGATTTTAGTACTGCTTTTCATCCTCAAATTGATAGGCAGACTGAGAGAGTCAATCGAGTACTGGAGAATATGTTGAGATGTTGCGTGTTGAACTTCGGTGTCAGCTGGGAGAGACACTTTGCTCTGGTGGAATTTTCCTACAACAATAGTTTTCAAACTAGCATCGGTATGACACCATACGAAACTTTGTATGGAAGGAAGTGCAGGACACTGGTGTGTTGGTATGACGTAGGGAAAAGGCAGATGTATAGGCCCGAAATAGTGCAGCAGACTTCAGAGAAGATTGAGCTAATCAGGAAGAGGCTGGTTGACGCCCAGAGCAGACAAAAGAGTTATGCCGACAATCGGATAAAGACTTAGAGTTCGAAGAGGGGGACTATGTATTCCTGAAGGTATCTTCAACTAAGGGTGTAATTTGGTTTGGGAAGAGTGGAAAGTTAGCCCCGAGATACATTGGACCTACAAGATATTTGGGAAGATAGCCTATCGGTTGGAGTTGCCGGAGGAACTGACCCAAATGCACAATGACTTCCACGTGTCTATGTTACGAGGCTATATTCCAGATCCGAGTCATCATCTCTGGAAATACCCGAGGGTCTGGAGATGGACCTGAATTACAAGGAGCGTCCTGTGGAGATTGTAGACTGATGGGAGAAAGTTTTGAGAAATAAAACTATACCTATAGTCAAGGTCGTGTGGAGGAATCAATTGATTGAGGAAGCCACTTGGGAATCTGAGGAGAGGATAATGAGAGATTACCCTGAACTTTTTGATTTTTTTTTGTCTTTTGTTTTTCTCACTCCTTAAATGCAGTTCCGAGGACGGAACTAATCTAAGGAGGGAGTGTTGTAACATCCCAGAAATATATATATATGTGTGTGTGTGTGTGTGTGTGTGTGTGTGTGTGTGTGTGTACACACACACATAATAAATTAATTTTCACATCTTTACACATGTAATGCACGTGAAGATTTTTCTCTTCATGTTCTTCTCACTTTTTAATACACTTTGCTTTACAAATTTTATTTTTTTATGGACTTAAGAATTTATATATATATATATATATATATATATATATATATATATATATATATATATATATATATAAAGGGTGTGTGCACAAGCACGTGCATGTGCACATGTGCGCTGTGCACACAGTGGAGCATCCTGACGTTGGAGACGTTGGGGCACACTTGGACTGGGTCTTATGAGTGGAGGTAGTGGAGAGATTTTAGGATTAGTGGCTTATAACTACTTATTTCCCAGTTAATAACAATCCTGAGTCTAAATTTATTCACTACGCAAAATCCTAATCATTGTTTTAACAAGCGCGAGAGAACAGAGAGTTTCGGTGTTTCTGTGAGAAGCTTGCTGTTGAATTTCGGAGCTTGTTGTGCTTGGCTTTTTGGAGATTTGTTTCTACTACTCTTCTTTTAGGAGGGTGTTCCTTTATACTCTAAAATTTGTTGAGTAGATGCATGTGTAATTGTCTAGTAATTTAAATTTGTAGATGTAGAATGGTTAATTTATTCTCTTTTATTGTGATGTGTGTGATAGGAGGAACTCTAAAATTTTGAGTGAAATGCATTTTTATTAAAGTAGACTTGAAGAATTAAGGTGTATAAATTGTGTAAATTAGTATGTGAAATGGTAATTTGTGTTCACTTTAGAGAAATAAATATTTTTATAAAAAACAAAATTAATTGACCTTAAAGAATAATTCTCACATTGTCAATTGCCAAGGAAGAAGAAAAATATTGAAGTTGAATTGACATTTCATAAATTTTAGTGATAATTGAGTTACTCTTTACGTGATTGAAAATTTTAAATTGTGTGAACTTATTATTGCATTAGAATTCAGTACATTAGATCTCTGATGCGGAGATTGATCGTATTTAATTGATGGAATGGGTAAAAAAGTTGAATGTGCGAAGTTTAAAGAGAAATAAGTTAGCCGAGACCAACTATATGAGGATTTCAATCCCATAGAGGGTGTGATCTGAGCTTTGGCTCAGTGGTTGGGCAGTCTGCCACCTCGCTGTTTGCACGGGTTTGAATGAGTGTAAGCTCTGTTTATTTCAAAATTTTTTAGGAAGACTAAGGAGGGGGATTTGATCATTTATTAATGGTCTAGTGCCTTAATAATTTGGGCATGAGTAGCCTGGTGGTTTGGCACATAGGTTCCTCCATGCTGGCACTAGTTCGAGCCTGGGAATGCTTTCTGACTTTGTGAAACCCATTTTTTGTTGTGCCTGGGGATGCTCTCTGACTTTGTTGAAACCCATTTTTTGTCGTGCCTGGGGATGCTCTCTGACTTTGTTGCTACCCATTTTTTTTTCTATTGTTGTTGTTGTGTATATTTTTCCATCTAATTTCTTTATAAAATTTTGCAAGGAGTGTGAGAAAAGTTTATATAGAACATAATTAATGTAATTTGGAGATTTTATTATATTAATTTAAAAGAAAATTTTGAAATCTAGGAGGTTTTTTTTTTTTGCTGAGTCGGGTTAAAAATTTGGAAATGCAACAAATTGAAGATTTATAAGTTTGAGTTTATTTGAAATAAAAATGAGGTTGAGTTGAGATTTGAAGTAAATGTTTTAGGCATGTCTTATAACGAAATTTGGAAAAAAAATTTGGATGTAGATATGAGCTTGGTTTAATATATAAAACAAAAGAGTTATTTGAAAGAGAATTGATTTGAAGGAAGTGGGTTTTTAGAATGTTTTGGAAACGGTTGATTGTTTAGCAAACTAAAGATTATTGGTGAGAACATTTGAGTTGGAAATTATTAATGAATTGATTTTGAAGGTTGAATACTTCAAGGGTTGAATGAAAATTATTGTTTTGAAAATTTAAATATCAATGTTGAGGCTGAATATAACCTATTGTTAATCTCTAGAAATTGGACAGTTGTTGGTATCTAGAGGCTAGGCGAGAGGCCCTAGTAACCGGCAGTTTTATTATAAGAGTTTGAAGAGTAACCAGTGTGGGTTGACTCTCTCTTTGAGAAGTAGCCAGTGTGGGCTGACTTTCTCTTACATTGGTTTAAGTCTGGTAGGGTAAGCTAGCTCTAGGTTATGATGATTTTCAAAACTACAACTTAGTTTAGGCACTAAGGGGAGACGTGATGAAGTATGGGCAAACACGAGTATGAGGGCCTGGATAGCGCGGTGGAAGATTTACTCCAGAATTACTGGGATCAAGGCGACGTTCGTAGGGTGTTTGTGTGATGAGGTACCGATGACAGCGCAATGTGGGTATTCACCTCCAAAATTACTGGGTGTGAGGCAGTGTGTCCAAAATCATTTGAAGTGGGAGTGCGATTTATCGGGGTCATAGCTCGCGGTGTGGGTATTCGTCTCCAGAATTACTGGGTGTGAGGCAATGTGTCCAAAATCATTTGAAGTTGGAGTACGATACCCAAGAATTATCGGAGTGGTACTAGATAATCACAGAATATCTAAAACATTCATTAGTCACCGTAGTAATAATTCATGGCGAGGGATTAAACCCTATTTTGAGGAGTACGGTAAGGGCTTGCCTTCGAACTTTTGTAGAATGGGATGCATAGAATCCGAACAAGTATGCATTAGTGCATTGTAGTGTAGATTCGCATTAGGCATCTGAGGCATGTCATATACTGACATGTTTAGGGTAGTCACTCTTCACACTTTGTTTTGCATTCAAATTGTGTTTGTGTTGGTAAGTATAAAGAATCGTTATATTACGGCATAGTGAGGATGGCCGTTTATAATACTACGTTGGTTGTAAGCAACTGGCGTGCCCACAGTTTTCAGTGCAGGATTTGGATTTGCAAAAGAACACAAGGATTATTGGATGCTAAGGATTGCTTTCGGATTTTAGTTGCGGTCATTCAAGTTGCATTTTACCATGTTGTAATTGTTTTATTTTTCCACTGTGTAAATGTAATGTAACAAGTGTTGTATGAAAATTAAAAAAAAAGTTTGAAATTCCTTGTAAAATTATTCGAAGTGAAGTGTAGATCCTGTTGAGCTACGAATTACCGTGTTTTGGAATTCGGGGCGTTACACCCTGCTTCTCCACCGCCTCATGCACCCACACCCTGCTTCTCCACCCTACTTCCCCACCAAGCTAATCATTTCTTTTATCTCCACTTTGTCTCACCATTGCATCTTTATAAAAAAAAATCAAAATGGATCTATAACAAATTGACTTTAGCTATCTTTCTTGAGTGGAGAGTTTGCACCCTTCACTGGTAAACTCCACTCATCCCAATCTTATTTATCCAAACATACGCTAAAAGTTTTTATATGTTATGTTATCCTTGGTTTCTAATAACCAGTGAAGGGAACACTTCATGAAAGTATATTCTCTTGTAGTAAAGAAATTAATGTTGCATATTTGCCAAGTTATTTTAGGTTGCTGATCAGATTACCTATCCTGTTATGGATTGGAAGCCCAAATTGAGGCCACCAAATAATCCATCTCTCACTTGCATACACCTTAAATCAAACCAATAAAAAAACTCATCAAATAAATCACCAAATTAAAAAATTTTAAAACCAAAAATAAAACAATCATACTTCTCTGAACTTAGATCCCATGCACACACAAAAATCGAGTTAGCAAAAAACTGTGTAATCCCCTACACACACAAAATTAAAAATTAGAATGAGAATTCGGTTAATGAGATAAAATTAGACTCGCCGCCTCGCATGTCGAGGCTCTCGATTTGGTGGAAGGGAGTCGCCGATATAGAGTCGCTTGATATTCGCGTTCGATTTGGTGGCGAGAGTCACCGATATAGAATCAGCAGCAGATCAGATATCGACGACGACCTCTTGATTGAGGTTCGACACTAGATTTGGATTTGGATTTGCTTTGATATTCGCGCTTGAGAGGACGATGGAGGCTTCGCCACTAGAATGGAAGCGAAGGTTTAAGAAAATGGTTTTAGAGATTTGGAGTTAGCGGCTTAAAAATCCTAGGGGATATAGCGAGAGAAATTGGAGCTCTCTGGTTTGGGGAATAGAGGGAGCAAACTGATCTGAATAGAAGAGAGAGAGAGAGAAAAAAATAATTAAATAAATAAAGGAGTTGTTTTGGGGGGGGGATTTGTATTTGAGTTTTGGGGGAAAACTTTGGCGGGGGGGGGGGGGGGATGTCTTTTGGGAGCTTACATCTGGACCATTGATTTTCTTTCTATTGAAGGAGAGCCACTTGATAGCTTTTCTTTGTGTTTTATTATATAGATATATATTTTTAAGATTTTGTTTATTAACATACATTGGTTTATAGTTTTCACGCCCCGCTTCCCAAAAATACGGAATACGAGTACATGACAAAAGCCCAGAGAATGACTAACGTCACCCATAAGCTGTTTATCCGATTAACTCAACCATATAATCAATACAGAACAAATGCGCTGACAATAATAATAATCTCATGAATAATAATACTTGGAATGAAGCAATGAAAATATGCAAATACAATAATAATAATCCAACGTCTGGAAACAATTATAAAATCCAGGACATAAGCCCAAAACAATAATAATCCAATCCAAAATAATAACAAGTCTTAATACATTAAGTTTATTAAAGCAATAAGCAATTAGAAAGCAGCAGTCTTCAGAATGTTTGTTCTCCAATTCCAGCAGTCAATTCTCTTTCATTACCTGTATACACTTCATCTAAAAAGATGAGAAAAATTGTCCTTAGAGCAAGTCATGGACAGCAAGTAGAGAAAGCAGGGAACAATGAATAAATGGATCAATAGAAATCAATAACATGGGACAATAATCATGATAATCGATGCAATGGCTATAAACAATGATGCAATATTTGGTAACGGTAACACTTAGCCAATATTCGATATCAATAGGAACAATGATGAATAATATGCAGTGTCGGTGATGTATTAATCCTTATGTCTATTAATCATTTTAACTCCTAATTAATGCAAGTACTACTGTGTCTCATTTGTGCCATACTGCAGGTTCGATTCATATAATCAATTCTATTTAAAATATAGTGGTAGACTCTATAGTTCATGTACTGGGTATGATGACGATAACGGTAATAACACGAGCCATGTGTAATTTCTTACATGATGACGATAACGGTAATAATCACGGGCCATGTGTAATTTCTTACACGATGACGATAACAGTAATAATCATGGGCCATCATCCAAGTACAGTCTCTATATCAGCAACTACTCTAGTCAATCCCTTAAACCCCGGCTTATTAATTATTTCATCAATGCAACAATACAATATGCAAATAATGGACATATTGGTGAATGATAGTATCAATAGCGGACAATAGGATGATAACATGGATAGGAAAATTAGAATAATGACAATAACTCATTAGGATCATGCAATGCAACATACGTACATTAATTCATGCAATAATACGATATAGGAATAATTTATCTATTAAAATGTGGAATCTAAAATTCTGGATAGCAAGCACAATCTGTACAAAAATGCAGTTTCCCGCTGACTCAGATATCAAAATTTGGATCCGTCAGAAAATCTAGAAACTAGACTTCTACACGGTTCCAACACATATTTCAAGTTCAAATTCCGATAACAGTAGCCAGGCCAAATACATGCTTCTTTACTGGTTTTATGTTCAGGCAGAAATTCGACATCTTGTTGTTTTAGTTTTAGAATCAGCAAAAACTGGATATTAAATTCAGTAAAAAAAAATTTTGGACTCCTAAACATGTTAAGCAACAATCTAGAAATTTTTAGATTATAATTTTATCATTTGATCAGCATTCTTACTATTTAAACATGAAGGGTACGCGAATCTAAAAATCTGAAAATCTGTAAGTAAAAACACCGCTGTAGTAAAACGGGCATAACTTTTGCTACAAAACTCTGAATTCAAAAATTCTAGATGTTATGGAAACTAGAAAGACAAGGCTACGATTCATATTCAGAAAGTATTTCATTTTAAGGTTGTTTACTGGTTCGAAAACAGCGGTCAATATTCAGGTCAGCAAGCATATACAGAATTTTGGGTAGTTTTCTTGAAAATAAATTAATAAGACTATATGGGTATCGATTCTTTAGTCAATAAATTGTGTAATCAACATGATGGGTGTCAAAACATGATAAATAAAACTAGAATACGCTTATACATCAATTTATCATCAATCAATCATCAATTGATTAAACAACATACAACCTAGTAATTGTCTCTACAATAATTTATTTATGTGACGATTATATGAACAACCCTATTATCAATTCTATATGCACTCATGAAAGATCTAGACTTTAGAATCAAAAGTGGCACGATGTCAAGAATATTGGGGTTAGCTCGTGTAAATCCTCAATAGACCCAACGAAGAGATGAATAAGGTATAATACGATAAACAAGGGATCTACTTGCAAGAGTTTCAACAAAACTTGAATTCGATACAATTAACAATTGAAGAGGACAATGACTTGCCTGATAAACGGTGAATTTGAATACCAAGAATAACGGGATAAGAATTCCGAAGCAACGAACCTACGAACACACAAATTTAACACGTGCAATACACGTGCAAAAGAGCAATAGCAATAACAGCAAGATCAAAAAGACATAGAGACAGCAGCAACAATGTTAGCAACGGTGAAGGCCAGGGCTGGGCGGCGGTGGGACGTCGACAGCGTCGACGAGGTGTGACGGTGGGGTAGAGGCGGCATCGCAGGTGAGCGGTGTCGGGGTTTGGTGTGTTGTCGCCGAGGAGCAGGAAAGGGGAGGTCGGGGTTTGGCCGTTAATGTCAAGGACAGAGGAAGGAGTGGGGGTTTCGGTCTTCTGTGTGGCGTTAGGAGGCATTTGGGGCATCGGGGGGGGTGGTGACGATTGGGGAGGTCGTCGAAGGGGGGTCGCCAAAGTAGGTGAACAGGGAGGATGGTGCTACAGGATTGGGCGGGAAATCAAAGGTTGGGGAGAGAGAATGGGGAGGAGAGAGGAGAGAGGAGAGAGAATAAGTGGCTATGGTTGCAATTTGTGTGCAAACTTTAGGGTTTGCATTAGGGTTGTATTTATAGGATACATTTAGCATACTAGGTTAGTGTTTTAGGGTTCAATAATAGCGGTTTCAGGTCCAAAAAAAATCAAATTGAGTTTTAGGGTTCAATAAGAGGTAGATCCAAATCAGTAGGTTTCAAATAAAAAATACCCACAATTCAATAAGAGATAATAGGGATCAACAAGAATAGCCTGATAAAAAGAATGGAGATTCATGAACAATTCTTAATTAAAATAATAATCAAGAATGAAAATAGGATTTTTGTTCAATTGCAAATAAAAATATTACAAAAGGGAAAAAATTAAAAATTACAAAAACAGTAGTTATAATTCTACCCACCTTACAATAAATTTTGTCCACAAAATTTGAGCAAGTTGTAGTAGGGTAACCCCGAGGAAAAGAAAAGAAGAACTACTAAAAAAGATGGGAAAATATCTTCCAAATCACACTCTCAAGCTCCCAAGTCTACTCAACAGGCGAGTGAGGATTCCAAGCAACACGAACCAACTTAATAACCTTATTCTTCAAAATCTTCTCCCGCTTGTCCACAATCGAAAATTGATGAATCTCACAAGACAAATCTGGTCGAACCGACAACTCCGAATAGTCAATAACATGACTATCATCCCGAACATACTTCATGAGCTGTGAAACATGGAAGACGTCATGCACTCCAGAAAGGACTGGCGGCAACGCGAGTCTATAGGCCACCTTGCATACTCGCTCCACCACATCACACGGACCAATGAATCTAGGGCTCAACTTGCCCCCACGAACAAAATGAATCACACCCTTCTATGGCGACACCTTGAGGAACACATGATCACCCACTTTGAACTCTAACGGTCTCCTGTGCATGTCTACCCATTTTCTCTGCCTGTCCTGTGCAGCTTGCAAATGCCTCCTGATCTGGGCCACTACATCAACAGTCCTCGTGATCAACTCTGGCCCCAAAGCTTCCTTTCACCAATGTCATCCCAGCACACTGGTGACCTACACTTCCGACCATACAAGACTTCATACGAAGTTGCCTGAAGACTAACTTGGTAGCTATTATTGTATGAAACCTTCACCAAGTGTAGATGATTTTTCCAAGATCCTCCAAACTGAAGCACACAAGACCTCAACATATCCTCCAAGACCTCAAAAATAGTCCTCTCTGATTGACCATCTGTCTGTGGATGAAATGCAGTACTGAACTTCAACTTACTCCCAAGACTGGTCTGAAGACTCTCCCAAAATTGTGATCTGAATCTAGTATCTCTGTCTGATATAATACTGACAGGAACACCATGCAATCTCACAATCTCCTGCATATACCTTTCTACCAGGCTCTCTGTAGACTGACCAACTCTGAAAGGAATGAAATGAGAACTCTTCGTCAAGCGATCCACAATCACCCAGATGGCATTGTTACCCCTGGGACTTCTAGGCAAAGCAGTCACGTAATCCATAGTAATATTCTCCCACTTCCACTCCAGAATAGAAAGCGGTTGAAGAAGTCCAGTAGTCCTCTGATGTTCTGCTTTCACTTGCTGACAAATCAGACACCGAGAAACAAATCTTACAACAGCCCTCTTCATACCATGCCACCAGAAATGCAACTTCAAATCCCGATACATCTTCGTACCACCGGGATGAATAGAGTATGACGAGCAATGAGCTTCTTCGAGAAACTTCTGCCTGACTTCTTCCTTCGGAACACAAAGACGAGTTTCAAAGTGAAGAGATCCATCCTCATGAATCACCATATCAGTTCGAGAACCAGCTTCAACTTCAGCTCGAAACTCTTGCAATTGCACATCACCAGACTGTGCCTCCTTAATCTGATCTACCAAAGACAACTGCAACTGCAGCACCATACAACTCTGCCCAGAACCAGGCAATACCATATACAATTCCAATCTTCTCATAGCTTCCACAAGCTCCTTCTGCTCAGTAAGAACCATAGCAACAGGTCTTTTGCTCAAAGCATTAGGCACTGAATTAATCTTGCCAGGGTGATACTGCAAACTGATATCATAATCTGCCATCAATTCCAACCATCGCATTTGCCTCATATTCAGTTCCTTCTGGGTGAACACATACTTGAGAATTTTATGGTCAGTGAAGATCTCCACTCGGTCCCAAGTAAATAATGTCTCCAAACTTTCAAGGCAAAAATCACAGCAGCAAGCTCCAAATCATGTGTAGGATAATTCTTCTCATGCGGCCTCAATTGCCTAGATGCATATGCAACAACCTTACATCGTTGCATCAAAACAGCACCCAAACCTCTACCTGAAGCATCATAGTGAATTACGAAACCTCCTGATCCATCTGGTATAGTCAACACAGGTGCTAATGTCAACCGATTCTTCAATTCAACGAAGGCTTCTTCACAGAACTCATCCCAAACAAACTTCTGATCCTTCCCAGTCAACTTGGCCAACGGCCCTGCAATCTTCGAGAAATCCCGAACAAACTTTCTGTAATAGCCCGCTAGACCAAGAAAACCCCGAACTTCCGATACAGACTTCGGCGTCGGCCAATCCTTAACTGCGGAAATCTTGGACGGATCGATAGAAACACCATCACCAGAAATAATATGGCCCAAGAATGCCACACGGTCCAACCAAAACTCACACTTGCTAAGCTTCCTATACAACTGATGATCTCTCAAAGTCTGTAGAACAACCTTCAAGTGTTCAGCATGCTCATCCCGATTCCAATAATAGACAAGGATGTCATCAATGAATACCACCACAAACTTGTCCAAGAAGGGAGAGAAAACCCGATTCATCAAGCTCATAAATACAGCTGGAGCATTAGTAACTCCAAAAGGCATCACCAAAAATTCATAGTGCCCATATCTCGTTCGAAAAGCAGTCTTCTGTACATCCTCGGCTTTCACCTTCACCTGATGATAACTAGAATGAAGATCCAGCTTCGAAAATACAGAAGCGCCTCCCAGATTATCAAATAGGTCATCAATCCTTGGCAATGGATACCTGTTCTTCACTGTGACATTATTGAGCTCGCGGTAGTCAATGCACAACCTCCGACTACCATCCTTCTTGTTGACGAATAGAACTGGAGCTCTCCAAGGCAAAACATTTGTCCTGAAAAAATCTCTATCCAACAACTCCTGAATCTGCTCCTTCAACTCAACTAGTTCAACAGGAACCATTCTGTACGGACTCTTAGAGATTGGAGCTGTACCTGGCTAAACATCAATACTGAACACCACTTCACGATTTAGCAGTAATCCCGGCAATTCCTCAGGAAAAACATCCACAAAATCCCACACAACTAACGGTGTGACAATATCATCCGCACACACTTCCTCCATAACTCTAACCTCCTGACTGGCCAACTTCTCAACACAAGCAAGCGACATCTCACCAGCACAGAATTCAAATTCCTGTCATTCTGGCATTCGAAACACCACCTTCTTCTTGCGGCGGTCAATCACAGCATGAGTGGCACTAAGCCAATCCATCTCCAGAATAACATCAAATCTAGAATTGCCAATGACAATCAAATCGGCAACAAACTCAATACCACCAATAACCAAGGGGCCCTGCTCACAAATCTGAGAACACACGATAACACCTCCACCTGTAGTAATATTCCAAGCCACTGGCATAGCGCTGCTAGCCAAAAGATGAAGATCGACGAAGCGGGAAGAAACAAATGAATGAGTCGCACCAGAATAAAATAGAGCATGAGCAGGAAAAGAATGTACAAAGATAATACCTAGCAAGAAGTCAAAGTGAGAACACAAAAGGCAGAAACAAAATGCAGGAAACTGACATGATTAAAAGGCTAACATGAATAAACAACAGGATATGAGAAATAAATAGCAAGGAAAAGGAAGCAAACAATGCAAGGAATGAGAAGCAACATGAGAATTCTGGGACCTGTAGGTTATGGGCCCACCACGCTTCCGCTGTGCTACTCTAATGGTGAAGTTCCGAGTTGTAGACATATCGTTGTAAATCAAGTGATGCCGAACGACGGACCAAGTAGGAAGAAGAAGAACGGATGACACAAGAATCAAAGAATATGGGTATGAAAAGAATGAAATTATACCCAATAAGGAATCAATGAATGGAAAGGACAAAAGATAACAAGAAATGAAGAAATTGAATGTGAAGGGATCAAAGAGGAATCTAATAAGACTAGTTTCCAGATCATAAGTTGGATATCAATTGTTCATGTGATTCCTGTATTGCACATATTGTTGAGTCAAACCAATAAAATCCCAAATCTGATTAATATATCAATCAAAGCCAAACTTCATTTCGTTAGTCACGTTTGACTGATATATTATCCAAACCCGGGCTCTGATACCACTAAAAACCTTGTCATGCCCTGCTTCCCAAAAATACGGAATACGAATACATGACAAAAGCCCAGCGAATGACTAACGTCACCCATAAGCTATTTATCTGATTAACTCAACAACATAATCAATACAAAAAAAATGTGCAGGCAATAATAATAATCTCATGAACAATAATATTTGGAATGAAACAATAAAAAATCCAAATACAATAATAATAATCCAATGTCTAGAAACAATAATAAAATCCGGGACATAAGCCCAAAATAATAATAATCCAATCCAAAATAATAACCAGTCTCAATACATTAAGTTTATTAAAGCAAAAGCAATTAGAAAGCAGCAGTCTTCTGAAAGTTTGTTCTCCAATTCCAGCAAGTAGTTCTTCTTCATTACCTGTATACACTTCTTCTAAAAAGAGGAGAAAAATTGTCCTTAGAGCAAGTCATGGATAGCAAGTAGAGAATGCAGGGAACAATGGAATAACGGTAAATAATGAATCAATGGATCAATATGAATTAATAGCATTGGACAATAATTATGATAATCGATGCAATACCTATAAACAATAATGCAATATTCGGTAACGGTAATTAATGATCAATAATGGTAACACTTAGCCAATATTCGATATCAATAGGAACAATAATGAACAATATGCAGTGTCGGTGATATGTCAATCCTTATGTCTATTAATCTAACTAATGCACATACTACTGTGTGCCATATGTTCCATACCACATGTTTGATGGATACAATCAATTTAGACTATAGTAGTAGACTCTATAGTTCATGTACTGGGTATGATGATGATAACGGTAATAACACGGGCCATGTGTAATTTCTTATACGATGACGATAACGGTAATAATCACGGGCCATCATTTGAGTACAGTCTCTATATTATCAACTACTCTAGTAAATTCCTTAAACTCCGACTTATTAATTATTTCATCAATGTAACAATACAATATGCAAATAATGGACATTTTGGTAATGATAGTATCAATAGGGGACAATCTATATAATAAAACACAAAGAAAGCTATCAAGTGGCTCACCTTCAATCCCCCCAAAATCAAAGGCTCAGATCCAACCTCACAAAACACATTTTCCCTCCCAAAATTTCAAACCCCAAAACCAAAATTTTCCCCCCAAAACTAAAAAACTCATTACTTTATTACTATCTCTCTCTTCACTCTTCACTTTTTCATATTTCTCTCTTTCTCCCCCCCCCCCCCCCCCCTCTCACTCCCATTCTTTCTTTATTTAATTAGAAATTTAGATTTTAAGATTTTAGGTTTGTAAAATTTTCAAAATTTTTATGCTTTTTTCTTATTGCACATGTTATATTGAAAATAGCAAATATCTTTTCAACAGTTAAATTTCATCATTTTTCACTCCTAAAGTTCTAAGAAGTTGGATTTTACACCCCCATTTATAATTATTTTTCAACATATACTCATAAAAATATGGACTTTTATTTACAACTAATTATTGTTATGCTATTCAAACTTGAGTTACATAATTGTTGTTTTACTGTTTACAGGGCTTTTAGTGTGTTGTATCGTTCCGAAGACGTGCCGTAGGCACGTGCCCATGGGCAAATCTAGTAAGATGATAATATGGATAGAAAAATTAGAATAATGACAATAACTCATTAGGATCATGGAATGCAACATACATACATTACTTCATGCAATATTACAATATAGGAATAATTTATCTATTAAAATGTGGAATATAAAATTCTGAACAGCAAGTGCAGTCTGTACAAAAATGTAGTTTCCTGCTGACTCAAAAATCAAAAGTTGAACCCGTTAGAAAATCTGGAAACTAGACTTCTACACGGTTCCAATGCATATTTGAAGTTCAAATTCCGACAACAGTAGCTCGGTCAAACACATGCTTCTTTACAGGTTTTATGTTCAGACAAAAATTCGACATCTCGTTGTTTTAATTTTAGAATCAGCAAAAACTGGATATTAAATTCAGTAAAAATATTTTTTTGACTCCTAAACATGTTAAGCAACAATCTGGAAATTTTCAGATTATAATTTTATCATTTGATCGGCATTCTTACTGTTTAAACATGAAGGGTACGAGAATCTGAAAATCTGAAAGTAAAAACACCGTTGTAGTAAAACGGGCATAACTTTTGCTACAAAACTCTGAATTCAAAAATTCAAGATGTTCTGGAAACTAGAAAGATAAGGCTACAATTCATATTCAGAAAGTATTCAATTCTAAGGTCGTTTATTGGTTCGAAAACAACGGTCAATATTCAGGTCAGCAAGCATATACAGGATTTTAGGTAGTTTAATTGAAAATAAATTAATTAGACTATATGGATATCGATTCTTTAGTCAATAAATTGTGTAATCAACATGATGGGTGTCAAAACATGATAAATAAAACTAGAACATGCTCATACATCAATTTATCATCAATCTATCATCAATCGATAAAACAACATACAACCTAGCAATTGTCTCTACAATAATTTATTTGTGTGATGATTATATGAACAACCCTAGTATCAATTCTTTATGCACTCATGAAAGATCCAACTTTAGAGTCAAAAGTGGCACGATGTCAAGAATATTGGGGTTAGCTCGTGTAAACCCTCAATAGACCCAACGAAGAGATGAACAAGGTATAATATGATAAACAAGGAACCTACTTGCAAGAGTTTCAACAAAACTTGAATATGATACAATTAACAATTGAAGAGCACAGTGACTTGCCTGATAAACGGTGAATTTGAATACCAAGAATAACGGGATAAGAATCCCGAAGCAACGAACCCACGAACACACAAATTTAACATGTGCAATACACGTTCAAAAGAGCAAAAGCAATAACAGCAAGATCAAAGAGACAAAGAGACAGCAGCAACAGTGTTAGCAATGGTGAAGGCCATGGCTGGGCGGCGGTGGGACGTCAACACCATCGACGAGGTGCAACGATGGGGTATGCGGCATCGCAGGCGAGCGGCGTTGAGGTCTAGTGTGTTGTCGCCGAGGAACAGGAAAGGGGAGGTCAGGGTTTGGCCGTTAATGTCGAGGACAGAGGAAGGAGTGGGGGTTTCGGTCTGCTGTGTGGCGCTAGGAGGTGTTCGGTGCATCAGGGGGGTGGCGACGACTGGGGAGGTCGTCGAAGGGGGGTCGCCGAAGTAGGTGAACAGGGAGGATGGTGCTACAGGATTGGGCGGGAAATCAAAGGTTGGGGAGAGAGAACGGGGAGGAGAGAGGAGAGAGGAGAGAGGAGAAAGAATAAGCAGCTATGGTTCCGATTTGTGTGCAAACTTTAGGGTTTGCATTAGGGTTGTATTTATAGGATACAATTAGCGTACTGGGTTAGTGGTTTAGGGTTCAATAATAGTGGTTTTGGGTCAAGAACAAATCAAATTGAGTTTTAGGGTTCAATAAGAGGTTGATCCAAATCAATAGGGTTCAGATCAAAAATACCCACAATTCAATAAGAGATAATAAGGATCAACATGAATAGCCCGATAAAAAGAACGGAGATTCATGAACATAGAATTTTTGTTCAATTGCAAATAAAAATATCACAAAAGGGGAAAAATTGAAAATTACAAAAACGGTAATTACAATAGTTGAATTTTATTTAACTTTATTTGTTTTGTAGAATCATTTTCTATAACATACACTAGTTTATCTATCTTTACTTGTTTTGTAGAATTAATTTTTAAAACATATACTAGAATTAATTTTTAGAACATACACTAGAATTTTTTTTTACTTTCCAAACATACATACATTAGTTTAGATGATATCTAATCGATCACGCGGTAGACATAGTAGCCAAGAGTCCACTAGTAGTCGTTGCATTCCTTCCATTCAAATTTCATATGTAGATAGTGAAGAAACACTTATAAATTATGATAGTTTTCCTGATTTTCATAAAACACACACGAATCAAGTAGAAATAGAAGAAAGAACCACAACCATCGGAACAAGGCCCTTCTCAATCCTGTAAAACAAGATGGAACACTTCCGAAGTATACAAACATTTTGACTATGTTCCTTCACAAAATGATAAGAGTGTAAGACTAAAAATTTGTAAGAAGTGTCAAACACCCTATAAGTTTAAAATAGGATCGGGATCAGGTACATTTCAACGTCACTTAAATAAATGTAAACCCAAAATTTCAAAGGACAGTCTCACACAACAAAATATACATCCTAAGACCGATCAAGTAGATAGTCATAACTACGATCACGATATCGTTCGTAGGAAAATGGCCAAGATAGTAATTACATATGAATTATCTTATTCGTTTGTTGAAAGTATAAATGTAGAGACTTTAGCACAAACCACATTAAACTCCCATTATAAAAAAATGCTAGGAATGTAGTTAATTGTGATTGTAAGTTAGTTTACAATGAGGCTAAGGATTATTTAGTAGCAACACTAATATCATTAAACATTAGAGTTTCTTTGACATCGGATGGGTGGGTAGGAGTGAACAACGTACCAATGATGTGTGTAACATGTCATTGGATAGATTCCGATTGACTACTTCAATCATTCGGATTTGTTAGGTATCCACATAAGGGTGAAATAATTGCCACACACCTCATGGATGCATGTAATAATTTCGGTATTTTTGATAGAGTTTTTGCTATTGGTTTTGATAACGTCTCTAATAATACTAAGGCACTCACTAGTTTGAAAATTACATTAAATCCTATAGAACCGGAAATTTTTCATGTTAGGTTTTCTTGTCATATTTTAAATTTTCGTGTACAAATGCACTAAAATATGAACACGATAAAATTGAGGCAGTGAGAAATTGTGTTCATTTTATTACGTTGAGTGTTCTAATATATCAAGCTTTTCAGGATTGGTGTCAACTTAGGAGAATTGTATTTAAATGTTTTCCTAAAGATGTTAAACATCGTTGGAATTTTACTTATGATTTATTAGGTGTTGTTCTTCATTATCGTTTTAATATTAGAAAATTTTGTGTGGCAATGGGTATGCAAGTTTGTATGTTAGCTGATGATTTTTGGTTTTTTGCCAATATTATGTATACTTTTTTAGAACCATTTAATGATGCTACTTTACAATTTTCAAAAACATATACATCTATATCTAGTGGTATTTTACTTGCAATTGTCACTATGATGACAACAATTAAAGATTTGATAAATGATCTGTTTATTGGAGAAATGGTTAATGCCGCTTATATTAAAATTTTAATATATTTTCATCCACTTCCCATATTATATCGTGTTACTAGTGTAATGAAATCACATGATTAAGTTAGAGGGCACAAAAAATTTAATTAAGATTTTTTATACTGATGCTCCACACGATGATACAAGATTTTGATCATGTTGTTTTTACTACAAAATTTGAGCATATTTTGATTAGTTTATATCATAGTTACGATAGACTTTATTCGTCTAACACTACACAAACACAAAATGCTTCTTCTTCTATGTTATCAAATGTAAAGGGTCTTACAACTAGTAGTGTTTTAAATCTCATAAAATCAAAAAAAAACAAGAAACAATTCACCTAATGAGTTGAATTGGTATAATGCACAACCTCCCATTGATGATGTAGTAGATGTGTTTTATTTTTGTAAAATCAATAAAAATATTTTTACTTTTCTTTCTCGTATAGCTAAAGATTTGCTAACTACACTGGTGCCAACCATTGCATCGGAAAGTGCTTTTTCTCTTGGTGGCAGGATTATGAACCCGAACAGGAATCGCTTGACATCAATGAATTTAGAGATATTAGTATGCGCCAAAGATTGGATGATAGAAGAAGAGAGGACCGCAGATTTACATGAAGTACACAATGGCTCAACAAGTAGTGACGAATAAACATCTTGTAGAATGAACTTTGGATAATGTATTGTAAATAATTGAAAATTTTAGGGGGATGAGATTCTATATTTAGGTTAAGTAGAAGTGCACAGCAATAGTTCATTGCCTTCTCTTCAATCTAAATAGAGGCTATCTCGATCTCTAAATATAAATATTTTCCTCATATTGTAATTTAATAAAATTTGTATGAAATGTTACTAATCTATTTGATTATATATTAAACTTTGTAATTCATCAAAATAATTTAATTTATGAATAACTCTTTTATCTATATGTTCTTGACAATTGTGAACAATTTTCGTTTTAAAAAAAAAGAAATCTGGCCTGACCCGCTACGAACTGGTCCGGCCCCCAAGCTAGGGGCCAGGGCCAGGTCCTGGCACCTCCTTTCCTTCCCTGGCCCAGCCCGGCCCAGCCCACATTTCAACCGAGCCTGGCTCGCCAAAGGCCGGGCCCGGGTCAAACCTGCCAGGTTTCGACCAGGCCCGACCTGGTAGGCCCGAATGCCACCCCTACTCAAAACCACGTAACGTTAATTAGGAACACAACAAAGGCAAAACATGTACAATATAGTATATCATACATTTCAGTAATATAGAATAGAATATAATATAATATTTAAAATGAGCTAATAATTCATTCCAAACTTAGTACATAACACTAATATCATAAGCTAAATCAGTCATGCTAAATAATACAGTATTTGTCAAATGTCTTCCAATTTATTCTATTAATATAGATCAATCTTCAAATTCAAAACATTTAATAATAGCATTCTTCTTTATTATGGAAACTCCAGAATATGTTCCATAGTTCTGATCGATATCTGAAAAATGGTGGAAACAACAAAGTGGACTACATGCCCAATGAGTATGTCAATGCCTCACTAGTGGATCAGACAAGTTGTATAAAAGTTATTCATAATCTTGAGTAGTTTAGAAGGCACAATAGCTATAAACATGAATTTGATGTAAATATGTTAATAACAATATTATTAGAAAGTTGCTATGCGGTGATAGAAATATGCAATATAACATGATTTAAAAACAATAATTGATTTGAGTTAAGTGATAACAATACTTCGGAATGCATTTATAATAATGTATTAACAATGAAAATTCAAAGTTTACTAATTCAAGTAATAAAATATTGTGTTAGTTCATACAATAACAGAATACAAACAATTAAATATCATTAAAGTTTGGTTTTGAAATACCTTCTATGGCTACAAATTACAGCCAAGTAGCATGAATACAATAACAGTAAATGTCTTACTGGGATGAGTGCACTAACCTTGCCATAAGTTTCCCCGAAGTCCAGTAAAATACTTGCAGATTGATAAATACCCGATGGCGGTTAACAATGTCTGCAAGTCAATAAATACTTGAGGGCCAGTAACCGTGCACTCACAATAACCATATGGCAGGCTCAGTAACAGTAACATAGTTGCATTCGTGAAGGTTTATTTTTCATTTTAGAAATATTCATGTCTTGTTCCAGTAATTTCAGTAAATTATATTTATTCTCATTTGCATAACAGTAAGGTAGGGATGACTAATTATATTTGCATAACACATAACATATGAAGGCTTACTATGCAAAAACCAAAATCTTTTGAGGCAATTATAATGCCATGCATTTACATAAGTAAAAACTCAACTTTTATGATTAATCCAATTTGCATAATCAAATTTCAATAGTATATTCATATAAAAATTTCAACATGTCTAATCTGATTGTATATATTCAAAAAAGCATATGCCACAAGTAAATAGCACGATAAACATTTTACAAAATATAATATCAAAAATACTAATGAGGAGAAGCCATTCTACTTACTTGAATATCCAAATCATCAATTCCAATTAGTTTTGAACAATTACTTCAATAATAGCAGTTAAAGTCAAAACAAACTTGAATCAAATATGACTTTATTTTATGTCTCTAAAAGAGTTAGGACTATCAATAAGCTCCTAATATTATTTGGGGTTTTACCATAACTTTTCTATATGAACTGAATAATAATATGCTTGCAACATTGGGTCTAACAGTTATTTCCCAATTTCTTCAATTGATTCCTACGGTTGCTACTTAAAAGAAATGAGCTTCGGGTTTGGTTTTTATCTATATGAAGTCCACTTAACCCACTTCATCTTCTACTCCTTTCCCCTTCATTTCATCTTTCTTGATCTAAACCCAGAATGGAGTAAACAAAAAATCAGCCCTTAATTCAGTCAATCATCTCTAATAATAAGGAATACAATGGATTTTAAGTACGGTAAACTTTTAAATATGTTTATATTTGATATTATAATTGAAGAGCTGATGAGTTTACCTCTACACGATTTCAATTTCTCTTGTATCTTCTATATTGCCTCTGGTACCTTCTAATTCTTCAACCTGATAAGTGTGAGGTATGTGGAAACTTTACAACTGATGGGTTTACATAGCTCTCATTTCAACATCTTCATTTATTATCTATTCAATATCTTTCTCCCTAAACCCCTAACCTAGACTCTTAGACATTTGAAAAGAGATGCCCTTTCATTCTCTTTCAAACCTGTCAAGTTTTTCAGTTGATGGGAGAAGCTTCTCCCATGTTTTTCACATTCAACTAGAGTTCACTTGGCTGACAAATATAGTGGGTTTTAATAGTAGGGCTAGTATCAAATTTATCTACCCTAAGGTTCACACAAGTACCCTACAATTTTATCTTGGAGGGAGTCTTCTCTTCTTCAATGTAGGAGGTTATAACAATGGGGCTATTGTCTCCCTTAAGGTATGTCACGCCCAGCTTCCCAAAAATACGGAACACAAACACATGACATTGACCCAGCGAATGACTTGCGTCATCCATAAGTTGTTTACCCATTCAACTCAACAATATAAACAACACAAAACAATTGCACATGCAATAATATCAACCACATGAACAATAATACTTGGAATAAACAATATGAAATAACCAAATCTGATAATCCAACATCTGGAAACATATAGTAATATCTGGGTCATAAGCCCAATACAATAATAAATCCAAACGCAATAATAATAAGTCTCAATACAATAAGTCCATAAAATAATAATCAACTAGAAAGCAGAAAATCTTTAGAAAGCTTGTTCTCCATTTCCAGCAGGTAATTCTCCTTCAACACTTGTGCACTTCATCTAAAAAAGAGGAGAAAAATTGTCCTTAGAGCAAGTCATGGACAGCAAGTAGAGAAAGTAAGGAACAATGGAATAACGATACAACAATGAATTCAATGGATAAATAGGAATCAATAATAATGGACGATAGTAATAATCAATGGCAATGATAGACAATGCAATAGCTATAAACAATGATTCAATATTCGATAACAATGTTTAATGGTCGATGTCAATAACACTTAGACAATATTCAATATCAATAGAAACGATGATGTTCAATATGTAATGTCGATGTTGTGACGTTGTGTGATTCTTAAGTCTATCAATTTTCAACCTAACTAATGCACATATTATTGCATCCTATTACTACAGGTTCGATACATACAATCAATTTCGTTTAGACTAAGTGGTAGATTCTATAGATCATGTACTCGGCAACGATAATCAATATTCAATAGTTACAATTCAATATTTAGTGCACGATACGATAATTTTGCCACGATACAATACACGATAGATTGGGTCACCGTCGTAAGCCACAATCAACCGATAAGACAATAGCCAAGAACAATATTTAGGGAAATACGGGCCCTTCCTCCGAGTACAGTCACTATATGTTGTTGGAAATCTAGATACCTAAATAAATAGATAAACCTAGACACAAATTATAAAACCTCGCAAGTGCACGAATCGTTTATAGAATCGTAGTAATAGCAAGGGTCGATCCCACAGAGATTGTAGACCTCAACTTACTAATCAATAAAACTAATAATAAAAATGAATAAGAGTTGTCATAATATTCTAAAAGAACTAAAAGATTAAAACTAAGATGAGAGGTGTTGAATCACAAATATCTCTTGAATAGTTGGGTTGTTGATCTCCACCAATAGTTAATAATGCTAAGCTACCTTCTGAACTTACTTCTAATTACTCATGTTTGTTCACTTCAAGGGCATGGTATCTACTCCTTAAAGTAATGTTTCCCTAAGCCAAGAATTAGGCATGGTATCTACTCTAATTCGTTTCTTTCCGTAAGTATCTAGCATGGTATCTACTAAGTTATACTTAGAGAAAACATAAGAACAGTGGAAACGAACAAACACTTAAAGTTCTAGAAATTGGTATCAGATCTAGATCCTCTAAGTTGATTGAACCAAGAACCCCTAAAGATTCCTTTGTTACAAATTATGAGCACGAGATTCGGTCGTCTCAATATGCTCATATAACAGATTCAGATAAATGATATCCAAGCTTGAGCTTCCCAAGTTCTGTACGTCAGTCGACTGGCTCTCACCTCAGTCGACTGCTCTCAGTCTTGAAAACTAGTTTGACTATCATAAACCTATACCAATTCAATTAGATTCAATCAATAAGTAACATAGAAGAGTTCAGAAGAAAATAGCATTACATAACTACGGTTTCGATCTACCCAACTATGAAATTAGTTCCACATAATAATAACTTTATTGCTTAACAAGTTTGAATACATGATCAACATAAAAGAATAAAGAGAGAAGAAGAAATAAACTAATGGATTCCGGCAATATGGTCGGCTGGCTGTCACACAGTCGACTGCCTTCTGGTTGCTGGATCTTCTCTCTCCTTCTTCGATGTTGATGGAGTGATGCTCTCGATGTTTGTTCAGGAACTTGGTGATTGAGTCGCTTCCCAGAGATATATATGATGATCCCCTTTTCTAAGTTGACCTCTTCTGATATTTATAGAGTACGGCTGAGAATTAGGGTTTCCACTTTTTCAGGAAGATCCTTCTTTATTTGATTTGATGATTAATGTCTTTCTCTTTTCTCCTTTCCTTCCTTATCCGTTCACCCCGTCCACTTGGAAATACCCTGTCTTTAGATTTGATTCGCTTCATAAAATCTTGATTCAAAATAGATTTGAAATTAGATGCAGGTGTATCTTTGAAGATTTAATTTGTTTACTCCGCCGCAGACCAGTCGACTTATCTCTGGACCAGTCGACTGAGTCGAGACTTCTGTAGATTTCATCTTTGATCAGGCCAGTCGACTGCTCTTGGGAATAAGTCGACTGTTCCTCTACATTTTTCTGTGTATCATCTTTGAAGTCCTGAATCTGCTTCATTTTGCTGTTTTACGCTGTTTCCTATGGAAAAGAGAGAATAAGAGTTAAATACCATATATAGAGCTTTTAAATGTCTAATTATATTAAGATTATTGCTCTAAAAAGTGAATAATAATGTGTTCATCAAATACCCCCACACTTAGCTTTTGCTTGTCCTCAAGCAAAAAGTGAATTTATGAACAAGGGAGTAATAATCAGAATAAACTCAACCATCAAGATTTCTTATTATGTGGACATCAAAATGAAAAATATAAAACTACAAACAATTTCAGATAAAGTAAAATTGAACATACCCACTTTCTCTAGTGCAATTGTTCAGTCATAATCCCCAAACTTAATCATATTTGTCATGCGATTAATGTAATTATAGTATGCAACTACTCAGTCTGTGATTATCCCTTTTCTCTACTACAAATCCAGTACCAAACTAGAGGTTTTTTTTTTTTTTTTTTTTTTTTTTTATAGTCTCTTCTTTAAAGTTGTCACTTGTCTTTTGACGCGAATGCGAAACATTTGTGATGTATCCACCCGGTTACTCAACAAGTCACAAACATTAAAGTGCTTTGCATACTCATATTTCAAGTTGCCGTTTGACGTAAAGGTAAACATTGGTGATGAATACCCCTAGTTACTAAGCGCTCAAAACATTGGAGTAGACTGACTTTATTCAAATATATACATATATTGTATCACTCTATTTACTTAAACTCGATTTAGGACTAGATCTAAAGGGAATAATTATCAGAAAAAGCATCACATTTGTTTATTATGTATAATCGCATGACTCGCACAATTTTGTAGGGAATTATGAAACTCAACAATCCTAAAGTAAATAAGTATCCTTACTCTTACTTTATAAGAAATTGTTTATCCTAAAAAAATTCAAAAGATTCCAAATATAACTAACTAATACCCCTACACTTAGATGGAACATTGTCCTCAATGTTCGCACAAAACATAAGATATAGGCATGTGTTACCATCTAGTAAGGAGAGACTGAAAAATAAAAATGAATAACTAAAGAAAGTAAAGGAAAGTGTAAATACTCCCCTAAAAAGTTGGGTTGCCTCCCAATAAGCGCTGTGTTTCATGTCTTCAGCTAGACATGATGAGTCATGCTATGTATTGAATGGTTTGAAGATTCACATCTTCCTCTTGCGGTTCTAGACTCATCTCTATGTATGGCTTCGCTCTATGCCCGTTCACCTTGAATGTTTGATTTTTTTCTTCACTGTGGACTTCCAATGCACCATGTGGAAAGACTTTTGTGACAATATATGGTCCATACCATCGTGACTTAAGCTTGCCTGGAAAGAGTCTTAATCTTGAGTTGTAGGTCAATACCTTTTGTCCTTCATAAAACTCCTTCCTTGCTAATTGTTTATCATGATACAACTTGGTTCTTTCCTTGTACAATTTTGCATTTTCATATGCATCGTGCCTCAATTCTTCAAGCTCATTTAATTGCAATCTCCTTTTGTCACCTGCCTGTTTCATATCAAAGTTGAACTTTTTGATAGCCCAATAAGCTCTGTGTTCCAATTCTACCGGCAGATGACATGCTTTTCCAAAGACCAAACGGTATGGTGACATGCCAATGGGTGTCTTGAAAGCGGTTCTGTAAGCCCATAATGCATCGTTCAAGCGTAGTGACCAATCCCTTCTGCTTGTATTGACTGTCTTTTCCAAGATGCTCTTGATCTCTCTGTTGCTAATCTCCACCTGCCCACTGGTTTGAGGATGATATGGAGTTCCCACTCTATGTGTAATCCCATATTTCTTCATCAAAGAAGCAAATGGGTAGTTATTGAAGTGGCTCCCTCCATCACTTATTATTGCTCGTGGTGTACCAAACCTAGTGAAAATGTTCTCCTGCAAAAACTTGACAACAACTTTGTGATCATTAGTTCGTGAGGGGACAGCCTCGACCCATTTAGACACATAATCCACACCAACAAGTATATATAAATAACCAAATGAGTTAGGAAATGGACCCATGAAGTCGATTCCCCAAACATCGAAAAGCTCGATTACTTGTATGTTGTGTAGTGGCATTTGATTTCTAGAAGAGATGTTGCCTGTCCTTTGGCATTTGTCGCAAGTCCTGCAAAAAGAAAAAGCATCTTTGAATACTTTAGGCCAATAAAAACCAGATTGCAATACCTTAAGTGCTGTTCTCTTTGGCCCAAAATGTCCTCCACATGCATATTGGTGGCAATGTTGTAGAATACTCCTTTGTTCCTCGTCTGCCACACATCTTCTTATAATTTGATCAGAGCAAAATTTGAATAAATAAGGATCATCCCAATAATAGTGTTTGCTTAGATCCACCAATCTTTTCCTTTCCTGATGTGTCATACCTGGAGGAAAAACATGAGCAGTTAGAAAATTGACAATATCAGCAAACCAGGGGAACTGTTCAGAGAGTCCAGTCGACTGGTGGAAGGACCAGTCGACTGCCCCGAGAGTTTGAACATTTATTTCAAATAGATGTTCATCTGGGAAATTTTCATTCAGCGGGGGCACAATTCTCTCTTCCTCCTGAAGTAGTCTGGACATGTGATCTGCCACAACATTGTCGCATCCTTTCTTGTCTCTAATCTCAAGATCAAATTCTTGAAGCATCAGCACCCATCTGATCAACCTAGGCTTAGCTTCCTTTTTAGCCAACAAATATCTCAAAGCAGCATGGTCAGTGAAAACAATAACTTTAGAACCAATTAAATATGATCTAAACTTCTCTACAGCATAAATAACAGCTAACATTTCTTTTTCGGTGGTAGAATAATTTAGTTGTGCATCGTTTAGAGTTCGAGAAGCATAGTAAATAACATGGGGTTTCTTATTGATTCTTTGACCTAAAACAGCCCCTAAGGCATAATCACTTGCATCACACATGAGCTCAAAAGGATGGCTCCAATCTGGTGCCATGACAATAGGTGCAGAAATGAGAAGAGTTTTCAATGTAATAAAAGCATTAGTGCACTCTTCTGTCCATGTGAATTCAACATCCTTAGCCAACAAATCACAAAGGGGTTTGGATATTTTGGAGAAATCTTTTATAAATCGTCTATAGAACCCTGCATGTCCAAGAAAACTCCTAATACCCTTAACTGTAGTGGGAGGGGGTAGTTTTGATATTATATCTATTTTGGCTTTGTCTACCTCTATGCCTCTTTTTGACACAACATGCCCCAAAACAATACCTTGTTGTACCATAAAATGGCACTTTTCACAATTCAGCACTAAATTGCATTCTTCACATCTTTTAAGAACAAGCTGCAAATGGTTAAGGCATTCATCAAAATAAGATCCAAAAACACTAAAGTCATCCATAAATACCTCAATAAACCTTTCCACCATATCTGAAAATATGCTCATCATGCATCTCTGAAATGTAGCTGGAGCATTGCACAATCCAAAAGGCATCCTCCTGTAAGCAAAAGTACCAAAAGGGCATGTAAAAGTGGTCTTTTCTTGATCTTCTGGAGCAATAGCAATTTGATTATAGCCACTATAACCATCTAGAAAACAATAATGACTATATCCTGCTAATCTTTCTAACATTTGATCAATAAAAGGAAGAGGAAAGTGATCTTTCCTGGTTTCATTATTCAACTTCCTATAGTCAATGCATACCCTCCATCCTGTGGTTACTCTTGTTGGGATAAGTTCATTCTCTTCATTTGTTACCACTGTAACTCCACTTTTCTTAGGTACTACATGTATAGGACTTACCCATTTGCTATCTGAGATAGGATAGATGATGCCAACATCTAGTAGCTTCAAAATTTCTGCTCTTACCACTTCCTTCATGTTGGGGTTCAGCCTTCTCTGTGCCTCCCTGCTAGGTTTTGCATCGTTTTCAAGCAATATTCTATGCATGCACTTGGATGGACTTATTCCCTTGATGTCTGCAATGGTCCATCCTATTGCACTCTTGTGTTCTCGTAATACCTTCAGCAACTTATATTCTTCCTGTGCACTCAAGTTTGCAGCAATTATTACTGGTAGCGTCTGGTTCTCGCCCAAAAATGCATGCTTCAAATGGTCGGGCAACTGCTTAAGTTCTATGTCTGGGAGTTTCTGTACAGTCGACTGGTCCATGTCAGCAGTCGACTTGTTCTGGGTGTCTGGGTTAGGTCGACTGGTTAGAACACCAGTCGACTTACCCTGTTCATCAGTTGCCTGATCTGTAGAAGAACAATTTTTATCAGACACCAATTTTTCAAAGAAAGGTGCAGACTTACCTGAATATGACTGTGGAGTTTCAAGGTGATGTACTGTCTCTGCAATCCTCCAGTCATCGTATTCCTGTTCAACATGAGATAAAGTTAGAGATTGAGTGATTGTGGCTTGAAGTGGTTCAACGCTATGTACCTGAAATGTTTGATCAACAATCTCCTGCACCACATCAATATTATAGCATTCATGATCATCTTGTGGTAATTTTAATGTATCAAACATTTTAAATTCCACTTTTTCTCCGTTTATCTTCATACTTATAATACCCTTTTTAACACAAATTTTTATATCAGCTGTACTCATAAAGGGCCTACCTAATATGATCGGTAGAGATGATGACATAGAAGATTCCTCCATATCTAACACAACAAAATCGGCAGGCAAAATAAAATCATTTACCTGAACTAGGACATCTTCTAAAATACCTCTAGGTCTTTTTATGCTGCGATCAGCCAATTGCAAAGTGATGGATGTTGGCTTGAGTTCCCCCAATCCAAGCTTTTCGTAAACAGAATAAGGAAGAAGGTTGATGCTTGCCCCCAAGTCTAGCAGTGCCTTTTCAAAGAAGTGCTCACCAACCTTGCAAGGAATAGTAAAACTACCTGGATCTTTCAGTTTAGGTGGTAATTTTCTTAATAACACAGCACTCACTTCTTCTGTCAAAGCAACATCCTCCTTAACCTGAAATGTTCTTTTGTGAGTACAACAATCTTTCAAAAATTTGGCATAAGAAGGAATTTGTTTGATAGCATCAAGTAGGAGAATATTAATTTCTACCTTTTTGAGAGTTTCAAAGATGTCATATAAATGTTGTTCTTTCTTTTTATTGACTAACCTTTGAGGGAATGGTGGTGGAACTGTCCCTACTTTTTCTCTTACCTTATTTGTCTCCAAAGCTTTTGAAGGTTGTGTGTCTGGTTTGTCTATAGGTGCTTCAACCTTGTTATCAATTACCTTACCATTTCTTAAAGTAGTCACTGCTTGGAGTTGTTCTTGACCTCCTGGGTTTGGTATGGTTTGTGAAGGAAGTTCTCCTGCCTTTCGTTCGCTTAGCTCTTTTGCAATTTGCCCAATTTGTGTTTCTAACTTCTGAATTGCTTGTCCTTGTTGGTTGCTTATTTGATGTTGTTGTTGGAGTAATTGAAGAACGGTGGACTCAAAATCCAACTTCTTCTGTTCTGGGGCTGGTCGATCAAACCCACTTCCCATCTGAGGGTTTCGTGCATGTCCTTGTGTGAATTGATTCCCTTGATTATTTTGATTATTGCTCCATGAGAAGTTTGGATGATTCCTCCATCCTGGGTTATATGTGTTCGAGTATGGATTGTTCTTTGGTGGAAATACTCCTCGACCCACATAATTCGCATGCTCCTGATCTGTAAAAGTAGACATGGGACATGTATCAGTTGTATGATCTAAATGCAAACAAATTGCACACATTTCATTTGTTTGATTTTTAACTCCACCCATCGTCGACATTGCATTAACAAGCATATCAATTTTCTTATTCATGTTTGCCATTTCTAATTGAATGTTATTATTATTAGAGATTTCGTAAACTCCCTGTTTTTTCGTAGGTCCCCTTCTTGTTGAGAATTGTTGGGAGTTCTCGCTGAGTTCTTCAAAAAGTTCAATGGCTTCTTCTCCACTTTTCCTCATCAAAATTCCGTTGCAAGCTGCATCCACAATTGCCTTATTAGTATCATTTAAACCTTCATAAAAAGCTTGTACCTGATCATCCTTAGGCAGATTGTGAGTAGGACACTTGAGAAGCTTGCTTTTGAAATCCTTCCATGCCTCGAAGAATAAATCTCCATCCTTTTGTTGGAAGAGTTGAATCTCCCTTTTTAGTTGTTTGGTTTTCTGGGCCGGAAAGAATTCTTTTAAAAATTTCGTTGCCAATTGCTCCCATGAATTAATTGATCCTGGTTCCAAAGAATTATACCACAACTTAGCATTAAGTTTTAAAGAAAAAGGAAACAAGATTAACCTGATTTGTTCAGCGGTAAGCCCTTGGACGCTTTGTGTCCTGCAAAGATCGAAAAAGTCTTGCAGGTGAAGATGAGGCTCTTCATCTGGTTTGCCACTAAAGTGGGGAACCATACTAAGTAAATGAGGAGATAGGTGCATGTTCCCTGTAGCATTAGGTTGAAAAGCAATGCAGGAAGGTTGCTCAATATTCTTAGGAGTGAATTTGTCCTGCATTGGCACTCGATTTTGTATTTCTTCAGCCATTCCTTCCTGTGAAATTTGTCTCTGTGCAGTCGACTGGGTCCGTACAGCAGTCGACTGCTTGGCTGAAAACAGCTTACCTAGTCTGTGCAAAGTTCGTTTTGTTTCTGCGTCAATAGGTAGTAGCTCTGGACGAAGTGATCGTCTACCGTGCATTCACCGAAGTCCTGTAACCTAAAAGAAAAATTATTAATAAAAGAAAAGAAAAACTAATAAAAATTCTACTGACTTGTAAGTTAAAATACTAAACAATCCCCGGCAGCGGCACCAAAAACTTGTTGTTGGAAATCTAGATACCTAAATAAATAGATAAACCTAGACACAAATTATAAAACCTCGCAAGTGCACGAATCGTTTATAGAATCGTAGTAATAGCAAGGGTCGATCCCACAGAGATTGTAGACCTCAACTTACTAATCAATAAAACTAATAATAAAAATGAATAAGAGTTGTCATAATATTATAAAAGAACTAAAAGATTAAAACTAAGATGAGAGGTGTTGAATCACAAATATCTCTTGAATAGTTGGGTTGTTGATCTCCACCAATAGTTAATAATGCTAAGCTACCTTCTGAACTTACTTCTAATTACTCATGTTTGTTCACTTCAAGGGCATGGTATCTACTCCTTAAAGTAATGTTTCCCTAAGCCAAGAATTAGGCATGGTATCTACTCTAATTCGTTTCTTTCCGTAAGTATCTAGCATGGTATCTACTAAGTTATACTTAGAGAAAACATAAGAACAGTGGAAACGAACAAACACTTAAAGTTCTAGAAATTGGTATCAGATCTAGATCCTCTAAGTTGATTGAACCAAGAACCCCTAAAGATTCCTTTGTTACAAATTATGAGCACGAGATTCGGTCGTCTCAATATGCTCATATAACAGATTCAGATAAATGATATCCAAGCTTGAGCTTCCCAAGTTCTGTACGTCAGTCGACTGGCTCTCACCTCAGTCGACTGCTCTCAGTCTTGAAAACTAGTTTGACTATCATAAACCTATACCAATTCAATTAGATTCAATCAATAAGTAACATAGAAGAGTTCAGAAGAAAATAGCATTACATAACTACGGTTTCGATCTACCCAACTATGAAATTAGTTCCACATAATAATAACTTTATTGCTTAACAAGTTTGAATACATGATCAACATAAAAGAATAAAGAGAGAAGAAGAAATAAACTAATGGATTCCGGCAATATGGTCGGCTGGCTGTCACACAGTCGACTGCCTTCTGGTTGCTGGATCTTCTCTCTCCTTCTTCGATGTTGATGGAGTGATGCTCTCGATGTTTGTTCAGGAACTTGGTGATTGAGTCGCTTCCCAGAGATATATATGATGATCCCCTTTTCTAAGTTGACCTCTTCTGATATTTATAGAGTACGGCTGAGAATTAGGGTTTCCACTTTTTCAGGAAGATCCTTCTTTATTTGATTTGATGATTAATGTCTTTCTCTTTTCTCCTTTCCTTCCTTATCCGTTCACCCCGTCCACTTGGAAATACCCTGTCTTTAGATTTGATTCGCTTCATAAAATCTTGATTCAAAATAGATTTGAAATTAGATGCAGGTGTATCTTTGAAGATTTAATTTGTTTACTCCGCCGCAGACCAGTCGACTTATCTCTGGACCAGTCGACTGAGTCGAGACTTCTGTAGATTTCATCTTTGATCAGGCCAGTCGACTGCTCTTGGGAATAAGTCGACTGTTCCTCTACATTTTTCTGTGTATCATCTTTGAAGTCCTGAATCTGCTTCGTTTTGCTGTTTTACGTTGTTTCCTATGGAAAAGAGAGAATAAGAGTTAAATACCATATATAGAGCTTTTAAATGTCTAATTATATTAAGATTATTGCTCTAAAAAGTGAATAATAATGTGTTCATCACTATATCATCAACTACTCCATTCAATCCCTTAAACCCCAGCTTGTTAATTATTTTATCGATGCAACAATACAATATGCACTTTAGAGACATTAGATGAACGATTGAAACAATAGGAGAACAATAAGATCATAACTTGGATAGGACAATTAGAAAGATGGCAATAGGACATTAGAATCATGCAATGCAACATATATACTTCAATTCATACCATACAATGATATAGGAATAATTATTTTAAGAAAAATAGGAAGACGAAATTCTGGACAGCAAGAGATATCTGTACTAAAATTGAATTTTCCGCTACTACAGAAATCAAAAACTGAATCCGTTAGAAGTTCTAAAAACTAGATTTCCCAACGAATCCAACACATATTTAAAGTACAAAATCCGACAAAAGTAGCTCGGTTAAACACATCATTCTTTACAGATTACATGTTCTGACTGAAATTTGACATCAAGTTGTTATATTTTTAGAATCAGCGAAAACTCGATAATAAATTCATCAAAAATATTTGTTAGACTCCTAAACATGTTAACTAACATTCTAAAAATTATCAGAGCATTATTTTAATATTAAATCAGCCTTTTAATAGATTGAACATGAAAACATACAAGAATCTGAAATTCTCGAAATAAAACACAGCAGTATTAAAATAATCAATACAACTCGGAATTCAGCGATTCAAGATGTTCTGGAAACTAGAGACATAGGGATACAATTCTTATTAAGAAGTTATTTATTTTGAAATCAAATACTCGGTCGAAAGCGTCAAGAGAAATCCAGACAGCAAGTAACATACAATTTTTTGATATTTTTCATGAAATAAAGTGATTTAACATGATGGGTTCCACTTCAAATAGTTAATAAACTTCATAATCAACATGGTAGGTACAATAGAATGGTAAGCATCAATAAGAATACACACATACACTAAATTAACCACACAATTCATCAATCAATTATTCAAGCAATCAACCTAGTATTCGATTCTACGATAGTATCTTTATGTGATGTTCATATGAATAACCCTATCACCAATACTACATGAATGCACGAAAGATTTGATCTTTGGAATCAATAAAGGCACGAAGTCGAGAATATTTAGGTTAGCTCGTGTAAACCCTCAATATACTCAACAAAAAGAGAAGAACAATATACGATACAATGAAGAATTGTATCTACTTGCAAGAATTTTAATAAAAACTTGAATTTGATATAAGATTCAATTCAAGAGGAAAAAGTGACTTGCCTTAAGGACGATAAATTCGAATACCAAAGAATAACGGGATGAGAATCCCGGAGCAACGACGATGATCGTGAACAAGCGGATCTTGATATGATGATCACGATCAGGTATGGACCTTGATGACGACTGACTATCAATGATCAAGTGCAAGACCAATCAGTCAACAGCCGAGATCGGATCAAGATCAAAACAGCAACAACACATGCCCGCAAAGCACGTGCAACACGTGCACAGCAAAGCCCCAATAGCAAACAGTAATTCCAACTAGCCAACAACAAATAGAAGAAGATGACATAAATGGTGGCAACGGGCTTCGGCACGGCTGCGGTGGTCGGGCAGGGCGTCGACGGCTAGGTGGCGAGGTGCTGGTGGATGCAGGCACAACAAGATGAAGGAGGATAGGGGTACGGTTGTTGGAGGAGTTGGGTTTCGACAATGGCAGCTCGGCGAGGATGCAGACGAGGAGACAGGGACGGCGGCACTAGGGTGAGGATGGTTGCGGAGTCGACGGTGGCACTGTGGACTGCGACAATGGTGGTGGGTCAACAGCGGTTGGCTGAGTTACTGTAGCGGTGTGAGGGTGGAGTCGTCGGTGATGGGATGAAGGCGGAGGTCGAGCTTAGGGAAGGCTCGACGCAGGCGAGGGAGATTGCCGATGGGGATGAAATGGAGGAAAGAGATGAAGATTTTCGATGTTCAACAGTATGGGGGGGTTAGGTTTAGGCGGCTGGGTATTTAGAAGGGTTAGGGTAGTATAGGTTAGTATATATAGGGTAAGTTAAGGTTATTGGGATATTGGGCTAATGGGTAGGATCCAATAAGAATGAGTTTTAGGATTTTGGATTCTAGATCCAATAGGAGATAAAATAACCAATAAAATAGGATTTATAACAAAATATAATTTTATTACAATATAGAAATAATTTGAAATAACTGCAAATACAATTAATAAATAGAAATAGATTTTTAATAAATAGTCGAAAGTAGTAATAATAATAACAATAATAATACTAATACTAATAATAATAACAATGATACTAGTAAAAACAATAATAATAACAACAATCAAAGTAATAACAATAATAATAATAAGATTAAAATAATTCAATAACATCTTTGATTTGGGCTAAAATGTAATTAGTTGATCAATTATGAATAGAAAATAAAGTTAAAATATTTCATCGTTCGAAATAAATATAATTTTCGATTCGAAAAGATTTTAATAGAAGGTCCAAATCGAAATAATAACAAAACTGAATTTATAAATAATAAAAATACGAAAGATATTCAGAAAATATGTATTTACGGAAACGGGGATTACAAGGTATTCCACACATCTTAGTTCACACACTTCATTTTCAACATACCCTGTATGCATTCAAATTATGAGAAATTTCATGGTATTACATTCTAACACCTCATAAAAAGACATTCGTCCTCGAAACATCGCATACCTTCATGTTCAAAAAGTTTCGGATATTTTTCCCGCATGTTGTCCTCAAATACCCAAGTTGCTTCTCTTTCTGAATGATTCTTGCATTAAACTTTTCATGTATCGAATGATTCGACGCCGAAATACTTGCTCTTTTCTATCCACAATGCATTCTGACTTTTCTTCGTAAGTTAGATCTTTCTTTTAGCTCTAGTGGTTCTAACTCAAAGACTTGAAATGTATCCTGAATAAATTTCGCAATATGGATACATGGAAGACATTGTGAACTCCAGGTGGAGATGGTGGTAGTGTTATTCGGTATGTTACATTACCAACTCGCTCAATCTCAAATGGACCAACAAATCTTGGGCTCAATATTCTTTGTATCCCAAATCTGCTTACACCTCGGGTTGGAGACACCTTAAAAATACATGGTCTGCATCTTTAAATTCCAAGTCTCTTTTTCTACTATCAACATAGCTTCTTTACCTGCAATGAGCCACACAAAGGCATTCTCTGATTTGCCTAAGTTTTTTGGCTGCTTGCTGTACCAAATCAGACCCGATATGCTTCATTTCTCCCACATCATCCCAATGTATAAGAGAACGACACTTACTCTCATACAGTGCTACAGTTCCATCTGGATGCTTGTTGTAAGCAAATTTTGCTAAGGGTAGATACTCTTCCTACGATCCCTTGAAGTCAAGCACTGAGGAAGAAAGAGTCAAAGATGGCTGCGATGGTCACGTTTGTGATAATGGTGCGGAGGAGGAAGAGGAGGAGCAGGTGGCGGCAGTGCCAGTGAGGTGGGTTCAGGTGGCAGAGGTGATCGGGATGGAGCTACGGCGATGGAGAGGTGGTTGGAGCTTGGAGGTGGTGCAGACAGTGTGTGAGGGGGTAAGGTGGGGGTGGAGGTGCAGCTTGGGATGAGGTGAGGGGAATTCGGGGCTGATGGTGGGTGAGGGCGAGGAGTAGCGGGAGGTGGTCGCTGTCGAGCAGTGGTGCTTGGGGCTTCAGGTCGATGGTGGAGAGGTCGTGGGTTGGGTGCTGGCAGTGGGGCTTTGGGTGGTGTCTTGGGTTTCAGAGAAAGAAGGAAGAAGAACATGAAAAGGAGTGAGGATGAGGGATGTGTATGTGTACATATATATAAAAATAAAAAGAGAGATAGGGTGACAGTGTATATCTATAATATATATAATATATAAGGAGAGAGAGATTGCCATGTGTGTATTATTATTATTATTATTATTATTATTATTATTATTATTATTATTATTATTATTATTATTATTATTATTATTATTATTATTATTATTATTATATATATATATATATAATATGTAGAGTGGGGGTTGGAGGCAGTAGTGTAGGAGTAGGAGTTAGGCTGCAGGAGTAAGAGGAGGTGTGAATATATATATATATATATATATATATATATATATATATATATATATATATATATATATATATATAGGGATGGCAGTAGGGGCGGCGTTTAAAAGTCGTAAAAATAATTTGGGTCTTGAGGGGTTGGCTGAAATAGGGTTAAGGATATTAATTAGGATTAGGATTAGGATTAATCGGGATTTAAATTTAAACTTCAATGGAAAAATTCACAAAAATTTAGAATGGATCAGAAAAATATCTGAGTTGGAATGAAATAACGCCCAATAAAGAGTCCCAAAGAAATAAAAAATGATATAAAAAATAAAATACAAAATTCACGTAATAAAATACGTACAATTAGAACAGGAGGTTACAATCCTACCTACTTTACAAAAAAATTTCAAAATTTACTCAGGCAGGATATAAGATAGCCAAGAAGAGAATGCAATACTCTTCAATCAAAAGTACAACAAAAGATAAAAGAAACAAAGAGTACAAAGGCACGACAAGACAAATTGTACACCCTCAACTGGAGGACAACAATTTCATGCCCGGACTCAGAATCTGAACCACCGACATCGCTACCGGGTACCCTAACATCCCAGTTCAGTTGAGTCACAAGCTCATCTCGCTCTGACACATACTCCTCCAATCTTCTAAGTAGTTCCTTGGGCAATGGAGCAGAAATTAAGATGTGCCTGGCCTTACTGGATATAAACTCCTCAGCTAAAGCTGAATTTATGAAGGACAGAAGCGAGTCGTAGTATCCATCAACATTTAAATGACCCACTGGTTTTCTGTGGATCCTCAGTTGAGCCCATGTGATTATCTCGAACAATTCCTCAAGTGTTCCATAACCTCCGGGCAAGGCTATGAAAGTATTAGCAGCGCGAGCCATCTCAGCCTTCCTCTCGTGCATGTTAGAGACAACTCTAACATCTCCCACTATTCCTCTAGTAATCTCCTTCGAAATCAACGACTTGGGAATCACTCCCAAAATGTGTCGGCCACCAGAACGAACGGCGCCAGAAACAATACCCATCAATCCTATGCTTCCACCTTCATAGACGAGATCAATATTCCTCTATACTAGTCCTTGCCGAGATCAATCGCAGCATCTTTGTTGCTAGCTCTCTTGCCTGAGCTACTACCACAAAACACACAGATCCTGCCAAATCTCGAAGAAGATGATGAAGATGAAGAAAGCTTCATCTTACCTGTTTCTCTTTCTTCTTTCACCGATTTCCTCTTCATCCCCGCTACCGATTCTTGATCTCTCCTTTCCATTTGCCAAGAAAATCCGAGCTCCTTTACAGATCTTCCTTTCTTCTTGCTTCTGCCTTCGTTACCGACTTCTCACTTTCTTTCTTGTTCCCAAATCCTTTTCTTATTTCTCTTCTTCCCTTTCTTCCCTGGCTTCTCTCTCTCTCTCTCTTTCTTTCTTCTCCACTTCTCTCTCTTTCTTCTTCTTCTTTCTTTCTCTTTTTCTTTCTTCTTCTTTCTCCTTTCTTTGACTTCTCTCCTCTTTTCTCTTCTTTTTATTTCTTCTTCTTCTTGTCGTTTTCTTCTTTAATTCACCGCCCCCTATAACCGGCCTATGATCAACATCTGCACTTCGGCTCCTATCCATTCCAAATATAATATGGAACCCTGAGTTGTTGATGACGATGAAATTTGCTTCGAAATCCATGCCACCAATGAGGAACTCTGCTACACTTTCACTGTGCCACTCTAATTGTGATGCTCCAAGCCGTTGACATGACGCAGCAGAAAAAAAAAGTGATGCCTTTTAAAAGAATGGGTAGCAACAAAATCAAAAAGAATATGGTTATAAAAAAGAATGAACTAGTAGTATACCCAATAAAGAATCAATGAATGGAGAGAATTGAATGCGAAGGGATAAAAAATGCATCGAATAAGTTTAATATTCGAGTTCAAAAGATGGTTATCAATGTTCATGGGATCAAGGTGGTGTGTATACTTGTTAAGCTTAACATGGTTCGAGCCTAGGCTCTGATACCACTAAAAACATGTCATGCCCTGCTGCCCACTATACAGAAGAACGGGTACGCAATTAAGGCCCAACGAATGATATAAGTATACTAACTCATATCACCCATAAGTTGTACAATACCAGTAAGCTCAGCAACACAAGTAACAATAATAATCACATAAACAAGAATAGAATACAATAACCAATATCTGAGATACAAGAAATTCGGGTGAAAATACCCAAAACTAAACAATGCAATAAACATTTTAATACAATGAGATGGTAGAAAAATAGTTGTAGCAATTTCGTGATTCTCGTTGCACACAAAATTGTAACACCCCGGCCCGAAACAATAATTTTTCTAATGGCCCACCACAGGCTTACCTCATAAAAGGTGCTATAGCTAATTGGTGACTTCTAATCCCAGGCAATTGCATATATATATTTAATTAATCCTGAATACTCCCAATATGGGACAATTCCAAACCACCCCCACTGTTTTTTTCTCTCGCACGAAAGAATAGCCAAAGCCCCCAATGGGGGCCCCACGCCACATGGTAAGACAGCAGCAATCCGCAGCTATCCGTCTGCCTTCTCTCTCCCCTGGGCGGGCCCCACCCTGCCATGTCACCAAGTGACGTCAGCGGAGAAGAAGCAACAACACTCAGCACTCAATGCTGTTTCTTCATCAAACCGGGCCCCACATCCATAAATAATTCATATAACCCCCTATAGAGGATTCTATAGGACCAACTCAAATTAATTATATATATATAGTCTTAACACGGGGTGTTACAAAAATCGTCATTATAAGGCAAGTGTTTCCTTGAACTCTCAGTAAGTAGTCTAGTTATCATCATATTTTCTCTTCTAGTTACTTATTCCATGCTCAACAACACAAGTAACCAAAATAAACACATGATCAAGAATGGAATACAATAACCAATATCTAAGATACAAGAAATTCGGGTCAAAATACCCAAGAATAAACAATGCAATAAACAATTTATTACAATGAGGTGGTAGAAAAATAGTTGTAGCAATTTCGTCTAGAGAGTTTGATCATCAATTTCCTTCTGTAAATTTCGTTATCTGTACCTGTATAAACGTCAACTTAAAGAAAATGGTAAAGTACCCGTTAGAGCAAGTTTCGGGAAATAAGTAGTAACAGGCATGGAAACAATAAAACATGACATAACAAGGAACAAGAAACAGAAACAAGGAACCATATAATCAAGTGCGATACAAGTAACAAATGTAAACTTATAACTAAAATAAGAAACATGAAAACATGACTTCAATGTAAACGAGTAACTAAAACGAGAAACATGGAAACATGACCTCAATGTAAACTTGTAAACAGGAATCATGTAAACTTGTTGTAAATGGGAACATGTAAACATATATAAATAGGAATCATGTAATCAAGAATCAAGAATCATATAATCAAGAATTATGCTTAGTGTCAATCTCAAGTTATTCAGTTTTATTAACTTATCTAATGAACGCAATACTGTGTCCCGTACCACAAGTTCGGGTGCATATCAGTCATGTGACGTTTAGACTTAAGTAGTGAATTCTATAGGATTATGAACTCGGAAATCATGTAATCAAGAATCATGTACTCATGTAATCAAGAACCCGAATCAAGAATCAATAATCCAGGGTCAAGAATCGAGAACCAAGAATCATTATCATGGGAAACACGGGCTCCCTTCCGAGTATACTTTCCTATATTGTCCACTACTAAGTCGTACCCTTATAACCTCGGCTAGTTATTTTTTTACTATAATCAATCATGAACATGGAGATGATGCAATCAGTGAGAGGGATAGTAGTATCAAGATAGTCATATCACTTCTTAAGGTATTGGATTGTAGAGGTGGCCCATACAGATTCTAGAGGTGGGCCCCGTCGATTCTTACGACGTGTCACTTAGCTTTACATGGCACTTAGTTCTATGTGACACTTAGTTCCGCCATCCAAAAGAATAGTAATAACTATAACGATGCATGTAACAACAGTATCAAGACGATAATCGGGAAGGTATCAAGAGATGATGCTATACATGATATAAAGGCATGACGGTGATCAAGAAAATATCAAGTGGTAGATGCAATGCATGATATCGAGTTGGTACAAGACTAACTAAGGACAGTAGTTAGGTATATCATTCTATTCTTTTGGTCTTATGTTCAGGTAACAACATACAGTCAAGTTCTTGGGCTTATAACTCTACTATAAAATCCTTATTAAATTCAACAAAAATAATAATCTCGTTCTTTTCTGTGTGTATTAGCAAGCAAGATTTTACCAGGTCATAATAATAACAGTAGGTTGCATTATCAACTAGTTTACTAGACGATGCATTTTAAAAACATATAATCTGAATACTCCGACATTACAATACTAAAATGTCAATAACTTACAATCTATAAATCCGATTGTGAAACTGTAAGATGTTCTGGATTCTAGACTTGATGGACTACGATTTTCATTTACAAAGTTCTCAATTTCGATGAAGGAAACTATGTCAAATTCTTAGTACAAGGTCAAGAAATTTAGAGATAGCAAAGTTGAATATTCGATATTCGATAATACGGTTCGAAGTGTGTTAACGGTTCAATATTTGAATCAACAGCATGGAATAAGTAATTAGATAAGAAAATATGATGATAACTAGGCTACTTGCTGAGAGTTCAAGGAAACACTTGCCTTATAACAACTATTTTGCGTGCAACGAGAATCACGGAATGAAGATGGAGATTACACAAATAACATAACATGAAATGGAAGGCTAGTATCTTGAACTTACAACCGCAACGATGGAGGTTGCAACACGAACGGCGCTGATGCACGGCGATTAGCAATGGCAGTACATGGCAGCAAATGGTAAGGGCAGCAGCAATCGTAACCGTGACAATACACAACGGGAAGCAATCACAGCACGTGCAAACAATGTACATAGCAAACATGTGCACACGACGGAAACTACCAAAGTAATGGCAGCAAGGGAGGCGTCGACTAGGCACTGTGATGAACGGCGGCTACAATGGTGGTCGGCGGTGTCGAGCTCGGTGGTAGCAAGACGAGGAAGAAGTGGGTTTCTATCGTTCGGGGCTTGCTGTTTGGGAGCAGTGAGGAGGCAGTGTTGGGTTCGGGTGTGACTGTCGGCGGCAATGGAGGTAGGGCTCGGTGGCCGGTTGCGGTGTGGAGACAATAGCAGCCGGGGTTGCTGCATGCGGGGGTCGACGGGAGTGGAGTTGGGTTCGAGTGGCTATAAGCGGTGATCGACTACGGTGGAAGACAGTGAGGCAGGGCTAGTGGTTGAAGGTGGTGGAGGCTCGGTGGTCGGGGATAGCCAAGGAGGTGGTGATGGTCGGAGACACTGGCGAGGAGCTCGGAAGGGAATGAGGAGGTCAGGAGATGGGTTGAAGAAGGAAGCAAAGTGGCACTGAGGGAGACAGGGTCGGGGATGGCTACGATGGTGGCATTTGTGTCAGTGATGCGGAGGAGGAGGAGTAGGTGGCAGCTATGGCAGTGAGGTGGGTTCAGGTGGCGAAGGTGATCAGGATGGAGCAACGACGATGGAGAGGTGGTCAGAGCTTGGAGGTGGTGTAGACAGTGGGTGCGGGGGTAAGGTGGAGGTGGAGGTGCAGCTTGGGGATGAGGTAAGGGGACTTTGGGACTGATGGTGGGTGAGGGCGAGGAGCAGCAGGAGGTGGTCGCAATCGAGCGGTGGTGCTTGGGGCTTCGAGTCAATGGTGGAGAGGTCGGGGGTTGGGTGCTGGCGTTGGGGGTTCGGGTGCTGGTTTGGGTTTCGGAGAAGGAAGAAAGAAGAAGATGAAGAAGGATGTATATATATCTATAAATAAAAAGAGAGATAGAGTGATAGGGTATATCTATAATATATATAATATATAAGGAGAGGGAGAGATTTCCATGTGTGTATTATTAAATATATATATAATATATAGAGAGGGGGTTGGATGCAGTAGTATAGGAGAAGGAGTTAGGCTGTAGGAGTTGGAGGAGGCGTGAATATAATATATAGAGAGAGGGGTGGCAGTAAAGGGAGGCGTTTAAAAGCCGTAAAAATAAGTTGGGGGTTGAGGGGTTGGCTGAAATAGGGTTAGGGATATTAATTAGGATTAGGATTATGATTAATCAGGGTTTAAATTTAAACTTTAATGGAAAAATTCACAAAAATTTAGAATGGATTGGAAAAATATCTGAGTTCTAATAAGAATGAAATAACGCCCAATAAAGAGTCCAAAGCGAAGAAAACAAATAAAATTTGATCTGAAAAATGAAATACAAAATTCACGTAATAAAATACGTACAACTGCAACAGGGGTTACATAGGCTGTGCCAACCTATCCAAAATGTTTTGAGAGAGGTTCTAAATTGGTATAGGTTGTGTCCGATGCAGCTTATGCCAAATGGGTGGAGGCACTTGATTAGTTTTTTCCTTTAGTGTCAAAGTATTGGTGTCGAGCCAAATTTTTCTCCCTAGTGGAGGCACTTCCGAATGATTCAGCCGAGTAGATCGGAGGAGCGGTCCTAACTCTCCCCTCGCCCGGAGATGGGAGTGATCGAAAACCTTGACTTGATCAAGAAATGGGAAAATGAGTTCTTCAAAATATGTAATCCAAGGCCATGGGGTATACCCAAAAAGTGGAGGGAGAGTGTGCCTTCGACAGTGAAGGCCGATCCAGAGGTGACCGTGGGAGAGAAACAAGCGAGTGACACTCTCCTTAAGCGGAAGGCGCTGAGGTGGAGAGATGTGACCGAGGAGGTCCTTTTTTAGGGGGTTATCTAATGATCCCTAGTATGGTTCTTGCTAATTTTTTATTGTTGTTTACTTTCCTTTCAAATAATCTAGTTATTCGGGTTCCTTGTTTTTCATACTTTCTTTTCTTGTCAATTTTGCATGCAAGGAAGGCATGGACTTTGAACATATTTTTGCTGATCGGGTTGCTCTCCGCAACAAAGCATCCGAGGAGTCGAAGAATAGGGAAAGGACGTCAACCAAGCTGCCTTCTTCAAAGTCGACCAAGAGTTCTTTGACTTCCACTCCGACAGCACCTTTGGAGTCGCTCCGGAAGGGGTGATGAGTCCTACTGTGGAAGGATCTTCCCTGGATATGATCGTTGTTGGTGCGGCACCTCCTCCCTGATAGCCGAGGCCGAGGCACTCCTTACATAGGAGAAGATTAAGATTTACGTTCTTGACTGGAATGTGAAGTGTCACGATGGTTTCAAAGGGAACACGGTAGATTGTTTAGACACCGTTAGGAAACTCGCGACCCTATTGGATTAGATGAGGTTGGGGATGAAGTCGTCAACTATTTCTACCATGGAGATTGCCCAAGCCAACATGTCGATAAGTATTACATTTTGTAGTGCAGATCTCATATTCCTCTGTGTTCCTTAGTCCTAATCTTTTTCCTCCTTGTAGATCACCTGTAACTTCGATAACTTGCTTGTGTAGCACGAGGCCAAAGGGAGGGTGTTAAAGGATTAGGCTAGTTGCACTGAATAGGAGAAGAAGAGGATAGACAGGGATCTTGAGGCGACTCTGGGGAGAGAGATGAGCTTCGTCGGGAGCTTGAAGAGTCCAGGAATATGGTTGCCTCTCTCGAGGCTAAGCAAAAGTCCACGAAGAGGGAGGCAAGGGTTGCGACTTCCAAGGAGGTGGCTGAGGTTGAAGCCAGGATGAAGAGCAAGTAGCAGAGTGTGATGGACAAGATGTATGCCAAGGCGATATGGAACGTGGTCGAGCAAGTCCCGGGTTTCACTGGGAAAGGATAGCACATCACTATTCTGCCTGGGAATATACCTGTCAAGGGTAAGGTTAGCAGTGAAAAGGATGGAGAAGAAGGAGAGGAGAAGCCGCGGGAGCTCACATGATAGGAGGTGGAGAGTGCAAGGGAGGAAGCCGGGGAGAAGGGGAAAGAACTGGCTTATACTTCTTCCCCAGCATCTCCATCAACCGAGGTGGTCCCTTGATCTTTCTCCTTATGTTTATGTTTTTGCTCTTTACTTTGATTTTGTAAGAACGCCTAATAGTGGACTGGCCACCGTTGATGTATATTCTACTTTAGATTGAACTAAAGTACCTTTTTGGTGTCCAATGCGTCTCCTTTGTGAGTGATAATTTTGGACATGGGTTTTGAACTATCCTGTCATCGGAGCTGTTTTGCTAGATGTTGCAAACCCCTGTCGTTCTTTATTGTCAATTGTCATGTACAATGTGGGTGTGGGTGTGGGTGTGTGTGTGTGTGGGGGGGGGGGGGGGGGGGTCATCGAGATTGGCTATCTCCGCAGTGGGTTGCGTGTGACAAAGTTGAGACTTTTTCATTCATGCGCGAAGTCACGGAAGATGGAGCTAGAGCTTGTTTGCCTAAAGGCATTTCTAATCATTGGAGTTTTCATGTCTAAGGGAGGCTTATCTCGATGGTTGGAAATGACCCTGTGCGTCGGGGCAAAGGATCCCGAGGGAACAAACTCCTAGTGAAGAGGTCCAACTTAGGGAGTTGGTTGTCGAGAATTTGCAAATCTGTCGCTTGGAGGCGAAACTCGAATGGTTGAATATGAAAAACTTTTAAAACTTTTATTTACAACATGATCTTTTACTTCAAATTCATACAATTTTACAAGGAATTTAAAACTTTTATTTACAAAAAGTTCTTTTACATCAACGCAGCGGAATTTAAATGAAAACAACATGATATACAATAATAAAATGCTTCAATCTTGTAACAACTCATCATATTGACTTTAAGTCTATGGCAAGTCTAGTCCTTCAACTAGAAAACTGTGGGGCAAGTCAGTTGCATACAACTGACGCAATGCTATAAAAACAACGATTGTCTTACTTTAGCAAACACAAACTTGAATGCACAATAAAGTATAAAAGTGATGATCCTAAACATGTCAGTGTATGATATGACTTAATGCCTAATGCAGATGATATTATTATAATGACACTAATGCATACTTGTTCGGATTCTATGCATTCCATTCTACATAGGTCCGAGGGCAAGCACATACGTACTCCACATTTTAGGGTTCAATCCCCCACCATGAAAACCTACTCAGTAACAAAACAAGGTTCAAACATCCCACAAGTACGGATCCCAGTCCTGGAGTACACTGCCCGACTATACAGAATCCACCTTATGCGGACGTCCTGCAAATGTCGTTCTAGCCCCGGAATATCAAAGATCTGCCTCCCATCTGCCCGACTATTCGTGATCCCAGAGTACACCGCCCGATCATTCATAGTCTCGGATTTAATTGAGGCTCGTCCCGTTCCACATCACAGTCCCGGAGTACACTGCCCGACTGGATGCAGGGCAATTACAGTCCCGGAGTACACCGCCAAACTGAATCTATAGTCCAGGTGTACACAGCCCGACTATATAAACACGCCCCACTTACGTTTGCCCAGGTTTAAACACATCTTCTCCTAGTGCCTATCCTTAAGTTTGAAACATGAATAAATAATATCACTTAGAGCTAGCTTACCCTCCTACCAGACTTAAACAATTCACCGAGAATGATAGCCCATATCGGCCACTTCTCAAATCCAATAATCATTATCATCACTTTGCCAGTACCTGGGTCTCACTAAACCTCTAGAATCAACATCTTTCATGTTCAACATGGGGTACTCATACCCTCATTATTCATATTTTCAATTTCTTTATTCCCATCTCATTTAATTCTTTCATCCATTCTCTTATTTATTAATCATGAAGTAAGTACTTCTTAGTCAACCAATCAACTATTCACTTTAATAATTCACCATAACCTTTTCATGTTTATTTATACTTCAAGTATAATTCTTAATTAAGATTTAGGACAACTAGAAAAACCTCAACTCAATGGTATTGAGAAAATCATATAATTTCTAATATTATTCCAAAAATAGATTTATTAATTTCATAGGAGACATAAATGATTCTACTACAACTTTGCAGTTAAGATCATTTACATTCATCCTCAATTATTTCGTCTAATCTCATTTACAAATCAGTGGGTTCACAATCTGAAAACTGCAGCTCATGCTATTTGTAAAAATTATAAAAAGTTATATACTTTATAAAATTTTATGTTCTTTAGATCAAATTAAAGGTATACAACTCTACGATAACTTTGAAGTTATAAGTTTCCCCAAATATTATGTCTGTAACACTGGATCTTCAAAATATACAGTACGATTGAAATGTTATACTGCAGTTAAAATAATGCCACTGTTTGATCTTGGAAAAATCATTATAAATTCATTCTCTACGAAAAATAAACTTCTTAGACTTTACGGAAAGGATAACGAGTCTAGTACAATTTCTTAGTTTTGATTTTTCTCAAAATATTTCATCTAAGATGTTGAAATGATTAAAATTTGAAATGTGTACAAATTTCCAGCAACTAGCCAAACTGCCAACCAGCCCTAAGTTTGGATTTTATTAAAATAGTAACGACATCCAAATATTATGAAATTTTAAGGAGATGTTCCTGACATATACAAGATGCTCCTATAAAAATTTTAGCTCTATATTTCATCTAGTTTAATAGTTATGATTTTTTTTGAAGTGCAACTAGAACTCAAAAACAGGGCCTCATGAAAGTGCCCCACATCAAATATATCATGATTTCACACATTCAATCAACAACAATTAGTCTAAACATCTATATAAGTTATCATGCATCTAAAAACCATCTACACATGCATTCAGCAATAATTTAGAAAGCAAAAGAGACACCCACCTTGTTTTGATGCAAATTGAAATAGAGCTCCTAGAAAAATTGCTCCAACACAAACTAGCCTTCTCCTCCTAGCACAAGCAAAACCGAAAGCTCTCCTTGAAAATCCCGAACTCCCTTTCTTTTCTCTTTAATTTTCTTTTGATTCTAGTGCATTGTTCATACACTAGGAGGGGGTATTTATAGGAGGATTGTGTGGATGAGAAGACTCCCACTACTCAAATAAGCACCCCACTCACCCACACTCTCTCTCACTCTCCCCTCTCTCTTTGTTGGCCGGCCAAGACTATGGTTGCACAACACGTGCACATGCACCCAATGTGCACACACTTCTCATTTTATTAATTGCTATTTATTTAATTGTAGGTGTTTGTTTCATGACAAGTGTGTGTTCATTATAAAAATAATTAATCATGGGCTTCTCTTTTTTTAAGTAATTTTTGTGGGTTTTAGAATAGATTTTAGGCCTATGAGTTTTAATTAAAAATAAATAACACAATGTGACAAATAAAATGAAAGGAAAAAATTGTGCACAACTCTTAGAAAATTTTATAAATAAAAATGTGCATAAAACTTTACGTGCATTGCAGTGCAAAATACAAAAAAAAAATTGAGAGAACAAAAAACAGTCAAAATACAAAAATATGTAGAATATGTATATTAACATTGTTATAGATATTTCCCGTAACGATAGAACATACGTAATCGACACGTGTATTAAAAGCATGTGCAATGTACATAAAAACGTAAAGATTAAAATAAATGTTTAAGTTCGCTAAAAATAGGATAAAATGAGTTTTGAGGAGACAAAAAAATGTATAAATAATTGAAATGCAGAAATACGTAGGAAAATACGTTACGACTATTACTCGTAACAATACGAAATACACGTGCTAACACACATTGAGCAAAATTGTCATAACTCAATTTTGCGGGGTGTTACACCGAGACCTCAAGCACTGCTCCTTTTAGGAAAGCAGGGAGGGCAGTTGTTTGTTCGTTGGTTCGGAGTCATCACAAGAAGAATGTGTCTCTAAACATAAGTGCCCCTCTTCCTCGCTGCAGGTAGTGATGGGAGTTATAGAGTGGTCCATGTATTTCAGATCTTAGGCTTATGCTAGAGTGGAAAAAAGACTCCTATTGTATTTTTGAGCTTGTAATGAGATGTCATCATGAAAAAGTCTTTAAAATGTCTAAGTATTGTCGGTCGCATTCATTGCATTGTAGCCTTTAGTCTAATATTGCCGAGTTGTGGGAGCGGCTGTGGAGGGGAGCAGGGCTCTGGACCCAACTTGTTTTAATCTAGAAAGTTGGGGGGGTAGCCTCCAAATGGGGTTTGACTTTGAACTTGCCTCTCTCGCAAATCAATGGGTTGCAAGAGTAGTTTCTAGCGATGAACTGAATTTTGAACTTGCATATTTACGAGTTGCGGGAGATTTTGGGCGATGAACCAGTTGTTTAAAGATTTTAACGAGATGCGGGAGCAGTTTGAGTGGCAAGTCAATCTCTAAACTCACTTATTTGCGAGTTGTGAGTTGCGAGAGTGACTCCGAGCCACGAGTTTTGGATTCTGAACTTGTTATTTTAGGGGTCAACGAGTTGTCGGAGTATTTTTGAGTGGCGGGCCTAGCTCCAAACTTGCTTGTTAGCGAGGTGCGGGGGAAACTTCGAGCCATGATTTGGGACTCTAAACTTTTTGTTTAAAGTTAGCTAGTTGTGGGAGCAACTCTAAGGTATAACTGGACTCCGAACTTGATTTTTGAGGGGTTAATGAGTTGTTGGCATAGCTTGGGAGAGAGGGGTAGTACCTAACTCATTGTTCACATTCACAAAGTTGTATAGGATTTTGCAAAAGAAAATACTAAGTTTTTATTGAAAAAATGAACCTAAGTAGCAGCCTTGATGAATCGCCTTTATTACATGCTCTAGTCATTATAAGGGTCGGCCTTATTACAAATTGAAAACTTACTACGGGTGGAGGGCGTTAAGTGCCCTCGTTGTACTTCATAATGTGTTCGGCATTCCAAGTCCTTGATATCTTCTTCCCCCCTAGGTCTTCACGTTGGTAATTTGAAATTGAGGTTGCCTCAGAGATAATTTGAGTATTGTCCTTCATTGAAAGAGCGAAGGCAAGCAGAAGGAAATCCAACCTATAGGGGGATCAATGCTTCAGAGCTGAAGGCAAGGTTAAACATGGACTCTCCTATTGGGGTTCTCTTTGAGGTCCTGTAGGACCAAAGTACACATGGGAACTCTTCAACCAATTATCCCTTGGGTAGGGCTGTAAATCGGACCGGACTGGATCGGACAACCATATGTTCAAGCTCGGACCGAAATTCTACTCGGACGGGCTTATGTCTAGGTTGGACAAAATTTTTATAGTCCGGACTCGGTTCGATAAAGCATCTGACCGCAATAACACTCGAACGGACTTATGTCCGGCTCGAGCTCGTTAAAGAATCAGACCTAATAATTTGTGCGAGTTCGGTTTGTATAACAGTTCGAACGGTCTACGGTTGGACCATTTCTCGAGCTGGACTCGGATGGATGACGGACCGTATTATTCATTTTACACCCCTACCCTTGGGTGCTTTGCCTAACCTCTTTTGGAGACTATCAAGAATTTGTCAGTTGGCTTTCTCAGCTTGGTCATTGGTTTGGAGGTGTGAGATGGTGGAGAAGCAATGTTCAATCCCCATATTGGTGTTGAAAACTTGTGAAATCCCTTGCTCGAATTGTGTTCCATTGTCGGTGATGAGGATTCATGGGATTTCGAACCTGCACATGATGTTCTTCCAGAAAAGTTGATGAATTTCATGCTCAGTGATAGAAGCTATTGGTTCCATTTCATTCCACTTTGTGAAGTAGTCGATGGCTACCACGAGGAAGTTCCTTTGTCCATTAGCGGGGGGAAACGGTCCGAGTAAGTCCATTCCCCACCTAGAGAAGGGGACAAGACTTGACATGGAGTTAAGGTTGGCTTGGGGTACCCACTTGATTGAGGAGTACTTCTGGGAAGAGATACATTAGCGGACGTACTTTTGGGCATCATCAAAGAGTGTGGGCCAATAATATCCATGGTTGAGAATTTTTTGTGCGAGAGACCTTGCTCCATGGTGGCTACCAACAATTCCTTCGTGTACTTCTTTAAGGGCATATTTTGCCTCCTCAGGGGAGAGGCATCACAAGTAAGGCATGCCGTCTACTAGTGTGTAGGAACACTCGTAGAGAATCCCCTCAACAAGTGTATATCTTTCAGCCATCACCTGAATCTTTCTTGCTTTTTTGGGATATGCCGGAAGGTTTCCCTTGTCGAGGAAATCGATCAAGGATTTCATCCAATAGTCTCCGGGTGTTTGGGGGGGGGGGGGGTGACGAACATGAGCTCTAATGCTCCCTCTTTGATGCTTGTTTTGAGTAGGACTTCAATAAGCATTGTGTGGTTGAGTCCATCAAAAGAAGAGGAGGCTAACTTAGAGAGGGCATCAGCTTGCCCATTTTCTTCCCAAGGAATGCGAGTGACTTCGGCTTCTTTGAATGCAACTAAGAGTTTCTTCCCACAAGCTAGGTACATGTCCATGCGGTCATCTCTGGCATCATAGTCTCTTCGAATTTGGTTCATACCAGCTGAGAGTCGCTAAACACCCCGACCCTTTGTGCCCCTGCCTTCCGAGCTAGGAGGAGGTCGACAATCAGTGCCTCGTATTCGGTTTTTATGTTGGAGGCGTAGTGAGTACTGGAGAGTGAACTAATTGGGTTCGGGCAAGATGACTCCGACCCCACTCCCTTTGAGGCAGGAGGACCCATTACCATAGATGTTCTAGACTGAGGGATCCTTGGCTTCATCGGGGGGATCGAGGACTGTGCTTTCAAATATGAACTCGGCTAAGGCTTGAGCTTTGATAACTAGCCTTGGTTAGTCAACTCGATGGACCACTTCATGAGTCGCTCGCAGTTTTCCAACTAATGGAGATTGTATTTTTGTATTCTGACTATTTATAATCTTCTATTCGTTTGAACTATTTTGCTTACACTAAATTATTTAATTAATTATTGATTAGTGTTTAAACCCCAAAATTTGTCAAATAATTATTAATCTCCTATTTGAGCCCAACCCAAAACCTAAACTAAACCCACTACTCAAATCTTCTCCTAACCACCCATTACCCTACTAATCCTCTTCATTAACTTCCCCATCTCCTCTTCTTCTTCCCCTGTTCAATTCTGAAGCCCTGCCTCCATTTGAAACCCTCCTTCAACTTCAACCTCCTCCTCTCTCACCTTCATCCCGAAGCTCTCCCAAGCCCAACCAACCAGTCCCCGCAGCCTCCTTCCTCCAAACCACACCCCGAGCACCCGCACACCATCAACCCCGAGTTCATCTTCAACCTCAACTCCACACATACTCCACCTTGCTGCCCCTAGCTTCTCCAACAGTCAACCGAAGATCCACCCTCCATCACCACTGCTTCCATCGACAGCCCCCTTGCTGCCTCCTTTGTATCCTGACCATCCCTTTCCTGTGCATGCACCACCCGACCAGCCTCAGCCACCCAGACAGCCGACTCCACTTCTCCATTGCCTTCCGACCATCCTGTAGCACCATCCCAGATCACCCCACTGCCATTCTCGAGCCCTACATCTAACCTTTCCCTCAAATCTCGACCTCTTTTGAACTCCACCAGCCAATAACAAGCCCCATGCAACCAGACATCCCCCTTCTTCTACCTCCAGGCCTCCATGCCATTCCCTTTTGCTGCACCTCGACCCCGCAACCTCTAACTACTATTCCCAAGCACCACATCCACTGCCCTCCTCCCCTTGCCACCATTCCAAACCCAACTCCTCCCTACATCCCGACTCCTCTTGCTGCCACCGAACAGCCCCTCAAACTCACTGTCTCGCTTGTTGCATTATCGCTGCATTGTTGATGCCCAAATTGTTGCCTTGCTGCTCCCCTACCAACTCAAATATCATCCCCTTGCTACCCCGACCTCCATTTAGTACCACCATCAACTCCATGTGACACCCGCATTATCGAACACTATCGACAGCCCCTCATCTTCCCCTAATAGTAAGAGATCCCTGCCGTTCTTGCTCCTTGTTGTCTTTGCATGCTGTGGTTGCCGCTGTTGCTGCCATTTTTACTTTCCTCGCTGCCATCATTTGTGGTCTCATTGTCGTCGTGCTTCCCTGTGCCACCACCGCAGCTGTTGTTCACTGACTTGCTATTGCTACTGCCGAAGGTGTCGTCGTTGCTTCTTCTTCCTCCCGTTGATTCTCGTCGTGCGTGTAATCATCAAAAAAGGCAAGCACTTCTTTGAACTTTCGCAAGTATCTCCTTGAATTTGATCATCGTTTCATAAACTCAAATTATTGTTCATGTTCATGCAGGCCCTTCTTTGAATTCTTCCAAGTAGCTCTCATTTGTTGATCCATAAAAACTTTATGGGATTATTTGCAAGTGTACAAAATTGTAATACCCCGTATGAGATGGGCCTTCATGGTGGGCCTAGTAATTAATTCATGGTTAGCTGAGTCTATATATTTGGTAGTGTGTGTATAGAGCCTATTGAAAGAATGAATTTATTACAATGGGGCCATGGTGTTCATGGTGTAACTTAGTCCCACATGGAAAGTGAGTTAGGATTGTGGGTGTATATATTAGGAAGTCTATGATCAAGAGGTACCAACTAGTCATGACACCTTTTGAGAGGCAGCCTGTGGTGGGCAATAGTTAGAATTTGTTTGAGCGAGACCCGAACCGTTTCGAATGGTATCAAAGCCGACTTTAGACACCTTGTGGGTAAGAGTGGGTGAGATGTACGCCTGGCTGAGGACAGTACACTGGTAGAGAGACCAGGAGCAGTACGCTAGCAGGGTACTCCACTCCACATCGGCTAGAAAGGCGATCCTGTATCAGATTGCGGGCCCCGAGCTCAGCGAGGACACTGAGATCTCAAGGTGAGGTGTATGTAATACCCCGTATGAGATGGGCCTTCATGATGGGCCTAGTAATTAATTCATGGTTAGATGAGCCTATAGATTTGGTAGTGTGTGTATAGAGCCTATTGAAAGAATGAATTAACTACTATGGGACCATGGTGTTCATGGTAGGTGGTGATGACTTAGTCCCACATGGAAAGTGAGTTAGGATTGTGTGTGTATATATTAGGAAGCCTATGATCAAGAGATACCAACTAGTCATGACACCTTTTGAGAGGTAGCCTATGGTAGGCAGTTGTTAGAATTTGTTTGAGCGGGGCCAGGGCGTTATAAAAATCGCAATAAGTAGTATAGTTTATGTGAAAAGAGCGTCGAACCCACAAGGACTAATTATTTCACTGAGTACCGAAATTTACTAGATTAACTACTATTTGGAAAATTGAAAATATTATAAAAATAAAAACTAACCAGATTAAACTAAAGTAAAGAACTAAACTAATTAAAAAGAATGAAAATATGAAAATTTGTTGTTTGTTAATATCAAAACTAATTCTAGGGTTTTTAATTTCTCCTAGTTAATCCCAAAAAATTCATTAATCATGTCACAAGAAATTTTACTTTTCCAAGTTGCAGACCAAAATTTCCTAATTATTAAATGTTTTCTCTCGAACAACACCAAAAATATCTCCAACTAACAGTTTGTTATATCTCTATACAAATTTAATTAATTGAAGACTCATTTAGTTCTATGGATTTCGTTATAGTCACATTAATCGCGGTAAATCATCTCTAATTTCGTTCAATCAATGGTATTTAATTCTATAGTTCTAAATCACAAATTACCTGTCGGTCTTGTAGCGCCCCGGATCCCCGTTACCGGACATCCGTGACACCTTCCAGAATCTTTACCTTCAAATGCATCTCAACACAGTAATAACATGGAAATTTAAAAACTTCTTTATTGCCAAATAAGTCATTACATCATTGATTACAACCGATAACTTGTTCTTGGACAAGGAGTACAAATTACATCAATTCATTACAACTTATTACAAGTATTTACATACTCTTGTAAAGCTATCAGCTGCCTCCTGGAATGGTAATCGACTAATTACTTGCGGAACTTCGCTGAGTGGCCCATCGGCTCCCCCGGGACTTGCTTCTTAGCTTCAGGCTTCTGCTGCGCTACTCTGATATCTCTGCACCTATTCGGAAGGTATAACCGATACCTAAAAGGTGGGAAACGTCAGTACTTCGACTGACGCAAAGCTGGTGATAACAGCGATCCTCTAAAATTCAATCACAACCAATAATTTATTCAAAAAGGAAAAGTGTCGTGCCAAAACAAGGGTTTAGTGGATTCGGGTTCTAGTGCAGGGTTATGACATGACCCTATGGCTACATGCAGCAAACTCACATGCCTAACTTCTAATGCAAGCAAGATTTTGGAGCACGAATGCATCCCATACTACATACGCCCCCAAATCTAGCCGTCTTTCTCCACAATATAGGGATTCGAACCCTCGCCATGCACCCTACTCTTTTACACACTCCAGTTCCCAATAGACTGTCCGTTGCCCAAGGAGATTGCAGCAGTCGGTCTAATTCCGCCCTGCAGTGCCCAAGTGGTCACCGCCACTTGGTACCCGCGTACGGACCTCCTTAGAAAACACGTTGAACCTGGTCCTTACGACCCTTGGTTCCACATGTCCATTTATGGACTCTCGCATGCGTGTTCACCCCTCATCGGGTAATGAACTGATATATACCAAAAAGAAACACAAAACACAAAAATCCGTGCTTTAGGGACGTGAGCACCACGGAAGGTCAATTCCTTCGGGCCTCCCGCACCTTACTCCGGCAAACTTTGGCAATCAACAGATCGAGATACGAGCTGGGGACTCAAACCATGAGCGGCCGAGAACGTATCCCTACGACTGGAAGATACAACACCGACTATGGTTTACTAGGACTAATGCAATTTCCCAACCCCTTAATAACCATTCTAACCCCTACCTTACTCTAATTATTTTGGGTAAAATGAACTGCTTCCACACTTGCCTATCAGCCTCTGGCCCCTGGCTGATGGAACAGCAATGATTCCCAGGACTACGGATTGGTGTGCATATCGATCATAAAAGATTAACAGATTAAATACGTGATCTAACCCTTTATAGCGGAATCTAGGGTTAACGAATTATACCTGCGATGAGAAGAAGACGATAGTTTCTAGCAACCTCGAGCTGTCAGCGACCCCAAGACCTTCTGCACGTATTCCTTCCTCGGGTTGGACGTCGTGTGGGCGACGATCTTCCAACCTTTCTTCTCCTTGGTTGACCTCTCTTTCTCTCCTTACGTGAATCACGAATTTAGAGAAAAAATCTTATATCTCAGATAATCAATGACGGCCAGAGAATAGAGGATATATATAAGGCTACGGCAGGGACCATGAGGAGAAATTAGGCTTAGGTCTCCTAACGAATCTGGATATCCCGTGTTCAGCCCGAACACACAACCCAGACCCATTAACAATAGTCCGGTCCACTAAAGAGCTATTGTTGCACTACCTTCCTAATCCCAAATTATATTTGTGGGCTCCTTTTATTATATGCTCATTCAGCTCCCCATGTTAAGATATCGAATGTCCGTCGATCAAATTAAGTTACTGACAACTATATTGATCAACATCTTTTATCTTTAAGTAGTACCACTCAACTTTATTTGTCATGTCGGATGTAATCCACCTGCAGGGTTTACATGACAAATCCTTATGAGCTCCTTAAGGGGACATCATCAACCCGACGTATCGGGACATGGATTCCTTTTACAATCAATAGCCCATCATACATACAATGCTATTACCCAATTCATAGAGGTTGTTGATCCATAATGAATCTCACTCTTTTATGAGTCAAAGTAATGCACACTGCATATACATGTCTGTTATTATATCTGGATTAAGAGCATAAGCATCCATAATAACAGAGGTGTTTGTTCTCTTTTGTAGTCAGTACAAAGAGAACAACCTCAAGTGGTCCTGTTCAATACACACAAAGTGTACTAGTGTAAACCTATAGTCAAGATAGACTAATACCATATTACACTACAACCTTTCCAATGGATTGTCCAAGTCCGTCTAGGTTGTGAACTATTTATATATTCCATATGGAACTGATAATATGATCTTCTGTGTGTCACCTCACATCATATTATCAACCTTATAGAATATCAGACACTTGCATTAATATTATAATAAACACAATATGCAAACATATGCCCATATGATTCTCATTCAAAAAAAAATACGGAAATAAAGTTAATACAAAAGTGATGCTTTCAGTATATAACCCTAACAATCTCCCACTTATGCTCAAAGCATTGCTTTTCAGTATACTGTTACACTAGCGATACCGGTCCAGTTTGCCACTTCCCCGGCTTGGACTTGTCCAGCATAATGGCCTATGTCTGCCGCTACCACGGCTGTAAATATATAATTGTCCCGTGAGCTCCACTCACTGGCATGCTCGGACGTCCTACGCTCGGCAGAAGTCTAATAATATAGGCTTGATAGGTGCAGGGTATCCTTTACCCTAGTGACTAACTCGAGTCACACATCCCACTCAGGGAAACAACAACCTCAATAACAGAGATCGACCATCCCTAGCCACGAGTCACCGACTCGGCTCACACACAAGAAAAAATTATTTTCACAATCCTTAATCCTAACCCAGACTAAGCAACCTACGGGTTTCTGCCCGATCTCGAGATGGTCATAACTTTATCGATACAACTCCGATTGGAGTGTATGGCCCCAACCTAGAAAAGTAAGATCCTAGGCTATAACTACCTAGTTGATCACAAGCTTATATTCAACCGTCTAAGTCCTCGACATAGCTTCTCAAGCTCCAGCCTGTGTGCTTCCTGTGCACGGGCTGCACCTTACCAGTAACACGAAACCCTATTTGTTCATCAGAACGACACGAACTCAATTTCTATATGAGGGTGTGGGTGTCCTCAACAACCCTCTAGTTGGTCATGAGTACAAATTATACCCTTAAGTCACCCTAACACACTCATCTATCACCAATACACCCATTACACAATTGGTCTCTCCAATTCAAAGCATTCAGCTCTACTATCCTCCTCTATCTAGTCTTACAAAAATCATAAAAATTCCACTGTTTACTAGATTTGCCTCAAATTAGTTTTGTTGGAAAGTTCTAGGTGTCCCCTACAACTCTCTACTGGGTCATGATCCTCAAAATATGCCTCTAACAGGTCTCAATTTCCCAATCTTTACAGAGTGTCGAAACTGGCTGAAAACAGCACAGTGCTCAATCACAAAATCACAGTAAATTGCAAACTTGTCCAATTGACACAAAATTTATGTTGGTAATACTAGACATCATACCCAACACTATGCAAAAGACCTCATGTCAAAATTCTAAGTATTCAGTGAGTAATAGCTACTGCAAGTTATCTCAGAAACCATTCAGTTTTCTTAATTCAACCTCAGATACTGATCATAGATAGATTTTTCTCATGCCTCTAGAATCAACCAACCAATGTACTGATTTTTGTAGATAATTAAAATGCATTCATGAATAATGAGTAAAAATTTCAGATCAAAATTATACTTCAATAAATTAAGAAAATTCCTACAATATCAACCATTCTGTTTTTCCTTTCCTGAGTCTACCTTACGATACATATCCATTTCTCAATTTTATTAGCATATTAAATGATCATAGAAAAATCTGAAATAAATCATGGATGATCATAACACATAAATGAACAAACCTGTTTAATTTTGTAGTCTAATTCAACATATTGTGCTCTCGGAAAAATCCACAACATGGCACTTTGAACCAGATTTTTTTAGTTCCATTCTGACTTCTACTTCTAACTTTAGAAAAGCATTCCTATGCATTCTAACACACATGCATGCAACCAAATTTGATTAAAAGACAAGAATTTCAAGTTTAGAGAAACTTCCCACCTTAGGTTGTAGTAGTAGAGGGAATCTCTTCAAGCTCCTCTTGGAAATCTCCTTCTCCTTCACTTCCTTCTTCTTTTCTCTCTTCCTTCTCTTTGGAGTGTTCACTTCTGAAAACTCCAGAGCAAATGGGAGAAATGAAGTGGAAATGAGGGTGATGGAGGTGTGTGGGCCTGATTAGACGGGGGGGAGGGGGGGTAGGTTAGGCTATAGGTGGTTTGTAGGCCTCAAAACCATGGCTTAGCCCATTGGTTTGGGGTGTGTTATGTTGGCTGCCCAACTTAACTCTTAACGAGCTCCAACGAGTGTGAGACGTGTGTTTTAACGAGCACACGCAACCTATATTCACTGTAGTACCATACCGTGTTATATTTGCATGTGCGTCGTGCCGAAAACTAGTTGTTATACTAGTATCGGTCCGTCTCGTTCTCGTGCATCCTTGGGATGCAACTCTCACAAAAATCGTCCCGTAACCCTAACCATCCACCACGATGTCACAAATCGACCCAATAATACTACAATCAATTGCACGCATAGTAACAACTATACATACACATATGCATATATTCAGATACAGTACAAAACGGGGTGTTACAGGTCTCTCCATGATCCAATAAATTATACAAAAGTTGGTCAAACAATTGTCAGCATTAAGAACAAAAATTAAACACACAACCACGAAAAAGTAGTTTAATAAAATAATATGAAACTAGAATTGTGTTATCAAAATTATGCTACATCGAAGTCCTAGAAAAAAAAAATTAGTTCATAATGGATTTGCAACTAATAAATATGTTCTTTGATTGCATAATAAAAATTAGAAAAGAAGAAGAAAAACTCGTTTTTGCTGAAGATCCAAGTCTTGAAATCCGTTCATTCTTCTTCTTTCTTTCTTTTTCTTTCTCTGTTACTCTCTCTTCGCCTCGAAACTCGCGCAGCAACCCAAAGCCATCCTCCGTTTTTCTTTTTCTTTTCTTTTTTGGATTCTGTCTCGTTTTGCGTGCCCCCCCCAACCCCCAACACCCTCAAACCATAGAGCTCCCCTCTTCTGAGTCGCCACCTACCTCTTATTTACAGGGAATCATAAGTAGGGTTAGGTTGATAATTATGATTAAGTAATTAATTCATTAATAAGATAAGTAAATATATTTAAATAATTAATTAATTCATATCCTAAAGATTAAGATTAATATATTAGATGGTTGTTGTTTTATTTAAATTTATTTTTATTACAAAATTTTATTCTACCCCCTAGTTGACCATCATATTTTTTATTGGTTCTTTCATGGGCCAATTTATAAAAACGCGCATTTGGGTACTCAAATTTTCAAGAAATTTTCACATAAAGTCAATTTGAATTTTAAAATCTTTATCAATATTTTCTTCCTTGATTTCACGATAATACATATCTTTTTGCACTTATAAATCTCATTCCTTCAAAAAACGGATAAATAAATAAAATTATGATGAAAGAAGATAAATTTTAAAGAAATAATCGAGAACTCGCAACTTTAATGCGTAAAAAAAGCAATAAAATCATACATAAATTTCGCTCATCAAATACCTCCAAACTTAAGATTTTGCTTGTCCTCGAGCAAAAAGAAAACCAGAAATCAAAGAATAATAATCATAATTAAGCTCAACTCATCACACTAAAAGGTCCTATCATGCGAACATCAAAATTTCAACTTAATACATAAAAATAGCAAATAAAGTAAAACCAACCATACTCACTTTCTCCGGTGCAATTATTCATTCATTGTTCCCAACCCAATCATATATGTCATGCAATTAATATAATAATATCATGTAACAACTCCATCTTTTGATCACCCATTTTTACCACTACAAACCGAGTAGCAAACTAGAGGATTTTTTTTTTGAATCTCTCTAAGTTGTCACTTGTCTTTTGACGTGAATGGAAATATTTGTGATGAATTCACCCGGTTACTCAACAAGTCACAAATTTTGATTGCTTTTGCATACTCATATTTCAAGCTGTCATTTAACGTAAAAGTAAACATTGGTGATGAATACCCCTAGTTACTAAGCAACTCAAAACATTGGAGGAGATAAAACTTTATTCATTCAATTATTTGATCATTATCACTCTATTTACTTAAACTCTGTTTAGGACTAGATCAAAGGGGATAATCACAAGAAAAAATATCACATTTTTCTTTTTGTATAATCACATGACTTATGATTGTGAAAGGAATTTTGAACTTCAATAATCCTAAAGAAAATAAGTATGCTTGATCTTGTTTTATAAGATAATGTCTATCCTAAAAAGAAACTATTTCAATGCTTTAGCTCAATAAAGAACTCAAAAGTGTAATGGTAAGCCTCATTGCAATACTTTATTCTGTTTTTCTTTTCAAATATATATATATATATAAAATTTTACCCTTCCCCCAAACTTGAATGTCACATTGTCCTCAATTGGTAAAGAGAAAGAAAAACAAAAATAATGAGAAAAGTTCAAAACTGCTCCCTTAATTTATGTTAAAATTCTGGTTGAATTGCGTTCATTGTTTTAGTCATATCTGGAGTTGTAGATGTCCAAATTGCCTAATTCGTTTTGTACTGGAAAGCTATGAAATTTCCTTCAGCCGCTCTTTCAAACACTTTTTCAGATTCTGAGTTCTTACTGCTAAAAAATAGCCATTAAAGTAGGTGTAGAAAACAACTCTGTCGGAAACCTCCAAACTTATGCAATCTTATAAAATAAGATAAAAAATTAAAATTAAAGTAAACTAAAAGAAAAAGAAATTCTAAATGCAGTAAAAGAAAGCATGGGCTGCCTCTCAAGAAGCGCTAAGTTTTAAGTCTTCAGCCAGACATGGTAGCTGAGATGGTTATGTGATGCCAAGATCCAACAATATAAGAACATCTTTTCTAATACTTCTTTTCAGATGTGGATTAAGTTTTCTCTGTGCATCCCCCAAAGTAGATGGCAGCACTTCAAGCTCGAGTTTCAGTCGTTTCTTTCTTAACGATGGCGTCTTTGATATCCCCACCTCCTTGAATTTCAGCTGAGAAAATGGATGAACAGATGGTGCAGCATCCAAATACATAATATAATCAAAAATATTTTCTTTCTCAGATTCAAGAGTTGCTGGATTTGTTAAACATACTTCAATTGGTAACTTTTTAACTTCAGCCTTATGTTTCTCGCCCACAATTAAATTTGTTTCACTTACTTAAAAACATGTGTACTTCGGCAGAAAACTTCATGGATTTAAAAACGTCAAACGTTACTTGCTCATCTTCAACCCTCAAAATAAGTTTTCTTTATTGAACATAAATCAAAGCTCTCCCCATAGCTAGAAAATGTGCCCCAAAATCAACGGAATTTGTTCATCTTCCTCCATGTCAAGCACTATGAAATCAGCTGAAAATATGAACTTGTCTACCTTTACCAAAACATCTTCAATTATTCCTCTTGGGTACGTGATAGATCTGTCCACCAATTGTAAAGAAATTGTAGTAGGTTTTGGTTCTCCAATACCAAGTTTCCTGAAAATCGAAAAAGGCATAAGATTAATACTTGCTCCCAAATTACATAAAGCTTCATCAAAATAGTAATTTCCAATAGTGTGTCACGCCCCGCTTCCCAAAAAGGAATACAGAATATGGATACGTGACTAAGCCCAGTGAATGATTTTCATCATCCATAAGCTGTCAGGATCTTTACAACATTTTACAGGAATAATCAGAGTAGGAAGCAAGAGAAGTCAACCACGCATGCATATATGAATCAATATACCAACAAGAATTTACTTGAAACAAAACTTAATAAATTTCAAATAAACCAGATCTGAACAAGTCAATAATCCTGGGTCTTACCGCCCAATACAAATAATCTAAGTAACAGATATATTTATTCAAATAAGCAACAAAAAATTATAATAATAGTAGCAAGAACTCAAACATCTAAAATCTTAGATCACCTACTCTATCGGGCAGTTGATCTCCATGATCTGCAATTTAACAAATTGCAGGAAAAAAAAAGAGAAACAAAACGCCCGTCAATGCAAGTTACGGGCCACTTGTAGTGCAGGCACACGTACATGGGAAAAAATAAACAAATAGCATGGAATATGCATGGCAACAAAATAGAACAACTAGCATGAATCATTAACAGAATCAAAGTAATATAATGTGCTAACAGGGTATAGGTAACATGTAACAGATGTCAAGTATCATGCAAGCCAGCAAACAAGTAACAGATGAACAGGTGAACAGGTATCAAGTAGCATGTACAGGTATCACGTAGCTGGTTATCATGTAACAGGTAATCATGTAACCAGTAATCATGTCACAGGTAATCATGTAACAAATAACAGATAACAGATGTCAGATAATAGATACAGGTAAACCAGTAGCAGATGTCATGATATTACAGGTCTTGTATTTTAGTTCTATCTAGGTAGCACTTCATGCGTCCCAAACTTTTACTACATGGTTGCTACATTCAAACAGTTTTGTTTAGATTTCGTAGAGGATTCTATAGGGCCATGTACTCAGGAATCAGACAAACAGATATCAGATGCAGATCCAGACAGACAGATAGAACCCACGGGTTCTCTTCTGAGTACACTTCCTATATGGAAGTGTGCAGTCAGGTAATCAGACAGACGGAGTCGTGTATCATGTATTCATGAACACGTAATAGATAATCCTGTGGGAAACATGAGCCTCCTTCCATGTACACATTTCTATATTATCCACTACTAGATCTTTCCCTTAACCCTGGCTTGGTTATTTTGTTATTATTATCAGACAGGCATATATGTATCACAAAACAGAGCAAGAATAATATGGCATAAATAAGTAACAGGTTCAGATTGAAAGATAAATATGTACAGGTGATAGACAACACATAAAAGGATAGAACAATAAAATTTCTAGTTCAGGGTTTGCAAGACAGTACTGCACTAAATCTGGAATTTCCGTTCCTACAAACATACAAACCTGGATCCATCAGAAAATCTGAAAAATAGACTTCCGGCCGAATCCAGCAAATATATATAAGTCATATAGTATTTCGCAAAAACAAGACTCAAATAGATTTGTATCCCGAAAACATGTTCAGCCAGAAATCAGTAGTTTGTATTCATAAACAGGATAATAGCATACAAACTTACTAATTAAATCCAAGAAATATCTGGGGTATTTCCTAGTATGTTTAGTAACAGAAAATAAAGTTTCATAATTTCCAACATAGATAGTATACTTAATTAAAATCAGAAAGCAACAAGATACAGCAATTTTGTAAATCTGGAATCATAAATACAGCAGTACTAAAATAGCAATATCTTATAAAATATAAATCGAAATCCAGATCCGAAAAAAGGGTGATAAAATAGATACAGTAGGCTACAATTCATATTCACAAAGTTTTTATAGACAGCAAATAGAATCAGGTTGAAATTATGTATCTTTACTGAACAGTAAGAAAATTCTGCTAGTAGCTGTTTGCAAGCATAGAATGGTGTATAAAAGTTATCAATTAAATCCACAAAAATTAGGGATTAATCCCAATCAGGTCTAGTTATACTCAGCAAAATATTGGATCAAAATATTATCTTTAACATTAGTAGAAAAATAAATAGTCATACAGAATTCATATAAAACTGGATCTGGAATTTTAAACACATCTGTAGTAAAACAGCAATAACTTGTAACTCATAAATTGAAACTGAAATCTGTTAGAAAATCTGGAAAGTAGACAGAATTCTCTATAATTCATATTCACAAATAATTTTCATATACAGACCTTAATAGGGTCTAAAATACTGAACAAAAACGGAGTATCAACAAATACAGAAAAATCCTTCATGCACAAATCAACATAGATCACAAGAAACACATCCAAATCATAACCAAATGTGAAATAGGGTATAGTAGATGTCCAAGCAACATGGTATAGGGTATTTAGCAAGTTTATAACAAGTATACTACAAGTAACACAATCAAGCATACGATATCATACGAACAACATGCATGTATACATCAAGAAGTGGTCATCCCTAAGTTATTTCATGTCATGTATGTAATGAGACAACTACGGGTGGGACAACACAATAGAGACAAGATATAACAGGGGTTTTGCACAAGAATTGTCTCTAGAACACAACTTCACTACAGGTGCTATTTAGTACTCGTATTACACAAAGAAAAGAATACAAGTTACTTGCCTGAGAGACGATGAAAACGAAGCAAGAATAAGAATAACGGGAACAGATTCCCGGTCACAAACTTCACGAACTTCACGAACAACGAGCAAACACACGAACCACGAAAAACAACAACCACACGGTCACACACACACACAAGAGAGAGGGAGAGAAGTTGAGTGCACGATGGGGGCGATGGCACACGGCGAGGGCGGCAGCGAATGAAGATGCTGTCGTTGCTGCCTGTCATCGGAAGGAAGAGGGCGACGCTGCGGTGCTGGCATCGGGTTGAGCAGCACAGGGAGGACGACGGCGCAACCAGGGGAGTCGGGGTCTGGGGCTAGGAGGTCGGGCCCGCTGCTCTAGCTGTCGAAGCAGCAGAAGGAGAAGGGGACAAGGGGGTCGCGGTGCTGCAGGGGTGAGGCGGCTGTAGTCGTGTGACATAGGGAGGCAGGGAGCACCGGGGACAGGGACGAAGAGGATGAGAGGGTCGGGATGAAGAGGCGGCTGGGGGTATGCAGGTGTGGGATATATATATATAGGTTGGTTATATTTAGGGTTAGGGTTATGCAGATGGGCAGTGGGTAAGCAACGGGTTGGGTTATTTGGGTATCGGGTGCACAGGGAATGGGTATGGGGTTATGCTGACGGGTAAAGTTAGGGTATATTGCTAATGGGTATAAAGAATAGGATTTAAGAATGGGTTTATATGGATTAGGATTATAAAGAGATTTAATAGGGTTATCCAAAATAATGAGATGGCAACAAAATGAATAAACAAAATAAGGCACGAACAACTGAATAAAGAGGATCAAAATAATAGCTTGATCAGACAGAGACGAAACAATAGACTGACAAATAGAATCAAGAAGAGCAAATAAAAAGACGACAAATTAAATAGATGAATATATTGAAAATGAAGATCCAATATACGGTCTAGAAAGAGATACAATATGAATAAATACAAAAAGAAAATACACCCAAAAATACCGGAAATGGAACACATGGGTTACATAGTGCAAGGAATCGTAAAACTCCCTGGATCTTTAAGTTTAAAAGGGAACTTTTTTTGTAATATTGCACTACTCTCTTCAGTCATCATAACCGTCTTATGCTCCTCCAACTTTCGCTTATTTGATAAAATATCCTTAAAAAATTTAGCATATTTAGACATATGTTCTAAAGCTTCAATAAGAGGAATATTAAAATGAAATATCTTTAAAATACATAAAAATTTAGAGAATTGATTTTCGACATTAATTTTTTAAGTCTTTGCAGAAAATGAATCGGTGGATCATAAGGTGAATTAAGATAAGTTTCAGAATTAAACTCCCTGAAAACCGTGGTGTTTGAAGCTCCATTGCTTTTCTTGGAATTCTCAATATGATGGTTGGCCACCCACTGCGTTTGTTCCTCCACAATTGGTTCATACTCATCTTCTTTTTCAACACATTTTGTTCGGCAATTTCTTCTTGTGGCTGCTCAATTGTTGTCCCACTTCTTAGTATTATTGCTTTGACATGATCCTTTGGATTTGTCACTGTGTTACTGGGTAAGATTGCTGCTATTCTCTCTGTAATAATATTTGAAATCTGACCAATCTGAGCCTCAAGGTGGTGAATTGAAGCTGTATTATTTTGTATCGCCAAATCTGTCTTCTGCATGTATTGCATAAACATCTCTTCAAGTGTTAGCTTCTTTTCTTGATGCTGAAAATTCTGAGGTGGTCTAATTTCTCCTTGGTTGTTGTTCCATGAAAAATTGGGGTGATTTCTCCATCCTAGATTATACGTGTTCGAATAAAGATTATTTTGATGTTGAAAATTAGACACGTAATTTGCTTGATAGGAATTTGGTTGAGCAAATGGATTTCCCACTTGGCAATCTATAATTGAGTGATTTCCTGCACAATGATCACAAATAATATTAGTTTGAATAGCATTAACATTCATATTACCTAATGTTTAAATAAAATATCAATTTGTGCAGTCAATGTGATAATAAGATCAAGCTAAAAAATTCTGGCTGCTTTTCTTGGCATTGTCTCTCTGAAGAACATTGGTAATTGTTGGATTCCATCTCCTCTAAAAGTTCATAGGCCACTTCATGAGTTTTTCTCATAAGAGCACCTCCAGCTACTGCATCTATCATAGATCGATTTGTAACTCCCAAACCATTATAGAGTATTTTAATTTGCAGCCATTTCGGAAGTTCATGATGAAGAAACTTTCTCAATAACTCTTTATACCTATCTCATGCATCATACAAAGACTCGGTCTCAAATTGGGTGAATGTGGTAATGTCATTCCTTAACTTTGCTGTCTTTGCCGACGGAAAATACTTAGCTAGAAATTTTTGTGCAAGTCCCTCCCAAATAGTAATACCACCGGGTGGTAGAAAATTTAGCCAAGGCAAGCCTTATCTCATAGTGAAAAAGGAAAGAGTCTCAATCGAATTGCATCATTTGATACTCCCTTGTGCTTGAAAATATCACAAATTTCTAGAAAGTTTGATATATGAACATTAAGATCCTCGTGCGATAGTTCCCCAAATTGAACAGTCGGTTGAATCATTTGAATAATCGCCGGTTTAATCTCAAAATTGTTAGCTTGTATAACCGGCCTCTTTATACTAGATGTTGCTCCATTAAGTGAGGGCATAGCATAGTCTCTCAAAGCCTTGTTTTCCTCATCATTTGTCATTATGATACACTTCTATGTTCTGAAATATAGCTATTAAAAAAACTAAAATAATAAAATAATAAAAATTAAAAAAAATTAAAAAAATCCAAATTAGTAACAATCTAGCAATTAAATTTACTAGATTAACTACTATTTGGAAAATCGAAAATATGATTGTTGCCGCTAAATTCGGTGTGGGGGCAAACAAATAGAATTTGTGAGTTCTTGGAAAACCTGAATAGCAAACACCTAACCTGTTCCGTCGGAGCTTGACCGTTGACTCCCGCCATTCACCTGCAAGGAAGTGCGAGACACCGGGGTTGATCCCGGCGACGCACCCTCCGACGCTCAAGTCAGTAACCAGAAATGATTATGAAAGAGCGTTTAACTAGAAAAAGATTGATTACCTCTTAATGGAGATGGGTGTGGGGTATTTATAGTCGCCGTTAGGATCAGATAAGGAATGTGATTCCTGTGATCTGATAAGGCATAAAATCCTCGTAATCAGATTAGGAATGTAATCCCTTAATTCCCGGTGAAAAGATAGATGTGAATCAGAGCCGTTGATTAGGATTAACCAGAAACCCTAATTCTATCTTTTCTGGACTGGGTTTGTATCGGGTCGGGACCCGTACCCAGTTGAGGTGGATCCTTTCGCGGGTTATTGGATCTGTGAGAAGGAGACCCAGTACCCGTTTCGGACCCATTTGCATGTGAAATTACCGTTTTACCCCTGAGCTTTAAGATTCGTGTCTGATGTGAACGGTCCCGATTTAATCCTATTTTTAGCCATATCACGAGCCCCCCACTCCCGAAGACTGAGTTTGATCAGCCTTTGAGGAGTAGTTTTACTGTTTTAATGGCGTACGGGATTTTATCGGTGTTCTTAAGGGAGTTTGGAATCTTGCTCGGGGTGTAACAGTGTTATTATGGGCTTGTAAAATGCCTAAAAATATTCTCAGAATTTTCTGGATTTTTTGTGATTTTTTCAGATTTTTCTGAATTTTTTCTCATTTTTTTGAATTTTTTATTCATTTTCCGAATTAAATAATTAATTATCAAAAATATTAATTAATTATTCTAATTTAATAATTAATTTTTCAGAATTTAAAAATAATTTTTTCTGAATTAATAATTATTTTTAGAATTTTTAATTAATTTTTTCGATTTTTAAATATTTTTTTCGGATTTTTTAAATAAAAAAACAATTAAATAAATAAATAAATAATTTAAATATTACCTGGACACATGGCAGATTTCTGGCCGTCCATCATGACTAGATGAGCACGCATCGTGAGGCAGATCACGATCTGGACACGTGGCGCGTTTCTGGCCGTCCATCATGATCAGATCTGCGCGCATCGTGAGGCAGATCACGATCGGGACACGTGGCGCGTTCCTGGGCATCGATCGTGTCGCGATGCGAATTTTAAGACGATCGGACGGATCGTGTTGGTCGGTCACTTTTTTTCTCAATTTACAGCATCGGCACCTCGGCTCCTCGGTTCGGCACGTCCGACCCTTGGAGTCGACGCCACGTGGCGATGCCATGTGGCACACAATTTTATTTTTTTTTTCTCCTCTTCTTCCCCGCTCTGCTTCTACTTCCTGCTGCTTCTTCTCTTCATCTACTCTTCGTCTCGTCCCTCGGCTTCTCCCCTGGCCTACGTCTTCGAGCCTCGTCGTCATCGTGTCGAGCACCCCGTGTGGGGGTTCATGGACCTTGGAGCACGATGTTTGGAGACGAGCTCGTCGACGTGGGGGCTTCGACGAGGTAATGGGCTCGACACAGCGGTGGAGAGGCTAGAGCTCGGCAGAGGAAATCGAAACGGAGGTGATGGGGGTCGGCGAGGGCCTCGACCTTGGCGCGCTCGACGGAGGTGGCGCTCGGAGATACGAGGGGAGCCAGCGAAGGGGTGAGTTTGTCGAAGATGGGTGCTGGAGCTCGGCCATGGCAGACCGTGGTCGATGATGGCGTCGTTGGGGATTGTGAAGCTCGTTGGTGGAGAGCTCGGGGCTCGTCTCACGGAGCTCACTTGTGGAGAGCTCGGAGCTCGGAGCTCGACGAGGAGTGTGTGCCGAGAGGAGCTAGGTGACAGTGGACGAGGCAGTTGTAGCTTCGGCTTGGCGAGGAGTCGATGGAACTCGTCGGAGCTTTGGTGCTCAGTAATGGGTTCGACTCGTCCTTTGGCTCGGAGCTCGGCCATGGGTTCGGCGCTGCGGAAGCGTCGGAGGTGGAGCTCGTTGTCGGATGGAAGGTGGCGTTGTAGCTGAGCTTCGTTGGTGTGGAGACGTGGTTGAGCTCGGCGAGGGGAGCTCGTGACGAAGGAGACGGAGCTCGAGTTCGGAGCTCAGTCGCGAGGCGGTTGGATGGCGAGCTCGAAGAGGAAGTGAGGGAGCTCTGGAGCTTTGATGGTGCTCGTCGGTGTGGAGACGAGAGGAAGGCTCGAACTCGGCGTCGGTGAACTCGACGAGGAGGAAGTGGAGCTTTGTGGCGGAGCTTGATGAAGGTCGGAGTTGTCGATGTGGTGGTGGAGCCCGCCTGTTGGGAGAGCTCGAGAGGCTTGAGCTTAACAGTGGGTTCGGTGAGAAGGTCGAGCTCGGCAATGGCTAGCTCGACGAGGAGTTGGGTTCGAGCTCGGCATCAGCGAGGGTGGAGCTCGTGGTTCGGCCGTAGCGGTGGCGAGCTCGACGTTAAGGAGGCGGTGCCGATGTTGGAGCTCGAAGCGGTGGAGAACTCGGCGTTTGGAGTTAGACGACGCAGGGGGTGCGTTCGGCTTTGAGCATGGAGTTTGGCCATGGAGAAGGAGGTCTCCGTTGGGTTTGCTTCGCATGGACGCTCGGTGAAGAAAGGAGCTGGGTTTTTTGTTTTGTTGGTTTTGCTGTGGCGGGAGTATGGAGAAGGAGTGAGGAAGGGTTCGGGTTCGGTACCCTAACGGGTCCGACCCGACCTTTCTAAAAATTTTTCTTTTTCTTTTTCTTTTTCTCCCCCTTCTTCCTTGTTGCTCGGCTAATGCATCTGGTTCGGCAGATCCGAGCACGGATTTTGAGGAGAATTTTTTTCCACTTTGCTGTTCGGTAGGTCGGTAGCTCGGATGTGAGATCTGAGCTACGTGGCTCAATCTGGACGGTTGATCACGATCGTGGCACGAATCACGAGACAAGAGGCTCAAATTTCGAGAAAACGTTATCTTGTCGTTTTGTGGAGACGTGGCGAGATCTGAGCCGTTCATCATGTTCTAGCACGCTTTTTGATGCGATCCGACGGTGAGATGGGGTCGGCCGAATTTTTCTCCATATACGAGGGTCGGTACCTCGGCACCTCGGATCGGATCGGCACCTCGGATCGGCACCTCGGATCCCTGAGATGATGCCACGTGGCATGCCACGTTTTTTTTTTTTTTCCTTCTTCTCTCTCTCCTCTGGTTCTTGTTCGGAAAAATCTGAGCTCCTCAGATCTGCTTCTTGTTCGGCCAATCCGAGCACGGATTTTGAGGAGCATTTTTCTCCACTTTGCTGTTCGGTAGGTCGGTAGCTCGGATTTGAGATCCGAGCTACGTGGCTCAATCTGGACGGTTGATCACAATCGTGGCACGAATCACGAGACAAGATGCACGAGTTTCAAGAAAATGCTATCTTGTCCTTTTGTGGTGACGTGGCGCAATCTGAACCGTCTATCAGATTCTGTCGTGAATTTTGGGGAGATCCGACGGTAACTTCGTCTCGGGATGATTTTTCTCAATATACGAGGGTCGGTACCTCGGCACCTCGGCTCGAAGACTCAGTGCTGTTGACCGAGGCGCTGAGTTGGGTGTTTTGGAGGAAGTGTTCCTTGAAGGTTCCACCCTTCCGTGTCCAGTAGCTCGGCTGTTCGGTAGCTCGGCTGAGCAAGCCGATGGCAGGCAGCTCGGAAGGTACGCGTGGGCGGATCTGGGCCGTTCACCTTGGCACGCATCACGAGGATGGGGTTCAGATCACGAGAAAACGTTATCTTGTCGTTTTGTGGGCGTGGCGCAATCTGAACCGTCCATCAGATTCTGTCGCGAATTTTGGGGAGATCCGACGGTGACTTCGCCTCGGGATGATTTTTCTCCATATGCGAGGGTCGGTACCTCGGCACCTCGGCTCGGAGACTCAGTGGTTCACCCTCTGCCCGTAGTAGCTCGGTGTAGTGGAGCTCGGAGCTCGGAGTTCGGACGACTCGAGCGTGAGGAGAAGCTCGGTGAGTTGATGAAGGGGATGAGTCGGCATATGGAAGAGGTGATGCTCTGCTTGGTTTTTGGAGATTTTTGAAGAGGAGCTCCACTCCTAGGGGTGGAGAAGAGGTGCTAGGAAGATCCTCGTAAGAGCCATGGGAAGACCCATTCTTCGAAGTGAGCGCAAGGAGCAACTCTAAGAGAGTTTTAGCTTCGATCTCGTCGAGAAGAGCTATTTGAGAGACAAGTTTGAGGAGGAACTCTGGGATAGAGTTGTGCTCCGAACTTGTGGAGAAGAGCTCCGCTTTGGAAGTGAGCGGAGTGAAGAGCTCGGCTCTAGGAGAGCCATCTGGATGAGGAGTTTGAGGAGCAACTCTAGGAGAGAGTTTTAGCTCCGAACTCGCTGAGAAGAGCTCCGCTTTGGAGGCGAGCGGAGCGAAGAGCTCGACTTGTAGAAGAGCCGTCTGGAAGGGGAGTTTGAGGAGCAACTCTAGGAGAGTTTTTAGCTCCGAACTCGTTGAGAAGAGCTCCGCTTTGGAGGCGAGCGGAGTGAAGAGCTCAACTTGTAGAAGAGTCATCTGGACGAGGAGTTTGAGGAGCAACTCTAGGAGAGAGTTTTAGCTCCGAACTCGCTGGGAAGAGCTCCGCTTTGGGGGCGAGCGGAGTGAAGAGCTCGACTTGTAGAAGAGCCGTCTGGAAGAGGAGTTTGAGGAGCAACTCTAGGGGAGAGTTTTAGCTCCGAACTCGTTTGAGAAGAGCTCCGCTTTGGAGGCGAGTGGAGTGAAGAGCTCGACTTGTAGAAGAGCCGTCTGGAAGAGGAGTTTGAGGAGCAACTCTAGGAGAGAGTTTTAGCTCCGAACTCGTTTGAGAAGAGCTCCGCTTTGGAGGCGAGCGGAGTGAAGAGCTCGACTTGTAGAAGAGCCGTCTGGAAGAGGAGTTTGAGGAGCAACTCTAGGAGAGTTTTTAGCTCCGAACTCGTTGAGAAGAGCTCCGCTTTGGAGGCGAGCGGAGTGAAGAGCTTGGCCCTGAGAAGAAAGAGGAAGGGGAGGAGAGGCATTCGGGTTCTTTCCCCTGCCTCGTTCTTTCGCATAGTGAAGAAGAGCAGAAGTGTTGGGTACTTTTGGCGGGAAGACTGAAGAAGGAGAAGAATGAAGGAGCTAAGAAGGGTATGGGTCGGACCGTGGGTATTGGATCCGACCTTGACCCGTTAGCCTCTTTTTCTTCTTGCTCTTCATCTGCTTTGCTGCTCGGCAAATGCATCTTGTTCGGCAGATCCGAGCACGGATTTTGAGGCACATTTTCTGCCACTTTGCTTCTCGGTAGATGGGTAGCTCGGCTTGGTGGTCGTGGGGGCAGTTCGGAATGGCCATCTTCTTCCGGCCCGTTTAAGGACGAGCCGGTGAAGTAAAGTCGAGCCATAGGACCCCGACCATCGTTAGGTTAGTTTGAGGGTTGCAGGAGCAGTTCCGAATGGCAAGCTACTTCTAGTTCGCTTAGGAGCGAACATGCGAAGTAGAATCGAGCCAAGTGTTGGACTCCGAACCATTCAACGGTTGCGGGAGCAATTTCGAACGGCGATCTACTTCTGGCTCGTCTATGGGCGAGCCGAGGAAGAAGAGTCGAGCCGAGTGCTGGACTCCGAACCATCGTGAGGTTAGTTTAAGGGTTGCAGGAGCAGTTCCGAATGGCGAGCTACTTCTAGTTCGCTTAGGAGCGAACATGCGAAGTAGAATCGAGCCAAGTGTTGGACTCCGAACCATTCAACGGCTGCGGGAGCAATTTCGAACGGCGATCTACTTCTGGCTCGTCTATGGCCGAGCCGAGGAAGAAGAGTCGAGCCGAGTGCTGGACTCCGAACCATCGTGAGGTTAGTTTAAGGGTTGTAGGAGCAGTTCCGAATGGCGAGCTACTTCTAGTTCGCTTAGGAGCGAACATGCGAAGTAGAATCGAGCCAAGTGTTGGACTCCGAACCATTCAACGGCTGTGGAAGCAATTCCGAACGGCGATCTACTTCTGGCTCGCCTAGTGGCGAGCCGGGGAAGTAAAGTCGAGCCGAGTGTTGGACTCCGGAACCATCATTAGAATTATTCAACGGTCGTGGGAGCAATTCCGAATTATGACCCTCTTCTAGCCCGCTTAGGAGCGAGCTTGCGAAGTAGAATCGAACCAAGTGCTGGACTCCGGACTCGTTGAGATGAGGTCCGCCTTGGAGGTGAGCGGAGCAAAGAGTTCGGCTCCGGAAGAGAGCCATTTGGGGGAAGAGTTTGGGGAGCAACTCTAGGAGAGAGTTGTGAGCTCCGAACTCGTTGAGAAGAGGTTCGCTTCGGAGGTGAGCAAAGTGAAGAGCTCGGCTCTGGAAGAGAGCCGTTTGTGAGACGAGTGCGAGGAGGAGCTCTTGGTGAGAGTTGTGAGCTCCGAACTCGTTGAGAGGAGGTCCGCCTTGGAGGTGGGCGGAGCGAAGAGCTCGGCTCTGGAAGAGAGCCGTTTGTGAGACGAGTGCGAGGAGGAACTCTTGGAGAGAGTTTGTGAGCTCCGAACTCGTTGAGAAGAGGTCCGCTTCGGAGGTGTCCGAAGTGAAGAGCTCGGCTCTGGAAGAGAGCCGTTTGTGAGACGAGTGCGAGGAGGAGCTCTTGGTGAGAGTTGTGAGCTCCGAACTCGTTGAGAAGAGGTCCGCCTTGGAGGTGAGCGGAGCAAAGAGTTCGGCTCTGGAAGAGAGCCATTTGGGAGAAGAGTTTGGGGAGCAACTCTAGGAGAGAGTTGTGCGCTCCAAACTTGTTGATAAGAGGTCCGCTCCGAGGTGAGCAGAGTGGAGAGCTCGGCTCTGGAAGAGAGCCGTTTGGGGGACAAGTTTGAGGAGCAACTCTAGGATAGAGTTGTGCTCTCCGAACTCATTGATAAAAGGTCCGCTCCGAGGTGAGCAGAGTGGAGAGCTCGGCTCAGGAAGAGAGCCGTTTGTGAGATGAGTGCGAGGAGGAGCTCTTGGTGAGAGTTGTGAGCTCCGAACTCATTGAGAAGAGGTCCGCTCCGAGGTGAGCAGAGTGGAGAGCTCGGCTCTGGAAGAGAGCCGTTTGTGAGACGAGTGCGAGGAGGAGCTCTTGGAGAGAGTTGCGAGCTCCGAACTCGTTGAGAAGAGGTCCCCTCCGAGGTGAGCGGAGTGGAGAGCTCGGCTCTGGAATAGAGCCGTTTGGGAGGCGAGTTTGAGGAGCAACTCTAGGAGAGAGTTGTGGGCTCCGAACTGTCTGAGAAGAGGTCCGCTTCGGAGGCGAGCGGAGCGAAGAGCTCGGCTCTGGGAGAAAGCCATTTGGGAGATGAGTTTGAGGAGCAACTCTAGGAGAGAGTTGTGAGCTCCGAACTCATTGAAAAGAGGTCCGCCTTAGAGGTGGGCGGAGCGAAGAGCTCGGCTCTGGAAGAGAGCCATTTGGGAGATGAGTTTGAGGAGCAACTCTAGGGGAGAGTTGTGAGCTCAGAACTGTCTGAGAAGAGGTCCGCTTCGGAGGCGAGCGGAGCGAAGAGCTCGGCTCTGGGAGAGAGTCATTCGGGAGATGAGTTTAAGGAGCAACTCTAGGAGAGAGTTGTGAGCTCAGAACTGTCTGAGAAGAGGTCCGCTTCGGAGGCGAGCGCAGCGAAGAGCTCGGCTCTGGGAGAGAGCCATTCGGGAGATGAGTTTAAGGAGCAACTCTAGGAGAGAGTTGTGAGCTCCGAACTGTCTGAGAAGAGGTCCGCCTTAGAGGTGGGCAGAGCGAAGAGCTCGGCTCTGGAAGAGAGCCATTTGGGAGGCGAGTTTGAGGAGCAACTCTAGGGAAGAGTTGTGAGCTCAGAACTGTCTGAGAAGAGGTCCGCTTCGGAGGCGAGCGGAGCGAAGAGCTTGGCTCTGGGAGAGAGCCATTCAGGAGATGAGTTTAAGGAGCAACTCTAGAAGAGAGTTGTGAGCTCCGAACTGTCTGAGAAGAGGTCCGCTTCGGAGGCGAGCGGAGCGGAAGAGCCCGGCTCTGGGAAAGAGCTGTTTGCGGGACGAGTGTGAGGAGGAACTTTAGGAGAGAGTTGTGCTCCAACTCGTTGGATCTCGGCACGGGTGATTGGCGCCTCATCGTTCCTAGGCTGCTGCCGACCCGCGGGGGAGCGTGGTCTTCTTCTGTGATGCTCGGGGGATTCCTTCCTTCCCCTTCGGACATGGGACCTTTTGTAGTCTCGGCGGTGTGGGGATCGCTCACCCGGACGTTGCTGGCGGGAGGCTCCCTCTCGGGACCGCTTCTCATCCAGACGGTGGCGTAAGTCCTCCAACTTCTGCCGGTTTTGAGGATTGTGAGAGGCCATGGAATCCGTAGAGGCGTTGTGTATGGAGACGTGGTCTTGATGGAGAGGTTGCTTCATGCGGGAGCCCCCCGCACCGGCATTCTGTAGACCGGAAGGACCCTTGGGGGGTTGTTGATTCTGAGGGAGAGGCTGATCTTGTTGAAGAGGGTCCTCTACTTGAAGCGGGGGTTGTCCCTGCTGCGGAGCGGGTTGGACGGGGACTACCTCTTGCTGATCGGTGGGGTTGGGTCCACGGTTGGACCCTCTGAATCTTACTTTCCTAGGAGGCATGGTTGGAGAAGATCTGACCAACGGGAAGAGGAGGAGCTGCTATTCGTATGGTTTCCCACAGACGGCGCCAATCTGCTACCGCTAAATTCGGTGTGGGGGCAAACAGATAGAATTTGTGAGTTCTTGGAAAACCTGAATAGCAAACACCTAACCTGTTCCGCCGGAGCTTGACCGTTGACTCCCGCCGTTCACCTGCAAGGAAGTGCGAGACACCGGGGTTGATCCCGGCGACGCACCCTCCGACGCTCAAGTCAGTAACCAGAAATGATTATGAAAGAGCGTTTAACTAGAAAAAGATTGATTACCTCTTAATGGAGATGGGTGTGGGGTATTTATAGTCGCCGTTAGGATCAGATAAGGAATGTGATTCCTGTGATCTGATAAGGCATAAAATCCTCGTAATCAGATTAGGAATGTAATCCCTTAATTCCCAATGAAAAGATAGATGTGAATTAGAGCCATTGATTAGGATTAACCAGAAACCCTAATTCTATCTTTTCTGGACTGGGTTTGTATCGGGTCGGGACCCGTACCCAATTGAGGTGGATCCGTTCGTGGGTTATTGGATCTGTGAGAAGGAGACCCAGTACCCGTTTCGGACCCATTTGCATGTGAAATTACCGTTTTACCCCTGAGCTTTAAGATTCGTGTCCGATGTGAACGGTCCCGATTTAATCCTATTTTTAGCCATATCAATGATAAAAATAAAAACTAACCAGATTAAACTAAAGGAAAGAACTAAACTAATTAAAAAGAATGAAAATATGAAAAATTGTTGTTTGTTAATAACAAAACTAATTCTAGGGCTTTTGATTTCTCCTAGTTAATCCCACACAATTCATAATTCATGTCCCAAGAAATTTTACTTTTCCAAGTTGTAAACCAAAACTCCCTAATTATTCAATGTTTTCTCTCGAACAACATCAAAAACATCTCCAACTAACAGTTTGTCATATCTCTATGCAAATTTAATTAATTGAAGACTCATTAAGTTCTATGAATTTCTTTATAGTCACATTAATCGCGGTAATTCATCTCTAATTTCACTCAATTAGTGGTATTTAATTTTATAGTTCTAAATAAAAAATTACCTGTCGGTCTCTCCATGATCCAATAAATCATACAAAAGTTGGTCAAACAATTGTAAGCATTAAGAACAAAAATTAAACACACAGCTATGGAAAAATAGTTTAATAAAATAACATGAAACTAGAATTGTGTTATCAAAATTAGGCTAAATCGAAGCCCTAAAAAAACAAATTTAGTTCATAATAGATTTGTAACTAACAAATATTTTCTTTGATTGCATAGTAAAAATTAGAAAAGAAGAAGAAAAACTCGGTTTTGTTGAAGATCCAAGTCTTGAAATCCGCGCCTTCTTCTTCTTCCTTTCTTTTTCTTTCTCTGTTTCTCTCTCTTCACCTCGAATCTCGCGTAGCAACCCAAAGCCAACCTCCATTTTTCTTTTTCTTTTCTTTTTTTTTGGATTCTGACTCGTTTTGCGTGCCCTCCCCCCCCCCCCTCTCCCAAACCAAAGTGCAGCCGCCACCCTCAAACCACAGAGCTCCCCTCTTCTGAGTCGCCACCTACATCCTATTTATAGGAAATCATAAATAGGTTAGGTTGATAATTATGATCAAGTGATTAATTCATTAATAGGATAAGTAAATATATTTAAATAATTAATTCATTCAAATCCTAAATATTAAGATTAATATATTAGGTGGTTGTTGTTTTATTTAAATTTATTTTTATTACAAAATTTTATTCTGCCCCCTAGTTGACCATCATATTTTTTATTGGTTCTTCCATGGGCCAATTTACTCAAATGCACATTTGAGTACTCAAATTTTAAAGAAATTATCACATAAAATCAATTTGAATTTTAAAATCTTTATCAATATTTTCTTCCTTGATTTCACCAAAATTCATATCTTTTTGCACTTATAAATCTCATTCCTTCAAAAAACAGATAAATAAATAAAATTATGTTGACAGAAGATAAATTTTAAAGAAATAATCGAGAACTCGCAACTTTAATCCGTAAAAAGAGTAATAAAATCATATATAAATTTCACTCATCACATCGTATTATCGAATCTCGTGTAATCCTTTCATGCTTTTGAACCATTCGTTATATGCCATGTTGAATCGTTCTGTTTAACTCCCGTCGATTCAATGCCCATAGAAAGAGCATAAACTTCATTGTCATTGCATACACCGCATGAACACGACTTAGAGATATATATACACATAGATATATATTTATTTATTCAAGCTTTGTTTTGAATATGTTGCAATGCGATAGTGTAATTAAATCCTTAGATTTGATATTGTAGAAGTTATAATTTTCTTCCGTGTTAACCGTAGAGGTCTGATCTAATTACTAATGAATACAAATACAATTTTGTGTATAGAATTATATTTTTGTGAATTGTGATTCTAAAACAAAGTAATGGAGATTAGGCCTTGTTGCCTTCCCGATTTCGTGCAGAGAATTAAGCCTAGACTTTGTACACAAAATTATGATTTTATAGAATGTATCTTGTAGCCCTCTAAGTGTAGATTCCTGATTGTCTTACGGTTTAGCAAAACGACATGTAAATTGTGAGTTACTCAACTTTTAGTGCTATAACGTCTGATTTTCCAGACTTTTTGTTTGAGATGTATCGTCCCATAAACGACTTGACATAATGATCTTTTGATAGAATTATGAGCTGAGACAGACCTGAATATTAATAGACACTGTTAGTAAATTAATTTTGAATTTTAGAAAATTTATAAATGATTTTACAGTAGATTTACCGTATGCGAAGTTGACCCTATATTGCTGCCTGAACATTGTATCTGTAAATATCTAACTTTTAGACCTAGTTGTTGTTCTTATAATGTATCGTACGAATAGGCGTTGGATCCGGTAGGGAGTCTACTTTCTAAAATCCCTGATAGAATCGATTTTTCTTCCCAATAGTAGCGGAAAAGTGAGTTTTTGTACAGTAGTGTACTGCTTTCCAGAATTGCCCTTTGAAGTTTTTTAAATTGTAAACATGTTCTTATTCATACTTAATGAATTGAATTAATACAGTATACCGATAGAACAACTCTATATCATGCTTGCATAGTTCTTGATACTCTCTCGATACCATCTTGATATATTCTTGATACTTGTCCTGATTATCGTCATGTTTCTAACGTATCATGCATCGATATTGTTATTGGCATTGATATTGTTTTGGATGGCAGAACTAAGTGCCACATGGAACTAAGTACCACATGGAGCTAAGTACCATGTAGAACTAAATGCCATGTCGTAAGAATCGACGGGGGACACATTTAGAGTCCAATATCCAAAGTAGTGACATGATAAAAGATTAACAAGCCGGAGAAATAAAGGGTATGATTTAGTAGCAGACAATATAGGAGAGTGTACTCGGAAGGGGCCCATGATTCCCGTAGTATAGTTATCGATTATTGTTTATTGTTTATTGTTTAATGATTATTGTTTATCGTCATTGAAAGGCCATTATTGTCATTGTTATTAAATGACCCCGAGTACATAATCCTGTAAACTTCACCACTTAAGTCCAAATGTTCACTTGATTATTGTGCACCCGAACCTGTGGTATGGGTTATAGGATTGTGTGCATTAGATAGGTTAATAAAAGATTGATAGACCTAAGATTAACACTGAGCATCGACACTTGCATTATTGATTACGACTATTGTTTGTCAACCATTACATCATTGATTATCAACTATTGATCATGTCACCGACTATTGTTTATTGACCATTACATATCGATATATTATACCTCACAGTTATGATTGCATCTTACCGTCATTACATGTATTGTACATGATAATGTCACCCAATATTTATATTGCTTTTCCTTGCTTTCTCTATATTGTATTTTACTGCTTGTTACATATTTTTTGTAGCAGGAACTGTCACGCCCCGCTTCCCAAAATACGGAAGTACGGGCACACAACTAAGGCCCAACGAATGATATAAGTATACCAACTCATATCATTCATAAGCTATACAATATCAGTAAGTTCAACAACACAGGTAATAATAATAATCACATGAATAATAATAGAATCAATAACCAATACCTGGAATACAAGAACTTCGGATCAAAATTCCCAAGAATATACAATGCAATAAATGGTCGCTACAACTAGTAGCGACAGGAAAGTAGAGCAATAATAGTAGGAATTCCATCACGGCCGTCTGAAAAGTCTGATCATCAAGTTCCTTTAGCATCTCATCGTCTGTATCTATATAAACATTAACTAAAAATAGAGGGTGTCCATTAGAGAAAGCTTCGGACAGTAAGTAGTAACAAGCAGTGAAATAAGGAGTATGATATAATAAGGAACAATGAACAATATGATCAAGTACGATACGCAAACACGTGTAAACATGAAACGAGAAACATGTAAACAAGACTCCAATGTATAATCAATCGGTGACAAGGAATCATGTAAGGGGGAAACATGTCATGTAAAACGGGAATTATGCAAACTTGTAAACAAGAATTATGTAAACATGTAAATAGAAATCATGTAACTTGTAAACAAAGATCATGTAAACTTGTGAACATGTAACTTGTAAACATGAATCATGCACATGCTCAGTGTTAATCTTAATTCTACCAATTTTTTATCGATCCTATTTAATTCACGCAATCCTGCATTCCATACCACAAGTTCGGGTGCATAAAATTATGTGAACGTTTAGACACTAATGGTGAATCTATAGGATTATGTACTCGGGTCTTACAGTGACATTAACAGGAATTATATCATGTAAACAGGAACATGTAACATGAAATCTTGTAATAATGTGATGGATTCTAGAGGTGGCCCCCGCAGATTTTAGAGGTGGCCCCCACAGATTCTAGAGGCCGCCCCCTGTCGGTCCTATGACGTGGCACTTAGTTCTACGTGACACTTAGCTCCATGTGGCACTTAGTTTCATGTAACTTGTAAACATGAAATATGTAAACATGTAACATGAGTTACTATTATGGAAAACACCGGCCCTTTTCTGAGTACATTCTCCTATATTGTCCACTAGTAGGTCTTACCCTTTATCACCTCGCCTTGTTATTCTTTTAATGTAATTACTCGTGAATGTGCAACCAATAGAAACGGGTATCAGAACAGGATCAAGAAGATATCAAGAGTTATGCAATGCATGATGTACAAGTTCAATTTATTAATTACGAAGAATAAACATTTTAAAACATGAAAATACAAATTCTGGACAGCAATACATTGTTGTACAAAAATTCACATTCCCACTGCTAAGGGAAAGCAAATCAGGTTCCGTCAGGGGTTCTAGAAATAGAATCCCTGCCAATTCTAACACATATTCACATAATATATTCCAATCATAGAAACAATGTCTACCAATCAGTTCTTTACGAGTCTACTTTTTAGGAAGCAACTCAGTCATAAGTTCTTGTGCATAATAATTGACTGTAAATTCATTTAAAAGTCTTATAAAAATTATACACTAACTCCTAACAGTGTTACGTAACATACTGGTAAATCTCAGGTCTTAATTCTACTAATAACATATAATTATAACCAGTTAATCATGACGACATACTCCAAAATAATATTCTGGAAATTGGACGTCGCAGTCGTAAAATATCAATATCTTGCAAGCCGTAAGTCAGTTTCCGAAACCAAGAGTTGTTCTGGAAACTACATTCGATGAGCTACAATTTACATGTAATAAGTTATAAATTTCAGTGTCGAAAATTGGGTCAAATTCTCAGTACAATTCATGCAATTTACAGGGAAGAAATTTTGAATATTCAATAACAAGATTAATTAACGGTTCAAGAATTAAATCAATAACATGACACGATAAGGAAGCTATGATTCAGATTCGCCGATGAATCAAGGGTAGAAGTCGAGTATGAACTCAACGAAAATCAAGACCAAAATTCAATAAAATGTCAGACTATAGGAACTACTGGCCAGAGTTCAAATAAATCCTTGAACAAGAACAATAATTGGACTTCAAGAGATGCTTTCCTTATTACGGTGAGTGTGAGCGTGCAAGAATCAAAGGGCGTAGAAGAAGTGACGACGACGCAACGGGCAACGAAAATAATGAGCAAGAGCGACACTGATGGTGATCAAGTGCGACGATAGCAAGGAGCGTGAGCAACGCCAACAATGAACACAACAACAAGGCAGTAAGGAAAAAAGGAGTCAGCTTCAAATTACGGTGCTAGATGAGGTAGCTGCAGTTGGTGGAGGCTGCACAAAGGTGGCTCGGGAGGAGAGGCTGGAGAGCTTCCAGTGGCGTGGAGGCAGTAAGACGAGGTTGGGCGGTGTTTGGTGAGGAGGCAGCCGGGAGGAGGGAGACATGGGATCGGTAGTGGTCTGTTGGCAGCGAGGGGAGGCAACAGGAGGTGGAGATGGCGACAAGGCAAGGTGTTGGAGATGCTGGCTGTCGGGGTGAAGTGATGATTGGGTGTGCTCGGCGGCGATGGAAGTATGGAGGAGGGATTGCAATCGGTGGTGGTGCAGGCCATTCGGGTGTGCGAGGCAGCGAGCATCGAGGTAGCAAGGTGACAGTGGTGGGGTGTTCGTGTGCACAGTAGAAGAAGAAAGAGATGAAGAGAGTCAGGTGTTCATGTTGATGTAGCAAGGAGGTCGATGGGGGAGCAGCAGTGGTGGCTGCGTTGCGGGGTGGCGGCGTCAATGGTGCAACTGCTGATGAAGGTGGAGCTTCAGTGATGAGATGAAACTAGAATCGGTTTGCAGTGATGGGTAGCGGGATGAGAAGAAGAAGAAGAAGAAGAATGAGGAGGAGAAGAAGTGATTGGTGGCTAAAGAACGAGGAAGTGATTAGATTAGGGTTAATCAAAGTTGATTAGGGGGGGTAATATATGGATTAAGATGGGTTTGTTGTGCGCTTGGACTTGAGTTGAGTTTCAAATAAATCAAATAATATATAGGATGAGTTAGAGTTGGACTTTGGTTTGGGCTTTGACAAATTAATAAAGACAAATTAATAAATAATCAAAGAGAAAATGAATAAGATTGTAGAATGAAGTAGGATTTGGGTTTGGGCTCAGACATTATTAATAATATTAAATATTAATTAAATACTCAAATACTAAGGAAACATAATAGAGTGGATTAGTTCTGGGTTCAGAACAAAATAATCGGATAATCAAATAAAAGCAGTTGGGTTCAAAAGAATAGAAAAAATTATAGAAAATTAAAATACAAGAATACGATCGTTTTTTTTTTTGTATAAACGGAAACGGGCGTTACAGGTACTGATGGTGAAATACCAGAGGGACTTGGTGAGCCGACTTTCTAGCCAACCGCGACGGGATTGTCATTTTATCTTACTTCATTCTAGTTGCTATTTTATCTAGTTAGTCATAGAAAACTAGTTTTCGTTTTATTCATTTCTGTACATTGTATTCTCGGTTATTTTGACTCGAAGATTATGTGTTTCCAGATGATGGTTATTGTTTGAGGATTATTCATTCTATTTATTCATGTGATTATTTTATTGTCTGCATGGATGTGTTTTTATACTTGTTCAGATTTTATCTGTACATCTTATGAATGATGTGAGTTAGAATACTTATATCATTTGCTGGGCCTTGGTTGTGTGCCTGCAATTTCATATTTGGGAAAGCGAGGCGTGACAGGATTACTTGCGGGCAGAGCATAGACCATCTTCTCCATCTTGGAATAGCGGAGCTCGGCGTCGTGGAGGACTTTTCTCACATAGTAGATTGACTTTTGTTTCCTATCTTCTTCCTTCACCAAGACGACACTGAGGGTATGATCAGAAGTGGTCATATAGAGGTAAAGAACCTCGCCTGGCTTCGGTTTACTCAGGAGTGGGGACTGACAGGTGTGCCTTGAGATGTTCATTCTTCTTCCCACTCAAAACCTTTTTCCCCTCGGTGAGCTTTGAAGAATGGGATGCACTTCTCCTCAGAGTTTGAGAGGAAGTGACCAATGGCAGCAAGGTGCCCTGTAAGCTTCTGAACTTCCTTGATGGTAGTCAGGGGAGCCATGTTGATTATGGCTTGGATCTTCTCAAGGGTTAGCCTCAATTTCACTGTGACTAGCCATGAAACCCAATAACTTCCCTGAGGAGACCCCGAAGGTGCCCTTCGAGGGATTCAATCTCATGTTATGTCTTCGCATCACATCAAACGCTTCTTGGAGGTCGGGTTTCTTGAGGCTCTTGACGAGCATGTCATCTAAGTTGACTTCCATGTTTCTCCCGATCTGCTCCTTGAAGACCTTGTTCACCAGGCGTTGGTAGGTGGCTCTAATGTTCTTTAGTCTGAAGGGCATGACCCGGTAGTAGTAGAGGCCTTGATCGGTAATGAAGGATGTTTTTGGGATATCAGGAGGAAACATACGGATTTGGTTATATCTTGAGAAGACATCCATAAAGCTTAGGAGCTCGTGCGCGGATGTAGCGTTGATCAAGGCGTCGATGCTGGGAAGAAGGAAGGGATCCTTCAGGCATGCCTTGTTGAGGTCGGTGAAGTCAATGCAAATTCTCCAATTGTTGTTGGATTTCTTTACCATGACCACACTGGCCAGGGTAGCTAACTTCTTGAATGAAGCGGGCGGCTTGAAATTTGTCGACTTCTTCTTTGACGAATTGCTGTCAGTCGGGGGCATACTTGCGGCGCTTATGTTGAACTGGCTTGATGTCTGGGTTTACACTCAAACGGTGCATGACTAGCTCTTCAGAAATGCTAAACATGTCTGCGGCGGTCTAAGCGACAAGTCTTGGTTCTCTCTTATGCAATGGACGATTTGCTCTTTGACTCAGTGGGAGAGAGTTTTGCTTACTCAGAAGCACTTCGTCTAATCTTCTTGAAGAAGGGAATTTCTTCGAATTCATCTACAGGCTCAGAGTTAATTTGGCTCCTCTCTTGAGGGAGCTCTTTAGAATCGTGGGGAAGGACTGAACCTCTACTGTGGTCATATAACAAGCTCGAGTTTTTTGGCTTCCCTTGACTTCTGCTGCCCCTTTGGCTATGAGAAACTTTATCTTCATCTGGAAGGCTGAAGGCACAACGTGAAGAACTGCTAGACCGAGGCGTCCAAGGATGACATTGTAAGCTGCTTTCACATTGACGACCATGAAGTCCATGACTTTCGTTCGAGTGGCTAGGGCTTTTCCTGTAATTACATCGAGGGTCATTATCCTTTTCCTTTGGAGTGCAGCCTCTGAGAATCCATGGAGTGTACTCGGCAATCTTGAGACAGTCCCGAGAGAGCTTGAGGCCCTTAAACGTCTCCAAGAAGATGATGTTTACCGAGCTACCATTGTCTACCAGAATGCGACACACTTCATGGTTTGCCATGGCGAGACTGATCACTAAAGTATCACAATGAAGTGTTCTGACACCTTCGAGATCGTCGGAGAAAGTTCCCGAAATTCCTGAGCCTTTGGTAGGAGGGGAATTATGCACTGAATTTACTTCTCAAACGAACGCCTTTCGAGAGGAGTTAGACTCTCCACCCATAGGTCCACGTGGATAGAGTGGAAGACTGCCATGTGATCTGAGCCTGGGGACTTAGGCTCTTTCTCTAGGTACTTGTTAGCTCCCCGAGTGGGAGGAGGTGTGGTCTTTGCTTTCTGGGCAAATTTAGAGAGGTAACCTAAGCGGATTAGGGCCTCAATCTCCTCTTTGAGGGCTCGACAATCATCAGTGTTATGGTCATGGTTCCTGTGGAATCTACAACACAAATTCCTATCCCTTCTTCTACTTGGTGTCTGCATCTTCAAAGGAGTGCAAAAATCCTTCTTTCTCAATCTCCATGAGGACGACTGATATGCTAACATTGAGGGGAGTAAACTTATCAAAGCAAGGAGATGGAGGAGCATGATGTTGGTCAAAACTAGCCTTCTTGGGTCCCTCTTCGTTGGTGTTCTTCCGTTTGTTCCTTGAGGGGGACTCCTTATGGCCTTCGGGATGAAGGGCCTCTTTAGCTCGAATGTACTTTATCCCTCCTTTCCAGGAGGTCGATGAAATTCCGAGGAGGCCTCTTAGCGAGGGATACTTTGAGCTCTTTGTGGGTAACATTATGCCGAAAGGCAGCTGCCGCTACCATTGAATCAAGGGATGAGATGGATTGACCTAGGCTGTAAAGCGCTTGACAAGGTCTTTAAGCGACTCTCTTTCCTTCTGCTTCAACTCGAGTAGGAAAGCACTTGTCTTTTCAGTCTTGCGACTGGTGACGAAGTGGGCCAGGAAGAGCTCCTCAAGTTGGTCGTATGAGAAGATCGACACTAGAGAGAGTCGAGAGTACCATCCCCGAGTTGATCCTTTCAATGTTTTTGGGAACATCTTGCAGAGAAGCGAGTCAGAGGCTTGGTAAAACAACATGAGAGATGTGGTCCACTGGATCGGAGTCACTATCATATAAGTTGAAGTGAGGAGCTTTAAAGTTCTCTGGAACAAAGGCTTCCAGAATGGACCTGAGGCTTCTAGAATGAACCTACTAAAGGGAGTGCGGGAAAGGCATATTGCTTTACCACAGTGGTCCTCCATATTTTGGAGACTCTTCTCTTTGCATAGTTGTAGGTTGGCGGTAGCTTGTTTGTCGGCTCCTGTTCGGGGTGACTTGGAGGGCTTAGATAATTTCATCCTTGAGTCTTGGAACTCGGCCCTAGTGATGGGCGCCTTCTATTCTCTGTGGTGTTTGGGAGCCTGTCGACTGGTTAGAGTTGGGCTCCTATGGTTTGTTCGCCCCCGTGGTAAGGGCGATCGTCAGGATTTCTCTTGGCGGGGAAGACTTCTCCTACTTAGTGCCATGAGCGGGGGACCTCGTCTCGGATACGCTTTTCTTCTAAGTACTGACGGAGGTCTTTCCCTTGCAGCTGGTTGTTGACGATAATGCAGAGTTCAGGTGGAGTCAGGGGCATAGCAGGGGGCACTGTGGGAAAGTAGGCCGTGTGAATGGAGACTCGATCCACAATTGGGCGATGTTCAGGGCCAAGTTCATAGCAATGTTCAGAGCGACATTGTTGGGAGCCGGCCGACGCGGCCTTGATGAGGGGAGTCTGTGATGGCAGACAGAGCGCCCGCGACAATGGGTATGGAGGTTGCTCAGGAGGATGAAGAGAAAATTCAGGTTGACGGTTGGTGGCCACCGCCTTCTTCCCCTTGGGAGGCATGACTTGAAAAAGTGGTTTTTATACTAGTGTGATCCGATCGAAGAGTTAGATTTATCCACAGAAAGCGCCAATCTGTTGTTGCTTCTTTTTTTTTTGTGGGAGCAATTAGATGATGAGTTCAGATTTTTAGAGAGAAACTATATATCTAACCGTCGATCTTGGCCGAAAAATATGGTTGAGAACTCCTTGTTACTGAATCTGAATTGTTGGAAACGCTTGAATCTGGATTGGACGGCTGAGATATCACCGGTGAACCTACTACAAGTCTAAAACACCGGAGTTGGCCTCGACGATTGACCCTCCCACGCTCAAGTCAGTAACTTAGAAATAAAGGAGAGTTTTTTGTGACAAAAGATTGATTATCTAGTTATGAAAGAGGTTGAGAGTATTTATAGGCTCAGTGATTGGTTACAAAAGATTAGCTTTAAAAAATAACTTTTGTATTTAAACCCCAGATTCTCCTTGTTAAGAAATAAAGTCAGTTAATAACTCTATTTCGGATACAAAATTTGGTTAACATCTTTTAATTTGCCGTAACCCCTCCTGTTGGATTGTAAATTAGCTCTAATTGTAGGCCTGATTGAGTTGATGAGTCTGCAAACGACCCATATTGTTTATATAAGCCTGTAGATATGGAATTTACCGTGCTACCTCTAGAAGTTTCAAACTTTGTGCTAGAATCGTGCAGCCCTGAATTGCTTGCAATTTTCACCCACATCACCTACAAATGAAAAGCACGAGTAGGGGTGCCCTTTCTGCAGCAAGTCATAAATAACTATAATTGCTTGAGAAAGGGCTATCACGGAAATTTTACTTGGATACAAGAGACATTGATCAGTCTAGTCTTAGCACAATAGTGACAAATCATTCTAGCAATATGCACACCTAATAAAGATGTACCCACCTAAAGTTCGAATTGTAGCAATATGCACAGCTTCAAAAGCACCAAACAAATTGCAAGTCCTTTACTAATCTCTAATTTCTAATATTATCCAATATTATAATAGGAGAGTTGAGATTGTGTCATTTAGACAAACTGGAATTTATAGACAATCAAATATCTAATCTCAACCACTTATTTTTAAGTGAAAGTTATATTAACCATCAATTTTCAAATGTTATCAGTTACCATAATATCCTCAAAGTTTAAATTTATTTACGACAAAATTATTTTACAAAAATGTTACTCATATAAAATAAAAGTTGATACTAGTAGGGATAATTGTAAGGAGTATGGTAAATATAGAGTACGGTAAAAATTTGATATGGGTAAAAGGAGTTTTCAGGTTTGATATTAGACAACATCATAGACTTTACTTTAAATAAAAAAATAAAAAAATAAAAAAAATTCTTCCGCCAGGCATCACACGTATAACGTATAACAGGTATAGATTATTTGTCATAAATAGCTGCAGCAATGCATACGCCGTGAATTATATTGTTTGAGAAATTGATGCAATTGTAAGTTCATTGCAGACAGAAAACTCAAGCATGAGCTTAAACATATCAAGATTAACCTGTACGATAATCTCAATAAGCCAATGGTAAGTAATTAAACAGAGCACAATTAAATCAGTAGCAATTGTTGAAAATAGAAAGTACATACAGATATCATAGACAAACAAACACAAACATGTTACTACATCCAGCTAGACAATTTAAGTAATTCTAACAGGAAAATTTCTTAGAAGATAAGTCACAGTTGGCACATCCAAAAAGCATTGATCTTCCATAGGAAACTCAAGAACATAGGCTCCCACTGCTTCTGAACGCTTTGTAAATTTCAACCCTGGACATACACAAGACAAAAAGAAAATAAAAAATAAATATCTATACAATAAAACACAAAGAAAGCTATCAAGTGGCTCTCCTTCAATTCCCCCAAAATCAAAGGCCCAAATCTAACCTCACAAAACACATTTTTCCTCCAAAACTCAAATTCAATTTCCCCCCCCCCCCCCCCCCCCCCTCCCCCCCCCCAAAAAAAAAAAAAAAAAAAAAACTCATTTATTTATTTAATTCTCTCTCTCTCTCGCCTCTCCTTTAATCTCCCAAAAATCAAAGGTCCGGATCTAACCTCACAAAACACATTTTTCCTCCCAAAAGTTTCCCCCCAAAACTCAAATTCAAATTCCCCCAAAACAACTCCTTTATTTATTTAATTATATCTCTCTCTCTCTCTCTCTCTCTCTCTCTTCTCTCTCTCTCTCTCTCTCTCTCTCTCTCTCTATATATATATACTTATGAAAACATGAACTTTTATTTACAACTAATTATTGTCATACTATTTAAACTTGAGCTACATAATTGTTGATTTACTGTTTACAAGACTTTTCATATCTTGTATCGTTCTGAAGACGTGTCGTAGGCACGTGCCCACGGGCAAATCTAGTATATATATAAAGTTCAAGTCATGTGAGAAAATTTATATCGGTATGAAGAGATATTTTCCTAATTATTTAGTAAACAAGAGGATTGATGATCCAGGAAAATAAATACCTTGTTACCAATGTTGTTTGAGAGCCAATCAAGCCCTTCATACAACCCCTCACCAGATGTAGCACAGGTGCTCTGGATATACCTGAGAAACCAGCAGCGTTTTTTTCCAGTATCAGCACTAATTATACATTCACTTGTAGCAAATACACAACTATCAATGCATCATGGTTTTGGTTTCAAATTTATGTTTTAGAAAATGCATTTTGTACTACTAATAGTGATAGTGGTGGGAGCCTCCCTACTTGTTGAAACTTCAGACCTCATAATTGTCACTCTCTCGCAGTTGGTAGTACTAGCAGTAGTACGACCAAGGCCGAAGCCAAAAATTATTTTTGCAAGGAGGGATAGTTACAATTATTTATAATCATTACATATTTCATTGATTAAAACATAATAAAAATAACAAGAAAAAATCTTTCCTTTTTTATCTTATCGAATTTTCTCTCCAAATTTTAATTGAATTTAAAATCTCTCACTACATTTTGTTTTGATATATTATGTTGGTGTATTTTTTTTCCTCCTATAACATATTGGTTATGGTGGGGTAGTCGATTTATTTGTGGGATATTAAAATTTTGAAATTTATTAAATAGAATTAGGATAACTAACTCGTAACAAATTGAGTGATTAGTGGATGGTTGCTTAATTTGTGGAGATAATTTCAATTAGGATGTGCGATTTGTTATTGTTAGGTTCCGATTGCTGAAATTTTTATTTGCAGTTAAGGGTCCAAAAATTAGTTTTTTAATACAAAGATAAGTATATATATGTTAAGTTTTTTGTACAAATATAGAGGGAAGGTTGTGCATGAGTTTTACATATATAAAAAGGTGCTTTTTAACAAAATTTGGAGGGGCTAAAGGGGTAAAATATCAAATTTGGAGGGGTGTTTTGCAACTCAGAGGAGCATCAGTCCCCCCTCTTGCCCCTTAAGAGCCCCATCTTTGAGTACAACTAGCATGATTCTTAAATTTTTGGCCCAACAATAAGTAACATGGCAGGATGGGCCAAAGGGAGTATAGGAAGTAAACGACTTCAGAACAATGATATTTATTAAAACAAGTATCTGCATCTTAACTTTTACGAGGAACATTTGTAGGAAACACAAATTAGTGAAGCATGGGAATTGGATAGAAAAGAAACCATGAACAGATGACAGAATAGACAAAAAAAATTTACTACTATGTTATTTTCAGGAAAATAAATGAAACGTTCAGCGGCGGAGCCAGGAATTATTCATAAGAGGGGCAAATAAAGGAAAGCATAATGTAGTAAAAAAATATAACACTGCTAATGGACTAATACAACCGGTCTCTATGAGTCGATGGGTTGGGTCTTCACCTGAAACTAATGCACAATCATGTAAGTTAACAAACATAATTATCTATTGCTTTGCAAACTTAAAAAAAAAGAAAAAAGATTGAACTGCGAGCAAGAGAATTATACTGCCAAAGTAAACTAAACTGGAACTACACTAATAAGTAGGTAGCTTTAATCTTTAGTCCAATGTTGAGCAGACCAAGTGCAGCATGAATTGTGTATAGGTGAAAAATCAAGTGTACTCAAAGGATATGCTAGAAGTGAGAGTAGGCATGTGAGCTATGAAGTCAAACTTTATTTTGATTACTTCTCTTAGTGTCAGGCCAATAGAAGTGTTAATTGGAAAATTGCATAACCTACAAGAGGAGCAAATGCACACCATTGGACTTGAAACACCTAGCTTATACATACGCATGCACTCTTTTGTTCCAACCTAAGGGGGGCACCTGCTCCCCTTATCACACATGAAACATTAATACATTTCTTACAGAGTTAATTACACAGTTTATGTTATCAAATAATCTTAAGATTGATTTCTACACAAGCAATTCAGTATAAAACATTGGAGCCGGATGAAGGAACATGAAAACCCTACAGCATTCAAATTAAGTTCACAGGTCAATCTTTTGATCAAATAAAACTTTTAAGAAGATATCCTCTTAAAAGTTTTCCTCAAGAAGAGATATAACCTTTACACGATTAAATAAATTTGCACTTTTTTTTGCCGCTAGTGTGATCGAATCATTCAATTCACTAATAAAGCTGCAGTGCGTTGGCAGAAAGAGACAATTTAGCAATTAAGGAAAACCTAGGCAGCTGAAAGAAATCAGCAATAGTACATAATTCACCAAAAGAAACAGAATTTCTTACCAGTGTCGCTGACGAAGGGAGTGGAGACCAAGCTTATCGGTAATTTCAGCAGCATTCATTGCATTTGGCAGATCCTGTTTGTTTGCAAACACCAGCAAGACAGCATCCCGCAACTCATCCTACAAACAGCAATAAAATGTCAGCTGCAATAATTTTTATGTCAATTATAAAGAGATTTCATAAAATGAGAAATGGACATTTAGTTAATGGAAAAAATAAAAAGAAGACATGGTGAATATGCTAACCTGCTAAGCTAGATTAAAATAAATAAGACAAGTATCAAAATAACAAAGAATTAGTTGCAAACTACTAAACTTTTTCAGAGACAGTCGGTCTAGCTGAACAAATAACGTTTACAGTTTAAATATTGAAAAAACGGGTTTAGTATACTTGTGATTATATTCATATATTTATATAAGTAGTAATTTTGTTGAAAACAGTTCCGAACGAAAACATCGGACTATATAGTTGAAACTCCTAGATATCTAACTGAAAATGTCTTGAAAATTTTGGGAGTAAAATATGACGACAAACGAGAAATTTGTAGTAAATAAAAGACTCACCTCGTTTAGCATCCTATGGAGTTCGTCTCTTGCCTCAATAACACGGTCCCTGTCATTGCTGTCAACAACAAAGATAAGACCCTGGGTGTTCTGAAAGTAGTGCCTCCACAAAGGTCTAATCTGTGGTTAGATAAATAAGATCAGTCAGTCAACATAGAGAATTTACAATTCCTTTGCTCATCACTCATGGCTCAATATAAAGCAATTATCCAGTCACCTATCCAAAGAGTAATATTATCCTTTACCAGGTGGACTGGACAAAACTGAAGACTGGTCACAGTTAAACCACCATTTACTAGGTATGATGTAGTTAATGGTTTCCACAAGGGTACAATAAATCTGTGAAATAATTACCTTATCCTGACCCCCGACGTCCCACACAGTGAAGCTGATGTTCTTGTACTCAACAGTTTCCACATTGAATCCTGCAATCAAACACAAAATACCCTCTCTTAACAATAATATCACGACTTCATAAGCATATTACATATACAGTTGAACTAAACTTGATTTAGACAACAAGAAAACAAACATTAGTTTTCCAATAATAGGAAACATATAGCTTAATTGCAAATTAAGTTTTGCACAAATACACCTCTCCAAATTACATAGAGCAGAAGAGGAAATATGCAAAAAAGTTCCAGATCTCCATTTGCACAGAAGTGCATTCTACATGCAAGCGTCTGGAAAAATAGTCAGGTGGAGGCAAACAAATGCCTTCTTACAAAAGAGAAAATAAGAAAGGCTTAAAAACTAGTCCTTATACCACTATATAATATAAGAACATTCCACTTGCAATTAATATACAGCTTACCCTCGAGATGACAAGCATTGTCTTCCCATGCTTCTATGAATAATCAAGTTGTTTGGATGCTTCTTGATAATGTTTCAAGCGGTTGCATGATGAGCAGTTCTTCAATAATATAACAATTGGCGCCATACGATGCATGAAAGCCTCCAAATGAGTTCATTTTTGTATGCATGCGTCTTACGAAATAAGCAACATGATGAATTGTGCGGATCGTCTTGATAGAGTCCCACCGTGTGTACAAGTACAACCACTCTATATGAGGAAACTTTTCTCCTCCACGTATGAGGTTCCCTTTCCTCAATGAAAAAAACTTCATTGTTCAAAGCTACAGGAACATAACCTAGAAATTCCAGAAAGGCTATGATGCTATGTGCACTGAAATTGTCACTCCGTTGCTCACTCTAGTTCGTGTGCTCCACCAAAGGATATATATAGGGAATGGTCGGAGCTCCTGCTAAAAGATAGGAGAGCAAAAGGCTCTCCTTTATCATGGAGACATCCTATGCCCATCTGAACCATTCATTTTGTTAGAAATGCTTAAACTAATCAGTGAATGCAGAATCAAATCTTTTGAAATTTGTTTTCCCTTACAACTAAAATGTTACAAAATTGTATCATTAAAATATCTATATTTTCATAATTATATGATGCAAGGCAAACAAGTTCAAATGACTCGATCTCACATGATTAGACAATGTTAAGTATTTAAAACAAGATGTATTTAGAACAAGATGAATGGTTCAGATCATTTAAATGACGAGCTCACTTAACTTAGGAAGAGCTCCAACCTCTCTTGAAGACCTCCCTCTAATATATATATATATATATATATATATATATATATATATATATATATATATATAGGGTAAAAGGGATATGAGCAACTTGCTCATTTAGTAAATGAGCAATTGATTATGTGGCATGCATGTGATACATTGGACAACTAACCCTTTTAAGAATTTTCCAATCACATGCATGCCACATCATCAATTGCTTATTTACTAAATGAGCAAGTTGCTCATACCCCTTTTTCCCATATATATATATATATATATGGGGGGTGATCAGGTGCGAACCATTCGCACTTGATCATGTGCTAACTCGTGCGCGCAGTCTTTGATCATGATCATGATCGGATGATCAATCCGATCATGATCATGATCAACAACTGCAAGGCTAGTTTGCATATATATATATATATATATATATATATATAGGGCTATCTTCCATTGCAAATGCAAATGTCGTGCGAACCACTTAACCCGTCATCCACAATAACGGGTTAAGGCAAAACACATAACCCGTCATCACCAATGACGGGTTATGTGTTTTGCCTTAACCCGTCATTGTGGATGACGGGTTAAGTGGTTCGCACGTTCGCAACTGCTACAGTAGCGTTTGCAACGGAAGAAGCCTCATATATATATATATATATATAGAGAGAGAGAGAGAGAGAAATCTTCGGTTGCACACTACTTTGGTGAGCACTTCGTGAGCACTCACGAACTAGAGACCCTATGAAAAATCCGAACCGCTCATATCGTTCTATATGCCTTAGATAGCCTAACAATAAAAAATCAAGTAATTTAAAGTTCATTTGCCCATGATTTACATCATCACAAAATTGTATGGCTGAAAATTCTAACAGCTTGATGGATGGGCAAATGAACTTCAAATTACTTGATTTTTTATTGTTAGGCTATCTAAGGCGTATAGAACAATATGAGCAGTTCGGATTTTTCATAGGGTCTCTAGTTCGTGAGTGCTCACGGAGTGCTCACCAAAAGTAGTGTGCAACCGAAGGGGACTCTATATATATATATATATATATATATATATTAGTCTTCGGTTACGAAAGGGGGTTGATGCGAACTGCGTGCAAACAAACTGTTGCTGCTATCCCCAATAGCTGCAGGCTGATGCCGCTATTCGGAATAGCGACATCATTTGCACTGTTGCCATTATTGGGGATAATGGCAACAGTGTGTTCGCACCAACCCCCGTTCACAACCAAAGACTCCCCTATTATATATACACTGGGTTTGCTCGTGGGCACGTGCCTATGGCACGTCTTCGGAACGATGTAGCATATGAAAAGCCTTGTAAACAGAAATATAAATGCAGTTCTGTTTGACTAACAAACCACATAGGTATCAACATTTATATGCAATACCACCGGGCTATACACTCCACGATAAGTTATAAAAAACAAGAAAATGTCGTAAAATAATCACATACGTATCTCTATATTATTTTTTTTATCATAAAGATAGAGTCATCAAGGCTCCAGCCAACACATCTATATAGAACTAACAACATATATAATTATAACAAAGAATACAGTTATAGATACAAAAAAGGGTTACATGCCGATAGAACTAACAACAGAGACCTTAACATTAGCCCCAACTCCCCAAAATAAGTACATAGAGTGATTCACACAAAATACATAACCCCAACCATCAGACAATCCACCAGTAAAGTATTGTCCAATACATCATGGAGGTAAAAATATTTGACGATTAACTTTGGTGTTCTCAGTGTGTTCAACTATCAGATATTAATATACATTCTGAGATGTACACTATAATAATGTTCAAGTATAATACTGAATACATTTACTTTCCAACCGTTCGGATGCATGAATCTGAAACTTGCATCATGGAGTTTAGGTAGCTTAAGTTTGAATAGTAAGACAACAGTTAATTGTAAATAAAAGTCCATGTTTTCATTAGCATATGTTGAAAAATAATTATAAATGGGGGTGTAAAATCCAACTTATTAGAACTTTGAGGGTGCAAAATGATGAAATTTAACTATTGAGGAGATATTTGTTATTTTGGTGTAACTTTAGAGGATGAAATTTACCCAAGTGAATTTAGATGTATATATATATACTAGTATCTTGCACGTGCGATGCACGTCTTAATAAATAAGTCGGAGTTGTTTGTGCGATGCACATTTTAATACACCATGTGATACACATAAGTTAAAATTGTCCTTGCGATGCATGTTTTAATAAATTTATATATTTTAAAGTAAATAAAGAATATAATGGGAAAGTCGAAGTTGCACGTTTGATGCACGAGTTTGTTTTGTTACAAATGAGGTTTGTTTGGAGTTGTACACGTGATATACGCTAAGTTAAAATCCCCAATTACGCCCGATTATTCACAAATTAATCGCTAATATGAGGCTAAGCAATTATTTTTTTAAATATTTATAATATTTCAATAGTTAGCGATTTAATCGGGTATATAATCAACCGATTAGTGGTTAATCGGCCGAATTTAAGTGGTCGATTAACCGATTAAATCTCCTCTAATTTTCATGCTTGTTTGCATTATTTGGACTCAATCCAGCCCAAACTCAAATCCAAATCCAAAATTCAAATCCCTTCTGGTCCTCGCGCAAACCCAAACTCGATATGTTGTCGCTCTCTTCTTCTTCCTCGTGCAAACCCAAACTCAAACTAATTATCTTCAAACCTAAACCCAAACCGATACTCTTCTTTTTCCTCGAGCAAACCCAGACCTGCCCAGTCGTTGCTCCCCCTTGCAGTCGCATACTTAACCGGCCCGCATATGCTGCACCTCCTCTTGCTGCTCGCGCTGCTTTTCCTCCCCTATTGTTTTTGTTTGATGGAACCGACTAGCAAACATGACCCAACCCACATCCATAATCCAAACTCAGCTCAAACCAAGTACTCTCTTCTTTTTCTCTATAACTATATATTCCTATTTGATAATTTCATAATAGTTTTATGTTAGAATTTATAATTGCTACATAATGAGGATCTATCTTTTTTAATTTTATATATATATATATATATATATATATAACGACTTTTCTAATTTAATCCCCCGATTATTTTTCGATTAACCGATTAATCATTAATCGCTCCTAGACCGATTAGTTCTAAAAACCGATTTTAATTGCCTAGTATACACGTAAGTTGGAGTTGTCCGTGCAATGAACGTTTTAATAAATATAAATTTTTAAAGTAAATAAAGAATATAATGAGAGAGTTGGAGTTGCACGTGCAATGCACGTGTTTGTTTTGTTACAAATGGGGTTTGCATGATGCCGCTATTCGGAATAGCGGCATCATTTGCACTGTTGCCATTATTGGGGATAACGGCAATAGTGCGTTCGCACCAACCACCGTTCACAACCGAAGACTCCCCTATTATATATATATATACTAGGTTTGCTCGTGGGGACGTGCCTATGGCACGTCTTTGAAACGATGTAGCATATGAAAAGCCTTGTAAACAGTAATATAAATGCAGTTCTGTTTGACTAACAAACCACATAGGTATCAACATTTATATGCAATACCACAGGGCTATACACTCCACGATAAGTTATAAAAAACAATTAGAATGTCGTAAAACAATCACATACGTATCTCTAAATTCTTTTTTTTATCATACGAATAGAGTCATCAAGGCTCCAGCCAACACATCTATATAGAATAACAACATATATAATTAAAACAAAGAATATAGTTATAGATACAAAAAAGGGCCACATGCCGATAGAACTAACAACAGAGGCAGCAACATTAGCCCCAACTCCCCAAAATAAGTACATAGAGTGATTCACACAAAATACATAAGCCCAACCATCAGACAATCCACCAGTAAAGTATTGTCCAACACATCAAGGAGGTAAAAATATTTGACGATTAACTTTGGTGTTCTTAGTGTATTCAACTATTAGATATTAATATACTTTTTGAGATGTACACTATAATAATGTTCAAGTATAATACTAAATACATTTACTTTCCAACCGTTTGGATGCATGAATCTGGAACTTACATCATGGAGTTTAGATAGCTTAAGTTTGAATAGTAAGACTACAGTTAATTGTAAATAAAAGTCCACGTTTTCATTAGCATATGTTGAAAAATAATTATAAATGGGGGTGTAAAATCTAACTTCTTAGAACTTTGAAGGTGCAAAATGATGAAATTTAACTTTTGAGGAGATATTTGTTATTTCTAGTGTAACTTTAGGATGAAATTTACCCAAGTAAATATCAACATGAGCAATCAAAAGAAGCATAAAAGTTCTTTATTCAAATATTCCATTGCATTTGAAATCAATCAGGAAACTCGGTGAAATTTTCTGCATGAGAAATCGAAAAAAAGAATAAAAATCTGAAATATCAGGAAATTTACAAACCTGAAATATGAAAATCTAAATTTCTTGGTAGAGAGAACAATCTGAAAATGTGAATAGAGGAGAGAGGTAATAATAAAGTGATGAAGATTTTAGTTTTGGGGGAAAAATATCTTTTGGGATGGTGAATCTGAGCCATTAGCTTTATTTTAATTGAAGGAGAGCCACTTGATAGTTTTTTTCTTCAAATTGCCTTGTGATTTATTATATATATATATATATATATATATATATATATATATATATATATAGGGGAGTAATAATGTGAGAACTAGTTTTCACGATAAGCTTCATGAGAACTTTTTACATAGTCATCACATGGATGGTTCGAGCAGTTCACATTGTTTAGAATGACTAAATTAGTCTAAATATGTAAAATCAAGTCATTTGAAATTCATTTGACAATACATCATGTCATTATAAAAAACGACTATACTTAGTCATCCAATTTGTAACACTTTAATGCATGGATAAACAAATACAAATAACTTGATTTCTCATTTGTATAGTAATTTAGATGTGTAGATCAAAATGAACGATTTGGATTTTTTAATTAATTTCCTGAAAAAAAGTTCGCACGAAGAACCCAGTGCGCAATCGAAGCCCCCCCTTATACACACACACACACACACACATTAGTATTTTGCACGTGCGATGCACGTCTTAATAAATAAGTCGGAGTTGTTCGTGCGAAGCACATTTTAATACACATATTAAGTGCTATACACGTAAGTTAAAATTGTCCTTGCGATGCATGTTTTAATAAATTTATATATTTTAAAGTAAATAAAGAATATAATGGGAGAGTTGAAGTTGCACGTGCGATGCACGGGTTTGTTTTATTACAAATGAGGTTTGTTTGGAGTTGTACACGTGATATACGCTAAGAAGTTAAAATCCCCAATTAAGCCTGATTATTCCCAGATTAATCGCTAATCGGAGACTAAGCAATTATTTTTTAAAATACTTATAACATTTCAATAGTTAGCGATTTAATCGGGTATAATCGACCGATTAGTGGTTAATCGACCGATTTTAATTGGTCGATTAACCGATTAAATCTTTTCCTCTAATTTTCATGCTTGTTTGCATTATTTGGGCTCAATCCGGCCCAAACTCAAATTCAAATCCAAAATTCAAACCCCTTCTGGTCCTCGCACAAACCCAAACTCGATATGTCGTCGCTCTCTTCTTCTTCCTCGTGCAAACTCAAACCCAAATTGATTATCTTCAAACCTAAACACAAACCGATACTCTTCTTTTTCATCGTGCAAACCCAAACCTGCCCGGCCGTCGTTCCCCCTTACCAGTCACATACTTGACCCGGCCCGCATCTGCTGCACCTCCTCCTCTTGCTGCTCGCGCTACTTTTCCTCCCCTATTATTTTTATTTGATGGAACCGGCTAAGCAAACCTGACCCAATCCACATGCAGAATCCAAACTCAGCTCAAACCAAGTACTCTCTTCTTTTTCTCTATAACTATATATTCCTATTTGATAACCTCATAATAGCTTTATGTTAGAATTTATGATTGCTACATAATGAGGATATATCTTTTTTAATTTTATATATATATATATATATATATATATATATATATATAACGATTTTTCCGACTTAATCCCTAATTATTTTCGATTAACCGATTAATCACTAATCGCTCCTAGACCGATTAGTTCCAAAACCGATTTTAATTGCCTAGGATACACGTAAGTTGGAGTTGTCCGTGCGATGAACGTTTTAATAAATATATATTTTTAAAGAAAATAAAGAATATAATGAGAAAGTTAGAGTTGCACGTGCGATGCACGGGTTTGTTTTGTTACAAATGGGGTTTGTTTGATGACAAACTCTCCCATTAAAATAGTAAAGATAATTTTTTAAAGTAAATAAATAATATAATGGGAGAGTTGGAATTGCACGTGCGATGCACGACTTTGTTTTGTAACAAATGGAGTTGCACGTGCGATGCACAGCTTTGTTTTGTTACAAATGAGGTTTATTTGGTGAAAAATTCTTCCATTAAAATAGTAGATATACACACACACACTCTTTTTCTCTTTATCCAATTGTATGCTTCAGTTGATCCCGCCCAACTTTTTAAGTATCAGCATGGATCGACCAATATGACTCGGCTATATCATGTCGATCACAATTGACCCCCAATTATGCATAGGTCTATCAGATCCCAATTATAGAAAATGATGCATATCTTAAGAGCATCCACAACGGTTTCTCATTGTCATTTTTGCCATTTTTTCGCAAAATGAGATCCACATTGGTTTGCTATTTTGCCATATTTTGAGAAACTTGCAACAGTTGCTTCTCATATTTGCAAAACTTTTGTGAATTCTCAAAATATAAGAGATGGAACATATTGTTCCGTCCCTATTATATATTTTGTTAATAGGATATATATATATATATATATAGAGAGAGAGAGAGAGAGGAATCAGATAGAACATGTTCCGTCCCAAAAAAAATGCATCCCGTCCCAAAAAAAATGCTTCAGACGGGACATGTTGTCTTGTTTCTCGAAGAAATGTCGCTTTCAAGCCCTTTAATCACTTGGTTTATCCCTTTAATCACTAGGTTTATCCCTAATCACTTGGTTTAGTATTAATTAATTAATTTACTAATGCTAGTTTAATGACTGTATATGGTTTTAATTGTAAAAAAGTTACATAAAAAACATCTCAGAGGGAACAATATGTTCCGTCCGATAAACATTTTTTTATTATTTTTCTAAATTATGGTAAATGACCACTGCAACAAAAGATATTTTGTCATTTCTCATTTTGCCATTTTGCTATATTATAGCAATGACAATCGTGGATGCTCTAATTAACTCCTATTCCTGTCATTGTCGTCGCATAATAAAATAGCATAATCAACATAAACAACAGAAATCACTTAAATCTAAAAGAAGACAACGTGAATCACTCCGAAATTAGACGAACATGAAACCCTAAAAACTAAAAACAAACTGAGATCATGTAAAGTTAATGAAAGAAAGAAAGCTGACCGATGGTAGGGATGGTGGTGACGATCTCGCCAAGCTTGAGCTTGTAGAGGATGGTGGTTTTACCGGCCGCATCCAGACCCACCATCAGAATCCTCATCTCCCTCTTCGCGAACAAACGGCTGAACAGCTTTCCAAACGACAACCCCATCCCTTTACTCTCTTTTTTATTTGATTTTTCTGCTGCTTTGAGAAAGGAAGAAATCAGAGATCTAGATTTCAAAGTTTAAGATCTGAGATCTAGGAATTGATCGAAAGATCTGATCTGATGTGATCTAAAATTTGATCTACCTGTGATTGAAAGGAAGGGTTCTTCTTCTTTGAAAGTGAATGAATGAAGGAACGAATTGAAATGAAAGAGAAATTGAGTTTCTCTCTCCCTCTGCGTTTTGTGTGGCAGGCAGAGATATGTATGTATAAAGATATATGGAGAGAGAGAGCGCGCTTGCTTGCTTGCGTTAAGTTTACGCGCACGCGAGATGCGAGTGCTGCTAGTCCCTAATTAAGAGGTCAATTGCGATTTGCGCGTGACAGCTAGGCCCGGCCCAGGAGCGGTCTGACTTTTTCGGTACTGACCCACTTTTTTGAGAATATTGACCAACCGACCCACTTTCGAAAATCTATATAATAAAACACAAAGAAAGCTATCAAGTAGCTTTCCTTCAATTCCTCAAAATTAAAGATCCGGATCTAACCTCACAAAACACATTTTTCTCTTCAAAAGTTTTTTCCGAAAACTCAAATTCAAATTCCCCAAAATAACTCCTTTATTTATTTAATTCTCTCTCTCTCTCACTCTCTCTCTCTCTCTCTATATATATATATATATACTTATGGATGGACTTTATATCTCAATTTATAATTATTTTTCAACATATACTAATGAAAACATGGACTTTTATTTACAACTAATTATTGTTATACTATTCAAACTTAAGCTATATAATTGTTGATTTACTGTTTACAAGGCTTTTCATATACTGTATCATTCTGAAGACGTGCCATAGGCGCCTACGGGAAAATCTAGTATTTACCTAACATACCTAGTTTGAGACCGTTTAGCATAAAATGTTATTGGCAATAATAATACCTATTATTTTGATATCGTTGTTGCCAATAGCGGCACCCAAAAAAAAATATTTCCGTTGCCGCTATTGGAAATAACGGCATCAATACATATCGCATTCACTTAGGAGTTCTATGATTTGAACAAAAAATTGTAAGTAAAAATCTCTTATAATTGATGTCTTTATTCCTAGTAACGGCATAATTAGCCTGATGCCGCAATTGGCAATAACGGCATCAGTAATCAGTACAATCCACAACATACTCCAAATTTCGTGCACGTGTGTCGACTTCAAACCCGTTTTCGACCTTGTTGCAGCCAGTATCTCTCAAAACTCAAAACATAAAAGTTGTAGATCTTTGTCTTGGTGATCCATAGCATTTTGAATCATCTCAATCGAAATTCGGATGATGAAGTTATGCCCAGATTACGTAGCGATGTCGAAACTGTCCAGAAATTTGGAGTACACTGTAGATTATACTGAGTTCGTTATTGTAATAGTGGCATCAAGCTAATTATGTCGTTATTGGAAATAGCGACATCAGTTATAAGCGATTTTCACTTACAATTTTTTCCTGGACAGTTTCGACATTGCTATGTAATATGAGCATAATTTTTCGAACTCCGATTGAAATGATTCAAAATTCTATGGAACGTCAAGAAAAAGATCTACAACTTTATATTTTGAATTTTGAGATATACTATATCGGGGTCGAAATCAGACTTAAAGTTAATGCACCAGTACACTGTGGATTGTACTAATGTCGTTATTGTCAATAGCGGCATCAGGCTAATTATGTCATTATTGGGAATAGCAGCATCAATTATAAGCGATTTTCACTTACAATTTTTTTCTCAAGTCATATAAGAGAACTCCCAATAGCAGCAACAAATTTTTTTTATACAGGTGCCGCTATTGACAACAATGGCATCAAAATTAAAAATGCAATTGTTACCAATAGCAGTTTATGCTGACATGTCCAAAACTGGATCAGTTGGGTAAATATTTTTGAAAGTGGGTTAGTTTGGTCAATAATTTTAAAAAGTGGGTCAGTACGGAAAACAATTCGAGCGGACTAGGATGTTAAGTTAACTTAAGCCGGAAGTGGGAGAGGGAGAGGGAGGGGAGGGCGGTTCTACCATGATTCTCCTTCTAGTCATATCATATGCAGACATTATCGAATTTTTTGCTGTAATAGGCTACATTTAAAAAATATTTGCAATTATGGGCTAGTTTCGAAACTATTAGCGCTCGTGGACTACTTGGTGCCACGTCAGCAGCGACCGCTATTCTCATTAGCGGCATGTTTCTTTTAGAGGCGCTAATGAGAATAGCGACCTCTTTTTTTAAAAAAAATGTAATTTTTTGTTTACTGTCGCTATTCCTATTAGTGACCAAAGTATATATGAAGTTGCTGATAGGATTAGTGACCTTCAATGAACTTTATTCCAACACTTAGAAAAATCTAGATAGCTTTTGCTCTCTGAAAAAACAATAATCAATTTATTTTTGAAACTGAGGTCGTTATTCGGAATAGCGTCTTTAGCTGTACAAATGTCGCTATTCGGATAGAGACCTTAATTGTACTAAGGTCATTATTCCGAATAGAGGCTTTAGTTGTGTGACTATTTTGCAAATATTAAAAAGAACAAGGAGATTGAGTTTCCTATTGAGGTCGCTACTGCAAATATTGACCGAAGTATACTAAGGTCTCTATTCCCAATAACGACCTTAGTTGGGTAATTATTTTGTAAATCTTATAAAGAGCGAGGAAATTTAGTATTCTACTGAGGCCGTTCTTCGAACTAGCGACCTCAGTTTTTTTATAATAAAAAAATCCAAGAGAGCAAAAGCTCTCTAGAAATCGCTAAGTGTCTTAATACATTCATTTGAGGTAGCTAATCCCATTAGCGATGTCACGCCCCAGTTCCCAAAATACGGAAATACGGGCACGGAACTAAGGCCCCAGCGAATGATATATGTGTAAACCATTCATAATCTATAACAGCCAACTCAATAATATAAGATATAATCACAACCACGCATGAATAAGTAATCACACAAACAATGAATTAACTTCAGTAATGCATGAAATAAATCCACAAAATAATATCCAACTTCTGGAATAAACTTCTGGCCAAAAACGTCCAAAAATACAATGCATGAAATTAACAATAGCAACTAGGAAAGCATAATGACAAGATAATAAATGCAGGCAAAGAAAATCTGGCTTCATCATCTAGAATATTTGTTCACCAAGTCCTTCTGTCAGTTCATCTCCTGTACTGCAATCTCAACATCTAGAGTTTGGTGGGGATGTCCATTAAAGTAAGGTACGGATGGTAAGTAACAACAAGCAGTGAACAATAAAACATAATATAACAAGGAACAAGGTTCAATACAAGAGAACAAGAACTAGTACTTCAAACACAGAGCAAACATGACTGGGTAAGATGCAAGTGGCAACTAAAAACAAATATCAAGTATAATAAATCGGGAAAAGGTATCATGATTACAGGGACATGTCATATAACAGGAAACATGCAACTTATGACAGGAATTCATGTAACTTGTAAACATGAATCGTGTAACTTGTCAACATGAACCATATAACTCGAATCATGTAACTTGTAAACGGAAGTCATGCATGTGCTTAGTGTTAATCTTATGTCTAGCATTCTTTCACAAATTTTAACTAATGCATGTAATCTTGCGTCCCATACCACAGGTACGGGTGCATACAAGGTTATTAATGTTTAGACACTAATGGTGAATTCTATAGGATTATGTACTCGGGTCTTGTAATGTCAATAACATTAATCATATCATGTAATCATGTGATCAAGTAATGAGTTCTAGAGATAACCCCCGCAGGATCTAAAGGTCCCCCCCGTCAACCCACGACGTGGTGCTTAGTTCTATGTGGCACTTAGTTTCATATAACTTGTAAACATGTATCATGTAACAACAAGCCTGTAGTCACGTAATGGGCTCTACAGGTAACCCCCGCAGGATCTAAATGTGGCACCCGTCAATCCATGATGCGGCACTTAGTTCTATATAACTTGTAAACATTTATCATCATCACGGGAAACACGGATCCTCTTCCAGTACACTCTCTTACATCGTCTACTACTAGGTCTTACCCTTATTATCCCGGCTTGTTATATTTTTACTACAATTAATAATGAAATGCAATCATTAGAGACGGTCTCAAGATAGGAAAGGATGTGCAATGCATGTTATAGAGTTCAATTTATTAAATGCAAGAAACAAATATACTTATATTTAAATCCATGAAGATACAGATTCTGGGCAACAGTACACTACTGCACTAAAAACCACTTTTCCGCTACTACAGGATAGAGAATTCAGTTCCGTCAGGAGTTCCAGAAAATAGGATCCTTGCCGGTTCCAATGCATATTCGTACGACATATTATAATCACAGCAACTATGTGCATAATCTCATTCTCTACTGATTTCGTGTTCAAGCAGCATGACAAGGTCAAACACTTATATATAAAAGTTGACAGTAAATCTATTTAGAATTCTTACAAAATTTATAAATTTACTCCTAACCATGCCCGGTAACATCCTAGTTAATCTCAGGTCTTAACGGTATTATTAACACATTATTTTAGTCACTTAATCTTGACGATGCACTCCTAAAAATGATCAGGAATTAGAAATTTTATAGTACTATAAAATGTATATCTTGCAATCTACACATCGGATTCCAGCTCCGTCAATTGTTATGGATTCTAGACACATGAGGCTACAACTTTCATTGAGTAATTTCTAAATAGTATTATTTGCAACAGGGTCGAAATCTCACTCCAAGCTGGAGTAAACAACAGGACAACAGTTGTAACGCCCCGAATTCCAAACATAGGCAATTCGTAGCAAATACAGGATCTTTTACTTCAACTTCGTACAAAATTATAGGGAATTTAAAACTTTTTATTTACATTAATGTTCTTTACAACAGCACAGCAGAATTAAATGAATTCAATACAATTTATGATATTGAAAATTCTTCAATCTTTTAACAACTCATCACAATGACTTCAGGTCAATGCCAAGTCCACTCCTGCAACTAGGAAACTGTGGGCATGTCATTTGCATACAACTGATGCAATGTTATAATACAATGATTCTTTAATTAACAAACACAAACTTGAATGCAAACAGGAAAATGACTATCCTAGTCATGTCAGTGTATGATATGACTTTATGCCTAATGCAGACATTACACTACGATGATACTAATGCATACTTGTTCAGATTCTATGCATCTCATACTACATAGGTCCGAGGGAAAAACCTTATCGTACTCTTCATTATAGGGTTCAATCCCTCGTTATGAAAATTCTACTACGGTAACAAAAGCAAGGTTTAGACATTCCACGAGTACGGATTCCAGTCCCGGGAATCCACCGTTAGACTATACAAAATCATCGTCGTGCGAATATCCCATAAGTGCCGCTCTAGCCCCGGTATATATATATTAGAGATCTGCCTCCTATGCGCCCGACTATTCATGATCCCGGAATCCACCGTCCAATCAACCGGATTTAATTGATGCTTGTCTCACTCCGCAAGCAACCACAGTCCCAGAATCCACCGTCCGACTGGGTCTATAGTCCAGGAATCCACCGTCATACTATATAGAAGTGCCCCACTTACGTTTGCCCAAGTTTCATCACATCTTCTTCTAGTGCATATCCTTAAATTTAAACATGAATTATACTACCACCTAGAGCTAGCTCACTCTCCTACCGGTTTTAAACAATATACCGAGAACGATGGCCCATATTGGCAACTTTTCAAATTTCAATTATCACTTTCATCACTTTGCCAGTACTCTAGGTCTCACTTAGCCTCTAGTATCAACACAATTCATGTTCATATCATGCATGGGTCATCCATACCCTCCGTATTCACATTTTGAAATTTCATTCATTCACATATTCAATTATTCCCTTATTCACACAACTCAGTTATTTGTATAACTAGTTTCATAGTCTTATTCAACCATTTTAAATCAACATTCTCTATGTAAAAATAGATGGTTTATTCACCCCCTTCTAATAGGATTCTCAATGAAGTTGTAATTACATTCAATAGGTTCTTTTTCTAAACAATATAATATTCAACTTCTAATGTATTATTTAACACACTCAAATTAACTCTAGATCGAGTTTAATCCAAATGATATAATTTTTAGAATACCTCTAGTCAAAACAATAAAACTTTTCTTCTTGATTAAAATATAAATTAGTATTTATTTAGTCCCAAAACTCAATTTTTTTTTATATTCAACTCAATCCCAAATTTTCTCCTTGATTCACATTTTAGTTCCCATGATATAACTCTAGTTCAAAAATAAGATATCTTTCATTCAAATCAATTGTGATTTATTTTATCCCAAAATATCTCAACTTTATATTTACTCATTTCAAAATTTTTCCCTAAATCCATATTTTTAAATCTCTTAATAAACCCAAGGATTAATTGTAGCGCCCCGAATTTCCAATATAATATCTCAGAAATACGTGGCACAATTTTCAGCATCTACCTCAATGTAATAGTAAACATAGCCAAAATACAGATAAATTTTTCAACTCTTATTATATCAATTCTTTACAAAGCACAGCGAAAAATTAAACACCTTAAATTACAAATTCTTTCTTTTACAACACATTCTTTTACAATGTACATAAGCAACAACATCATTTTAGCACATGCATCCAAATCCCAATGCTAAAGGTACCTACCTGTAAAACATGAGGCTAAAGATAACCTTAACCCCCAAAACTACAGGGGTCAGCCATAACGGTGTGAGTGACATCAAAAGAAATACACTATAAATAAAATATAAAGGATAAAGTCATAAACAACATGTATCAACAGTAAGAATAAATGAAAAATATATGAAATAATAATAAATAAAACATGAAAACATCAAGTGAAACTAGACTAAGTGTCAAGTGTAGAAAGACAGGAAACAACATATATAAAACTAAGTCAAGAAAACACCAATGCTATATGCTGACTCTCTAATGCATACTTGTCAGATTCTATGCATCCCACTCTGTATAGGTTAGGTGCAAGTCCTTAACATTCTCCACTTGATAGGGTTTAATCCCTCGTTATGCAACTAATCGTACTACGATGACTACTATGAGATCTAGATAGACTGTGAGTATTAGCCCATGCCTTGATAATTTCGGAGGTCAATCTCTATCCACAGATAATTTCGGAGACTAATTCACTCACACCTGGGAATCTTCAAAAATATCCCACACCACAAGCTATGGCGCCTCATCACATGAATACCCCATGAGTGTCGCATCGACCCTGATAATTTCAGAGACTATTTCACTCACACCGCAGGCCATACTGAGGTCCATAACCCATGTTCTCATTTTATCATATCACCATCTAGTTCCTGTCTTTATTTTTTAAGTTAATTAGTTGATTACGAATCTCCTAGAGTTTGGTGCACCGTACCGGACTTAACTCAACTGATCAACAACAATGCCTCAACTAACCAAATCACAAAATCTCAACTGATCAACAACAAGGCCTCAACTAACCAAATCACAAAATCTCAACCGCCGGTAATTAGGGTCCCACTTACCTTCTAGAGGTTCATAACTCAACCATGAACCCAAAACTTTCAATAACACACATAAATCCATCATCAAAACGTTTATATAAAGAAAACAACAAAATCCAAACCCATTTAATATACTCATAAAATTCCAGAATCTAAATAAAGTATTAATCCATTAAATAACAGAAACCATATTTTGAAATCATAGAATGATACAAAACTTCAATTCCTTTGAAAATCACATATAGCTCTCTTTATAAAGTCATAGGAAAGCAATTTAATTTTTATTATAAAAAAAAATATAACTCTCTGTAAAATATTATTATCTATAGTAAAAACTTCATCTAAAACAGTAGATCAATAATTCATAATATCGAAGAAATAAATCGTTCAAGCAGACAACAAAAACTCACAAAAACCCATCAGCCCGGCACTGACAGTCGACTGTCGAAGCCAATTGAAGAATGACCGATCGACTGTCCTGCAAAAATCCAAAACTCAAGAACTGACAGTCGACTGTCGACTTCAGCTCAAAACGAAGCGGTCGACTGTCAGTTCCAACACGTTGCAGTTTTAAAATTCTGTGCATGTTTTACTTATACATCTATATTTCTTTGTAAAATCTTAAATTTGCAAAAATAAAATCCTGAGATGGTTTAATATGACTTGTATAACATATAAGAGTTTATAAAACAATTCCAAATCTCATCAAATCCATAAAATAGTAGATTTTCACAAAATCTCTTTAAAACAGCCGATACGTATATGTATATGTGTGTGTGTGTGTGTGTGTGTGTGTGTGTGTGTGTGTGTGTTTATATAAGGGTTGAGCATCAGTTATAGCATCAAATTTACCAAATAGAAGTAGTATACTATCCCATTCAATCTCAGTATGAAAATAATCGAGATTTAATTTAAAACTTTACAAAACACACAAAACTCAGTTTCTTCACAATAGTGAAATAGAATGTATATATCTATAAGTGTAAGTGTATATTTGCATCAGTTTAAAGCATAGAAATCTCATCAATTAGAAGCCATATAGTGTTCAAAACTATCCCAATGCCATTAACTCAAAATACAACTCGGAAGCTCCAAAACCACAAAAAGTAAATCTTGGCTGAAACATGCACAAACCCAAACTCAAAATTCCTTCTTCTACTCAAACTTTATCTTTTTAATCTGATAACTTCTCTTACAGTTCATTATCCATATGTACAATCATTCACATTAGCATACTCATGAATAATAGGTGATTATAACATATAAACAATCAAATTTCACTTCTCTGAAAGCTTCAGTCAGAGCATATACATAGTCTACACAGTAAAGATCTACTTTTGTTCACTTTTATGCAATATCATCATAAAACTCATTATGATGAATCAAAACAGCAATGTATATGAAGGAAAACAACCTACTCGTGATTTTTATTAAGTTCTTTAACAATCTCAATTCAACAATTAGGGTTTTAATTCATCAAAAGCATAGTTTCATGGAAAGATCAATTTTTAGTTCATCCTTCCATCAAATTTCATTATATCAACATCCAATCCCTAACATGATTTCTAATAGATATATCATCACGTACAACATGCTTAGAACAATACAAGAACAAACATATGTCACTCACTTTATTGAAGAATCAACCGAAGATAATAAAGAGAATAAGAAAATCCTTCCTTTCGCAAGAAAACCAAGATCCTTGCCTCGAAACTCCAAGAAAATAATAATAAAGAAAACCCTTTGTGTAGTGCAGCAAAGAGACGGCTGCACTCTCTCTTTAATAGGCCGAAAATCAGTGGATTAGGGTTTTTGAAAAGATTTACAAAATATCCCTTTTGAATATATCTTTACATATATAAATCCTTATACTTGGAAATTTGATGAAACCAACTTAATTTAAATTTAAAAACAAAATAACTACTCTAATATCTGGCCAGCACTGTTTATAAAACCCAGAAAACAAAATTTGTACTTTTTGCCCTCTAAGTGGCAATTTTGTAAAAAGACTCTTCTTTATTAAAGCTTACAAAATAAACAAAATTTATTAGAACAAAAAGTGAAATCTTTAACTCTGAGTTAGCTAGGCATCATCTTCAGCCTAAAAATTCAAAAATCTGGAGTTTTCACTCCAAGTGGTAATTTTGCACAAAAGTCCCTCTTTTTGTAATATTTGCAAATAGGTCAAATAAATATCAAAAAAATCCAGAAAATTCACAAATAATGCTTACTAATAAATAATAGATTTGCCTCAAAATAACTTATGATTTTGAACTTCCCGAAAAAATATTTACATGTGTAAAAAGATAAATTTCCGAAAGTATTTATTAAATAACCAAAAAATCATATTAATTCATTTATTAATCTCAAAATCATTATTTTAAAATCTTGGGTATTACATTAATAAAGAGAGAAAAATATAAAAGAAAGTAACAAGTTTCCCCCACCCAGGCTCGAACCCACGTGCAACCAGAGGTGCCAAACCCCACACGCACGCGCTGACCAAGCAGTCCAACGCCATTTCTGATTATATCCCTATTAAAAACCTTTTATACTAACTCTCTGTTTCTCAATTATTTTTAATCTAATCATATAACTTCAAATTTTCTTCTTCTCTAATTATTTTCAGGATCATTGCTATACCCAACACCTTTAAAATTTCCAGAACGAAAAATCTCTCTAATTAATATATTTTAACTTGGAAATTATTCAAATCAATTTAGATAGTGCAATCTTTAACTATTACATTCTTGTTCCTCATCAATTCAAATTAGACTACAATTTGTTTTAAAATCATAAAATTAGCATGAATGCCCCACTAATTATTATAAGGTAGGAAAAATACCCATACTCCCCATCCACTTGCAAATCTACATTCAATTCTAACATAAATTACTCAATTTTGCAAATTGCTATGCATACTCAATTTCACTTATACAATTTAATTATGGTGTAGCGAAATCTAATACCAACATTCATAAGTTAACATACATGAGCAAACACACATGACATTAACACACAAGAAATCTTATGCAAAATTATTTTAGAAGTATGACAAATCAATTTCCATGTTATATCTTCATCTATTCATCTAGTCTATTTAATCTAGCATGCATTCATACTCAAATTAATTTACCAATCACATTCTAAATTACACAAAGCAATCATCTAACAATTTTATGCATCAAAATAACTAAATTAGAAATTAAAGAGGCATCCACCTTAAAAAGCGGATTTCTAGTAAATATGAACTCCTAAAGAAACCCCCAAGCTGCCTTGAAATTCGAGCCGAAAGAAAGAATAAAAAAATCCCCGGCAAGCAATTCGGTCAGCAAGGCAGGATGAACATTTTGTATTTGATTTTTGTTTGTTTTAGCCAATTAGAAGTATGATGGGGTGTTTTATAGGATTAATTAATTTTTGGGATATTTAATTAATTACCTACTAACTCAATTAACTACCCACTAACACACTAAATCAACTCACCCACTCTCTCAAGTACTCCCGGACAACAAATCCAAGGGGTGAGAAACACGTGCACATGCGCTTACATGTGTGCACACAATTTATTAAGAGTTTTATTTAAATTAAATGCATATGTTATAATGTGTAACATGTAATTAATAGAACTAGTTCAATTTAATTATAATTAGAGTTTTCTTGCACAAATAAAAATAACCACACACAACCTTCATAAATTTTATTTTGAAAGGGAATACAACCAACACGTGCACTGCAAACACGTGCATCGCACGTAAAAACAAATATTCAACTACAGAATAGATTTGATTAACCGGGAAATGTTTATAAGTAATCGAAATACAACATACTAAAAATACATTTCATTAATTTTATATATACAACAATATAATAAACACGTACATAGAAAACACATGCATCGCACGTATAAAAATATATTTGAGTCTAAAATAGGAGAAAAATGAATTTAAATTTATAAAATGAATTCGAACAATTTATAAAAATAGATAATTGAAATACGTAGAAATATTACATGTAACAGTGGAATATACGTAATCGTCGCGTGTATTAAAAATATGTGCAATGCACGTAAAGATACAAAGATTAAAATAAATGTTTAAGTTGGCTCAAAATAGGATAAAAATAAATTTTGAGATGACAGAAATATATGTAAGTAATCAAAATACAAAATATGCAGGATATTTCTATTAAAATACGTTACGAATATTTCTCGTAACAGTACAAAATACATGTGCATAATATCCGTGTGCAAAATTGTTACAACTCAATTTTGTGGGATATTACAGCAGTAAAATGTACTCCTTCACAACAATCATGATAATCCAATCATGATAATCAATGCATATATTCTTATAACCTGAAATGAACTAGCATTTACACTCATTAATTATGATAGATTCCTACTGTTAATATGAAAAAAACTATCATCACTACAGTATTAAATTTACGAATCTAGTTATAACATCATATACAACCGAAATGCATTCAAATCACTATTTCTTCTACATATACGTGTTTCTAGTTTATGTTTGTGTAGTGTATGCATGTGATGACGGACAACCTAGCTTAAAATTGAATCAGGGGTATGACACGAAAAGAAAGCTATTACTTGGTTTCGCCGATGAATCTGTAATAACTTCTTCGGAAAAGTAACAATCAATTGAGATACGATAAATGAAGTAAAGAGCGACTTGCGAAGATCAATAAACATTTCTTAAACGAGAACAATAAGTCAGTTCAAGAGAAATTTCCTTATATGAAGATTACGATGGAACGACGAAGAAAAGAGCGGCGACGACTCACGGACAGTGACACCAGCAAATGGCTGCAGCAACAGTAATAGCGACTGCAATAGACAGCAGCAAGCTGTGAGGTGGCTGTTGTTTAGTAGTGGGCTTGGGAGTTGGGTTGAGTGGAGCTTGGTGAGGGGGGGATGGCAGCAGCAACCAATGAGCAGCGGCAGAGGCTGATCGGGATGCTGTTGGGTGGAGACGATGAGGGCAGGAGGTGTTGTGGTGAGGTGGTCGCTGGTGGTGGGTGAAGGTTGTGGTCGCGAGTGCGCACTAGAGGAGGTCAGGCGGTGGAAGGAGCTTCAGGTGAGGGATGAGGGTGGTAGTCGGTGCCGCGCGCGGTGGCTGACGAGGCTTGGGATGAAGATGGTCGGATTTGGGTGTGCATGCATCGGGTTCGATGGGTAGTGGAGAGGCGATGGAGGACGAAGAGGCTGGCATCGATGTCGGGTGGAGTTGCTACAGTCGAGTGTGGCTCCAGATATTGGGTTTGGTGAAGAGGAAGAAACAGTCGGGGTGTAGAAGAGGATGAGAGATTTTGAGGGGATTAGTTAAGGAGAGATTAGTTAGTGGAGATTATGGGGGTTGATAATGGAGATTTTTGTGGAGATTATGGGGATTAATAATATGGTTAGTTAGGGATTAAGTAATGTGGGAAAAAGTTGGCGGCTGATATATTGGTGATTAGGGTTAATCATAGGGGATTAAGTAGTATGGGCTTTAAGATGGGCTTGGGTTAAACTATAGGATTGAAGAAGTTGGCTAAAATAAATGAATAGCAATATAGTAGTATATATTAATTACTTAAATCAAATAGTATACATAAAATTCATACTTCAATAAATTAAAAGAATAAGTGGAATTCCTGTGTTCAACAAGATAAACGGTTAGTCAAATGAGAGCATGAGGTTTCAAAACAATATCAAGATTTGTTCATAAATCAAGGTTACAAGAGGAGAAGAAATGAAATAGAAATGCAATAATAATAGAAAAATTCTGTATGATCAGAAACAGGGGCTACAATCCTACCCACCTTACAAAAAGAATTTCGTCATCGAATTTCATTCAAATGGGTCATAGGATACCCCGGGAACTGCCTACTCGAAGAGGTGAAGGATTTTCCTCTGGATTTGCTCCTCTAGTTCCCATGTCGACTCACCGGGTGAGTGAGGATTCCAAGAGACCCGGACAGGCTTGATGACTTTATTCATCAGTACTTTCTCTCGTCTGTCCAGGATAGAGACTTGTCGGATCTTGCATGATAGGTCTGGATGTAAAGACAACTCTGAGTAGTTGATCACATGGCTATCGTCCCTAATATACTTCTTGAGATGTGAGACATGGAATACATCGTGGACCCTCAATAATGCTGGTGGTAGCGCGAGCCTGTAGGCTACCTTGCCCACTCGTTCCATAATATCAAAGGGACCGATAAATTGAGGGCTTAGCTTATCCCCGCCTTCAAAGCGGATGACGCCTCTCCACGACGATACTTTGAGGAACACATAATCACCTGCCTCAAACTTTAAAGGCCTTCGATGAATATCTTCCCACTTCCTCTGCCTGTCCTGAGCTTCTTGTAAGTGCTTCCTGATCTGAGCCACTACATCAACTGTGTCACGCCCCGCTTCCCCCAAAAAGAATATGGAATATGGAAACGTGACTAAGCCCACCAAATGATTTGCATCATCCATAAGCTGTCAGGATCTTTACAGCATTTCACAAGAATAATCAGAGTCGGATGCAAGAAAAGTCAACCACGCATGCATATATGAATCAAAATACCAACAGAAATACTTGAAACAAAATATATTAATCTCAAATAAACCAAATCTGAACAAGTCAATAATCCTGGGTCACATTGCTCAAATACAAAATAAATCCAAGTACAAGATACATTATCCAAGTAGCAACAAGAAATAATAATAATAATGACAGGAAATATAAATAGCAAAACTTTAGCAGCTAGTATCTCATATCACCAACTCCATCAGGCAGCTGATCTCCATGATCTGCTATTTAATAAATTGCAGGAAGAGGAAAAAGAAAACAAACTCCCGTCAATGCAAGTTACGAGCCGCTTGTAGTGCAAGCACAAGTACATGGGAAAGATATATACAAATAGCATGGAATATGTATGATAACAAAATAGAACAACTAGCATGAATCATGAACAGAATCAAGTAACAATAGGTGTATATAACATGTAACAAGTACCAGGTATCATGCAAGCAGGTGAACATGTAACAGGTATCAAGTAGCATGTACAGGTGATCATGTATCAGGTAAACATGTAACAGGTATTCATGTATCAGGTATCAGGTATGTCAAGTTCTGTCATGTCAAGTCTTGTATTATTACTATCTAGGTAGCACTTCATGAGTCCATCCTTTTACCACATGGTTGCTACATTCAAACAAGTTTGCATTTAGATTTCGTAGTGGAGTCTATAGGGCCGTGTACTCAGGTATTAAGTAAACCGGCACAGGTACATGTATCATGTAATAGGTAATCATGCATCAGGTAGGACTAAGTCCCCTCCAAGTATAACCTCCCGTAGGAAGTATGTAGTGGGGTAACAGGTGGGAAACACGGGCCCCCTTCTGAGTACACCCTCTCATAAGGAAGCATGTAGTTAGGAATCAGATAACAGAATCATGCATGATCATATAACAGTTAACAGGTAACAGATAATCAGGTGGGAAACATGGACCTCCTTCCAAGTACACATTTCTATATTTTCTACTACTAGATCTTTCCCTTAACCCCGACTTGGTTATTTTATTATTATTATCAAAGATGCATGTATGTGTCACAAAATAGGGCAAGAATAATATGGCATGAACAAGTAACATGTACAGGATGAAGAATAAACAGGTATAGGTGAAAGATAACTCATAAAAGAATAGAACAACAAAAATTCTAGTTCAGGACAGCATTACAGTACTGCACTAAATCTTGAATTTCCGTTGCTACAAATATGCAAATCTGTATCCGTCGAAGAACTTGGAAAATAGACTTCCGACCGAATCCTGTAAACATATATAAGTCATATGATATTTCACAACAACAAGTCTCAAAAGATATTTGAATCCAGAAAACGTGTTCAACTAAAAATCAGGAGTTTGTATTCAAGAACAAGAAAACAGCATGAAAACTCATTAATTAAATCCACAAAAAATCTGGGGTATTCCGCTATATGTGTAGCATCAGAATATAAAGTTTCATAATTTTTCAATATAAATAGTTTAGTCAACAAAAACCAGAAAACATCAAGATGCAGTAGTTTTGTAAATTTGGAATTATAAACACTGCAGTACTAAAACAGTAATATCTCACAAAATACAAATCGAAATCCAAATCCATCAAAACAGTGATAAACTAGATACAGTAGGCTAACTTTCATATTCACAAATATTTTACAAACAGAAAGTAGAATTTGGTCGAAAATCAGGTTCTTTACTGAACAGTATGAAAATTCTTCATGTATAGTAATTGTTTGGAAACATAGAATGGTTGGTAAAAATCATCAAATAAATCTACAAAAATCAGGGTTAATCCCAATCAAGTCTAGTTGTATTGTGAAAAATATTGGATCAAAATAATACTTTTAACATCATGATAAAAATAAATTACTCTTCAAAATTCATAGAAAACAAAATCTGGAAATCTCTCTACACCTCTGTAGTAAAATAGACATAACTCACAACTCGTTAAACGAAATTGAGATCCGTCAGAAGGGTTGGAAAATAGACAGAATTCTCTACAGTTCATGTTCACAAATAATTTTAATATACTGAACTTAATAGGGTCTAAAATACCTATCAAAAGCAAGGTAACAGAAAATACAGAATTATTCTTCGAACATAAATTCATCTAGTTCATGTAAAACTCTTCCAAATCTACCCAAACATTAAATATAGTGTAATAGATGTCCAAACAACATGATATAGGATATTTTGCAAGTCCAGGATAAGTATAGCACGAATAACACATCAAGCACACGATATCACAAAATAACATGCATATATACATCCGAAAAGTGGTCATCCCTAGTTGTTTCATGTCATGTATGTCGTGAGGCAACTATGGTCGAATCAACACAATATAGAAAATATATAACAGAGTATTCACACATGAATTGTCTCTAGAACCCAACTGTACTACAGGCAGTATTAAGTACTTATATTACACAAAGAAAAGAATACAAGTTACTTGCCTTAAAGACGACAACGGGAACGGTGCAAGCAAGAATAACGGGAACGGATTCCCGGGCAACGAAATCAACGAACGAACTCCGAAACACTCCCACGAACAACGAGCAAACAACACCCAACTACACGAACCAAACAAGAACACTTGCACACCCACACAACCCAACACAACACAATCGCATCCGCACACCAAGAGAGCGAGGGAGAGACGGTTGCAAGCTGTCGCGCCTGCGCCTACTTGCTATTGAAGGCAGCACAGGGAGGAGCACTGGGAGTGTTGGCGTTGCTGCTGGTCACTGAGGTCGGCACCGGGGGTAGCAGCGCAACAGGGGAGCATAGGGTCTAGGCGGGGTAGTAGCTGGGTGCAGGGCATTGCAGCGCAGCCGTCGGGGGACAGGGGAGAAGAGGAGACGGGGGAGGAGCACCTAGGTAATCGGGATAGGGATGAGCTTGGGGATGATGGGTTTAGAAGAGAATGGCAGGAGGTAGGAGGTAGGGGATGCAGGGTAGCGGCTAGGTATGGGGAAGGTGAACAGGTTAAAAAAAATGTATATATATATAGGCAGACGGAATTAGGGTTGAAGTGGGGGTGAACGGGTTTGGGCTGAATAGGGTAACGAGTAGGATAAATTGGGTATTAGGGTGATAGGGTTAAATGGGTTGTTAGGGATTTAAGTGGGTATAAGGTAATATAAAAAAACAGGGTATGGGTTTAGTTGTGTTATTGGATGTGGATATTGGGTATAAGAATAGGTTTTAAGAATGGGTTTATAAGAGTTATAGGGTTTAATAAAAATGGGGTTTAAATTGGGTTAAAACATATAGGGCATATAAACAAAAAAATTGAATAATCAAAATAAGACATGAACAAATAAAATAATGGGAATAAAAAATAATGGCCCGATCAAACAAAGACGAGATAATAGAAGACAATAGAATCAAGGAACTCAGAGAGAAGACGATAAATCAGTAAATGAATATATTGAAAGAGAAAATCCAATACATGGTCCAAAAAGAGATACAAGCTGAAACAAATACACGAAAAAAAGAAATACACTCAAAAATACATAAAATGGAAAACATGGGTTACAAACTGTCTTCGTGATAAATTTAGGCCCCAAGGTTTTCTTTCGCCGATGTCATCCCGACAGACTGGTGATCTACACTTGCAACCATACAGTGCCTTGTACGGTGCTGCCTTGAGACTTGCCTGATAACTGTTTTTGTACCAGAATTCGACTAAGTGCAGATGATCTTCCCAAGAACCTCCAAACTGAAGAACACAGGACCTCAACATGTCCTCCAGAGTCTGAATCATCCTTTCAGACTGTCCATCTGTTTGAGGGTGGAATGCAGTACTGTAATTCAACTTACTCCCCAGGCTCTCTTGACGACTCTCCCAGAAATGAGACCTGAATCTCATATCTCTGTCCGATACAATGCTGAGAGGAACTCTATGCAACCGTACAATCTCCTAAATGTACTTCTGAGCCAAACTCTCTGTGGACTGTCCCACTCTGAAGGGAATAAAGTGGGCACTCTTCATCAAATTGTCCATAATCACCCAAATGGCATTATAACCCTTGGGACTCCTTGGCAATGCTTTCACAATATCCATAGTAACGTTCTCCGATTTCCACTCTGGGATTGGAAGATGCTGCAAAAGTCCAGCAGTACTTTGATGCTCTATTTCACTTGCTAACAAATCAAACACTGTGAGACAAACCTCGCCACTGCACTCTTCATACCGTGCCACCAAAAGCATTGTTTCAAATCTCTATACATCTTTGTACCTCCAGGGTGAATGGAATAGGGTGAGCGTGGGGTTCTTCAAGTACTTCTATCTGAATTTCCGTTTAGGTACACACAATCTCGCTCCAAAGCGAAGCGAGCCGTTTGCATGAATGTTCAAGTCGGTTCTTAATCCAGCTTCCAATTCCATTCGGAATTTCTGTAACTACCCATTACCAGCCTGGGCTTCCTTGATCTGCTCTACTAATGAAGATTGCAACTACAATATCATACATTGCTACGCTGTACCGGGCAAAATCACTTCTAAATCCAGTCTTCCCATATCCTCTAACAGTTCCTTCAGCTCAATCAGAAACATAGCAGTAGGTCACCTGCTCAAAGCATCAGGTACCAAATTCACCTTACTCGGGTGGTACTGCAAGTTGATGTCATAATCTGCCATGAACTCTAGCTACCTTCTCTACCTCAAGTTCAGTTCCTTCTACGTGAACACATACTTGAGACTTTTATGATCTGTGAAGATTTCAACTCTATCCCCAAGCAAGTAGTGTCTCCATAACTTTAGAGCGAAGATTACTACCACAGGCACAAGATCATGCATAGGTTAGTTCTTCTTATGAGGCCTCAACTGCCGGGATGCATAAGCAACAACTCTACCTCGCTACATCATACAGAGCCTAACCCTCTTCCTGAAGCATCACAATAAATCACAAAACCTTCTGAACTATCCGGTATAGTTAGCACAGGTGCTGAGGTCAACCGATTCTTCAACTCCAAAAAGGCTTCATCACAAACTTATCCCAAACAAACTTCTGCTCTAAAATTGTCAACTTAGTTAGAGGACCAGCAATCTTCGAGAAATCCTGAACAAACTTCTGATAGTAACTTGCAAATTTGAGAAAACTACGTACTTCAGATGCTGACTTCGGTACCGGCCAATCTTGGACAACATTAACTTTTGACGGATCAACCGAAACTCCATCGCCCAAGATAATATGGCCCAAAAATGCAACGCGATACAATTCACACTTGTTGAGCTTCCCATACAACCGATTCTCCCTTAAGGTCAACAAAAACATTCTCAAGTGCTCTGCATGCTCCTCCCTATTCCGAGAATACACCAGAATGCCGTCAATGAATACCACAACAAACTTGTCCAAAAATAATGAAAATACCCTGTTCATCAAACTCATGAATACGGCCAGTGCATTGGTAACTCCGAAGGGCATTACTAAAAATTCATAATGTCCAAATCTCATACGGAACGCCATCTTCTGAACATCCTCAATATTCAACTTAACCTGATGGTAACCTGAGCGAAGATCCAACTATGAAAAAATTGAAGCACCTCCATGCTGATCAAATAGGTCGTCGATTCTCGGTAGTGGGTATCAGTTCTTCACGGTGACATTATGTAACCCCTATTGCTCATTTTTGTATTTTTATTTATATTTAATAAAATTCATGGTTATTTTATTTATTGCTGATTTTATTGATTTTCGTCTCTTTTGTATCGTGTGTTGTTCTTCTCTCTCTTGTGATTCATTTAGCATTGATCCAGCTTTACATTCTCATTTATTTGATCTACAAATTTGTTCTTGATCTTGTTTATTGTTTAAACCTATTTCATGGCCTATTTGTCTCTTATTGGACTCTTTTCTTCCTATTGGATACTACCCAGTTCACCCAAAATCCATATTGACTCTATATAATCCCCCTAATTGCTCCCTAACCCTAATTACCAAAACCCTAATATTTCCTCTCTCTCTCTAGCCATCACTTACCCTCTCTCCTACCCCTGACCTGCTCTTAATCTCCCCATTCCTCTTTGGTGTCATTGTCCAGTTCCTCGACGCTGGCAAACCCCACCGCAACACCCCCCTACTCTTCCCGATCACCCGCAGCACAGTGCCACAGCGACCAGGCCGAGCCCCTAGCCGCCGTCGCTGTCGTCTTCCGCTGTGGTCAGCAACAGCCCAGGTCGCCATCGTCTTCCCTTGTTGCTGTCGTCCACTCTTGCTATTGTTTGCTGTTGTCTTTGTATGTGTGCACGTGCGTCTCGTGTACACATGTTTCAGTTGGTGTGGATTCTCATCTCCTGTTCATTTGTGTTCATTTTTCGGGATCCATTCCCATTTTTCTAATCTTCATCTTCGTTTCCGTTGTCTTCATATAAGGAAAGTAGTTTGTATGTGTTCTTTATGTTATACAAGTTAAATACCGTAAGTAGTCTTGCATAAACTGGTTAGTACCCTCATGATGACTATATGTGTTAGTTGATCTGTTCCTTCATCTCTTGATCATGAGTAGTTCACAGTAGTTGACACCGTTGCATGAAAATATTTAGATTAGAGTGGACATCTTGATTGTATGTTTGATTGTGACACATCATATGTATTAGTAACTGTATATGAATGTTTTACTAGATGTGATCTCTTATTATAGATTGTTTGTTCACATGCCATGCTAATTTGAATAGCCTATATGCCATACTTTGTATGCCATCTTAGTTTTGGATCGTTTGCACTTAAACTATTTGATAAAATGAATAAAAAGAACTTTTGTTTTACTGCTGCCCTATTTTTGTATAGTAATTTCGACCCTGTTAACATCAGTAACGGAATAAGTTTGTGAACATGATTTGTAGCCTTCGTTTTCTAGTTTTTAGAACTTTTAAAGGATCTGAATTCCGATTTTCGATGCATGAGTTATTACTGTTTTACTGCAGTCATATCGTATATTCCAGATTCTGAACTATATGTGTTCTGTATGAAATATTATTGTAAAACTGATATTAAAAGTACAATTTGAACTCTATATTTTTCTGAGTATGTTTAGACATAACTGGGATCAATCCATAATTTTTGTCGAATTAATTAATGACTTTTGTATCTCATTTCATGCTTAAGAAACCAAACAATATATTTCCAATTGCATGCTGTTTAGTAAAGAATTATGTTTTCAACCTGATTCTATTCGTTTTTTATGAAAACTTTGTGAATATGAACTGTAGCCTGATTCGTCTATTTTATCATCCTTTTGACGAATCTAGATTTCGAATTATATTTTATGAAATCTCTATTTTGGTGCTGCTGTGTCTGAACTTTCAGAATTGTGATTTTGTTGTATTACTCTGTTTTTCCAATTTTATTGACTATACTATCTGTGATATAATTTCATGATATTTTATATTTTGAGACTAGATATGTTAGGTAATCTTCTAGTGTTTTTTTTCAGATTTAATTATGATGATTTTAAACTCTTTTCATGCTTATAAACAAGATTTTGCATTTTCTAGTTGAACATAACTTCTGTATTAAATGCTATTTTTAACCATGTTTCTCCAGCTGATGTATGACTTGTATATATGCGCTGGATTTGGCAAAAAATCTAATTTTCAGATTTTCTGACGGATCTAGATTTGCAGTTCTGTAGCAACGGAAATCTCAAATTTGGTACAATAGTGTCTTGCTGTCCAGAACTAAAAGTTTCGTAGTTTTGACTGTTATGAGTTGTTTTTGTTGCCGTTTGTATTTCCTATTCATCTTAGACTTATCCTTTGACCTCTCCATGTCTTAAGCCCTATTTATGTTGTTCACATCTGTTTAATAATAATGAAAAATAATGAAGTCGGGGTTTTCAAGGAAAAAATCTAGTAGTGGACAATATAGAAATGCGTATTCAGAAGGAAACTCGTTTTTCCCACTGTTTACTGTGGTACCTATTGTTCTTCTCTGGATGCATGAGGGCATGATCCATGACACCATTACTGTTACTGTTAGTGTTTATCTGAATATACTGCCCTATAGGTTCCACTATGAAATCTTAAAACGAAACTGTTTGATGTAGCAACCATGTGGAATAATTTGGGATGCATGAAGTGCTACTTAGATAGTAATGAACATTAGACATAAGAATAACTGTTTCACTGTCACACCCTGTTATTGTTACCATTGACTTCACTGTTATTGTTGACTTTACTGTTACTGTTGACTTCACTGTTACTATTATACCTTACTGTTATTATGCCATCTCCTGTTATCCTTGTTGCTTATCTCTATGTCGGTACTTCCTGTTTTATTTTAGTTTTTCCTTTCCTTTTTCTTGCTTGTACTGCTTGCAGCCCGGAACTTGCATCTAACAGGCATTATGCTTTTCTGTCTTCCTATTTTCCATGTGATTGCTATATGAGCAGGATTTGGTGATCGCTTTCCTACTAGAGTTGGTGAGCAAAAGTTTTGAGCTGCGTATTGGAAATTTGCTTAAATGTTTTGATGAACTATTTTATTCATGAATTGTATTGAGACTAGTATTTAGGCTTGTAGTCCCAGAATATTATTTTGTTTTAGATCATTGTTTATTTGGGACATTTATTATTGTTGCAATAAATATTATTGAGTTATAATTATTTTTGCATGCCTGGTTGAGTATGTCGATATATTTACTGTTGTGATGAGTCAAGTAGATCCGTACAGCTTATGGATGGTGAAAACTATCCGCTGGGCTTAGTCACGTACCGTATTCCGTATTCCTTTTGGGAAGTGGGGCATGACACATTATTCAGTTCCCAATGATCAATACAGAGCCTACGACTACCATCTCTCTTCTTCACAAACAAAACAGGGGCTCCCTAAGGAGAAACACTTAGCATGACAAATCCCTTATCCAACAATTCCTGAACCTGCACCATCAATTTTGCTAACTCTACTGGTGCCATTCTGCAGGGGCTCTTCGAGATTGGTGCGATACCAGGTTGAACTTCGATACTGAACTCTACATCTCGGTCTGGAGGTAACCCAGGTAATTCTTCTAGAAAGACATCAAGGAAGTCCCGCACGACCAAGGGTGCAACTTCGCCATCCATGCACTTCAACTCTAGTACAATAGCCTCCTCGTTCACAGAGTTCTTGGCATGCCCAAGCGGTGTCTCCCCTGCATGGAATTCAAATTATTGGCGACCTGGAAATTGAACTCTACTTTCTTCCCTCGGCAATCAATCACGACATGAGTAGCTCCTAACCAATCCATCCCAAGAATAACATCAAACCTCGAATTATTGATAATAATGAGGTCTGATTTAAAGTCCACGCCACCTATCAGTAAGGGACTCAGCTTGCACACTTTAGAACAAACGATGACACCTCCACTTGTGGTGATATTCCAAGCAACTTGCAAGTCATCGCTTGGTAGTTGGTGTTGAGCAACAAAGCAAGAAGAGATGAAGGAATGGGTAGCATGTCATGCCCTGCTTCCCAAAATACAGAAATACGAGCGCGTAACAAAGGCCCAGTGAATGATGTAAGCACCATCAATAAGCTGTACCAGTCCAACTCAACGTCATGAATAATAATCACAACCATACAAGAGTAAATAAACACATAAACGAAGAATAACTTCAATAATCAACGAAATAATCCATAACATAATATCCAACATCTGGGATAAAACAATCTTCGGGTCATAAGAGCCCAAAAACAAAGTAGAATAACAAGAACAATGTTCAAGGTAAATAGCACGAAAAAAAATAATCAATGCAGTCTATTCTTTTGAGCTCCATTCTTTAGAATTGTTGCTCACCAAGTCCTTCGGGTATTATTCCTTGAGTACCTGCAACTCGTGATCTAAAATAGAAAAATAATGTCAGTTAGAGCAAGTCACGGAAGGCAAGTAGTGGGAGACAGAGAACAATAAAAGCATGGTATATTAAGAATAAAGGCCTGAATCAAAGTCAATGAACAAAAACAACGGTTGGCAATAAAGTCAATGGTCTATATTTAATTATGCAATAATCAATAATTACAATTCATGATCAATATCGATGACAATATACGGGATCAAGCATGTAATGTCAATCTAGGGTTACTATTCATTTTCTTAATCTATCTAATGCACGTAATACCGTGTCTCATACCATAGGTTCGGTGCATGCAAATATTGATCGTTTTAGACTGTGATGGTGAACTCTACAGATGATGTACTCAGCACTGTAAGCATTAATTAACAATCAGTAAACAGTAATCCATGGCCAACAGTCCGTAACAGTAATCAGTCAAGCAGTAAGGGATCCCTACCGAGTACAGTCTCCGATTCTTCACTACCAAGTCGACCCTTGGTACTCTGGCTTGTTAATATTTTATTACATCCTAATGTGAGCATGCAAGAAGATGTCAAGGTTATGTAATGCAAGGTGTGACTAATTCTACTCATTACATGCAAGGAAAAAGTATTTATACTAAATCAATACAAAACATACATTCTGGATAGCGAGACGTTGCTGTACAAAAATAGAGATTCCCGTTGCTACAGGAAAGCAAAACTGGACCCGTCAAGAGTTCCATAAACTAGACTCTCTGCCAATTCCAACGCATATACACATGACATATTGAAATCATAGAAACTATGTGTAAAATCATATTCTTTATAGGTTTTATGTTCAGGCAGAAACTTAGGATTATGCTTGCACGTATATATCGGGTTTGAAAGTTTATCAAATAATTCCACAAAAATCCAGGGTGACTCCTAATCATGTCTAGTTTCAACCAATTTTATTTTAAATTTTAATTCTACTGTTATCATTTTCTTTCAATTAAAAATTCATGGTGATACGCATGTAACGGCAAATCAGGAAATCTAGACCTAGCAGCACTAAAAGTCTGATATCTTGCAGACTAAGAATCGAAATTCAGATCCGCCGAATGTTCTAAAAAGTAGACTCACAAAGATACAATTTTTGTTTACAAAGTTCCATTAAATTTTTACAACAAATTATTCAAAAGTTTAATACAAAATGAGGCAGACAGCAAGCCAGCAAATAGATAGGTATAAATCATCAATAATTTAAACATGCAAACATGCAATTGCATGGTAATAAAATAACAAAAGCTCTATTTAATTATCAGCTTGCAATTTCAATATTAACGAGGCATTTCATAATATGGCAAGTGATTCACGAAAATCATATTCAACCGAGAACATTCCAATCATTAATCAATTCTATAACATCGATCTAAATATTTTCATGTATTACGTGCATATGCAATGTATATTAGGGCATGGTTTCGAGTCACAGATAACGACACGAAAAGAGAATTATCACTTGGTTTCGCCCATGAATCTGTGATAATCTCTTGAGCAAATATTAACAAATACAAATGTAAATATTGGATTAGGAACTACTTGTGGGGTTCAATAAAATTCTTTAACGTGAATAATAAAGGGGCTCAAGAAGACTTGCCTTATACAATTAATTCGAATATAAGAATAACAAGATTAGGATCCCGTCAGCGCAGCACGTGCAACGCACGTAATCAACAACACGTGCAATCAACTACGCAGCAGCAACAGCACATGCACACACGAACAACAAGCAAAATAACGGCAACGACAAGAACAACAACGGCAGCAGCAACCGCAGCGAGCAACGACAATGATCAGCAATGACGACGGCAGCAATGGCAGCGCAGGCTGCTACAAGGGTAGGGAATGGAGGCACGACTTAGGGAGTGGTTGAGGACTGGATTGCGGTGGACTGCGGTGTGGTCGGAGTGGGTGCTGGCATGGGTCGATGGCGCACGGCGGTGGTGGACTTAGTGGTTGTAGTCGGAGTGGTGGGGTTGGCGAGATTGCAATAGGGTGGTCAGGCAGTCGGCAATGGTGGTGCGATCGGGGATGGATGACGGCGAGGCTCGACGAGGAGGATGTTGGTTGGAGGCCGACGAGGTGTAGCTGGTTCGATGGGTGGAGGACGGGTGGAGGTTGTAGTCGACGGTGGTTGCGGATCGAGGGGCTGGCGACGAGGATGAGGATGAAGACGAGGGAAAAGCTACGGTGGTCGGAGCGACAGAGACGGGAGGTTGGCAGTTGTGCGGGGATGGGTTTCGGAAAGAAACACAGAAGAGGAAGATGATTGGCGACGAGGTCATGATGGGATTAATAATTAGGGTTAGGGGTTAATGGTTATTTATAGAGTAATTAAGATAGTGGATTTGGGTAATGGGTTAACGGGTTATAGGGTTTGGGTTTGAGTCCAAATTCAATAGGAAAATAAATAGGATTAATATAGATCTAATTGGAGTGTTTAATATGCAAAATTGGATTAGGATGAACAACAAAATTTCAGGTTTCAATAAGAAAATAAAATTGACTGGAAGAATAAATTGAGTTGAAGACGAATAACAAATTTTATTATCAATCAGCAAAATTACAGGGGTTCAGAAAAGATAAAGAAGAAAAAGAAATGAATAATAATATAAAGAAAAACCAACAATTGGGAACAGAGGTTACATAGCACCAGAATCAAACAGAACATGTGCAGAAAAAAGTGTACTAATATGATACCTAGTAATAAGTCAATGGATGTGAGTGAAACATATCATGGTATGGGCAAGAATACATGGTGCAAGAACAAAAAAGTGCAAGATAGAATGAAATGATTGAATACAATAATTATTTAATACCAGCAACAACTCCCTCGACAGTCTCTGCCTCCCCCACGGTCAAGTTGTAAGTCTGACCACGACCTCCAGTTTGTCGTCCTCTAGGAGCTGCTCTCCTATGATCATAAATTTGCCTTTCTGGTGGAAGCGGTGGCCTACCCTCACGAGCTGGTGCTCCCTTCTGGGATGATCCTCCAGCTGGTGGGTCAAACTTCTTCTGTGGGCATTCCTGGAATATGTGGTCACTTTCCCCACACGCGAAGCACTGGCGATTGGCTGTCCTGCATTCCTTGCTCATATGACTAGCTTTATGGCAGAAATCACATGTCACACCCTTCCTTGGGGCAGCAGGTGGGTATGGAAATGTCCTTACTGCGGGAGTCGGAGCTGGCCATCGTATCGGCCCACATGTAGGCCGGGCGGTAGTAGGATGTTGTACTGCCCGCTGAGCGATACTCCTCTCTTGTGGGCCTGTTCCTGGACTCTAGGTGCATCAAGAACTGTAGCGAAGGTGCGGTGCTGTTGGACAACCAGCCGATCCTGAATATCAAAGTCTAGACCCAGGAAGAACTTACGGGCCCTGTCCTCATCATTCGCTACCATGGCTGCAGCAAAGTGACTAAGTCGAGTGAACTCAACGACATACTCATCCACAGACTAAGTCCCTTATGTTAAAGAGATGAACTGTCGTTCCATCTCAACTTTAGTGATGCTGGGGAAGAACTTCGTCAAGAAGCTGTCGGTGAAAGTGGCCCAAGTGATAGGCCTCTCCAACCTCTCAATTTCTGCCCTCCACCAGATATGGGCAAGATTAATTAGTGGGATGCTTATTACATCCACCCGATCTACATCGGAGATCCGTGCTGCTTGCAACAATTGCTCGGATCGGATCAACCAATGCTTGGCCTCTAGTGGTGACTCGGTGCCCGTGAACTTATCTGGGTGTAATTTTATGTAATCCGCCACTTTACTAGGTCTCGGCGGCAATAACCCCAGTGCAGGTCCAGCAGTGGTTCGGTTTCAAGGTAGCCCTTATCAGCTCGTTATGTTCCTGTTTCAGTGCCATCATTTGCAGCATCGTCTGGAGGATAACAGCATTATCTGACGGTTCTTCCTTGTTCCAGGAAATCAAAGGGCCTCCACGAGCCATACTCTGCAACATAATCAAATATAGTCAGTACCCAAATCATAAGTTGGTTATTAAATATTCATGTGATTAACGTGGTGTGCATATTGTTGAGTCAAACCTAGGTAAGTGTAACACCTTGCAAAATTGAGTTATGATAATTTTGCACCACGTGTATTACGCACATGTATTTTGTGCCGTTACGGGTAATGTCGGTAACGTATTTTAATATAAATATCCTACGATTTTTGTATTTTTATTAATTATATATTTTCCGTCATCTCAAAATTCTTTTTATCCTATTTTAAGCCAACTCAAATATAAATCCTAATATTTTTGTGTTTTTACGTGTATTGCACGTGCTTACAATGCACGTGACGATTATGTATATTCTACCATTACGTGTAATATTATAAAATTACTACATATTTCAATTATTTATTTTAATAACTTATTCGAATTCGTTTTATAAATTAAAATTCATTTTTCTCCTATTTTGACTCAAGTATATTTTTATACATGCGATGCACGTATTTTCTATGTACGTATTGATTACATTATTGTATATATAGAAAATTAAAGAAATTTATTTTCCATATGTTGTTTTTCAATTATTCATAAATATTTTCCCATTGATCGAATCTATTTCGTATTTGAATATTTAATTTACGTGCAACGCACGTGTTTGCAGTGCACGTGTTAGTTGTATTCTCTTTCAAAATAAAATTTATGAAGTGTGTGTGTGTTTATTTTTATTTGTGCATGAATAATTAAATTAAACTAGTTCTATTAAATATATATTACAATATATCGTAAATGCATTTAATTTAAATAAAAACTCTTAATGATTTGTGTGCACACAATAGTAACACGCACGTGCACGTGTTTCTCACCCCTTGGATTTGCTGGCCAGGAATGATTGGAGAGAGGGTGAGTGGGTTTGAGTGAGTGGATTAGTGGATAGTATCATTAGGAGTGTGATTAGTTAATTAAACTACCCACTAATTTAACCCTATAATTATCGCATCCTATTTCTAAACAACAAGGAGACAAAAATGAAAAAAAAAAGAATGTTCATTGCCTTGCTACTGATTTCTATTGTTTTGGGGGATTTTGGAGTGGTGGGTGGTGGATCATTTTGGAGTTTTGCTAGGAGACTCTACTATTATGAGCTTTTTGAGGTGCGTGTTCTCATTATTTCCTAAGTTTTAGTAGAATGTGCATGCTTAGTTTTATCATGTGTAGTTGCTAATTTTAATTGGTGTGTATGAGTGTAGAAGTTTTCTAGAATTTTAATTGTGCACTCTTAGTCATAATTAGTGCGTGATTGTATAGATGTTTTTGTCTGCCAATATGTTAATAATTATTCATGTTAGAAAAAAAATGTGAAAGTGGTAATTATTGAGTTTATGTGAAGAAAAATTTCCTAGAATTCTAATTAGTACATGATAAATTAATCATGAAGTAGACAATTGAATTAATGTATGTGTAGGAGTTTTATATATCCTTATATGCTGAAAATTTTGTAAAAGAAACCAATTGGAATCAAATTCCTTTATATGCAATATAATAATGTAAAACTCCTCAGGAATATAGTGGGATGAGGGAAAAAAATTTATATAATTGAAATTTTAGAATTACGAGCAATTCATGCAAATTGGGAGATAAATTTTATTATAATGGTGAGAATAGATTGCTATAAGATTTTGCTTCGTACTAATACATAGAATTTTGGGGAAATTATAATTTGGAAGAAATTAGAAATAATAATGCATAGCAAATTTGAAATCAAATATTTTCTTAAAAGAAATTAAAAACAGAGAGTTGTAATAAAACAATTTTAATCTATATATATTCAGAGAATGAGTTTTGGAATGCTGGGTATTGGCGTTGGGTTTAGGCGATGTGTACAATGCCATAGTGTTGCGGATTCGAGTCTTGGGAGGCTCTGCTCTTTTCCGAAAACTTGATTTTTTATAAATTGACAGTAGAAGAAGTATATAAAAAATTGCATAGAGTTTTCTTCACCAACATGAATTGTCTTGTTGGTTGTGGCTCACGATCGGCTTGCTACTGGTTTCGAGTACGATCCTGACCATACACAGTTTATGTTTTATTTCATTTTGAAAGGGGTTTTTCATGTTTTAAAAATAGGGTAAAATTGTAGAAATAATTTATAATATTACTAGAACATTGCTAATAATTCCCCACCATTTTTAGATGTATTTTGGATATTTAAAATGACATTAGATAGTGTATTAGATGAATTTTAGTTTCGAGTTCAAATTAAAAAAAAATATTGTTTGTGATTAAAAAAATTTAAAAATTCGGCGTAGAATACAAATTTAGAACGCAACTTTGTAAAATTTCATGGATATTAATCTATCAAATTAAGTAAATGGTTGATATGTTTTGTAATAAAATAAAAGCATAATTACGAGATTGAAATACGTAATTTTTATTTAGTTTAATCCTAAGAACTTTGCGACGTATTAAGAAATAGATTTGAAAGTTTAAAAAATGCATGTAAAGGTTCAATTAACTTAAAAAACATTGAATGTTGTTAAGGTGAATAGTTTAGATTGTTAACCGAGAAATTGTCTACAATAATTTAATCAATCAAACTATTGTGAAATGTTGTTGTAAGAAATGGGTATTTAGATGATAAACATAAGCAAAATGGAATAAGAAGAAATGATGAATAATGAATGAAATATTTATGAATGAGGTTAGATGTAACCTAATGATCTCTATATTGAGATGGCTGCTGGAATCTAGAGGCTAAACGAAACCCGTAGAGACCGGCAAGTTATGATAAAAGAAATTTGAGAAGTAGCCATGTTGGCTAATATTTCTCTGTGTGTTGATTTAAGTCCGATAGGGTAATATTTCTCTAGGTTATGAAGGTTATAATTAAACCTAAGGACAGACACTAGGGGAAGATGTGATGAAGTTTGGGCAAACATGAGTATGAGGACCTTATTTGATTCGCAGTGGGAGATTATCTCCAGAATTATCAGTGTGTGAGGCATGATGTCCAAAATCACTCGCTGTAACACCCCGCAAAATTGGAAATTACAATTTTGCCCCTGGGTGTTACGCATGTATATTTTGTAATGTATTTCATTACATATTTTGGATTCGTACTATTTATACATTTTCCGTATTGATTTCAGTTAACTAAAATATAATATTTCAATCTCCATAATTTACGTGCTTTTTACGTGTTTTGATGCACGTGTTTCCACCACTACGTATAATATTTTCTATAGGTTTAAATTATTTATTTTTATGTATTTAAATCTATTTTATAAAACGAAAATTCATTTTCCCCTTATTTTGATTAAAATGCATTTTTCGATTTTCTGCACGTATGGTGCACGTGCAAATTTTTATTCTCATTTTGCTACTCTCATTTTACTATTTTTAGCATGCATTAGTTTTATTTAGCCTTTCTTTTGATCCATGGACCTATAAACTAAAATGTAACCCATTAGGAGAGGAGCCCACTAGATAATTAAATAAATTAATTAGTAGCCCATGTAGCAAGCCCACTAGATAATTAAATAAATTAATTAGTAATGAGCCCATGTAGCAAGCTCACTATTAAAATCACATTTTTAGTTAAACATGTACTAATACATGACAAGTTACACATATTAGTACACATTTAGAGTTATAGAAATGTGTTCATATTTGTTTATGCATGTGTGCATGCATACACAAATGTATTTGGACCATTTTTTGGGCAAGGGGAGGAGAAGAGTTGGTAGGTTGAGTTAGTGGAGAGTGGGGAGATGAAGAGATGGAGGTTTTAGGAGTTAGGAAAGTGGAGAGTTGTAAAATAAATTTGAAGAGTTATTAGGGTGAGATTTTTGCACTTTAGACCCTTCCAAAATCCTATAAATAGAGTCCCATTTCTTACATTTCTCTTGCACCAAAATCAATATCAAAATAAGTGTAAGAAAAAGAAAGAAAGGAAGAAAAAGAAAGAGAGTAAGAAAGTTATTGTGCTTGGAGGATCTCTTGCTTGGAAAGGAGAAATTGCTAGGAGGAGAAGCCTTACTAGGAGCTAGGAATCTTTGGAGCTAGAAGTGGTGTTCTCTTTTCTTTTCAAGCTTCACAAAAGGTGGGTGTCTCCTACTTTCTAAATTTTTTTTAGAATGTACATGCAAATAAAAAAAAAATAAAAATAAAATGAATGAGTAGTTTTGAGTTGATAAAATAGAATAACTATACTATGATTGTGGTGAGATTAATAGTGAATCATGCTATGTTGACAAATAGATTAACATTGTGTTAGTGGGTGATTTCTTACTTTCTAATGTAGAGAATGCATGCTTAAAATTTATAAATGTGTAGTGTAGATTGAACATGATATGATGTTTGTAAACAAAATCCATGTTAATATAGTCTACCATGAATGAAGAAATCTTGTTGTGATTAAGTAACCAATTGTCACCATGTTAAGGAGAAAGAAGAATTTTGACAACATAAATTAATACAAAGAATCATGTTAATATGCTTAGGAAATTTGTATGTGTTGAATATACGATTCATGTGTAATATTGTTATACTAAAATTATGCTTGATACCATGATGAGTCAAATGAAGAAAGAAAGAAAGATGAATTAGATTATTACTACAAAATATGTCTACTATTGCATGTTGTTATGTAAAAATATAATTCTTCATAAAAGAATTATCCTTGATGATTAAGAGACATGTTTATCTTTATTACCAAAATTCAATTAGTTTGATGGTGGACATAAACTAGCCTTCATGAATAAAACTCCTAGAAATCAAGTTTTTTTGAGAAAAATGCAAAATCTATATCTAGAATGAGAAGGGGAATTATTTAAAAATAGAAATACATATTTTAAAAAGAGTTTGAAATGAGATTTGCTACTGTTTTTAAAATTTATCTCGGTCAAGAGAAAGTTTATTTCAATATCATAAAGTGTTGGATCTTTGGATAAACGATTTTTAGGTAAAAAGAAAAAAAAAACTGTTATGGGTCAGTCGGGTAAATATTTTCGAACGTGGACCAGTTTGGTAAATAAGTTCAAAAGTGGACCAGTTTGGTAAATAATTTCGAAAGTGGATCAGCTCTGTAATTATTTGGGTTGAGGACAAAATACATTAAGGCCTTCTCCCATTATAATAGTAGAGAAGTAGAGATTAATTAAGAGCATAATTTAGATTTTTAGAAGAAAAGTAAAGTGTTGGTATGAGAATAAATTGTCTCAAGGAGATTATTTCTTTTAAATTGAATACTTGATTAGTATACATGCTCAAATTGGATAATGAATTTCTGACTTAAGATTTTAATTATTAAAGAGTATGAGATTTATCGTTGTGTGAAATGATTTTTCTTTTGAAAAGGTTATACTCTAAATTTTGTTTAAGAAAGGTTAATGTGGTTGAGATATATTATATGTGCTTAAGTTGTTAAAGAGACTTAAAGTGATGGATTTATGTCATGAAAAGAATTATTGTTTTCAAAGATTGTGAACGAATGAATCATGAGTGATGCAAAGATGAGACATTGATTAAAGTATGGATAAGTTAGAGACATGAATATAATAAGTTAAGACATGATTATTAAAGGGTATATGTACCCATGCTTCTTGTACATGAAAGCTTATGACTTTGAGTTAGTAAGACCTCGGTACCGGCATTATTGAAAGACAAGAATTGAGAAATGATTTGGAGATATGGCTAAGGAGCCATCTCGTATTTGTTGATTAAGACCGGTAGGAGGAAAAACTAATTCTTTGAATGGAAATTATTCATGTCTTGAACTTAGGAAAATTTAGGCACATAAGTGAAGATGTAGTAAACTTAGGGAAACGTAAGTGGGGTGCTCTATATAGTCGGCGGTGGACTCCAAGACTATAGACCCAGTTGGTGGACTGAGGTTGTCCTGTGGGAGACGGATTATTATATTTTAATCCGGGACTATGAGGACGGGTCGGCGGTGGACTCCAAGATCTTGAGTAGTCGGACGGATGGATTTTTGTGTTTACCGTCTCCAATGTATATATATATATACTGGGCTAGAGGGTCACATACGGGACGGTTCGTACGATGTGGAATCTGTTATAACAGCTGGCGGTGGACTCCAAGGCTGGGATTCATATTCGTGGAATAGTCTGAACTTTGTTTTGCTACCGGGTAGTTTTCATGGCGAGGGATCGAGCCCTTTATTGTGGAGAACGTAGGCGCTTGCCCTCGGACCTATGTAGTATGGGATGCATAGAATCCGAACAAGTGTGCATTAGTGTCATCCTAGTGTAGAATGGTGTGCATTAGTGTCATCCTAGTGTAGAATGGTATGCATTAGGCATTAAGACATGACATACACATATGTTTAGAATAATCACTTTTGACACTTTATATGTTCATTCAATCTTTTTGTGATTTGTTAAAGTATGAGACCGTTATACTATTCCCGGCATAGAGAGGATAGCCGTGTATAACATTTCGTCAGTTGTAAGTAACTGACGTGCCCACAGATTAACATGCAGGTAATGGACTATTCATGAAGCTATAAAGTGGATATGCTGGTGCTGTTTTATTTTAAAGATGTTGTAAATGTTTTATTGTAAATTTCATTCTTCCGCTGTGTAAAACCAAGTTGTAATTGAACTCTGATGTATTGTGAATAAAAAGTTTTAAATTTTCCTTGTAAAATTGTACGAAGTGAAGTAAAGATCCTGTGAAATCCCGAGTTTGTCCTTATTTAAAAATTCGGGGCGTTACACTCGCGGTGGGAGATATATCTTCAAAATTATCGGGATCAAGATCCACAGTGGGAGATTATCATCAGAATTGTCGGGGCGTGAGGCGTGATGTCCAAAATAGCTCGCGGTGAAATATATTTCTTCAAAATTATCGAGATCGAGGAAACGCTCATGGGATATTTGTGTGATGAGGTATCATATGACTCGCGGTGTGAGTTTCATCTCCAGAATTATCGGGGTGTGAGGCGTGACGTCTGAAAATCACACGCGGTGGGAGAACGACTCTCAAGAATTATCGGGGTTACGACTCGTGGTGGGAGAACGATTCTCAAGAATTATTAGAGAGGTACTAGATACTTACAAGATATCTAAACCCTACATTAGTCACCGTAGTAGGATTTCATAATGAGGGATTGAACCCTATATTGTGGAGTGCGTTAAGGGCTTGCCCTCGGAGCTATGTAGTATGGGATGCATAGAATCCGAACAAGTATGCATTAGTGCATCGTAAGTGTGAATGTCTGCATTAGGCATTAGGCCATATCATACACTCACACAATTCAAATAGTCACTTTTAATATTTTCGCATTAAATTTTGTGATTTTTAAGATGGTGAAATCACTGTATTATAGCATTGCGTCAGTTGTATGCAACTGACGTGCCCACAGTTTTCAAGTGCAGGACTTGGATTAGCGAAAGACGTAAAGATGAGTTGATACTGTTGATTATTGCCAGATTAAAGTTATTGAATGTTAAATTTGTGTAACTTCCGCTGTGTATTTGTAACAAACAATATATAATGAAAAGTTTTAAATTCCTTATATTTTTGTGCGAAGTTGAAGTAAAAGATCATGTTTGTACTATTACATGTATTTGGAATTTGGGACGTTACAGAGTGGTATCAGAGCCGACTTCAATAAGTAGTACAAAATTATAAAAAACACATTACGATGGACATTAGAGTGTGAGTGTCAGTTTGGAGTCTTGAATGTTATAGTTATTGAACTTGCCTCCATGAAACTCTTGCCGTATCAAATGATGTGATATTGTATGCGTGCACGCTTTCTTTTGTATCACGAGTATTCTGGTTGGTTTAAACCTACATTCATGATACCTTATACGTAGATTAACTTTTTTCTTTTATTTTTCTTCGAGTATTTTCCTCTTGGTATTTTTAATATTTAACGGTTAATATATTTCTTTCAAAGAATTATTTTCGTACACTACTAATTCACTTTGATGTTTATTATTTTATCTACAATCCTTAGTCTTAAACATTTAATTTTGGCTTACTCATTTTTCTTCCTTGATGTTTTTATCCTTGTTGCTTTCATGCGCTTTTACGTTACTCATTTATTTTTCTATTGTACTTACGTATTACATTATTTTTAAAATTACTACATATTAAGTTATTATTGCTACTACTATTTTCTTTCATTATTATTTCTATTATATTAAAAATTTTGATTTGTTGCATATTTACTTTCATTCTATATATGCTTTGATTTTACAATGCTATAATTTTTCCATTATTTTACATTGTCTTAATCATTTTAGTATATTTTTAACAAGATTGTAATATTTTACTTATATAAATGTGACATAATTCTACACATTATAAATATTCTTTTCAGACTATTTTTGTGTTATAACTTTTATTCGATACTATTGTTATTACATATTATTTGTCAGTTTGTTTTGTTATATTTACTTTTCACTATTAATAGCTACTTATTAATTTTGCCAGTTTATACTTCTCTAACGCACTATGTATACTCACTATTTATATTTTACATTCTTGGTTACTACATATACTTCCCACCCATTTCTCTCTCTCTCTCTCTCTCTCTCTCTCTCTATATATATATATATATATATATATATATATATATCATGTATTTCAACATACTTACTATACATGTAATTTTACCCTTATCCAATTACTACATTAGTATATATATATTTTATATATAATTATTTATGTTTATTATCCTAATTGACCACACTACATAATTATTGTTCCCATATGTATTTAAGCTCATGCATATACTTTATACTATTTTGTCTTAATGTTATAAATTCTTTTCATTACTACTAATTTTATATATTCGATATTTAAAATCTATACTTCTATTTTAATATTTCATTGTTGTAACTTTCTACTTCATTTTCTCCTCGTACTATCCCAACTTTTACATCTATTTTATATCACAAATTTAAAATACATAACATCATACTTAAGTTAAACATCCATTATCCAAGTACATATGGATGATTGCATCATTCCATTATGGTGCAACCTGATGTCAAGAGGACAAATCTAATCAATGGAGACAAACTGCAACTGGATGTCGGAGAGGCAAAATATGCAACCGAATGTCCAGAAGGCAACCTGCAACCAGATGTCGTTGAGGCAAATTTGCAACTTGATGTCAAAGAGGAGATCTTGCAGTTGGACCTCAATGAGGAAAACCCACAACAACGAAGATTTTTTTTTTTACTTCAATAACCCCCACTTTATTTCTATATATATACTACTTACCACTATTCCATTATATATAATTTTTTTCTTTCTAGCCTACACCATTTTATAATGTTTTAAAACTTAGCCTATACTACTTCAACTTTATTATTTATAATACAGTTATACTTAGATACACATTTAATTAATTACCTTATTACATATGCTTGTTTCTATATCTATCCTATATGCGTTATTTTATTTTTCATCCTAGTTATTAATGCTTACTATTAACTATTGTGATACCTTCTTATTATTATTTTGTATATATACTTCATCTTTACATATGCTAGCATTCTGGTATTTTTATATCCCTTCATCGTATTTTATTTTACTGCAAACTGATTGTAGATTTGGTGGCTACTCACCTGACATAAATTTTATTACTGATATTTTTGTTTACGATTTACATTTTATTTCTATATAATTAGTTTTTATATTATTTCAATAATATATTATTACTTCTACTACTATGATGCCTTGTTATACTCCTACAAACCATTTATAATTTCCAAACCATAGTATTGTGTTTTATCATATATTTTTACGCCTATGTACGTCTATACCTTTGTATATTGGTTATCTTGCGATATTTGACAACTTATAGATATTTAATAAATACTAATCACTATTCTACGTATTTAATTTTCAATCGTCTATATAGTTATTATATTTACAAAACAAATTATTTTTGTCGTGATATTAGTTTGATATGCATAATTATATCTATCTTATATTGTTTGTACATTTAGCTAAAATTTAACATTCATATTCTTTAGATTTTCATAAAACAGTTTTCTCTTGAATTGCTACCTTCTTTTTATCTATTAATATATAATCATGGTTTACGATTTTAATCATTCTTTCTTCCCGTTTTCTTTTAGTTAATTTATGATTCCTTAAAATAAAATTTCAAATTCGCATTAGCTACTGCTAACTACTTTTAAAATTGTTATGATCTTCTCAATTATTTATCAGCTTGTTTTATATTTCGATATTTTTATTTCGTTATCATACTATTCTCTTTATTATCGTTAGTTCTAGCTACCTAAACACTTATTTACCCTCTTAATTTATTTTCAAATTTTTTGACTGCATTATAATTTATCTATACTATTTCAATGCTTTATTGTGCATTTACATTTCTTTTCCTTCCTATTTGTTTTCATTTTTGTTTTACTCTTTCTCATACTACTTCTTACTACTTCTTTTGTTTATTATACTTGTTTCTTTAAAGCATCTGAAAATTACTATGATTTACATATTTCTCTGCAACTACTTTGTTTTTCAAATTCTCTAACAGTTGATGACTTGATTTATAGTTTCCTTTCTCTATAGTTACTAATACTTTGTCTAATATTATTTTGTATGGAAAATTTCTTTCAATCTATAACATCTTTCATTGTCACGTCCCTTTTCTGCTATCCTTATCTTTCTCTAATACTTTCATGCATTGATCTTATTCATTTTGATACTCATAGTCCCTGATACAAGTTTGCATTGTTTTCCACATTACATATCTTTATACTAAATTATTTTATTAGTATTGGCAGCTCTTACCATAATGATTTTTTAATGGTGTGTTCATGGTACAACTTTTGCCCTGGTAGGTTATGGGGATAGAACTATTCGGGGGGGGGGGGGGGAGCGTAACACACCGCAAAATTAAGTTATGAAAATTTTGCTCCACGTGTGTTACGCACATGTATTTTGTGCCGTTACGGGTAATATCCGTAACGTATTTTAATATAAATATCCTATGTATTTTTGTATTTTTATTAATTATATATTTTCCTTCATCTCAAAATTCTTTTTATCTTATTTTGAGCCAACTCAAATATATATATAAAATTAAAGAAATGTATTTTTCGTATGTTTTATTTCGATTATTCATAAATATTTCCCCGTTGATCAAATCTATTTCGTATTTGAATATTTATTTTACGTATTACGCAGGTGTTTGTAGTGCACGTGTTGGTTGTATTCTCTTTCAAAATAAAATTTATGAAATGTGTGTATTTATTTTTATTTGTGCATGAAAATTCTAATTATAATTAAATTAAACTAGTTCTATTAAATACATATTACAATATATAACTTATGCATTTAATTTAAATACAAACTCTTAATGATTTGTGTGCACACATGTGACACGCACATGCACGTGTTTCTCACCCCTTGGGTTTGCTGGCCGGGAATGCTTGGAGAGAGGGTGAGTGGTTTTGAGTGAGTGGATTAATAAAAAGTGTAATTAGGAGTGTGGTTAGTTAATTAAACTACCCACTAATTTAACCCTATAATTATCGCATCCTATTTCTAAACAACAAGGAGACAAAAATGAAAAAAAAAGAATGTTCATTGCCTTGCTACTGATTTCTATTGTTTTGGGGGATTTTGGAGTGGTGGATCATTTTGGAGTTTTGCTAGGAGACTCTACTATTATGAGCTTTTTGAGGTGCGTGTTCTCATTATTTTCTAAGTTTTAGTAGAATGTGCATGCTTAGTTTTATCATGTGTAGTTGCTAATTTTAATTGGTGTGTATGAGTGTAGAAGTTTTCTAGAATTTTAATTGTGCACTCTTAGTCATAATTAGTGCGTGATTGTATAGATGTTTTTGTCTGCCAATATGTTAATAATTATTCATGTTAGCAAAAAAATGTGAAAGTGGTAATTATTGAGTTTATGTGAAGAAAAATTTCCTAGAAATCTAATTAGTACATGATAAATTAATCATGAAGTAGACAATTGAATTAATGTATGTGTAGGAGTTTTATATATCCTTATATGCTGAAAATTTTGTAAAAGAAACCAATTGGAATCAAATTCCTTTATATGCAATATAATAATGTAAAACTCCTCAGGAATATAGTGGGATGAAGGACAAAAATTTATACAATTGAAATTGTAGAATTACGAGCAATTCATGCAAATTGGGAGACAAATTTCATTATAATGGTGAGAATAGATTGCTATAAGATTTTGCTTCGTACTAATACATAGAATTTTGGGGAAATTGTAATCTGGAAGTAATTAGAAATAATAATGCAAAGAAAATTTGAAATAAAAAATTTTCTTAAAAGAAATTTAGAAACAGAGAGTTGTAATAAAACAATTTTAATCTATATATATTCAGAGAATAAGTTTGGGAATGCTGGATATTGGCGTTGGGTTTAGGCGCTCTGTACAGTGCCATAGGATTGCGGATTTGAGTCTTGGGAGGCTCTGTTCTTTTCCGAAAACTTGATTTTTATAAATTGACAGTATAAGAAGTATAAAAAAAATAACATAGGGTTTTCTTCACCATCATGAGTTGCCTTGTTGGTTGTGGCTCACGGTTGGCTTGCTACTGGTCTCGGGTTCGATCCCGGCTGTAACACCCCAATTATAAAAAAAAACTATGATTTATTCTAATAATCATTGACTGAACCAATTACTCACCTACATCATTTCTTTCTTAGAAAAATATTGATAGATTTTTATTACAAATTTCAGCAAAGTTTCCCCTGAAATATTAGCCCTTTCGCAGCAATTCCTTACAGAATTCTGCAAACAATTACAAAAGTCAATGTACATGTAATATATATCATTCTTCCCCCGGCCAAGTCATTCAACATCACACAGGCAATAATAAATACGGCTCTGGGGGCATAATACTTGTCACGCCCCGCTTCCCAAAATACGGGAATACAAGTTCGTGATGAAGGCCCAGCGAATGATTTTAACATCATCCATAAGTTGTACCAGTCTTAACTCAACAACATGAAAGAAAATAATCACAACTACGCATAAAAACATAATTACATAAACAGATACTAGAATACATATGCAGTAGTCCAACATAATAACCAACAACTGGAAATAAGTAACAATTATGGGTCAACAAAGCCCGGGATACGAAGTTCAACAAAAGTAACAATGCGATATGAAAATAACATGGAAGAAACAATTTATTTCAAAACAGCTCCTGTTCCAATTCTAGAAGAACTGCTCACCAATACCTTTTGGTAATTCTCCTTGTGCACCTGCAGTTTGATCAACTAGAGTTGGGAAAAATGTCCGTTATAGCAAGTACGAACAATAAGTGGTGAAAAGAAAAGAGTAAGGGAACATGGTACATCAAGGAATATTAAGCAAGAACAAAATCCAAAAGCAATAACAGAGACTGATGAAAAGTCTAGATTTAACAATGCAATTTTCAATAACAATAATCGATAAACAATGTCAATGTCAATGGTCATGATTCAAGGATGCAAGTGTCAATCTAGTCTATTAGTATTTAGCCTAACTAATGCACGTACTACTGCGTCCCATACCACAAGTTCAGTGCATACAAAACAGTATTCGTTTTAGACATCGTGGTGGGATCTACAGAGCGTGTACTCATCATCAATAACAATAATTTACAATCAACAATTGACAATCAAATAATTCACAATCGATACCCCTCCTTCCATGACAATACAATATAACGATAAGGCCTTACCAAGTATATTTTCTGAGATTATTCACTACTGAGTCAACCCTTATTACCCCGACTTGTTAATATTTTCTTAAATCATTCATGATCATGAAATATTTATAAGAGTGCCAAGGAGATGATATGCAACAAAATGATGTGATGCATGATAAAATACATGTAATTGTGAATATGAAAAGAGCAGACACAACAGTACTAAAACATAAATAACTCACAAACTATAATTCGGAATTTAATTACATCAAAAGGGCTATAAACTAGACATATGGGGCTACAATTCATATTCAGTAAGTTTCAATTGATTCTGATTATAACTAGGTCTATTACTCTAATCTTTACAGCTTAAGGGTTATGGCAGTATCTTATAGTCAAAATTCTATGGATGAAAACAATGTGTAAAATCAATATAAAAATCCACAAAATTTAGAAAATGAATGCTAAGCATGTCTACAAAGTTTCTAGAGAGTTCCATGTCATTACACTATTGTTATCATGGTGTTTCAACTAAAAGTTGTGTCGATATTTCACTAAATTGCAATTTTGGAAATACAGACCAGCAATGACTAAAACTATAATATCTCACAGCTCACAGATCGGAATCTAGATCCGTAAGATTTTTTGGAAACTAGATTCATTAGGCTACAATTCATTCTCATATAGTTTTGGTTGATTCTTATTGTAAGGGTCGAAACCTCAGTGCAAAACAGAACATGCAGTAAGAAATAACAAAAGTCGTCATGTACATTCATCAAAACGAACAATCTACTTATTCTTGGGTCATGAAATGCATTAACATCATATACAACAAGTTAAGATGAATGTTTACATTGTACAAAGCCAAGTTATCATGTCCCGATTCAAGTCTCAATAACACAATCGATCAACAAGCATTCAATCACTATATTTTTCTATATACAAGTTTCTAATCAATTTATTCATGTCGTGTGTGCATGCAAGCTTGGGTTTAAATCAATGGAAGTTGGAGCGATGTCAAGGATACTTCGGTTTAGCTCGTGTAAACCCTCAATATCCCTAACGGAAGGTACACAATGCAATATTACGATAATCGAAAGAGAACTACTTGTGGAGGTCAATAATCTTGAACTAGAAAAATTAAAGGAGTTCAACTGGACTTGCCTTTAGATGAAGATTAGATCTGAATGTACGAAGAATAACGGGATCAGAATCCCGACGACAACGGCGACGAGCAAACGATCATGATGATTACGATCGGGCACGGATCTTGATGGGGATCAAGATCGGATGATCAGATGTCTGAGATTGAAGATCAAGATGATGATCACGATCATGATGATCAAAAGAGATCCGATAGTCGAGATCAAGATCTTGATGATGATGATAATGGTAATGATGATCAATGCAATCCAATGGCTGAGATCAACAGATCAAGAAGTGATCATGATCGTGATGATCAACGATTGGACGGCCTAGATCCAATGGCTTGTGATTGTTCAAGGTGCACTGTTCGGCAGAAAACACAAAGATGGCGGAAGTGCACTGGCGGTTGACGACGGCGAGGCACTGGCGATTGACGACGACGCTTAGAGCAGCGACGGCGAGGAGCAATCGAGTGGTGGATTGTCTTTGGGTGCAGGAATGGCGAGGCACGACTGTGGCTGACAAGAGGGATGATGATTGAGTCGAATAGTGTGGATTCGACGAGGAGGAAGGTTGCAGGCACCGTGACGGGAGGTCGACGGGGTTGAGCACAGAGGTGCTCGAAGGTGCAAGTGACGACGGCACGACGATTGCGAGGCGACGAGGAGCAAGCGGCAATGGCGAGGATGACGACTAGAGGTGGCGCTCTATTTTGTGAAGAAAACGATGTGAAAGAAGAAGGTCGGGGTTCGTTGAGGTGGCTCGACGGAGAAGAAGACAGGGCGAGGGGCAGTCGAGGAGACGAGGAGCAGTGGTGTGAAGAGAGCTTCGGGGGTTGAGCGGATGCTGTGGAGCTTCTGAGTTCAGAAATTGCGGAGCTTAGATGGGTTGTCGGAGGTTGGGTGACTGAGGTGGTCGACTGGGGCGATGGGACAGCGAGCTGGTGGCAATGGCGGAAGGGCGATGCAGCAATGGCGATGCTCGAGAGGTTCGAGTGGAGGATGGGGCGGTTGGTGTTTGACAAGGAAGACGATGAGAGGGGGTCGCTCTGTTTTCGGTAAAAGAACAGAGGGAGAGAGAGAGAGTAACGGGGAGAGAGAAAGGGTTTATATAAAATAATAATATAATATAGAATATAATAATGGGTAGTTATGAGGTAGTGGGGTGCGTGAGGAGCAAAATCAGGAGATACGGGGAGATATGCAATTGGGGGTTGATATGGTCAAAAGTATATTAGGGGGAGAATTGGGTTATTGGGTTTGGGTTTGGGATCCAACAAGATGTGGGTTTGGGTTTAAGGTAGGCTAAGATCCAATAAGGGATGGATATGGGTTTGGGCTCAGGTTATATTTAAATAAATAATGGAAAAATGAATATAAAATTTGGTCTTTAGATTGTGGGCTTCACATTAACAAATAATTAAATAATATGATATAGATCAAACTAATGGGCTTTAACAAAAAAAAAATAATAATACTAATAACAACACATACTAATAATAAAAATAATAATAACAATAATAATAAAAATAAAAATAACAATAATAATAATAACAGTAATAATAATCATCATAATCATACTGATAATAATAATAATAATAATAATAATAATATTAACAATACTGATAATAATGATAATACATATATACATGACAGAATTGGATTCAACACATTCATGAAAATAATTCAATAATAATAATAATAATAATAATAATAATAATAATAACAATAGCAATAATAATAATAATAATAATAGTAATAATAGCATTATACAACAAAATAAGAATTTGGCTTATCAACTTTATATTAAAATAATCCGAGAAGAAATATATATAGTCGATCAATTATAAATAGAAAATACATCGTTATTCAAAGTAAATATAATTGTCGATTATAAAACATTTAGTAAAAGATCCGAAACAAATTTAGCACAAAATAAGTTTATAAATAATCAAAATACCGGGAATATTCAGGAAATACGTATTTACGGTTACGGGGGTTACAATACTTCACAACATGCAAGATATAAATTAAAAACCAAAAATTTCTGTGAAAACTAATATGATTTTTAGAAAAACTTTAGAAAAAATCTTTCCAAAAACCAACCACAGAACCCAATACTCCACCATGAGGTGGGTACGGGCTTTCATACCTCATCACAGCTCTATATATATATTACCTCTTATAGTTATACATAGGGGTGGTATACCGTACCGTACCGTATCATCATTACTCTACCATCTACCGTACCGAAATACTTGGTACACAAATTTCTCTACCATCACCGTGCCATGTTTTTGGTACTACCGAGTTCGGTACTACCGGAATATTGGTACGGTATTGGTAATACCATGGTACTACCGGACATCAATTAGCTTAAAAAATTAACCTTCATATAAATGGCAAAAGAAGGATAAATAAGCTCAATATATCCTTCATATAAATGGCAAAAGAAGGATAAATAAGCTCAATATATATATATATATATATATATATATATATATATATATATATATATATATATATATATATATATACACACGAAGAAGTTTCAATAATCAGCCAATGTCAATTCTCAAACAAGACTCAGCTAACTGTCCATAATTTAGTCTAACATCTGTGTTTCCAGAGCCCAATCACCAGTAGTACCAAATAATATAAGTTTATGTTTAACAATGAAGGAAGAAATCATCACAAAACTCCATTGAAATAACTAATATCTTCAGGCATGTTCCTTTCAAAAAGCTCTAGAATTCTCACTCAAAACAAATTAAACATATACAAGAACAGAGAAACACCAGCACTAATAGTATACAAAAACTTACAGTTCAACTGATTAACGGAAAACAGATTCACATAAAAAAATTATTCTCATAAACAAATATACATCACCTAATATAGTGATAAAGAATCGACACAAAATTTAAGATCAAGGATAAAAAAACATCAACATCACATTCTCATCCCCTAAATAGTTTAACTCTCAATAAAAGAATTAGCTAAAGACCTTTTCTGCCCAATCCTTAATCCACCCAGGCCAAACAATAAATCAGGGTTGTAGACTTTACTGTTGTACAATTTCAGAGATGTATAAGTTTCAATATAATGTATCTTTATGTATGAAAATTAGTTTCAGCATTCTGCAATATGATTGATTCAATATGCTACTCTATTAGATTCAACAATCTGCAATATGCTTGATTAGATATAATTGGATAGCTTCAGCATATAGAGAAAGAATGACAACAATACCTGAAATTAAGAAGATTCATATATAAAGAATGACAACATTATTGTTATTTTCCTTTGATAACATTCATGATATTTGATGGTTCTTTCATTTCTGTGTATTGTTCTACTCCTTTTTTTGTAGTATGTATCTCATTTAGTAGATTCATATATAAATCAATTTCAGGATTATGATACAAATATACTACATAAATAAGATTTCACCTATATTAACCAGTAAAAAAAACTCCTAAAAAAACACAAAAATCAATTTGATAAATCAAATCAAAAGATCTTTTACATCCTAAATTCCTAATTACTTGTGAATAATAATACGCAATATCTCAAGAAAACCCAACAAGAACAAGAAGAAGATGGATCTTATATTAATACACTAACTAAACTCTAAAGTTTTCCTAATTAGTCGAAAAAATCCTCTAACAATACCGTACCGATGGGGGCTAAAGAAGGTAGGTGGCGTCGCGACAGTGTGGTGCTTCGACAGCGTAGTGCGTCAGTCAATCAGTGCATGTGCCCTAGATTCAAAGAAGAAAAAAAGGAAGAAGGAAAAAAGGAAGAATAATTGAAGTAGTAGTATAACTGGGGTGAAAATCTGAAAAAAAAAAGAAAAATGGGCATGGACATAGGTCTGGGCCTGGGTTTTTAAATATAAAAATTAAATTAAATATATATTAATTACTTGGTATGGTACGGTATACCATGGTATCAGTATTGGGTACCAGTACCATACCATATAATTTCGGTATGGTACAATACCGAGATTTTGGTATGGTATTACCAAGATTTCGGTAATATATGGTATGGTAATGGTATGGTACGATATGGTATGGTAATATGATATTTTTTTACACCCCTAGTTAATACACACAATCATACATGATACAATATAATACATCATTCTACTCCCATTTCTACATATAATGAATATATATATATTTATATAATAAAACATAAAGAAATCTATCAAGTGGCTCTCCTTCAATTTGCCCAAAATCAAAGGCCCAGGTCTAACCTTACAAAACACATTTTCCCCTCAAAAATTTTCCCCCCAAAACTCAAATTCAAATCCCCCCACCCAAAACAATTCCTTTATTTAATTAATTATCTCTCTCTCTCTCTCTCTCTCTCTCTCTCTCTCTCTTTCTCACTTTCTCTCCTCCCTATTCAAAAAATTAAGAAAATAAAATTTTTAAAAATTTAAAAAATTTTAAAAAACTAAAATACTAAAAAAATTAAAAATTTAAAAACTGTAAAAATAGTTCAAAAAATATAAAAAATATCAAAAACTTATAAAAAATTTATATTTTTTATAAATTTAAAATATTAAAAAATATTTTAAAATTTAAAATTTTAAAAAAATTTAAAAATTTTAAAAAAAATAAAAATTTTAAAAAAATTTAAAAATTTAAAAAATTTTAAAAAAATTAAAAATTTAAAAAAAATTAAAAATTTAAAAAAATTTAAAAATTTAAAAAAATTTAAAAATTTAAAAAAATTTTAAAATTTTAAAAATTTTAAAAATTTTAAAAAATTTACAAAATTTAAAAAATTAAATTTAAAAAAAAATAATTAAAAAAATTTTAAATTTTAAAAATTTAAAATTTCAAAATTTCGAAAATTTGAAAATCTCAAAGTAAATCCAAATCCAAATCCAATGTCGAACCCCAATCAAGTGGTCGTCGCCGATATCTGATCCGATGTTGATTCCATATCGGTGACTCCCCTCCACCAAATCGAGCGTGAATATCAAGCGACTCCGTATCGGCGACTCCCCTCCACCGAATCGAGAGCCACTATATGCGATGAAATGACTCTAATTTCATCTCATTAACCGAATTCTCATTCTAATTTTTAATTTTGTCTGTGCAGGGGATTACTCAGTTTTTTACTGACTCGATTTTTGTGTGTGCATGGGATCTAAGTTCAGAGAGGTATGATTGTTTTATTTTTGGATTTAAAAAATTTTAATTTTGTGATTTATTTGATGAGTTTTTTATTGGTTTTGATTCAAGGTGTACGCAAATGAGAGATGGATTATTTGCTGGCATCAATTTGGGCTTCCAAACCATAGCAGGACAAGTAAGCTGACCAGCAACCTAAAATAACTTGGCAAATATGCAACATTAATTTCTTTACTACAAGAGAAAATACTATCGTGAAGTGTTCCCTTTACTGGTTATTAGAAACCATGGATAATATAACATATAAGAACTTTCAGTGTATGTTTGGATATATAGGATTAGGATGACTGGAGTTTACTAGTGAAGGGTGCAAACTCTCAACTCAAAAAAGACAGCTAAAGTAAATTTATCCATTTTAATTTTTTTTATTTATAAAAGTGCAATGGGGAGACAAAGTGGAGATAAAAGAAATGATTTTTTGAATAGGGTTTTGAGAACTTAAAGTTCTCAAAACTCTAATCAGTGCTTGGATTAGAGTTTTGAGAACTTCATGTATTTCATTCTGGTTGAAATAATAATAAGAGGAATTTTAATTGCAAACTAAGTCTTAGACAAACAAATGTTTAGATTATTGGTATTGTAGATACCTTCACACCTGCACTTGCATTACCATTGTATTTCGACATGCTCATAGTGGTTATGAGATTAGAGTAAGCTCTATAAAACATATATGATAATGTCATTGCATAACGATTACAAGCATCTAAAAGTGATGCTGAAGTTAAAAAAGAACTCTATGCAGTGTTTCTAACAAACTATATGCATTACAAGTAAGTTCAAGCTAATGATCAAGAAGGAGATGGTTGAGCTTAAAAGTAGACTAGTATAATGCACGCGCGATGCACGTCTATAAAAAAATTTAATCATTAGCTATCATGGGATGAATTTGTATATCGTATAAGAAAAGAAATAGTAAAGGTGCATAGAAGAGTATGTAATACCAACCAAAATAGCAGGCTTAAATAATAGAATATAAGTGTGAACGATTATATAATCAAACTTCAATAATACATTATACGATATACAAAATTCAAAATGCATTGTTAACCAAACCCAAACCCATATAAAAAAGTAAAAATGTATAGAAGAGTATGTAGTACCAACCAAAATAAAACTACAGCTGAGCTTTCTAATTGAATAACACTTCTTTGTAGACAACATTTCTTTTGTATATTCCATCTTGCCCGGACAATTTTCCTTCACGAATAGCTATCTTGGTGGAGTTCATTGAAATTCCTCTTGACAAAGCCACGTAAAGTTGCCCATGACTAAAAACATGATCTTTTAAATAAATCCCCGCGAACGGTATAGTTTGTCCCAGCGCTTTATTTATGGTCATAGCGAAACACAGACGCACAGGAAATTGTTTTCTAATTAGTTAGAACGGCAAGCTTATGCTTTCCGAAGGTTTTAGTGGTATTCTAGGAAGGAAAACTCGTGTTCCTATTGAAATTCCAGTAACAATTTCTGCATCGATCAAGTACTGATAAAAACCTCGACACAATAATCTTGTCCCGTTGCAAAGACCTGCTTTTGGGTCTATATTTCGTAGAAGAATTATTGGTGCCCCGTATTTCAAAATTAGCTTATGTGGTGGCAATCCTCCTGGAGAAATCTCATTCAAAAATTCTTGTTGGTATAGATTCCTCTCATCATCTTCTACGCTGTCGAAAGAATAATATACTTTCTCATCACCTGACAATGGTATAGTTTAAATTTATGTTAGTAGAAATTGATACATAGGAAAATCTTTATTTATTTTTATAAATAGTCAAAGCCTTTACATAGAAGAAATTAAAACTAATTTAGATTACAATCACCTGGAAAAGTATTAATGGTAGTGTTGTTTATACTATCCACGGACTCATTAGTTGGTGCCATTATAGCTCTTTCCACCATGTAGCTCTTGTCATTCACATTCTCACAAAGATTTGGATAAATAGTGTTGACTAAATGAGTTATGGTATCGTCACCTGTCCATGGTATAACCATTTCATCCGGAATTCTTACCATTTCATTTTCATATGTAGTTGCTGCCCCGTCTCCGATATCTTTCAAAATACTTGTGAAGTTAGGATCTGTTCTTGATCGCATATTTTCTGTAAGATGGACAACATTTACACTTTCCCAAATTGCAGACTTGACAATACATGCATCTATAGTTTGCGATTTTGTACCATTCTGTACTACTGGTAGCACTTGTCTAAAATCACCTCCAAGTATAACGATTTTACCTCCAAAAGGGACATCCTTTTCTGTCAAATCTCTTAAGGTTCTGTCAAATGCTTCAAACGCATACCGATGTACCATTGTTGCCTCGTCCCAAAGTATAACACTGCTACTTCGTAAGAGATCGGCTGTGTCATCCTGTTTACTAATATAGCAAGTTGATTTAGGCTCAATTTTAATAGGAATTTTGAACCTAGAGTGAGCAGTTCTTCCCCCCGGTAATATCGTGGCTGCGATTCCGGACGATGCTGTTGCCAATGCAATATGTCCTTCTTTTCTAAGGTATGCCAATACTGCTCTATACAAAAAAGACTTGCCAGTACCACCTGGACCATCAATGAAGAATAACATCTCTTTTTTCGAATTAACAGCTTCGATAATCACATCAAAAGCATGCTTCTGGCCCGAATTCAACAAATTTATACAGCTTAAATCATCATCCGTAACAATAATGGATCTCTCATCTTCAATCATTTGTTGTGTAGATCCGCTTGTAAAATCATCAAATGTGGGTACAGGGAGACCATAATCTGCATTACATTTATCATACTGTTGAAGTATGCTGTTCAGATCATGTAATAGACGATTCATGATTGAATTCACATTCACGGTACTCGTTGAAGAGTAATCTTCCATCATATATGGGTGGAACTCAGTCCACAACTGCAGCACACCAGTAGGTTGACAATACAACAAAAGTGTAGCAAACAATCTCCGGAGCGCTGATGGCATATGTGTACTTGCCGCTTCTATTAAACATTCTCGTACGCCGTTGTCATTCTCTAAGAACCCCCACTTTTCAGCTGATTCCTTAAAAGTGGAGCAGAATACCCCATCTACTGTAAGAAGATCATCAAATGAGACTGGTCCCCTAACATGATTCAGTAGGATGCGCAAATGATATCGGTCTCCTTCATTTGGTGGAACCGTGTAAAGTCTACCGATAGCTCGTTGCGTAGTTGCTCTCTTCTGCCATTTTTTTTCTCCAGATACCCACCAATATTTTTCTGGAAATTCTCGATATAATAAATTTTTTGCTTCAGGATCTTCTGAATTCTTTTGAAAAAACTCAGTCAACATTGTCTTAGAAGTTTGCACATCACTGAGAACATCATCGAGCAGTTGATCGGCATAATATGTCAATTGCTGCATATTTGGAAGATGTATATGAAGAGCTACCACACTTGGATATATTTTGTGCACTGGAAACTTAAAAGTCCTCCACAATGCTTCCTGTGGGCAAACCCAACGTGCATCTAGAAATGGTAAGATCTCATCATTTTGATCTGTTTCTCTACGTATCTGAAAAGAGATTCGGTCTGGTCCCTTGTATACGTACTTGTATAAATACTTCACGGCTGTGATACTGGAGCATATTTCAACATTGATATGACAATTATATTTTTTCAAAAGCCAAGGATTATATGGAACCACCCATCGATTATCCAAGGAGATGTCGTGTTTCTCTATACTAATCCCATTATCACGTCTTCTATATAATGGATACGAATCATCTCCTTGTACTGTGTGCTCCGCAAATTGGCGCGGATATCCCTTTTTGCACTTGTTTTCCCTCATGCATGGAGAATTTGGTTTCACTATACCACATGGTCCATGTAGCATATGCTTTTTAACTATATCATATAGTTCAGGTTCAACATTTGGGTCTGGAATCTCTACCGTACAATGTGGTCATACTCGTCAGGATTATTCAGTTTGTCTTGTTCATTCAGAATGACCAACATATGAACATGGGGCAATCCACGTTTTTGGAACTCGACTACATGGACATGAGCTGCATCATAACCTAAAACTCCGCTGGTATAGATATCTTTTTTTTAGTTCTTCTAGCTTTGCTTTGAAAACCCTTGCTGTCAAGTCAGGCCTATCTTGAGTGTCTTGTCCCAAGAACAATTCATTTGTTATTTCATCCCATGATGGATTACATGTCATTGTAATAAATAGATCCGGTTTTCCATACCTCTGAACCAAAGCCATGGCATCTTGATACCGATTATACATGTCTCTCGGGCTACCAACATACGAAGAGGGAAGTATAATTTTCCTTCCGGTTGAACCTATAAATACATTGGAAAAGTATTTATCTATTAGCTACCCATTCATTGTAAAATACAGGCGGAAAAGGAAAAAATAATAAGACTTTTCAATCTACTAATTACATACCTGCATTTCGTACTCCCGCATTGAATAAATCTTGTAACCCTTGGTACAACTCCGCTCTATTAGTTTTTTGATTGGCCCGCAAAAACCGTAACCTTTGCATCTCAATTTTGACGTAAGTGTCAACAATAAATTGTTGTAGTAATCTACCGGCATGAAGTAGTATTGATGTATCATTTGCTCTAATCTGTAATTGTAGCAAAAACATTATTTATCAGTATAGTATGAAAGAGGAATATATACAGTTCATATTAGTACACTACCTGAAGCATATACGAATAAAATTCCCGGCAGGTAACTTGATGTCCATTTAAACAATGGGTGTTGACATCCCATCCATAGTTCCCATACGGAAGTAAAAGTGGGTACTGGAGAGGATCATAATAACTGATCGTGTCTGGAATCAGCTGTAAGTTGCCTTCCATTGTTTCCACAATAGTCTCCCGGGGTCCAACGTTTGTTAGATCTTCACCTCCGACTATAATTGCTGCAACCTGAGATGCTGTAGGAAGATTATACTGGTGACCTCCCAAAGAATGGTCTTTAAGCAACAATCTACAATTTGGTAAGTCCTCTCTCACAGCCATTCGCCTAAATTGATGCACGAAAGGGTTATGGTGATTTAAGATCGTCTTCAGTTTTTCAACTATGTGTGTCCGCATCCCAGTATTTTCCCTCATTCTATTTTCAATTTCATGCTCAGTATCATATATGTACAATTGTAGATATCTTGGCCTAGGGGGTCCAGCAGGTTGTAGACTACCTATCCAATTAGGGCGTTGAACAGGTAGTAGACTTCCTATCCTATGGTATATCGCCCCTTGGGCTCTAAAAGTATAAATTCCGTCACAGCCATTGGCGAGACTTGCATCGTAATGAACTCCCATCGAAGTGAAGGCAAACATATGATTGTATGTCCGAATGTTATGTCTGAAATGCTTTCCCTCCTCACTCTGATCAGTATATAACATCTTCAATTCGACAGGCGTTGTAAGTTGCGGTAGTGAGATTTTTCCATTCCTACAACATATCTCTCTTGTTTCAGATGAAAACAACTTAGCACTACATTTTTCGCAGAATTTGGATTCTAATAACACGTGTACTGGCATCATGTTTATGTTGACATAATTTCTAGCACAGTTATGGCATCTCCTTGCCGGATGAACTGTCGTAGAATTATGTCTGCCATGATGAACTGTTGAAAGGTGCATATTAATTAGAACATCATTGACAATGATTTTAATTTATAAAAGAATAGTAGTTTCGGGAGGATACCTTCTTGATTATTAGATACTACATGATATGGGGATGCAGATCTTGCTTGTCTCTTAATATCACTCAAACGGGCATTTCTTGGCATCTTCTCAGTGGGGATTTTGTATGAGAAACAAACAGTGTGAGCTGATTATTAAAACCCCTGAGCAGAAGACTATGTATGAGAAACAAATAGTGTGAGCTGATTATTTCAAAGTAAGAACCAGTTTTTTACGAAATAACATCACATATAATGATCTAATTTTGAGTGATATAAAAAGGTTTATTCACAACAAACATTGATCAATGTATTCCCATAACTCGAAATTACAAATGAATAGCAAGTCTCATCTAGCAAAAAGAGTATCAATATTGTAAATAATCTATATGATAATCTATAATATAGTTTTATCTTTTAAGCCAATACCATAGTGACTATAAACCTAAACAACACAGCTGTATGAGGGAGAGATTAATGTGAATAGAGAAAAGATTATAAGATATAGAATTTCAGCCTTTGTGCAATTCTCAATGAGATACATGTTAGATTATATGAGTAAACAATTGGTTAAATTCCTTCAATGAGTCTACTACCTCAATAAAAACAGGTTTACAACAATTCTATTTAAGATTTATTTAAGCCATATGTATTTCCTAGCTGCATAAATTGCAAAAAATATATATCTTTGCACAATTTAAGTACAACAAAAGATCTAACCATTATGAAACTTAATCAATCACTTGCCTGAAGCTTTGAGTTAAGCCTTTGTTTTTCTTCTTCAAGTTCCCTGATCTGGTTTAAATACAATAATCAAAATTAGTAATGGAAGTAAGTACATGGAAATCACTAAACAACGTGCAAAATATGTCAGAACAATAAGATCGAATCACATGCCCGTGCCCTTAGTTTTCTGATAGTTGACTACTGAACACCTTGCTTTTTGGATAGATCTTCACCTGCGGCACGTTATACATTAGAATATGGGAGAATCATTAAATTGTGAAGTCTCAAATTACATGCTTGCTTTATGAAACTGATTTATTATAAACCCAAGTCTCAAATTTGTAGAACTATAGCATTAAACAATCCAAACTCTTTGCTAACTATAGGACTTCCATACTATTAAAAATAGTATGTCTCAAGAATAGTAATACTTCATATAAACACAAAAAGTTACAATAGTAGTCAAAGATCATCATTTTATACAGGTATAGAATTTTTCAGAAGGTAATAACAGTTTCAGACGGATCTATGTATAATAGCGATTAATGGTATATGGTATTGAAGGAACTTTAGCTATATATTATTATTTCCTTCAATTATCAAAGGGTACAACCAAATTTATGGTTAATGTTTTAAGGCTAAGCTTCTGCATGGCTTACCTAATTGTTAACTGTCGAAATCACTATTAATTAGATCTTGGATGTCGTTGCCAACCCAAACTATAAGTCACATCATGTGAGCCTAATATGAATGTTATCGAACCTATTTTTGCTTAGTTACAAAACTTGCTTTTATGAGCAATTGCATGTCGTCTTTGATGATCCTATTTATCTTTTCAACCTCGAAATTACTGCCTTTGATGGCAAGGGAAATTTGAACCTGAACACTTTGGGATACTTCATGGCTCTTCGGTGATATATCAAGCCATTCCGTTGACATGAAATCAAAATGTTATTTTCTTTCGTTTGTTTCCTTGGATGTTTTATTCAGAGGATTTCAACTCTGAAACTTATACTTGCTTTACCAATACATCAGCTCTATTATTATTCATCACATATGTTCTTTGTTAATATACATTAATAATAATACAGATGCAACCCTGTTTCAGATATTTAATGATCTCTTTTCCTGGTTACTGGTAAATGAAATGATACTTGTTACCCAGAACCCATGTGACCATGACCAATTAACACACTGTTAGGCCATGTAGAGGCGAGCATCAGCTGGTTCTGCCACTGATCCGACTAGAATTCACAAACCTTACCCAACCTGTTAACATTGAGGACCTGATCCAACCCTAACTGGCCAAGTTTGGTTCGGTTCGGTCAGTGGCTAATAGATGGTAAAGGGGAAAAAAGACAGAAATCACTATATCCAGATTGCAAAAAATAAAAACATCTAACATATACACAAAAAGTTAATACTTATCTATGTGAAGTGAAGGAAATCAAATAAACATAACATAAACTTCCATTAACTCAAAAACTTTAGAGAGAATAATAGATACAGTTCAGTTCTCTGACATTCTCAATGCTGGGTCCCAAACTCACTACTTCAATGCAGTTGAGCATTGCTCTTACTTGAAGAGAAAGTGAGTATCCAACCGACGAAGTCAATTCCAAGATCAAGTTGAAAATTATTCTGAATCTAAAACTAAACAGAAAGTACAGAAAGAGGAGGTTGCTTGGTCCCTACTTTCCTCAAATACCAAGTCATTACTGCCAGCATAACATCGCAAGGTAAATGCAGCAAATATGAAAAAAATTACATAATTCGAATAGAAAATAACTGTTAAATTACATAATTCGCTGAAAATTATACCTTTCCTAAACTGGAATCGAATAAAGATCAAAACTTTATACTTAGAAAAAGGAAAGTTTTTAAGACCTGAGGAGGAGCGATGAGATGAGGATAGAGCGATTGCTGTTGCCGAAGAAGAGCTTGCTGCATCAAAGCTTGCTGGCTTTACTGTGCTTGCTGCTGCATTCGGATCGGATTGGAACGAATCGAATTTGGGTTTTAGGGTTAGGGTGAAGGTTCGGGTTGACCAGGAAGAAGAAGAAGAAGAAAAAGGGAAAATAAATGAAAACGAATGGGTTGAAGAGGTATGAATGGGTTGTTGTTAATAAAGGGGATGAAAAGGTATGAATGGAAGAGGTATAAATGAAAACGAATGGGTTCTGATATCAGTGCATTCAATTAAATGAAAGATGCATGAAGAATTAATGTTTGACTTTGGAAATGGTTTCTGAATTCTGATATCAGTGCATTCAATTAAATGAAAGATGAATTAATGTTTTTTTTTTCGAGAAAAGTACTGACCTTGTAAATGGTTGTTCCTTCAAGATGTCAAGGCAGAAGCTCCCATTGCTGTTAAGATGCTCCCATTACATTTTATACCCCTATAGATTTTTTTAGCCCTTTATGTTTGTGAGGGTATAATAGTAAAAAGCCAGCAAAATAAGGCTTTGCTTAATAATAGTATAGAAATGAAAGATGAATTAATGTTTTTTTTCCCGAGAAAAGTACTGACCTTGTAAATGGTTGTTCCTTCAAGATGTCAAGGCAGAAGCTCCCATTGCTGTTAAGATGCTCCCATTACATTTTATACCCCTACAGATTTTTTTAGCCCTTTATGTTTGTGAGGGTATAATAGTAAAAAGCCAGCAAAATAAGGCTTTGCTTAATAATAGTATAGATATACTATTTTCTCATATAACACGTTTGCTACATCAATTAATTTGCGGGACCTCCAAAACTATTTTATATAATCAAATCAGGTGCACCGTTCCGAAGACGTGCCGTAGGCACGTGTCAACGGGCAAACCTAGTATATATATATATATATATATATATATATATATATATATATATATATATATATATATATATATATCCCATCTACAACGAGCAAAGTATAACTACCAAACCTCAACAACTATCTCACCCCGTTGCTATCAAAACCTGCAGGGGAGTTAGGGTTGTACATCCTCAGGGAGGGACTCCCCTAACCCTCAGAAAACATGGGTTAGCCATGTCTGGTGTGTGTATAATTTACTAGCTTAGCAATAAATTAAACTATATAAAGAAAATTGAAAGAACTTACAACCATTCAGATAATTAAGTTAATCTGAAATTTGAATATAAAACATCATAAAGTGACTTTGCACTAAAGTACTCTTTTGAATCTGCACCCATCTACATATCCATATCTACTCACACTATCTTGAAGTTGTGCCTCGGCAAGTAGTTCCAACCATTTTCATGGAAATAGTGGGCGGGTAGTTCCTCAACACAATTCCGAGACATAACAACTTATATCAACTCATATCACCTCATCTTTAGTTTTAAAATCATCTCCATATTCCTCACTTAACACACATCACTTATGCATCATACGAATATCACATATAACTTTATTTTACATCCATTTAATATTATATCATACATACAACTGTCTTTACTCCACATATTCTTTTCCATACCAAAATTGTCCGAGTTATTCACATTAATTTTACACACATAATTCCTTCATGGTTAATCTCATTAATTGTGGAATAGTTCAGAAAACAATGCAATAAATGCGTAACACACGAGGGCAAAATTGTCATTTCCAATTTTGTGGGGTATTAGTTACACTCTCCCCCCCCCCCCCCCCCCAGAACAGTTCTGTCATCTGAACTCGCTAGGGTAAATGTTGTATTTTGTACATGCCAAAGAAAAATATCATTTTCGTATATAGAAAACTGCAAATTTTAAGAAAAATAAATGTAGTATAAAAATACGCAACGAGAAAAAACAAGACAAACTTTGTATAAGAAAACTATGAGTATCAAAATTTTACAAGAACGAAACAAGAAAACTAAGAAAATAACATAAGAAAAGAAATTTGACAAAAAAGACAGGATGGATTGAGAGAAATTTTCATGCAAAAATAATATTAGGTAAAGTATTAGATAAAAGGAAAAATAAACTTAGTAATTAATTGTGGAATAAAGAGAAACATAGTCAATAGATAATTTATAAGTTTAGTAGTCAAAATCTTTCAAAGTAATAAGCGGTAGAAAATTGCAAACTGAATTAGTATTGTATGACAAATTGAATTAGCAATTTAAAAGAAGACTATTGGATAGCAGTTTGAAAAATAAACGAGAATGAAATTTAGTTAAAAGCATAGACAAGTTAATATCATAAAATAATTTGTAAGGTAACTATAATAATTATACATACGATTTGAAAATTAAAGATATAGAAAGCATGCATCGAAATACTTTCGAATTGTCAAGTAGAGCAAGAAAAACCAACATACAAAATTTATATACGTATATAGGCATAAAAATTATAGAGTGAGACAACGAATATTATGACATGAAAATTATAAATAGTTTGTTGGAGTAAAACAAGACATCATAGTAGTAAAAATAATAACATATTATTGAAATAGTGCGAAAACTAATCATATAGAAATAACTTACGAATTGAAGAAAAGTATAAATACCAATTTTATTTTTGTTAGGTAAGTAGACACCAAATCTAAGATAAGTTAATAACAAAACACGATGAAGTGGTATGAAATACTTATTAATGAAATGATTCAAAATACCAGGAAGAAGATAGTTGATATTAAGTAATAAATACACAAGTAGAATAGAAATCAGTTTAAATAATTTAATGCTAGGTTGTAAAATATTATAAAATAATATAAGCTAGTACAAAAATAGAATAGGGGTAAGTAAATATTATAGAAAACGAAGTAGGGGTTATGAAAGTAGAAAATCTCCTTCTGGTGTAGGTTTGCCTCGTTGGTATCCAACTGCAGACTTGCCTCCGTGAAATCAAGTTGCAGGATTGCCTCTACGACATCCGATTACAGTTTGCTTTCTAGACATTCGGTTGTAGACTTTGCCTCCCCGACGTCCAGTTGTAGTTTGCTTCCATTGACGTCTAGTTGCAGATTTTCCCTCTCGACATCAGGTTACACCAAAACGGGAGATGGAAAGATGTAATCTTCCATTTACACTTGGATATTGGGTGTTTAATAAAGTATGGTGTTACATTTTGAAATCAGTGATATAAAAGTGGATAGAAAAGTTGTAAATGAAGTAGGAAATTACGACGGCAAAATATCAAAATAGATATATAGACTTTAAATATAGGATATACATAATTTGTAGTAATAAAAATAATTTATAACATTAAAATGGAAATAGTGTAAAGCATATGCACGAGATGAAAACACAAACGAAAACAATAATTATGTGGTGTATGTATTATATTGAGGAAGCGTAAAACTACAAAATTAATGAGTAGCGATAAATAATAAAAGTGAATATAACAAAACAAATTAGCAAATAATATGTAATAACAATAGTATCGAATGTAGACAGTAAAACAAAATGCTAGGTCATATTTATGTGGGTAGAATATTTCAATCTTGTCAAAAATATATTGAAATATATAGGATAATATAAGATAATGGAAAAATGTAGTATCACAAAATCAATCACATAAAATGAATACACATAAGAAAATTTCATAAGCAAAATTCAAAAATATAAAAAAATATTAAAAAATATAAAAGAAATAATAAATGAAGAAAATAATAGTTGCGATATAAATTTAAAAAGCGGTAATCTAAAACTTAATAAAATACGTAAAGTAATAGTAATTATAAATGGATAAACATAATGAAACATAAAACATGAAAGATAAAATTTCAAGATTGAAAGATAGATAAAACCAGTTCAAAAAGATGAAGATTAAGGAAGATAGATAAAATAATAGATATTCAAGTGATTTAATAGTATTGAAAAATATTGAATGTTGAAAAATTCTATGATAAAATTCACGAAGAAAAAATTGAGAGGAAAGTGTGTCTACGTGTAAGGTATCATGAATGTAGGTTCAATTTACCACTCTTCCACTGCGCCACTCTGATACCAAGGAAAAATGTGCACGCATATAATCTCACATCAATGTATACGAGGAGAGTATCATGAATGAAGGTTCAATAACTACTTCATTCACGACTCCAGCCATCCAAAAGGGAAAGAGAGGAGAAAACATTAGTGTATAGAGCAACATAAATGTAAATCACTTACATTTAAATCTCTACAGACTGAACTCACACTTCTAATGTCCACCCTAATGTGTCGTCCTTGTAAATTTGTACTGCTTATTGAAGCATAGCTCTGATACCACTCTGTAACATCCCGAATTCCAAATAAGGTTGAATTCGAAGTTCCACATGATCTTTACACTTCACTTCGTACAATTTTACAAGGAATTTTGAAAATTTATATTACAACATAGTCTTTTACATTTAATAACACAGCGGAAGGTAAATTGAAGTATAATAATGAAAAATATACAATTGTAACAACTTTAAATAATCATCAGCATCAAATCAACTTTATATCTTCTTATATATTTTTAAATCCTGCATATAAAACTGTGGGCACGTCAGTTGCTTACCACTGACGAAAAAAATGTTATACACGACCATCCTCGCTATGACGAAAGTATAACGATCTTAATACTTTAACAAACCACAAACATGAATGTAAAATAAAGTGTTAAAAGTGACTACTCTAAACATGTAAATGTATGAAATGCCTTAATACCTAATGCAGATATTTTATGCGAAGATGATACTAATGCATACTTGTTCAGATTCTATGCATCTCATACTACATAGGTCCGAAGGCAAGCACCTACATACTCCACATTAAAGGGTTCGATCCCTCGCTATGATAACTACCCAGTAATAAAACAAAGTTTAGGCATTCCACGAGTACGGATCCCAGTTCCGGAGTCCACCGCCCGACTATACAGAATCCTCGTCGTGCGAATATCCCATCAGTGTCCCTCTAGCCCCGGTATACGTATATACACTGGAGTACGGCATACTATCCGCCTGACCACTCATAGTCCCGGATTTAAAATAAAAGTTCGTCTCCATCGGAGCAACCACAGTCTCAGAGTACACCGCCCGATTGGGTCTATAGTGCTGAAGTACACAGTCCGACTATATAGAAGCCCTCCACTCACGTTTGCCCAAGTTTACTACATTTTTACTTAGTGCTTAATTCTTAAGTTCAAGACATGAATAAATTATAACACCTAGAGTTAGCTTTCCCCCCTACCGGACTTAATCACAAATACCAAGATAGCTCACATAGCCATATTTCAAAATAAATCAATTATTTAATTCAACAATTGCCGGTACCCGGGGTCCCACTAAACCTCTAGATCACAACCTTTCATGTTCTAGAATTTATGGGTACTTATACCCTTCAATAATCATGTATTAAACTTCATTGTATTCATATCTTCAACTTATTCATAACTTAATCAATCTCTTACTTTTGCATCATTCAGGAAATTCAATTCATTCACTTATTCACAATTCTTTCAAAAAAAACATTTATTTTCATGAACCCATAACATAGATTCATCCACTTCAAATCTCATTAGCAATTTAATCACATATAATATCTTAAACCACATCAAGTATTCTTAATCAAAAATAATTATATAATTTCATCAAAGAGAAATCAATCATATTGCAATATTTTACTCTTCTTCTAATCAAAATAAAGGTCATAATCATAAATAATTTTTTTTGAATTCATCCACTCATTAACTATATCAAATTCCACTTTTTAAACTTTCCCAAAATACATGAAATATCACGAACTTATTTTTAATAAAATATAGATCACCTTAGAGGAATATTAGAATTTTTTCCAAATTTTTATTTGCATTTAAACCCTCATAAAAACCAGAAAAACACAAAAAAACACAAAGCGGCGCTACCGGGTTTCGAACCCAAGCCCACACAGCGCTACAGTAACCGTCCTATGTCACCACCAATGACCAAGAAGTCCAAGCGACTTCACTGTCACGGAAACAGGCCGCAAGTACTAAGGACTGTGTCTCTGTTCTGGGATTTAATAAATCAAAACAAAAGAAAAGGGGGACTGTCAAGTTTCGAACTCGAGACCCCAGACCAAACCCCCAGCTACAGTAACAGTTTTAAAGTGCCACCAATAACCAGTAAGTACAATCATGACTACTGATGTGACGTTAGAATGCTAAAATTTTGTTCATACCGTACTGTGATTAGTTTATTTTCACAAAACTCGATTATACAATCGATCTAACCTTTTAGTAAACTGTAAATACTTTTTCCCAGACCGAGTTTATTTAAAAATAGTAGCCAATGAATTTTCAAACTCATATTACAAACATATATATATTTTTTCAATTCATTTTTTTCTCTCAATTGCACACATAAATTTGCATTTCTGAAATTTTGAAAATAACAATTTTGTATCTCTTATAACCCAATTTAAGAACTCATTTGTACCAATTAAAATTTTACTACATACTCCTTGACTACAAAGAAAATCTTTAACAATCTTTCATGAAAGTTATAAAATTCGACATTATCATTCCAACATATATAAACTAGTATGATTCATGGCAATAATTCATTTGTTTATTATTTTCTTTCTAATTATCATGGTGTATATTTATTTACTTGATCACAACATTATTCCTACAATTCATGGCACAAACATAATAGCATGGAATGATCAACATTTATCACATCAAAATAATCTACATTACTCAAAATCAAAACTAGCATGCTCATCCTATAAATTAGAAAGCATTAAGACCACCCACCTCTTAAGAAGACTTGCAAAATGAAGAGACACAACTCCTAGAAAATTCCTAGAGAAACTCCAATTTGTCTACTCGGATCCGCGCACTAAAGAATCACCCCACTCCATTTCGGCACCAACAGTAAGCACTCCACTTTCGGCATATACAACAGGAATAAGGGCATCTTCATATGCATATATATATATATATATATATATATATACACATAGTATGTGAGTAGATGGAGAAAGTATGGGAGTGTGCTGGATGGGGATTTGGTTGGCATTCGAAAAATGCACAGAGAAGGAAAAGGAAGGAGGGAGAATTGTGAATGTGAAGGGGGGTATATGTGCATATATATACATTTATATATATGGATACGCACATAGGGGAGCAACAGGGGACATGCTGAATTGGAGAGCTTACTTTGCTGGTTTTGGCAGAGGAGGAATGAAAGAAGTGAAAGAGGTGAGGAGAAAGGTATAGGGGTAGGGGTATTACATAAGGGGATTAGAGGATGGTTACAATAACTACTTGTCCACTAACCCCATGAACACCAGCCACTCATCCACTATCTCCACTCTCTAAATTTTAAAAATGTGTTTCTCCCTCCATCACAAACAGCCCGGCCACCTTATTTCCCATACTCAACACGTGCACGTGCTTACACTAGCACACACTTCACAAATTAATTATCTTAAAAAATATAAATTATATATATACATAATATGTACGTAAAAATAATTTTAAATAAAAAATATAATTTTTTATGCACAAATAAAATAAATACACACACTTCAGAATCTCACTTTGAAAAGAACATGCTTAAATACGTGCAAAAAAACACGTACTTCGCACGTAATAATTCCAAAATACAAAAGTCGACTTTATCAACGAAAAATTATTAAATTATAATCGAAAACAATATAAGAAAAATATATTCATTAATTTTTATATATTCCACGACGTAATCACTACGTACGTAGAAAACACGTGCTTTGCACGTACAAAAGTATTTTAAATCAAAATAGGAGAAAATGAACTTCCGTTTATAAAATGAATTCGAATTCATAAAATAAATAATTGAAACACATAGAAAATATCACACGTAACCGTAAAAAAAATATGTAATTGATACGTGCATCGATAATACGTTTAAAGCACGTAAAAACACAAAGATTGAAATATTATATTTTAGTTAACTCAAATAAGATAAAAGAAAACGAGAATTGCATAAATAGTCAGAAATCAAAATATGTAGGGAAAACACGTTACAAACATTACCAGTAACGGTACAAAATACATGTGTGTAACATACGAGGGCAAAATTGACATTTTCAATTTTGCGGGGTGTTATAATATCTTCACTTCACCATTTCTTGATTTTCATAATAATCACATAATGCAATTACCTCATTTTTCATACTTAGTTAACCACATACTTCATTTCCTATTCATTTTCATTGCATAACATCACACGTATTTACTTTATCATATATCATCACATTCATTCGTTTTCATCACAATTCTTCATTCATTCATTATCATCACATATCATCACATTCCTTCCTTCTCATAATACCAAACTTATCCCTATATTGTAACACATCGCATACATCTCGTAATACATTAACCATCATTCTCATTTTATCTATTACGATTTACCTTCTTTTAATTTTAATACCATCATACATCTTATTTTAATGCCCTTCTTATTTTATCATATAGCTTACTTTATAATTCATCGCGTCATACAACTTTAGTTACTTCACATTCATATCAAATTATATCTTACTTTCATTCTTATTTACATCTCATACTATAATTTTACTTTGACTTTCATTCTTACCAAATTATACTCCGCGCCCCAAACATAGTTTGGGTAATGTTACAACGCACCCCAAAGCCGATAGCTTGGCTAGTAATCACCGCACCCCAAGTAGAACTTGGGTAATATAACATCACATCTCAAGCCGATAGCTTGGAATATTAGTTTACTTTATTTTCATTTTCATCTTACAATCTACTTTACTTTTCATCTTCATTTCACAATACTACTATCACATCAACAATCTACCGATTCACCCTGGGAGTTGTGCCAAGGCAGGTAGTTCCCACCATTTCCATGGAAATAGCGGGCTAGTAGTTCCTCGGCACACTTCCAAGGTACAACAAACTCACATCACATCATATTTTACTTTAATAACCATTCTCATAATCATTCTCATCACCTAATTCCACTTATTTTTAATATTCATAGCACAATATAATTTACAATACATTTCATTCTCATAATACACTTTCTTCATTTTATTCATATTAATCCACACACATACTTTTTTTTAGTTTTTCATTCTCATTTCGTATTATACACTTTCTATACTTTCTTATATTCATTTCATATAATTCACTTTATTTACTTTCTCAATCTCATCTTATAATATAACTTATTTTATTCTTTATTCTTAACTCATAATACACTTGCTTTAATTTCTTATTCTCATTTTCATTTCACATGCTTTCTTTACTATCTCATTCTCATTTCCATACCGCAATTTCTTCATTTTATTCACATTAACCCACATACATAATTCCTTCACTTTTTGATACTCATTAATATAACACCACATCGTCACTTCTCATATTTAAACATTTAACATAATTTCTTCTCTTTTAATGAATCTTCTTATAGCACAATGTCTTTGTTTTATATTTATAATTATACAACGCAATTTCTTTACTTTACATACTCATTTAACCACATACTGCATTTACCATTCATCTTCATTTATATTCTCATAACTCATTTTCTTTAATGTTCCTCTTCATTCATATATATATTTTCTTTTACTTTTTATATTCATTCTGCTTCTCACACTTGCTTTACTTTCTCATTTCCGCTTCACATCAATTACTTTCTTTTCTTTCTCATTCACATTTCACACCATATGCTTTCTTTATTTTCTCATTCACAATTCACATCATATACTTACTTTACCTTCTCATTTTTATTTCACATTTATTCATTTAATAATTTGTCGACCAGTGAGCCACAGTATCCCACTGTACTGAAAGCCGACGGCCCTGTAAACACACGGACCCCCCCCCCCTGGGGTCTTACGTGTCCGAGGCCACGTCTTCCTCCCAACCTATGCTAGCAACGGAAACACTCACCACAAAAAGAACTTGGGTACTTCCTCCTAGCCGAAGCCAGGAGGGAAAAACACGAACCCCAGATAAACTAGGTACTTCCTCCCAACCGAAGCCAGGAGGGAAACACTCACCCCAAGTAGAACTTGGGTACTTCCTCGCGACATATGTCATCGAGGAAATAATCGGGCCTCAAGCTGATGGCATGGGTGATAAAAACACGCACCCCAAACATAATTTGGGTAATAATCACTTATCCCAACACGGTCCTTGGGTATTGGGAGGTTTAGCCCAAACCCCCAGGATTTCTGTAGGTACTGGTCAACAAAATTTATTTGTTATTATCACTTTTCATTTCATCTTTTCATCCCATTTTATCATCATATAACATCTAATCTTTTATTTCAGTGAATTGCCACTTTTTTATCATTTGCCATGAGAATTATTATCTAATTTTATAACCACTTATCATCTCATCTTTTATCGTAACATATTAGCACATATTCGATGTTCACCATATTATTTATCTTCTCATTGTATCATATATGCATACACCATGTTATGAACTTATAAAATCATCACATCATATTATTGCATATCATGAATGCACCATATTATTTATTTTGTGACATCCTCGTATATTATGATATAATATGAGTACACCGTATTATTTAGTTTAATACATCATGTTATCACCAATTAATATCACCTTTATAATATAATTTCCCTTATATCATAAGTGTATATAACTCCATTAATTCCATAAGCATATACACGCCAATAATATCATTCATATGAATACACAACTCCATAAATACACATGCCTTTAATATCAGGTATATAAACACACAACTTAATAAATATAATTTTTTAAATAAATTTATATATCTCCTGCACATATTCATATCTCTCGTATTATATTCATTCAGTATATATATATATATCTTTATATTTCTCCTTTACATTGTCGTATATGCTTGCATCTTTAGATTACCATATATATATATATATATATATATATATATATATATATATGTACCTCAGTTCATTTTCCACATTCACAATATATCAGTATTATCATAACATCTCAATTCTCAGTATTACCACACCATATCATACATATTTACATACTTGCCAATATTACGACCTCATATCATAAATATGCACCATATAAGTCCACACATCATAACCCCATCTCAATTCTCAGTATTACCACACCATATCATACATATTTACATACTTGCCAATATTACGACCTCATATCATAAATATGCACCATATAAGTCCACACATCATAACCCCATATATATATATATATATATATATCATTTCTTTATATCACCTGCATATTTTACCTATATTAAACCCGAATTAATTCACATGATCATATATATACATAATATATCACCCACAACACCAAATATTAAAAATCATACAAATTCATCATACAGTGCAATTTATACTTATAAAAATTCCGTATTTTTCTATTAAATCTTCGTTTAACTAAAACGCACACAAATCACACCGAATTCGCATAAAATTTTATCACAAGATAATATATACATAATATAATCATACTCACCTGAAGAACCGGTAAGAAGATACTCCTCACTCGCCCGGTCACCAATCAAACTTCACTTTTTAGCACCTTCACGAAACCCTCCCCAAAAACCGATCACCTCGAACTCTCCTAGAATCCTTGAAAATTTTGAAGCTTGAAATGGAGAAGGTGGGCCTATTGAACACTCTGGGGTTTTGGCGGAAAAGGGACAAGGGGTGAAACGGTATGATCAAAATGAAAGGGAAGAAGAAAAAAAAAAGGAGAATGGAAAATTAACTATAGGCCCCTATTTGACTCTTTTATTATTCATATGCCCCTATACTTCGTCTTTTCATAATAGAATCCAATAAAACCAACTCCACCAAACAAATAAATAAATTAGAGAATATATATAAAGCAAAATTGCATATTTATGCATATTAATAACAATAATAATATCTAATAACAATAAAGAATTACAAACAATTATTTTAAAATTATAAAATAAGAGGGTGTTACATTATAACACCTCAAAAGAAGCTCGTCCCCGAGCTACGAGCACCAAGGAAAACCAATCAAACACCTATCGACCAACTCATTAATCCCCTTCATCATACTAGACCATCGAGTGGTCCTCTCGAAATCTCTTCAAACAAATAAAATTTAAAAAATGATTCCCAAAGCTAAATATCTACAAATAGAAATGATCATTATAACAAACTTAACCATAAAAACACTATAAAATGATTCGAAAAACACCTATAGTTGTAATACAAATCTACGTAGTTGTAATACCAATATTCATAAGAAAACACGTAGTGATTACTTATAAATCAAAATATTGTAGAAAAAGTATCCAATATTAAACACTTGATGCTTTAACAAAGAATCTAATTACATTCAGCTCAGTTAACCTAATAAAGTTCTCTTAGTAGTATTTAAAAAAGATAAGCTTTCTTAGTAATATATGTTCATAATCAAGACGGATATGTTCAAAAAGGAAAAAGCAAACGACACGATCCACAGAAACCACCAAGGCAATACTATATCACACCAAACATATCAAACACACATTTCTTCAAGTGGAAACAAATTAGGTCAATTTCCGACACTTTCCATTCCCAACATAGCAAAGAAGCTACTAGGGCATACACACCTCAAAATTAGAACTTTTCTAATCTAGAATTCAAGCAAAATACTTAAGACTCAGGTAAACTCATTTCCAACATGGATGAACCCACTCCCACCTATTACAGGATCACTAAGATACTGGCCATACTAGACCTCATCATCCTAGTTAACCTAGGCTCTGATACCAAACTGTAACACCCCAAATTTCTTTTTTTTAACTATGGTTTATTCTAATAATCATCGACTTAGCCTATTACTCACCTACATCATTTCTTACTTAGAAAAATACTCATAGATTTTTATTAAAAATTTCGGCAGAGTTTCCCCTGAAATATTAGCCATTTCATAGCAATTCCTTACCGAATTCTGCAAACAATTACAAAAGTCAATGTACCTATAATATATATCATTCCTCCCCAGGTCAAGTCATTCAACATCACATAGAAAATAATAAATACGGCTCTGGGGGCATACTACTTCATAACATGCAAGATAAAAATTAAAAACCAAAAATTCCTTTGAAAACTTATAGGATTTTTAGAAAAACATTAGAAAAACCATTTCCAAAATCAACCACAGAACCCAATACTCCACTGCGAGGTGGGTACGGGCTTTCATACCACATCATAGCACTATAAATATATTACCTCTTATAGTTGTACACACAATCTTCCATGATACAATATAATATATCATTCTACTCCCATTTCTACATATAATGAATATATATATATACATATATATATATATATATATATATATATATATATATATATATATATATATATATAATAAAACACAAAGAAAGCTATCAAGTGGCTCTCCTTCAATCCCCCCCCCCCCCCCAAAATCAAAGGCCCAGATCTAACCTCACAAAACATATTTTCCCCCCAAAAGATTTTCCCCAAAATTCAAATTCAAACCCCCCACCCAAAATAACTCCTTTATTTATTTAATTATTTCTCTCTCTCTCTCTCCCTTTCTCTCTCTCTCTCTCTCTTCTATTCAAAAAATACAGAAAATATAAAATTTAATTTTTTTTTAAAAAAAATTAAAAACCAAAAAAATTTAAATTTTACAAACTTTAAAAATAATTCAAAAAATGTAAAAAAAATAAAAAACTTATAAAAAAATTAAAAAAAATTTAATTTATTTTTAAAAATAATTTTCTTAAAAATATTTAAAAATTTTAAAATTTAAAAAAAAATTAAAATTTTTAAATTTTTTGAAATTTTAGAAATAAAACTTTAAAATTTAAAATATAAATGTTTAGATTATTGGTATTGTAGATACCTTCACACCTGCACTTGCGTTACCATTGTATTTAGACATGCTCATAGTAGTTATGGGATTAGAGTAAGCTCTATAAAACCTATATGATAATGTCCTTGCATAACTATTACAAGCATCTAAAATTGATGCTGAAGTTGAAAAAAACTCTATGCAGTGTTTCTAACAAACTATATGCATTACAGGTAAGTTCAAGCTAATGATCAGGAAGGCGATAACTGAGCTTAAAGGTAGATATACTGATTCCTCATATAATATGTTTGCAACCTGAATTAATTTTTTGGCCCTCCAAAACTATTTTATATAATCAAACTAGGTGCACCTTTCCGAAGACGTGCCGTAGGCACGTGTCAACAGGCAAACCTAGTATATATATATATCTCATCCACTATGAGCAAAGTATAACTACCAAACCTCAACAACTATCTCACCTTGCTGCTATCAAAACCTGCAGGGGAGTTAGGGTCGTCCATCCTGAAGGAGGGACACCCCTAACCCCCAGAAAACAACAGGGGTTAGTCATGTCTGGTGTGAGAATAATTTACTAGCTCAGTAATAAATTAAACTATATAAAAAAAATTGAAAGAACTTACAACTATCCAGATAATTAAGTTAACCTAAAATTTGAATATAAAACATCATAAAGTGACTTTGCACTAAAGTACTCTTTTGAATCTGCACCCATCTACATATCCATATCTACTCACACTACCTTGAAGTTGTACCTCGGCAGGTAGTTCCCACCATTTCCATGGAAATAGCGGAAGGGTAGTTCCTCGGCACAATTCAAAGGCACAACAACTTATATCAACTCATATCACCTCATCTTTAGTTTTAAAATCATCCGTATATTCCTCATTTGACACACATCACTTATGCATCATACGAATATCACATATAACTTCATTTTACATCCATTAAATATTATATCATATATACAACTGTCTTTACTCCTCATATTCTTTTCCGTACCAAAATTTCTTCGAGTTATGCACATTAATTTTTACACACATAATTCCTTCATGGTTAATCTCATACATGCCACATCATATCAATTCATGTCGATAATTCCTTTACTTTATATCTAAAGACATAACATTATATTAATTCACATATATAATTCTTTTACTTTTCATATTTAATCACATACACAATGTTCCTCTATCCATGAATATCTTCACTTCACCATTTCTTTATTTTCATAAATAATCACATAATGCAATTACCTCATTTTTCATACTTAGTTAACTACATACTTCATTTGCCATTCATTTTCATTGCATAACACCACACGTATTTACTTTATCATATATAATCACATTCATTCGTTTTCATCGCATATCCTCAATCATTCATTATCATCACATATCATCACATTCCTTCAGTCTCATAAAACCACACTTATCCCTATATTATAACTCATCTCATACATCTCATAATACATTAACCATCATTCTCATTTTATCTATTACGATTTACCTTCTTTTCATTTTAATACCATCATACAGCTTATTTTAAAGCACTTCTTATTTTATCATATACCTTACTTTATAATTCATCCCGTCATACAACTTTAGTTACTTCACATTCTTATCAAATTATATCTTACTTTCATTCTTATTTACATCTCATACTATAATTTTACTTTGACTTTCATTCTTTCCAAATTATACTCCGCGCCCCAAACATAGTTTGGGTATTGTTACATCGCACCCCAAAGCCGATAGCTTGGCTAGTAATCACCGCACCCCATGTAGAACTTGGGTAATATAACATCACATCTCAAGCCGACAACTTGGAATATTAGTTTACTTTATTTTCATTTTCATCTTACAATCTACTTTACTTTTTATCTCCATTTCACAATACTACTATCACATCAACAATCTACCGATTCACCCTGGGAGTTGTGCCAAGGCAGGTACTGCCCACCATTTGTATGGAAATAGTGGGCGAGTAGTTCCTCGGCACACTTCTAAGGTACAACAAACTCACATCACATCATATTTTACTTTAATAACCATTCTCATAATCATTCTCATCACCTAATACCACTTATTTTTAATATTCATCGCATAATACACTTCAAAATACATTTTATTCGCATAATACAATTTCTTCATTATATTCATATTAATCCACACACATACTTCTTTTACTTTTCATTCTCATTTCGTATTATACACTTTCTATACTTTCTCATATTCATTTCATATCATTCACTTTTTTTACTTTCTCAATCTCTTCCAATACTATTGATATGGCTAAAAATGGGGTTAAATCGGAACCGTCCAGATTGGGCGCGAATCTTGAAGCTCGGGGGTAAAACGGTAATTTCACATACAAATAGATCCAAAGCGGGTATTGGATCTCCTTCTCACAGATCCAATAACCCACAAACGGATCCACTCCATTTGGGAACGGGTCCCGACCCGAGGCGAACCCAGACCAACAAGAGACAAATCAGGGCCACTGATTTGACCAAGTCAACAGGCCTGATTTGCTCTCACCGGGAATCAGGGGTTAGTTTCCTAAACAAGACTGTGAGGATTTCACTCATGGCAGTTACACAGGGAATCAAGTCCCTAATCACTCCCCTCGCGACTATAAATACCTCCCCTCTACCACTGTGACCAGGTAATCACTCTTTTTCCACCTTAAGCTCTTTCTTTAATCACCACTGGTTACTGACAAGAGCGTCGGAGGGTGCGTTGCCGGAATCAACCCCGGTGTCTCGCACTTCCTTGCAGGTTGCGACAGGAATCAGAAGTCTTGGATCTGCTGTTAAGGTTTTCTCGAACTCACAAATCTCATCTGTTTACCCCCACACCGAAATCAGTGGTAACAACTATAACTTATTTTATTCTTTATTCTTAACTCATAATACACTTGCTTTAATTTCTCATTCTCATTTCATTTCACATGCTTTCTTTACTATCTCATTCTCATTTCCATACCACAATTTCTTCAATTTATTCATATTAATCCACCTACATAATTCCTTCTTTTTTTCATTCTCATTAATATAACACCACATCGTCACCTCTCATATTTAAACATTTAACATAATTTCCACTCTTTTTATAAATCTTCTCATAGCACAATGTCTTTGTTTTATATTTATAATTAAACAATGCAATGTCTTTACTTTACATACTCATTTAACCACATACTGCATTCACCATTCATCTTCATTTACATTCTCATAACTCATTTTCTTTAATGTTCATCTTCATTCATATATATATATATTTTCTTTTACTTTTTATATTCATTCTGCTTCACACACTTGCTTTACTTTCTCATTTCCGCTTCACATCAATTACTTTCTTCTCTTTCTCATTCACATTTCACACCATATGCTTTCTTTATTTTCTCATTCACAATTCACATCATATACTTTCGTTACCTTCTCATTTTCATTTCACATTTATTCATTTTATTAATTTTTCGACCAGTGAGCCACAGTATCCCACTATACTGAAAGCCGACAGCCCAGTAAACACGCGGACCTCTACCCCCCTGGGGTCTTACGCGTACGAGGCTACGTCTTCCTCCCAGCTGATGCCAGCGAGGGAAACACTCACTGCAAGAAGAACTTGGGTACTTCCTCCCAGCTGAAACTAAGAGGGAAAAATCCGAACCCCAGATAAACTGGGTACTTCCTCCCAGTTAAAGTCAGGAGGGAAAAACATGAACCCCGGATAAACTGGGTACTTCCTCACAGCCGTAGCTAGGAGGGAAACACTCTCCCTAAGTAGAACTTGGGTACTTCCTTGTGATATCTGTCATCGAGGGAATAACCGGGCCTCAAGCTGATAGCTTAGGCAATAAAAACACGGACCCCAAACATAGTTTTGGTAATAATCACTTACCCCAAGCCGGTCCTTGGGTATTAGGAGGTCTAGCCCAAACCCCCAGGATTTCTGTAGGTACTGGTCAACAAAATTTATTTGTTATTATCACTTTTCATTTCATCTTTTCATGTCATTTTATCATCATATAGCATCTCATCTTTTATTTCACTGAATTGCCACATTTTAACATTTTCCAAGAGAATTATTATCTCATTTTATCACCATTTATCATATCATCTTTTACCGTAACATATTAGCACATATTCGATGTTCACCATATTATTTATCTTCTCATTGTATCAAATATATGCATACACCATATTATTAACTTATAAAATCATCACATCATATTATTGCGTATCATGAATGCACCATATTATTTATTTTGTCGCATCCTTGTATATTATGATATATTATGAGTACACCGTATTATTTAGTTTATTACATCATGTTATCACCCATTAAATTCACCTTTATAATATAATTTCCCTTTATATCATAAGTGTATATAACTCCATTAATTCCATAAGCATATACAAGCCAATAATATCATTCGTATGAATACACAACTCCATAAATATGCACGCCTTTAATATCAGGTATATAAATACACAACTTCATAAATATAGTTTTGTCAATAAATTTATATATCTCCCGCAAATATTCATATCTCCCATATTATATTGATTCAGTATATATATATTTTTATATTTCTCCTTTACATTGTCGTATATGCATACATCCTTAGATTACCATATATATATATATGTATGTATACCTCAGTTCATTTTCCACATTCAATATATCAATATTATCATAACCTCCCAATTCTCAGTATTATCACCCCATATCATACATATTTACATACTTGCCAATATTACGACCCCATATCATAAATATGCACCTTATAAGTCCACACATCATAACCCCATATATATATCATTTCTATTTATCACCCACATATTATACGTATATCAAACCCCAATTACTGCACATTATCATATATATACCTAATATATCACCTATAACACCAAATATTCATAATCATACAAACTCATCATATAGTACAATTTATACGTATAAAAATTCCGTATTTTTCTGTTAAATCTTCATTTAACTAAAACTCACAGAAATCACACTGAATCCACATAAAATTTTATCACAAGGTAATATATACCTAATATAATCATACTCACCTGACGAACCGGCTAGAAGATACTCCTCACTCTCCCGGTCGCCAATCAAAACTCTTTTTGGCACCTTCACGAAACCCTCCCCAAAAACCAATGCTACCCCGTTGATAAGCACCTCGAACTCTCCTAGAATCCTTGAAAAATTTGAAGCTTGAAGTGGAGACGGTGGGTCGATTGAACACCTTAGGGTTTTGGGGGGTAATGGGTTTCAGCCGAAAAGGGAAAAGGGGGGAAGCAGTTTAATCAAAATGAAAGGGAAGAAGAAAAGAAAAGGAGAATGAAAAATTAACTATAGGCCCCTATTTTACTCTTTTATTATTCATATGCCTCTATACTTCTTCTTTCCATAATAGAATCCAATAAAACCAACTCCACCAAATAAATAAATAAATTAGAGAATATATATAAAATAAAATTACATATTTATGCATATTGATAACAATAATAATATCTGATAACAATAAAAGAATTACAAACGATTATTTTAAAATTATAAAATAAGAGGATAAGAGGGTGTTACACCGGCCATACACAGTTTATGTTTTATTTTATTTTTAAAGGGGTTTTTCATGTTTTAAAAATTGGGAAAATGTGTAGGAATAATTTAAAATATTACTAGAACATTGCTAATAATTCTCCAACATTTTTAGATATATTTTGGAGATTTAAAATGACATTAGATAGTGTATTAAGTGAATTTTAGTTTCGAGTTTAAATAAGATAAAGGGGATTGTTCATGATTAAAAAGATTTAAAAATTGGGAGTAGGATACAAATTTAGAATGCATCTTTGTAAAATTGCATGGATATTAATCTATCAAATTAAGTAAATGGTTGGGATGTTTTGTAATAAAATAAAAGCATAATTACGAGATTGAAATACGAAATTTCTATTTAGTTTTGTAATACCCCGTATATATATATATATATATATATATATATATATATATATATATATATATATATATATATATAATTGTGAGATGCCCTATAGAAGATTCCTATAGGGGATAGGGGGGTTTGCTTGGAATTAAATAGGACTGGGGGGGCCACGGGATACAACAGGAGCTGATGCTGTTGCGGTAGCGTCAGCACGTGGCTGACGTCACCTGTGTGTGTGGGGTTGGGGGGGGGGGGGGGGGTACTGCCATGTTGATAGCTGTGCACTCTCGCAAGAGGGGGAAAGCAACGAGATTTGATGAGAATTGTCCCATATTGGGAGTAATTGTGATTAATTAAATATATATATATATATATATATATATATATATATATATATATGTATATAATTGCCTGGGATTAGAGGTCACCAATAAGTTATCGCACCTTTTATGAGGCAAGCCTGTGGTGGGCAGTTGTTAGAAAAATTGCTGAATTAGGGCGGGGCTTTTTAATCATCCAGGTCGAGCCTGGATGATGAAAGTATGGTGGGTCATTTTTAGAAATTGGGTCATACTCCCAATTTGTGTCCCAACTTTGGTCATCAACTTTGGGTCATACTTACATCATCCAGGTCATTACATACAATCAGAAACGGGGTTCCATCGGGCTTTCTCACCCGAATCCTCCCTGCACCATACCCCAACTATGCATAAAGCCTTCCCAACCAACCCATCTCCCTATATCAAATGATAATGATTATCGCACATCCCACACGGTTTATAGGACATACACCTATAGGACATACACAAGATCCTTAGGGAATAGCCCCTCACGACACACAACAATCAATATAACAGAACACTCCAATACTATACAAATTCTCACTAGGATTTCTAAAGATGACAAAACATATGCAGGGCTAAAATAACACTCACCCAAAGTCAGACAAAAGTCTAATGAAGATCACACCACTCAATACAAAATCCATGCTTATGAAAATGCTATCAAAGCATAAAACAAACTTCACAAAAGCTTCACATTCTCTTCTTAGCGAAATTGAACCCATACACATATGAAAGGATCACTAGAAATGGGTATAGCATTCCTACTTAACCTAGGCTCTGATACCAACTGTAACACCCTTTTTTTTTTACTCCAAATTCAATTCTTTCAATTTCTGTATCACTTTAAACATAAACTAAGATTGTTTTATTTCAAATAAAATTTTGGCAGAGTTTTTCCTGAAATTTTTGTCCCAAAACACGAAAAGCTTTCAGAATTCTGCTCTAAATTCCGTAGCTCACATCACAAGCAATAATATTATGGGCTTCCCAGGCCAAATGAGCAGAATCACACAGGCAATATAAATATCATGCTTTGGGGGGCAAACTCATAACAGAATATCAATTATCAATTAAAAACCATAAATTTTCTTTGAAAACGTAGTAAATTTTTTAGAAAAGACCTTAGAAACCACACCACAGGGCCCAGTACTCCACAACGAGATGGGTACAGGTCAAAAACATAATATACAATCCCATACGATACTCATCATCATCATCTACATGCTTATACATCTAAATTACAATTTAAACCATAAATTTCATTATTCATCATATTAACTTAAACAATTTTTTTTTCAAAAATAAAAGGCTCCACTCCACAAAATCTACATCTCACCTCTACACTGCTGAGGACCTGTAACAGTAGGAGATCTAGAGTAGTCCTGGGAGTCCCCTACCCCCTCTACCCCCCCCCCCCCCAAACACTAAGGGGTTAGCCATTTCTGGTGTGAGTATAATTTACTAGTCTAATAAATAAATTATTTAAAGAAAATAAATTAAACTTACAAATATCAAGATAAGAAGATTCAGCCTGAAATCTGAACATAAAAACATCATAAATACGACTTTATATCAAAGTACTCTTCAAATCCGCACTCATCTATAAATCCATAATTTAACACACATAACTATATGCATCACACTAATATTACATGTACCTTCGCAAAATATTAAGTCATAGGTACCTACTTCCTTTATTACTTGTACTCCCTTTATACCACAATTTGTTGAGTTATGCATATTAATTTTTATACTCGAACTTTCATGACTAATCTCATATGCACCACATCATATTACTTTATATACGTAACTCCTTTACTTTACACTCAATACAAAATAGTATATTAATTCACATACAATTCCATTACTTTTCATTTTGAATTCCCTAACACAAATATTCATCTTTTCACAATTACCAACACAACACCATTTCTTTATTTTCATATATAATCGCATAATGCCACTACCTCTTTTCTTCATATCTATTTAGCCACGCACTTCATTTACCTATCATTTGCATTTACAAATTCATGACTCATATTATTTCATACTCATCTTCGTTCATAAACATTTTGTTTCTCATTCTCATATCACATAACATCACATTCATTCATTTCTTATAACACATATCATAACGTCTCGCAATACATCACTTTCGCTCTCATTAAAAATTACAACTATCTTCTTTTCATCCAGATTTCATCATGCCTCTTATTTTAATTCTCATTCTCATCTTATCATATATTTTAAATTTTCATACCATAATAGAACTTATGTTACTTCTCATTCTTATAACTTACTTTCATTTTCCCTTATAACTCATATTTCAATTTACTTCACTTTTTATTTCCAACCCACAATATCGGCATCATATCAACAACTCACCCACACTACAAAACGCATAGGCTTTTGCAGTGCTTTTACAAGGCTGTTGCGGTATTTTTTGGCACCGTTATAGCCCATAACGGCGATTCTGAAATCGCCGCTGAAAACTCTGTTACAACGTGCGTCGTTATAACTATACGGGCTATCGCGGCATTGACCCAAGCCGCCGCTATAGGGGGTCCGCCTATAACGGCGTTGCCAAACCGTCGTTATAGGAGCTTTTCTATTTCATTGTTTTAAAAAATAGTTTAGCTATAGCGGCATCCCAAAAAGCGCCGGGATAGCCTTTACTGGATATTAGCTAGCCTATAGGTATTTAAATTAGTACCCTATAGCGGCGCTTATCAAGCGCCGCAATAAAGGGAACTACTTTTTAGAAATCATGTATCTATTGCGGCGTTTCTGGGTAAACGCCGGTGTAACCCCTTTTTCCCCAAATCCGTATTTCCTGTGTATTATCTGGGTTTGGGTTCTTTATAAAATTTTTCGTTTTCTTAAATTCATTTTTGTTTAAAAATTTATTTTGTTTATCCTGTTAAAATCATTTCTTTCCATTAATTGTATTTATTGTTATTTTCAAATGATTTCTTTATATTGTAATACAAACGCTATTAATGTTATTTTATTATCGGTATTATTATTATTATTATTATTATTATTATTATTATTATTACTGGTAATTTAATTTTATTATTATTATTATGATTGTTGTTATTATTGTTATTATTATTTTCTTCTTCTTCTTATTATTTTTTTTTTGTTAATTTAAAAACATATTTCTATGTACTAATTATATTTGTACTTATTTCAAAATAAATTCTCTATTGTAATTTAAATTGCATTATTTTATAAAATTATATTTTATTAGTTATTTTATTTTTCTTATTGGATTTTTAAACCCAAGATACCCAAACCCACTTAACAACTACCCTGTTTACATTAACCCATACCCATTACCCATTTAAAATAAACCCCAAACCCCATTTATATCAAACCCAAACCGTGTTCATTACATCCTCTACCCAGTTACTTACCCAACCCGAAACCCATGCACCTCTAACCAAACCCAATTCACATAACCCGTTTTAAATCCTATTAACCTGACCCGTTAATTTAATCCTCTACCCGTTCACCCCTGTCACACCCTAACCTTAAATTCTCCTATATATATTCACGCCCATTGGATTTGCATTGCCTATTCTTCTTCCCGTTGCTTTTCAGCCGCCTCTTCACCCCGTAAACCCTAGCTTCACCTTCCCTGCTCTCTCGACATTTTGTACCCATCCTCTCTTGATGTGTGCCTCCCTCGTGCCGCTCGTCTCTCCCGTCAGCTGCGACAGCAACGACTCCAACACCTCTCTGTGCACCCTCTCCCCTACGCTGCTGCACCCAAGCGACGCCCTCCTCTCGGCGATGCCGCGACAACAGTGCGGATCCCCTATGCTGTCGCGAGCCAAGCCGGCAGCCAGCGTGCGACCCTCTGCCTGCAGCACCGCACACCTGTTCGTTGTCTCCCCTCTGTTGCAGCCACCTGCGGCAGCCCCGGCTTGTCCTCCCGATGCCGACGATCCCCCGTGCTTCCCCTCCGACGACTGTGGACAGCCCCGACGTCAGCGGCAGCAACTATCCCGTTGTGTTCGACGTCGCACGCTCCCAGATTGTCTGTTGTCCCTCCGCTCGCTCTCCCTTGCACGTGCGTGGTTTTGCACGTGCTGATTGGGGTGTTGGTTCGTTGTTAGGTGTGTTGGCTCGTTGTTCATTGGTTGGTTCGTGGTGGTTGCGAGTTTCGTTCGTTGAAGTTCATTGCCAGGGAATCCGTTCCCGTTATTCTTGCTTTTGTACTGTTTTCGTCGTCGTCTCTCAGGTAAGTAACTTGTATTAAATTCCTTTGTATGATACAAGTGATAAATGCTGCTTGTAGTGTAGTTGGGTTCTAGAGACAACTCGCGTGTGATGTATTTGTGATGAGTATTGTCTCTATAGTGCTATTGACCATAGTTGCCTCACGACACAAATATGACATGAAACAACTTAGATTTTGACTGTTCTTGATGTGATTATATTTGTGAGTTATTTATGAGAAATCATGTGTCTATTTGGATCTATGAGATATACTTGTTGTGGATATGCTATATATCCTATTTCATGATGTTTGGCCACTTAGTAGACTCTATAACATGTTTGGTTGTATTTGAGACGAGTTTCGCATGTTTTATGTTGATTTGTTGTTAAAAAGAAAATCTGTATTTTGTCAGTGATCTGTTTTGATTGGTATTTTAGACCATATTAAGGTCAGAATCTGAACTTTAGTATTAAACATGATTTTTAGAGAAGTCCGTCTTCTTTCCTAACTTTCTAACCTTGATCGATTTCATTTTCGTATGTATAAGATATGATTGTTTTACTACAGAGGTGTATTATATTTTCAGATTTTGTTTCTTGATAATTTCGATGACTAAACTATTTTAATACTAGTGCTAAACATATTATTTTGATCTGAAATTTTAGACAGCATTTCTATACTTGATTAGGAATTACCCAGAATTTTGGTAGATTTATTTGATAAGATTTACATACCTTTTTATGCTTTCAAATGAAAACTATACTTACTGGATTTTGCTTGTTGTTCTGTAAAGATTTGTATTTTCACCCTAATTCCTTTTCCGGTATGAAAAATATTTATCAAAAATGAAAGTTATCTTATTTTTTCTATTTTCATCTCCTTTTGGCGGATTTGGATTTCATTTCACGGTTTGCGAGATATTACAATTTTTGTACAGCAGTGTTGGGAATTCCAGATTTGCCAAACTATCGTTTCTTGATGTTTTCTGATTTTTGTTGGCTAAACTAATCTTACTGAAAAATTATGAAACTTTATATTCTAATACTAGACCTATAGGGGAATACCCTAGATTTTTCCTGAATTTATTTGAGATGTTTTAATGCTGTTTTTCTGACTTTGGATACGATTTACTGATTTCTGGCTGAACGTATTTTTTTGATTTCAAATCAGCTTGCGTTATGTTTTTCTAAAACACAATATGACTTATATGTATCTGCTGAATTTGGTTGGAAGTCTATTTTCCATATTCTCCGACGGATTCAGGTTTTGATATTTGTGATAACAGGAATCACTGTTTTAGTACTGTACTGTCGTGTTGTCCTGAATTAGGAAGTGCTCTATTTTGTTCTGTTATGTGACTACTTACCATCTGTACATGCCCATCTATTATTCTGGACTTGTGGGTCGTTATATCATGCTAGATTTACTTTGTTTCATGTACATACACATCTGTCTGTTAATAATTATAAAATGATCAAGCCGGGATTTATGGAAAAGATCTAGTAGTGGGAAAGTATAGAAATGTGTACTTAGAAGGGGGCCCGTGTTTTCCATATGATTATCTGTTATCTGTTATCTGACCCTGTCAACATTACTTCCTATAGGAAGGTGTAGGGAAGAAGAGAAACACTAGGTTCTATCTGTCTGTATGGATTTGTTATCTGACCCTGTCTACATTACTTCTTATAGGAAGGTGTAGAGAAGAAGAGAACCACTAGGTTCTATCTGTCTAATCTGTTATCTGATATCTATTTGAACCCTGAGTACACGGTCCTATATGTTCCCCTACGAAATCTACAAACGTAACTGTTTTGAATGTAGCAACCATGTGATAAAAGGAAGGCACATGAAGTTCTACGAGTTAGTAATTAATACAAGACTTATAAAAATCTGAATCTGACATCCGTATCTGAATCTGAATCTATTATCTGTATCTGCTATCTGGTTATCTGATTATCTGTTATTTATCTGACACTATCACTTGACATCATTATTGGACACTATCTGTATATTTGTCTGCATGCTATTTGACTTTGACACTTGACACATGTTACTTATACCCGTTAGTATACCATACTAGTTGACTTTGCTTTACTAATTCATGATAGATATTACTATTGATGTGTTATACCATGCTACATTTGTTTCCGCTGTTATTTAGATTTGTTTTCTATGTACTTGTATCATGCATTAAGCGGCCCGTAACTTGCATTGACGGAAATATTGTTTCTTTTTCCTTCTTCCTGCAATTTGTCAAATTGCAGATTTTGGTGATCAGCTGCCCGATGGAGTATGTGATCTAAAATTCTAGTTGGCTGGAGCTTTTGCTATCTTCATTTATTTCCTGTTGCTCATTTTGAACAATGTATCTGTTATTTGGATTCTTTGTGTTTGGGCAGTATGACCCAGGATTTTGACTTGTTCATATCTGATTTATTTGAGATTAATACATTTTGTTTCAAGTAAATTCTGTTGGTATATTGATTCAATTGTGCATGTGTAGTTGATTCTCTTACTTCCGACTCTGATTATTTTGTGAGATGTTGTAAAGATTCCTGAACAGCTTATGAATAATAAAAATCATTCGCTGGGTCAATGTGACGTGCTCGTATTCCGTATTTTTGGGAAGCGGGGCGTGACAGCCGGGATAGATCAATTTTTATTCTTTCATTTCATTATAAAATTTTGAATTGAAAAACCTGTAATTAATCAATCGCATATTAAAAATATCTATAATCATATTAAATTTAAATGCTTAAATCTTAAAATCAATAATAACATCATAATCAACAACCAAAAGTCACACATCACAAAAAACAACTCAATAGAAAACAAAATATGTAACACATATAAACTGTCATACAACGAGTGTCAAATATATAAGTTGTACAACATTTGTTATTACAAAACAAAACATAGATATAATTCCTACAAGACATTTTAAAAAAAAGTCCAACCTCAGCATAAGGCATATCAGTTTCAGAGAGAACAAAATGAATAACTCCAGAAGCAGGCAATAGAAGTGGCATACACATCTTCATAACTTCAACCTCAGCATAAGGCATATCATTTTCAACATGTGAACCATCCTGGACTAAGAATCGAAGCAGTTTGCAAGGTGTCTCTGCCTTTAACTTAGACGGGTCATGCTCATTCTGAAAGAGAGAATCTAATGTTGGCATGATAGCATCTAATCAAATGTAGCTGACTGTATAAAATTTTAGAGTCAACATAATGTAAGTAATATATATGTATATACAAATTAAAAATAATCAAAGACGGGCTGCACATGAACAAGTTAGCGCAGAGTCATCGTAGATTTCTGCAAAGATCTTTTACAGACCTAATCAGAATAGATTTCTGCAATGATCTTTTACAGACCTAACCAGAATATACAAGTCTCTGTTCATAACTGCTTTACAAACCTTAAGCAGATGAACGGTGGTAATAATTGTTTACACCATCACGTTTAACACTCTTTACAGAAAAAAGACAAAACAAAATATTTTTTGAAAATTGTTTGTGCCATATTTAATGCGGCAGTTACTTTTACTACTCCAATACCATGTTAAAAACTACTCCAATACCATGTTAAAAGCCACTTTACCCAAAAGCTTAAGCTGATAGATGGCAGGCCAACAATTAATTTAAACTGAGATCTTCAATTACCTTAAATTTAAGGGAAAACTAATAACAACAAACCCAAAATGGAACTTGGCTTATTTATAAACCCCACGACCTTATAAATATATTAACAAACCCAGGAAACATAATTGGACATTCCTGACTTGATCATGTGGATATCAAGGGTTTATACTCTATTTATGTCTTATGGTCCATTTTACCCTTTCTAAAACAAATATATATGTGGTATTCCTATAAATAGTAACAAGTGAAACAGCTTGAATTTAACTTCTTTAAGAAAAGAAGAAAGAAACTACTTAATTAATGGATGTACAAGAAACTCTAGTAATAGAGAATTCTTAGCAAGAATTGAAGATGAATCATTGGGAATCAATTGTTGTTGTTGTTTGTTTCTAATTTTTATGAAAACCACCAGGTTTTTAATTTAAATTGAAGAAAGATTGGATTCCAAAATTAAATGAAATATATGAAAAAAATTATATGCACAATACTAACGTTGACTCCCATTTAATTTAAATTAGTTAAAAGTGAGTATTTAGTTGTTCAATACTAACCGGTGCTTACGTTGGAATTCCTTGTGACTGTTGCCTAATTAACGTCGCCATTTGAACCATTTGAGCCTCCAGACGTGCCATTGTTTCCTTCAACTGATCAACATCGTCCTGTGTGGGTCCGGCCCCACTGGAAGAACATGTACGAGAACCAAAGACGCTGGTGGATCACAGGTACGAGAATATAAATATTGGTTTACAACAGTGAAATGCTAGTAAATATGCTATGCAAGATGATATAAATTATGCACCAATTGTGCAGAAAGGTAAACTAAGCAGACTTCCATTAAAAAGAGAAAAAAATATGAATCAATGGGTTTGCGCAAGCAATTTGCAGATACCCCATCGGGTTCAGGAACCATGTACGACAAAAATTTCTCAGGTTTTGAAGGGTCAGAACCATTCACTACAAAACTTTTCATGATTGCCTGTAAAATAAAATAAAATAACAAGTCAAGAATAAAGCAAAGAAGAACATGTACAAAACTAACATTACGCTGAATAAAGCAAGGAAAGAAGGGACCACAGAGTTCTTAAATCTACAGTGAGGGCGTGATCAATGCAAGTAAAGTATTTATAGTGTAAGAGCATCTGTAGTCGTTATCTATATATCGATAATATGGATAAATGGCTAAAAAAACCGCTGCAGTCGTTTGCTATTTATCCATATTATCGATAAATCGCTACAGTAGATTGCTATATATGAGAATTCGTATAACTTTTATCCATATATGAGTGACGGCACTTCGAGTGCCGTCCGACAAAAAAAATTAATTTTTTATTCGTCGGACGGCACTTGCACTTCAAGTGCCGTCCGTTTGAAAAAAATAATTTTTTATTCGTCGGACGGCACTTGAAGTGCCGTCCGTTTGAAAATTTAATTAATTTATTGCATAAATTACATCGCCAGAAGGGGTCGCTGTCGAAATCCTCGGACGGCACTTGAAGTGCCGCCCGGAGGTTTTTGTAATTTTTAAATTTTTTTCGTAATTTTTGAAAATATTTTTGCAATTTTTTAATTTTTTTTGCAATTTCTAAAATGTTTTCGTAATTTTTTGAAATTTTTTTGTAATTATTGAATTTTTTTTTGCAAATTCCAAAAAATGGAAGATGACAAAATAGCCACCTGGGCTCCTGGACGGCACATCATGAAGTGCCGTCCGTCCCATTTGGCTTGAATTTTTTTTTGTTTTGTTTTTTTTTTCTTCTCCGCCTCTTTAAAATATATTATTTTTTCTTCACGTTTCTTCACGTGCACTCCGACGGCACTTCGAGTGCCGTCTTAGCTAAAAAATAGCTTTCTCCGAGTGCAGCAAAAGTTGGATTTCTATTTCTATTTATCCATATATGGATATTTTTACATTCAGCGACTACAGATGCTCTAACATTCTAGTAATTGCTAATTAAGATAAAAGCTACACGAAGATGCATAAACATCCTGACGAGTTGATAATGCAACAACTATCACTAGTGTAAAAATAAATATTTAAATACCTGAAAATTAAAAGATAAAGGTAGATCATGAAACAAAAGAATTAACATGAAGGAAACTAATTCAGCATACAATACGAAAGCCACAGAAGTGTGCCATTACGATAAAGTAGCTAGTAATTTACCACAAACACTTCAATTGAATCAGGGTATAAGAAAACTAGAAGAATATTCAAAAAGTAATAACAATTCAATAATAAAGGGTTGCATCCATCAATATTCAAACATGTTTTAGTACCCAAGGAGTGAAGATAAAACAAATATACATGAACTAAATGGCCAATAAAGGGGGTTGTAATTCACCTGCGACTCATGCTCATCTCGAACGGATTTGCCTAACTTATTGTATGGCTCACAAAAAGCTGTCGGCTCACCATCAAAAGCTACCATAACAAACTTATCCTCATACCTAATTTATAGGAAAAATATTTTGGTCAAAGCAACCTGGAATTGGCGACATGATACATGAACAAATGAACCAAATTATACATATGCTCCTTGTTACTTCCGACGCTCTATTATTTCATGAAAAAAGCACATATCAAAAAGACATAACTATGCATATGCATCACTTGAAAAATCTGAAACATGTTTTCTTAGGGACTCGCAATATGCTCATCATATTTTAAAATGTTCTGCATAGATTAAGCATCTTTAAACAATAAAGAAGTAAAAGGACTCAAACTAGCTAGCAGGAAATAAAAGTAAATTTGTGATGGAGAAAACAACAACCAGACTGTAAAATTGGTTTTGGCCCCAATGTCATTGTTTAACATCTCTGATACTGATTGTAAGGGATAATTCGTCACTATTTGGCTTGAAATGTATTTGAACCTTTTCATCTAAAAGATTTCTAATCATGTATCAAGCATGGACATCATTTTTACAAAGTCAATATAATTTTCAATAAATACCTTAAGATTAGCCAAGGCATCACTTTCAATATCTTCAGCAATAATAAGTAAAGGTCTTTGACTCTGAACAAATATTTCATCATCAGATGTTACAAAAATAGTTATTTGGGACAGAAGAAAAACTAAACGGGTAGTATACACCATCTGATTTTAGGCTCTTTCAATTGTTTTAGGGATGGTTTTAGGCTCTTTCAATTGTCTAATCTCGTTGCACTTTGACCTTGTGGTAGTATACACCATCTGATTGTTGCAGCAAGTGCAAACCTGATTCTTTTATTGCATTTTATGGTTTACAATTGGTGAGGGTTGAATCCATAATAAACAAAAAATTCATTGCATAAGCTACTTTGGTACAAAATTGAACTAAACATATAAATAATGTGATACTTTAAAAAGAGATTGTTCAAAAGCCAAAACTGAAACAGAAATGAGTAAATTTTTAAGTTGAACCATGTTTTATTTGTGTGAATATTAAAACAAGAGAGATTTTGATTATTTCTTTTTTTAACCCAAAATGGTAAAATGGCAACATTCTTGAGCTTACAAGGCATATAACATCGAAGATAACTTTATAGGACAATGACCAAGATTTACAAAATCATTAACTATCCTTCTAAAACAATAAGATTATAAATTCTATTTAACTTCTTAAAGAAAATTCTTAACGCAAGCAGATTTTCAGTGAATACAACGCAAGCACTCATTTTATTAATATAAGAGATGCATCATCTTCTAGTTATTTAGTCTAGTCCAATTTGTCAAAAAAAGTAAGGTAGTGATGCAGCGTGATCAAGGTGAAAGCTGAAGAATAATCATCTTCATCAAGTTAGTTATATTAGTATTGAAATTCTGAGAACTCTGAAAACTAAAACTAAATTAAAGAAGTGACATATACATTTATAAATCAATCCATAATATTCAATAAATAAAATATATGTAAGCCCTCATTCACTAATTTCCAAAGCCTCCAAGATATGCAAATTGTAGAATTAGAAGACTAAGAAATAAGTCAATAAATAACAGTTTATATGTATATTTGAGCACATTATTAACCTCTAATTTCCGGACAAGCTCTTTGGAATTGGGCGAGGAGATGACGATGCCGCGCTGAAAGGGTTGGATGAAGCCATCATCTACAGCCTTATCGATGAAGTCGAGGAGGGAGTTGTAGTACCCATCTACATTCAGCAAGCCAACCTGCAAACAGATGTGCAAAAATTTCAAATTACATTAGTGATGTTAATGGTTTTATTAGGAGATAATGAAACAAACTGAAATGGTGACTTGGGTTAAAAATCAAAGATCACTCACTGGTTTGTTATGGATGCCGAGTTGAGCCCATGTTATCACTTCCAAGAGCTCTTCTAGTGTACCATACCCACCTTCACAAATTAAACAAAAACCATGAACAATAATATGATAAAATCAACAGTTATAAGCCTTCACAAATTAAACAGAAACTACACGAGTAAAATTTATAAAATGTAGACAAAAAGAGAGATATTATACCAGGCAAGGCAATGAAGGCATCAGAATGGCGAGCCATTTCAGCCTTCCTTCGATGCATGGTTGTCACAACCTTCGACTCTCCAACAGTTTCACCAGTAATCTTACCAAAACAAAACCATGTTTAAGAATCAAGTAAAGAATAAAGCTTCCATTTTTGAAATTTTTTTTGGGTGTGTTTTTGACTAATTTGAACAAAACAAAAACAAAAACTTGAAGCATGAATATATACCTCCTTGACCATAAGGCTTCTAGGCATAATCCTAGAACAAAAACGAACTTCAAATTAATAAAGATTATAGCTAATCATTAAGCATTATAAGTGCACAAAATCAATTCAATTCAGTTAAAAATTTTCTGAAGAAACCCTAAAACTAACAAATCCCAAAACAAAATTAACCCTCAAACAACCCTAAAACCCCTAATTAACATTAAATTAATTTTTACCTGAAGACTCGGATGTCGTCGACGGTGGAGACGGAGGACGACGGAGGGGAAGGGAGATAATGGAGGACGGCAGAGAAGGGTGACGACAAGGCCGATGGTGGTGGCCGGGGTTGGGGTTCAGAACGCGTATCAAAATTTCCACAGCTTTGAGTTCGATCTAGGGTTTTGGAGGAAGAGGAAGACGATTCGAGGGTTTTCGAAGCCGAGTGGGAAGTCGAGCACGGCTTTGAAGAGGACATGGGAAATGAAAAAAAAGGGCAGGATAGAAGAGGCAAGGGGGAGAGAGCCGGCGGTGGCGAGGGGCGAGAATGGAGCGAGGAGGAGAGAGTGAGAGATTGGGGAGAAATAAAAAATGGGACGGGGATGGATTGGGGAAATAGATAGGAGCTATTGCGGCGTGTTTTAATATACACGCCAGGCATATGTTTCCCTCTATATCGGCGATGTTCCTAAATGCCTTGCTAGATATGCAATTTAATAAAAAAAAAGAAAACAATGTTCTCTATCCCGACGTTTGACTTTAACGCCGGGATAGAAACGTCGTTATAGCCCTTTTGGTTTGTAGTGTCATTCACCCTGGAAGTTGTGCAAAAACAGGTAGTTCCCACCATTTCCACGGAAATAGCGGGCGAATAGTTCCTCGACATACTTCCAAGTTACAATAAACTCATATCACAACATATTTTTCTTTAATAACCATTTTCGTAACCACTCTCGTATTACATCTTCACTATCATTTATATGATACATAATGCATTCTCATGACACAATTTCTTCATTTTATCCTTATTAATTCACTTTATTTACTTTCTTAATTCCATCTCATAATTAACTTATTTTATTCTTTATTCTTAACTCATAATACCCTTGCTTTGATTTTCCACTCTCATTTCACATCATATGCTTTCTTTACTTTCTCATTCACAATTCACATCTTATTCATTTTATCAATTTGTCGACCACTGCCCATGTTGTCACACAACTAAAGCCAATAGCTTAGTCAAAACATAGATCGCTGCCCACCGAGGGTCTTACGCATCACATCGCTGCCTACCAAGGATCTTATGCATCACATACAGGCCCGGCCCAGGGGTAAGCCCAACAAGCCAATGGGCATGGGCAACCCCCCTTCATGGGGCAACAAAATTTTAAAAAAATTCTATATATATATTTGTATAGTAAAATTAAATTTATTAAGGGCCTATGTGTAAAAAAAATTATAACACTCTTCTCTCTCTTTCTCTTCCTCTTCCAGTTCCGCTCTCTTTCTTCTTTCTTTCTCTTTCTCCCATCCCCGATCCGAAATCCGAAATCCTCCACAGCTCCTCCGCTCCTCCGCTCCTCCGATTGTAGCTTTTTCTCCACCGACCCTCCAACGGCCACGACGACGGCTCATCATTTCCATCAAAACCCTAAACCTAACCCTAGCCCTAATTGAAACCCTAAGTCTCTAATCTCCTTCGGTCCTTCCTCTCTAGTCTTAATCAGAAGGTATTATATCTACTTCACAAGTTAGACCATAACACTAAATTTCCCATATTAGACCATAACCTGAACTACTTCACAAGTTAGATCAGGATATGCCTTCTAAACTTTTGAAATTCTAGTGGATTAGTTTCACAGGAAAAAATGGTGGTTCAATGATGAGATGTTTCGTTACCTACATACTTAAGGATACATTGTTCCTGGCATTTATATGTGAAGATATGTGTTCTATTATTAATATATCCTCTTGTGAAATATTACATAATACTACAAATTGTTTCTTTGCAGGAGTTGATTGAGAAACTTAGCACAGGTGAGTTACCTCTGAATGATTACCAGTGTATGAATGACCCAAGCCCTACTTTCCATGGAACTTCACAGAGTACGTCAAGCCCTGTTCATGTAACAACTGCCCACTCCATGAGATCAAGACGAACTGCTACATGGGCTAGGCCTCACAGTTCTGATGATGGGTACTCGAGGTAGATTTCAGTTTATTCTAATCACCTAGGAAATATATCACATATGAGCTATTTAATTATTTAATCCTGAGTCCTGATGAGTCCTAACTAATGAGTTTGTCTAGCTCAGAAAATTTCATCATAGACAAGTGAGTTTGTCTACTAATGTTTTGAGTGACTCTAACAGTGATTCAGTACTGAGGCATGCATCGAGTGATTTTAAAAAGATGGGCCAACGCATTTTTATCTTTATTATTGGCGGAGCTACTAGATCTGAGGTATGTATATGCTCTTCAATACCTTTGCAATGGCATACTTTCTTCTTTTACTTTTGAATAATTTATATTTGACTTTTCATATTTCATTGCTAGCTACGAGCAGTTCACAAACTATTACGATGAGCTCATGAACCTGGGCGTGACTTAGTAACATGCTTACTAGCTATATTTTCTTAGCGTATGTTTGGTAACAGTAAACTTTTCACTCATATATATGTATGTACTTATGTATGCATGTATCTATATAAATAGATAGATAGATAGATAGATAGAGTTTGCCCATATATATGTATGTGTATATCTATATTGATAGATAGATAGATATATAGTTAGAGCTTGCCTAAATCGGGTAATCTTTTATGTACACTTGCAGAAAGTGAAGATGCTGAATGCCCATCTATAACTTTGTTGAAGCTTACAAAATTTTAAGTTTCTAGATTGATTTTTTATTTAAATCATGAAATATTTTTGCATAAATTGCTTTCCATGGTTTAGTGTACATTTGGTGCTTTCCATGGCTTTGCGTAAATTTATTATTTGCTTTTATTTTTACTTTTTGTTGTTAGTATTAATTTTTTTTTACTAGGGGGCAATAAAATGTGAGTTTGACTAAGGCAACCCGGATCTCCGGGCCGGCCCTGATCACATACACAGCACATCGCTGTCATATAGGTCTTACGCATCAAATACACATCCCTGCCATGCAGGTCTTACGCATCAAATACACATCACATTGTTGCCATATAGGTCTTACGCATCAAATACACATTACATCGCTGCCATATAGGTCTTACGCATCAAATACACATCGCTACCATACAGATCTTACGCATCAAATACCCATCACATCGCTGCCATATAGATCTTACGTATCAAATACACATTGCTGCCATACAGGTCTTACGCATCAAATACACATCACATCACTGCCATATAGGTCTTACGCATTAAATACGCATCGCTGTCATACAGGTCTTACGCATCAAATACACCATATCATTCATTTCATCATGTTATCACATCACATTATCACATCATGTTTTTACATACCATATAGACCTCACCATTAATTTCATCGTATTAACACATCACATGGTCACGCATCGCGCACACACCATGCTTTTCATCTCATCACATTAAATACATACACATACAGATATCCATATCAGCAAAACTCCTCAAATCTAAATCTTACAACCCCGTAGCATATATATATATATATATATATATATATATATATACAAGCATCAACAGACTCCCACACATGTATCCTAATTTCTTACACCCCACAATTTACTCTGTATAATACTTGTGAATTTCTATCCTCAATACACTTTACACATTACACACGGTAAACCATAATTTAAAATATTCATAACACACCCCATGCATAAAATAAATGAGATCATACCCACCTACTATCTCGCGAAGACTCGAAGCACCACATCTCCATTACATATCCGAAGTCGCTAACATTTCCTATTACCAAAATTTCAAAGCAATTAAGACTCAAACATCCAAACCAGCCACAGGAAAATCATAATACTAATAATCTTAATATCACACAGGCTTTTTATTGAACGTCTGGGATACAAACGTTCGATGCACATAATAGTTAAATTCCTACGGGATTTTTATTCCCAAACAATTACTAGAAACACTCCCATATTATTCAAATGGCTCGATGTAACACCTCGGATTTTAAAATACTGAAAATATTCGTTTTTATATATTTGGTAAGGGTGAGAATTATTTTAAGTGATATCTCATTTTATTTATTTTCAATATTGGTATTGGTATAAATAATTGTGGTAGATTGGTATTATTGATATATTTGGGCCATGAGTTGAGATTTTATGTGAATAAATATTGTTCATTTTATTTTATAGTTTTGGGGGATTATTATCAGCTAATTTTAAGGTATTTAGTATTGTTTGTATTAAGATAGAAAAGAGTTGGGATTTATTTGTAATATATTGGTTTTGGAGGGCTCATATGTGAATATACCATATTATTATTATTTTTATTAAATTTATTACCAAAATAACCCTCCCCCCCATTATTTCTTTCCTTCCTTTTTTCCTTTCCTTCCCGTTTCCTTCTTCCGACCCAAAGAACCCCCAATTCGGCCCCCCTCTCTCCCTCCCAAATCCACTCCAATACTTCATGGTTTTTAAATTAATTTGAGGAGTAAGCTTAGTGATGGGTGCACTTCCTCGTGGCGGTGTTGGTTTTTCAAGAAGAGTTCAAGAAGGTATGAGAAGTTGAATGTTAGTTTATTAAATTGTATGCTTTTTATTTCTTTTACTAGAAATTGATGTAGGAAGGGGTAGAGAGCACATAGAACATGTTGGTAGTTAGAAAGTATGCAAATCATGATGAAATTATGGAGTGGTGAGTTTGGCATAAAGCCAATTTTTACAAATTGGTGAAGTTGGGTAAGAACCTTGCTTCTAGTGAGTTTAAAAATTGCATAAGGAGTTGTGGAGTAGTGTGAGAGCGCTAATATGAATTTAGAATGAATTTTGTAGATTTAAAACTTAATGGAAATGATTAGAGAATGAAAAGGATTATTTTGCACGCCGGGTGTTCGGAGAAATGCCCGAGCGAGAGTGAAGTGAGCATTTGATATATCTGGTGGTGTAATTAATTTTTATTATTGTCATTAATCCTAATTTGAGATATTGGGAATAAGAGAGTAAGGAAAATAGGAGATAGAGAATTTTCTTAGTAATAAGTTTCCGATTAATCAATGAAATTTTGCATCGGGGTTCGAATTCGAAATCCATCGATGTAGCTCACCTACATATGTCATTTGTGACACGTGGGTGAAGACAGATTCAAATTTGGAGGTCCGTAGGTCGAGTTTTGAGTTTTAAGCTAATCGGTTCTATAATTTTCCTATTAGGTTGAAAAAGTTGAACTTCGACTGGCTACCGGGCGGACGTGGGACCTCGTTTGCTCGATCCGTCAGGTGAGTATGTTGTAATTAGGTATATTCTATGTTGTGGCCAAATTTCGTGGCATTTCAACATATTTGATAGAAGTTATGCTAAAAATTCAATTTTCCGAAAAATACGGATTTTTAAGGCCCAAAAATGGGATTTTGAGATAATTGGTGATGTTAACTATTTTAAGTATATAAAACCTATATTATGGGTTAATGTGACGTGTTGAAGTATAAAAATTAAATATATTAAACGGTTTATACATATAATTACCCCGTGCATGTTTTGTGCGTGTTTTTGGGTGAATAAGCTGATATAGGCGATTTGGTATGTGTGGAGCCTTGTGTATGGGCCAGCATGCTATGGAGGGATGTTATAAGATGTAATTAGACGAAATTAGTAATTGTGGTCATGTTTTGGAGACCCGCATTTATATAGTGCATGTTTTATGCTTATTTTGGGCTTATAGACCCCTATAGATGATTTTACTCACATAGAGTATTGGATATGGGTTAGTAGGCTATAATGGGATATTATGAGATTTAATTAGAGGAAATAAGTGATTTTGGCCCCTTTTTCTTAGAAACCCACATGTGTGGTGTATGTTTGCGATATATATATATATATATATCATGATGTTGACTCATGATGTGATAATTGATGAAAGTAGTAAGTGGGGATATGTTTGCATTATAATTATGTTCGAAGTAAATTAATGGGTAATAATATGATATTATAATGTGATGAGGTATACATTTTGATACTTTTACGATACGGAATAACTTAATGTAGTTCTTTTAGTAATGTTATAACTTGGCGTATGCCTATATATGATATAATGAGGTGATGAATGACATGGTACCCTTAGTGTGGGTTGTTATGGCAAAATAAATATCTTGGTGCATTAGTATTATGCATAATGTGGTATGATAATATGAAGATAAAAGATCAGCTGGTAAGTGCTAATAAAATGTGTTATTAATTCACGTGATTAAAGTCAAGGTTGTGGCAATTATTGAATTCAAAAGTGAAATGTGCGTGTTGATAAAGTAAGATGGAAAGATGAAATGATTAATGCTAATAACAGATGGTTTTGTTGACCAGTACCTACAGCAATCCTGGGGATTTGGACTAGACCTCCTAACGCCCAAGGACCGGCGTGGGAATAGTGGACCCAAACTATGTTTGGGGTAAGTGATTTTTATCGCCCAAGCTATCGGCTTGAGGCCCGGTTTTCCCTCGATGACAGCTGTCGCGAGGAAGCACCCTAGTGGGACTAGTGGTGAGTGTTTACCTCGCTGGCTTCGGCTGGAAGGAAGTACCCTAGTGGGACTAGGGCATTGTGGTTTTTCCCTCAATGACAGCTGTCGCGAGAAGCACCCTAGTGGGACTAGTGGTGACTGTTTATCTCGCTGGCTTCGGCTGGGAGGAAGTACCCTAGTGGGACTAGGGGACTGTGGTTTTCCCTCGATGACAGACGTCGCGAGGAGGCACCCTAGTGGGACTAGGAGTGCTGTGTTCCCTCGCTAGTTCGGCTAGGAGGAAGACGTAGCCTCGGACGAGTAAGACTCTGGGAGAGCATCGGATCGCGTGTTTACTGGGCTGTCGGCTTTCAGTATGTTGGAATACTGTGGTTCACTGGTCGACAAACTAATAAAATAACTTTGTGTTAATAAAAATGTGAGAGTAAAGAAAGTGGATAGTAAAATGTGAATTGTGTGTGGAAGAGAAAGTGGATAGTAAAATGTGAATTGTGTGTGGAAAAGAAAGTGGATAGTGAAATGTGATTGTGTATGGGAAAGAAAGTTGTTGTGAATGAAGTAATTGTGGAAGTAAACGTGTTATGAGTTAGTGTATGAAAAGAAATGATAAATGCAGCATGTGATTAATTTAAGATGAAAATAATAAAAGAGATGTGTTATCATGAATAATATGAAGTAATTGTATTACGTATGGGATCATTAAAGTAAATGCAGATTGATATGAGTTGTACCTTGGAATTTTGTCAAGGAACTACCTGCCCGCAATTTCTCTGGAAATTGTGGGAACTACCTGCCTTGGCATAATTCGCAGGGTGAGTGGATATAATAGCGGTAATGATTGATAGAAATGAGAAATAAAGTGAAGATGATAAGTGATTGAAGTGAAATTAATAATCAAGCTATCGGCTTGAGATGTGATGTGATATTACCCAAACTGTGTGTTTGAGGTACAGTGATTATTACCCAAGCTATCGGCTATGGGATGTGATATGTTGTGGCCCCAGATTGTGTTTGGGGATTAAGTGAAAATGATAATAAGATATATTACTTATAAGAATGAGAATTTCTAAAGTGGTCTAATGAGATGGTAATGAACCATAAAACATGTTTTTGATGTAATAAGTATAAGTATTCGATCAATAATGTGTTAATGATGTGATGAGGTGTAAGAGCATTGCAATAAGCAATTAGATGTTATATTTGTGTTATAAGACTTGAATGAATGTGGTATTAAGAGAATATAGGCAATTGTAAGAAATGATACTGGATAGGGCATAATAAAATAAATACCCGTATTATGGGATTGGTTATGAAACTGGTTATTAAGAGAGTATGTGTATTATGAGTTGTATTCATACAAATTGTTATTAATGAAAGGAGTAATAACATACAAATGGTCATAATGCTATTATGACGATACTTGTGGAAGAATGAATATTGGGTTAGAGTAGTTAGATTGAAAAGTAATGGATGGTATGTGTATTCGTACTATGCGGATGTTGAATAAGTATATATATATATACGAGGTTGATGTGAAGTATATTATGAAATGTGGGAAGTTATGGATAATTAAATAGTTGAATGCAGGATTGGCAAAGTATTTGATATATCATTGTATTGACGATGTTGATGTGTTCAAGATTCAGGTTGCATTATCTTAATTTGGTATTCGTAAGTTTAAATTATTTTCTTTATACTATTTTAATTTGTCATTAAATTAATAACTATACTCACACCAGAAATGGCTGACCCCTTAGTGTTTGGGGGGTTAGGGGAGTCTGAGGACTATCCTAGATTCCCCACTGTTGCAGGTTCTCATCAGTGCAGGGGTGAAGCGTGGATTGGTAGGGTGAAGTTTTAATTTAAAAATTTGTATTATTTAGTTATAGGAATAGTAAAATTTATGATTTAAATTGTATTAGGGATGTATAAGCATGTATATGACGATGATGAGTATAGTGTGGGGTGGTGTGGTATGTTTGTGACCCGTACCCATCTTGTTGTGGAGTACCGGGCTCTGTGGTACGTTTTACAAGGATTTTTCTAAAATTTTGCCTTGTTTTTCAAAGAAATTTATAGTTTTTAATTAATATTTGATAATCCGTTATGAGTTTGGCCCCCATAGCATTATATTATATTGCCTGTGTGTATCTGCTCATTTTGGCCTGGGGAGCCCATGAAAATATTATGTAGATTGTGAGCTACGGAATTTTGAGCAGAATTCCGTAAGCTATCTGTGTTTCGGGGCAAAATTTACAGGGTAGACTCTGCCAAAAAATTTTCCTGAAATATAACTTTCTTAGTTTATGACCAAAGTGATATCGAAATCGAAAGAATTGAATTTGGAGACTTAGTTTTCAAAAAAAAAAAATTTTGGGTTGTTACTGTTGGTATCAGAGCTTAGGTTAACTAGGAAATTGTTAATCCTAGTGATCTTGCCTTGTGAGTATGGGTTCATTATCGCTTAGTTGGAGATAGAGTGTATTTTATGTGGGTGTTTTGTTGAAGAATAGATTCTATCGTGGAATGGTGTGATCCCCAATAGACTTTGGTCTGACCTTGAGTCAGCATTATTTTTCATGGCCCTGCATATGGGTTGACCTTTGTAGAAATCTCGGTGCGACTTCGTGTACTATTGGAGTATTCCATTATATTGATTGCTGTGTACCGTAAGGGGCTATTCCCAGGAGATCTAGTGTAGGTCCTATGGACGTATGTTCTATAGGTGTATATTTTATAGATTGAGGAGTGATGTGTGGTTATGGTTTTATCCCATATTTAGGGAGATTGATTGGTTGTAGAAGGTTATGTAGGTCATCTGCATAGTTGGGGTATGGTGCAGGGAGGATTCGGGTGAGACAGCCCGATGAAATCCAGTTTTGATTGTATGTGGCGCCTTGGACGATGAAGATTATGCCCGTTGGGTTTGGTGGAAACATTTAAGGCAAAGATTGAGATTGTTGATGTGGTTTACAAAGATTCTGGTATATTCGATGGGGTTTTTGGTCCCCCACCTTGGTAAACTCTGGAGTTCAAGGTTGATTTGATATTTGGTGTGACTCCTATTTCTAAATCAGCTTGTGCTCTAGCACTTAGGAATGGGAAAAGGTGAAGGAGAATTTGAGGTGATGCTTTTGGAAAGGATTATCGGTTGAAGTGATACGCCGTAGGGCGCTCGGCAGTATTGTAACAAGGAAGATAGTTCACCGAGAAGGTGTGCTGAGTAAGGTGACTATTAAGTACTCATTGTTGAGAATAGATAATTGGTTGGATGAGTTGTGGGGAGTGTCACTAATCTCCCGATTAGAGTTGCACACCGAGTACTATCAGATAATCCTCGAAGAGGGAAAAACCTCAGGAATTGTTTTTCGTACTCGGTATGAATTGGATGAGTTCTTAGTAATATCTTTTGGGCTGGCGAACGTCCCTGCAGTTTTTGTGAATTTGACGAATTGGGCCTTTCACCCTTATATTAACAGGGTATGATTGTATATGTGAATGATATTTGGTGTATAATTGCTGTATGGTGGAGCACTGATCGATAGGTTGGGGCCAAAAGTGGTATGCTATGTCTGTAAATTGCCAATTATGGGGGCGAGAAGCATGACTTTTGGGACACATTGTGTCTATTGAAAGCGTATTTGTGGATCTGAAGAAAATTTCAAAAGGTGACAGGATGGGAAATAACCCTCGGATGTGTTGGAAATTCAGAGTTTCTTGGTTTTCACTGGCTATTATCGGAGGTTCATCCCTCGATTTTATATTATTGCTATACCGATGACTCATTTTCTTATAAAGAATGAGCCGTTGGTATGATCCGAATAGCGTGGAAAGATATTTTCAAGAGTTAAAGGAAGATTAACGACAACTCATGTTTTTATCATCCCGAGAAGGGAGTGCATGTAGTATAGGATCAGGTGGGATTTGATGTCTAAAGGCACGCTTGTGGCTTATATATGAGGCAGTTGTGGCTATACGAGGTGCGTGACTTACGCAAATTTGAAATTAGTAATAGTAAGGCATGTATTGAAGGTGTTGAGAAATTAGTTTTTCAGAGAATAGTTCAGCCTTTTCTGTGATTGTAAGAGTTTGAACACTCGTTCGTGTAAATGATTTTAGCAGAAGGCAATAAACGTGACTTGGGTACCTTGGTAGCTTGGTATGGAAATGAAATACCACCTGGGGAAATCCTCGTTATTATCGTGGGTTGGTGTTCTTGATGTGGATGGGTTGGAGTAGTAGGCGACGGGGATTGCTTTTTATATTTAGTATACTGTCTATCCCGATGGCATGAAGACGTATCAAGATTTTAGGAGAATATTTTAATGGATCGGAATGAGAAAAAAAAATATATAAATTAGCAGGTGAGTATGGATAAGCCTCTTTTGAGGTGTGTAGCTGACAAAAGAAAATGATTATGCAGATTCGCGGCAAAAGCCTTTTGAAGATAGAAATTGAAGATTTGGGTATTCTTGAAAGTATCCTTTATTCATGGAGTACGTCGTTTTAGAAACTGGAAAAAGTTAGACCCGAGATATGATGGCCCGTCAGAGTTATAGAAAGAATTGGAATTGTGGTATATTGTTTGAAGCGTATCTTTGAGATATCGGGCATTCTTAATGTATTTCTTGTTTCTATGTCTGGAAAGTGTGAAGGATCTATCTTAAGTGTGGAGCCGTTGTAGATTGAAGTCCAGCTGGATGTGGCATTGGATATGACATATCCTGTGAAATTAGTGGTTATGGTCAGGCGGTAGTGCGGCGGACCAGATGACGAGTTGAATGGTTGTAAAAGGTGCAGTGAAGTTCCGATGTTGATAATGTGCTTGGAATCTTAGGAAATGGTGAGGAGTAAGTATCTTGACTTTGTTCGAGGAGTTTTCTTAAACCCCATACCTCGAGGACGAGCTTCTTTTGAGGTGTGTAGAATGTAACACCTCGGATTTTAAAATACCGAAAATATTCGTTTTTATATATTTGGTAAGGGTGAGAATTATTTTAAGTGATATCTCATTTTATTTATTTTCAATATTGGTATTGGTATAAATAATTGTGGTAGATTGGTATTATTGATATATTTGGGCCATGAGTTGAGATTTTATGTGAATAAATATTGTTCATTTTATTTTATAGTTTTGGGGGATTATTATCAGCTAATTTTAATGTATTTAGTATTGTTTGTATTAAGATAGAAAAGAGTTGGGGTTTACTTGTAATATATTGGTTTTGGAGGGCTCATATGTCGATATACCATATTATTGTTATTTTTATTAAATTTATTACCAAAATAACCCTCCCCCCTATTATTTCTTTCCTTCCTTTTTTCCTTTCCTTCCCGTTTCCTTCTTCCGACCCAAAGAACCCCCCCATTCGGCCCCCCCTCTCTCCCTCCCAAATCCACTCCAATACTTCATGGTTTTCAAATTAATTTGAGGAGTAAGCTTAGTGATGGGTGCTCTTCCTCGTGGTGGTGTTGGTTTTTCAAGAAGAGTTCAAGAAGGTATGAGAAGTTAAATGTTAGTTTATTAAATTGTATGCTTTTTATTTCTTTTACTAGAAATTGATGTAGGAAGGGGTAGAGAGCACATAGAACATGTTGGTAGTTAGAAAGTATGCAAATCATGGTGAAATTATGGAGTGGTGAGTTTGGCATAAAGCCAATTTTTACAAATTGGTGAAGTTGGGTAAGAACCTTGCTTCTAGTGAGTTTAAAAATTGCATAAGGAGTTGTGGAGTAGTGTGAGAGCGCTAATATGAATTTAGAATGAATTTTGTAGATTTAAAACTTAATGGAAATGATTAGAGAATGAAAAGGGTTATTTTGCATGCCGGGTGTTCGGAGAAACGCCCGAGCGAGAGTGAAGTGAGCATTTGATATATCCGGTGGTGTAATTAATTTTTATTATTGTCATTAATCCTAATTTGAGATATTGGGAATAAGAGAGTAAGGAAAATAGGAGATAGAGAATTTTCTTAGTAATAAGTTTCTGATTAATCAATGAAATTTTGCATCGGGGTTCGAATTCGAAATCCATCGATGTAGCTCACCTACATATGTCATTTGTGACACGTGGGTGAAGACAGATTCAAATTTGGAGGTCCGTAGGTCGAGTTTTGAGTTTTAAGCTAATCGGTTCTATAATTTTCCTATTAGGTTGAAAAAGTTGAACTTCGACTGGCTACCGGACGGACGTGGGACCTCGTTTGCTCGATCCGTCAGGTGAGTATGTTGTAATTAGGTATATTCTATGTTGTGGCCAAATTTCGTGGCATTTCGACATATTTGATAGAAGTTATGCTAAAAATTCAATTTTCCGAAAAATACGGATTTTTAAGGCCCGAAAATGGGATTTTGAGATAATTGGTGATGTTAACTATTTTAAGTATATAAAACCTATATTATGGGTTAATGTGACGTGTTGAAGTATAAAAATTAAATATATTAAACGGTTTATACATATAATTACCCCGTGCATGTTTTGTGCGTGTTTTTGGGTGAATAAGCTGATATAGGCGATTTGGTATGTGTGGAGCCTTGTGTATGGGCCAGCATGCTATGGAGGGATGTTATAAGATGTAATTAGACGAAATTAGTAATTGTGGTCATGTTTTGGAGACCCGCGTTTATATAGTGCATGTTTTATGCTTATTTTGGGCTTATAGACCCCTATAGATGATTTTACTCACATAGAGTATTGGATATGGGTTAGTAGGCTATAATGGGATATTATGAGATTTAATTAGAGGAAATAAGTGATTTTGGCCCCTTTTTCTTAGAAACCCACATATGTGATGTATGTTTGCGATATATATATATATATCATGATGTTGACTCATGATGTGATAATTGATTAAAGTAGTAAGTGGGGATATGTTTGCATTATAATTATGTTCAAAGTAAATTAATGGGTAATAATATGATATTATAATGTGATGAGGTATACATTTTGATACTTTTACGATACGGAATAACTTAATGTAGTTCTTTTAGTAATGTTATAACTTGGCGTATGCCTATATATGATATAATAAGGTGATGAATGACATGGTACCCTTAGTGTGGGTTGTTATGGCAAAATAAATATCTTGGCGCATTAGTATTATGCATAATGTGGTATGATAATATGAAGATAAAAGATCAGCTGGTAAGTGCTAATAAAATGTGTTATTAATTCACGTGATTAAAGTCAAGGTTGTGGCAATTATTGAATTCAAAAGTGAAATGTGCGTGTTGATAAAGTAAGATGGAAAGATGAAATGATTAATGCTAATAACAGATGGTCTTGTTGACCAGTACCTACAGCAATCCTGGGGGTTTGGGCTAGACCTCCTAACGCCCAAGGACCGGCTTGGGAATAGTGGACCCAAACTATGTTTGGGGTAAGTGATTTTTATCGCCCAAGCTATCGGCTTGAGGCCCGATTTTCCCTCGATGACAGCTGTCGCGAGAAAGCACCCTAGTGGGACTAGTGGTGAGTGTTTACCTCGCTGGCTTCAGCTGGGAGGAAGTACCCTAATGGGACTAGGGGATTGTGGTTTTTCTCTCGATGACAGCTGTCGCGAGGAAGCACCCTAGTGGGACTAGTGGTGAGTGTTTACCTCCCTAGCTTCGGCTGGGAGGAAGTACCCTAGTGGGACTAGGGGACTGTGGTTTTCCCTCGATGACAGACGTCGCGAGGAGGCACCCTAGTGGGACTAGGAGTGCTGTGTTCCCTCGCTAGTTCGGCTAGGAGGAAGACGTAGCCTCGGACGAGTAAGACTCTGGGAGAGCATCGGACCGCGTGTTTACTGGGCTGTCGGCTTTCAGTATGTTGGGATACTGTGGCTCACTGGTCGACAAACTAATAAAATAACTTTGTGTTAATAAAAATGTGAGAGTAAAGAAAGTGGATAGTAAAATGTGAATTGTGTGTGGAAAAGAAAGTGGATAGTAAAATGTGAATTGTGTGTGGAAAAGAAAGTGGATAGTGAAATGTGAATTGTGTATGGGAAAGAAAGTTGTTGTGAATGAAGTAATTGTGGAAGTGAACGTGTTATGAGTTAGTGTATGAAAAGATATGATAAATACAGCATGTGATTAATTTAAGATGAAAATAATAAAAGAGATGTGTTATCATGAATAATATGAAGTAATTGTATTACGTATGGGATCATTAAAGTAAATGCAGATTGATATGAGTTGTACCTTGGAATTGTGTCAAGGAACTACCTGCCCGCAATTTCTGTGGAAATTGTGGGAACTACCTGCCTTGGCATAATTCGCAGGGTGAGTGGATATAATAGTGGTAATGATTGATAGAAATGAGAAATAAAGTGAAGATGATAAGTGATTGAAGTGAAATTAATAATCAGGCTATCGGCTTGAGATGTGATGTGATATTACCCAAACTGTGTGTTTGAGGTACAGTGATTATTACCCAAGCTATCGGCTATGGGATGTGATATGTTGTGGCCCCAGATTGTGTTTGGGGATTAAGTGAAAATGATAATAAGATATATTACTTATAAGAATGAGAATTTCTAAAGTGGTCTAATGAGATGGAAATGAACCATAAAACATGTTTTTGATGTAATAAGTATAAGTATTCGATCAATAATGTGTTAATGATGTGATGAGGTGTAAGAGCATTGCAATAAGCAATTAGATGTTATATTTGTGTTATAAGACTTGAATGAATGTGGTATTAAGAGAATATAGGCAATTGTAAGAAATGATACTGGATAGGGCATAATAAAATAAATACCCGTATTATGGGATTGGTTATGAAACTGGTTATTAAGAGAGTATGTGTATTATGAGTTGTATTCATACAAATTGTTATTAATGAAAGGAGTAATAACATACAAATGGTCATAATGCTATTATGACGATACTTGTGGAAGAATGAATATTGGGTTAGAGTAGTTAGATTGAAAAGTAATGGATGGTATGTGTATTCGTACTATGCGGATGTTGAATAAGTATATATATATATACGAGGTTGATGTGAAGTATATTATGAAATGTGGGAAGTTATGGATAATTAAATAGTTGAATGCAGGATTGGCAAAGTATTTGATATATCATTGTATTGACGATGTTGATGTGTTCATGATTCAGGTTGCATTATCTTAATTTGGTATTCGTAAGTTTAAATTATTTTCTTTATACTATTTTAATTTGTCATTAGATTAATAACTATACTCACACCAGAAATGGCTAACCCCTTAGTGTTTGGGGGGTTAGGGGAGTCTGAGGACTACCCTAGATCCCCCACTGTTGCAAGTTCCCCCACTGTTGCAGTTATATGAATAGTAAAATTTATGATTTAAATTGTATTAGGGATGTATAAGCATGTATATGACGATGATGAGTATAGTATAGGGTGATGTGGTATGTTTGTGATCCGTACCCATCTTGTTGTGGAGTACCGGGCTCTGTGGTAGGTTTTACAAGGATTTTTCTAAAATTTTACCTCGTTTTTCAAAGAAATTTATAGTTTTTAATTAATATTTGATAATCCGTTATGAGTTTGGCCCCCAGAGCATTATATTATATTGTCTGTGTGTATCTGCTCATTTTGGCCTGGGGAGCCCATGAAAATATTATGTAGATTGTGAGCTACGGAATTTTGAGCAGAATTCCATAAGCTATCTGTGTTTCGGGGCAAAATTTACAGGGGAGACTCTGCCAAAAATTTTTCCTGAAATATAACTTTCTTAGTTTATGACCAAAGTGATATAGAAATTGAAAGAATTGAATTTGGAGACTTAGTTTTCAAAAAAAAAAAAAAAAAATGGGTTGTTACACTCGACTACAATTTCTACTACCATACGAGAGAAAATTCTTATATATATAATTCTCTTTTACAACCCAAAACCCTAATTTGTTAGCAACTTGCAAAATCTCCAAAAATTTGCTAATTTCTCGCCTCTACTATTCCCAACATCTTCTAATCTCCCTACCATAATATTTCTTCTCAATAGAAATTAACCACTCTTAATTTTATACAAATAAAATAAAATGGGGTATACCGTCCCGTAGTTGTTTCTTCAAATTGACTCCACCACGAGCTAGAGCACCCTTCAATTGATCCACCCTGCGAATTAATTTAGAAACGATGAAGAAATGGAGTGGTTTTTGGGCGGGGAAAGGCACAACGGAAATGGGTTTTCGGTCGGGGAAAAACACAAGAGGAAGGAGAGAGGAATCGAGTATTTTTCCTACATATGCAGGTTTTTTGAAAATATTTGCATTTTTGGGCCAGTTGCCCAACTATTAGCACTTTTGGGCTACTTTGTGCCACATCAGCAGCAGCCGCTATTCCCAATAGCGGCCTCTTCATTTCAAGGTCGCTAATGGGAATAGCGACCTATGTTTTAATGAATTTTTATTTTTCGTCGCTATTCCCACTAGCGACCTTAGTATAATGAGGTCGCACCTTAGTATACTAAGGTCGCTATTTCCAATAGCCACCTCAGTAGGAAACATAATCTCCACAGCTACCTCATTATACTAAGGTCGCTAGTGGGAATAGCAACGGCAAACAAAAAATTCAAAAAAAGTTAAAACATAGGTCGCTATTCCCATTAACGACCTCGAAATGAAAAGGCCGCTATCCCAATAGCGGCCACTGCTGACGTGGCACAAAGTAGCCCAAAAGCGCTAAAAGTTTGGCAACTGGCCCAAAAATGCAAATATTTTCAAAAAGTGGCCTATGACGGAAAAAAGTTCAGAGGAATGGGGGGTTTGAAAAAACAATTATAAAATAAAGATTTTAATGTAAGATTTACATATAAGTCCTCCAATCTCCAAAATATTACAAATAAACCCTAACTCTATACTTTTAATAATACGAACAATACAAAATATATAAAAATTATCTCATAATAATCCACAAAAATTATAAAATAAAATAAACAATATCTCTTCACATAAAATCTCAACTCTTAGCTCCAATATATCAATAATACCAATCCAACACAAATATAGACACAAATATCAATATTTAAAATAAAAATATACCAAATAAAATTCCCACCACTCCAAGAATGTAAAAATGAGTATTTTTGGTACTTTGCAAATTTGAGGTGTTACAAATGGTATCAGAGCCGACTTTCGACACCGAGTGTAGGGGCAGACTTGAGTTATGGACCTCAGTATGATCTACGGTGTCAGATAGTCCTCGGAACTATTGAGGTGTGAGTGAAATAGTTTCCAGAATTACTTGCGGCGTGGGACTGATATTCGAATTATCAGGATTGAGGCGATGCTCACGGATTGCTCCACATCGGCTAGAAAGGAGATCCTGCGCTACGTTGTGGGCCCGGCTTCAGCGAGGACGCTAAATTCTTAAGGTAGGGTGTATGTAATACCCCGTATTAAGATATATATATATATATATATATATATATATATATATATATATATATATATATATATATATATATAATTGTGAGACGGACTATAGAAGATTCCTATAGGGGGGTTTGCTTGGAATTAAATAGGACTGGGGGGCCACGGGATACAGCAGGAGTTGCTACTGTTGCGGTAGCATCAGCATGTGGCTGACGTCACGTGTGGGGGTGCCCACCCAGTCGTGATGATAGGAGGGGTACTGCTACGTTGGCAGTGGTCCCCCAGGTGTTGGTCGTTGTGCACTCTCGCAAGAGGGGGAAAGTAGCGGGATTTGATGAGAATTGTCCCATATCAGGAGTAATTGTGATTAATTAAATATATATATAGTATGGGATTTGACCTATGTAGTATGGGATGCATAGAATCCAAACAAGTATGTATTAGTGCATCGTAAGTGTGAATGTCTGCATTAAGCATTAGGCCATATCATACACTGACACAATTCGGATAGTCACTTTTAATATTTCTACATTAAAGTTTGATTGTTAAGATGGTGAAATCGCTGTATTATAGCATTGCGTCAGTTGTATGCAACTTACGTGTCCACAATTTTCAAGTGTAGGACTTGGAGTAGCGAAAGACGTAAAGATGAGTTGATACTGATGATTATTGCCAGATTAAAGTTATTGAATGTTATAGTTGTATAACTTCTGCTGTGTATTTGTAACAAACAATGTATAATGAAAAGTTTTAAATTCCTTTTATTTTTGTACGATGTTGAAGTAAAAGATCCTGTTTGTACTACGAATTACATGTATTTGAAATTCGGGGCGTTATAGAGTGGTTTCAGAGCCGATTTCAATAAGTAGTACAAAATTATAAAGAAAACACATTATGGTGGACATTAGAGTGTGAGTGTCAGTTTGGAGTCATGAATGTTATAGTTATTGAATTTGCATCCATGAAACTCTCCTCGTATCCAATAATGTGATATTGTATGCGAGCACGCTCTCTTTTGTATCACGAGTGTTATGCTTGGTTTAAACCTACATTCATGATAGCTTATATGTAGATTAACTATTCTCTTTTATTTTTATTCGGGTATATTCCTCTTGGTATTTTTCATCTTTAACGGTTAATATATTTTTTCAAAGAACTATTTTCATATACTATTAATTCACTTCGATATTTATTATTTTATCTAAACCCTTAGTCTTAAACTTTTAATTTTGACTTACTCATTTTTCTTCCTTGATGTTTTTATCCTTCTTACTTTCATACGCTTTTACGTTACTTATTTATTTTGCTATTACTTTTACGTATTACATTATGTTTTAAATTACTACATATTAAGTTATAATTGCTACTACTATTTTCTTTCATTATTATTTCTATCTATATAATAAAACAAAAAGAAAGCTATCAAGTGGCTCTCCTTCAATTCCCCCAAAATCAAAGGCCCAGATCTAACCCCACAAAACACATTTTCCCTCCCAAAAGTTTTCCCCCAAATATATACTTATCGAAACATGGACTTTTATACCTCAATTTATAATTAATTTTCAACATATACTGATGAAAATATGGACTTTTATTTACAACTAATTATTGTCATACTATTCGAACTTGAGCTATATAATTTTTGATTGACTGTTTACAAGGTTTTTCATATGTTGTATCATTCTGAAGACGTGTCGTAGGCACGTGCCCACAGGAAAATCTAGTTATATTATAAAATTAGATTTTTTGCATATTTACTTTCATTCTATATATGCTTTGATTTTCCGATACTATAATTTTTCCATTATTTTACATTGTCTTAATCATTTCAGTATATTTTTAACAAGATTGTAATATTTTTTTACTTATTTAAATGTGACATATTTCTACACATTATAAATCTTCTTTTCCTACTATTTTTGTGTTACAGCTTATATTCGATACTACTGTTATTGCATATTATTTGCCAGTTTGTTTTGTTATATTTACTTTTCACTATTAATATCTACTTATTAATTTTGTCACTATATACTTCTCTAACGTACTATGTATACTCACTATTTATATTTTACATTCTTGGTTACTACATACACTTCCCATTGATTTCTATATATATATCATGTATTTGAACATACTTACTATACATATCATTTTACCCTTATCAAATTACTACATTACTATATTTATATATATATAATTATTTATGTTTATTATCCTAATTTACTACACTACATAATGATTGTTCTCATTTGTATTTAAGCTCATGCATATACTTTATACTATTTTGTCTTAATGTTATAAATCCTTTTCGTTACTACTAATTTTATAAATTCGATATTTAAAATCTATAATTCTATTTTAATATTTTATTGTTATAACTTTCTACTTCATTTTCTCCTTTTGGTATCTCAACTTTTACATTTATTTTATATCACAAATTTTAAAAACATAACATCATAATTAAATTAAACATCCATTATCCAAGTACGTATGGAAGATTGCATCATTACACTGTGGTGCAACTTGATGTCGATAGGGCAAATCTACAACACGACATCAATGGAGGCAAACTGCAACTGGATGTCGGGGAGGCAAAATATGCAACCGAATGTCCAGAAGGCAACCTGCAACTGGATGTCATGGAGGCATATATGCAACTTGATGTTAAGGAGGCGAGCTTGCGGTTGGACCTCAATGAGGCAAACCCACAACAAAGAAGATTTTTTTAAAAACTTTAATAACACCCACTTTATTTATATATATATACTACTTTCCACTATTCCATTATATATATATATTTTTTCTTTCTAATCTATACCATTTTATAATGTTTTAAAACGTAGCATATACTACTTCAACTTTATTATTTATAATACATTTATACTTAGATACACATTTAATTAATTACCTTATTACTTATACTTGTTTCTATATCTATCCTATTTGTATTATTTTGTTTTTCATCTTAGTTATTACTGCTCACTATTAACTATTGTGATACCTTCTTATTATTATTTTGTATATATACTTCATCTTTACATATGTTAGTATTCTGGTATTTTTATATCCCTTCATCGTATTTTATTTTATTGCTAACTGATCGTAGATTTAGTGGCTACTCACCTGACATAAATTTTATTACTAATACTTTTGTTTACAATTTACATTTTATTTCTATATAATTAGTTTTTATATTATTTCAATAATATATTATTACTTCTACTACTATGATGCCTTGTTTTACTTCTACAAACCATTTATAATTTCCATACCATAGTATTGTTGTTTCATCATATATTTTTACACCTATGTAGGTGTATACCTTTGTATATCGATTATCATGCTATATTTAACAACTTATAGATATTTAATAAATACTAATCACTATTCTACGTATTTAATTTTGAATCGTATCTATAGTTATCGTATTTACAAAACGATTTATTTTTGTCGTGATATTAGTTTGATATGCATAATTATATCTATCTTATATTGTTTGTACATTTAACTAAAATTTAACACTCATATTTTTTAGATTTGCATAAAACAGTATTCTCTTAAATTGCTACCTTCTTTTTATCTATTAATATATATTCTTGGTTTATGATTTTAATCATCCATTTCTTCCCATTTTCTTTTAGTTAATTTATCTTTCCTTAAAATAAAATTCAAATTCGTAATAGCTACTGCCAAGGGTCATCCATTTCTTCCCATTTTCTTTTAGTTAATTTATCTTTCCTTAAAATAAAATTCAAATTCGTAATAGCTACTGCCAAGGGCGGAGCCAAGAGAATTTTGCCCGGGGGGGGGGGGGGGGGGGGGGCAAGTAATAAACAAATTTAGGAAGAAAAAAAAACAAATTATAAAGTAAATATAATTTTTTGGCATTGAGATTTAGTCTTCCAAACATAATTCACATATCATACTTTTAAACAAAAATAAACAGAAAAAGTCAAATTATCTTGATTTCTTACAAAATCCAAAAAAATATATTTGCCACAATAATATATGTAGCCTAGAAGAACTGTGATCTGCGTTCTTTCATAGAAGAAAATTCTATTAAATCTCCTTCGCATTCAATATAAACAAATTTAGGAAGAAAAAAAACAAATTATAAAGTAAATATAATTTTTTGGCATTGAGATCTAGTCTTCCAAACATAGTTCACATATCATACTTTTAAACAAAAATAAACAGAAAAAGTCAAATTATCTTGATTTCTTAGAAAATCCCAAAAATTATATTTGCCACAATAATATATGTAGCCTAGAAGAACTGTGATTTGCGTTCTTTCATAGACGAAAATTCTATTAAATCTCCTTCGCATTCAATTTCATGTCTAGTAGAATCAATTCGTGGAGATTTAAGAGGAGGTTCTTTAACTAAAAGAGTTAATGTTTGTGTATCGGCTCCTACAGTTTGAGCATTTTCTCTTTTAAAAAAAGAATCAAGGGCGGCTTTTTTTCCCATTGATATTTTATAGAATGAACAGATTTTGTACATTAACAAATTTAAAGAAATATCAAACTCATTATATATTAATAACAGTTATTAATATATAATAACTCATTCCAGTAGTTGAGTTCAACTCATCCTATAACAATTTAATGAAGTTTTATGCCAATGATTGAGTTTTATATTTGATGATCATTACTTCTTCTATAGCTAACTTGTTTACATTTAATCATTTGGATCTTTGTTTGTTTCAATGAATTTGAAGTCCTTCACATATTCCTCAAAAAAGAGTGAATGTGTCCCTACTTTTATCACACCCTTGTGTCTTTTAATTGTTATTCTAGGGATCATCAAATATAAAACTCTAGTGAAGTAGCAGTTCCATTCAAACACTTCTCAGAAAAATGTTTCTGCCTACATTTTTTACCCAAATACCTTTGAGAGTTTGGAAAGAAATCAGTCTGAGTTGAGGGCTTGTTCGACATTTGAAAATTGCAAAAGGGTGTTGTTCTAAAAAAGAAGTATAATGCAAATCTCAGTGTCCAATCGCTACAGATATGTTAATTAATCAGTTTTTAAAATCGAAAAGAAATTTTGTAGATAGATCTATCAAGATTAAAAATTAGAGACCCATCTATCAAAACCAACCAATCTTCAATCCGATTGCATCAAAATTCAATCTTTCAATCAAAATCAGCTAGATCTAACAGGGATATGTAAGTACATAAATAAAATTCAATAAACACCCAAATATTAAATGTATAGCTCTACAAAAAAGAGCAAAAACCAAAAAAAAACCAATCAATTGATTCATCCAATAATGATAATAATAATAATAATAATAATAATAATATTTGGGAAGGAAGCTTACAGTAATAAGGAGGCTTTAATTGGGGAGCAAAACCCTTCTTTGTATGATTGTATCAAAGAAAACCATTTCTCTCTCTTCTAATTCATCCCTTCTTTGTATGATTTTGGGAAGGGGAAGAGGCAAAGGCGAAGAGTGATTTTGGGAAAAGGGAAATATAGCTGTAGGAGCTTTGGGGAAAAATAAGTTAGTCAACAATCAATATGTATATAGGGAGTATTTTTAATTTTTTCATGAGGGCCAAACCGTAAATTTGTATATGCTAGGGGGGTTTTGAAAATTTTTCGGGGGGGGGGGGGCCTGGGCCCCCCGGGCCAGGGATGGCGAACGGGTCACTCGGGCCGGGCCGGGCCCAACCCGGACGGGTTGGGACGAATTCTTAACCGGGCCGGGCCGGGTTGGTTCCCTATACGGGCCGGGCCGGGCCGGGTTACATTCTCACTTGGATGGCCCGCCCAACCCGCGAACCCTTTAGGGCTCAACCCGGGTTGGGCCGGGTCGACCCGCGGGTTGGCCCGTATAATAATTTTTTTTTTTTTTTTTTAGTTTAAATTAAAATAATAATAATAATAATTTTTTGAATGTTGTATACTTGTATACAAACAATCATATCTTTGTTTGATGAATTATGAATACTACAATTCTTAAAAAATTATATTACTAAGTAAGTTACGTAGTATTAGTATCAAATTGAGGGATATTTCAAAAATTATGTTTGAATGTTACTAAGTAAGTAATTATATTAGTAAGTAATTTTGGGGAAATATCCCCAAGTAAGTAAAACTATCAAATATCAATAAGTATTTATAATACTACAATTCATTAAATTCAGTAATAATAATATTAAGTAATAATACTACAATTCTTCAAATGTCCCCAAATGATGTTTAATTATAATACTAAGTAATTAATAATATTAATAAAGAAAAAAAATCGTTGAAGAGTGAAGACTAATAATAAGATTGAAAGAGTGAAAATGACAACAAAATTTGGAATTTTATTCATATGAATTTAAGTTATACAATTTGAACAATTTATAACGAAATGAAGAATTCAATTCACAAATAAGTTTTATACAATAACATATTTGTTATATACAATTTTAATTGAGTACAAGTTTTCTAATTTGACATAACAAAAGAAAGCTATTGTAAGTGTTGTCATTGTTGTTGTTCTTGTTGTTGATCTTCGGGCGAGTTGCTCCCACTTGTTGAACTTGATAGTGCTTTTCCTTGCGTCCTATCTTCAGCCTTCAGCCAGTCTTCTGTGCAAACGAGCATCTCCAACGACTCCGGCTTCAACCTATTTCTGTAATCAGATAGAACCCTGCCACTTGTAGAAAATGCACTCTCAGAAGCAACTGTAGAGACAGGAGGAGTTAGCAAATCTTTAGCCATAATTGACAGAATACTAAAAGTGTGTTCATGTTCTTTCCACCACTGTAAAATATCTAGTGGAGAAATAGTAGGCTCAGTATCCTGTTGGTTATACCAATTTAATTCATTTGGTTGATTAGTCCTAGGTTTTTTTGATTGAATTTTTTCAAGTAAACTAAATGTTCTATCACCAATTCTACTTTTACCCTTATCTCTAGAACTACCAGACGAAGAACTAACTACAGAAGTTGTACCACTAGAAGCAAAACGTCTATCATAATAATCATACAAGTTATTTAAGGTAGTTTCAAACTGAACTAAAAACTGATCGCAATCAATTGTTAATTCTACATTGTTCTCTAAAAATTCAAAAAACATTTGTATCAAATTCTTCGTACCTTCTAATTTGATACGGGGATCCATAACAGTAGCAACACAAATCAACATCGGAGGAGGAAAATAATACTTCAAAAATTTTTTAAATGCAGGTATTACAATGTTACTAATATAGACATCATTTAACATTTCGTTAAATATTTGTACCATGCTAACTAATTCAATAAAAATGCTACTAGAAGTAGATTCATATGTTTTAGAAAACTTTAAAGTTGCGGTTTTAAAAGGTTCTAAAAATTTCAACAAAGCTTCAGCAAAAAACCAATCGGCGGGAGTCATTTCAAAATTAGGCATATTTTGTGCGATACAAAAATCATTTACAACTGCTTTATATTCGGTGACAACATTAAGTAAATCAAAAGTAGAATTCCATCGGTGTCTAACATCCTTTGGAAATTTTCTAAAAGGAACTTTCCTAACTCTACACCAAGCTTTCCATTCTTGTAGAATGCTTGGTTTTAATGCAATGAAATGTACACAATTTCTAATTTTATGTATATATGGATCAGCTATTTTTAATGCGTCTTGAACACATAAATTTATAATATGATATGCACATTTAACATGAAAAATATTGTCAGATGGAGGGTTTAATACGGATTTTAAAGTAGTAATTGCTACATTGTTGTTAGATGCATTATCAAAACTAATAGCCATAATTTTATCGCGAATATGAAAAACATCACAAATTTCTATAATACGGTTTGCTATTTCGTCGCCACTATGGGGATACGGCAACGACGCAAGTGATATGATTCTTTTATTAAGAATCCAATCATTGTCGATCCAATGACAGGTTATTCCCATCGTTGGAATATTGTTGACACCCGTCCAAACATCCGAAGTTAAACTAACCCTACAAGTTAAACTCCATAAAATTGCAATCAACGCGTCCTTCATTTCAACATACACTTTAAAACAATCCGATTTGCAAGTGTTTCTCGGAATTCTCCTAAAATGAGGGTTTAAGGCGGTTTGATTAAAGTTTTCCAAGTTCCTACTCTCGGGATAGGAAAATGGTAACTCTTCCTTAATTACTAATCGGGCCATTTCCCGACGAACAAGTTCGGGATCATAAGGGTGGCTATCTACTTGACCGGTCCTAGGGTTAATTTTTTGTTGGCCTTGTATTTGATCAAGGAGTTCTTTGTGATTATGTTGTATGTGTCTACTAATTGTACCGGTGCCGTCACCCCTCTTGAATTTGTATGTTTTGCTACATGTTTTACACACTTTCAAACCTACACCCGGAATATTTTCGTCCGGGATATACTCATAAAACTTGTGCCAATCGCTAGTTTCTCCTCTACTTTTCCTACTACTACGGGGTTGTGTGGTATCGGTTTGTGGTTGTTGTTGTTCTTCTTCTATTTGAATGCCACCTACAACATCCATGTCGTGTGTACCCCATTGTTCCATAGTAGGATCAATGTAATCTTGGGCGGGCTCACTAATAGGGACAATTGGTGGCCTACGTGAAGAGGAGGAGGAATCTTGTCCGCTACGACCGCTACCGCGTGATCTAGACATAATGTAGTAATGTGGTATGTAAAAAAAAATCTACTAAGTAGTGGCGGTGAATTATACAAAAAAAAAACTAAAAAACAAGAGGGTTGAGAATCTTGAGATAGAGAAGTTCAAAAAACGAACAATAATTTTAACTACAACGCAAAAAAAAAAATAGTAGAGAGATAGAGATATTTTGATACCGTTCACCGTGGAATACGCGTATATAAAAAAACCGTGAAAATTAGAAAATAATAGACAAGATGGAGGAGCGCTTTGCCGATTTCGCAATTGAAGAGTTGAATTGAGAAGAGGTTGAAGTAGATTTGAGCCGATGGTTGAAGAGAGTTGAAGACGTTGAATTTTTTTCTCCGATACGACCAAAATTTGATCGTGTATACGCCTCCTTGTACACTTGTTTGATGATTACTACAATTGTTCAAATTTTTTTTTTTTTGATGTATAATAGTAGAGAGAGTAAGAGAGGAAGGTGTGATTTTTTGGAGATTTTTGGGGGCTATTTATAAGGTTAGAAGTGGGTAAAAACAAAAAAAAAAAAAAAAAAAAAAAAAAGAACAACAGCAACTCAGCAAGCAACAGCTATTAGTCGTTACCTGCTGTCAGCCCAAGTGCCCAACGGAATGAAACGGCTAGCGACCCGGTCGAATTCGCGGGTTTCGACCCGTTCGACCCGCGGGTCGAACGGTCGACCCGTGACGGGTCGGTGGGTCGAAATTCGCGGGTCGACCCGCGGGTTGGCGGGTCCAATTCGCGGGTTGACCGGGTTCGTGGGCCGGGTTACGCGAATCCAATTCGCATAAATAGCGACCCGGGTCGACCCGGTACTGTTCACCGGGTTCGACCCGAACCCGCGAAAGCCTTAACCGGGCCGGGTTCGTGGGCCGGGTCGCGGGTGGGTCGCCGGTTGACCCGGCCCAGTTGCCATCCCTACCCCACTATGCTCCACCCCTGGCTACTGCTAACTAATTTTAAAATTGTTATGATATTCTCAATTATTTATCAATTTGTTTTATATTTCCATATTTTTATTTCGTTATCATACTATTCTCTTTATTATCGTTAGTTCTAGCTACCTAAATACTTATTTACCCTCCTAATTTATTTTCGAAATTTTCGACTGCATTATAATTTACTTATACTATTTCAATACTTTTTGAGCATTTACATTTCTTTTCCTTCCTATTTGTTTTCATTTTTGTTTTACTCTTTCTCATACTACTTCTTACTACTTCTTTTGTTTATTATACTTGTTTCTTTAAAGCATCTGTATATTACTATGATTTACTTATTTCTCTTCATCTACTTTGTTTTTCAAATTCTCTAACAGTTGATGACTTGATTTATAGTTTCCTTTTTCTATAGTTACTAATACTTTGTCTAATATTATTTTGTATGGAAAATTTCTTTCAATCTATAACATCTTTCATTGTCACGTCCCTTTTCTGCTATTATTATCTTTCTATAATACCTTCGTGATTTGATCTTATTCACTTTGATACTCATAGTTCCTTATACAAGTTTGCTTTGTTTTCCACATTACATATCTTTATACTACATTATTTTATTAGTATTAGCAGCTCTTCTATATACCATAATGATTTTTTTATTGGTGTGTTCTTGGTACAACTTTTTCCCTAGTAGGTTCTGGGGACAGAACTATTCTAAGGGTCGGGGAGTGTAACACCCCGCAAAATTGAGTTATGACAATTTTGCTCCACGTGTGTTTCACACATGTATTTTGTGCCGTTACGGGTAATATTCGTAACGTATTTTAATATAAATATCCTACGTATTTTTATATTTTTATTAATTATATATTTTCCGTCATCTCAATATTCTTTTTATGCTATTTTGAGCCAACTCAAATATAAATCTTAATTTTTTTTGTGTTTTTACATGTATTGCACGAGCTTTCAATGCACGTGTCGATTATGTATATTCTACCATTATGTGTAATATTATAAAATTTCTAAGTATTTCAATTATTTATTTTAATAACTTGTTCGAATTTGTTTTATAAATTGAAATTTATTTTTCTTCTATTTTGACTCAAGTATATTTTTATACGTGCGATGCACATATTTTCTATGTACGTGTTGATTACATCATTGTAAATGTACAAAAATAATAATATGTATTTTTCATATGTTGTATTTAGATTATTCAAAAATATTTTCCCGTTGACCAAATCTATTTCGTATTTGAATATTTATTTTACGTGCGACGCACGTGTTTGCAGTGCACGTGTTGGTTGTATTCTCTTTCAAAATAAAATTTATGAAGTGTGTGTGTGTGTGTGTGTTTATTTTTATTTGTGCATGAAAACTCTAATTATAATTAAATTAAACTAGTTCTATTAAATATATATTACAATGTATAACATATGCATTTAATTTAAATAAAAACTCGTAATAATTTGTGTGCGCACACATAACACGCATGTGCACATGTTTCTCACCCCTTGGATTTGCTGGCCGGGAAGGCTGGGAGAGAGGGTGAGTGGGTTTGAGTGAGTGGTTTAGTGGAGAGTGTAAATAGGAGTGTGGTTAGTTAATTAAACTACCCATTAATTTAACCCTATAATTACCCCATCCTATTCCAAACAACAAGGAGATAAAAAAGAAAAAATAAAAAAAAGAAAGAAAAAAAAAGAATGTTCACTGCCTTGCTGCCGATTTCTATAGTTTTTGGGGCTCTTGGAGTGGTATTCTTTTGGAGTTTTGCTAGGAGTCTCTACTATTAAGAGCTTTTTGAGGTGGGTGTTCTTATTGTCTTCTAAATTTTAGTAGATTGTGCATGCTTAGTTTTATCATGTGTTGTTGCTAATTTTAATTGGTGTGGATGAGTGTAGAAGTTTTCTAGAATTTTAATTGTGCACCCTTAGACATAACTAGTGCGTGATTGTATGGATGTTTTTGTCTTCCAATATGTTAATAATTATTCATGTTAGCAAAAAAATGTGGAAGTGGTAATTATTGAGTTTATGTGAAGAAAAATTTCTTAGAAATCTAATTAGTACATACTAAATTAATCATGAAGTAGAAAATTGAATTAATGTATGTGTAGGAGTTTTATTAATCTTTATATGGTGAAAATTTTATAAAAGAAACTCATTTGAATCAAATTCCTTTATATGAAATGTAATAATGTAAAACTGCTCAAGAATATAGTGGGATGAGGGACAAAAATTTATACAATTGAAATTGTAGAATTACGAGCAATTCATACAAATTGGGAGATAAATTTCATTATAATGGTGAGAATAGATTGTTATAAGATTTTGCTTTGATACATAGAATTTTGGGGAAATTATAATCTGGAAGTAATTAGAAATAATAATGCACAGCAAATTTGAAATCAAAAATTTTCTTAAGAGAAATTTAGAAACAGAGAGGTGTAATAAAATAGTTTTAATCTAAATCTATATATATTCAGAAATTAAGTTTGAGAATGCTGGGTATTGGCGTTGGGTTTAGGCGCTGTGTACAGTGCCATAAGGTTGCAGATTCGAGTCTTGGGAGGCTCTGTTCTTTTCCGAAAACTTGATTTTTATAAATTGACAGTAGAAGAAGTATATAAAAAACTGCATAGGGTTTTCTTCACCAACGTGAGTTGCCTTGTTGGTTGTGGCTCATGGTTGGCTTACTACTGGTCTCGGGTTGGATCCCGGCCATACACATTTTATGTTTTATTTTATTTTTAAAGGTGTTTTACATGTTTTAAAAATTAGGGAAAAGTGTAGGAATAATTTAAAATATTACTAGAACATTGCTAATAATTCTCCACCATTTTTAGATGTATTTTGAAGATTTAAAATGACATTAGATAGTGTATTAAATGAATTTTAGTTTCGAGTTCAAATAAAAAGGGGGATTGTTCATGATTAAAAAGATTTAAAAATTGGGAGTAGAATACAAATTTAGAATGCATCTTTGTAAAATTACATGGATATTAATCTATCAAATTAAGTAAATGGTTGGGATGTTTTGTAATAAAATAAAAGCATAATTACGAGATTGAAATACGGAATTTCTATTTAGTTTAATCCTAAGAACTTTGCGACGTATTAAGAAATAGATTTGAAAGTTTAGAAATTCATGTAAAGGTTCTATCAACTTAAAAGATATTGAATGTTGTTAAGGTGAGGAGTTTAGATTTTTAACCGAGAAATTGTCTACAAGAATTTAATCAATCAAACTATTTTGAAATATTGTTATAAGAAATGGTTATTAGATGGTAAACATAAGGAAAATGGAATAAGAAGAAATGATGAATAATGAATGAAATGTTTATGAATGAGGTTAGATGTAACCTAGTGATCTCTATATTGAGATGGATGTTGGAATCTAGAGGCTGAGCGAGACCCGTGGAGACTTGAAAGTTATGATAAAAGAAATTTGAGAAGTAGGCAGTGTGGGCTAATATTTCTCCGTGTGTTGATTTAAGTTCGGTAGGGTAATCTAGCTCTAGGTTATGATGGTTATAATTAAACCTAAGGACAGGCACTAGGGGGAGATGTGATGAAGTATGGGCAAACATGAGTATGAGTGTCTTATTTGATTCGCGGTAGGAGGTTATCTCCAGAATTATCGGGGTGTGAGGCATGATGTCCAAAATCACTCGCGGTGGGAGATATTTCTTCAAAATTATCGGGATCAAGATTCGCGATCGGAGATTATCTTCGGAATTATTGGGGCGTGAGGCGTGATGTCCAAAACGCTCGCGGTGGAAGATATTTCTTCAGAATTATCGGGATCGAAGAGATGCTCATGGGGTATTATTGTTATGAGGTACCATATGACTCGCGGTGTGGGTTTCGTCTTCAGAATTATCGGGGTGTGAGACGTAACGTCCGAAAATCACTCACGGTGGGAGAATGAATCTCTATAATTATCGAGGTCATGGCTCGCGGTGTGGGTTTTGTAATGCCCCTGCCCCTAGCTCAGACAATTTATACAATTTAGAAGACAAACTATTTATAGTATAGTACAACTGCCACCACAGGCTGTCTCTCAAAGGGTGGTTAAACCGGATTGGTGGCTCTTGATCATAGGCTATATTATTTATTAATATTTTATTCATTGTTTACCCCCGATATGGGATAATACACTATCTCTCTACTTCAATCTCGTGCACACACAGTGCCCGTGGGCCCCATGTGCTACGTCAGATAAGCACAGGAGCGCCTGCCTCCAACTGAAGCTGGGTGGGACCGCTGCCCTGGTGATTTCAGCATGACTTCACCCTCAAACCAACAGCACGTCTGTGCTTCTCAACCGGTGGGTCCTCCTCTCTTACCACTTAATTACAGTTTTTGCCATTATCCCCTATCCTTTTTAGAAATTACGGGGTATTACAAGTTTCGTCTCCAGAATTATCGGAGTTACGACTCGTGATAGGAGAACGATTCTCAAGAATTATCGGAGCGGTACTAGATACTCACAGGATATCTAGACCTTACATTAGTTACCGCAGTAGGATTTCATAACGAGGGATTGAACCCTATATTGTGGAGTGCGTTAAGGGCTTTCCCTCGGATCTATGTAGTGTGGGATGCATAGAATCCGAACAAGTTTGCATAAGTGCATCGTAAGTGTGAATGTCTGCATTAGGCATTAGGCCATATAATACACTTACACAATTCGGATAGTCACTTTTAATATTTCTGCATTAAAGTTTGTGATTTTTAAGATGGTGAAATCGTTGTATTATAGTATTGCGTCAGTTGTGTGCAACTGACGTGCCCACAGTTTTCAAGTGCAGGACTTGGATTAGCGAAAGACGTAAAGATGAGTTGATATTGATGACCAGATTAAAGTCATTGAATGTTAAAGTTGTATAACTTCCACTGTGTATTTGTAACAAACAATGTATAATGAAAAGTTTTAAATTCCTTGTATTTTTGTAAGAAGTTAAAGTAAAAGATCATGTCTGTGTTACGAATTACATGTATTTGAAATTCGGGGCGTTACACTCTGATACCACTAAAAACCTATCACGCCCCGCTTATCAAAATACGAAAATACTGGCACACAACTAAGATCCAGCGAATGATATATATATATATATCATTCATAAGATGTAACGGTCAACCCAACAATATAGGATATAATCACAACTATGTATGAATAAGTAATCACACAACAATGAATAAACTTCAATAATCCATGAAATAAATCCACAAAATAATATCCAACGTCTGGAATAAACTTCGGGACAAAAACGTTCGGAAATACAATGCATGAAAATAACTAGGAAAGCATATAGACAAGATAATAAATGTAGGCAAAGAAAATCCAGCTTCGTCATCTAGAATATTTATTTACCAAGTCCTTCTGTCAGTTCATCTCCTGTATCTGCAATCTCAACATCTAAGGTTTGGGGGGATGTCCGTTAGAGCAAGATACGGACGACAAGTAGCAAAAAACAGTGAACAATAAAACATTATATAACAAGGAACAATGTTCAAAACAAGAGAACAAGAACTAGTACTTCAAATATAGAACAAACATGATTGGGTAGGATGCAAGTGGCAACTAAAAACAAATATCAAGTGTAATAAATCGGGAACAAGATATCAGGATTACAGGGACATGTCATATAACCAGAAACACGCAACTTATGACAGGAATTCACATAACTTATAAACATGAATCGTATAACTTGTCAATAGAAATCATATAACTGGAATCATGTAACTTATAAACGGAAGTCATGCACGTGCTCAATGTTAATCTTATGTCAAGCATTCTTTCACCAACCCTAACTAATGCACGCAATCCTGCGTCCCATACCACAGGTTCGGGTGCATACAAGCATATTATCGTTTAGACAGTAATGGTGAATTCTATAGGGTTATGTATTCGGGTCTTGCAGTGTCAATAACAGGAATCAAATCATCTAATCATGTGATCAAATAATGAACCCAGGGGTAACCCCCGCAGGATCTAGAGGTGTCCCCCGTCAACCCACGACGTGCGTGGCACTTAGTTCCATATAACTAGTAAACATGTATCATGTAACAAGAAGTATGTAGTCAAGTAATGGGCTCTAGAGGTAACCCCTACAGGATCTAGTGGTGGTCCCCATCAACCCATGACGTGGCACTTAGTTTTATATAACTTGTAAAAATGTATCATCATCACGAGAAACAAGGGTCCCTTCCAAGTATACTCTCCTACATCGTCCACTACTAGGCCTTACCCTTATTACCCCGGCTTGTTATATTTTTACTACAATTAATCATGAAATGCAATCATTGGAGACGGTGTCAGGACAGGATCAAGAAGATATCAAAGGATGTGTAATACATGTTATACGGTTCAATTTATTAAATGCGAGAAACAAATACTTATATTTAAATACATGAAGATACAAATTTTGGGTAGCAGTACACTACTGCACTAAAATCCACTTTTCCGTTGCTATAGGATAGAGAATTCAGTTTCGTCAGGAGTTCCTGGAAATAGGCTCCTTGCCGGTTCCAATGCACATTCACACAACATATTATAATCACAGTAGCTATGCGCATAATCTCATTCTTTATTGGTTTCGTGCTCAAGCAGCATGACAGGGTCAAACTCTTTTATATAAAAGTTCACAGTAAATCCATTTAAAAATCTTGCAAAATTCATAAATTTACTCCTAATCATGACCGGTAACATCCTAGTTAATCTCAGGTCTTAACTGTATTGTCAACACATTATTTTAGTCACTTAATCATGACGATGCACTCCTAACAGTGATCTGGAATTAGAAACGTTATAGTACTATAAATAATATATCTTGCAATATACACATCGGATTCCAGAGACGTCAATTGTTTTGGATTCTTGACACATGGGGCTACAACTCTCATTGAATAAGTTCTAAATAGTATTATTTGCAACAGGGTCGTAATCTCACTCCAAGTTGGAGTAAATAGCAGGACAGCAGTAAAATGTACTTCTTCGCAACAGTCATGATAATCAATCTATATATTCTTATAACAAGAAATGAAATAGCATTTATACTTAATAATTAGGATGGGTTCCTACTTTTAACATGACAAAATTATCATCACTACAGTATTAAATTTACAAATCTAGTTATAACATCATATACAACTGAAATGCATTCAAATCACTATTTCTTCTACTTATACGTGTTCCTAGTTTATGTTTGTGTAGTGTATGCACATGATGAAGATAACATGGCTTAGAATTGAGTCAAGGTTATGACACGAAAAGAAAGCTATTACTTGGTTTTGCCAATGAATCCGTAATAACTTCTTCGGAAAGGTAACAATCAATTAAGATACGATAAACAAAGTAAAGAGCTACTTGCAGAGATCAACAAATATTTCTTGAACGAGAACAATAAGTCGGTTCAAGAGAACTTTCCTTATATGACGATTACGACGAAACGATGAAGAAAAGAGCGGCGATGACTCACGGGCAGCGACGCCGGCAAGAGACAACAACAACAGTAATAGTGACTGCAACAGACAGCAACAATCTGCGAGGTGGCTGTTGTTCGGTAGTGGGTTCGGGAGTTGGGTTTGGGTTGAGCTTGGTGAGAAGAGATGGCAGCAGCAATCAATGAGCGGCGACGGAGGCTGGACGGGATGTTGTTGGGGGAGACGATGAGGGCAAGAGGTTTTGTGGAGAGGTGGTCACCAGTGGTGGGTGAAGGCGACTCGAGTGGCTGTGGTCGTGCACGCGAGTGAGGTCAGGCGGTGGAAAGAGCTTTGGGTGAGGGATGAGGGTGGCAGTTGGCGTCGCGCACGGTGGCTGACGAGGCTCGGGATGAAGATGGTCGAATTTGGGTGTGCATGCATCGGGTTCAATGGGTAGTGGAGAGGCGATGGAGGACGAAGGTGCTAGCGTCGATGTCGGGTGGAGTTGCTGCGGTCGGGTGTGGCTCGAGATATTGGGTTTGGTGAAGAGGAAGCAACGGTCGGTGTGTAGAAGAGGATTAGGATTATTAGGGGATTAGTTAAGGAGAGATTAGTTAGTGGAGATTAAAGGGGGTTGATAATGGAGATTTTTGTGGAGATTATGGGGATTAATAATATGGTAAGTTAGGGATTAAGTAATAATGGAATAATGGGGGGAAAAGTTGGCGGCTGATAGATTGGTGATTAGGTTTAATCATAGGGAATTAAGTAGTATGGGCTTTAAGTTGGGCTGGTGTTAAACTATATGATTGAGGAAGTGGGCAAAAATAAATTACTAGCAATGTAGTAGTACATATTAACTAATTAAATCAAATAGTATACATAAAATTCATTCTCCAATAAATCAAAAGAATAAGTGGAATTCTAGTGTTCAACAAGATAAACAGTTAGTCAAACGAGAGCAGGCGGTTTCAAAACAATATCAAGATATATTCCTAAAAGTGGGTTACAAGAGGATAAGAAAGGAAACTGAAATACAATAATAATAATAAAATAATCCGTATGGTGCAAACAAAAAATTTCAAATATTTTAAAACAGAGGCAGCTATTCCCATAAGAGACTTTCAAAATGAAGATGTCGCTAATGAAAATAGTGGCCGCTGCTGACGTGATACCAAGTAGCCCACGAATGCTAATAGTTTCGAAACTGGCCTATAATCACAAATATTTTCAAAAGTGACATATTACGCAAAACATTCGACTTTATAACCCACTTGCTTGAGAACTTTTTTTCCAAAATGACTCACCTTTTGAAAGTATTTACCAAACTGACTCACTTTCGAAACTATTTATCAAATTGACCTACTCGCTATTCTTGTTCAGCTTAGGGGTGGGCATCGGTCGGTATCCGACCTAATATGGACCATCCACCACCGATCCAAAAAAAGATTGGTTTTTTCGTTTTCTCATCCGCAACCAATCCGAGCCTTAATTAGATCGGTTTCCATCCAAGCCGATTAAGCTCGGTTTGGATTAAATTGGATGGTCAGTTTGGCGTGCTACTTTTCACCTCCAACATCATTCACAATTTCGTTAAAATTTAAAAGATCAATTTCAATTAAACTTAAGAAACAACCTGATATATGTTGTTTATAAATGAAATTAAAATGAAGATTCATAAAACCACAAGTTGCTAATGAATTTTACACTAATTGTTTGAGATGATGACGTTTAAATGGGTGAGATACATTGCTAATCTTAGTTTATTCTCATAAAAGAAACATCAATAACCATAGCTAATTGAATTTCAGGTACAATAAAAAATATTTAGAAAATAATTTATGCTTAACTTGATTAAAGTAAATACTAAATGTTACATCAACTTTTCATTATTCTATTAAGCTGAGTGTTACCGCTGATTTCGGTGTGGGGGTAAACAGATAGAATTTGTGGATCCGAGGAAAACCTGAACAGCTGACTCGGCCTGCTTGCTCCTGCCACAACCTGCAAGGAAGTGCGAGACACCGGGGTTGATTCCGGCGACGCACCCTCCGACGCTCTTGTCAGTAATCAGTAAAAGATTAAGAAAGAGCTTAGGTGATGAAAAAGTGATTAACCTGGTCTTGGTGGTAGAGGGGTTGTATTTATAGTCGCCTTCTGGAATGATTAGGGTCCTGATTTCCTGGCTAACCTCTAGGAGCAAAATCCTCCTATTCTGTTTTAGGAAAGTAGGCCTTGATTCCCTGGTGAGAGCAAATCAAGCTTATTGATTTGATCTGATCAAATCAGTGGCCTGATTCTCCCTTGGTGGACCGGGCTTGTATCGGGTCGGGACCCGCGCCCAGTTGGAGTGGATCTATTCGCGGGCGGTTGGTTTCGCGAGAAGGAGATCCAATACCCGTTTTGGATCCATCTGTATGTGAAATTACCTTTTTACCCCCGTGCTTCAAGATTCGTGCTCGATCTGGACGGTCCCGATTTAACCCCAATTTTAGCCATATCACGAGCCCCCCACTCCTAAAGGCTGAGCGTGATCAGACTTTGAGGAGTAGTTCAGCAGTTTCAGTGGCTGGTGGAGTTGTATCGGAGTCCAAATGTGGGATTTTGAATCTAGAAAGGGGGTAGTGAGGTAACTTTTGACGCCGTGTGCTGTTCTTGAGCTGCGTCGGGTATCTGACAGTCTTTTATCTACTTTTTTCGAAGTATTTGTTTAATTCTGCGATGTGTTTGCTAATCGTTCGGGGGCTTTAGCGGTGCATTCAGGGTAATAATTGTTCGCTCCGGGGTCCGAAAGTGTGTCCCCGAATTTTCAATTATCTCCCAGAATTTTTAGCTAATTTTCCCGAATTTTTAGCAATTTTCTCGCAATTTTTAAACAAATAAAACGATTAAAGTAGATAAAAAGCGATTTAAATACCGATTAATGCCGTGGCTCGATCTGAGCCATCGATCGTGGACGGGCGCGAACTTCGGAAAGATCTGATGGTTGTTATCGCTCGGCAGCGTTTTTCTCCGTTTACGAGCTCGGAAAGGCACTTGCTCGGCTGCCGACCGGAGACTAGGGGGTTCGGCGTTCCGAGCGACGTGGAGCAATCTGAGCCATCGGATGGTGGCACGCATCTCGAGACGGGCGCAGTTCCCAAAAAAACACTATCTTGTCTTTTAGCGCACGTGGCGCAATCTGGGCTCTTCATCATTGGGAGCGCGAATTTCTGAGAGATCCAGCGGTCCACGTAGCTCGGTGTCTTTTTTTCTTCATTTACCAGCTCGGGAAGGCACTTGCTCGGATGCCGACCGAAGACATTGGTGTTCGGCATGCCGAGCGTCGTGGCGTTATCTGAGCTGTTGGATGTCGGCACGCATCTCGAGACGGGCGCAGTCCCCAAGAAAACACTATCTTGTCTTTTAGTGCTCTCGGCGAGATCTGGGCCGTCTGATTGAGATCAGACGCGAAAGTTGAGGGGAAAGTGAGTTTTCCCCGTTTACGCGCTCGGAAAGGCACTTGCTCGGCAGCCGACCGAGGGCCTGTGGTTTTTGGCAATCCGAGATGGCTCTGTTCCCAATGGTTTTAATGGCGCTTCATGACTTGTGTGGCGTTTCGCCTTCCCGACATCATTAAGGATAATTCCTTTAATTAATGCGTGGCGTTTCAACTTCCGAGGATCAGTAATTCCCTTAATTAAAACGCGCCGCTTCGATCTCCGAGGGTCATAATGGCTGGTTCTAGGAGGCAGGCTATAAGTACAACCCCTCTACCACCAAGACCAGGTTAATCACTTTTTTCATCACCTAAGCTCTTTCTTAATCTTTTACTGATTACTGACAAGAGCGTCGGAGGGTGCGTCGCCGGAATCAACCCCGGTGTCTCGCACTTCCTTGCAGGTTGCGGCAGGAGCAAGCAGGCCGAGTCAGCTGTTCAGGTTTTCCTCGGATCCACAAATTCTATCTGTTTACCCCCACACCGAAATCAGCGGTAACAGATTGGCGCCGTCTGTGGGAAGACCACACGAACAGTCTCAGTCCATTCTCCGCCGTCCTCTGCAGCCATGCCGCCGAAGAAGAACAGGTCCAGAGGGTCGAACCGTGGGGGCAACCCTACCGACCCGGCGAATGAAGCTCCGGTCAACCCTATCCTTCAGTCCAACCTCCCTCCGCTGACCCAGCAGGTCCCACCTCCTCCTCCTCCTCAGCAGCAGCCCAACAACGGTCCGTCCGGTCATAACGGTCAGAAGGAGAAGCAGCCCCTCAATCCGGGCCACGTCTCGGTCCACAATGGGTCCTCGGACTCAATGGCTTCCCATCACCCCGACCTCCGCATCACACTCCAAAACCGCCATAAGGACGACGACCTCCATACCCATCTTGACGAGAGGCGGGCCCGAGAGGGAGCCTCCCGCCAGCATCAAGGTGAGCGGTCGCCACGTCGTCGGGACGGCAGAAGGTCCCCGGAACGCAGAGGCCGAGCGGCGTCCCCTGAGCGCCGAAGGAGGAGGTCCCGGTCCCCCAGGGATCGGCGCCATCCGAGGGACCGAGATATGCCCATCAGCCGAGCCGAGTTCCTCCAGTTTCAAGAGACCGTTCTGTAGGCCCTCAATCTCCGACAGAACGCCCAGAATGCTCAGAGGGTTCCGATGCCCCCCAGGGATCCCAGTCCCCGGCGCCGAACCCGGAGTCCTTCCCCGGCTCCCAGCCGACAGCAACGGCAACAGAGTCCTCGGCGCTCCCAGGAGTATCGGCGCCGCAGCCCACACTCCCCTTCCTACGAAGAGGAGTCCGGAGGGTCGTACGACTACCAGCGGAGGGACGACGCCCTCATCCGCCGTATCCATGAGGTGGAGAGGCGCATCGGCCGCATGGACAGGGAGGAAGAGTCCCGAGCCGGAACCTTCCGTCCCAGCCGACCCCCCTTCTCGCGGTCGATCATGGAGGCCCATATACCGAGGAACTTCAAACCGCCACAGTTTGAAACATACTCTGGGGAGTCCGACCCAGTCGACCACGTCGAGAGCTTCAAGACCCTGATGCTGATCCATCAAGCTTCCGACGCAGTGCTGTGCAGGACCTTCCCTGCCACCCTCCGGGGGTCGGCTCGGGAATGGTATTCTAGGCTCGCCCCCTCGTCCATCTTCTCATTCGAACAGTTTGAGACACTGTTCATTACTCACTTCGTGAGTAGCCGACGAGCCGAGAAGACGAGTCTTTCCTTGCTGAACCTGCGGCAGGAGAAGCAAGAAAAGTTACGGGACTATGTGAAAAGATTTACCGCGGAAGTCAGGTCAATTGCTTCCTTGGACCAGTCCGTGGCTACCGTGGCGTTCCAGTCGAACGTCCTTAACGCCAACCTCCGATCATCCCTGGCCAAGAAGCCCCCGCATGACTTCGCCGACCTCCTCCTGAGGTGCGAGAAGTACATCCGGGCGGAGGAGGCCGAAGCCCTCCCGAGCTTCGGGGGCACCGCCGCGGGGTCAAAGAGGAAGGCGACGGGAGAAGAAGGGTCCAAGAAAGCTCAGAAGGACCTGGGCGGTCAGCGCCGCCCTCCCCCCAGGTTCGAGAAGTTCACTCCCCTCACCACTAATGTCTCTACTATCCTCATGGAGGTAGAGAAGGAGGGAATCATCCCTCCGGCCCCGAGGTTGCACACTCAGGCGAAGAGGAGGAACAAAGATAAGTGGTGTCGTTACCACCGAGACCATGGGCACGACACGAATGACTGCCGAGCTCTGAGAGATGAGATCGAAGCACTCATTCGGAGGGGGCAGTTGGCCAAGTTCGTGAAAGCTAACGATCGAACAGATCGGAACTCACCTCCCCCTCGGGGGGCTAACAAGCGCTCCGAGCGGCGCGAGGAGACGCCCGAGTTCGAAGAAGAACATGTTTTGCACCTGATCCACGGAGGCCCAATGGGGGGCTCCTCTAATTCCTCCCGAAAGGCCTTCGTCCGGGAAGTCAACTCGGTCCACAGTGCCCCTCCCCCGAAGGGACTCGGCGTCCCTGTGTCTTTCTCCGATGCCGACCTTGAAGGAGTCCGAACCCCCCATTGCGATGCCCTCGTCATCGACCTCCGCATGGCCAATTTCAAGGTGCAGAGGATTTTGGTGGACAATGGGAGTTCGGTCAACATCCTATTCCTCTCGGCCTTTCAAGGCCTGCAGCTGTCCCGGGACCGTCTTAAGCCGGCCGGCTATACTCTCCACGGGTTCACGGGGGTCCCGGTAACCGTCGAAGGGGTGATAACCCTAGACGTTACTGCGGGAAGCACCCCTACTACCCGGACCGAGCCGATGGACTTCATGGTCGTCGACGTCCCGGCAGCATACAATGTCATCCTAGGCCGTCCCGGCCTAGCCGCTCTTGAGGCTGTCCCCTCGGCATACCACTTGAAGATGAAGTTCCCCACCCGTTCGGGGGTAGGGGAAGTCAGGGGAAGCTAGGAAACAGCTCGGAAGTGCTACATGACTTCCACCGGGGGACCAGTGCTCTCGCTCGAGACACTCGAGATCCCCGAGCCGAAGGCTCGCCCAACGTCCGAGCCAGCGGACGAGTTAGAAGAAGTACTCTTCTCCGACGAGGATCCGAGCCAAAAATTCCTCGTCAGCAAGTCCTTGCTGACCGTGCTGTTCTCCGACTTGGTGAGGTGCATCCGGGATAACCGCGACCTGTTTGCTTGGTCGGCCGCGGATATGCCCGGCATCTCCGAAGACTTGCTCGTCCACCGCCTAAGCGTCGAACCGGGGTGCAAACCGGTTCAGCAGAAGAGGCAAAAGTTCGCTCCCGAGCGACAGCAGGCAATCAAGGAGGAAGTGGATAAGCTGCTGAAGGCCAAGTTCATCCAGGAGGTAAATTATCCCGAGTGGCTATCGAATGTCGTGATGGTCAAGAAGTCCAATGGCTCGTGGAGGATATGCATCGACTTCACCGACCTCAACAAGGCGTGTCCGAAGGATCCCTTCCCTCTCCCTAACATCGACACCCTTATCGACGCCACCTCGGGCCATGAGCTCCTCAGCTTCATGGATGCCTTCTCGGGGTACAATCAAATCCGGATGTTTCCTCCGGACATCCCGAAGACCTCCTTCGTCACCGACCAAGGCCTCTACTGCTACCGAGTAATGCCGTTCAGTTTGAAGAACGCAGGCGCCACCTACCAGCGCCTCGTCAACAAGGTTTTCCAGCATCAGATCGGCCGAAACATGGAGGTGTACGTTGATGACATGCTCGTTAAGAGCATCCGCGGCACTGACCACGTAGCCGACCTCCAGGAGGCCTTCGGCATGTTGAGGAAGTACAACATGCGGCTAAACCCGAACAAGTGTGCGTTCAGAGTCTCCTCTGGCAAGTTCCTCGGTTTTATGGTGAGCCAGTGGGGAATTGAAGCTAACCCCGAGAAGATTAAAGCCATATTAGACATGGCCCCGCCTCGGAACGTCAAGGAGGTGCAGAAGCTCACCGGTCGGCTCGCAGCCATCGGCCGGTTCCTCTCCAAGTCAGGGGAAAAGTGCCTCCCCTTCTTCAAAGCACTCCGGGGGGCTAAAGGATTTGAATGGGGCCAAGCACAGCAAGAATCTTTCGACCAGCTGAAAACCTATCTGGTGAACCCCCCTCTGCTCAGTAAACCAGTCCCGGACGAGCCTCTCTTCATCTACTTGGCCACTTCCGAGCAGACCCTGAGTGCTGTCTTGGTAAGAGAAGAGGACCGGACCCAAAGGCCCATTTACTACGTGAGCAAGGTGCTTCGGGACGCCGAGCTCCGCTATCCGAGGATAGAGAAGATAGCCTACGCTCTGGTCATGGCAGCAAGAAAGCTTCGGCCCTACTTCCAATCTCACTCGGTCGTCGTCCTCACCGATCAACCCCTCAAGCAAGTCCTCCACAAGCCCGAAACCTCGGGCCGGCTGATGAAGTGGTCCATAGAGCTGAGTCAGCACGACATCTCCTATCAGCCTCGGACGGCAATTAAGGCACAGGCTCTCGCCGACTTCATTGTAGAGTCCACCATCCCTGAGGTCGGCCACGTCCCGAATGGGCCCCCCATTTGGACAGTCTTTGTAGACGGATCCTCTTGCAGTGAAGGAAGTGGCGCCGGCATTATCCTGAACGGCCCTGACAGCTTCGTCCTGCAGTATGCGATCCGCATGAACTTTAAGGCCTCGAACAACGAGGCGGAGTATGAGGCTCTCATAGCTGGTCTCGGACTCGCACGAAGTGCTGGGGCGCAGCGCCTTCGGATTCACAGTGACTCCCAACTAGTCGTGAACCAGGTCTTGGGCGAATATGAGGCCAGGGACGAGCGAATGGCGAAGTACCTCGCCAAGGTCCGGGACCTCATGGGCCGGTTCGAAGAAGCCATCATCCAACGGGTCCCCCGGGAGGAGAACTCACAAGCTGACGCTCTCTCCAAGTTGGCCTCGTCTTCTCTGCAAGGTCTCGAACAGACCGTACTGATTGAAGTCCTCTCTAAACCGAGCATCGAAGACGAGACACCTCGCTCGGTGGAGTCATTGCCGGTCATGCTGCAGGACAATTGGATGAAGCCACTGGTAGAATTCTTAAGGAATGGAGTTCTGCCCTCAGATCCCAAAGAAGCACGCCGAGTCAGAACCCGGGCCGAGCGATATATCTTGATCGAGGGCATTTTGTACAAACGCTCCTTCTCTCAAATAGATGGCCGACCTTATCTAAGGTGCCTCTCTCCGGAACAGGCCGAATATGCCCTACAGGAGCTTCATGAAGGCATCGGAGGAGCGCACTCCGGATTTAGGTCTTTGGCCCGGAAAGCTTTGAACTATGGGTACTTCTGGCCGACCCTTCTTCAAGATGCCGAGCGACATGTTCGGCAATGCAGCTCCTGCCAGAGGCACTCCAACATCCGACGTCTCCTCCAGGCCAACCTCACCTCCCTATTGAGCCCTATCCCCTTCGCGATGTGGGGAATGGACTTACTAGGGCCTTTCCCTCCAGCTCCGGGTCAGCTCAGGTTCTTAGTCGTAGCCATCGACTACTTCTCGAAGTGGGTCGAGGCCGAGCCCCTCGCCACTATAACCGAGAACAAGGTGGTGCAGTTCTTCTGGAAGAGCATCATATGCAGATTCGGCGTCCCCCGCGTCCTCGTGACAGGACAACGGGACTCAGTTCACTGGCACAGCATTCCGAGCCCTATGCGACGACCTCGTCATTCAACAGCGCTTCTCGTCCGTCTCACACCCTCAGTCGAACGGACAGGCCGAGAACGCTAACAAGCAGATCCTCGCGGGAATCAAGAAGAGGTTGGACAAGTGCTCCAAAGGATTGTGGGTCGACCAACTCCCTAATGTGTTGTGGAACTACCGCACAAGCCAGCGGACGCCCACCGGAGAGTCCCCTTTCAGCCTTACTTATGGGGCCTGAGGCCGTGATACCCCTCGAGGTCGGAATACCTTCCCCTCGGCTCATAGCCTATGACGAAGCGCAAAATGCCAGGGACCTCAGAGGAAACTTGGACCTGATAGATGAACTCAGGGAAAGGGCATCGATTTGACAACAGAATTACAGAAGGAGGATCGAGCTAGCATACAACAAGAAGGTCCGACCCGCCAACCTTAAGCAAGGAGACTTGGTATTGAGAAAGCTAGCTATATCCCTCCCCAGTCAGAGGAGCAAGCTAGCTCCGAATTGGGAAGGACCGTACCGGATCACAAAAGTTGTTCGGCCTGGAGCGTACCGACTTGAAGACATGGATGGCAAAGAGCTTCCGAGGACCTGGAATGCCGACCACCTCCTGAAATACCAAGAGAGCGCTCCGGCGCCTCTCTAAGTAATCCGAGGTGTCGAACCATTCCTCTCCTCTAACTTGTAACCTGTCCCATGAATTGTACTATGTAAAACGGTTCGCCGTCAAATATCAATAAAGAAAAGTTCTATTATATTTGTGAATTTGCATGTTTCTCTCCCCTCTTATTTAACCAATGGTTCGGAGTCCAACACTCGGCTCGACTTTACCTCCTCGGCTCGTCTCCGGACGAACCAGGGGTAGATCGCCGTTCGGAATTGCTCCCACAGCCGTTGAACTATACCGATGGTTCGGAGTCCAACACTCGGCTCGACTTTACCTCCTCGGCTCGTCTCTGGACGAACCAGGGGTAGATCGCCGTTCGGAATTGCTCCTATAGCCGTTGAACTATACCGATGGTTCGGAGTCCAACACTCGGCTCGACTTTACCTCCTCGGCTCGTCTCCGGACGAACCAGGGGTAGATCGCCGTTCGGAATTGCTCCTACAGCCGTTGAACTATACCGATGGTTCGGAGTCCAACACTCGGCTCGACTTTACCTCCTCGGCTCGTCTCCGGACGAACCAGGGGTAGATCGCCGTTCGGAATTGCTCCTACAGCCGTTGAACTATACCGATGGTTCGGAGTCCAACACTCGGCTCGACTTTACCTCCTCGGCTCGTCTCCAGACGAACCAAGGGTAGATCGCCGTTCGGAATTGCCCCTACACCCGTCGAGCTCCAGCGATGGTCCCGGGGTCCAACACTTGGTTCCTAGTCCATCTAAACTACTCCGGTAGGTCGATGTCGACCTTCGTTCGGACACAAAAGACCGAACACTCCTAACTACTAGCCGAAGACCGAAGACTCACAATCTCGGTCGGCTTCCGAGCAAGTGGCTTCCCGAGCGTGTAAATGGGGAAAACGCACTTTCCCCTCAACTTTCGTACGTGATCTCGATCAGACGGCTCAGATCAAGCCACCAGCGCAAAACGACAAGATAACGTTTTCTTGGGAACTGAGCTGCCTCGAGATTCGCGCTTACGTTCGACGGCTCAGATCTCGCCACCTACTCTAAGCGACAAAACAACGCTTTCTTGGGTACAGAGCCGTGCCGTACCGTGTCAGATCCACTAAATGACAAAGAGCCGCGCCCCCGGAGATCCATTCGGCTAAACAGACGCGCTCGGTTCAAAGATCTCGGCACGACCGATACAGTTACAAGCGAGGACAAACATACAAAGCAACGAAAGGGAATTTTATTAATTGTCGGCGCATAATACAAAACATTCCATTACAAAGTGTTGGCAAACAAAACACACAATGCCCGACCCGCTACACTTGTCTCTCATATAAAAACATCCTCACTAAACTGTTCGTCCTCCTCGGCAGACGACTCCTCCTTCTCCCCCCCGGAGCCTCGCCATCACACCACGCAGATGCCACATCTCTGAGAGCAGGTCGTCCTGCTCGGCGACGATCTTCGACTGAATGTGCCGAATGCTTTTGACCCGAAGAGCGTTGCTGAATGCGGTCTGCGAGTCTTCATCCTCCCCTGCGAAGCTCAGTTCGACGATCTTATTCTCCAAGCGTTGGATCTCGGCTTCCCAGAGACTGAGGACCAACGAAAGGTGGTCCCACTCACTCTCGGCTCGGCGTAACTTCATGTCAGCACTCCTAGGGCTCAGAACCACTGTTCCAGAGGTGGCCTCGGATTCAGAGTCATCATTCGAACGCTCGGAGTCCGAGCCATGGATCGTCACAACGAGCTGAAAAGAAGAGAAAACGAATAACACAGTTTCAATACACTGTCGGAGTCTAACACTTGAAAGTTTTTCAAGAACTATTTGCATTCAGACATGATAGTGTTACAGACGGTCAGTCGACCCTACAACTAAGTTCTACAACGGTCAACAAAAATAGGAAAACGACAGAATCAGAGCCTCTTCGGAAGGGGAATGCTTCGGTTTAGGGAAACACGAGGACGGCGAGGCCTGCCCTCCGAACCCGTCCCTAAACCAACGAAGCGCGAACCCCCTTCGCTGCTAGCTCTAACGGCGACGCCGGCCGAAGCCCCGCTCGACGAGGCGGCCGCACTGCTCTGAGCGTCGGCTGGACTCCGCCTGGTCAACTGCGAGCGCATCGCAAGTTCATGAAATGTAATCCCCCTCTCGCTTTCTTCGCGAGTACACGAAGTGCTGCGAACGTTAGCCCTGACCGATGCCGGCTTGAGCGACGCGATCTCTTCCTTCAGTTCGATAATCCTATCCCTCAAGACGTCGTCCTTCGCCAACTTCTTCGGTCGCGGAGCCGACAACGAGCCCGAGGCATTGGCGTTATCAGTCGCGAGCCGTCGGTAATGGGTGACTTCAATCCCCCTATCTATTGTGATCCTTCTGAGCCTGTCGACTTCGGCCGATAGCCTATTGCGCTCGGTCGACGCTTTCTCCAGTTCGGAAGCCAGCTTCTCCCACTCCGCCGAACGCTCTTTTTCCGCTAGCTCCAAGTATTGAACCTCGGCCAAAAGGTCGTCATTCTTCTGCTCGGCGGCGGTAAGCTCTCTACGGAGGTTCTCAACTTCGCCTTCGGGATAGGGGGCTGAAGAGCGCTTCCGGTACTGGTACAGCTCGCGACCATACCTCTGCAGAGCTGCCTTCGTATCCTCCAGCCTGCCGAGCAGGAGATATCGCTTATACCGGCTCTGAGAGAGCTCGTCCTTCGTTTTCACCAGCTCCTGCAGAAGGTATTCGGCCTCCGTGATCGGACCGAATCTCACCTGAAATGCAGAGATAAATCCGAGGCCCAACACTTGGAGAAAGTTACGCCAAAACAAACACTAAGTCCGAGACTCAACACTTGGGCAAATTTTGGCCAAACAAAACATTTTTTCATTCAAAATTCGAGGAGTTCTACAACAGCGGTGGCCAGTCCGCAGTTAGGCTTACAAAAACAAAAAAAAAAGAGGGAGAAAAGAAGACAACCGAGTCAGGTGTCGACCTTTTTGTCGTTCGGGTTCGTCGACCCCTCGGCCTTGTCCTTGCCCTCGCCTCCGCCACCTCCTTCGCTCCAGCTCTCCTCCTCGGAGTCGTCCTCCTTCTCCTCCTCGGTCGCGGCCTTCCACGGGTCCTCGACGGGTTCTGTCTCCCCCTCGGGGCCGATCAACTCCTCGGGGACAACCTCCTCCCCTTCCACGAGGTCATAGAAGTTGTAGGTGGACGTGTCGAAGCCCGGGTTCTTGGCGACCACATGTTGCAAGGCACGACCGTAGGCGTCCAGCATGTTCTGGGTCATGTGCATCGCGGCCTCCTCCTGCACGGCTTTCTTCACCCTCTTCACCTTCCTGAGGTGTTTGGCCTTAATCTTCTCGGCCCTCTTCCGAGCATCCTCCGCCTCCGACCGAGCCTTGGCCAACTCCTCCCTCAGGTCGACAGCCTCCTTCACCGACGCCTCGAGCTTGGCCGCCGAATCCTTCAGCTCGGAGACCTCCTTCTCCGAGGCCTCGAGCTTGGCCGCCGCATCCTTTGACAGCTGAACAGCATCGGCCAGCTGCTTCTCCAGCCCCTCCACTTCGGTGGCCCTCTTCGTCGAAAGAAGCAACTCGGAATCGAGCCGCTTCGCGACCTTGACGCGCTCCGTCCTCTCCTTCTCCTTCTCCTGATCCTTCCTCGCCATCTCCTCGAGCAGGAAATTGAAGTGGCAGATGATCTGAAAGAGAGCAACAGAGTTACAATCCGAATCCAAGTACTTAGAAAATTTTCTAAGGAAGAAATTCAGATGAAGAAGAAATCAGCCTACTTACCGACATGGAATACCGGGCGATCTGCATCACGGCGTCCCCTGCCATCCCGGCCTTCAGGGTCGCTCGATCCTTCGGGGTCGGCAAATGCCTTATCGCCTCCATGCAGATGTTCCCGTCGCCCAGGAAACCATCGGCGTTCATCACCTGCCAGTCGGGGACGAAGATCTGCTTGTGACGCTCGGTTAAGATCTTCTCCGCCTCGGCAGTGAGGGGCGGAACCGGCATGGACAGCGCATCCTTCACCCCGAACACGCCGCTCGACGAACCCGGAGCGTCCGTCCCCGAGGTCGGCACAGGTGCATCCGAGGTAGGGGGATCGGAGATATTGACCTCCCCCTGCTCGGGGACCACAACCTTCGTCGGAGAGACGAGGACCTCAATCTCCCCCTCCTTGAGGACCGCGACCTTCGGTTGGTCGGCAGTCTTTGCGACCGAGGGCTTCTTCGAAGCCCGACTGTCCTGAGGCGCTGCCGACGGCCTCTTCTTCTTCTCCTGCTCTGCCCGGCCCTTCGCCACCAGAGCCTTGTAATCAAGCTTCATTGTCTCTGCAAAAGCCGGATGAAAAAACTTAGAAAATTTTTCATGAACTTTAAACGAGGAGTATAAATACCAGAAGCGTACGAGGGTCGATCGGACTGAGACCCCCACGGAACAGATGCTCCTCCGTAATATCCTTCCAGCTTAGCGCTGGCAGGGCGAGAAGCTTCCTCTGGACCTCAGCCTCCTCAGCATTCAGCGGGACGTCCTTCTTTGTACGCTTGGGCAGGCCGTCCTTCGCCCAAACTGTCGGTATCACCCACGGCGTCAGATTTCGGACGAGGAAATATTTATCCTTCCAATGTTTGATCGAGTCCGGGTTCTCGATCAACTTAACTCCCGTCCGAGGAGAAAGGAAAAACCTCTGCTCATGATGCCTCGGCTGGCAAGGTCGGAAAAGACTCCGAAAGAGGAACATAGTCGGCTTGGCGTCGACCTCTTGACATCGGAGGAGAAACGCCACGACATGCCTCCAAGTGTTCGGCATCAGTTGGGCAGGACTCAGACCGTACCAGACCAAGACTTCGACCACGAACGGGTGTAGGGGAAAGCGGAGCCCGGCGATGAGGGAATCGACCGGGAAGACGCATATGTCCGGCGAGGTTTTTGTGTTGGCTCGGAACCCCGGGCCAGGAAGAAGCAATGCATACTCAAGCGGGATCCGGAAACCCTCTCGGATCGTGCGGAGATCAGCCTCGGTGAGAGTCGAGATCCTGTGGTCGACCTCGGACAGCTCCCTAGGCTCGTTCTCCTCCACCAGCTTCGCCGTACCTTGAGTCACCCTCTCCAAGGCATCCTCGGCGTAATCCCGGACGCCTCCCACGGTCGATACGGCGATGAGCTGCCGACCGAACGCCCCCGCTCTCTTCGGCGTTTCCACTATTGTGATCACGGCTTTACCCTTTCGGGACTCCGCCGCGACTTCCTCGGGCACTTCGGCCACTTCACCCTCTTTATCCGGACGAACAACGTCTTGCTCGCTCGGCTCCATTACTCCCTTCCCTTTATCCCCTCGGCCAACGGCTTGCTCCGAGGCGGGGGTCTCAGCCGAAATCTTAACCATGTTTTCGTAAAAAGAGAAGGAAAAGAAACTGACCTTGAAGTGACAGGTGCGGTCGGAAAGTTCGCCGGAACTAAGAACGCTACCGCGACAGCTAGCAAGGCCACCAAGGGAGCTAAAAACTGCGAAGCAAAGTAAAAACGGAAGAGAGAGAGTAAAAGTGAAAAGTGAAGACTTGGTCTTGGGGGGGTGAAGATTTATAGTAAAATTGGAACGTCCCTTGGACTTCCAATGGAACTTCGCGACTTTTGAGCTACTCTCGAAACGTCACGAAGGCCCATCACCACTATTCCTCTCACCAAGTCAATTGGCTCGGCCCCGACGGATCCAAATCCGAGCTACGAGCGACCCAAACACGCCGACAGCGGGGTCCGGTCGGAATCCGAGCAAGTGCCTTCCCGAGCTGGTAAACGGGGAAAACTCACTTTCCCCTCAACTTTCGCGCCCGATCTCGATCAGACGGCTCAGATCTCACCAAGAGCACTAAACGACAAGATAGTGTTTTCTTGGGGACTGCGCCCGTCTTGAGATGCGCGCCACCATCCAGCGGCTTAAGGTGCGCCACGTCGCTCGGACGATTGATCCTTCAGACGCCTCTCCTATGCCTAAAGGAACCTGGAAAAATTTTGATTCAGTTTTGAGGCGCCGCCTTCGGCTAGCGCCCCCCAGGTCCCGTGCATCAGTCGGTATTCCACCGACCACGGGCCCCGGTCGGGAACAGATCGGCGCTCCTCTCATCTCTAACTCCCCCGGGCTGACATCCAACAGAAGCCATCAGCCCGGAAGGAAGACAGAGATGAGAGAAGGCCCATCAACACTCAGAGAACAGGAGAAACACGCCGTTCCGAGCCAGTTGTTTACAACTGGAAGGCGCGGCTTGTCAGAGGACTCCAACCGCAGCGCCTTCACAGTTGCAAACAACGGGCTCGGACGGCCCAGAAGCCCGAGCTGCAACTCATGATAGAGAAGCGCGCCATCCCGAGCTAGTTGGTTGCAACTGGAAGGATCAGTTTGTCAGAGGACTCTGACAGCGGCGCCTTCACAGTTGCAACAAACGGACTCGGATGGCCCGGAGATCGGCATCGGACATGGATCGTCACTCTCCCACCAAGGCCTCCGCCTACTTCGGCACTCACTTCGGAGCAACCAAGGAAGGCAGAAGATCTTGGTGAGAGAACGACGACCCGTCCTCCCGAGACGGCCCATCCCTCGGATCCGGACTATGGTCGTCACCACTCTTGCCTTATTCACCCCCGCTCCTGACATCCACTTAGGAACCGTCCGGAACGGGAGAAGATAAAGGTAAGAGAGCGACCACCCGTCCTTCGAAGATAACTCATCCCCCGGTTTCGGACTACGGTCGTCACCACTACTACCTCGTTCCCCCTCGCTCCTGACATCCACTTGGGGGCCGTCAGGAACAAAGGGAAAACCAGGCAGAAGAGCGACCACCTCTCCGAACCTCAAGAGAGAAGCTACCCAAGGCAGATGCCTCCGAGGTCTGAAACTCAACTTGGTTGTGACTAAAATGACAAAGGGAGTGGGGTACTTATAGCCTGCCTCCTAGAACCAGCCATTATGACCCTCGGAGATCGAAGCGGCGCATTTTAATTAAGGGAATTACTGATCCTCGGAAGTTGAAACGCCACGCATTAATTAAAGGAATTATCCTTAATGATGTCGGGAAGGCGAAACGCCACACAAGTCACGAAGCGCCATTAAAACCATTGGGAACAGAGCCATCTCGGATTGCCAAAAACCACAGGCCCTCGGTCGGCTGCCGAGCAAGTGCCTTTCCGAGCGCGTAAACGGGGAAAACTCACTTTCCCCTCAACTTTCGCGTCTGATCTCAATCAGACGGCCCAGATCTCGCCGAGAGCACTAAAAGACAAGATAGTGTTTTCTTGGGGACTGCGCCCGTCTCGAGATGCGTGCCGACATCCAACAGCTCAGATAACGCCACGACGCTCGGCATGCCGAACACCAATGTCTTCGGTCGGCATCCGAGCAAGTGCCTTCCCGAGCTGGTAAATGAAGAAAAAAAGACACCGAGCTACGTGGACCGCTGGATCTCTCAGAAATTCGCGCTCCCAATGATGAAGAGCCCAGATTGCGCCACGTGCGCTAAAAGACAAGATAGTGTTTTTTTGGGAACTGCGCCCGTCTCGAGATGCGTGCCACCATCCGATGGCTCAGATTGCTCCACGTCGCTCGGAACGCCGAACCCCCTAGTCTCCGGTCGGCAGCCGAGCAAGTGCCTTTCCGAGCTCGTAAACGGAGAAAGACGCTGCCGAGCGATAACAACCATCAGATCTTTCCGAAGTTCGCGCCCGTCCACGATCGATGGCTCAGATCGAGCCACGGCATTAATCGGTATTTAAATCGTTTTTTATCTACTTTAATCGTTTTATTTGTTTAAAAATTGCGAGAAAATTGCTAAAAATTCGGAAAAATTAGCTAAAAATTCTGGGAGATAATTGAAAATTCGGGGACACACTTTCGGACCCCGGAGCGAACAATTATTACCCTGAATGCACCGCTAAAGCCCCCGAACGATTAACAAACACATCGCAGAATTAAACAAATACTTCGAAAAAAGTAGATAAAAGACTGTCAGATACCCGACGCAGCTCAAGAACAGCACACGGCATCAAAAGTTACCTCACTACCCCCTTTCTAGATTCAAAATCCCACATTTGGACTCCGATACAACTCCACCAGCCACTGAAACTGCTGAACTACTCCTCAAAGTCTGATCACGCTCAGCCTTTAGGAGTGGGGGGCTCGTGATATGGCTAAAATTGGGGTTAAATCGGGACCGTCCAGATCGAGCACGAATCTTGAAGCACGGGGGTAAAAAGGTAATTTCACATACAGATGGATCCAAAACGGGTATTGGATCTCCTTCTCGCGAAACCAACCGCCCGCGAATAGATCCACTCCAACTGGGCACGGGTCCCGACCCGATACAAGCCCGGTCCACCAAGGGAGAATCAGGCCACTGATTTGATCAGATCAAATCAATAAGCTTGATTTGCTCTCACCAGGGAATCAAGGCCTACTTTCCTAAAACAGAATAGGAGGATTTTGCTCCTAGAGGTTAGCCAGGAAATCAGGACCCTAATCATTCCAGAAGGCGACTATAAATACAACCCCTCTACCACCAAGACCAGGTTAATCACTTTTTCATCACCTAAGCTCTTTCTTAATCTTTTACTGATTACTGACAAGAGCGTCGGAGGGTGCGTCGCCGGAATCAACCCCGGTGTCTCGCACTTCCTTGCAGGTTGCGGCAGGAGCAAGCAGGCCGAGTCAGCTGTTCAGGTTTTCCTCAGATCCACAAATTCTATCTGTTTACCCCCACACCGAAATCAGCGGTAACACTGAGCCACACTGTAAATCGAGCATTTCTTAACAACATAACACACATGATTATAGAGAATCAAAACATAGGTAGAACAATTGCTTAGTTTGTATTAAAGAAATTAAAGGAGACATTTGAATCTCCAAGAAAATGAGAAATAATTGTTTGTATATTCAATAAATTAAAGGACAACTATATTTTTTATGGATTAATGCATAGAGATATGGTCGGTTCGGTTTCATCGGTTATTTGAAAGCTCCATCCAACAACCGATTCGGTCCAGTTGGTTATTGAAGATCAGGAACCGGACCAACCCAAACCCCCAATTGGTTCGGTTAAAAACCGGTCGGTTCGGGTTGGATTGGTTCGGATTGGTCGGTTTGGATAATAGTTGTCCACCCCTAGTTCAACTGACCTTGCTATATCGGATAGCGAGTGTAGGTCTAGGTCTATACATTTCAGGTATAAATTATATGTTCAAAAATTTTCTGAAAAATGAGTACTTTACTCGCTATCTGAGATACGTGGTTTGTTTAAATAGACTCGCTATCCGAGCTAGCGATGTCAGTTATATATATTTCAGGCAGAAATTGTATATTCAAAATTTCTATGAGAAAATGAGTACAAAGTGAGTCTAGTTCAAATGAACTCACGATCTCAGATAGTATGTTCAAAATTTCTTTGAAAAAATGAGTACAACTACACTCGTTATTTGAGATAACGAGTCTAATTCAACCGAACTCGCTATCTCAGATAGCGAGTGTAGTGTACTAATTTTTTCAGAGAGTTGATTTTAGGATAAAAACTACAAGCCAAACTCGTTGTTTGTAGTAACGAGTCTGGTTCAACCAAGCTCGTTGTTTTCCGAGTCTGTCTTTAGACTTTTGTATTTTCGCAAGATTTCTCCAATTGTTGGAGAAAATTCTAGAACTACACTTGTTGTTTGAAACAACGAGCTTATTTTCAAATAACTTGCTTGAAATAGTGAGGTCGATTTGGTAAATAGTTTTGAAAGTGAATTAGTTTGGTAAATACTTTCAAAATTTGAGTCATTTTGGAAAAATTCGAGTCATTTTGGAAAAATTCCTTACTTGATATAGGTGGTCGATAGGCCCCACGTTCTGCGAGCCAGGTCTATTTTTGGGATTATTTCCATCAGACTATGCAGGATTTTCTTATTCTTAAGAACTAGTAATATTCACGCACAATCACGTGTTAATTTTTTTTAAAAAAATTAAAGTAAAAACTTTGATTTACACGTGCGATACATGTCTTCGTAAATATCTATATAATAAAACACAAAGAAAAGATATCAAGTTGTTTACCTTCATTTCAAACAAAATCAACGGTTCAGATTCACTCTTTCAAAACATATTTTTCCTCCAAAAAGTTTCTCCCCAAAACTCAAATTCAAATCTCCCAAAATAACTCATTTATTTATTTAATTATTTTTTTTCTCTCTCATTATCTCTCTATTTACTCAGAAATTTAGATTTTCAGATTTTCAGATTTCAGATTTGTAAATTTTCAGATTTTTTTATGTTTTTTTTATTGCTCATGTTACATTGAAAATAACAAATATCTCCTCAATAGTTAAATTTCATCATTTTCCACCCTCAAAGTTCTAAGAAGTTAGATTTTATACCCCCATTTATAATTATTTTTCAATATATACTAATGAAAACATGGACTTTTATTTACAACTAATTATTGTCATACTATTCAAACTTGAGTTACATAATTATAGTTTTACTGTTTACAAGACTTTTCATATGCTGTATCGTTCCAAAAACGTGCTGTAGGCACGTGCCCACGGGCAGATCTAGTGATTACATATTTTTAATAGTAAATGTGAAGACTATAATGGGAGAGTTGGAGTTGCACGTGCGTTGCACGTAAGTAGGTAGATATACAACTCCAACTATTCCATTATAATAGTTATTATATATTATATTATAGATAGATGAATGGATAGATAGATAATAATTTACACGGGTGACGTTTAATATATTAAAAAACATTAAAGTAAAAAATACGTAGTGAGGACTCGAATCTGAGACCTCCTTCATATTAGTTATGCACGTGCAATGCACGCATTGATAGATTTACAAATGACACTAAGGCCTTCTTCCATTATAATACTAGAGATTAGAGATAATTTTTCGTGAAACTAGCATAACCATGAGGAAGGGAAAATCGGTAACCTCGTTATCCTGGAAGTGGTGCAGCTTGCCAAGCTTTATGCAAATTGGAGATGACAACATTTGACACTGATCGGGAAGGGATGCACGAAAGAGTGTTAGATGTTTTGACTGAAAATGTTAACTTGCAACAAAATGATAATTAGGATGAAATAGGTCTAAACACCTCCCACTATATTTTTTGGAATTTCCTTTATTATCGAAATTATTATTTAACTATACATGAACCTTATTCAATCAGGGCTGCTCGGAAAAAAACTAGACAATTTTCAAACTATATGCACCAGTCAATTTCTTCGCACTGAAAAAGACTAAAAATTGCATTACTTCCATACAAGCAATAACTTCTAGAATAAGATCACTATATGTACCTAACTGTTGTACATCCTTCTGATCTAAAAATTTTATTAAAAAATGTATATCCTTCATCTCAAATTCAATCAGTCCCTAACTGGTTTACCAAATCATCTTTGTATAAAGTATAAACCATTGGTAATAGCCATTGCAACTTGCTAGGAATGGAAGAGATCATTTAAAAGTGCTTCGGAATGCACGCCCTCTTGCATCAACCGGTAAAGAACCCTGTTTTCTATGGATTCCTATAAACCATGCTATGTAGGTTTTTTTTTATTTTTTTTATTTTATATTATTATTATTATTAGGTACATGTCCAGTATTCAATCTCGGTAAAATGATTATAGAAGTTGAAACACAAATAACATAATTATATCACAAAATTGGGAAGAAGAAAATAATTTGTCAACAATCACAAAAAGAAAACATTTTTCTAACAAAGTTACATCTTACAACTTTCTTTCCTTTATAATAGTTCAAACTGCTCTGTTCACATGCTATTCTATTCAGATTCCAGTGCCTCTATTTCATATCGGACTTCATCCAGGTGCTCATTGATGCTGGTGACTGCATCCTGCACTCCACAGATGGCATCTTTAAGAGCCCCATCATACTCAGCATCAGCCTCAGCATCCTCTGTTCCAGCTGCTTCAGTTAACTCATGCACGTGCACACACTGGTGCTCTTCTGGCTTGCTGAAGCGACAGTTGTCATGGTTCACCAGCCGCTCTGAGGGTCGACCTGCCTTCTTCAGAATCTGGAGTCTTACCGTCTAAAAGCCAAAAGATGGAAGTTAAGATTAAAACAATTAACAACATTTCTTGACTGATTTTTAATTACTTGCCTTCACAATCATTTAAGATTCATATAAAACACAAACTTTTATGGAGAGAAAAGTGAGGGGATGTCCATATATATTAGAAGAGAATTAGTGGGAAAAATATGAAAAAATGTAGAAACTTCGATCCCAAATTGTATGTTCAAATCTTTGGTTACCAGTACATTACACACTATACTACTGTCAGCAAAAAAAGATTCTACATCAATTCCTTATGAGATGAGCCACATATTCTGACCAAAGGAAAAATGCGTTTTTGGTGAAGGACATATAAGAGGAAAAAGCCTACTAATTTCGATCATGCTGGAAAAGGTTATAAAGAAAGAAGTTGATAAGGCTAATGACATCCTTGATCTTTTCTCTGTTTTTTCTCCTTCCCTAATGCAGCAAGAGAGAAGCAGTTACAAGCTTCAGGGGCGGAGCCAGAAGAATTTTGCCGGGGGGTCAAGTAATAAACAAATTTAGGAAGAAAAAAAAACAAATTATAAAGTAAATATAATGTTTTGGCATTGAGATCTAGTCTTCCAAACATAGTTCACATATCATACTTTTAAACAAAAATAAACAGAAAAAGTCAAATTATCTTGATTTCTTCCAAAATCCCAAAAAGTATATTTGCCACAATAATATATGTAGCCTAGAAGAATTGTGATCTGTGTTCTTTCATAGAAGAAAATTCTATTAAATCTCCTTCGCATTCAATATAAACAAATTTAGGAAGAAAAAAAACAAATTATAAAGTAAATATAATTTTTTTGCATTGAGATCTAGTCTTCCAAACATAGTTCGCATATCATACTTTTAAACAAAAATAAACAGAAAAAGTCAAATTATCTTGATTTCTTACAAAATCCCAAAAAGTATATTTGCCACAATAATATATGTAGCCTAGAAGAACTGTGATCTGCGTTCTTTCATAGAAGAAAATTCTATTAAATCTCCTTCGCATTCAATTTCATGTCTAGTAGAATCAATTCATGGAGATTTAAGAGGAGGTTCTTTAACTAAAAGAGTTGATGTTTGTGTATCGGCTCCTACAAATTGAGCATTTTCTCTTTTAAAAGAAGAATCAATGACGGCTTTTTTTCCCATTGATATTTTATAGAATGAACAGATTTTGTACATTAACAAATTTAAAGAAATATCAAACTCATTATATATTAATAACAGTTATTAATATATAATAACTCATTCCAGTAGTTGAGTTCAACTCATCCTATAACTATTTAATGAAGTTTTATGCCAATGATTGAGTTTTATATTCGATGATCATTACTTCTTCTATAGCTAACTTGTTTACATTTAATCATTTGGATCTTTCTTTGTTTCAATGAATTTGAAGTCCTTCACATATTCCTCAAAAAAGAGTGAAAGTGTCCCTACTTTTATCACACCCTTGTGTCTTTTAATTGTTATTCTAGGGATCATCAAATATAAAACTCCAGTGAAGTAGCAGTTCCATTCAAACACTTCTCAGAAAAATATTTCTGCCCACATTTTTTACCAAAATACCCTTGAGAGTTTGGAAAGAAATCAGTCTGAATTGAGGACCTGTTCGACATTTGAAATTTGCAGGTGTTGTTCTAAAAAAGAAGTATAATGCAAATCTCAGTGTCCAATAGCTACAGATATGTTAATCAGTTTTTAAAATTGAAAAGAAATTTTGTAGATAGATCTATCAAGACTAAAAATTAGAGACCCATCTATCAAAACCGACCAATCCTCTTCAATCAAGCTAGATCTAACAGGGATATGTAAGTACATAAATAAAATTTAATAAACACCCAAATATTAAATATATAGCTCTACAAAAAAGAGCAAAAACCCAAAAATAACCAATCAATTGATTCATCCAATAATAATAATAATAATAATAATAATAATAATAATAATAATAATAATAATATTTGGGAAGGAAGCTTACAGTAATAAGGAGGCTTTAATTAGGGAGCAAAACCCTTCTTTGTATGGTTGTATCAAAGAAAACTATTTCTTTCTCTTCTAATCCATCCCTTCTTTGTATGATTTTGGGAATGGGAAGAGGCAGAGAGGCGAAGAGTGATTTTGGGAAAGGGGAAATATAGTTGCAGGAGCTTTGGGGAAAAATAAGTTAGTCAACAATCAATATGTATATAGGGAGTATTTTTAATTTTTTCATGAGGGCCAAACCGTAAATTTGTATATGCTAGGGGGGTTTTGAAAATTTTCCGGGGGGGGGGGGCCTGGGCCCCGCCGGGCCCCCACTATGCTCCGCCCCTGACAAGCTTAATCTTTGGCCACATGTATCCGCCTCAACAAAATGCAGGAGTTCATCATCAAACTGAGACATTCAGTAGGAATGTGGGAATTACAGCTAGGGGTGGCATTAGGGCCGGACTAGCCCGTGCCCGGCCCGCCCAAATATGGGCTGAACCGGGGCCAACCCGCCCAACAGACCCGGTCCGGTCTGGTTCATTCGGCCATTTTTCCCAACAAACCCGCCATAGGCCCGGTCTGGACAGACCCGAGACCGGGTTGAACCGGCCCGGTCCGGTCCGGGCTGGCCCGCGGGCCGACCATTGGCCAATTTTGATTTTTTTTCCAGAACTTTTAAATTTTTTTGGGTTTGTGTGCTAAATATATTTATAAAAGCATATATATACTGTAAAATATATGTATACATGTATATATATATATAAAGATATACTGTAAAATATTTTAAAATTTTATAAAAATGAGTGTAGACATAAAAATTAACTGATCACTACTCATTACTCAATTTGCCAACCCTCACCATAGCTATTTATAGCCAACTCCCCATCCTCACTTCTCTAATTTCACCAATGTGAGACTAAAAGTTTTATACTTCAAATGGTCTTCATTATATATATCTCTACTATCAAACTTTTAATGAAATGTACTTTCAGGTTGGATTTCTTGGTTAGTGCGCACAAATTAGTGTGCTGATTTTGGGTTTGTCGCGGGTTCGATCATGAGAGGGCTCAGGTAATTTTATTTTTGAATGAATTAATCACTTTTTTGATCAAATTTATTTTTAGCTGATGTTTCTTTCTTTTATTTTTATTTTTATATTGTAATTTAATAAGATTTGTATGTTACTTATCTGTTTGATTAATTTGAAATTTTGTAATTTATAAAAACAATTTAATTTACAAATCTTTTTTTTATTTATATGTTCAACCAAATTGTCCACTATTTTCCTTTCCATTTATCTTCGTACCCCCCCCCCCAAAAAAAAAGAAGAAAAACAAAACCGCCCAACCCACGAACCCGCAACGAACTGGCCTAGCCGATCCAGGGGCCAGGTCCGGACCTCTCCCCCTCCCTAGCCCGGTCCGCCTAAGCCCGGGACCAGGTCAAACCCGCGGGGTTTCGACTCGGCCCGGCCCAGTGAAACCGGATGCCACCTCTAAATACAGCTCTCCGTTTTTGAAGGAGCGGAAAGGGTGAAAGGGATGTAAGGTAACTCTCTCTCTCTCTTAATTAGTTCGAGTATGTAATTGTTTTGGTCAATAGCGAGACGACTTGCAAATAATGGACCGGGTTGTTTTTTGATTTCTATAAATTGACATCTTATATGAAGAAATTGCAATATTGTTAAAGAGTATAAAATGAACCACTAAATTCGCAAGCTTTTCCCCTTCTGGTAGATGTGGCTAATATCGGCTACATCAAACTCTTTAATAAAAGGATAGGATAAGATCAGTATATACAATATAAAATGTGAACTCACCACTAAATAAAGGTTCAACGAGTCCAGGAGAAAGCCAGACAAGCACAGGAAAAAGGATTTACCAGATCCTTGGTTCGTGATACTGTCCACTAAAGCATTAGAATCGAGGAGCACGAGATCATGACTAATTCATAACTTATAGCCAATCAGGAGCCTCCAAGTGTATCTTCACACACGGAAAATTTCTATAAATATTCATGTGTACCAGGTACGAATAAGGATAACTTTTAGCTCTTCTGAATATCCTTATTTCCAGGTTGACTTAAGCATCAAAAGGAAGTTGGGAATTCCAGATTGGCCAAAGTATCGTTTCTAACTGTTTTCTTATTTTGATGGCTGAACTAATTTTACTGGAATATTATGAAACTTTATATTTTGATTCTAGACATACAGGGGAATACCCCAGATTTTTCCTGAATTTATTTGAGGAGTTTTAATGCTGTTTCTCTAACTGAGAATTCATTTTACTGATTTTTGACTGTAACGTGTTTTTTTAGATTCAAATCAGTTTTGAGTTATAATTTTGTGAAATACGATATGACTTATTTATATTTTCTGGATTCGTGTGGAAGTCTATTTTCCAGATTCTTCGACGGATCCAGATTTGCCTTTTTGTAGCGACGAGATTCACTATTTTAGTACTGTACAGTCTTACTGTCCTGAATATGAACATACACTATTTTGCTCGGTTATGTAACTGTATATCATCTATGCATGTTTATTTGTTTCCCTGAACCTAATACTGATTATACCATGTTAGTTTGACACTATTCCGTACACGTTCATGCCTGTTTGATGACCATAATAAAAGTAACCAAGCCGGGAGTAACAGAAAGATCTGGTAGTGGGAAAGCATAGAAATGTGTACTTAGAAGGGGGCCCGTGTTTCCCATCTGATTATCTGTTACCTGTTATGATCATGCAAGATTTTAATTATCTGATTCCTGACTACATACTTCCTTATGAGAGGGTGTACTCAGAAGGGAGCCCGTGATTCCCATCTGTTACCCAACTACATACTTCCTACGGGAAGATGTACTTGGAGGGGACTTAGTCCTATCTGTTGCATGATCGTCTGTTATCTGTCTGTCTGGATCTGTTATCTGATATCTGTCTGTCTGAACCCTGAGTACAAGGCCCTATATGATCCCCTACGAAATCTAAAGCGAAATTATTTGTTGTAGCAACCATGTGTTATGTTTTTGGGGCGCATGAAATGCTACCTAGATAGTAATCACACAAGACTTATAAGAACATGACATCTGTATCTGTATCTGTATCTGTATCTGTATCTGAATCTGAATCTGATTACCTATTATCTGTCTGACATTATTACTTGACACCATTATTTGACACTATCTGTATATCTGTCTGCATGCTTTTGACTTTGACACTTGACACATGTTAGTATACAATGTTAGTTGATTCTGCTATACCATGCTATATCTGTTTCTACTATTATTTAGATTTGTTTAGTTTTCCCTATGTACTTGTATCCTACATTATAAGTGGCCTGTAACTTGCAATTGACGGGTACTTTGTTTTCTTTTCTCCTCTCCTGCAATTTACTAATTGCAGATCAGGATGGTCGGCTGTCCGATGGCATTGGAGATATGAGTATCTAGTGCTGAATTTCCAGCTTTATCATTATTATTATTTATTGCTTGAACTTGAATAAGATTGTACTTGATTACTTGGATATTTATTTTGTATTTGGGCAATGTGATCCAGGATATTTGTCTTATTCAGATCATGACTATTTGAGATTTATATATTTGGTTTCAAGTATTTTTATTGGTATTTGGTTCATATGTGCATGCCTGGTTGACTCTTGCTTCCGACTCTGATTATTTTGTGAGATGTTGTAAAGATTCTTGAACAGCTTATGGATGATGAAAATCATTCGCTGAGCCAATGTTACGTGCTCGTATTCCGTATTTTTTTGGGAAGCGGGGCATGACAGGGTTTTTAGTAGTATCAGAGCTCAGGTTTGGCTAATGTATTAGTTGCCTAATATATTAGACAAGCTTGGCTCGAACTGGGATCTGCTCAACATTTCACCAACCAGGCATGCATAAATGAATCATAATCAATATTGATCTGGATATAGTCTTATTCCATTCTTTTTGATCCCTTCTTATTCAATTGATTCCTTGTTTTCTTCCGTCTTTTTCAGTCGTCCTCTTTGTTGATCTCTTCTTGGGTATGAATTCATTCTTTCCGTACCCATATTCCTTTGATTCTTTCATTCATCTTGCATTATTCTTCATATTATCTTTCTGTATTGTGTTTCCCTCATCCTTGATCATCAATTCTTTTTCTCTTGCTTTTGATTCTATCAGGTGTTTTCCTTGTTTGTTTTTTCCTGCTCATATTCTCTTTGATTCTGGTGCAAGCAATCTCTTATTTTTGTTTGCCTCGTTGATTCCCTCTTATTTCAGCTCGTGTACCATTCATTGCTTTCTGTGCCTTGCATTCATCATCATTTATTGATTCATTTTGCCCTATTCTCTTCAATTCCGCTTGTGCCCCCTCGTTCCTCTTCCTTCATATTCAATTTTTTGATTTCTTATTTTCCTTCTCCCTTGTAGTAGTCCTCCTTTGTTGACTCTTTATTGAGTATAAAATTCATTCTTCTCCGCCTATATTTTCTTTATAATATATATATATATATATATATTCGAATATTTTGTGTATTTCGATTATTATTTGTTATATTTTGGATCTTCTATAAAATTGTTTTCTAAAACGAAAATTTTGTTATTTCGAATAACTGTGTATTTTAATATCACAAATTTCAAAATGTAACTTCGTACTTAAATTGAGCAATCAATATCTAAGTACGTATGGAAGATTGCATCATCTTGTTCATCGTTTTGTTGCAACTGGATGTTGAGATGGCAAACATACAACTAGACGTCAATGGAGGCAAATTGCAACTGGACATCGGGAAGGCAAAATGTGCAACCGAATATCCAGATGGTAACCTGCAACCTGATGTCATGGAGGCGAAGCTGCAACTTGATGTCGAGAAGGCAAGTCTACAGATGGATATAAATGAGGCAAACCCACATCAAAGAATTTCTACTATTATTATTATTGTATTTTCTTTTACTATTTTATTATTGTTGTTAATATTGAATTACTTTCACAAAAATGTTGATCCCCAAATTATATTCTGTCTTGCATTATTATCCTTACCAGTATTGTTAATATTTTTATTTTTACTATTATTATTTTTACTAGTATAATTATGATGATGATGATTATTATTATTTTTTTTATTATTTTTGTTATTATTATTTTATTATTAACATGCGTTGATTTTTGTATTATTAATATTATTTTTGTTAACACCCATTAGTTTTGATCAAATTATTTAATTTAAAGCCAACATCTAAAGCCCAATTTTATTCTGGTGTCATTCTTTTCTTCCTGCTCGGATCGTCACTTGGTGTCGCGTGGTCTGCAACAACATGCCTGCAGCTTGGAATATCACCATCAGAGTGTCGCAGCGAAAGCGTGGTGGGCCTATAACCCACAGGTCCCAGGATCCTCTTGTTGCTTCTCCTTCCTTGTATTGTTTGTTTGGTTCCATTTCTTGCATTTGTCCTCATCCGTTGACTCATTGCTTGGTTCATATTTTCTGTCTTTCTTCTATTCCAGCTCTATTTATTTCTTCATCTCTTTGCTTTGTTATCTTGCAAATCTTGTGTTGTTTCTTCTTTATTTTGATACCGGTTACTTCTTTCTTGCATTCCATTTTGCCATCATGCACTCATTCATTATTTGATTCAATTCTTCCCTGTCATTTCTCTCCTTGATTCCAGTTCTGTCTACTTATCTTGCTTTGTTATCTTGTATTGCTCCCTTCCTTTTGATACTGTTTGTCCGTTTTCTTGCATTCCATTTGACATCGTTGTTTTTCACTTCCTTCTTTTTCTGGTATTGCCCCTGCTTCGTTCCTTCCCCTTAACCCTCTGTTTTGTTACCCTCCCCTAAGTTTGCTTTTGCCTTGTCCTATTTACCGTCTAAGCAAATTTCGAGGACGAAATTTTGTTGTAAGGTGGGTAGAATTTGTAACCCCTGTTCCCATTTATGGTATTTTGGGTGTATTTTCTATATTTAAAATTTTTGGTAAATTATTTTTTTCTCATTTTCATTTTCATTGTTAAAATTATATTATTGATCTTCTGTTAAAATCTATTTTTAATTAATAAATTTTATTTTGAACTAGTTCCCGATGATTCTTTTTATTATTTTGATTATTATGAATGTTATCATTTTTATAAAAATGTTATTGTATTGCTAGTATTTGAGTATAACCCAATGTAAACTATTTGATTTATTGTACTATTGTATTACTAATTTTTATAATTGATTTAGTTATTTATTTTTTCATAAATCCTAATTGTATATTTTATTAGTGTATTTTAAAAACCCCAAATCCCCATTTAACTTGCCTTGCATTAAACCCATACCCTATAACATTTCCCGAACCCATCTGCATTACTTAAACCCGTTTACCTAATTATACCCATTCCCCAAATACGCACATTATAGTTACCCTACCCTGTTTTAATTAACCATACCCATATTAATCCCCAAAGCCATTAGCTATACCCGTAACCCGATAACAACCCCCCCTGTTTGTAACACCCCGAATTCCAAAATACAACTGAATTCGAAGTTCCACAGGATCTTTACACTTCTTTCGTACAATTTTACAAGGAAATTAAAAACATTTCTTACTTCAGAGTTACATTACACATTTACATTCATACAGCGGAAGCAATTTACAGTAATTACATGGAACAATTACACATTTAAATCAATCTTTGAGCAGCATGTATACTTCAATTTGTCAACCTCTTTTTTCTGCATATGAAACTGTGGGCGCGTCAGTTCATTCACTAACGAAATATTATACACGGCCATTCTCTCTATGCCAGAAACAGTATAACGATTTTCCGTACTTAAACAACCACAAACTTGATCACAAGACAAACTACAAGGGACTATCATATTGATGTCGTGTTGTGATGTGCACTTAGTCCTTAATGCAGTTGTTTACATTATATGACACTAATGCGTACTTGTTCAGAGTCTATGCAGCACATACTACATAAGTCCTAGGCCAAGCCCTTAACCGTTCTTCATCTTGTAGGGTTCAATCTCTCGCCATGACTTAATCTACTACTGTAACTACGGTAAGTATCTTAGGCATTCTATGAACTACGAACTCACGTCTAGGCGCCCTAGAGAGAATCCCAACGCACTGACACATGACTCATCATGCAGGCATCCTATGGTAATTCACCTCCTACCATAAACGTGACACCACCCGCAGTCATTCGATTGCCCCATAAGCGTCGTCACTGGGACGGTACTCTGGAGTAGTATCCACGTCCTAATCATGACGCATCATGGGACATCCTGTGGACACTCTCACGCCGCCAATCCAATGACCCTCATACTTATATTTCTCTTACGTTCATCACATCTTCACTATGTATCTCATCCTTATGTATAATCTGAGGTTACTATTCTAAAATCTAGCATCACTCCTACATCGGTCCTTTCAACAACATTCATTATCAACGACCCAAACTTGGTCAACAAAATTTCATAAATTCTCTTTTTAAAGTACTTTTCATGCTTGCCGATGTAGTCTTAGTCAAGTTCTAGTATAAGTCCTCTTTTCATATTCATTGAAACATGTCCACAAAATTTCACATTTCATCACATTCTCTTTTCAACACATTTCTTATGCACAATTTGCATATTCAAAAAAATTTCTTATTTGATTCTACTTAACAAAAGTCTCAATTCATCTCTTTGCAATCATTTCCATACTCAAGATTTTCACTTTCTTTATTTTAGAAATTCAAAAGATCAAAACTAAAGTGAACTCTTCACTCTTAAAAAAAATTGTATTTCTCTTTTTAAGGGTCCATAATTTCAAAATAATATTTTTTTTGAAGTTTATAACTCAAAGATTTTCTAATATTTTCTCCCTATTTATTTTTATATATTGTTTTGTAAGATTCACAATAGTCAAAGTAAAATTAAAAAAAAAGAAAATATTTTTTTTCCAAAAAAAATTTGGCCACAGCCAGATTCGAACCGCACAACACACACAGTGCACAGTCACCGAGACCCAAAGGCCCCACGCGCTAGCCAAAAGGGACAAGGCGCCCAACTGTCACAAAGGGGGAGTGGGAGGGTTTTGAGTTTGATTCTCGGTGTATGGGGAAAAATCAAATTTTTGAATAAAAAGCCCCTTGCCGAGACTCAAACCCACAGACACACAGTGCTACATAACGCAACTAAAGCCCCCCATAACAAGTTTGCCCATAGGAATTAACTGATATAGGCTTGGTTAAAATTAGGTTTAAGTTGAGTCTCTGTTTATTTGAAATATTCTATTTTTCAAACGATCGTAACTTAGTTTCTTCTTTACAAAAATTTCTAAAAATTTCCAGAATACTAGATTTACATATATTCAACAAATTAGTGCTTTTTTAAAATAATTTTTTGACATTAAAACAAGTATTTTCACTCTAATTTATGTTCTATGTTTACAATATTGCAAAGAAATCACTTTAACAAATTTGCTCCTCAATTTCTTGCATTAGGATTTTGTTAAAAGGTGTAAAATCCTGTTTTCCCTCTTTATTCATAATGCTTATAATCCAAGTTGTATTTTTGAGCAAAATAATACCATGGTTCCATAAGCGCAAAAATTAATAATTCATTCGCTAATCAACACATGAACCTTTTCTGCAATTACATGGTTCCAATTCTACAACTTCATGGCAATAAGTGGATTTTAATTACATTAAACATGAATTATAACCAATAGCACACAATTCATCAAGCATTTACTCATTCGTTTAGCAAGTTCTTTTTAGAGTCTACAAGTGAGTATCTTATTAGTTCTTTTAGCATGCATAAATATCACAAATTTCCTAGTATGATATCAAATATTAGAAGTATATAAAACCACCCACCATTTGAAGAAAATACTACAAAGCTCATACGATCTCCTTGAACACGATTGGTCCTTCTCCTCCTAAAATGAGCCACCACAATGATCCTTCTCCTTGCACTTGGTGAAACCGAGTCCTCTCTTTGCCGTGAGTTGAAGTAGCCGATCTCCAAGGTAGGGAACACACACACACTAATGCACTCAATCTTTTACTCTCTCTCAATCTTTTACTCTCCTATAGTTTTTTTCTTTCAATTATTTTTCTTAGTGTTGTATGCATGAAGGTAGGGGGGTATTTATACTAATTTTAGGATAGATTGGAGGGCTAGGATTACACTAGATGGTTGTAGATGAATGGCTAAGATAAGATGGGAAGTTGTAGCAACCACCCATGACACACAAACCACCTCTCCACTAGTCCACACCTCCCACTCTCTCTCCTACTATCCGGCCAAGGATGGAGTGTGCAATGCACACACACGTGCAAACACGTGTCCCAACAAGTGTCCCCCTAATTAAAGTTGTACATTAAAAAATTAATTAATTGTCTACAAAAATATGTGTCTACAAAAATATGTTTCGAGGTTGACTTAAGCATCAAAAGGAATTTGGTTGATTAAATGGCCTCCCTCCTATTCTGTGTTCACATGAAGAAGGTCCAAGTTAATCTCAGCCTCATTTATATTTGCCGCCTTCTGCTGCTGCTACTTATTTTATGTATCCACTCTTAGCTTAGGTATTCGTATACATTTATACAGATGCTCCTCCTAGATTACCCGGATTATATAGCTTAGATATTCTAACAACATGTAGGTTTTGACCTCCTTGATGTCACATCAATTCCCATCCTTAACAACGTAATCCTTAAAGTCACATGATTGCACAGCTGGTTAAGTACACCAGAAATAGCAGTAGATCTCAATTATAGCTTTAGGTTCAAAATGTGTTGGTACAATGGTTCTTAAGAAAGTAATTTATGTCAACCCTGTTCCTTGTAAGAAGCAAATATCCCCCATAGAAACCTTGATCACAATGCAGATAAATTAATGGCCTAAGCTGTTACCTAGCTGGCAGCTCAAGAGGCAGAAAGGATACCTACTTCTCAAAGCAGGGATGTGTGGAACACCAACATAAATTAGTTGCATTAAAGAACTACGCTGGCAATACACTTCTAAAAGGTCTAAAAGACTGAATGAGAGAGAAACATGGAAAAGAGACGTAAATACCAAGTGTAGCTTTTGTTTCTCCTGCAATTGGATAGCCTTTAAAAGCTCAGCAAGGTCACTACGACATAAATCTGGCAGCAATAGCAGAGACTCCATTTCAAGGACCTGTAAGCAAAATGTAACTTCAGCTCCATCATGTGTACAAGGTTCTAAATATCAGTACTGAGAACACTGTCGTGTAAACAAAAGCTTTGGTATTATTGGGTTCAGAATTGGCCGAATTGGCCAAATCGACTCGGTGTATCAAAATTTTGGTATCTAAAAAAATATATTAGTTATGTTATTAGATTAATTATTTTGATTATGTTAATTATTTTTTTAGAACTAACTAAGCAATGGTTTTACAAATTTAATATCAACTTAAATTATGGAAAATGCATTGTAATCTCCAATTAATTGCATCCCTCTTTGATCATAACACTCGATGAGTTTGTGAACTTGCAGTGATCACCATCCCCGCTTTGGATTGCTGATCCCCATAATAGGGAGGAGGATCAAATCGCTCCTCCAAAATTAATCCGGCCCTTTAAACTATGGTGTGTACTTTCACACAAGAAACAAAATATAAAAGAAAGGTAAAGGAAAAAAAATCTTAAAAGAACCGTACTCACTTGTTTTGAACAATCACCGAACTCTCGTGTAACCTCTCCACAAAGTTGTTGATAGGCCACCTCTCCCCCATTGGCCATGTACTGGTTGAAACCCCTGTCCAGACATATTGACGTATAGATGGTTATATCAAACTTAAACTTGGGCTCGATTGAAACTAACAGATTATAGGTAACAAAGTAAAAATATACCCTTATTTATCTTTAAAGTGAATTCAACACCCTACATGAGATGAAAATAGTTTTTTTTCCTAATAAGTATTAACCACAATAACTAAACTTCTATTTTTTTTTTGGATGTAAGGAACTTCCAATTTTTATAAGACCTATTGTACCACCACCCACCCACAATTATACTGACATATAAAAAACTTACATTCACTCATTCCCCACGAACCACACATGGACACAATCTGTAAAAGATTGGCATACCTGTTTTTTGCTCTAGTTGATCTTCTTTGCTTAAGTCTAATGATATAGTGTTTCCAAAAGCATACGATTGTCATGCTTAAGCGCTCAAATAAGCGTAAGTGGGCCGATTTACGCTTAAAAGCGTTAGTTTTTTCCAAAGCGTATGCGGAAGTTTATGCTCTAGTTGATAATTTTTGCTTCAATATATGGATATCAATGTTACCAAAAGCATACATTTATCATGCTTAAGGGCTCAAATAAGCGTACGCGGCCTATTTGTGCTAAAAGGCATAAGCGAAATAAGTGCTGGCATTTACCTGTGCTTTCTGAAATAAGTGGACGCTTTATTAGATTGTGCATTTTATTTTATATTGAAAAACTACTTTACCCAAACACGGTTTACCGAAATTGAAAAATCTTTCAAACTGATTGATCTTATCTGTTTCTTAATCCCAACCCATATCTCCACCTCCACCTCCACCTCCTTGCCTCGGCATTGAAGAGGGAGGAAAAAAAAACCCGAAGCACTTAAGTGAGCTGAGGTGACAGGCGCTCATCAAAGCACTAAACTGCACTTATCACTTTAAAAAACCTGGATGGATATCAATGAAACTACCCCTTAAATTTAGGGATATAAATTAAAAATTAAGGAGAATTTGATTCTATACCACATTCTGAAACCCACTTGTTTTCGTACCTAAGTATTTTAAATCTTCTAGAGATACCCAATTCTTCTTATGTTACACACTTTTATGCCTCAATATACCATGCGAATATATACCAAACTTTGGTGGTTTTTTGCTACTCAATAGAATGAATATCCTAAGGTTGATGATATATCCACACCCAATAGTTTGTGCCATTGTGGATGATTGATATTACGACGTTGCTAATTTATAGCCCAAAGATTTTATATTAAGAATATAAGAATTTAGTTATAATATTATAACATTTGCTGTAAAAGAAAATTTTTAAAGACTGGGTCTCAACAACTTTTTCAGGAAAAAAAATCGTGCCTTCAACATAAAACCATATACTGGCAACTTATTAAGCAATTCGAATTTATACACATCATAAAAACCATTTAGTTACACCTCATAACAAGCATTTGGAATCAATTAGTCAATATTGCTTTGGATGTCTTCGCTCAAAATTCTTCTATGCTATAGAAGGAAAATGGGTTGCATTATAATAAGCATTCTGAATCGTTTCTCTCATTCAGTATTATTACAGGCTATCTTCATCGGTGAACCCATTAATATGTGTGCTTACCTTCCCAAAACAAAGGAACTTTCTATTTAAAAGTAGATTGATAAACTATTAGTTTGTGCATGCACTACTACATTGTTCTGTCTTTCATATAATAATTGCTCCATGCTCTTCAAATATCTCGATACATTAATGCAGTAGCAGATTGAGAATTTGAGCAGGCTGTGCCTGGCCTAATGGTCAACTTTGAAGCCTATATAAAGATACACTCTAGGTCTCAACTGGGAACAATAAATAACTCACTCCCTTCCAGATCTTAATCTGACATTAATGTTACATAAAGAACCCCAATAATTGACCAAACTTAGTAGTTTTCACATGGTTGAACACAAAAAATTATGCCACGAGTGACGCCTTATTTTAAATAAAGGAAATATGGTATGGCATTCACTAAGATATGATAATCCGATTAATCGCCCGATTCATCGCTAATCGAAGGCTAAGCGATTATTTTTTAGCGATTTTCAATATTTCAATAGTTAGCGATTTAATCGGGTATAATCGGTCGATTAGTGGTTCATCGGCCGATTTTAAGTGGTTGATTAACCGATTAAATTATCTCCTTTAATTTTTATGTTCGTTTGCATTAGTTGGACTTAATCAAACTCAAATCCAAAATCCAAAATCCAAATCCCATCTGGTCCTCGCACAAATCCAAACCCGACCTGCCGCCGCTATCTTCTTCTTCCTTGCACAAATCCAAACCCGACCCGACGCTCTCTTCTTCATCGCACAAACCCAAACCCAAACCGATTCACTTCTTTCTCGAGCAAACCCAAACCCGACCTGATAGTTTTTGTTTGCTGGAACCGACTAACAAACTCGATCCGACCCGCATTCAAAATCCAAACTCAGGTCAGCCCAAGTACTCTTTTTTTTCTATAACTATATGTTCCTATTTGATAATCTCATAATAGTTTTACGTTAGGGTTTAGAGTTGCTACATAATGAGGATATATCATTTTTTAATATAATATATATATATACACACACATACGATTTTTCCTATTTAATCCCCTATTATTTTTCGATTAATCGATTAATCACTAATCGCTCCTAGACCGATTAATGTCAAAAACCGATTTTAACTGCCTAGGTTAGAACTTACAAGAACATAAGATTACTAAAACCATTCCAAGAGAAGTTATTATAACCCCTCAAACAGCACCATCTATACTTTACCTAAACTAAGAATAATGCATTAAAGAAATGTGAAGAGTGAATAAAAAATCATAGTTTTAATTTTTTAATATCCCCGATATGGAGTCTCTGATAAGATATTGACAAATTTAAGAAATTATGGTTTGACTTAATAATTGCAATTTATCGACCGGTAAGGACATAGTTCACAAATTTCTTTTGATAAAAATCACCTATGGTTTCGATTTCAAAAAAGAATAGTTGGTCTAAAAAAACATGGCTCAAATCCAATTATGAAACACATATTACCTAAAGTCATTTATATGTTTGAAGCACGTATCAACTTCAAAAAAAAACAAGCCTAAAACCCAAACTCCTTTTCCTTCACATCCAAACTCTTGCATGCAACCCCCACCAATCAATCGACACTCTCTAACAATGCATCAACTAGCTAGCAAGGTTTTAAATATTGGATATCAGTATCGTACCATATGACAATTTTTCATATTGGATATCGAACATCAGTGATATTTAAAAAATATCGATTTCCCGTATATTATATGGAAAAAAAAATATATGTGATTTAGGTAATATGTACATGTATAATACGTTACATATGAGTCACAAAAAAACCTAAGTTTGAAGTTAAGCATCGTAAGTCCTAGAAAACTATGATGTAAACAGTAGGGAAATCATATTGATATCCCCTTTCCACAAAATTCAAACTATAGATTTAGACTCAATTAAACAAATAAAAAACACTAAAAATACTTACATTTAGTAATATTGGGAATTATTGTATTTAGTAATATTCGTTTATGTAAATTATATATTTCTCATTTTGCAGCAAAATTTTATAGTTTAAAGCCAATTTGCAACAACAATCAAGCATATCTAAAGACATTTTTGTTCCACACTCACCCAATCAGATGAAGAACCAATTCACTTAAAAAAGATCAAATTCAATACCCTTAGAAGCACATAATTAGGTTAATCAAATAATTGTCAACAACTAGGGCCCACTATTTATGTCCACTAGTCCAGATAAATAAATATGTCGCAAATTAGTTTAAAGCCCTATATAGCACGCCCTATATAGCCCAAAAGGAAAAACTCTATTTCGAGTCTACTGTCTAATCTAATTTAACCATCTATCTATCTACTTCATTTTTCCATACGAGACTATTATTCAAACCACAACCTTGACAATAATTAGGTTAAGAAATGAGAAGGGTTAGTTGATCCCAATAGCAAATTCAATCCAAAGAACCCTATTCAAAATTTCGACTAAGCTATAAAAATCAATGAACAAAAATTGAGAGTACCTCCTGAGCTTGGCGTAAGCTTCAGCTCTTCTCTGTTGAATGCCTAGAAATCTTCGAAGGACGTGGACGATTTTGGTGGAAGTGGAGTTGTTGCCATCAACAACGTTCATGGACTCGACTCCTTTCACCAACAAATCATCGTTGCCTCCTCCCTCGCAATCTCCCATATCTTTCTTTTGCCTTTCCCCTTCTTTTTCTACTGTTGCTGGTCCTTCTGCTTCTTCTCCAACAATACTTTTCTGGATTGGGAAGGGAATGGAATGCAGGTAGGCAACCTGCTGGAGTTGGGCCAGGGCTGGGCCGGGACTCAGCCCAACTTGAGGTGTGTTTGGGCAGAGAGTTTGGGCCTGTTTATTGATTAGGGTACACTTTGTGGGCTAAATTCCCCCTGCTTTGGGCACCAGGTACCTACCCTACTGCTAGCGGTCCACCCAACACACACACACACACAAAATTTGTCCAAAAGTTTCACAAAAAATAAATAATTGGTTCTAGTAACTCTGATAAGGGATACTCGTTGGAGGACCTGAGATATAGCTTACAATTACTCGTCATGATATTGCATACTCTGTAAGCAAATTCAGTCAATTTATAGCAGCCATTTGTACTACTCATTGAAATGATATGTGTAGAATTCTTCAGTACATGTGAAATGCTCCAGATCGAGGTCTAATTTACTCATATTGAGGACATTGTAGCATAACTGAATTTGCTAATGCAGATTGAGTGAGATGTCTAACTTCTAGAAGGATATTGTGTGTTTGTACGCGGAAATCTAATGTCTTGGAAGAGTAGGAAACAATAGTGATGTCTAGATCTAGTGCATAATTATAGTAAAGAGACATGGCTGGTAATCACGTTGCACTCAGTTACATCAAATACTTTCTTTTATGAATTGATTGTCAATATGGTTTGCAACAAGGTAGTTGAGACTGAGGCGGCGCCTAAGTGGACTGAGACACGTCATGTGCACACAACTCATTAGTTGGCTGACTTTCATACACTTTGCCATTCAATCTTGTCAACTAATAAAGGTCGAAATTGGATAAGGAGATACAAACAAAGAGGAATAACCAATCGATGAAAGAACATGAAACCATTATGTTTCAATAGAGTTACGGGAAATGGTTGGGGCAATGATGTAGGTGAAGTGGTTGAATTTTATGAGCTGTTCCAACCACTGCTAGATGTGTTTCCAAGAGCCGAACGAGAATGAGTACCACACAGAAGAGTCAAGACCAGGCTCCCTAATAAAATGTTTAACCGATCCATTCCGGATCGATCAAATTGGTATGGAAGTTGTAACATGGGAAATCCACAAAAAACATGACTCATTTGAATGACCTGCTCACCTACCAATTTAGAAGTAGGATCTTTAGGAAACAATAAGCACTTATATAATACAATTCGAGTGTAGGAAAAGGTTCGAGAAGAAAGAAACGGAGGGATCCGAATCGGACCTAAATGGAATGACATGAAAAGTCTTTTTCAAAACCAATCACTAAGGGTGTTATGACAATATACGAAAGGAATAAAAAAAACTCGTGATTGGTGTGGAGGGAAAAATCTGCTTATGAAATAGTTCAAGAAAGGGTCATTGCATTTCCTTACTTCTTCGTTCTTTCCAATTTATTCGCTTCGACTGCTGGTTCTGAACGCCATATCAAATTTTTTTACCCACCTTGACCTGGCTCACACCATTTCCACATAATTTAATAGTTACATAAGCAGAGTCATTATGTCTTTTTATATGGAAAATGGATGTGCTAGCTGCCATTTTAATGTTTGTAGAGAGACACATGCTCTTTTAGACCACGATGAAACTCGGGAATGGAGCTCCATTTTTCCGTACGAAGCTAGAATTAAGTTTGCAACAAATTGAAAATTAATGTATGATATATATGAACCAACTTGAAGATGAGTATTTGAATAAATATTAGTTTAGTACCGTATTGAATAGAGCACTAAATTGGTTTGTATTTTGTATTCAGTTCTAATCATTCAATAATGTGTTAATTCTATTAACGGGTATAAATCACTAACCCCGCCTATCGGGCTCAAAGCACCTAGAACCTAGAATCCAAATCTTGGTTTAGAAGAACATTTACCATTCATGGTTTTTGGTGTTTGGAGAACAAATCATAACTGGATGCAAGTAGAATTGAACTCTAGACATCCTTCTCTCTACTAAGAGGTTCTATGTTGTGCTACAACAACACTTACAAACCTTTCATGAATATAATTGAGATTTATACAGTAGGCACGGGCCACTGTTTACCTCGGCCTTTATTCTCAATATCTCTCAAGAAGAAAAGGTGCAGCTTCTCAAGAAAATGCCTCGTGTTAAATTTCGTCTACCCACGTTTCAAAATGACATTTCTCTATTTCATTACCAAAACAAAATGAAACATAGTACCTAGAAGCCATTGTATTAAAGAAACTCTGAAAAGTACACGTTTCTTCGATAATGAAGTACTAAACAACTAACAAAAAGTTCATGACAATTATAACAGTTAAGTCAGGAAATATCTATTTATCTATTGAACATAGAGGAAGTCGATCGAACAACTTCGCTCACGGTACTATTAGGCCTCTGTTCGTCTAAGGAAGGCAGCAGCCACCGACTAACGCGTGCTTGGGCTACTGCTACCTGAACACAAATTAACAAAATTTGGATTATTTCTTAAAGTCGACAAGAAATTAAGCAAGAATAGAAGTGTTTTATTATGTATACAACTCCACATGTTTATCCCATTCTGTTCTCAAAAGTTATGAAAACAAGAACAATAGTCAGAACTCCTGTCTCAAACATCATGCCTATCCAAATCCCCTATACGAGGAAATTGTAAAACTAATTCCATCTAGTTCTGTGGTGAATATTTCACTAAAACTGGTCATTATTTGTAGCAATGATTATTATTAATCTGTATTGTTGCTGCTATTTTCTAAGTGGGAGCAAACAAATATTGTGATTTTTTTATGAAAACATTAAAAGATCTCACATTTTTCATCGGAGTTGATCGCTGTAAATTGATATTGAATCTAAAATCTGACTCGTGTGAATGCTTAGATCTAATTTGAACGGTTGTGATCGCTTCGATTGGCCTACAAAACAATCTAAAGCATCGGGGTCGCTCCCGGCGACAGACCCTCCGACGTCCAAGTCAGAAAACTCAGAAGATATGAAGAGTTTAAGAGCGGAATTTGCAATTATCCTTTTTCTGAAGAGCTCATGCGGTATTCATAGTTGCTAGGGGTCCAGTTTCAAGATATTTATTTATCTATATTTCTCAGTGTTTTGATAAGGTTGGTTTTTTTTTTCTTTTTTTGGTGAACAGATAGAGTCGGTTACTCTGCTCTTGATAAAGAGGTAGAGTTAGCTGACTTCGTTCTTCATGAAGAGGTAGAAGTAGTTGTAGAGATAGAGTTAGGACGCTTTTCTTGATCAAGAGATAGGGTTTTTAAACCCTCTCTTATGGATGGAGAGATAGAAGTGGTGACTCTATAAGAGATAGATAGTTTAAGACAACATTTCAGATAATTATGAATTCCTTCATGTTGGGCCGCTATGGCAGCCCAATATGAAAATTTTGTTTTGGGTTGTTACGGGCCTGTATATGGTGAAATTTACCATTTTACCCCCAAAAGCATAAGATTCATGCCCAATTTGAATGTTCATGATTTGTTTCTATTTTTTACTCATATCACAAGCTCCCCACTATTGAAGATTGAATTTCATAGCCTTCGGGTAATAGTTCGCCTGTCTATAATCATTTACAAAACATATAAGTGTTTTCAGGGATGTATGAATCTTGCTCAGGGTTAACCGAGTTGTTATGAATTTGTAAAGTAGCAAGAATTAATTTTAGAATTTCTGAATTTTTTGTGATTTGTACAATTTTTCCCGAATTTTTCTGGATTTAAATTATTTTTTTAGTTTTAAATCAATTTTATGAATTTTAATCAATTATTCTAACTTTATAATTATTTTTCTAAATATTATAATATTTTTCTGAATTAATTATTATTCTAAAATAATTTTTAATTAATTAATTTTGAATTTCTAATTATTTTTCGAAAATTTAATTTATTAACCTGACTAAATAAATAAATAAAAATGATTAAATCATACCTACATGAGATATGGATTGTTGATCAAGAGAGCGCGCTTATCAGAGTAATTAGACGACCCAGAAAATACATTTTTTGCCATTTTGGTCGGTGTCACACTTGCTTGGTGGCTGCCACCGAGCAGATGTGGTGCCGATGTGGAGCTAACGTGGTGTTGACGTGGCACCACATGGTGTGTTTTTTTATCCTCCGAGTTGCTCGGTGCCAACCAGGGCTACTCGGGGTCACTCCTGCTCGGGGCTGCCTTCGAGGAGAGGCCCAGTTCAGTGCAATTGTCACGTGGTGTTGTCATGTCGTCACGTGATTCTTACATGGCGTCTCGCCGTGCATGCCACTTTGCTTGGCGTGTGCGCGTGCATCACACATTCTTCTTTGCTTTGCTTGTGCACGTGCATTGCACATGCTTCTCCTCCTTTTTTTTTGTGGCCCATTCTCCCGATCATTTTGGGCTTCTAACTATTGGGAATCCCAATTGCTCCCTCTTTTCCTATTAAATCCCTCTCCCTTCTCCCTTCTTTTCATTCTTGTTTTAAATCCCGAACAGAGTGAGGATGGATCCCGTATTGAGTCCCGAGGAAAAAAGGTATGCGTGACGTTCTCCTGAAGTGCACAACTTTGAAGTGGAGAGATGTTATAGAGGAGGTCCTTTTCAGGGTGGGTCTCAACCAGATCAACCCTAGTACACTCTCTCTTTTTGTTGTTCGTCTTATCTGATCACTTACTTTATTATTCTTGTTGTTCTAATATTTTGTGCTTTCCTTTAGAAAGGCAACCGCTATGGATTTTGATGACATCATGGTGAGGTGATCAGGGCTGAGTGGCAAGGTCCCTAACGAGAAGAAGAGGAAGAGGGTTGTCACTCGACCCGAGCCTACCAAAGCCACAAAGAGTTCTGTGGGCACTACTCCGTGAGCCGTCTTGGGATCTCCTTCCACTTTTTCGACCCGTCTCGTGACCAGGGGGTTCTCTTTGGCTTCGACATTCACACTTGAGCCTCCTTCGCTTATTGCGGAGGCTAAGGCTAATCTTACCGAGTAGCACAAGAAGATCTTTGTCCCAGACTAGTAGATTAGGAAGCATGACGACTTCCTAGGAAATTGGGTGAGTTGTATGCAGGCAGTTCAGCATCTCGCGACTTAGAAAGATAGGAACACGATGGCTACTGGTAGTATTAGGGATTCTGCTTTGGAGATCTCCTGAGATATGTTGGTATGTTCCGTATTTTCTATAGCTTTCTTGTCACGCCCCGCTTCCCAAAAGGAATACAGAATATGGTACATGACTAAGCCCAGCGGATAGTTTTCACCATCCATAAGATGTACGGATTTGCTTGACTCATCACCACAATAAATATAACAGTATACTCTAACCAAGCATGCATAAACAATCATAACTCAATATTATTTATGCAACAATAATAAATATCCCAACAAATACAAGATCTGAAACAAAATAATAATCCTGGGACTACAAGCCCAAATACAAGTCTCAATACAGTTCACAAATATGAATAGTTCATCAAAAAAATTTAAGCAAATAATTTCAATTGCGCAACTCAAAACTTTTGCTCACCAACTCAGTAGGCAATTGATCAGCAAAACCTGCTCATATGGCAATTACAGGGAAACATAGGAAAACAGGAAAATGTAACGCCTGTTAGATGTAAGTCCGGGCTGCAAGCAGTACAAGTAAGGAAATTGGGGGGGGGGGGGGGGGGGGAACTAACTAAACAGGAAATACTAATATGGAGAAAGCAGTAAATATAACAGTCTACAGATGGCAGTAAACAACGGAATAACAGTAAAAGTATAACAGTAACAGTAAGGGTCAACAATAACAGTGAATCAACAGTAACAGAATGTGACAGTGTAAACAGTTATTCTTATGTCTAATGTTCATTACTAACTAGGTAGCACTTCATGAGTCCCAAATTATACCACATGGTTGCTACAACAAACAGTTTCGTTTTAAGACTTCGTAGTGGAACTTCTATAGGACAGTATATTCAGACAAACAGTAACAGTAACAGTTATAACAACAAAAATTGTCATGGATCATGCCCGCATGCATCCATAGATAAACATTAGGTACCACAGTAAACAATGGGGAAAACGAGTTCCCTCCGAATATGCATTTCTATATTGTCCACTACTCGATCTTTTTCCTTAAAAACCTCGGCTTGATTTCTTTTCATTATTAACAATAGGTGTGAATGAATACAACAGGCTAAAGACATGGCATGAACAAAGGGTAAGTCTAAGATGGAGTAGTAATTACAACGGTTGATAAAAACAACTCATAATAGTCAAAACAACGAAACTTTCAGTTCTGGACAGCAACTACTGTACCAAATCCGAGATTTCCATTGCTACAGAATAGAAAACCTAGATCCGTCAGAAAATCTAGAAACTAGACTCTGTGCCGATTCCAGCACATATATATAAGTCACATATCAGCCACAGAAACAGGGTTGAAAATAGCATTTAATACAGAAATCGTGTTCAGCTAGAAAATGCAAAATCTTGTTTATAAGCATGAAAAGAGTTTAAAATCGTCATAATTAAATCTGAGAAAAATCTAGAAGATTCCTTAACATATCTAGTTTCAAAATATAAAATATCATGGAATTATATTACAGATAGTATGGTCAACCAAATTGGGAAAACAGAGTAATGCAACAAAATCTCAATTCTAAAAGTTCAGACATAGTAGTACCAAAATTAAGATAATTCACAAAATATAATTCAAAATACAGATCCTTCAAACGGGTAGCAAAATAGATAAATCAGGCTACAGTTTATATTCATAAAGTTTTCATCAAAAGCGAATAGAATCAGGTTGAAAACATAATTCTTTACTGAACAGCACGAAGTTTGGAAATATTTCGATTGGTTTCGAAAGCAGGAAAGGAGATATAAAAGTCAATAATTAATTCCACAGAAATTAGGGATTGATCCCAGTCATATCTAACATACTCAGCAAAATATATAGTTCAAATTCTTCTTTTAATATCAGTTTTAAAATAAAGTTCCATACAGAATACATATAATTCAGAATCTGGAATATACGATATGACTGCGGTAAAACAACAATAACTCATGCATAAAAAATCAGAATTCAGATCCGTTGAAAGTTCTGAAAACTAGAAAACAATGGCTACAAATCATGTTCACAAACTTATTTATTTTACTGATGTTAACATGATCAAAATTACTGTACAAAATAGGGCAGCAGCAAAACAAAAATTCTTTTATGCATTTTATCAAACAACTTAACTACAATCGGTCCAATCTAAGATGTCATACAAATATGATATATGTGGATTACTCAAATCAGCATGGCAAGTGATTAAATGGTTTATAATGCGATCATACATCCAACAAACATCTATGTAACAGTCATCTACAACATACGGTGTGTCACAAATAACATACAGTCAAAGTGTCATCTAATCTAATTGTTTCATGCAACGGGTGTCAATTATTATAACTAATCATGATCAAGAGATGATGTTAACAGTTTAACTAACAGGATAGGATCATCATGAGAGTACACGCATTTTCATACTAGACTACTTACGGTATTAACTTGTATGACAAAAGGAACACATACAAGCTACTTTCCTATTATGAAGATAACGGAAACGATACAATAGAATAATAGGAACGGATTCCGAACCATGAACACAACGAACAAAGAGACGAGAATCCACAACCAAAATACGTGCACGAGATGACACGCACACACACAAGAGACAACAACCAACAACAGCAAGACGGCAGCAGCAGCACCTCGAGCATACGACGGCAGCTAGGACGGCGACGGCTGGGGTCTGCGGCGACAGCAATGGAGGGCGTTGTGGGTTGTGCTGCTCGACGGAACAGGGCGACGAGGGGCTCAGCTTGGGGTGTGTCGCGGCTGTGCTCGAACACAATGACGACAGTAAGAGGCAAGGGGGCAGCGGGGGATCGTGAAGAGAGGAAGGGAGATGGGTGGTGCGGTGGGTCTCCGGCATCGGCAGTCAAAGACGACAATAGCGAAGAGGTAGCGGGAGATCGGGGGTCGGGAGGGAGACGGCTAGAGAGAGTGTGTGTGTGTATTAGGGTTTGGTGATTAGGGTTAGGGGTTCAATTAGGATGTTTATATATGGACAATATGAGTATGGGTGAACTGGGTAGTATCCAATAGGAAGAAAAGAATCCAATAAGAGATAAATAGGCCATGAAATATGTTTAAATAATAGACGAGATCAAGAACAAATTTGTAGATCAAATGAATGAGAATATAAAGCTGAATCAAAGTAAAATGAATCACAAAAGAGAGAAGAACGAAAATAAACACCACAAAAAATAAAGTAGAATAATCAAGAATTTTATTAAATATAATTAAAAATACAAATATGAGCAATAGGGGTTACATTTCTTTCACTCTCGTAGTTTCTTTAATATGTGTTGAAGTTTTCTCCTTTTTGCAGATTACCTGCCACTTTGGCCACTTGTTGAAACACATGGCAAATGAGGAGAGGCAGTAGAGGGCGGAGATCGACAAGGCATAGGCGGAGAGGGCGAAGGCCATTAGGGAGTTGGATGAAGCAGAGCTTCGGGATGAGGCCTGGGCAGCTCAAATTGCTCAGTTGGAGAAGGCTTTGAGAAAGGAGAAGGAGCTGGCGGTGAAGGAAAGGGAGAGTGCGGACGTGGTGGCACGTGCAAAGTCTGAGCCGGAGGGGTACCTTGTTGCCAACATGGATAAAACTTATGCTAGAGCCATCCGGGACGTCAGCGAGCGAGTTCCTGGCTTTGACAGAGCAGGGTCTGCTACTGTTGGTGTAGAGAGTTCGGGAGTTGCGGGAGGTGCTTAAGAAATGACTCATGTGGTTCCGTTGATCGCGGTGGATCATTCCCATTCTCTAGTGCTTGTTTTGTTTTTGTATCAACGCCTAATAGCGGATCGGCCACCGCTCGATGTATATTCCTTTTTCTTTGAATGAAAGAAAAACTTTTTGGTGTTTGACTCTTGTGTTCTTCTCCTTTTTTGGGTGAATCGTTTGGTAGTGTGTTGGCCTGGAGCTGTTGAGTCTCCTTACTCTTGTAATGATTGTTGCATGCGTTGTTGTAACTCTTACTTTATTTGTTGGTAGATCGTTGTATACGGTGGGATAAACCCTCAAGATGCCGAGATTGATTGTCTCTGTACAAGGGAGTGGGTGGCAGAGCTTGGTCATACTCGTTCACGAGAGAAACTGTATCAGATGGAAATATAGCTTGCTTATTTGAAGAAGGCGCTGGTTAATAGGAACATAGAGGCCATGCACCTTGGTAATGGACAACACGAGATGCCTCCTTTCGGGGCGGAGGCAGGTCTACCCAATGGAGGTGTCTCTCTTGTGGGGGCGATCGTCGAGGAGGCCCCAGAGATCAACTCTCTTCGTCGTTCCTTGCTTGTGGCTACCACTAAGAGAGATGAGTTAAAGAATGTAGTTATTGAGAAGAGCTTGGAGGTCGCTCATCTGAAGAATTGTTTGGATCGCACTCGTATGTTTCGTTGAAAGATTAGGGTCAAGGATGCACATAACAAGGATAGACTTGTTAAGCACGAGGTGGAGGTACATTGACTGAAGTGGCTTCTCGAGGGCACCCGGACCAGGAGCACCACTTGTTCTCGTGATAAGATAACTCAGGGTAGGTCATTCCATAAATTGGCCTTGCGTCTACGAGGGTGTTCAAGAAATTTGGGAGACGCCCAAAGCGGGGTAGCCGGTTTGTCAAGTGTTGCTTCAATTGAGGGGGCAACGCATGTTGAAGGACGCGCCTCACAAACTCAATCTGCGGGTATGCTGCTTCCCTCAGATCATTCAAGCGGTCGAGGCGGCTCTTCTGTAGCCAGTGGGATCCATAAGCTGTGAGTGTCTCTTAAGCAGAGAATTCCCTTGCCTCAAGGGAGTAGAGGTTACTCTGAGGGAGACTTGTAAACTTTTTTTTTCAATTTTTCCATTCGAGGTATCTTTTCGGACTTGTAATGAGATGTTGTCAAATAAAAATTTTCTAAATGTTCAAGTGTTGTCCTCTATGAGTAGTAATTCTTTGTCTTAGAGTAGCTAGGGCAGCTCTAATAGAGAGATGGACCTCTTGTGCCCCTGTTGTGGCAAGTTGCGGGAGTAGCATTTGGGTTGGAATCCAACCATGTTATTTTAATGTTTCGGGAGCAGATTGAGTGGCGAGTTAAGCTCTGAGCTTACTTAGCTGCAAGTTGCTAAAGAAACTCTTGAACCATGAGTATGGACACCGAATGAGTTGATAACAAGTTTTAGGAGCAGATCGAATGGTGAGTTGAGCTCTGAACTTGCTTAGTGGTAAGTTACTAGAGCAACTCTTGAATCATGGATATTGACTCCGAGCTTGTCCTATAGGTGTTTCAAGAGCAGATCGAGTGGCGAGTTGAGTCTCTGAACTTGCTCGGTTGCAGGTTACTAGTGCAACTCTTGAATCACGAGTGTGGACTCCGAACGGATTGACAACTAGTTTTAGGACCAGATCAATTGACAAGTTGATGTAAACCCCATTTCCGGTTGTACAAAAATCCTCTACGTATTTTTGTATTTAGATTTCTTTTCATGATTGTTCGTCCTCTTAAATTATTTTTGTAATAGAATCATCTTTAAATCTCCTTTGAGCCATTCTATTATAATTGTAACTATTTTCATTTATCTTAGCCCATTCTATAAATTATTTAACTCCCTATTATACTGTGAACCAACTTAATCCCAAACCCCAAATCCCAAGACCAATTCAACCACATCAAATTCACACATAACAGCCGGCCACACACTCACCCCCCTCATCTTCATAGCTGTCCATAACCACCACTAATTCACCCCCACTACCTCATTATTTTCATTAATCACATCTTAACTACCCACTTACTCATAACCCATAACTCCATCTCTTTCCCCTTCTTCTTTTTCTTCTACTGATCCCGAAACTCAACTACACCCGAAGCACACCTAACCCAACGTCCGAGCCTTCATCTACTCCTTCTCCATCCCGAACTCTCCAACACCCCATCTCGTCTGACCGCATCTCCCTTCCACTACCTCATCTTCCCACCACCAACAGCCACCCTCATGCTCAAACTCTCCTTCATCCTCCTTGCTGCCGACCTTCACATCCCGACTGCCACCCTTTTCTTCATCGAGCTCCACCTTCCGATCATCTCCACCATCCCCCAAGATCCTCTGACTTACTGCCTCTTCCTTTCTTCATCGTAGCATTTAAGCCCAAGCTCCTTCCTCCTTCTACAGTGCAACAACCCGGAGTTCCTCGCTGCCTTGCGATCTTCTTTCGAACCTGACTACTAGCAACACAACCGCAACAATCATCCTCGCCAGCACCCCTCCTTGTTGTCTTCTCCACCACCGCAGCCTCACCGTCGCTGCTACCTCCTCCATCGGCCCGCAGCAACACCCCCGACCAAACTCCTCAACTCCAATTGCAGCCATCACCACTGCCATTGTTTCCACGGCTGCCATCTTCTACCACCATCGCAGTCTCCGTTTCCTCCACTTCATCTCCCTCCTTGCTGCCTCGACCTCAAAACAGCAATCCCGAACACGATCTCCATCTATTGTCGTCTTCTTCCAACACCCGTGAACTCCTCCCGATGCCCTTTCGTTGCTCTCCCTTGCTGCACAGAAACCCTGATAGTTGTCAAACATGTTTGGTGGGGTGGGCCCCACCCACCAAACATTGTTTGAAAAAAATGTGGGAAGGTTGGTGCCTGTGGAAAAATGTGGCAGTGCCGCAAAGAAAAAAGGGAGAGAGGGGATTGATCTTCTCCTATAAATAGGAGGTTTAGGAAGAAGGAAAAATCAAGCAAAACAAGAAGAAACAAGCAGAAAAAGAAGAAGAAGAGAGTGTCTAACACCAGTTGTAAAAAAGAGATAAGAGTCTTCTTGTTATTATATAATACAAGTTTCCAATTTTCAATTTGTTTGCCATTTAGCCCAACAAAATTTCCACTCTCTTCCAACAAACTGGTATCAGAGCCCTGTTCGATCGACCGGAGTTCACCGAAGAGCTCGTGTACGATATGGCAAACATGATCCAGTCGCAGATTCCTAAGTTGATGAAGACTAACTATGATAATTGGAGCATCCAGATGAGAGTCTTGCTTGCCTCGCAAGATTTGTGGGAGCTGGTTGAAACTGGCTATATTGACCCGGAGTCACACACTGCCGAAGCAGCACTTCCAGCCGTTCAGAAGACCGAGTTAAAGGAAACTCGAAAAAGGGACAAAAAAGCTTTGTTCCTAATCTACCAAGGAGTTGAAGAATCCGCATTCGAGAAGATCTCAGATGCGAGTACCTCAAAACACGCATGGGAGATTTTAAAAAGTTCATATCAAGGAGCTGAAAAAGCAAAGAAGGTACGATTACAAGCCTTACGAGTTGACTTTGAAAATTTGAAAATGAAAGTTGGTGAGACTATTTCAGATTTCTTCAATAGAGTGCAAACAATTACTAATCAAATGAAACGGAATGGAGAAAAATTTGATGATACTAGAATACTTGAAAAAGTTCTAAGATCATTAGTTCCAAAATTTGATTACGTAGTTGCTGCTATTGAAGAATCAAAAGATCTTTCAAAAGTTTTTATTGATGAGTTACAAGGTTCACTTCAAGCCCATGAACAAAGGATAAATCAGATACATGGAGAAAATTTGGAGCAAGCTCTTCAAAGTCAACTAACAATTTCAGATGATCAACAAAGAAGCCGAGATCGAAACTACAGAGGAAGAGGCGGCTACAGAGGCAACTCAAATTTTCAACGAGGTCGTGGCATGCAGTACAATCAGAGAACTCATTACCAAGGTCGTCACGTTGATCGTGAACAATTCACCTTTCAAGCAAGAGGGAGAGGCGCACGAACAAGAGGACGTGGGAGACACAACCAAGGAGACAGATCCCAGTTGCAGTGCTTCAACTGCAGAAGATATGGCCACTTCAGTTATAATTGTCCAGAAAAATCCGAAAGAGTTGCAGAGCAGACGAACTTCATCGCAGAAGATCGAGGAGACAACTCGGTAGTCCTGCTCGCATACAAAGACCATGAGAACAAGAGCCAAAATGTTTGGTACTTGGACTCAGGTGCTAGCAATCATATGTGCGGCGTCAAGGAATTCTTCACCGAGCTAAATGAATCAGTTGGAGGCGAAGTTACTTTTGGTGATAAGTCCAAGATCTCTGTTCAAGGAAAGGGTGATATTATGATCCAGACAAAAGCCGGTGATCAGAGGTACATTTCTGATGTTTATTATGTACCTGCATTACGTAACAATATTCTAAGTTTGGGACAGCTTCTCGAACGAGGCTACGACATCCATCTGAAGGATTTCTCTCTCACCATCAAAAGTAAAGGAGAAACAATTGCAAAAGTTAACATGTCTAGAAATAGACTGTTTACTTTAAATCTTACTACAGATTCTGTAAAATGCCTACAATCTATCATCAAAGATGAGTCGTGGCTTTGGCATCTTCGATTCGGGCATCTAGCATTCAATGGCCTCAATCTTCTCTGGAAGGAGAAAATGGTGAAAGGCTTACCACAAATCAAACATCCCGACCAATTATATGAAGGATGCTTGAAGGGGAAGCAACACCGAAGAAGCTTCGAGGTTGGCAAATCCAGAAGAGCAACACATCTGCTTCAGTTGGTACATACTGACATAGCAGGACCATTTGAAGTAGTGTCACTTGGAGGTAATAGATATTTCCTCACATTTATTGATGATTATAGCAGAAAGACTTGGATTTATTTCTTGAAGGAGAAATCGGAAGCCCTAGAAAAGTTCAAAGAATTCAAGGAGATGGTCCAGAAGCAAAGCGGCCACTACATCAAAGTACTTCGTTCAGATCGTGGAGGAGAATACAACTCGAAAGAATTCCAAGACTTTCTCAAGAAGCAGGGGATTATTCATCAACTTACTACTGCCTACACTCCGCAGCAGAATGGCATAGCAGAGAGGAAGAACCGCACAATCCTCAACATGGCGAGAAGCATGCTGAAGAGCAAGTTCCTACCCAAGACATTTTGGGCTGAAGCAGTAGACTGTGCAGTCTACCTCCTTAACAGATGTCCAACGAAGGCCGTCAAGTTCATGACTCCACTAGAGATGTGGAGTAGTTTCAAGCCAAGCGTCAACCATTTGAAGATATTCGGGTGCATTGCATATGCACATGTTCCGGAGCAGCGAAGAAAGAAGCTCGATGATCGTGGAGAGAAATGTATATTCATTGGATATGACAGAAGAACCAAGGCATACAAGCTGTACAATCCAACTACTAAGAAGCTGATTATTTCCAGAGACGTGGAGTTCGACGAAGGAGAACACTGGAGATGGAGTGATGAAGAAAGAAGCAACAAAAAATTGTTCATTGGAGACAAAGACGATGATCTAGAAGAAGAACCAGAAGGACCACAACAAAGTCCTCCAAATAGTCCAGCTCCAACAACACCGTCACCAACATCTGCATCAAGTTCCAGCTCAAGCGAAGGCAATACTTCTGGGGGGGAACCTAGAAGATTTCGAAGCCTTAGAGATCTTTATGATGATACAGAACCTATTGAGATGATGGAGGATTATACATTGTTCTGCTTATTTGCAGAATGTGATCCAGTCGCCTATGGAGATGCCGTTCAAGATCTCAAATGGAGAAAAGCCATGGATGAAGAAATCCATGCGATACAAAGGAATGACACGTGGGAGTTGACAACACTTCCAAAGGGCCACAAAGCAATTGGTGTAAAATGGGTATACAAAACCAAAACCAACCAAGAAGGCAAAGTGGAGAAGCATAAAGCTAGACTAGTAGCTAAAGGCTACAGTCAACGAGAAGGCATCGATTATGAAGAAGTATTTGCACCAGTAGCAAGGATAGACACCATCCGACTGCTCATTTCACTAGCTGCACAGAACAGATGGAAGATATACCAAATGGATGTCAAGTCTGCATTCCTCAATGGCTATTTGGAAGAAGAAGTTTACATTCAACAACCTCCCAGTTACGAGGTGAAAGATCAAGAAGATAAAGTTTGTAAATTGAAGAAGGCTTTGTACGGTCTCAAACAAGCACCCAGAGCATGAAACAAGAGGATTGATGACTACTTTCAGCAGAATGGATTTCAGAAAAGTCCATATGAGCACTCCCTATACACCAAGAAGAATGGTGGAGAAATCATGATCGTCTATCTCTATGTTGATGATATGATCTTTACCGGCAACAATCCAAAGATGTTCAAAGAATTCAAGAAAGCAATGATCAAGGAGTTCGAGATGACGGACATTGGAGAAATGTCCTACTTCCTAGGCGTGGAAGTGACACAATCTGAGAAAGGAATCTTCATCACACAGAAGAAATGTGCAGACCAGATACTGAAGAGATTCAACATGAGCAACTGCAATCCAGTTAACACTCCAGCAGAAACTGGACTGAAGCTCCGCCGTGACTCACCAGGGATTTCTGTAGATCCCACACTATTTAAGAGCTTAGTTGGAAGCTTGCGCTATTTGACTATTACAAGGCCTGACATCATGTATGTTGTTGGGGGTAGTTAGCAGATATATGGAGGAGCCGAAGCAGGAACACCTCATGGCGGCAAAAAGAATATTGCGATACATCAAGGGTAGTATCAACGAAGGACTACTCTACACAAGCACAAACGCTGTGAAGCTAGTCGGCTATACAGATAGCGACTATGGTGGAGATTTAGATGAAAGGAAGAGTACAAGTGGCTATGTGTTCAATATTGGATCAGCTGCATTTTCGTGGTCATCAAAAAATCAGTCAGTAGTTGCACTCTCATCATGCGAAGCAGAATATATTGCAGCAGCATCAGGAACTTGTCAAGCGATATGACTCAGAAACATCATGAAAGAATTGTCTCATCCACAAGAAGAGCCGACAGAGCTATACATTGACAACAAGTCAGCAATAGCATTGGCAAAAAATCCAGTCGCACACGGGAGAAGTAAGCACATCGAGTTAAAATATCATTTCATTCGAGTGCAGGCCAAAGAGAAAAGGGTAAAGCTAATATACTGCAAGACAGAAGATCAAATTGCAGATATATTTACTAAGCCACTGAAAGCTGAGGTTTTTCATAAACTCAAAGAAGAACTCGGGATGACCAAACATGTTTGAGGGGAGTGATAATTGTCAAACATGTTTGGTGGGGTGGGCCCCACCCACCAAACATTGTTTGAAAAAAATGTGGGAAGGTTGGTGCCTGTGGAAAAATGTGGCAGTGCCGCAAAGAAAAAAGGGAGAGAGGGGATTGATCTTCTCCTATAAATAGGAGGTTTAGGAAGAAGGAAAAATCAAGCAAAACAAGAACAAGAAACAAGCAGAAAAAGAAGAAGAAGAGAGTGTCTATTTGTAAGGTGTAGTAACACCAGTTGTAAAAAAGAGAGAAGAGTCTTCTTGTTATTATATAATACAAGTTTACAATTTTCAATTTGTTTGCCATTTAGCCCAACAAAATTCCCACTCTCTTCCAACAAACCCGAACCCCCTTGTAACCACCACGCGATGACCTGAAGTCTTCCATTGCTGCCTCCATGAACTCCATAGCCATCGAACCCAAGCTTCTTCAACCTGAAGCCTCTCACCCGAGCCTGCATTGAAGCCCGGACTGCCATTCACCTAATCTTCCTCCTTCTCACCCTCGCTGCCCCTCTCCACCTCCTTACACCCGCCACTCTCCTTTACCGAAGCCAACAATTTGAGCCTCCTTCAACCCACCGCAACACCACCCGACGCCGCCACCACCTGAAGCCCCCTTTTGCTACCTCAAATGCCTGATGACTTCCACTCCAGCAACCTCCCAAACTCCAACAACAAACTATCACCTTGCTGCCTTCTCCATCAGCCGCAACATAAATTGCAGCCGACCTCTTTACTGTTGCTGCATTTGTGGTCCTTGTTCTTACTGTCATTGCTCGCTGTCGTGTGCCATCATTGTCACTTCTTCTTTTTCCCATCGAAATCGTCAGGTAAAAGGCAAGTATCTCTTGAACTCCATTATTGTTCATGTTCAAGAAACATTTATTGAACTCCTGCAAGTAGTTCCTTGTATTGATTATAGTATTTCAAGGAATTCTATTATTGATTCATCAGCGAATCGGAATAATAGTTTTTTTTATCGTGCCATTTCATTGATTTAAGTATTGAACCGTTGATTCATCGTTTTATCGAATATCTAGTTATCTGCCTTGTCGTATACCTGAACTTGTACTGAGAATTTGACCTAGTTCCATGCAATATAATTCAGATATTTATATATGAAAATCATATCCCTTCGAGTGTAGAAACCAAAAAAATTTACGGTTTCACAATTCGATTTATAGATCGTGAGATATCACTATTTTAGTACTGCAACATTGAAATTTCCAGAACAGAGCATTTACATGAAACCAGTAAAGAATAAATTTATACGCATAGCTACTATTCTTAGAATGTGTCATGTGAATAGGTGTTACGACCGAAAGAGAGTATACTTTCTAGAATCTCTGACAGAATCAGATTTGATTTTCCGTGGAAGCGGAAAAGTGAGTTTCTGTACTGTAGTATACTACTGTCCAGAATTGCATCGTTATATTTTTTTGCATATAAACATGTTATTTTCTGTATTTAATGAATTGAATTGATATAATTGATAGATAGAACAACTCCATGTCATACATTGCAAAATTCTTGATACCACCATACTCATTGATCGTATTAATTGTATGTCCATAATTGATCGTAAGAAAAGAATATCAAGCCGAGATAATAAGAACGACTTAGTAGTGGACAATATAGCAGACAGTACTCGAAGGAGGGGGCCCGTGTTTCCCATATTGGTTATTGCTATCGGTTATTGTTTAATTGATTGATTGCAAATTACTGATTACATTATCCCAATTGTATCGTGTACCAATTATTATTATTGAATTATTGTTGCCAAGTACATGACCCTGTAGAATTCACCACTTAAGTCTAAACTTTTACTTGATTGTATGCATCCGAACCTGTGGTATGGGATGCAAGATTGCGTGCATTAGAAAGGTTAATAAAAGATTGGTAGACATAAGATTGACATTATTGAATATTAACCATTGATAATCGAATATTATTTATCGACCATTAACTATCGACTATTGAATATTGAAAATTGATTATTGTTTATCGACTATTGACCCGATTATAGACTATTGACCCTGCTATCGACTATTCCTTGCATCAATGATTATCGAGTATTGATTACCGATCACTGTTCATCCAATTGGTTATACTTTACAGCCTTGATTATACTTTACCGATTATTGCAATTGCATCGTACATAATGATATTGTCCCAGTTTATTGTTTCTTGCTATATCATATTTTATTGTTTCACTGCTTATTACTACTTGCTGTCCGAAGCTTGCTCTAACATGCACCCTATTTCTTTTAGTTAATGTTTATACAAGTACAAATGATGAGATATTAAAGAAACTTGGCGAACATACTTTCTAGACGGCCATGATGGAATTGCTAGTACTACTTGTCTATTTTCCTGTCGCTACTTTATCGTAGCGAACTGTTCACTACATTGTATATTCTCAGGCATTTTATAAGTTCTTATATATCAGATATTGGTTATAATATTATATTCTTGTTCATGTGGTTATTATTGTATTGTTGAGCTTAATGGTATTGTACAGATTATGGATGATGTGAATTTCAAAACTTATATCATTCGCTAGGCCTTAGTTGCATGCCTGTACATCTGTATTCTGGGAAGCAGGACGTGACAATTGAGCTCTGAACTTACTTGGTGGCAAGTTTCTAAAGCAACTCTTGAACCATGATTATGGACTCCGAACACATCCTTTAGGTGTTTTAGGAGCAAATCAAGTGATGAGTTGAGTCTTTAAGCTTGCTTGATAGCAAGTTGCTAGAGCAACTCTTGAACCATGAGTGCGGCCTCCAAACGGGTTGATAATGAGTTTTAGGAGCAAATCGAATGACGAGTTGAGCTCCGCACTTGCTTGGTAGCAAGGTCCTAGAGCAACTCTTGAACCATGGGTATGGACTCCGAACTTGTCCTTTAGGTGTTTCAGGAGCAGATCGAGTGGTGAGTTGAGTCTCTGAGCTTGCTTGGGTGCAAGCTACTAGAGCAACTCTTGAATCATGAGTATGGACTCCGAACAAGATAATAACGAGTTTTGGGAGCAGATCGAATGGCGAGTTGAGCTCCGCACTTACTTGGTAGCAAGGTCCTAGAGCAACTCTTGAACCATGGGTAGGGACTCCAAACTCGTCTTCTAGGTGTTTTAGAAGCATATCGAGTGGCAAGTTGAGTCTGAGATTGCTTGGGTGTAAGCTGCTAGAGCAACTCTGAACCACGAGTATTGAATTCGAACGGAGTGATAACGAGTTTTAGAAGCAGATCGAATGGTGAGTTAAGCTACACACTTGCTTCGTGGCAAGTTGCCACAGCAACTCTTAAACCATGGGTTATACTTTATTAGGTGCTTGACTTTCCAATTCATTGGAAATTTTTGCCCCCCAGGTCTTCAAGTCGATAAGCTCCTAGGCGGACCACTTGTGAGACCTTGTAGGGTCCCTCCTAGTTAGGGAAAGCTTTTCCTTCTTGCATGGGTTGGATATCTCGAGCTTTCAAAGGGCGAGGTCACCCTCTTTAAGGTTGACCGGGAGGACATTCTTGTTGTAGAACTTCTCTACCCTTTGCTGGTAAATATGTATTCACAGGACAGACTTGTCTTACACTTCTTCAACGGGATCTAGATTGGCCCAGAAGTCATTTGAGTTATGCTCTACGGTGAAGGAGAGAAGGTGAGGGGAAAGTAATCCTATTCCAGAGGGATGAGTTCTTATGTGCAGAAGTTGAGGTTGAATTGAGATTCCCCCATTCAGATTCTCTTCTTGGTTCTATAGAACCAGAGCACGTTTGAGAGTTCTTCAACCTATGGCCCCTTCAGAGCTTGACCAAGTCTCTTCTTGATGCAGTCCAATATTTTCGATTAGCATTCTGCACTTGGCAATTTGTCTGGGGGTGGGAGATAGAGGAGAAGCATTGTTCAACCCCCAGATAGGTGCATAACTTGTGGATTTCCTTGCCCGCAAATTATTTTCCATTGTCGATGACTAGTGCTCGAGGAATTCCGAACTGGCAGACTGTGTTCTTCTAGAAGAATTGCTGAACCTTGTGCTCTGTAATAAAAGCTAGCGATTTCGCCTCGACCCACTTTGTCAAATAGTCGATGGCTACCACTAGAAAGTTCTGAAGTCCAGTAGCGGGAGGAAATGGTCCGAGCAAATCCATCCCTCACATGGCGAAAGGGATGAGGCTTGACGTATAGCTGAGGTTGGCTTGGGGCCCCCGCTTGATGGAGGAGTACTTCTAGCAAGGGATGCATTAGTGGACATATGCTTGGGCATCCTTGAGGAGTGGGCCAATAGTATCCATGATTAAGAATTTTCGTGCAAGCGATCTTACACCTAGGTGGCTGTTACCTATTCCTTTATGTACTTCTCTGAGAGCGTAATTTGCCTCTTCGGGGAAGAGACATCGTAAGTAAGGCCGGCCGCCAACTTGGGTGTAGGAATGCTTGTAAAGGACTTCTTCTATGAGTGTATATCTTTTAGCCCTCACCCAGATCTTTTTTACTTCTTTGGGGTTCGATGGGAAGACTCCCTTATCGAGAAAGTCGATCAAGGGTTTCATCTAGCAATCTCCGGGTGCTTAGGTGGTGATGGACATGAGTTCCAGTGTCTCCTCTTCGTTGCTTGGTTTGAGTAAGACCTCAATGAGCACAATATGGTCGAGTCCATCAAACGATGAAGAGGCTAACATGGAGAGGGCATCTACTTGCCCGTTTTCCTCGCATAGGATGCGAGTGACTTTGGCTTATTTGAATGTGGACAAGAGTTTCTTCACATACACCAAGTATTTGATCATGCAGTCATCTCTGGCTTCATAATCACATCAGATTTGATTCACTACCAGTAGGGAGTCACTGAACACCCTGACTCTTTGTGCCCATGCCTTTCATGCTAAGAGGAGTCCGACAATGAGGGATTCATACTCGACTTTGTTGTTGGAGACTGGAAAGCTGAGGCGTAGTGAATACTGGAGAGTGAATTCATCGGGACTGAGCAAGATGACTCTGGCTCCTCTCCCTTCGAAATAGGAGGACCCATCAACATAGACGTTCCAGAGTGAGGGGGTTTCTCCTTCCTCGGGGAGATCGGGTATAGTATTCTCAAGGATGAATTAATTTAAGGCTTGGGCCTTGATCACCGTTCTCGGTCGATAGGTGATATCATGTTGGCTCAACTCAATATACCTCTTCATAAGTCTCTTGAAGCTTTCCAGCTTGTGGAGTACTGTAACCCCCATTCCCGTAAATACGTATTTCCTGAATAATTTCGGTATTTTGATTATTTATAAATGTATTCTGTGCTAAATTGGTTTCAGATCTTTTACAAAGTGTTTTATAATCAACAATTATAATTACTTTGAATAACGATGTATTTTCTATTTATAATTGATCGACTATATATATTTCGGTTCAGATAATTTTAATATAGAGATGATAAGCCAAATTCTTATCTTGCTAACATTATTATTATTATTATTATTATTATTATTATTATTATTATTATTATTATTATTATTATTAGTATGATTATGATGATTATTATTATTTTTATTATTATTTTTATTACTAATATGTGTTATTATTATTACTATTATTATTATTATTATTATTATTATTATTGTTAAAGCCCATTAGTTTTGATATATATTATGTTATTTAATTATTTAAATTGAAGCTGATCATCTAAAGCCCGATTTTATATTCATTTGATTTTCATTATTTATTAATGTATATAACCAGAGCCCAACCCAAGCCCATCTCCTTATTGGATCCCAAACTCAAACCCAATAACCCAAATTCTCCTCTTATCCGTTTTGACCTGATCAACACACCTTCCCGTATCCCCTCGAATTACTCCTCACGATTCCCCATATCTCCACAATCCCCCACTTTCTCTCTCCCCGTATCTTTCTCTCTCTCTCTCCTCTTAACTACACACAGCCAAACCCTTCAACCCCCATTACTGTTCACACCCCAACCCTTCACCATTCACTGTGCAACCCCCGGAGCTCTTCACCTTCCCTAAACTCTCACATCCCGCACCAACCTCCCCTGTTCCTCGTCGACTTCTTCTTTCTCGAGCGTCGTCGACCCCGTCCCTGTCCCTCTTCGACTCCCACGCCGCTCGACCCATCTCTGCCAGTCGACCACGCCCCCGCTGTTGCTGCTCGCCACCATCGCGAGCCCCTGCCTCGTCACCCCGTCTCCATAACCCCTAGCTCATCACCTTCCTCGTCCATCGCCAACCCATCCTGCTCATCGAAGTCGAGCCGCCTCTTCGCCAGCACAGTCGACCCCCCCAATCCCATCTCTTCGTCGCCAACATCACCCCGCCATTGCCGCAGTTAAGCCTCGCCATTCCTGCACCCAAAGAAAATCCACCACCGCTGCTCCCCCTCAACGTCCCTGTGCGCCGTTGACTGAATGACCATCACCTTCCGTCCTCCTTTCTCCACCGTCGACTGCCCAGTGCTTCGACACTGCTTCGACAACCCCGCTTGTCTCCTATCCCCTTGCAACAGCTACAACACTGCTGCCTCTAGACTCCAGCCTCGACATCACCCCTGTCAAACCACCCAGTCGCCAACCTCACCACTGTGCACACCCCAGTGCCGCTCTCCTCCAAGCTGCAATCACAGTCGAGCCCCTTGCCGACTTCCCCGCAGCCGCTCAACCAGCCCCTGCATCTAGTCGTCGCTGCACCTGTCCTCTGTTTTTTGGTTGGCAAGAAGACCATCATCAAGCACAGCCATCCGAGCTCCCTTTGATCTCAGCCATCAGATCATCATCTCCTTGATCAATCACAACCGTTGATCGCATCTTGATCTTGATCCTTTAATCTCGGTCGTTGATCATCATCACCACCACCACCATCATCATCAAGATCTTGATCTCGACCGTCGGATCTCTTTTTGTAATCGCGATCGTGATCATCATCTTGATCTTCGATCTCAGCCACCGATCATCCGATCTTGATCCCCATCAAGATCTGTGCCCGATCGTGATCATCGTAATCGTTTGCTCATCGCCATGTTGCCGGGATTCTGATCCTGTTATTCTTCGCACATTCGAATCTAATCGTCAATCAAAGGCAAGTACACTTGAACTCGTTTGATTTTTTTAGTTCAAGATTATTGATCTCCGCAAGTAGTTCTCTTTCGTTTATCGTAATATTACGTTGTGTACCTTCTATTTGGGATATCGAGGGTTTACACGAGCTAACCCGAAGTATCCTTGACTTCATGACAACATTCATGATTCAAATCCAAGCTTGCATGCACACACAACATGAATAAATTGACTAGAAACTTGTATATAGAAATATATAGCGATTGAATACATGTTGATTGATTGAGATCTCGTGAATTGAATCATGACATGATAACTTGGCTTTGTACACTTTAAAAATTCATCATAATTTTTGTACATTAATGTTAATGCATTCCATGATTCAAGAACATGTAGATTATTCATTTGACCTTTTATTATTTCTTGGTGCCTGCCCTGTTTTGCACTGAGGTTTCGACCTTTTACAATAAGAATTAACCAAAATTATATAAAAAAGAAATGTAGCTTAATGAATCTAGTTTCCAGAACATCTTACGAATCTAGATTTCGATCTGTGAGCTGTTAGTTATCACAGTTTTAGTCACTGCTGGTCTGTATTTCTAGAATTGCAGTTTAGTGAAACACCGACACAACTGCCAGTTGAAACACCATGATAATAGTAGTTTAATGACATGAAACTCTCCAGAAACTTAGTAGACATGGTTAGGATCCATTCCTAATTTTTTAGATTTTTATATTGATTTTACACCTTGTTTTCACCCATAGAATTTTGACTATAAGCTGCAGCTAGAACCCTTAAGCTGTAAAGATTAGAGTAATCGACCTGGTTATGGTCAGAATCAATTGAAACTTACTGAATATGAAATGTAGCCCCATATGTCTAGTTTACATACCTTTTGACGGAATCGAATTTCGAATTATAGTTTGTGAGTTATTGCTGTTTTAGTACTGCTGTGTCTGCTCTTTTCAGATTCACAATTGCATGTGTATTATCATGCATCGCGTCATTTTGTTGCATCCTTATCATCTCCTTGACACTCTTATACACATTGCATGATCAAGAATGATTTAATAAAATATTAACAAGTCGAGGTAATAAGGGTTGGCTTAGTAGTGGATAATCTCAGAAAATGTACTCGGTAAGGCCTTATCGTTATATTGTATTGTCATGGAAGGAGGAGTATCGATTGTGAATTATTGATTGTCAATTGTTGACTGTAAATTATTGTTATTGATGCCGAGTACACGCTCTTTAGATCCCGCCACTATGTCTAAAACGTACACTGTTTTGCATGCACCGAACCTGTGGTATGGGACACAGTAGTACGTACACTAGATAGGGTAATAAAATGCTAATAAACTTAAGTTGACACTTGTACACTTGACCATTGTTTATTGACATTGTTATTGTTTTTGGACTTTGTTCTTGCTTTATATTACTTGATGTACCATGTTCCTTTACTCTTTGCTTTTCACCACTTGCTGTCCGTACTTGCTTTAATGGACATTTTTTTCCACTCTAGTTGATCCAACCACAGGTGCATAAGGAGAATTGCCAGAAGGCATTGGTGAGCAGTTCTTCTAGGATTGGAGCAGGAGCTGCTTTGAAATAAATTGTTTCTTCCATGTTTTTTTAATATCGCATTGTTACTTTTGTTGAACTTTGTATCCCAGGCTTTGTTGACCCGTAATTGTTGCTTATTCCCAGTGTTGGTTATTATGTTGGACTACTCCATGTTTTATCTCAGTATTTGTTTATGTGGTTATGTTTTTCTACATGGTTGTAATTATTTCCTTTCATGTTGTTGAGTTAAGACTGGTACAACTTATGGATGATGTTAAAATCATTCGCTGTCGTATTCCCGTATTTTGGGAAGCAAGGCGTGACAAGTACTTGCTTAAGCGGATGATCAGTGAGAACCCAGATGGAGTGCGCTTGGAAGTACGGGTGGAGCTTTCGGGCGGCTATGACTAGTGCATACGCCATATTCTCTATTTTAGACTATTGAAGCTCGACATCGTGAAGTACTTTGCTTACATAATAGATTGGCGTCTACACTCTATCTTCTTCCCTTACCAGAATGGCACTAAGGGTCTGATTTGAAGTAGCCAAGTAGAGGCAGAAGACCTCTCCTGGCTTAGGCTTGCTAAGGAGTGGAGGATTGACGAGGTGTGCCTTGAGATGTTCAAATGCAACTTTATGTTCTTCTCCCTACTCAAAATTCTTTGCTCATCGGAGAGTTTTGAAGAACGGGAGACACTTCTCTCCAGACTTGGAGAGGAAGCGCCCAATAGCAGCGAGCTGTCCTGTGAGCTTTTGGACTTCTTTGATTGTAGTCGGGGGAGACATGTCAAGTATGGCACAAATATTTTCAGGGTTGACTTCGATTCCTCCCTGGCACACCAGGATTCCTAAAATCTTCCTCAAGGAGACCCCGAAGGCACATTTTGAGGGATTCAGTCTCATGTTATGACTCTGCAGTACATCAAAGACTTCTTGGAGATCAGATACATGGTCATCTTTCTTGAGACTTTTGACCAGCATGTCATCCACATAGATTTCCATGTTTCGGCCTATTCGCTCCTTGAAGACTTGGTTCACCAAACGTTGTTATGTTTCTATGGTGTTCTTCAACCCAGAGGGCATGTAACAATAGAGTCCTTGGTCGGTGATAAAGGACTTCTTCGGGATGATTGGTGGAAATTTTTGGATTTGGTTGTATCTCGAGAAGGCGTCCATGATGCTTAAGATTTCATGACTAGAGGTTAGGGGTGGCAACTGGGCCGGGCAGGCCGGGCTTGCCACTGTAGCGGGTGGGCCTGATTCTCGCCCACCCCCTTACCCTGGCCGGTCAGGTTTGAGCTCATTGTGACGAAACCCCAACCCGGACCAGCCCCTGACCTGCTAGACCTAGTTTTGGGCCGGGCTAGGACAAATGGGCCTATGTATTTTTTTCTTCTATTTATTTATTTTTTTGGGTGTATTTTGATTGTGTAAATGTTTAATTGTGGATTTATTTTTAATGTAACACCCCGCAAAAATAAAATAACATTTTCATTATTTTTATTTTTGATTGCGGTTGTACGTGCAACGTACGTGCATGACAATATGATAATTGTGCTTGTATAATTTATCTATTAATATTTTATCATTTACTTTTATTATTTTGAATGAAGAGTATTTTTGTTTTTGGGCTCTTATTAATTTTAAATGCATTTAATAAAAGAGTATTATTGTTTGGGCTCATGAAGCCTGATCCAACCAAGCCCAAACCCAAGAGTATGGACTTGGATTTTTGGCCGGACAATTGGCTAGGGGTTAAGACGATTTGAGTGAATTTTATTTGTTAGGAAATAAACAATTTGGTTATGGTAAAAATTAATTAAAACTTGATTTGTGGGGATTTAATTGAATAAATCCCAAACCCTAACCCTAAGATACCCGACCATATATATACATGAGAGAGAGGAGTTTTCTTTTTCTTTTGTTGATTTTTAGAGGCTCTGGATATTTTGGGGGTGGATAATTGCTTTTGAGATTTTTGTTCAAGATTCGACTATAAGATGAGTGTTTCTTATCAAACTCAAATTTGTTTTTTGTTTTATGAATCTAGTATGACAAGTTCTAGTTGTAAATAATATCCATGTAGGCTTGTGTTGATGTATTGTAGGATCTTTATATAGATATTGAGAACTATTGTGCTATGTTGTTCATGAAATATACCCATGTTATTTAAAGACTCTTATCATGCAAGAAAACATACTTTTGATCCTAAATATCGTGCTTTATGTTTGTGGACTTGATTATTAATGTTGATTGTTAACTTGATGATATAGCAATTATAGAACTCATCAATATGTTAATTTTCCATGAATTAAATCACAATTTTTAATAGAGTTTAGTTTTTGTTTCTATTAGAAGTTTAATTTAAAATATCATGATTGTATTGAGGGTTTTGAAACCCTAGTTTGTTAATGGGTCTTCTGTCGGTTTGTTGGGTCTGGACAGGAGCGGAGCATAGTGGGGACCCGGAGGGGCCCAGGCCCCCTCGGAAAATTTTCAAAACCCCCCCTAGCATATACAAATTTACGGTTTGGCCCTCATGAAAAAATTATAAATACTCCCAATATACATAATGATTGTTGACTAACTTATTTTTCCCCAAAGCTCCTGCAGCTATATTTCCCCTTTCCCAAAGTCACTCTTCGCCTCTGCCTCTTCCCCTTCCCAAAATCGTACAAAGAAGGGATGAATTAGAAGAGAGAGAAATGGTTCTTTGATACAATCACACAAAGAAGGGTTTTTCTCCCCAATTAAAGCCTCCTTATTACTGTAAGCTTCCTTCCCAAATATTATTATTATTATTATTATTATTATTATTATCATTATTATTATTATTATTATTGGATGAATCAATTGATTGGTTATTTTTTGATTTGTTATTTTTTGGTTTTTGCTCTTTTTTGTAGAGCTATATATTTAATGTTTGGGTGTTTATTGAATTTTATTTATATACTTACATATCCTTGTTAGATCTAGCTGATTTTGATTGAAAGATTGGATTTTGATGCAATCGGATTGAAGATTGGTTGGTTTTGATAGATGGGTCTCTAATTTTTAGTCTTGATAGATCTATCTACAAAATTTTTTTTCAATTTTAAAAACTAATTAATTAACATATCTGTAGCTATTGGGCACTGAGATTTGCATTATACTACTTTTTTAGAACAACACCCTTTTGCAAATTTCAAATGTCGAACAGGCCCTCAACTCAGACTGATTTCTTTCCAAACTCTCAAAGGTATTTTGGTAAAAAATGTAGGCAGAAACATTTTTCTGAGAAGTGTTTGAATGGAACTGCTACTTCACTGGAGTTTTATATTTGATGATCCCTAGAATAACAATTAAAAGATTAAAAGGGTGTGATAAAAGTAGGGACACATTCACTCTTTTTTGAGGAATATGTGAAGGACTTCAAATTCATTGAAACAAACAAAGATCCAAATGATTAAATGTAAACAAGTTAGCTATAGAAGAAGTAATGATCATCCAATATAAAACTCAGTGCTAATCATTGGCATAAAACTTCATTAAATAGTTATAGGATGAGTTGAACTCAACTACTGGAATGAGTTATTATATATTAATAACTCTTATTAATATATAATGAGTTTGATATTTCTTTAAATTTGTTAATGTACAAAATCTGTTCATTCTATAAAATATCAGTGGGAAAAAAGCCGCCACTGATTCTTTTTTTAAAAGAGAAAATGCTCAAACTATAGGAGCCGATACAGAAACATCAACTCTTTTAGTTAAAGAACCTCCTCTTAAATCTCCACGAATTGATTCTACTAGACATGAAATTGAATGCAAAGGAGATTTAATAGAATTTTCTTTTATGAAAGAACGCAGATCACAATTATTCTAGGCTACATATATTATTGTGGCAAATATACTTTTTGGGATTTTGTAAGAAATCAAGATAATTTGACTTTTGCTGTTTATTTTTGTTTAAAAGTATGATATGTGAACTATGTTGGGAAGACTAGATCTCAATGCCAAAAAATTATATTTACTATATAATTTGTTTTTTTTTTCTTCCTAAATTTGTTTATTACTTGCCCCCCCGGCAAAATTCTCTTGGCTCCGCCCCTGGGTCTGGACCTCGCTGAGTTTGGATCTAGTGAGTCGGGTCTGATAGCTTGAGGTGTGTTGCAGGTCGGTCTGGAGCCTTTGGGCTCGGATCGGGTCTGGCAGTGAAGGGGAGTCGCGGGTCTGGCTACTGATGGAATCAGGTCAGGATCCAAGATGGATCGGGTCTGGGGTGTTTGAGTGCAGGTCTGCACATGTGGAGAGCTCGAGTATGGGATGTAATTGGACCGTAGGGGTAGTATTTGAGTCAAGTTGAGTTTGGGTTTGTTTATGATTATGATTTGATTTCGGGTCTATTTTAGTTAAACTAGGATTTGGATTTGATTAAGTCCAGATTAGGACTTGATTAAGTCAGTTGTTGGTTGTGATTAAAATGTTGGTTTGATTTAGTTAAGGAGTAGTTTTAATTAATTTCAGATTTAAAATTAAATAATTTCATATTTAGAGATTGATTAATTACAAATTTAGATTTGAATAGTTTCATATTTAGAAGGTGTATAATTTCAGGTTTGGAATGTGAATAATTTCAGATTTTAGAGATTTATTAATTTCAGATTTAAAGGCTTTTTAATTACAGATTGAGGGTTGACTAATTTCAGATTTTTAAACTTTATTAATGTCAGATCTCTGTTTAATTAGACTTCAGGTTTGAGTTGAATATGTAGTAGAGAACTATAATCGAGTTAAGAATGGTTAATTTAATTGAATCAAAACTAGTTCAAGACTAGCTCGCTTAATTTTAATAATTGATAGAGTTTATTATTGTTTAGTGTGGAGAATTGTAAGAGGATAGTAATGATTCTAGGATGAGACTCGTGAGAGGCAAATGAATCCGTTCGAGTTATAAGGGTGGTCGTAGATAACCCTAGAGTGGTTGGGGGTACGATGTCCTAGTTGTTAGAGTTCTAGAGGCTTAGTAGGACCTAGGGTGCCAGCAAGATTGTGGTTTTGGGAATGAGCCAGGTTGGGCTAGTATTCCAGTATTTTGTAGAGTTAATTCCGGTAGGGGTACGCTAGCTCTAGTTGAGGTTTTGTTTATTTCTGATCTAAGACAGACACTATAAGGGAGTTGTGATGAAGCATGAACAAACATGAGTAAGAGGGCTCTGTATAGTCGGGCAGTGGATTCTGGGACAATAATTGTCATGCAGAGCGAGATGAGTCTCCAGGATTCCGGGACTATGAATTGTCGGCCAGTGGATTCCAGGATTATGAATAGTCTGGCGGAGTGAGACGAATCTCCAGATATCTGGGATCAGAGCGATGCTTATGGGATGTTCATGCAATGAGGGCTAAGTATAGTCGGGCGGTGGATTCCTAGACGAGAGCCAATACTCGTGGGATGTCTGAAAATTGATATTTGTCACTGTGTAGGATTTGCTTGGCATGGGATTAAACCCTATAATGCGGAGAACGCTAAGGGCTTGCCCTCAGACCTATATTGTATGGTTGGCATAAAATCCGAACAAGTGCGCATTAGAAATTGCAACGTGTGAATGTGGTTTGTGAATTAGTCTTTAGGATCATGGAATACATCGACATACTTAGGATAGTCACTCTTTTCAAATTATTTTTGCATTCAAGTTTGGGGTTGTTGAGTTTGGAGGATTGTTCAGGTGTATTCAACTGACGTGCCCGCAATTTAAAGACTCTTGTTAACAAGTGGCGTGGACGCGAGTTTGTGATGGATGTTGATGGAGGACTGAGAATTTAATGATGTAATATGTTGTAATTATTGTGTAAAAATTCTGTTGTGTACGTAAAGAATGATTATCTAATTCCCTATGTTTTTGTGGTGTGTTGTACGGAATTGAAGTAAAAGATTCTGGATGAGTCACGAATTGACTATGTATGGAATTCGGGGCGCTACATTTTAAGTTGTTTAATTGTGTTTAGTTTATTTGAACTTGTATTATTTTAAAATATGTTTTTATATTAATTGTGTTTAATTGTGTTCTATTTATTTTAAGTTGTGTTTTTTGTAATGTGGTTTTTATTGTAATTATGTTTAATTGTGTTTTAATTTGTTAAAGTTGCATACTAAGTAGTAAGTATACTTATTTGAAGTAGTGTCTTGTGTGTGTATTTTTATTTTTAATTTATGGTTTAATTGTGTTTTTTGTTTAAGTTGTTTTGTATTTTTTCCTCTCATTCTCTTCACATACAGAATAGATAAAAAATATTTTAAAAAAATATAATAATGTTAATAGATTATGAATTTTCGAAGTACAAGTATCATGTAAAAAAAACATGTATTATTATTCTCAAATATTTGATGTACAAGAGTCATATAAATAAAAAAGAATGTAATACATAGAAAGTATAAAATTACATGGTATGAGGGAAACTTAGAGTTTGAGATAGCCTAGATTTAGATTGAACCGAGGGCATTGGACTAATGTAGTGCACCTCGGCTTTGATAGTTCATTTTCATTGTTCCTCTTCTAGATTGTTGCTACCGCTGAGGCCTTCTAATATTCCTTGCGTCCTTTGATCTGCTTTCATCCAATTTGTACAACACACTAGCATCTCCAATGACTCAGTGTCAAGCTATTCCTTTTCTCGCTCAAAATCCTGCCACCAAGAGAAAAAGTTGTAGCGCCCCGAATTCCAAACACAGGTAATTCGTAGGAAATACATGATCTTTTACTTCAACTTCGTACAAATTTACAAGGAATTTAAATTTTTTTATTTACAACAATGTTCTTTACAACAGTACAACAAAATTAAATGAATACAATAATATCTACAATAATGAAAATCTTTCAATCTTGTGACAACTCATCATAGTGACTTCAAGTCCATGCCAAGCCCAATCCTGCAACTAGGAAACTATGGCACGTCAGTTGCATACAACTGACGCAATGCTATAATACAGCGATTCTTCTACTTTAACAAATACAAACTTGAATGCGAAACAAAAATGTGGGAAGTGACTATCCTAAACATGTTAGTATATGATATGAACTTAATGCCTAATGCAGACATTACACTACGATGACACTAATGCACACTTGTTTGGATTCTAAGCATCCCATACTACATAGGTCCGACGGCAAGCCCTTATCGTACTCCTCATTACAGGGTTCAATCCCTCGGTATGAAATCCTACGACGGTGATGAAAACAAGATTTAGACATTTCACAAGTATAGGTTCCAGTCCCGAAGTACATCTTCCCGACCATACAGAACCCTCATCGTGCAAACATCACGTAAGCGTCGCTCTAACTCAGAACGCTGGAGACTCGTCTCCCTTCCGCCTGACTATACATAATCTCGGAGTACATCCGCCTGATTATTCAGTCCCGAAGGTAACTGAGACTCATCTCGAATAAAACTCGCATCCCGAAATACATCTGCCCGACTGTAACAATAGTCCCGAAATACATCCGCCCGACCATGTTGAGCCCATTCTCGGAATACAACTACACGACTATATAGAGCCGTCCCACTTATGTTTGCTCATGCTTCATCACATCTCCTTTCTAGTGTATGTCCTTAAGTTCAAACATAACAATAATATCACCTAGAGCTAGCTTACCCACCGAACTTAAATCAAACACTGAGAATGTTAGCCCACACTGGCTACTTCTCAAAGAGAAAGTTAACTCATATTGGTTGCTTCTCATATTTTCATAATCACAAATTTGTCGGTACCCTAGGTCTGACTTAGCCTCTAGAATCCAACCGTCTCAACATAGAGATCAACTAGGTTAACCACTTATAAAAATTTCCATTCATTAAATATCTTTTAATTTCTTTTATCCATTCTCTTTATATTTATTATCAATCATGAAATAACCAACTTCTTATAGCAACATTCAATAACACTTGATGAGTTAAAACCCTTATAAACACCACATGTTTAATATTCAAAATTCATCCTTTAATTACCTCTTAATTTCTCATAAGGTACATCTTACTAACATTCCAATTTTGAGTCCAATTTTATACGTTGTAATTTTTTAGGACAACTAGATAAAAGACATCAACCCAAATGGTATTGTAAAAATCATATAAATTCCAACACTACTCCAAAAATAGATTTATTAGTTTCATAGGAATTATAAATGAGTCTACTAAAACTTTGTAGTCAAGTTCATCTAAAATCATCCTCAATTACTTCGTCTAAATTCATTTGCAAAACAGTAGGTTCAAAATCTGAAAACCTCAGCTCATGCTACTTGTAAAAATCATAGATAATTATATACTTCATGAAACTTTGTTTTCTTTAGATCAAATTAAAGGTATACAAGTCTACTATAACTTTCTAGTTATAAATTTCTCCAAAATATTATGTCTATAACCCTGAATTATTCGAAATCTACAGTAGGGTCGAAATGCTATACATACTACCACTTTTCAAACTTATAAAATTCATTATAAATTCAATTCTTAATGAAAAATTGATTTCTTAGATTTACAGAAAGGTTTACTAGTCTAATTCAAGTTCTTAGTTTTGACTTTTCTCAAAATACTTCATCTAAGATGTTGAAATGATCAAAATCCGAAATGTGTACAAATTTCCAACAACTAGCCAACTGCCAATCAAACATAAGTTTGGATTTTATTAAAATAGTAAACGAAATCCAAATATTATGAGATTTTAAGAAGATGTCTTGATATATATGAGATGCTCTTATAAGAAAATTAGCTCTCGATTGCATCTAGTTTAATAGTTATAATTTTTTGAAGTGCAACTAAAACTTAAAACAACAACTTAAAAAATGTCCCCAAATCAATCAGATCATGATTTCACACATTCAATCAAAAATAAATAATCTAAACATGAATAATCAATCATATAAGTTACCATGCATCTAATAATTCACACATATCAAGCATTCTACTAATAAAAATTATATTAGAAAGTTGAAGAAACACCCACCTTAATTGTAGAATTCCTAATAGTAGATACCTTAAAAAATTACTCCAAAGCTTCCCCAATAGATGCTGGCTTCTTCCTAGCACAACCCGCAAGCTCTTCTCCCTCTTTCTTTCTTTTATTTTTGTTTTGAGTTGTATTGTTCATGAAAGAAGTATGGTCTATTTATAGGAAAATAGTGTGGTCAAAATATCTCTCCACTTCCCAAACTAACACCCCACTTCCCACTAACTCGCACCACTCTCCCTCATTCTCAACCATGGTGAGAAACACGTGCACGTGTAGTCAGTGTGTGTGCACACTCTTCATAAAAATTTTATTATTAATTTTTATTAGGTTAGATGTGTGTTACAATATGGCAAGTGTACCAATCTAACTATATTTTAAATGTACACTTTAGTGCACACAAAATAGTCATGGGCTTTAAATTAATTTTATGGGCTAGAAAATGGATTTAGGCCTAATGGATTTAAACTAAAAATAAACCACACAACTGTGACTAGAAAAATGAGAAGAAAAATATTCATGACCCAAGAAAATTTTAGGAACCAACATGTGCACTGCAAACACGTGCGTTGCACGTATCAATACAAAATAAATTTGAAAGAACGAAAAACAATCAAAATATTAAATATGTAGAACATGTATATTAATAATGTTACGAATATTTCATGTAACGGTAAAACATACGTAATTGACACGTGTATTGAAAACACGTGCAATACACGTAAAAACACAAAGATTAAAATTAATATTTGACTTGGCTCAAAATAGGATAAAAATAAATTTTGAGAGAACGGAAAACATATAAATAATCAGAATAAAAAATACTTATGACATTTATATAAAAATACGTTACGAATATTACTCGTAACAGTTCAAAATACATGTGCGTAACACCCGTGGGCAAAATTGTCATAACTCAATTTTGCGGGGTGTCACAAAAGTACTTTTCGATGCGAGTGTGGACACCGGGGGGGGGGGGGGGGGTTACTAGGTCTCTAGCCATGCGGGAAAAAATAGAAATGAAGTTTTATTGGTTTTTCACCAAGTTAACACATCAATCTTGTTCTGAAATAGCAGTGTGTCTTGTGCATTATACCAAGCTAATTCATTAAGTGTATTAGTCTTAGCATTTTGAAGTTGAATCCTACGCCACAAATCATATTATGTGTCTTCATACATATACAATTCCCTTACCTTTGACAGATGACGATGTTGTATTTGTTGTAGTATGTCTGTCAATAGCAGATGCAAAAGTATGATCATAAGTATTATACAAAATCAGTACTATTGACTCAAATTTAACCTTAAATTCATCAACATCAAAATCATCACTATTTTCAAGTGTAACCATATCATAAAACACCGAAATCATATTCTTCACACCCTCTAACTTGATACGAGGATCAAATACACTACAAACACAATACAACATAGGAAGATGTTGAAAATATTTCATAAATTTAATAAAAGCGGGTTGAACAATATCGAAAATATAAGGGTCATGCATACTAAGTTGAAAAGTGTTCATCATATTAACTATTGTAAGAAAAATACAAATAGGAGTGGCTTCATAAGAGGCCATTTTTTTTTTGTTTTTTCAAATGGTTCTAAAATTCCAACAAATGTTCAGCATACGACCAATGATACTCAGTCATGGCAAAGTCTTCCATGTTTTTTGCAGTACATAAACTATGTATAACATCTTTATATTGACTAAGAACTTGAAGTTAGTAAAAAGTAGAATTCCAACAGCGTTGAACATCTGTAGGGAAATTTTTGAATCTTATTTCCTTAATCTTACACTATTGTTTGAATTCTTGTTTATGAGGATCACTTAAATCTATATAATGCACACATTTTATAGTAGCAGATATATATGGTTATGCTATAATCAATACATCCTGCACACACAAGTTAAGTATATGACATGCACATTTAATATAAAAAATTGCAGGCTCGGGACGACAAAATAATTCAAGTAACGTAGGAATCACCTTTTTATTATTGGCGACATTATCAAGGCTAATACAAAGAATTTTATCAGAAATACCAAAATTGATGCATGCTTGAATAGTTTGTGCTGCAATCTTCGCACCACTATGAGGATGCTCTAAATATCCGTATGCTATGATCCACTTTTGAATGATCCAATCAGTATCAATCCAATGACAAGTTACACCCATCATTGGAACATCATTAACACCTTTCCAACAGTTGCTAGTTAATGAAATCTTATATGTTAAAGAATATAAAGTAGCAAGTAAAACATCCTTAAGCTGTGCATAAAGTTTTTGGCAATCAGATTTTAAAGGGATTTCTAGCATTTTTCTGTAATGGGGGTTTAGAGCAGTCTAGTTAAATTTCTACAAGTTCCTAATCTCGGAATAAGAAAATGGTTACTCATCCTTAATCACTAATTTGGCCATTTCCGTACGAACAAGTTCATGATCATAGCTATGACTATCTACATCGCCGGTCCTAGGGTTGATTTTTTGTTGTGTAGTATTATCCTTAGCTAGGTCCGAGTGTACCCTATTTAAATAGCGCTTTAGTGTACCTGTCCTGGTGTACATTGGAAGTTTGGCCTCTATGTTTTTGGGATGGAGTTGGAATGTTGGGGTTTTGTGTTTCAGTCTCTTCAACAAGAATTTCATCATCGTGGTATGGGACGGGTACACTCTCAAGTTCAGGAATAATGAAAAATCTCTAATACTATCACTATCAAATTGTGGTACATTGCCGGTGCGAAAAGTGTTTGTGGATTCTTATCCACTTTGGCTATGGCCACTTTGTGAAGAACGGTGTGATGCCATTAAAATATGGAATTGATAAATTTAAAATGAGAAAAGTAGAAGGGGAAGAAATCAAAAGCAAGAAATAGACACCAAACAAAAAATTAATAACTAAATAAAATATCGTAACCGGAATAAAAGAATTGCTAGAGTAATTTGAGAAGAGAATTGCTGAGTTGAATGCTTCTTGAATCCTTCTTGAATCCTTGTTGAGAAGAGAATTATTTGCAATTGTAATTGAAATAATAATTTGAGAATTTGTATTTAAATTGAGAGAGTAGAGTAGAAAGAATAAGAATTATTTAGTGTGAAGAATTTGTATGGAATAGGGTGGGTATTGATAGATTTTTAAAAATATTGAAATTCATAAAATACCCTATAAGGGTTGGGGGCATTTTCACAGAGGAAAAAAAACCAAAACGAAAAACAAAACAATAACAAAAACCAAGGCTGCAACTTTCTGCCCTTGCCCAAGGTCGGCTCGGCGGGCCGACCGTTGGCCCCGCCGGGCTAGCTTGGATCTTCATCGATTAAGTGCAGGACCGGTTGGCCCGGGAGGGCCCATGACTTATTCAAAGCAGGATGGGGTGGAGATTTGGTTGAACCGGACCGAACCGGTTCATCTATCTGGCTCAGCCTGGGATCGGCCCACAAGTAGGAGGGCCGGGCCGGTTCATGGCTCGATAGGGCTGGTTCAGCAGGTTTGCCAGGCTGAACCAACCACGTTGTCATCCTTACCAGAGGTGGAGTTGATCAAGTCGTGCATGCTAAGTACAGGTAAGGGGTCTTTCGGACACGCCTTGATAAGGTCGGTGAAGTCTATGCAGATTCTCTATTTGTCATTAGCTTTCTTCACCATTACCACATCCGCTAGCCACTCGGGGTAGTTAACTTCTTGAATGAAGTGAGCGGCCTGGAGCTTCTCGACTTCTTCCTTGACTACTTGCTGCCTATCGGGAGGTAAACTAACGACGCTTCTGTTGGACGGGCTTGATTTCTGGATTCGCACTCAAATGGTGCATGATTAGATCCTCAGAGATGTTAGGCATGTCAGAGTCGGTTCAAGTGAAAAGGTCTCGGTGACCCCTATTGCAAGCTACGATTTGCCTTGATTTAATGGGGGAGATCCTTGCTTACTCGAAAACACTTAGCTTGATCATATTCGGAGAAGGGGATTTCTTCTTGTTTTTTTACATGTTCAGAGCTAGCTAGTCCCCTATATTGCTAGAGCTCCATGACATCGAGGGGGAGGACCTAGGTGTAACACGCCTGAGCAACTTCTTATCTTCCTTTGGCTTCCCTTACCCCTGCCGTTGTTGGGAAATTCATGTTAATATAGAAGGTTGAGGCAACCGTGTAAGGGGCTGCTAGCCCCAGGTGACCAGTGAAGGAAATGTAATTGGATTTCATGTTGACAACCATGAAATAGAGTGCTTCTGTGCGAGTGGCTAGAGCTTTCCTCATAGTCACATCAAGGGTGACTATCCCTTCAATCTGAACTGGAGCTCCGAAGAATCCATGAAGGGTGTACCCGGTGGGTTTGAGACGATCCCCGTGAGCTTGAACTCGCAAATATATTCAGGAAGAGCATGTTCACCAAGCTGTCATTATCTACAAGCACATGACGCACCTTATGATTTGCCATGCATATTGTCACGCCCCGCTTCCCAAAATTACGGAATGCAAGCACGTGACATGGCCCAGCGAATGAATTGCTTCATCCATGAGTTATTTCGATTCAACTCAACAATATAAACAGGAAGTAATACAACTACGCATGTATTAAAAGAGTAATCACATGAATAGCAATACTTAGAATTTAAGCATAAAATAACCAACATAATAACAATCCAACATCTGAAATCAACAATAACATTATTCGGGTCAAAAGCCCACAAATACAAGAATTAACAATGTTCAATTATTAAAGTTCTCAAAATGAAAAAATAATTATTTAAGCGGTGCAACAAACAATTCTTTCACCATTGTTGCTCTCCTAGTCCGTCAGGCAAATCTGCTTGATTTTCTGTAAGCTGTTCATCTAAAAGAGAGAATAATATGTCTTTAAAGCAAGTCGTGGAAAGCAAGTAGAGAAATAGAGGAACAATGACAATAACGGTATAACGATGATTTCAATGAACGATGAAATCAATATTATTGAACATTGACAAAGCGATAATAGTACAATGTGCAATAACGATGATTTATAACCATAACAATAAACAATAACAATAACAGTAAGAAATAACGATAACAGTGTTTGATAACGATGACAAAATGCAATGACAATGCGATGAAGTCTTAAGTCTATTATTCATTTTAATCCTAACTAATGCACGTACTATTGCATTCCATACTACAGGTTCGATGCATATAATCAATTTTTTTTAGACTGAGGTGGTAGATTCTATAGGTCATGTACTCGGCACGATAACAATAATGATAACGATAACAATAGCAATTTCTTGCACAATAACGATAACAGTAGTCGGCACAATAATCCTAAAACAATACACGATGAATTGGGATACTGTGGTCAGTAATCCAACATTAAATCGATAGCACTAGCCGACACAATATTTTGGGAAGCAATGCCCACATTCCTGAGTACAGTCACTATATTATCAACTACCCTAGTCAACCTTTAACCCCAGCTTGATTAACATTCTTTATTCAATTAACATGCAATACTAATAGGGAACAATAGGGACAGAAATATCAATGGAAAGCGATAATGCGATTAATAAAGGACACTAGAATGATGACAACACAACCCTAAGATCATGCAATGTACTCTATATAATCAAATACACCAAATTCAACATTATAGATTCAATTATATATTATTAAACGTAGAAACCCAATTCTGGACAGCAGTAGGTTGCTGTTCCAAAATCAGAATTTCCATTGCAACAGAATAGCAGATGTGGATTCGTCAGAAGGTCTAGATACTAGACTCCTGGCCGGTTCCAACGCATACTTAAAGTCAAAATTCCGATAACAGTAGCTAGGTGAATTTCAGTGTTCTTTACAGGTTACCGTTTCTGGCTGGTTATTAATGTTAACTAATTTCAGTTGTAATAGCAGTAAATATTCATTTTAAAAATTAGCAAAAATAATTTTCATTACCATAAGCATGTTGGCTATCAATCTGAAAATTATCATGGTAATATTTGATCCATAGTTCACCTAATTCATCAGTTTAACATGGTATGTTCATAAATCTGAAAATACAGCATATTAGTAGTGAAAAGATTATAACTCATGCAATATAAGTCGGAATTCAAAAATTCTGGATGTTTTGGAAACTAGAAACATGGCACTACATTTCATATTCAGGAAGTTATTGATTTTGATGACATGATCTAGGTCGAAATAGCATGACAATGTTCAGATTGGCAATAAATTTCAGGGTTTCAACATATTCTTCATGAATCAAATGATTAAAATGTTATGAACGCTGAGTTAGGTGTTAAAAATTATAAATCGTAACAAGTTACGTCTATGTGAACATGGTATTAAGAAATCACAACCAACTAATACACCATCATCAATCATATGAACAATCAAAACTAGTATAAAATCTACAATAGTTGTGTAATGTCATGACATAAAATACAATAATAATTCATATTCCTATATTCAATAATCAACTTCATGAATGCATGCAAGATCTTTGTACATTGGAGGCAAAAGACGGCACGAAGTTAAGACTATTACTTGGATTCGCTCGTGTAAATCCGTAGCATTCCAACGATAGATAACAATAATAATATACGATAATCAATATGGATCTACTTGCGGGATTCAATAAACAATCTCGAATACGATACAATACAACTCGAGAGTGAGATGACTTGCTTTTAGAACGACGTTAGATTAATCCAAATATGCAAAGAATAACAAGAACAGAATCTCGGCGACACGGCGATGAGCAAACGATCACGATGATCACGATCGGGCACGAAACTTGATGGGGATCAAGATCGGATGATCGGACGGTTGAGATTGAAGATCAAGATCAAGATCACGATCAAGATCAATAACAAGATGATGATCACGACCGCGATGATCAAAAGAGATCCGAAAGTTGAGATCAAGATCTTGATGATGATGATGGTGATGATGATCAATGCAAATCCAATGGTCAATACACCAAACGGCAAACCCAGCCAATCACACAGCAACAACAAGGTCAATACACCAAACGGCAAACCCAGCCAATCACACAGCAACAACAAGGGGCAAAAGGCAAACACCACAATCAATCCCAGATTGTCTTCACAACACCAAACACGGATCAATCTTCCACAACAACATACACCAAACCAACTGATTCTTCTTCTTCGCAATCAGCGAACAACGGATGAGAGAGAGAGAAAGAGCGGCAGAGCCTCGGCAGGGGCGGCTCGACTGGCGGCGACTGGCGAGAGGCGGCACGCTCAGGGGGTGCTGACGGCGCAAACGGCAGGCAGCATAGTTGGCGGTGGATGGCGACGGAGTTCGTCGGTGGTGGCGATCGGAGGCGATGGCGATGATGACGAGCGGGGGGAGTCGAGGCATCGACGAGGCTGAGAGGAGTAGCGACGAAGGTGGGCTTCGGTGGTAACAGGGGGTGCTTCGGTTGGTCTTCATGGTCGACAATCGGCAATGACGGGGTAATCGACGAGGGGGTGCTCGGCCATGGTAGGGGCTTGAAGATGATGGTGGGTTGCAGGGGTCCAGACGAAGGCGGCAAGGAAGTGAGGGCGGCTCAACTTCGGCGAAGAGGCTTTGAGTGAGGAAGACGAAGGGGGTGAGGTGATGACGATGAACGAAGGGATACTCTGTTTCGGTTTTGGGAAGACAGAGGAGGATAGGGGAATGGGGAGAGAAAGAGTCGGGAGGGGAGTTATAAAAGTAGCAATAATATAATAAATATAATAATTATAATATATAATAATAGGGAAAGATTATAGGGATAGTGGAGAGATATAGGAAATTGGGGTTACAGGATGTGAAGGGTGAGAGAGTGTGAGGGGTTTTGTTGATCTAGTCAACACACAAATAGGAGGGGAATTGGGTTTGGATTAACTTGGGCTTTATATTTGGGCTTCAAAAATAATAATTATAGAAAGAATATAAAATTGGTCTTCAAAATTAAATAATTATATAATACAAGATAAATCAAAATCAATGGACTTTACAAAAAAATAATAATACTAATATGATAAGAATAATAATACATGACAGAATTTGGTTCAACATGTTCATGAAAATAATTCAACAACAACAATAATAATAATAATAGCAATAATAATAATAATAATAATAATAATAATAATAATAATAATAATAATAATAATAATAATAATAATAATAATAACAACATTATACAATAAGATAAGGATCGACTTATCAATTTTATATTAAAATAATCCAAACGGGAAAAATATATAATCAGTCAATTATAAAATGGAAAGTGAAGTTAAAATACACTATTATTTGAAATAACAAACCCTTTTGTTTAGAAAAGATTTTAAATAGAAAAAAATGAATTTAACAAATAATAATCAAAATACAGAAAATATTCGGGAAATGCGTATTTACGGGAACGAGGGTTATAATCCTACCCACCTTACCAAAATTTCGTCATCGAAATTTTCTTAGGCGGTATATAGGACAAGGCAAAGCAAACTTATGGGGGTAATAAAACAAGGGATCTAAGGGAAAAGTCAAAATGGTGGCAACACCAGAATAAGAAGGGAAATGGATAACAATGATGTCAAATGGAATGCATGAAAGAAAATAAATAGTATCAAAAGAAAAGAAACAACACAAGATAACAAAGCAAGATAAGGAGTAGGTAGAACTAGAATAAGAGAGAGAAAGGACAGGGAAGAATCGAACCAATCAAGGAATCAACAGATGAAGATGAATAGAAGGAACAGAGGGAAGCAACAATGCAGGGAAGAAGAAACAAGAGAATCCTGAGACCTGTGGGTTATGGGCCCACCATGCTTCCGCTGTGCAACTCTGATCGGAAGGACTACATCATCTGAATCCAATAACTCCAGCAATCTGTCTCATGTCTCACTATTTCCTTGGCACGTGCAAATGACATCTTTCTAGCATGAAGTTCGAACTCCTGACAACTTCAGATTCTGAACACTTCTTGAGAACCGGGGACTCTGCATGCACATCTTGGAGCAAAAGACGACACTTCCTTCCCTGGTGATGATCCAAACTGCTGACATGTCATTGCAGATCTATCGATGCCGGTCGACGAACCAAGCGGGAAGAAAAGAATGGATAACTCCAGAATCAAAAGAATATGGGCACAAAAGAATAAAATTATACCCAGTAAGGAATCAATGAATGTGAATGAATGGAAGGGACGAAACAACTAAGAAATGAATGAACTGAATATGAAGGGACAAAAAAGAATCAAATAAAAGGAGTATCCAGATTGTTGGTTATCAATTATTCATGTGATTCACGTGTTGTACATATTGTTGAGTAAAACTGGTTAAACCCAAACTAATCTCGATCCAACCCCAAACTAGTTAGAGTCAAACCTAGCTCTGATACCATAAAAAATCTTGTCACGCCTCGCTTCCCAAAACTACGAAATGCAAGCACGTGACATGGCCCAGCGAATGACTTGCGTCATCCATGAGCTGTTATCGATTCAACTCAACAATATAAACAGGAAGTAATACAACCACGCATGCATTAAAAGAGTAATCACGTGAATAGCAATACGTGAAATTTAAGCATAAAATAACCAACATAATAACAATCCAATAATCAACAATAACATTATTCGAGTCAAAAGCCCACAAATACAAGAATTAACAATGTTCAATTATTAAAGTTCTCAAAATGAAACAATAATTAATTAAGCGGCGCAACAAACAATTCTTTCACCATTGTTGCTCTCCTAGTCCGTCAGGAAAATCTCCTTAATTTTCTATAAGCTGTTCATCTAAAAGAGAGAATAATATGTCCTTAGAGCAAGTCGTGGACAGCAAGTAGAGAAACAGAGAAACAATGACAATAACGGTATAACGATGAATTCAATGAACGATGAAATCAATAGTATTGAACACTGACAAAGCGAGAATAGTACAATGTGCAATAACGATGATTTATAACCATAACAATAAACAATAACAATAATGGTAAGCAATAACGATAACACTGTTCGATAACGATGATAAAATATAATGTATGCGATGAAGTCTTAAGTCTATTATTTATTTTAATCCTAACTAATACACGTACTACTGCATCCCATACTATAGGTTCGATACATACAATCAATTTCGTTTAGACTAAGGTGGTAGATTCTATCGATCATGTACTCGGCACAATAACAATAACGATAACGATAACAATAACAATTTCTTGCACAATAACGATAACAATAGTCGGCACAATAATCCTAAAACAATATACGATGAATTGGGATATTGTGGTCAGTAATCCAACAATAAATCGATAGCACTAGCCGACACTGTAACACCTTAGTTTTCATTTATGAGATTTTGTGAATTTTACATGCATTGCACGTATTAATTCAGTTTCATTTTTATATAAAAAAAATAATTTATTTTGTATGAATAAATATCTTTCCATCTCTCTTTTATTTTTTTTGAAAGCCTAATTGTTTATTTTAAAAGCCCATCCTAATTATTTAATTTATTTTATTTAGCCCATTGAATTTTGAGCCCACTAATTATTTTCTCTTTTAAATAACATGACTTGTTGTGTAGATCATTTTTTAGACAATCAATTAAATGATCATGCACAACTAGTAGTTAGGGGTGCTACAATTTGGCACGTGCATGCACAAGAGTGTGCATTGCACACCCTTCTACTCTGGCCGGAAATGGAGTCAATGTGAGTGGGGATATGGCTTAGTGGATGGGTGATTACTTGTTCATAGGTGGTTGCTACAACTTCCCAATGTATCCTAGCCATTTATCTACAACTTCCCAATGCAATCCTAGCCCTCCATTTCACCCTAAAACTAGTATAAATACCCCTCACATGTATGCATACAACACTAAGAAATTTTTGTAAAGGAAAGAGAGAAAAAAAAAATACAAGTTGTAAGGCAAAAATTGAGTTTTGTGAGTTGAAAAGGGTGAGTGTGTGTGTGTTCTTCAACCCAAGGAGAGGAGGCCGGAAGTGCACTAGGGGAGACTCGGGTTCAAGTTGCAACAAGGAGAGGCTCAACTTGGTGGCCTGATCTAGGAAGAGAAGGCTTCGCTCATTCGTTGTAGGAGATTCTCTAGGAGTTCTTTTGATTTTTCTCTCTATTTTAAGGTGGGTGTTTCTCTTAAACTTCTAATTAGACATCATGTTAGGATGTGGTTCACAAATTAAGGAGAAACTCTAACTAATATAGCCATGCATTATGAGAATGAGACAAATTGCTATTAGCTTGATTATATATTAAAAGAGTGTTAAGTTGATTGCCAAATTATGATTTGTTAAATGATTACCATGCTACCATGCTCAATTTTGTTGTGATGTGCTAGATAAATAAATACATGCTTGTATGTTGAACAATAGAATAAAGAACTATGGATATAGGTGATTCTGATTAATTCATTGTTAAATGACATGAAAAATGAAATTTATTACTGAGATAATTGTACAATGTTAATAAAAATATTATAAGTGATATAGGAAAATTTTAAGTGTAATTTATAAGGAGATTATGGTTATTTTCCCCTAAATTCGAAATTGAAAAATAAAATGAAGCAGGGAGCAAATTATGTTGTTTTGTATCAAAAATCAAATTTTATTTTACTGAAATATTGTAATAAGATGAAAAATAAAATCTGGGGGTTTTTGAATAATTTTGAGAAGAAAAGAACTCAAAAATATTTGTTTTTGTCAAAATTCAAAGGGAGCAGAGACCTAGGTTATAACCCCGAAGCCCAAAAACATAACAGATTGGTCACTTGGCCATACTATTTAGTCGGTGCTTAGTGTTACTGTAGCTTGCGGGTGACCTTGGTGGTCTTGGGTTCGAAACTGGGCGTGAGCTTTCGTTTTCTTTTTTTTTTTCAAAAGAAATCTTAAACCGAGACCTACCTTATGTTTAATAAACCCCCTAGCTATGACGTATTGACGCCTAGGCCTTCCTGGCTTTCGGTGGCAGTTGGCTACTCTCGAGTTGTGGGTTCGATGCTGGGCTTCGGCAAATAAAAACAGTTTTTTTGGTTTTTTTTTTGTTTAAAGTGATTTTTTTGACTTGGAAAAAATTGGAAAAAAATACTATACTTATTCTAAAATTATACGGACTTAATGAAAAATATTTGGGACAAGATTTGACTAAAATAAAGATGGTTTAGAAGTAAACTTACATAAAGATGATATTTGTATAAAATGAAAGGTGATTATTTTTCATGAAAAGATTAAACTAAGTTATAAAAGAGAAATTTTGAATGAAAGAAATATTTAAGTGGGTTATCTATGAATTTTATTGCTTATTGTGAATGTTGAAAAATGCTATTTTGCCATTATGGAATTAAGTAAGGAAAGAAATTATAGTATGAGAATTTATTGTGCTTATGGAAAGGAAATTTGTGAGCATGAAGTATAAGATTTGAAAGTGAACATGATATGTGAGTTTTGATTCATAGAAATGAAAAGAGATCATGATATTTGTGAAAAAGAACTTATGAGTATAAAGACTCAATTTTTGTGATTATGAATTGAAATTGAGAACCAGAGTGTAGTTAAGCCTCATACCGGCATTGAAAAAAAATGTGTTGAAATGAAAGACCAAGATTTGGGTCATGTTGAATAAATGGTTAAGACCAGTATAGTGGAAGGGCTAACTCTAGAGAATCGATTTTGTTCATGATTCAAATAACTAAGGACTAGATACATAGTGAAGACGTGATGAAAATAAGAGAAAAACACGAGTATGAGGGCCTCGGAGCTACAGTGTGAGAGTATTCACAGGCTGTTTTCACGATGTGTCGTGACATGACATGGATATGTCTCCAGGAGTCCGTACTGCAGGCGACGCTCGTGGGGTATTTGGTGACTACGGGTGGTGTCAAGTCCTATGATGGAGACTGAATTGTCCATAGGTTCTTCACGATGCGTCGTGAGATGACGTGGGATTCCCCTCCAGGCTGTCTGGATATGAGCTCGTAACTCATAGAATATTTAGGATACTTATCGTAGTTACAGTAGTAGTTTAAGTCATGACGAGGGATTGGATCCTACAAGATGAAGAACGGTTAAGGGCTTGGCCTCAGACCTATGTAGTATAGGATGCATAGAATCTGAACAAGTGCGCAGCAGTGTCATCTAATATAAACAACTACATTAAGGACTAAGTGCACCGCACAACATGACATAGGATAGTCCTTTGTAATTCTGTTTGTGATCAAGTTTGTGATTGTTTAAGTATTTGAGAATCGTTATACTGTTTCGGCATAGAGAGGATAGCCATGTATAATATTTCGTCGGTTGTAAGTAACTGACGCGCCCACGGTTTTTATGCAGGGTAAAGTGATTAACAAGACTAAAGAATGCATGCTGATTAAAGATTGATTCATGAGTTGTACATTTCAATTCATGTAAATTGTTGTAAATTACTTCCGCTGTGTCACGCCCCGCTTCCCAAAAAGGAATACGGAATACGGATACGTAACAAAAGCATAGCGAATAATTTTCATCACCCTTAAGCTGTTTCAGAATCTTTACAACACATCACAGATATAATCAGAGTCGGAAGCAAAAGGCACAACCAACATGCAATATTGAAATAGATTTACCAACAGAAATTTACTTGAAACCAAATACAATATCCTCAAATAAATCAGAGTCTGGAGAAGACAAATATCCTGGGTCACATCTCCCAAATACAAATAAATATCCGATAAACCAAATACACTTTATTCAATGTTCAAGCAACAACTAATAATAATCATAAAACAGAAATCTCCAACTTAATACATCCTTTTGCCATTACCACCTGGTAGCTGACCAACCTGATCTGCAATTAGTAAATTTGCAGGAAAAGGGAAAAAGAAGAAAACAAGTACCCGTCAATTGCAAGTCGCGGGTCACAAATAATGTAGGATACAAGCACATGGAAAAAACTAAACAGATCTAACTAATAGTAGAATCAGACCTAACATGGTATGCTAACATATGTCAAGTGTTTAAATGTCAAGTGTCAGATAGTATGCAGACAAATATACAGATAGTGTCAAGTAATACGTCACATGGTAGTGTCACACAGATAACAGATAACCAGATATTCAGATAACAGATAGTCAGATTCAGATTCAGATTCAGATTCAGATTCAGATTCAGATGTCATGTTCTTATAAGTCTTGCGTGATTACTATCTAGGTAGCACTTCATGCAGCCCACTTTACATGGTATTCTACAATACAACAGTTCCCCTTTAGATTTCGTAGGGAATCATATAGGGCTGTGTACTCAGGGTTCAAACAGATAACAAATCAGATAGATAGAACCTAGTGGTTCTCTTCTCCTCTACACCTTCCTATAAGAAGTAATATAGACAGGGTCAGATAACAGATACAGATAGAACCTAGTGATTCTTTTCTACTCTACAACTTCTTACATAAGAAGTAATGTAGACAGGGTCAGAAACAGATAATCATATGGGAAACACGGGCCCCCTTCTAATTACACATTTTTATGCTTTCCCACTACTAGATCTTTTCCATAAACCCCAGCTTGGTTCTTTTATTATGGTTATCAAACAGACATGAATGTGTACGAAATAATGTTAAATTAATATGGTATAATCAGTATTAGGTTCAGGGAAACAAATAAACATTCATAGAAGATATTCAATCACATAACCGAGCGAAACAGTGTATGTTCATATTCAGGACAGCATGACAGATCAGTACTAAAATAGTGATTCTTGTCTCTACAGAAATGCAAATCAGAATCCATCAAAGGATCTGGAAACTAGACATCTACACGAATCCAACGAGTATAATTAAGTCATATAGTAATTCACAACATCTCAACTCAAAATAAGTTCGAAGACAGAAAACATGTTCAGTCAGAATTCAGGAAAACAACTTCAAGAACAAGAAAACAGCATGAAAACACGTCAAATAAATCCATGAAAAATCTGGGGTAATCCCCTATATGTCCAAAATCAAAATATCGAATTTCATAATTTTCCAGGAAGCATAGATAAGTCATCAAAAATAGGAAAACAACACGAAAACATAGTTTAGCGAATCTGGAAATCCCCACACTACTGTAGAAAACTAGGATATCTCGCAAACAGTTAAACGAAATCCAATTCTGCCAAAGGGATATGAAAATAGATAGATTTTACTAACTTTCACATTTCACAAAGAATTTTCATACAGTATAAGGAATCATAGTGAAAAAAGGATTCTTTACTGAACAGTAAGCAAAATACAGCACAAGTAGATTTTAGAAATGAGCATGAAACACCACATAAAACTTGTCTTTAAAATTCATCAAAATTCTGGGTAGTTCCCAACTTCATAGAGAATCACTGACCAAAATATTAGATCAAGGTAATATGTATAGAATAGTTCTTGAAAATAGTTTGTTAACAAAAGTTAACCCAAAACAGAATCTGGAATTGGTCGACACATCTGTACTAAAACAGTCATAACTCAGTCAAACGAAATCCAAATCAAGCAAAACCAGTGGGGTATGAAAATAGACAAAATTATCTAAAATTCATCTTTTATTTTGGAATCAGATTCTGACTGTAGCATAGACGAAAACAGCAAACAATACAGAACATCCAGACAATACAGATTTCACACTTCTAATCAAGAACATCATAACTTCAAGAATATTGATCCAAACACATCCAAACTTGAAATACAACCTACCAAGTATCTAAACATCATGATTTAAGGTTATTAACATATCCACGCCTATTATTTCACATGGGTCTTAATCCAAACACAAATTCACACAAGTACTCACATACATGGTTAAAAATCAAGATTTGGGCAATTCCTAGGTTATCACCTATCAAGATTTGTGTCATGAGTCATCTATGGCCAAATTATCATAATAGAGACAAATCCCATCAAAAAAATCACAATCTAAGGTTGTCTCTAGACCCAACTACACTATATGTGAACTTTTTGATTTATATCAAACAAATAAATTGTAGTTCAAGTTACTTGCCTTAGTTAGGGGATGAAACACGATGCAAATAGTCCTAGAAGTGAAACCCACGAACGAAATTCGCTCCAAACACGAATCCAAGCAACTACGAACACAAACTCCACCCACGAACGATCTCCTTGGAGCAACGATCAAAGTGGCGAATACCTACTTTGAGAATCCACAAAGAGAGATTGATGAGAGTATTGATGGTGATGGTGGGTGCCGGCTATCAATGGGGTGGATGGGGTGTTCGGGTATGATGGTGTAGGATGGTGGCCGGAAGTGGAGTAGAGGTGTAGGGTGTCGGCTGGTGTTTGGATGGAGGGGCTTGGGTTAGGAGATGTGTAGTCCAGGAGCAATAGGTAGGGGAGGCCGGGATTTAGGAGGAGAGGGAGAGAGAGAGATTAGGGTTTAGGGTTAGAGTTTTAGGGATTAGGGATTATATATATAGGGGATTAAAGTGGGCTAATGGGTTATGGATATTAGTATGTAGTAATAGGTATACAAATGGGTAATGGATATTGGGTCAATAACAAATGGGAATACAATTTAGAGTGAATTCTATGGCTCTTGAAAAATCTTATTAGGGATCAAAATCAAAGGTTTGGGAAAACCCCACCAAAAACTCCATCACATCACCAAAAATATAAAATAGAGAGAATGAGGCCAAGACAATGAGAAAAAGAATCAAAATGACGAACAACGAACAAAAGCGACGAATCAAAAACACAGGGAGCTCAAAATGAAATAAAACGAATATATATTGAAAACAAATCCAATATACGGTTCAGAAAAAATACAAGGGAGATAAAAAAACACAAAAAAAAAACACTCCAAAATACATAAAAATGAAAACAGGGGTTACACGCTGTAAATATGTAATGTAAGTGTAAATTCTGATGTAATAAAAAGTTTTTATTTCCTTGTAAAATTGTAGGAAGAAGTGTAAAGATCCTGTGGAACATCGAATTCAGTCTGTTTTGGAATTCGGGGTGTTACAGACACAATATTTTGGGAAACAATGCCCACATTCCCGAGTACAGTCACTATATTATCAACTACCCTAGTTAACCCTTAACCCCGGCTTGATTAATATTCTTTATTCAATTAACATGCTATAGGGAACAATAGGGACAGAAATATCAATGGAAGCGTTAATGCGATTCATAAGGGACGCTAGAATGATGACAACACAACCCTAAGATCATGCAATGTACTCTATACAATCAAATACACCAAATTCAATATTATAGATTCAATTATATATTTTAAAACGTAGAAACCCAATTCTGGACAGCAGTAGGTTGCTGTACCAAAATCAGAATTTCTGTTGCTACATGATAGCAAATGTGGTTCCGTCAGAAGGTCTAGAAACTAGACTCCTGCCCGGTTCCAACGCATATTTAAAGTCAAAATTCTGACAATAGTAGCTATGTGAATTTAGTGTTCTTTATAGGTTACCGTTTCTGGATGGTTATTAATGTTAACTAGTTTCAGTTGTAACAGCAGTAAATATTCATTTTAAAAATCAGCAAAAATAATTTTCATTACCCTAAGCATGTTGGATATCAATCTAGAAATTATCATGGTAATATTTGATCATTAGTTCACCTAATTCATCAGTTTAACATGGTATGTGCATAAATTTGAAAATACAGCGCAGCAGTAGTACAAAACTCATAACTCATGCAATATAAGTCGGAATTCAAAAGTTCTGGATGTTCTGGAAATTAGAAACATGGGTCTACATTTCAAATTTAGGAAGTTATTAATTTTGATGACATTATCTAGGTTGATACAGCATGACAATGTTTAGGTTGGCAATAAATTTCAGGGTTTCAACATATTCTTCATGAATCAAATGATTAAAATGTTATGAACGCTGATTTAGGGGTTAACAATTATAAATCATAGCAAGTTACGTCTATGTGAACATGGTATTAAGATGTATAAATTCCATAATCTTACTAATCACAACCAACTAATACACCATCATCAATCATATGAATAATCAACACTAGTATACAATCTAAAATAGTTGTGTAATGTCATAACATGAAATACAATAATAATTTCTATTCCTATATTCAATAATCAACTACATGAATGCATGCAAGATCTCTATACATTGGTCGCAAAAGACGGCATGAAGTCAAGACTACTACTTGGATTCGCTCGTGTAAATCCGTAGCATCCCAACGATAGATAACAATAACAATATACGATAATCAATATGGATCTACTTCCAGGATTCATTAAACAATCTCGAATACGATACAGTACAACTCAAGAGTGAGATGACTTGCCTTTAGAACGACGTTAGATTAATCTGAATATGCAAAGAATAACGAGATTGGAATCCTGGCGACATGGTGATGAGCAAACGATCACGATGATCACGATCGGGCACGGATCTTGATGGGGATCAAGATCGGATGATCGGACGGCTGAGATTGAAGATCAAGATCAAGATTATGATCAATATCAAGATGATGATCACGATCGCGATGATCAAAAAAGATCCGAAGGTCGAGATCAAGATCTAGATGATGGTGATGATGATGGTGATGATGATCATTGCAAATCCAATGGCCAAAACACCAAACAGCAAACCCACCCAATCACATAGCAACAACAAGGGGCAAAAGGAAAACACCACAATCAATCCTAGATTCTCTCTACAACACTAAACAGGGATCAATCTTCCACAACAGCATACACCAAACCAACTGATCCTTCTTCTTCATAATCAGCGAACAGCGGATGAAAGAGAGAGAGAGCACGAAGGCTCAACTGGCGATACAGGCCGACACTCAGGGGTGCTGACGGCGCAAACGGCCGGCAGTGCAGTTGGCGGTGGATGGCGACGGAGTTCCTCGGTGGTGGCGATCGGAGGCGACGGCGATGATGAAGAGCAGGGGGATTCGAGGTGTTGATGAGGCTGAGAGGAGCAGTGATGAAGGTGGGCTTCGGTGGTAACAGGGGGTGCTTCGGTTGGTCGTCATGGTCGACAGTCGGCAACGGCGGGGTAACGACGAGGGGGTGCTGGACCATGGTAGGGGCTTGAAGACGATGGCGGGTTGCAGGGGTCCAGATGAAGGCGGCAAGGAAGCGAGGGAGGCTCAACTTCGACGAAGAGGCTTCGAGTGAGGAAGACGAAGGGGGTGAGCTGAAGAGGTTGGACAAAGGGATACTCTGTTTCGGTTTTGGGCAGACAGAGAAGGAGAGGGGAATGGGGAGAGAGAGAGTCGGGATGGTAGTTAAAAAAATAGCAATGATATATAAATATAATAATTATAATATATAATTATGTGGAGAGATTATAGGGATAGTGGAGAGATTTGGGGAATTGGGGTTACGGGGTGTGAAGGGTGAGAGAGTGTGAGGGGTTTTGTTGATCTAGTCAACACACAAATAGGAGGGGAATTGGGTTTGGATTAACGTGGGCTTTATATTTGGCCTTCAAAAATAATAATTATAGAAAGAATATAAAATTGGGCTTCAAAATTAAATAATTATATAATACAAGATAAATCAAAATCAATGGACTTTACAAAAAAATAATAATACTAATATGATAAGAAAAATAATACATGACAGAATTTGATTCAACATGTTCATGAAAATAATTCAATAATAATAATAATAAGAATTCAATAATAATAATAATAATAATAATAATAATAATAATAATAATAATAATAATAATAATAATAATAATAATAATAATAATAATAATAATAATAACAACAACAACATTATACAATCGACTTATCAATTTTATATTAAAATAATCCAAACGGGAAAAATATATAATCGGTCAATTATAAAATGGAAAGTGAAGTTAAAATACACTATTATTTGAAATAACAAACCCTTTTGTTTAGAAAAGATTTTCAATAGAAAAAAAGAATTTAACAAATAATAATCAAAATACAGAAAATATTCGGGAAATACGTATTTATGCGAACGGGGGTTACACATATGCTGATTAAAACCGTGTCATAATGAGGTGTTCGAACACCTTCGAGGTCTTGGTGAATGTTATTGAAAACCCGGATCTCTTATGAAGGGGGATGTTGTGTAATGAGTTCATTTCACAGAGGAATGCTTTCCTAGAGGAGTTGGACAACCTCCCATTGCCCCCCCATGGATGGAGTGGAATACCTCCATACGCCTCGAGTATTGGGACTCAGAAGGCCTCCCTAGTCGTTTGTTGGCTCCCCCTTATAGGAGGAGGCTCGGTGTTGCACCTTTGGGTGAACTTGGTGACGTAGCCCCGTCAGAGCAGAGCTACAAGCTCGTCTTTAAGAGTTCGAAAGTCATCTATGAGGTGTCCATGCCCCTTGTGAAATGCACACCACATGTTCATGTCTCTTTTTTCTGCTTTAAGCGTTCATCTTAGGGGGAGGTTGAAGGAGCCCATCCTTCTTAACCTCCATAAGGATCGTGGAGATACTAGCATTGAGCAGAGTGAACTTTTTGAAACGAGGCACTAGAGGAGGGCGACTTTAAGAGAAGCTTTGAGGTGGATGTGATATACATTGTACCTAAAGGCGGCCCTGGCCATGGCTTAGTCATGTGAAGGGATGGATCGGGACTCGATTGTGAATAGTGGTGTTCCCGGTTTATAACAACCGCCGGTTATCCGGTTGCAACCGCCGGTTCGGTTGGCCTGGATATGGCCAACCGCAACCGAACCGCCCAACCGGCCGGTTGCCGGCGGTTGGTCAATCGGCGGTTGGCCGGAACCGGCGGTTGGTTAACCGGCGGTTTGACCGGTTTATCCGGTTTTTTTTTTTTTTTTTCTTTTCATATTTTTGACAATATTTTTAAAAAATACATGAAATGATGAAAATTGAGAAATAAATATAAGACTAATACTTTAAATGGTAAAATTCATTAATACAAATAAGTATTTAACATTAAATAAATAAACAAAAAACAAATAATACATAATACTTTAATTTAACATTACTAAGTATTTCTTATAAAAAAAAATGTTTGCAAATTACAACTATGAGTCTATGTCAACAAATAATTCTTTAACATCTTTAACATAATAAAAATAACAATAATACATTAATACTTCATTACAAAAAATAATTGAAAAATTGAAAGTAATGTTTATAAACTTATAAACATTACTTTCAAGTTTCAATTATTTTTTTTGTAATGAAGTAATTTTGTTTGTAAGCTAAATTAAAATAACTTGACTTGAAAAATTTGAACCTGAGCAAACTTGCCCTTCAATAGATTAACCTGGGAAAAAACAAGCCAAAAGAAGTGAGAATTAGAAAGAACAGGAAAAGCAGACATATAGGGTGAATGCATGCATTCTTTTCTTTGTCAGAGAATGCGACAACCATCTTCACGGCGATGAATAAGAGAAATATAATTTGAACAAGGAAAGATAACATATTTTTTTATGAATAGAGTTCATGAGATTTGAGTGATGAGGCTTATTTTAGTAAGAAAAGTTGCGTATCATTGTATCAGCATCAGAAAGTTCTTTGGGTAGATTTACAAGAAGATCCTAGCAAACCATTGTATCAAATCTTAGCTGATGCTGAGATGCATTGCCCGAGCTGGATTAGAAATTTTCCTACCGATACTCCCAACATATCCAATATTACAGATAAACCGAACCCAATACCCAATACTGATAATGAAATTTGAAAATATGCTATAGACATTAACTAGGAATTTGCAACCACATACTCACCTTTTCATCGGATCCAACACTTCCAACCACATAACATCCCATCAGTTTAGCAAATTCCCCAACAATCTGGCCAACTGCTCCCGAGGCAGCAGATATAAAAACATATTCTCCTCTCTTAGCATTGCATACTTCATAAAATCCAGCATATGCTGTTAAACCTGGCATGCCTGCACATACAAATGGTGAAGAAGAAAGTTACCGTCGAGCAAACTGAAACATAGAAACTAAGTTAGAGCAAATGGTGAAGAGTATCTATGATTATCAGATGGAGACTGGGAAATATCTACAAAATTAGAGCAACACATAGAATCAAAATGTGAATCATCGATAACTCACCCAGAAGTCCAGTATAGTAAGAAAGTGGTACTTCAGTATGTTCGATCTTGAACAGGTGTTTTGTCGATGTTGTAAGAAGGCTGTACTCTTCCCATCCGGTCATGCCCCACACAAAGTCGCCAGCCCAGCTGCCCAGGTTCAAAGTGTGATTGGTTTCAAAGTGTAATTGAATAGCTCAGGTTATTTTAATTTAGCTTACGTATCCCTTAGGAATCAAAGTCCACGTAGTTCTTCTTACTTTTGAAAAGTTTTTTCTTTGTTTTTAAATTTTGAAAATTTATTTAAAAATATATGAGTTTAAGTTTTGAAAGTTTATTTAGAAATTTATTTAAAAATATGAGTTTAAATTTTGAAAATTTATTTAGAAATTGGACTTGAACTATTTTCAAATATTTGAAATTAAAACCGTGAAATTTTAATTTCTAATATTTGAAGATAATTGCCTACGTATCCTTTTAGCTTAGGAATCAAAGTCCACGTAGTTCTCACTTACCTCACTTACCAACACGATACGATGATGTCGATGAGAGGCTATTCTTGATTGACGGACTCGTTGCTAGAATGCGTATCATAGTACGTCTCGCTCTCTTCTCCGGTTGGCAAGACGTTCGTTTGGCGGCGTTGCTCGGCATTCATCCAATCATGCATCAAACATTGTGCTTCGAGATTGGCCGGGGTAATGCTTGATCTCCGTTCGTCCAATATGTACCCCCCTTCGCTGAAAGCTTGTTCGACCGAGACGGTTGATGCGGGAACGGCCAAGATCTCCTTCGCGATGATATGCGTTATCGGATAAAGAGCTTGCCTCATCGACCACCAATTCAAGATATCGAAGCTGCTGTCACCTTCTTCATTTTCCAACGTTCCTTCCTCGAACGCCGTTGATAGGTAAGACTCGACTTCTCGATATGGATTGGAACCGGTGGTTCCCGAACGACCCAATCGCGATTTCTTCTGCCTCATGAATTCTTGGAATCCCTCGATGTTGTCATCGTCGTCACCACTTCTACTAGGATTACCACCTCTAGTAGAAGCTTGTCTCGTAGGAAGAGGAACCTCACGAGCTATACTGTATTCCTTAAATATGTGAAGTAAAGCGTCTTTCGCAGTTTTTATAATATTTGAAATATTAGGACGAACAAAATCTTCATGCGGTAATATAGCATCATAATAATGCGAGAGATAAAATTATAAACCAGCTTCCCTATTATTAGGATCTAATAACAAAGCAACTAAATAAATGGTTGGGATGTAATAAAAATATTTCAACCATTTAGTTTTCATAAGCGCCACACAATCTTTCAAAACAGGGTTGTTGCTACACTCTTGAAGAATATATGCAATCTTAACACAATGTTCAAGAACAAGGTGAGAAGTAGGAATGTAAATACTAGAAAATAAATTAGTAGCATCATCGAACACTTTTAAAAGTTTTTTTAACGACTTGCATGCAGTCCATTGAGAAGTGTATAACATAATCCCTGTTGAAGGAAGTGCACCAAAAAATGCACATAATGCTTCTTTATAAGCAAATGTATCTTTCAAAATTTTAAAAGTAGAGTTCCAACGGGTAGGCGTATCGGTATTAAAATTTTTTTGGTGCAAACCATTTTCTTTACAAAATTTAGCCCACTTTCGCGCCACAGATCTATTCCTATGAATATAACCGATGGCGATTCTAATAGGCTCCAACTGGGCGCTCATAGCAGCCAAACCGTCTTGAGCACACAAATTTAAAATGTGACACATGCATCTAACATGAAAAAACAATCCACCAATAGATGGTTGACAAAGTTGAATAAGCTCGTTAATGCTCGCCGTATTAGAAGAGGCATTGTCAAATGAAATTGAAAATTTTTTAGAAACTATGCCATATTCTTGACAAATGGTATGAATCATGTGACAAATTGCCTGTGCGTTATGAGGAAGTGGAAAATCTCTATATGCAAGTAAACGTTTTTGTAAAGTGAACGAGGTATCGATCCAATGAGCTGTGAGACCCATGTAAAAGTGTTGTTGCCAATGATCACTCCAAACATCCGAACATATTGAAATTTTGTGAGGTAAAGCGGCAAATTCTTTGATAATGTTTAACTTATATTCACCGCTAACTTTTTTTGTATCACGAGTAACGGTCGAGCGTGATACTTTTTTAGCACAGGGATTATAAGCAAGTTGTTCAAATTTTTCATAAAAGTCATCATCAGCAAAGTTAAAAGGAAGAGATTTTGCTGAAACAAATTTGGCTATTTCTCTTCTAGCAACCGGTTCACTATAGTTATATACGGAATTAGTACTTACCTGACCTCCAGCGGTGCGAATTTGTGTCTGCGATGTAGTGATGCCGACTTTATCGGGATGTGCTCGGTTGAGATGAGTCCGCATATTCCCATAACCCCCTCCTTCTTTGAATGCATAGCTCGTCGTACAATAATTGCACTGGGCACGATATCTCTTCCTGCCATCTTGAGGGGGCGTCGCGAGTGAATCAACGACCTCGAGCTTCTTGAAATGTTTTGTGAAAATGTCGGACTTCAACGTCTTTCCCTCTTTTGCAACGCCTTTCCCTCTTTGAGAACGTTGAGGAGGTGGGGAAGCATCTTGCTCCGCGTCAGGCGTCGGAATTTCTTCTTCGGCGAAGGAGGCAGCGGCACCGGCACGATAAGTACGATCGATGTCAGAATCACTCCAGTCGACGCAGTCGGCGCCTTCGGTATTATGGTCACCAACGGAAGGAGTAGTGCCTCGAAGCTGAGACACGTTGATCATAACGTCGTCATCTTGAGCTATGGCCTTTCCTTTGTCAGCTCGGCGAAGTCCACGAGAACTCGACATTTTTTTAGAGAGTAGAATTGAGAATTGAGAATTGAGAGATTATTTAGCTTAGAACTTTGAGAATATAGAGTAGAATTGAGAATTGAGAGATTATTAAGGTGTGTATAAAATGAGGTAAGTTAGGGGGTATTTATAGGTGAAAAAGAGGGAAAAAAACAAAAAAAAAATTTGACCGTTGGCTCCAACGGGCAAAAATTCCAAATTTTTAAATTTTTTTTTTAAAGTGGGTCTCTATTGGGTTTTTGGAACAGAGAGGCTGAGAGGGGGAGAGACTGAGAGAGGAAGACGGGGAGGGAGAGATAAAGAACAGGGTGGGGGAGAAGAGGGTTTTAACTTTTAATACAAAATAATATATAATAGTGACCCTGACCCACTTTAAATAGAGCATGTTTTGATGTTGCCAACTGCATATGGCTGGTTCCCTTGACCAATTGACCGTGACCTCACCATTCTATCCCTCTAATCTAATTATATATATATGGCGGTTAACCGCCGGTTAACCGGCGGTTTGGCGGTTGACCAAAACGACTAACCGCAACCGAACCGGTCCCAGACCGGTTGCGGTTCTAACCGCCAGCCGGAACCGGCGGTTCCGATTAACCGCCTCGCCGGCGGCGGCTCCAACCGCCGGTTAACCGGAAACCGCCCAAACCGTGAGCAGGTCTAATTGTGAAGCATCGAACAGAACTCTTGAGAGATTCCCCATCTCTTTGCTTCATGTCAAGTAAGGAGGCACTTGTCTTCTCTGTCTTGTGACTGGTGATGAAGTGTGTGAGGAAGAGCTCTTGAAGTTGATCGAAGGAGAAGATGGACCATGGAGAGAGACTAAATAACCACTCCCGTGCTGATCTCTTCAGGGTTGATGGGAACGTCTTGCAAAGGAGGGAGTCGGATGATTGTCGGATCATCATAAGGGTTTTAAAACTTTCTCGGTGATCTACCGGGTCAGATTCGCCATTATGCGACTCAAATGTTGGAATCTTAAAGTTGGTTGGGACATGAGCCTCAAGGAATGTTCTAGAGAAGGGGGATCAGATGAGGCGGTATGCTCCTTCTTGTCTTGCTTCTTATTTCATCAGTGCTAGGCGGTCCTCCATCTTTTGGAGGCACTGGAGGATGACATTGTCTAGTTCTTTGGACCTAGTGGATCCACGAGACTTCTCATGTCGTGGAGGAGTATGACTGTGAATGCTGCTAGGGATGATGTAGGGGCTTAGAGGAAATCATCTTTGAAGTTTCAGATTTCTGCCCTAGTGATGAGTGCTTCTTTCTTTTAGGGGCTGATTGGCTTGTTAGAGTTGGGATCCCTCTCCCGCGAGGGGGAGGAGTCCTTCTTTGTCCCTGAGAGAGTGATAGCTTTTCACCCCCTAGGAGAGGTTGTTCTTCTGGCCTCCTGGGAGAGGGGGTTCTTCTTGACCCATATCTTCAGGGAGAGAGGCTCCTCTTGCTTTCCTAGTGTGCTGGACCAGGGGCCTCATCATGAACTTGCCTTTCATTCCAGCGGTCTCGGAGGTCAGATTCTTGTTGTTGGGAGAAAATGATCTGGCAGAGGCCTTGCTGTGCCTAGGGTGCCATAGAGAGCACCGTAGAGGGTGTCGAGATATAGAACAAAATCATGTTCTCATCCATATGTCGCACATGGTGCTGACTTCTTTGGGAGCCCCCCGACGCAACCTTTTTGGAGGGAGGCTGAGTAGGTTGTTGAGGGGGCTGCTCTGGCTGAAGAGGTTGATCTGGTTGAAGGGGTTGATCCTACTGAGGAGTATGAAGGGGATTCTCCATGTGAGGAGGAGGTGTAGGAAGATGGTTGGCTTGTCAGCTTGTTGCCACCACCTTCCCTTTTCGCCTTAGAGCCATGGCTGAAATTAGTTTTTTTATCGGCGAAGTTTGGATGGATTTCTTTTCTGTTTTACATAGACGACGCCAATCTGTTGCTGCTATTTTCTGTGTGGGAGCAAACGTATATTGTGCATTTTTTTTATCGAAACAATAAAAAATCTAACCTTTATTATTCGCCGATGTTGATCACTTTAAACTGATCTGATCTGAATAGTTTTGATCGCTTTGATTGACCTGTAAAACATTCTGAAACACTGGGGTTGGCCCCAGCGAAACCCTCTGACGTTCAAGTTAGAAAACTCAGAGGATATGAAGAGTTTTGAAAGTGAAATTTGCGTTTACCATGTTTTTGAAGTGGTTATGGGGTATTTATAATCGCTAGGGGACTAATTTCAAGATGTCGATTCATCTCTATTTTCTGGTATTTTGATGATGATGGTTTTTCTTTTTTTCATGAAGATATGGAGTCAGTTAGTCTTCTCTTGATATACAAGTAGAGTTAGTTGACTTTGTCCTTCATGAAGAGTTAGAATTAGTTGTAAATAGAGAGTTATGACTCTTCTCTTGATCAAGAGATGAGGTTTCTAAACTCTCTTATGGATGAAGAGATAGAAGTGGTTACTCTCTAAGAGATATGGAGTTTACGAATGTTGAATAATATTGAGAATAAGAACAAAGAGAAATAAGGGTTAGGGTTTAATATCCCTATTGCTTGAGATATTATACCCTGATTATCAGAATTGGAATAAATCTCAGGCACTACCACAAGACCAGTATATATGGGATAAAACTGAGTTTTGTTACCGGGCTTTATTCCCACTCAACCCTGTCCAATAACTAACAGATATCACGTGTAAACATGTGTTGCCTCATTATACACAATAATATTCTATTTATATTGAAAATATACCTATATATCCAACAATCTCCTCTTATATTCTCATAATATTAGGCAATACCTGGTTTTCTTTCCAGTTTCACTTGTTGTGGACTGGATCACAACAATTTCAAATCAACATTGAATCAAAGAGAAATTATAACTTGAATAGTTCAGATAAGACTAAACCGAAACAATCAAATAGTTCTAAGACCATATAAAAAAAATTTCACAATGACTAAACCAACTAGAAAAATCTGTCATAGTTTCAAAGTCAGCTAAAGAGAATAAACTTCAAGAACAAAATAAGAATTTTAAGTTCATTGAAAACAAGAGTCTTAAACTCAGAAGAAGTTTTATTAAGCAAGTGACTAATTTATTCTCGGGAGAAATAAGCCGAAACTCTTTCCTTGCAAACTGCTTTATGTTTCCTCCATTTTGAGCAAATCATTATTTTGAAATCTATGTTGACAGATTCAACTCCACCATCTTTGCTAGCATATTGCAAACAAAAATATCATGAGACACATCTCTAAGAATTCTAACGAATTTTATAACATATCTAGTTCCAAAAAAGAACTTATTACGATTCAAAAAACAGCTTAGCAAAAATGTAACGCAAGCATCACAATCAAGTTTTCTTTTAACAAAATAATGAATAAGAACTATTATAGTTTCTACATAAGAACTATATTATGTTTCATATTGGAATGATAGAACAGTCAAATCAATTGTGGTTAAATTCTGAATCATCAAAATTGGAATGAAACATGAATCCATAAAAGAGATATATCGTCAAAATTGGAATGATATAATGAAAATTTTAAACATCGGAAACATATCGACAAGTTTTCTCCCTTTTTTGGGAAATAATGAAATGATTCTAAGTAAGTTATGTGAATATATAGCATCATCAAATTTGGAATGAAGTTATATATTAACAAAATTTACTTAGAACTTTTCAAATTACCTAAAGCATGCCAATTGCCTAAAACGATGCTTAAGTTTAAACTTGTCTATGGCTATAATTAGGATTCTAAATTTCAAAACAACTAGGATGTTAAAGATTTTGAATCAATAGCTTTTAACCCTATTTCCCCCACAGTTTAGATAATCAGATAACTTTCAAGTCTCTTAGCAAGAGCATCAACCATATTTTGTCTCAATTGCACTTTATCTATGAGATTGTTCAACTAGGCTTCTTTCAACCTTAATATACTCTTACTATTATAGAGTGAGTTATGAGCTACAGTACATTATAGCTTGATAGTCGACATACAGATTTAGAAAGTCACTTTAAACTTCTTAGTGGATGACTAGCAATAAGTCATTCAATCCATCCAGCCTCTTCTCCTGCAGATGATAACACATAGAGCTCTAATTTCATGGATGATAGCACAATGCATGTTTGCCTTTTGATTTCCATAATATTTTTGCTTCTCCTAGTGTAAATACATATCCACTAGTTGTTGACTTTCACTAAATTCTGAGCACTGTAAAGCATCAGATCATCCACTCAATTCTAAAGGATGAATAGAGTAGTACAAAGCAAACTTTTGAGTACCTCTCAGGTATCTCATTAGCCTCTTAAGGGCACTCCAATGTATATTAATATAATTACTAGTGAATCTACAAGTCATACCTATGTCAAAGGCTATGTCTGGTCTAGTGCAGATCTTTGCATACATGAGACTTTCAATAAGTTTAGAATAATCTAACCGTCTCATAGTTGCACCATCATTAGGTGTCAATCTTTTATCATAATCATATGGTGTCTCAAAACACACTTTCAGTCACTATATCCTAACCATATCCCCACTTTTGGAACACATTATTGATTTATTGAGTTTGACTAAGGGTTATCCCTTTGCCAATGAAACTCACTCTTATACCTAATATTGTGTCCAAAACACCTAGGTGCTTCATGCTGAATTCTTTGGATAACACATTTTAACTTCATTTATAATAGAGATGTTTCTTCCAACACAAATCATGTCAACAATATACAAATAAATAATAACAATTATATTTGACTCATTAATCATATAATTCGTGCCTCAGTTTTATCACATGTTTTAAAACATACAACAATTTTACCAATTTGAAAATCTTGTTCACTAAGCATATTAGTGCAAAACTTTCCAGTACAAAACTGTTCAGTACAAAACTTTTCAATACAAGACATCTAGTACAAAACTTTTAGTAAAAAACTGTTTAAAAAAATTTAATGAATAAATTTTTCAATAGATATAAGCACAAGAAGAATTCTTATTGTAGAAATATGACAAACATGTGAGTAAACATCAAACCACTCTACCCCACTTATCTCAGTCAATCGTTTAGCTTCTAAAAGTGCATTAAAATTGCTACTAAACAATCAAAACTAAGTTTCTTCTACAACACCCCACTTACTTACTATAAATTTAGCCATTTTCGACAAATCAACTAATTTAAAGTATTATTGTATAACAAAAAATTCATTTCGTTATTGATGCTGCTGATTTCTGGTGTGGGAGCAACAAATGATGAATACTTTTGTTGGATGGAAAACGTAGATTTCAGCTGTAGATCTGATCCTGATGAGAGACTAGTGTATGATTAGAATATGTGGATCTGGTAGTGGTTGGTAGCCTAGCACCTACGAAAAAGCCTGAAACATCGGGAGTATTTCCGGTGACAGGCCCTCTGACAATCAAGTCAGCAACCAAGGGGGGTAAAACTAGGGTTTAATGGCTAAAGATTCATTACATGGTAACTATGGAGGAAAACCTGTATTTATAGGCTAGTGGAAACCTGTTAGAGAAAGATCTGTCATCTGCTTAAGTAGATCCCATGGATTAGTGATGTGATGGAGTAACTAATCCCCTGATTATAAGAGATTTGATAACCAGCCTTAAATGGTGGGTTAGCTTTTCCTTGGCGGGATAAGCCTGGGTTGTAGGACCGTGGATGGCCCGTGAGCTACCTCCGGGTTTGTAGCTGCCCACAGGATTGTTGTCTTCACCTTGGGAACTGTAAGAGCCCACAAAATAGTATATGTCTATTTTTTACTTTTAATCCGTGCACGATTAAGAGTTGCACGTATTAATGGAATTTTCTCAATTTTAATTTAGTAAGTATTGAAACATATTATTATTTGATATGTTTTGAACTTAATGAGGGTGCAATTGTAGAACCGGAGTTGAGATATCTTATCAATTAAGTCGTATATTAGTCTTAACTATAATTGAGTTAGAATGTATAATATTGAATTCTTATTTTGTATGGTGATAATACGATTTCATGTGTGTTATTACAAACTGTATGTACAAATTGTATTGACATTATTTGTGTGTATTTCAATTTCTATTTGATTGAAATTGTGTGTGAGATTGTTGTGATTTAAATTATCTAATTAAACCCAATATGACTCAAATAGACCCAAACAAACACACACTAGCTTGAACCCAAGTTGACCCAACCTAACTTAACTTGTTTTGTGCATGGCATGAACAAAATTTTATGCACATGCACTAGGGTGTGGCAAGCCATATGTTAGAGGGAAAGGGAGAGATGAGTGCAATTGTATTGGATTTAAATGGGGGAATCTAGGGCTTTTGATGAGACTCAAAATACTTGAGTGTTTGAGAAACCCTAAGAGGCAATACCACTCTCACACTCCACCTCCCTTCCCCTCCCCTCCAATGCATGTTAGCCTCACCCTCACACACTCTCTCTCAATTCCCGGCCAATCCCTCCCCCTCACTCTTTTTAAACTCTCGTACAAACCCTAGCTCCACTCTCTCATTTCCACTCCACTATTTTCTTCATTCTAATACCCTTCTAAGACACTTAAGTTGCTGTTTTGGGAGCAAAAAGAGAAAGAAGGAGCCAAGAGGAGCCAAGGAGAAGGAGAGTAGGAGCAAGAAGTGCTAGCAAGGAGAAGCAAGAACAAGGAGGCCAAACTTGGAGAGTATATTTCATCTACAAACAAAAGGTGGGTGTCTCTAAAACCTTTGTGGTGTTTACTTTTTGTGGTAAAATCTTGATGTGGTATTGAAAACATGAGTGGATCATGAAGTGTGTGATTAAGTGTTAAAATTGTTGGATGCTATTTTTATTAGTAGAAGACTAAATAAAAACCAAGTAGAAAGCTTAACAGAAAAGTGTGTTAGGTCTGGATACTATAACTCGAAAATTACTTGGAGTTTAAGTTTGAATTTTAAATGTAGAATCTTATGCATGTTATATACCTTGCTTGCAAATTTCATAATTTTTGGAATTTATTTACTATTTTAATTAAATACGAACTTGAACACTGACTCTGCAGAAAACAGATTTAACATAGCATCTGACTGTGATATTCCAAAGCTCATAACTCTGTAACCACTTGAGAGCTATTGCTGAAATTTTATTATGTGGTTCTAGTATGTGTTTAGTTCGTGAATATAAAATTTCATAATTTTTGGACATCGTTTGCTATTTTTATTAAATCCGAAACCATTGGTTGTTCTGAAAAGAAAAGACAGAGTGAAGATGATCTGTTCTGTTTTTAGCTAATTTTCAAGAAATCATAACTTGAAAAATACTTTGTAAAATCAATTAAAATTTAAACATGTTCTTTTACCATGTATGAAGAACTTATGTTTCAAATTTCATGAAGTTTAGATATCATTTGATATTTTGAAAGTATTTCTATGTGAGCAATGCTTAGTTGTTGCTCTCCTCTGAAAATTATTGCATGCATGTTAAACAATGACTCATTTGATCACTTTAACGACATAATCCGAAGAAGTATGTGACTAGAAAGTTGTAGTGGACATATAAACCTTTCTGTAATGCCTAAGAACTCAAGATTTGGATACGTACACAAATTATAATGAATTTTGCAAGTGATAATAGAAACACAGATTCTTAAAGCTCACTGTTGGACACTATGCTTGTGAAATTGAGTTAGAACTTGTAGATTTGAGTTTTAATTTGTTGTTTGTGAGTTATAAATCATGTTGTAGATGTGGGAATGAATTAAGACTTAAATTTTCTGAGTTTTATGTTGTGAGTAGCTCATATGTGCTTTGTAGAACTACAATCTAGACATACTTGTCCATTGTTTGAAGTAAAAGTTGTGTTAAGTGATTGTGTGTTAATGTGGATCATTTTGGGATATGATTCATGCCCAATTTGTGTTTGTGCTTGCTTTCTACTTTGAATAGAAGCATGGGGAGCACTCGATTGCGTTTCTTCAACGAAACGGGACCAGGAACGACCCTGTTTTGGCATGAATGCCAATTGGATGCTTGCTGTTTGGAGATGTAATTTTTCATTTTTAGAGATTTTAAGCACTCTTTTTGGTTATTCGTGGTGTAGAGTTTAAACCTAGAGTAGTGTACCCTTGTTGGGCTACATTGGTTGAGTTTGAAACACTAGGATTAGGTCTTGATGGTATATCTAGACGGGTAGAATAGGAACCCGTGTCGCATTGAACGCGTGGGGGGAGAAGACTCATGCACCAATGTGCTTGCCGTTCATGGAAGGATTCCATAGTTGTGTTTGATGCTACCACTTGTCGAGGACTGTGAGCGTGAGGATAGCGGGAGCAACATTTTTGGGTTAGACCGAGGTTGCGATCGAACTCCAAGCATAGATGGCGGTTGAGGCGATCGATGGAATCGGTTCGTCATTGGTGTAGCGCCCCAAATCCCCATATTGGAAATCTAAGACCCTACTCCAGGAGTCGAACTTTAAAATAGCCACAATCACAGAAAAGTACAGGAAAATTAAAACTTATTCCATATAAATGTTACATGTACAAGTGTTACAATATCCAAATAAAATTACAAGAATACAACAATATAATCACACTTGAATATGTCCCTTGGATTTTTGGACCAACTCGAGCTCTGCCGTACCTGTGAATTGGCTCCGGATACCTACAAGGTGGAGAACGTCAGTACTTCGACTGAAGCAATGCTGATAATAACAGCAATCTCCAAGCTAACAATCACAACCATAATTTTATGCAAAAGAGAAAAGTGATGTGACAAACTAGGGGGTTAATGGATTCGGGTTATAGTGTTGTTGTAGGCCATGATTCTACAGCTAGATGCACCAAACACATGCCTATTGCTAATGCAAGCAAGATTTTGGAAACAAATGCATCCCATACTACATACTCCTCCAAACTAGCCGTCTTTCTTTACATTTAAGGGATTCAAACCCTTGCCATGCATCCTACTCTTGTACTCAACCTGCTCCAAATAAATTTCCATGTCTGAGGTGGTTGCAATCATTCGGTCTAGTTCCGCACTGCATTTCCTAATAGTGGTGGTCGTATTTTCCACTTAGTACCCGCGTACGGACCTCACTCAAAAAGCTGTGAAACCTTCCGGTACGAAACCATGTACCCAATAACCTTTTGGTGCAGGCCATGCACCTAAATGACGTCAATGATTCATATATAGAACAAACCCACGTGCATAGGAACATGAAGGCCTCGAGGGTCAAATCCCCCTATCCGACAAGAGCACCTCCCGTTCCTTACCCCGACTCTTTGGGAATTAACAGGTCGAGATACGAGACCACGAACTCAAACCTGAGAACCAAATCGGTATCCCTACGATAGGTTAAGAACAACACCAACTATGGTCTGCTAGTACTAATGCAATGTATGAACCCCTAATACATCCCTCTAGTCCAAGACTCACTCTAACCATTCAGTAAAAGATGATTACTTCCAAACTCTGCCCATCGACTACTGGCCCCGGCGACACAAGTCCCGCTTGCCACTTCCCCTAGCTTGGAATCGTCCCTCATCGTGGCCCGCGCTCATCTGCATGAATACAATCTTGACGACACCACTTGGACGTCCAACGCCTCGAGGAAGTTCACGTCTAAGGTCGATAGACGTACGGTCTCACCTACACTAGTGACTAACTCAAGTCACAACAAACCTCTACAGGAGTCACACCAACAAGACCAGCGAAGAAACCATTCATCCCCAACAATGAGTTATCAACTCTTAGGTACACAAGGGGAATGGTTCCTCAAACATTTAGCCTGTAACACCCTGAATTCCCAAATAAGACCGAATTCGAAGTTCCACAGGATCTTTACACTTCTCTTCTACAATTTTATAAGGAATTAAAAACTTTTGTTACATCAGAGTTACATTTACATTACATATTTACATCGTAAGCAATTTACAACAATTTACATAAATAGAAATGTACAACACTTGAATCATTTTTTAAGCAGCATGCATACTTTAGTCTTGTTAATCACTTTATCCTGCATAGAAACTGTGGGCACGTCAGTTCATTCAACTGACGCTAGAATATAATACATCAATTTTCTCTTACTTAGAAAGCACAAACTTTTCACAAACAGAACTACGGGGACTATCCTATTGATGTCGTGTTGTGCGGTGCACTTAGTCCTTAATGCAGTTATGTATGTTACATGACACTAATGCGCACTTGTTCAGATTCTAAGCATCCCATACTATATAGGCCTTAGGGCAAGCCCTTAATCGTTCTTCATCTTGTAGGGTTCAATCCCTCGCTATAACTTAAACTACTACGGTAACTACGATAAGTATCCTAGATATTCTATGAGTTAGAGCTCACGTCCAGACAGCCGGGAGGGGAATCCCACATCATGACACGATGCATCGTGTAGAACCTATGGACAATTCAGTCCCCGTCATGGGACATGACACCACCCGTAGTCACCAAACACCCCACAAGCTTCGCCTGCGGTACGGACTCCTAGAGACATATCCACGTCATGACACGATGCATCGTGTAGACAGCCTGTGAATATTCTCACGCTGTAGCTCCGAGGCCCTCATACTCGTGTTTTTCTCTTACTTTCGTCACATCTCCATTATGTGTCTAGTCCTTAATTATTTGAATCATGAATAAAATCAATCCTCTAGAGTTAGCCCTTCCACTATATCGGTCTTAACCATTTATATAAAATGACCCCAAATCTTGGTCCTTTCATTCAAATCTTATTTCAAAAATCTCTTTTCAATACCTGTATGAGGCTTAGCTACACTCTAGTTCTCAATTTCACTTCATAATCACAAAAATTGAGTTTTCATACTCATAACGTCTTTTTCATAGTTCAACATGATTTCCATTTCATTTCTATGAGTCAATTTCTCACATAAAGTTCAATTCCGATTATAATTTTTTTAATTCAAAATAATCTCAATAAATTCATTTAAATTTTGTACTATTATTTCTTTGCTTCAAAAATCATATTTTTCATTCAACTTTCGAATGCATGACTTGCACAATTTATACAATAAAAATCATGAAGAAACACTCTTTAAATAAATTTTCTTTTCTCATACAAGATCTTCTTTATAAATTAGGTAGAATTTACTCATGAATTAAAATCACGTTTTACACTTATGCAAAAGTCCATTTATAGAAGCCTACTTAATTTTTACTTCTCAATCTCTTTTATTTAAGTCAAAATAGTGTGTAAATATTTTTCATGAAGTCCATATATTTTTATAATAATTATAGTATTTTTTCCGAATTTTTGAAAGTAAAAAAATAATTAAAACAAAAAAAACAGAAAAAACTGTTTTATGCCGAACTCAGAAGTCGAACCAGCGATCTAAGGCCAAACCCACGCTACAGTGCAGCGCAGTGTGGCACCTGCGCTAACTAGAAAGGACAGAGCGCAACTGCGACAGAGGGAGAGGTTTAAATCCCTAAAACTCGTTTTTCAGTTATCGGATTTTTTTCAAAAAAAATTAAAACAAAGGGCAAATGCCCAGTTTCGAACCCGAGACCCAAGACCAGACCCATGGCTACTCACCTGAATGCACCCAATAACCAATAAGTCCAAGTGACTAACCTGATATGGGTTGGGTTTTAGGGGTTTTGATTCAAGTTTCTGTTCACTTCGAATTTTTCAAAAAAACAACTATTTTAAAACTCTTTTCTTCTCCAATTTCATTCTAAAATTCCAGAAAATAGTTTTTATGCATTTCTAATATGTCAGTAAAATAAAACTTAATTTTTGTCACAAAAAGTGTAATTTTCCTCTCTAAGTACATTTTTATCTACAATTTTGAAAATGTGCATACAAGTGTAGTTTCTTTATAATTTTGCATTCAACCTTCTCATAGATCTCTTTCATTAATTTTTATTATTATTATACATTCGTTTCAGTAACAAATATCCCTTTTTCATGCCACTTACAAGTGAATTAGTAAAAATCACATTTTTGTATGGTTATCAATTCAAGTAACTAAACATACAATCATGTCTTCTTTGTTTGGCACATAACAATCAATTAAAGCTTGGTAGCATGGTTAATTCTAAACTAACAATCACAATTTTGCAATTAATTAACATTCTTTTAACATACATTCAAACCATTGCAATTTTGTCTCATTATCACAACACATGGCTAAATTGACAAAAGATTCTTCTCAATTTTATCAACCATTCCCTAGCATGATTTCTAATTAGAAGTTAGAGAAAATCACCCACCTCTAATGGAGAGAAAAACAAACAAAACTCCTAGGGATCTCCTACAATGAACAAGGGAAGCCTCCTCCTCCTAGTTTGAGCCACCAAGTTGATTCGCCTCCTAGCTTGATGATGTGGGACTCCTCTTCTTGCTCCTTAGAATAGGCCGGCCAACTTGGGGAAAGGAACACACAAAAATTTTTCACTCAATCTTTTAAACTCACAATCTTCTCAATCTTTTATCTCACTAATTTTGTCTTTCTTTTTGTCTTTCTATTCTTTTCTTTTCAATTCTTTAGGTGTAAGAATGAAGAGTGTAGCGGGGGGGGGGGGGGGGGGGGGGGTATTTATACAAATTTTGAGGGTAATTGGAGGGCTAGGATTAGTCCAAATGGTTAAGAATCAAGGGTCAAGATGAACTAGGGAGTTGTAGAAACTATCCATGATGAAGCAACCAACTCTCCACCACTCCCATCTAAAAGGGTGCACTGCACATTGCTCGCTCTAGTGCATGCACATGCCAACTAGTATCCCCTTTTACAAGTTTGTTCATGTGAATTAATTAATTGTTCACTAAACTTGTCTACACTACAAGTTAGATTAGTAAAAAGAGAAATTAAGTTAAATGGGCTCACTAATGAGCCAATTAATCATGGGCTCTACTAATTTAATTAATTAATTAATTAAGATGGGCTAAAAAGAGACAATTAGGCCTAGGATTTAATTAAGCTTTTAAAAATAGTCTTTTTGGAAAATGAAGAGAACAATTACTTGTTCAAGCTATAAAGAAATATTTTTCTAGAAAAAATATGCATATGAAATTATACGTGCAAGATACGTAAAATCACAACTCTTCATAAATAAAAATTCAAGGTGTTACAACACTCCCTCCTTAGAATAGTTTCGTCCCTGCAACTAAACTTAAAGAGTGAGAAAACAGGAATACAACAAAGAGATAAGAAAAGAAAAGAAAAGAAGATACAAATCACACAGAGCTCTGGATAATCTTTCATCATCCTCTCTTCAGATTCCCAAATAGCCTCTTCAACAAACTGGTTTCTCCAGACTACTTTGACCATCGATATCATCTTGTTCCTCAAGACTTTCTTCCGACGATCGACAATCTCAACCGGAAGCTCAATGTAACTAGATCCAACTCCAAACCCTCCGGTACTTCGGGCAAATGGTGAATCGGATCTGGAATGTACCCTCTCAGCATAGACACATGAAAGACATTGTGCACCTGAGACAACTCTTCCAACAACTCTAACCGGTAAGCAGCTTTCCCGATACGCTTCAATATCATGTATGGGCCTATGAACCTCAAGGCTAACTTCTCACCTCCGCCAAAGTGAATCACACCCTTGCTAGGTGAAACCTTCAGAAAGACAAAGTCACCAACCTCAAACTCAAGGTCCCTCCTCCGGTTGTCTGCATAGCTCTTCTGCCTACTCTGAGCATCCACCAACCTCTTCCTGATCAGATCGATATTTTCAGAGGTCTGCTGCACAATCTCAGGCCCAAACATTTGCCGCTCCCTAACTTCAAACCAACAAACATGTTTTTAGCACTTCCTGCTATACAGAGCTTCGTACGGCGCCATCCCAATACTAGTCTGAAAACTGTTGTTGTGGGCGAACTCCACCAGAGCTAAATGCCTTTCCCAACTGCCTCCAAAGTCTAGAACACAACACCGAAGCATATCCTCAAGAATACAGTTGACTCTCTCGGTCTGCACATCGGTCTGAGGATGAAAAGCAGTGCTAAAATCTGTCTTGCTACCCAGAGCTGTCTGAAGACTCCTCCAGAAATGCGAAGTAAACCGCGCATCTCGATCAGACACAATAATTAACGGAACATCATGAAGCCTGACGAGCTCCCCAACATACAGCTCGGCCAACTTGTCCATAGACAAAGTGAGTTTCATTACCAAGAAGTGAGGGGACTTGGTTAGTCGATCGACTATGACCCAAATCGCATCATTGCCCTTTGAACTCTTGGGCAAAACCGTGATGAAACCCATACTGATGTTATCCCACTTCCATTCCGGAATAGGTAAGGGTTGCAATAGACCTCCGGGTTTCTAATTTTCAGCTTTAGCTTGCTGACAGATCTCATACGTCGCCACAAACTCTGCCACATCCTGCTTCAAACCTGACTACCAGAAATGCTGCTTAATGTCCCTATACATCTTGGTACTCCTAAGATGTACAGACCAAAAAGTAGCATGTGCCTCCTGAAGAATGCTCTCCCGCACTTCTGCTTGATCCGGAACACAAAGTCTCTCTCCAAACCACAACACTTCATCTCTAATCTGAAACTCTGACAACTTGCCAGCACCAGCCTGCTTCTTCATCTTCTGAATCTCTGCATCTTCCTTCTGACTTGCGATAATCCTTTCATTCAATGTTGGTTGGAGCCTCAATTGAGCTAAAGATGATCCCAAGCCTTGCAGAATAACTTCAATACTAGCCCGATCCAACTCCTCTGCAAGATGCCTCTGAGTTGTAATCAAACTAGCTAGACTGCTCTTACGGCTAAGTGCATCAGCAACAACATTAGCCTTCCCAGGATGGTACTTAATCTCAGGAAGAATGTCCTCAAGTACTTCCAGCCATCTCCATTGCCTAAGATATAGGTCCTTCTGCTGATAGATGTACTTCAAGCTTTTGTGGTCCGTGTACATGTTCAGTTTCTCACCATACACGTAATGTCTCTATTGCTTTAAGGCGAAGATAATTGCAGCCAACTCTAGATCATGAGTCGGATAATTCTTCTCATGCGGTCATAGTTGCCGAGACCCATAAGCGATCACTTTCCCTTCTTGCATTAAGACACAACCAAACCCACGATCTGAAGTATCGCTGTAGACATCATACTCAACACCTGCTCTAGATAAAGCCAAAAATGGGAGCAGTAGTCAGCTTCTCTTTCAACTCTTGAGAGCTTGTCTCGTATTGCTCAGTCCACTTGAAGTTCACATTCTTCTTGGTCAGTGAGCAACACAACTATCTGAGCATAACCCTGAATGAACCTCCTGTAGTATCCAGTTAGCCCAAGGAACTCTTGATTTCCTTCACTGTAGTAGGCCTTGCCCAATCCTTCACCGCCTCTATCTTCTGCGGATCAGTTGCCACTCCCTCCTTAGAAAGGATGTGACCCAAGAATGCTACCTCAGATTTCCAGAAATCGTACTTGGACAACTTGGCATACAACTCATGCTCCCAAAGCTTCCTCAAACTGCTGTCAGATGCTCTGTGTGCTCCTCCTCCGACTTGGAGTACACAAGGATATCGTCGATAAACACCAGGATGAAGGAATCAATAAATAGCCTCAGAACTCTGTTCATCATATCCATGAAGATTGCAGGTGCATTCATCACTCCAAATATCATAACTAAGAATTCGTAATGCTCGTGTCGAGTTCTGAACGCAGTCTTATGCACATCTTCAGTATTCACTGGAACCTGATGGTATCCCGATCGAAGATCTATTTTAGAGAAAACAACTGCTCCTTGTAGACGGTCGAACAGGTTGTCAATTCGGGGAATAAGATACTTGTTCTGAAAAGTGACCTTATTCAGCTCTTGGTAATCGATGCACATCCTCATCGAACCATCCTTCTTCTTTACCAACAGCACCGGTGCTCCCCAAGGCGACACACTCGGTTGAATAAAGCCTTTCTCCAACAATTCCTCAATCTACCATTTGATCTCGTCCTGCTCCACAAGCGCCATCCTATACGGTGCCTTGGAAATGGGTGCACTCCCTGGCTGAATAGTGATGCTGAAATCCACATCACGATGCGGGGGTAACCCGGGCAAATCTTCCAAGAATACAGTCGGGTAATCCCGAACCACTGGAATTTGCTGCACCTTTACAGGAACCTCCTTCTTGCTGATAGCTGCCACCAGCCCAGAACATCTTTTCTTCCCTTGGAAAGTGACTTCAGGACCACCCGGAGCCTTCACTGTTACTTCCTTGGTCTTGCACTCGATGCTTGCACTGTACACCGACATTCAATCAATGCCAATGATAACATTGAGTCCCAAGACATTCAGTTCGATCAGATCAATCCCGAAGATTCTGCCCCCAATCTCGTTCTCGCAGTCCGCATTGGTTAAAGTCTCCCCTGACGGAGTAGCTACTACCAAGACCTTGCTTGGAAAGACTTTCGGTTCAACTCCCAAAACTTTAGCAAACTTAGGTGATACAAAGTGTGAGAGGAACTAGTATCGAACAAAACAACAGCTTTCTTTCCATTCAAATAAACTTCTCCTGTTACATAATACACACTCGTTACATAAAAGTTCACTAAATCAAGCGGGAAAAAGAGAACAACATAAAAACAGTCCTAAACATCCTCCCTCGTACCAGTGATAACGTGATCCACTTCATCAGTGTCAGCTTCAGTCAAGGCAAATACTCGCCCCTACTGGTACAGCTTCTTCCCAACTTGCTGAGTTGGTCCACCACGGGTGACATTCTGCGGCTTGGGGCATTGAGACTTGTAATGTCCCGTCTCACCATAGTTGAAGCAAGTCACCACCAGAGGTCTCACCCAATTATTTTCGGGTCTCTTAGCTATGTTGGCAGCATTCGCTCCTGTCGGTTTGAACCTCTGAGCTGACGGCTGTCCCCTGAAATTGCCAAAAACTGCGGGCCTCTTCCTAACATTCCAGTTGTTCCTCCGATTCTGAATAGCATGGAACTACTCCATGTCTGCCTCAGTGGCTGTAGCTCGTTTGACCAACTTGTCAAACCTTCTGATACCGAGGGGTATCATCCTGGATCTCAGACTTGGCCTCAAACCATACTCGAAGTTTCGAGCCTTTTTCACCTCGTCCATCACCAGTTCGGGCACATACATCGAGAGCTGAGTGAACCTTATCTCATACTCCCTAACCGACATACTGCCCTGCTGCAGTGCCAGAAATTCCATGACCTTTTTTCCTGAACATCTGATGTAAAATAATGATTGCGGAATTCCTCCAAGAATTTCTCCCAGCTAAGAACAATATCTCCCATCATCCGCTTCATCGAATGCCACCATATAGCCGCATCCTTCTCGAACTGCAGTGCAGCCAACTTCACCTTGCTACCTTCCGGAGTCTCTAAGACTTTGAAGATAGTCTCTACCTGTCGGATCCAACTGTCAGCTGTGTCAGGGTCTGACTTCCCTCAAACACGGGTGGTTTCATCCTTTTGAATGATTCCACGAGTTTGATTGCTTTGGGTACTGGATTCACAGGCACTCTCCCTTTGTTCTGATTCATGGCAACGACATTGAGTGTCTGATAGACCCTCGCTAACTCCATTTCCAAGTCCAGACCCTCTCCGGTTCTAGCTCTTCTTCCAGCCATATTTTGATGCAAAAGATCCATTAAATTCGAAGTAGAAAACATGAATTTAAACTAACTCTTCATTTCATTGAATTTCAAACTTTATACATTCGAATTTAAAACATCTCTAACATCAAATGAAAGGAGTAAGAAGATACAACACTCTAGTTCCTACGGTTCCTCTTGGATTCTCGAAGCTCCTTCCGTAGTTCTGCCACTTCTTCCTTCAGTACATTGTATATGTTTTTCCTCTTCTCGAGTTCCCAAACACGATAACTGAGAGTTGCAATGCTTTTCTTGCACTTCGCACACTATTTCTGCACCAGCTCGCTCTCTCCCTCTGAGTTTCTACCTGCCTCTGAAGAGATACAATGAGACTACTCGGAACTGGTTCTTCCTCGTCAGAGGAATCATCAGATGAATCCGGAGGTGGAGTGATTTCTCGGGACTTAGGCCATTCCTCTTCAAATTCATCGGGATCTTCTTCGTCAGAATCAGCTTGCCCGGGATAGTAATCCTCCTCAACTATGTGTCAGTCATCATCTCCATCTGGATCAAAGTGGTCAGCCATCTTAAAGAAAAAAGAAGAAGAAGCATAAATCATAGAGCAACACAAATATAAGTGACTTACATTTAAATCTCTAGACTCAACACACACTCTAATGTCCACTTCTAAGGTGTCGTTCTTATAAATTTGTACTACTTGAAAGCGTGACTCAGATACCACTCTGTAACACCCCAAATTCCCAAATAAGATCGAATTCAAAGTTCCACAGGATCTTTACACTTCTCTTCGTACAATTTTACAAGGAATTAAAAACTTTTATTACATCAGAGTTACATTTACATTATATATTTACAGCGTAACCAATTTACAACAATTTACATGAACAGAAATGTACAACGCTTGAATCATTCTTTAAGCAGCATGCATACTTTAGTCTTATTAATCACTTTATCCTGCATGGAAACTGTAGGCACGTCAGTTCATTCAACTGTCGCTAGGATATAATACATCAATTTTCTCTTACTGGGAAAGCACAAACTTGTCACAAACAGAACTATGGGAACTATCCTATTGATGTCGTGTTGTGTGGTGCACTTAGTCCTTAATGCAGTTATGTATGTTACATGACACTAATGCGCACTTGTTCAGATTCTATGCAACCAATACTACACAGGTCTGAGGGCAAGCCCTTAATCGTTCTTCATCTTGTAGGGTTCAATCCCTCGCTATGACTTAAATTACTATGGTAACTATTATAAGTATCCTAGATGTTCTATGAGTTACGAGTTCATGTCCAGACAGCTTGGAGGGGAATCCTACGTCATGACACGACGCATCGTGTAGAACCTATGGACAATTCAGCCTCCGTTATGGGACATGACAGCACCCGTAGTCACCAAACAATCCACAAGCGTGCCTGCGGTACGGACTCCTGGAGACATATCTACGTCATGACACGACGCATCGTGTAGACAGCCTGTGAATATTCTCACGCCGTAGCTCCGAGGCCCTCATACTCATATTTTTCTCTTACTTTCGTCACATCTCCACTATGTGTCTAGTCCTTAATTATTTGAATCATGAATAAAATCAATCCTCTAAAGTTAGCCCTTCCACTATGCCGGTCTTAACCATTTATATAACATGACCCCAAATCTTGGTCTTTTCATTCAAATCTTATTTCAACAATCTCTTTTCAATGCCGCTATGAGGCTTAACTACACTCTAGTTCTCAATTTCACTTCATAATCACAAAAATTGAGTTTTCATACTCATAAAGTATTTTTCATAGTTCAACATGATTTCCATTTCATTTCTATGAGTCAATTTCTCACATAAAGTTCAATTCTGATTATAATTTTTTACATTCAAAATAATCCCAATAAATTCATTTAAATTTTGTACTATTATTTCTTTTCTTCAAAAATCATATTTTTCATTCAACTTTCGAATGAATGACTTGCACAATTTATACAATAAAATTCATGAATAAACACTCTTTAAATAAATTTTCTTTTCTCATACAAGATCTTCTTTATAAATTAGGTAAAATTTTCTCATGAATTAAAATCACATTTTATACTGATATGGCTAAAAATGGGGGTCAATCGGAACCTTCCGAATAGGGCATGAATCTTGAAGCCCAGGGGTAAAATGGTGATTTCACCCACAGACAGGGTCTGAGATGGGTACTGGGTCTCTCCGATAAAGACCCAATAACCCACAAACAGACCCGCTTCAATCGGGCGCGGGTTTTAACCAGCAATAAAGCCCGATCAGAGGGATAGAATTAGGGTCCCTGATTAGATCCTATCAACGGCCTTGATTCATGCCTATCCCTCCACTGGGGATTAGGGATTATATTCCTAATCTGTTTACAAGGAGAATATTCCTTATCAGATCACGGGGATTACATTCCTAATCCGTTCCCTAAGATGCCTATAAATACCCCCCATCCATCTCCATTAAGAGGTAATCAATCTTTCACCAGTTTTTGCGCTCTTCCATAGTCTTCCAGATTACTGACTTGAGCATCGGAGGTGCGTCGCCGGGAACAACCCCGGTGTCTCGCACTTTTTGCAGGTGAACGGTGGGAGTCAACGATCAGAACTCCGGCGGAACAGGTATACAGTCTACTATTCAGTTTTCCTAAGAATCCACAAATACTATCTGTTTGCCCCCACACCAAAATTAGCGGCAACAGATTGGCGCCGTCTGTGGAAAACTAACGAATAGAGACCTCTCCTCTTCCCGGTATACAGATCTCCTCCAGCCATGCCTCCTAGGAAAGTCAGATCGAGGGGGTCCAATCGAGGGCCCAACCCTGATCAGCAGCAAGAAGTCCTCCCTAATCCTACTCAGCAACAAGGGCAACTCCCCCTACCGCGGAAGACCCGTTCCAACAAGACCTTCCTCCTCCTAATCAGCCACCCCCGAAGGGTCCTAACCCTCGAAAACAGCCTCTTCACCAAGAACACGTCTCCATCCACAACGCCTTTACGGACTCTATGGCCTCCCATCATCCCCGAGCCTCTGGTCGCCAAAATACCGCTCCCAACTGCCAGAACGATGACGACCTTCGCCGCCACCTGGACGAGAAGCGGGCCCGAGAGGGAACATCCCGCCAATACCGTCCGGAGGAGCGGTACCCTCGCCACCGGGAGTATAGAAGGTCTCCTAACCAAAGAGGCCAGAAAGAATCCCCCGAACACTATTGAAGAAGGCCACACTCCCCCGCGGGTCGGCAACAGCCTAGGAACAATGAGGCGCCCATCACACGTGCCGAATTCCAGCAGTTCCAAGCGACCGTCCTGCAGGCCCTCAACCTCCGCCAAAACCTTAATGAGCCGAAGGCTCCATCTCCTCCTCCGGTCCGAAGCCCTCGCCGACGGTCCCCATCTCCTCGTCCTACTCCTAGCAACTCCCGGCGTACCCCGAGTCCTCGCTGCTCCCGAAGTTACCATCGTCGTAGCCCTCGCTCTCCCTCATACGAAGACGAGTCTAGGGGCTCGGCTGATTACCGTCGGAGGAATGACACTATGTACCATCGTCTTCATGAAGTAGAGAGGCGCCTGGGCCAGATAGACCTAGAAGAGGAGCTTAGGGGGAGGACCCTACGTCCTAGCCGACCTCCTTTCTCCCGAACCATAGTGGATGCGCCAGTCCCGTTTGGCTTCAAACCTCCCCAATTTGAAACTTACACCGGGGAAACCGACCCAGTTGATCACATCGAAAGCTTTAAGACTTTGATGCTCCTCCATCAAGCCTCCGATGCCCTCCTCTGCAAAATCTTCCCCGCGACTCTCAAGGGACCAGCTCGAGAGTGGTATTCTCGCCTTGCCCCCTCCTCAATATTCTCCTTCGAGCAGTTCGAAACCCTCTTCGTCACACATTTCGTAAGCAGCCGCAGAACCGAGAAAACCAGCATCTCCCTATTGCACCTCCACCAAAAGAAGGGGGAGAAACTGAGAGATTATGTGAAGAGGTTCACAGCTGAATCCAGGTCCATAGCATCCCTCGACCAGTCGGTCGCTACGGCAGCATTTCAATCTAATGTCCTCAATTCCAACCTCCGCTCCTCCCTCGCCAAGAAGCCTCCACAGAACTTTTCCGACCTCCTCTTTCGCAGTGAAAAGTATATCCGGGCCGAAGAGGACCGAGCAGCGACCCAACTGGGAGGGGTCCTACTCTGGGTTTAAGAGAAAGGGAACAGAAGAGGAAGGAGCCAAGAAGCTCCAAAAGGACAATGCCGGCCAGTGCCGAACTCCCCCCAAGTTCGAGAAGTTCACTCCCCTCACCACGGACGTCTCAACCATTTTGATGGAGGTCGAGAAGGAGGGTATCATCCCCCCTGCTCCAAAGATGAACACCCCCACCAAAAGAAGAGATAAAGAGAAATGGTGCCGTTATCACCGGGACCATAGGCATGACACCGGCGACTGTCGTGCCATGAAGAACGAGATCGAAGCCCTTATCCAGAGAGGGCAGCTGACTAGGTTCGTAAGAAAGGACCGAGCCGAACTTCCTCCCCCGCCTCGGGGGGCTAACAAGCGTCCGGAATGAGAAGAGATGCCAGACTTCGAGGAAGAGCGAGTCCTCCACCTCATTCACGGGGGCCCAATGGGGGCTCCTCAAACTCCTCTCGGAAGGCATTTATAAGAGAAGTCAACTCGGTCCGAACCACCCCTCCTCCCAAAGGCCTCGGAGTGCCAGTCACGTTCTCCGACGAAGATCTTGAAGGAGTTCGTACCCTGCATTGTGACGCACTCGTCATTAGCCTCCACATGGCGAATTTCAAAGTGGAAAGGATCTTAGTAGACAACGGCAGCTCCGTCAACATCCTCTTCCTCGTCCCTTTTAAAGGCCTAAAGCTCTCTAGAGACAGACTCAAGCCCGCTGGTTACACTCTTCATGGGTTCACGGGGGTTCCGGTAACTATTGAAGGGGTAATCACCCTCGATGTAACTGCCGGTCAAACTCCTACCACCCGAACAGAGCCAATGGACTTCATGGTGGTGGATGTTCCGGCCGCCTACAACGTCATTTTGGGTCGGCCTGGCCTCGCAGCTCTGGAGGCTATCCCCTCAGCATACCATCTTAAGATGAAGTTTCCCACCCGGTCCGGGGTCGGGGAAGTAAGGGGCAATCAGGAGACGGCTAGAAAGTGCTACATGACCTCAACCCTTGGACCCGTCCTCTCCTTAGAAACTCTGGAAATTCCTCAAGATACTGCAAGACCGACCTCCGAGCCGGTGGATGAACTGGAGGAGGTGCTCTTCTCTGAACAAGAGCTGACCCGCAAGTTCTTTGTTAGCAAGACCCTCCCGTCCGCCCTATACTCAGACATCGTACAATGCATCCGGAGGAACCAAGACCTTTTCGCTTGGTCAGCTGCAGATATGCCCGGTATCTCCAAAGAGCTTCTGGTCCACCGCCTAAGTGTCGATCCGGGGTCCAAACCGGTCCAGCAGAAGAGGCGCAAGTTCGCCCCCGAGCGTCAGCTCGCTATAAAAGAGGAGGTAGACAAGCTCTTGAAGGCCCGGTTCATACAGGAGGTGAATTATCCTGAATGGCTATCGAACGTAGTAATGGTGAAGAAGTCCAATGGGACTTAGAGAATTTGTATTGATTTTACTGACCTCAATAAGGCATGCCCCAAGGACCCCTTTCCTCTTCCGAGTATTGACACTCTGATTGACGCAACCTCGGGACATGAGCTCCTCAACTTCATGGATGCCTTCTCATGTTACAATCAGATAAGAATGTTCACTCCAGATATCCCGAAGACGTCTTTTGTGACCGACCAAGGCCTTTATTGCTACAGAGTCATGCCATTCGGCCTAAAGAATGCAGGGGCGACGTACCAACGCCTCGTCAACAAGGTCTTCCAGGCCCAGATCGGCCGAAACATGGAAGTGTACGTCGATGACATGCTTGTAAAAAGCATCCGAGGCGTTGATCATGTGGCTGACCTCCAAGAAGCATTTGATGTGTTGAGAAAGCACAATATGAGACTCAACCCGAACAAGTGTGCGTTCGGCGTCTCATCAGGGAAGTTCCTTGGCTTCATGGTTAGCCAACGAGGAATTGAAGCAAATCCGGAGAAGATCAAGGCCATATTGGACATGGCCCCTCCTAGAAATGTTAAAGAAGTTCCGAGATTAACTGGTCGCCTAGCCGCTATAGGGCGCTTTCTGTCAAAATCTGGGGAAAAATGCCTCCCCTTCTTCAAAGCCCTCAGGGGGGCTAAAGGATTCGAATGGGGGCAGCAGCAACAGGAGTCCTTCGACCAGCTCAAGGCCTACCTCGTCAATCCCCCTCTCCTCAGCAAACCGGTCCCTGGCGAGCCCCTATACCTCTACCTGGCAGCCTCCGAGCAGACCCTAAGTGCGGTCCTAGTGAGGAAAGAAGACCGGGCCCAAAAGCCCATCTACTATGTCAGCAAAGTGCTTCAGGACACTGAGCTAAGATACCCGAAGATTGAAAAGATGGCTTATGCCCTGGTGATGGCCGCGAGGAAGCTTCGCCCGTACTTCCAGTCCCATTCGGTGGTCGTTCTTACCGACCAGCCGCTGAAACAGGTTCTTTACAAGCCCGAGACTTCGGGACGCCTTATGAAATGGTCGATCGAACTGAGCCAACATGACATATCATATCAGCCGCGGACCGCGATCAAGGCTCAGGCACTGGTCGAATTCATAGTTGAGAGTACCATTCCCGAGCCCAGCCAGACAGTGAAGGGGCCCCCGGTCTGGTCGATTTATGTTCACGGATCCTCTTGCAACGAGGGAAGTGGAGCAGGAGTCATTCTGGCAGGCCCAGATGGCTTCGTCCTCCAATACTCCCTCCGTATAAATTTCAAAGCCTCAAACAACGAGGCCGAATACGAGGCGCTAATAGCCGGTCTTCGAATGGCCCGAAATGCAGGGGCACAGCGGCTGCAGATCTTCAGCGACTCTCAGTTGGTCGTCAATCAGGTCCTCGACGAGTATGAAGCCCGCGATGATAGAATGGTTAAATACTTGGCCAAAGTAAAGAGCCTCATGGCACTATTTGAAGAGGCCCTCATCCGAAGGATCCCCCGAGAAGAAAATGCCCAGGCCGACGCCCTATCCAAATTAGCCTCCTCTTCCCTTCAAGGTCTGGAGCAGACCGTATTGATAGAAGTCCTCCTGAAGCCGAGCATAGAGGACGAGACACCTGACTCCGTTGAAACTTTGCCCGTCCTCCTCGAAGACAACTGGATGAAACCCCTCGTCGAGTTTTTAAGGGACGGGCTCCTCCCCGAAGATCCGAAGGAAGCAAGAAGAATCAGGACCCGAGCCGAGCGTTATACATTAATCGAAGGTATTCTATATAAACGCTCCTTCACCCAGGTAGACGGTCGGACCTACCTAAGGTGCCTCTCCCCCGGGCAAGCCGACTACGCCCTGCAAGAACTTCATGAGGGCATCGGCGGAGCCTACTCCGGCTCCAGAGCCCTAGCGCGCAAAGTGTTGAACTACGGGTATTACAGGCCCACTCTCCTACGGGACGCCGAACGACACGTTCGGCAATGCAGTTCTTGCCAGAAGTACTCCGACATCCGACGCCTTCCGCAAGCACCACTCACCTCCCTATCAAGTCCGATCCCCTTCGCAATGTGGGGGATGGATTTACTAGGGCCATTTCCGCCAGCTTCCGGACAGTTAAAGTTCCTAGTCGTGGCAGTAGACTATTTCTCGAAATGGATAGAGGCCGAGCCCCTGGCTACAATCACCGAGCATAGGGTCGTCCAATTCTTCTAGAAAAATGTGATCTGCCGATTTGGCGTTCCCCGGGTCATAGTTACAGATAACGGAACGCAGTTCACTGGGGCGGCCTTCCGAGCCTTATGTGAGGACCTCGCCATACAACACCGCTTCTCCTCCGTCTCACATCCCCAGTCAAATGGCCAGGCCAAAAATGCCAACCGACAGATCCTCTCAGGCATCAAGAAAAGACTAGACAAGTGCTCCAAGGACTTGTGGGTCAACCAGTTGCCCAACGTGCTATGGAATTACCGTACCACGAAGCGGACCCCAACAGGCGAGAGCCCGTTTAATCTCACCTATGGGTCCGAGGCCCTCATTCCCTTAGAAGTTGGGATACCCTCTCCTCGTTTGATAACTTTTGAAGAAGAGCAGAATGCCAGAGAGCTCAGAGCAAGCCTAGACTTGATAGACGAAATCCGAGAAAGAGCTGCTATACGGCAACAGAGCTACCGAAGAAGGATTAAGCTAGCATACAACAAAAGAGTCCGCCCAACGGACCTCAAAGAAGGGGACCTAGTTCTCCGAAAATTGGCCATCTCGTTCCCCAGACAGAAAAGCAAACTGGCCCCGAATTGGGAGGGACCATACAAAATCTCAAAAGTAATCCGCCCCGGTGCATACAAGCTAGAAGATCTCGAAGGCAGAGAAATTCCCAGGACTTGGAACGCCGACCATCTTTTGAAATACCAAGAGAAAACAACTACGCCTCTCTAAGTAACTCGAGATGTCGAACCACTCCCTTCCTGTTACTAGTAGTGATTTTTCCTTTATTTTTTTATTGTAATAACGGCTAGCAACTTTAGAAGCAGCCGACCATTGGATATTAATAAATAAAGTTTTCCATATTTTCGATACTGTTATACCTCTCTGCTTTTAATTCCTCAATCTCACGACGGTTCGGAGTCCAACACTTGGCTCGATTCTACTTCACAAGTTTGCTCCAAAGCGAGCTAGAAGTAGCTCGCCATTTGGAACTGCTCCCACAGCCGTTGAATGGTTCGGAGTCCAACACTTGGTTCGATTCTACTTCGCAAGTTCGCTTCTAAGCGGGCTAGGAGTAGTTCGCCATTCGGAAATGCTCCCACAACCCTTGAACTAATCTAACAATGGTTCCGGAGTCCAACACTTGGCTCGATTCTACTTCACAAGTTCGCTCCTAAGCAAACTAGAAGTAGCTCGCCATTCGGAACTGCTCCCACAGCCGTTGAATGGTTCGGAGTCCAACACTTGGTTCGATTCTACTTCGCAAGTTTGCTTCTAAACGGGCTAGGAGTAGTTCGCTATTCGGAAATGCTCCCACAACCCTTGAACTAATCTAACGATGGTTCCGGAGTCCAACACTTGGCTCGATTCTACTTCACAAGTTCGCGCCTAAGCGAACTAGAAGTAGCTCGCCATTCGGAACTGCTCCCACAGCCGTTGAATGGTTCGGAGTCCAACACTTGGTTCGATTCTACTTCGCAAGTTTGCTTCTAAGCGGGCTAGGAGTAGTTTGCCATTCGGAAATGCTCCCACAACCCTTGAACTAATCTAATAATGGTTCTGGAGTCCAACACTTGGCTCGATTCTACTTCACAAGTTCGCTCCTAAGCGAACTAGAAGTAGCTCGCCATTCGGAACTGCTCCCACAGCCGTTGAATGGTTCGGAGTCCAACACTTGGTTCGATTCTACTTCGCAATTTCGCTTCTAAGCGAGCTAGGAGTAGTTCGCCATTCGGAAATGCTCCCACAACCCTTAAACTAATCTAACAATGGTTCCGGAGTCCAACACTTGGCTCGATTCTACTTCACAAGTTCGCTCCTAAGCGAACTAGAAGTAGCTCGCCATTCGGAACTGCTCCCACAGCCGTTGAATGGTTCGGAGTCCAACACTTGGTTCGATTCTACTTCGCAAGTTCGCTTCTAAGCGAGCTAGGAGTAGTTCGCCATTCGGAAATGCTCCCACAACCCTTAAACTAATCTAACAATGGTTCCGGAGTCCAACACTTGGCTCGATTCTACTTCCCAAGTTCGCTCCTAAGCGAACTAGAAGTAGCTCGCCATTTGGAACTGCTCCCACAGCCGTCGAATGGTTCGGAGTCCAACACTTGGTTCGATTCCACTTCGCAAGTTCGCTTCTAAACGAGCTAAGAGTAGTTCGCCATTCGGAAATGCTCCCACAACAGTCGCGAAAGTAAAAAACACACAAGTTCGGCAACAACACTTTTATTGATGAAATAGATGCGACACAAAGACAAACACAGCAGGATTACAACTCGTCAAAGAAAAGTTACAATGCCGACTTATTACACTTAGCAAAAAAAAAAAAATAGAAAAATACACAACAGCTCGCGGAGTCGACGAGTTCAGTGCTTTTTTGGAGCCGGTGCATTCCGCTTCAGAGACACTCGAGAATGACGACGCTTGTCTCCGGAGCGTGAGCCCAAGCCGGCGAATTGAGACGTATCCTCGGCACCACTCCTAGTAGCTGCTCCGACGGATGCTCCGCTCGACGAAATTGCCACCGAGCTATGCGTCCCCCGGACTAGGTTGGCCGATCCACTGACGGGTCGCCATCTCGTAGAAGGTAATGCCACGCTCGCTCTCCGCGCGAGTACACGAGGTGCTTCGAACGTTGATAGGCCCCGAATGCGGCTTAAGACGGGCCACTTCTGCCTCCAGCTCCGAGATCCGATCCCGCAACGAGTCGTCTTTGACATTGACTTCGAAACGTGGGGGTATCGCGGAGTCTGGGACTCCTGAGCGGCTGGCCATGAGGCGCCGAAGATGGGTGACCTCGATGCTTTTATCCACCGTCGCTCTCTTCAGCGCTTCGACCTCGGCAGTCAGTTGGACCCGTTCAGTCGTCAGCTTGGCCACTTCGGCCGTCAGCCCCTCGCCTTCACTCTGAAGCTTCGTCTCTACAGACTGCAGATGCTGTATCTCGGAGAGCAAGTCATCCCTCTCCGCTGTTATTTTGGACAAGTTATGTCGGATGCATTGAATCTGAATCTCATTACTGAAAACAGTGGGCGAATGTTCACCTTCTCCGGTGGGAGTTAGCTCGGCAATCCTGCTTTCCAAACGACGTATCTCAATGTCTCGCCGGCCGAGGATAAGCTGAAGATGGTTCCGCTCGCTTTCGGCTCGGCACAACCCGAGCTCGACTTCGTAAAGACGCTCGCGGCACCTCGCCAGGAACAACCTTGTTGCAGCGAGGCCGGCCTCGGTTCGAGCACCCTCGTCTAAACGGATTGCCTCGGCATCTTGGTCAACCACCATGAGCTGAAAGAGGTCGAGATGATCAGCGAAAAGATCGAGCACTGCCGGAGCATCACACTTGACAAAATTTTTTTTTTACTCAAAACAAGAAACTTTCGAAACCAGAAGGGGAATGTTTGGGAAAAAGGGCAGCGAAAGACAAAGGTCCGAACTCCAATACTTTGGAAAAACTTTCTTTTCATTCATGTCAAAAAGTAGCGGTGGCCAGTCCGCTATTAGGCATTACAGAGGTCGAAAAGAAAAACAAAAAACAAAAACTAGAAAATGAAAGGCGGAGTCAAGGCGCGACCTCTTTCCCCGGTCGGCGTGTGGGGGTCGACTTCTCCGAAGGGGATGCCGCCGCCAGCGGAGTAACTGCGGTGCTGGGGACCTCATCAGTAGCCCCGGCCCCGGTGCCGGCTTCGTCGTCGCCCTCCTCCTCCTCTTCTTCCCCTTCGGACTCAGGGTCGAAGCCCTCGACGTGTCCGGGGAATAGCCGCCACCCCGAGACGTCCACCCCGGGGTACGCTTCCGACACCCGCTCGAGGGCAGCGGCGAAGGCCTTCGCCATGTTCTGCGCAAGGAACCCCTGGGCCTTCTCCATGGTCGCATCCTCTGCCGCCTTCACAGCTGCCGCCTGCGCCGCCTCGGCCTCGACCAACTGCTTGGCCGACCCCTCCTTCTGCAAAAGGAGCTCGCCCTCCAGCCTCTTCACCTCGGCCTCGAGATGCTGGATCCTCACCGACCTACCCTCATGCTCGACTCGGAGCTTGTCGAGCTCGTTCGACATCCGAGCCTTCTCGTTCCGAGCTTGGTCGGACTCCTGCTTTAGCTCCTTCTCCAGAGCTGTCAGCCTCTCGGCAAGGTGACCGAAGTGGACGATGATCTACAGCAAAAAAGAACTAAAAGAGTTAGAATTTTTTTTTGTGATTCAAGAAGTCCAACAAACAAAGGAAACTCGGAGCTTACCGACACCGCCGAACGAGCGATCTCGATCACGTCGTCACCCTCTCTCCCCGCCTCCAGGGCGGCTCGGTGCTTCGGGGTGGCGAGGTGCTTGACGGCTTGCATGCTCGCCAGCGAGTTCCCGAGGAACCTATCATTCCTCCGGACTTGCCAGTCCGGGATGTGAATCCGCTTGTGCTCCTCCGTCAGGAGCTCCTCGCCTGCCACAGTTAGCGGCGGCGTCGGCATGGCGAGGGCGGCAGCAATGGGGAACTCGCCCACAGACCCTGGGGCCGGAGTCCCCGCCACAGTGACGGCCGGACTGTCGAGGACCTCCACCTCCTCAACAGAGGCCCCAATCCTCGGCGCCTTCGAGGTCGAGGGCAGCTTCGATGCGACCCTCTTGCGTTTCTTCGGCGCCTTGCTGGCGAGCCCTGCCCTGAGCGCCAATACTGCATCGTAATCCATGGATTCTGCATTAAAAGCGAAAATTGGTTAGCACACAAAAAACAACAAGGAAGAAGGTACGGAAAAAAAAGAACTTGACGAGAGCCGCGTACTAGGGTCTACACGGCAGAGCCCTCCCTTGTAAAGGACGTCCTCCGTCAGCTCCCTCCAATCGTACTTTGGCCGATCAAAAAGAATTCGCACCGCCTCTTCTTCCTCGACTGAGAGCTTCGGCATCGCCTTCGCCCTCTTCGGCACCCCTTCTACCCAGTCAGAAGGGATCGGCCATACCTCTCGACTCCGCACCACCAACCACTTCTCTCGCCAGTTCTTAATGGAGTCGGGGCATATGATGAGCCTGCCACTGTGCCTCGGAGTCAAGTAATACCGGTACTCCGACTTATTCCCTTGGTGGAGCCGGTATAGCGTCCGAAGCACGTTCTGCTGCGGCTCGATCCCTGCGGCCTGGCAGTGGAGAACGAAACCGTTTATCACTCGCCACGCGTTCGGCATGAGTTGGATGGGGCTGACCCCGAACCAACTCACCACGGTAACGGCGAACGCGTGGAGAGGAAGCCGAGCACCGGCGATAAAGGCGTCGACCGGCCAGCAACACATCGTCACTGGCAGCGGCGAGTTGGCCCTAACTCCGGGGCCCGGCAGCATAATTTCGTACTCCTCCGGGATGAAAAAGAATCCCGGATCACTGCCAGATCTCCCTCACGCAGGATTGATGCCGCGTCGTCCGCCTCCGTCGTCTCCCTCGCGGCATTCTCCTCGAAGGACCTCCCCCTCCCATGGACAATTCGCTCGGCCTGATCCTCCGGGAGCTTCCTAACTCTGTGGAGCCCCGTCAACGGCCCTGGCAGTTGTCCGAACTCCCCCATTCTCTTCGGATCCACAACTATCGAATCCTTGCCGAACACCTTCTTGCCTTTGGTCGAGGTCGGAGTCGAATCCTCGACGTCTTCAAGGGAGGGCTCGGACCAAGAGATTTCCTCGCAGACAGAAGCTACAGACATAATTGATGATAAATTACCTTAAGAGAGATAGCCGCCGGAAAACTTCGCCTGAACCAAACGCCGACACCAGAAAAGTTCGCCTGAGCACAAGAAACCGTCTGAGCAAAAGAGAGGAGAAATGAGAAATGAGAGAGGGGGTGAGGATTTATAGAGAGGGGCGCTCCAAACGAGGTTAATGGGCTCGTACGACCGGCCCATTCAAACGAAACAACGGAGCGACCCCAATCGTCGTCTTGCTAAACGCGCCAAATCATGAGTCGAATTTAATGCGCGCCCCATCTGACAGAAGCCCAGAGGTCACTGCAATTAATAAACGTCCCATCTGTCAGAATTGTCAGAAGCTGTCAGAGCTGTCAGAAGTTCAGAAGGCACACAGTAGATACAAACTCCTATGTCAAGACGAAAAGAGACAAGTTTAGGAGTTCGGCACCTACTGCCGAGCGTTCTTGACACCGACCTCGTTACGGGGAAAAAGTCAAGTTCGGCACCCAACGCCGAGCGTTCGTGACACCGACCTCGTTACGGGGAAAAAGTCAAGTTCGGCACCCAACGCCGAGCGTTCGTGACACCGACCTTGTTACGGGGAAGAAGTCAAGTTCGGCACCCAACGCCGAGCGTTCGTGACACCGACCTCGTTACGGGGAAAAAAGTCAAGTTCGGCACCCAACGCCGAGCGTTCGTGACACCGACCTCGTTACGGGGAAAAAATCAAGTTCGGCACCTACTGCCGAGCGTTCTTGACACCGACCTCGTTACGGGGAAGAAGTCAAGTTCGGCACCCAACGCCGAGCGTTCGTGACACCGACCTCGTTACGGGGAAAAAGTCAAGTTTGGCACCCAACGCCGAGTGTTCGTGACACCGACCTCGTTACCGGGAAAAAATCAAGTTCGGCACCTATTGCTGAGCGTTCTTGACACCGACCTCGTTACGGGGAAAAAGTCAAGTTCGGCACCTACTGCCGAGCGTTCTTGACACCGACCTCGTTACGGGGAAAAAGTCAAGTTCGGCACCCAACACCGAGCGTTCGTGACACCGACCTCGTTACGGGGAAGAAGTCAAGTTCGGCACCCAACGCCGAGCGTTTGTGACACCGACCTCGTTACGGGGAAAAAAGTCAAGTTCGGCACCCAACGCCGAGCGTTCGTGACACCGACCTCGTTACGGGGAAAAAAATCAAGTTCGGCACCTACTGCCGAGCGTTCTTGACACCGACCTCGTTACGGGGAAAAAGTCAAGTTCGGCACCCAACGCCGAGCGTTCGTGACACCGACCTCGTTACGGGGAAAAAGTCAAGTTCGGCACCTGCTGCCGAGCGTTCTTGGCACCGATCTCGTTACAGGGAAAAAGTCAAGTTCGGCACCCAATGCCGAGTGTTCGTGACACCGACCTCGTTATGGGGAAAAAGTCAAGTTCGGCATCCAACGCCGAGCGTTCGTGACACCGACCTCGTTACGGGGAAAAAGTCAAGTTCGGCACCCAGCGCCGAGCGTTCGTGACACCGACCTTGTTACGGGAAAAAATCGAGTTCGACACCTGCTGCCGAGCGTTCTTGACACCGACCTTGTTACGGGAAAGAATTAGACCACGCGCTACGCCGGACTCCCTCCTAGCACTCGTAGCTATGCCGAACTCGCTCTCCTCTTCGGAAAAACGTGTCGAACCGCATACCGACCTCGGCCCCCTAGCCAGCGAGCTCTAGGGGTAGTCGGAAGCGTGGTGCTAATGTAAACACCCCTCAACGAAGGATAATGGCCAAACCATGGCGCGAAAAGACAATTAAAAAATTCGAAAAGGTAAGGAAGAATCCCTGGGGAGCAATTATAAAATGGGAGAGTACCTTCTCACCTCCAAACAAACAATTGTTGCCCGAAAACAATCTTCCAAGAGCTCAGGAGCGACTCAGAGTTCAGTCCACTTGAAAAATCACCAAACTACCACCTTCAAAATTCAAAACCTTCCAGGTAGGCTCCGATACAACTCCATTAGCCATTAAATCAGTTAAAACTACTCCTCAAAGGCCGATCAATCTCCGCCTTTAGGAGTGGGGGGCTCGTGATATGGCTAAAAATGGGGGTCAATCGGAACCTTCCGAATCGGGCACGAACCTTGAAGTCCAGGGGTAAAATGGTGATTTCACCCACAGACAGGGTCTGAGATGGGTACTGGGTCTCTCCGATAAAGACCCAATAACCCACAAACAGACCCGCTTCAATCGGGCGCGGGTTTTAACCAGCAATAAAGCCCGATCAGAGGGATAGAATTAGGGTCCCTGATTAGATCCTATCAACGGCCTTGATTCATGCCTATCCCTCCACTGGGAATTAGGGATTATATTCCTAATATGTTTACAAGGAGAATATTCCTTATCAGATCATGGGGATTACATTCCTAATCCGTTCCCTAAGACGCCTATAAATACCCCCCATCCATCTCCATTAAGAGGTAATCAATCTTTCACCAGTTTTTGCGCTCTTCCATAGTCTTCCAGATTACTGACTTGAGCGTCGGAGGATGCGTCGCCGGGAACAACCCCGGTGTCTCGCACTTTTTACAGGTGAACGGCGGGAGTCAACGATCAGAACTCTGGCGGAACAGGTATACAGTCTACTATTCAGTTTCCCTAAGAATCCACAAATACTATCTGTTTGCCCCTACACCAAAATTAGCGGCAACATATACTTATGCAAAAGTCCATTTATAGAAGCCTACTCAATTTTTACTTCTCAATCTCGTTTATTTAAGTCAAAATAGTGTGTAATTATTTTTCATGAAGTACATATATTTTTATAATAATTATAGTATTTTTTCCGAATTTTTAAAAGTAAAAAAATCAGATAAAACAAAAAGAATAGAAAAAAAAAATGTTTTATGCCGAACTCAGGAGTCGAACCACGACCCAAGGCTAAACCCACGTTACAGTGCAGCGCACTGTGGTGCCTGCGCTAACCAGAAAGGACAGAACGCAATTGCGACAGAGGGAGAAGTTTAAATCCCTAAAACTCACGTTTTAGTTATCGGATTTTTTTCAAAAAAATAAAAACAAAGAGCTAATGCCAAGTTTCGAACTGGAGACCCAAGACCAGACCCACGGCTACAGTAAGCGCACCCGAATGCACCAAATAACCAATAAGTCCAATTGACTAACCTGATATGGGTTGGGTTTTAGGGGTTTTGATTCAAGTTTATGTTCACTTCGAATTTTTCATGAAAACAACTATTTTAAATCTCTTTTCTTCTCCAATTTCAATCTAAAATTCCAGAATATAGTTTTTATGTATTTCTAATATGTCAGTAAAATAAAACTTAATTTTTTTCACAAAAAATGTAATTTTCCTCTCTAAGTACATTTTTATCTACAATTTCGAAAATGTGCATACAAGTGTAGTTTCTTTATAATTTTGCATTCAACCTTCTCATAGATCTCTTTCATTAATTATTATTATTATTATACAATCATTTCAGTAACAAATATCCCTTTTTCATGCCACTAACAAGTGAATTAGTAAAAATCACATTTTTGTATGGTTATCATTTCAACTAACTAAACATACAATCATGTCTTCTTAGTTTGGCACATAACAATCAATTAAAGCTTGGTAGCTTGGTTAATTCTAAACTAACAATCACAATTTTGCAATTAATTAATATTCTTTTAACATACATTCAAACCATTACAATTTTGTCTCATTATCACAACACATGGTTAAATTGACCAAAGATTATTCTCAATTTTATCAACCATACCCTAGCATGATGTCTAATTAGAAGTTCGAGAAAATCACCCACCTCTAATGGAGAGAAAAACAAACAAAACTCCTAGGGATCTCCTATAATGAACAAGGGAAGCCGCCTCCTCCTAGTTTAAGCCACCAAGTTAATTCTCCTCCTAGCTTGATGATGTGGGACTCCTCTTCTTGCTCCTCGGAATAGGCCGGCCAACTTGGGGGAAGGAACACACAAAAATTTTGCACTCAATCTTTTAAAATCACAATCTTCTCAATCTTTTATCTCACTAATTTTGTCTTTCTTTCTTTCTTTCTATTCTTTTGTTTTCAATTCTTTAGGTGTGAGAATGAAGAGTGTAGGGGGGGGGGGGGGGGGTGTTTATACAAATTTTGAGGGTAATTGGAGGGCTATGATTAGTCCAAATGGTTAAGAATCAAGGGTCAAGATGAACTAGAGAGTTGTAGAAACTACCCATGATGAAGCAACCAACTCTCCACCTCTCCCATCTCTCCCTCTCTCCTATGCACTATCCGGCCGAGGTTAAAAGGGTGCACATTGCACACTCTAGTGCATGCACATGCCAAACTAGTATCCCCCTTTTACAAGTTTGTTCACATGAATTAATTAATTGTTCACTAAACTTGTCTACACTACAAGTTAGTGTTGTGCAATCTAGATGATCTAAATAAATAGATAAACTAGACACAAATTAAAATCTCGCAAGTGTATGAATCGTTTATAGAAGCGTAGCAATAGCAAGGGTCGATCCCACAGAGATTGTAGACTTTAACTTACTAATCAATAAAAAGAATCAGAATCATAAAGAGTTGTTTTACAAAGTCTAAAAGAAATAAAAAGATCAAAACTAAATTAAGAAATGCTGAATCACAAATATTTATGAAGTAGTTGGGTTTAGATCTCCACCAATAGTTAATAATGCTAAGTCACCTTCTGAACTTCTTCTTATTACTCATGTTTGTTCCCTTCAAGGGCATGGTATCTACTCCTTAAAGTACTGTTTTCCTAAGCCAAGAATTAGGCATGGTATCTACTCTAATTCGTTTCTTTCATTAAGTGTTTAGCATGGTATCTACTAAGTTGTACTTAAAGAAAACATAAGATCAGTGGAAACAAACAAACACTCAAGGTTCTAGAAATTGGTATCAGATCTAGATCCCTTAAGTTGATTGAACCAAGAACCCCTAAAGATTCCTTTGTTACAAGTTATGAACACGAGATACGGGTCGTCTCAATATGCTCATATAACAGATTCAGATAGATGGTAATGCAAACTTGATATTTTCAAGTTCTGTACGTCAGTCGACTGGCTCTCACCTCAGTCGACTGCTCTCAGAACTTGAGAACAAGTTTGATTACCATAAATCTATATCAATTCAATCAGATTCAACCAATAAGTAAAATAGAAGAATTCAGAAGAATATAGCACTACATAACTACGGCTTCAATCTACCCAACTATGAAATTAGTTCCATATAATAGTACTTTTATTAATCAACAAGTTTGAATACATGGTTAACATAAAAGAATAAGAAAGAGAAGGAATAAACTGATGTAGTTCGGTCAAATAGGTTGGCTGGCTGTCACACAGTCGACCGGCCGTTCTTTTCTTAATGCTTGATCTCCTTTCTTCTTCTTTCTATGTTGCTGCCGTGCTGCACTTTGTTGATGGCTTGATCGTTCAGGAACTCTTGTGATTCGGCTGATGGTGTGTGCAGAAGAAAGTCAGAGCACGGATTTTCCGAATAATGCTTCTTGGTTGGTATTTATAGAACACGGCTAGAGAATTAGGGTTTGCACTTTTCTTTTTATAGAAAAGTCCTTTTCTTTTATTTATTTCCTCCCTCGTTGCTCTACGTATTATTTCTTTCTCTTTTCTTCTATTCTTCCTTTTCTATTCTGATTTGGATTAGATTTGGATGAATCTTCAAATATCTTATCTTTTAACTCTGCCGCCTACCAGTCGACTTGTCTTCGAACCAGTCGACTGTGTCGAGACTTCTGAAGATTTGATCATCTAAGTCGGCTGTTGACAATCAATTCCTCTGGGCAGTCGCCTGCTGTAATGGGCCAGTCGACTGATGATCTGCACTTTTCTGTGTATCATCTTTAACAGCCTGAATCTGCTTCGTTTCTCTGTTTTAGGCAGTTTCCTATGGAAAAGAGAAAATAAGAGTTAAATACCACATATAGAGCTTTTAAATGTCTAATTGCATTAAGATTATTGCTCCTAAATGTGAATAATATTGTGTTCATCAGTTAGATTAGTAAAAGGAGAAATTAAGTTAAATGGGCTCACCAATGGGCCAATTAACCATGGGCTCTACTAATTAAATTAATTAATTAATTAAGATGGGCTAAAAAGAGACAATTAGGTCTAGAATTTAATTAAGCTTTTGAAAATAGTTTTTTTGGAAAATGAAGAGGAAAATTACTTGTTCAAGCTATAAAGAAATATTTTTCTAGAGAAAATATACATATGAAATTATATGTGCAAGATACGTAAAATCACAACTCTTCATAAATAAAAATTCAGGGTATTACATAGCCAAAACCTTGACTAAACCAAACTAATGGTGTTTTGCCTAAAACTTGAAAGATCATAACTCCCATAATACAACTTAGATTTGGGTGTTCAATCCCAATCTGAAAAGGTAAAGTCCTAGGCTATAACTCTCTAGTTGATCATCACCTCAGATTCAGTCATCTAAATCCTTAAATTAGCTTCACAAGGCTCAGTCTGTGTACTTCCTGTACACTGGCTGCAATTTACTGATAGCATAAAACGTTACATGCTCATCGGAATGATACAAACCTAGGTTCTGTGAAAAGGTGCGAATGTCCTCTACAACTTCCTAGTTGATCACCAATCCAAATTATATCATTTGATCACCTTAAAACAGAAATTACTCTCAGGTGTACAGAACCACACACTAAGCCTTACTCAATCAGAGCCTTCAGCTCAAACCTGGTTTCTATCCACTCTTGCAAAAATCATATTTTATAACCTACTCACATGAGTTTCTCCGCATAAGGCTTGTTGGAAAGCTCTAGATGTCTACTACAAATTCCTAGTAGAACACTCCCTCAAATTCTGCTCTTACAGAGCCTCAAAAGTACCATCTTATCAAAGTGTCCATTCTGACTGAATTAAGAACAGTACATGCTAAAATATTCATCATAATTCACATACTGATCAAATATTCACCAAATTTGCATTAAAGAAACTAGACATCAATTTGAACAACATACAAAAAGATTTATGTCCAAATTCCAAGTATTCACTGAGTTCTATCTATTTTAAACATGCATAAAAATCTTGCTGTTCTTCAGTTACAGTCTTGACTACTGCTGATTAAATAATTTTGAAAATGCATGAAAAGTCATCCAAATAATTTCATGATTTTTCCATAGATTCTATATGCATGCAAGAAATCATAGTAAACATTTCAGCCATATATCATGTTTCAATTAATTATAAGAATTCTCACAAGCTCAATTATCACAATAAACAGATCCTGTTCCTACCTTACGGCTCAGTCCATAAAATGGATTTTATTAAAATATCAAACATCATCAGAAAATTCCGAAATAAATCATGCATCTACAAGACAAGTATGAGATCAATTAGTTAAAGTTTCATCATCAAATTTGAAGTAGTTTATTCTCTAGAAATTCGGAACTGAGGCATACAGATCATATTTTCAGGTTCTAGTTTCAGATTTCTAACAATCTACTCTTAAACCAACCATCCACAACTACTATTACTCATGCATGCAAGAAATTTGAACAAGAAAGAATAAGACAAGATTAGAGAACTTCCCACCCTGAGTTGCCTTGAGAATATGTGATTGTCTTGAGCTTGCTCCTCCAAAGATCCTACTCCAAGCTAGAGAACTCCTCTTCAAATTAGCTCCTTTCTTCCTGTCTTGTTCTTTCTCTTTTCCCTTTCTTTTTTTTTTTCTGAAATTTTCAGAGCTTGGGAGGGGAAAGAAGGGGGGGGGTTTAATGAGATGGAAGTAAGGAAAGAGGGGGGAAAGAGGGGTCGGCCATAGGGGGTAGGGGGTAGTGGGTAGGGCTAGGTGGTTTTCTCCAAACCATGGTCTAGCCCATTGGTTTTTTGAGAAAAGTCTTGGGCTGAAATTGTTTGGTCTTGATCAAGCTCTAAATGAGATATGAGAGGTTAGATTTGAGTGCATGCAAAGTATACCCATTTTAGTATCATACAATTACATATTTGCATAGATACCGCACTCAAAACTAGTCTATATACTAGTATCGGTCCGTCTCATTCTCGTGCATTGTCAAGAACGCAACCACCCACACTAATCGTCCCGCAAACCAAAACGCACTCCATCATCAATACATACATATATCAAACAAACACTGCAATATATACATACATACAGACAATACACACACACACACACACACACACATACACACATATGAAAGCATTATATTATCTGGGGTATTATAGTTGGTTTGGGCCAAGTGTGGGCAGATGCTGGCCAACCCTTGGGCCGGATTTGAGGGCTAGGTTGAGTCCTATTGTAGGATGGGTTAAGTCTTAATAATGAAAAGGGTAATTAACTAGAAAATAGTATACAAGTAGAACTTAACGAATTGTTCGTAATAAACAAAGTTGTTTACTAAGTTTGGGCTTGGAAATACCTGATAGATCGCCTAACTAAGAGAATTGGTTAAAATGAAATAGTCCTAGGCTCGCCTAATAATTCATACATCTAATGAGATAATGAAAGAGGATTAAAGATTGATTAGAGTCTTGGAATTCAGATAATCACATAATCAGATAAAATCTAGTGATTGTATAATCAACCTTATTCTTAATTTTGGTCTTAGAGTGGGTTACCGCTAGTGCATCGGGTTTGGTTGTGTTCGAGTCATTGTTGAATGTAAGGACAAGCACTAGAGGGTGTTGTGTTCGTCTGTTAGGGGGCGCGTGGCATCTTCACCCCTGACCGAATCCTAGGTTCATTTAATGCGGACAGGGGACTTAGAGACTGCTATGTATGTGAACTCTATAGGGGCTTTATTGTCTTCAGTGTGAGTGCCTTTATGTACGTAACAACCTTTGAGGAGGTTTGGAGTGGTGACGTTGTCTCGAGTGCAAGTTCTAGTCTAGTGTAAGGACAAGGGCAGCGGAGAGTTGGGGAAACCCTAATATTCGTCAGGTCTTATGTTGATCAATGCGGGCAGGGGACTTAGTGACTTCTCTGTGGGTGTCTCTGTGGGGGCTCTAAAATAATTACCTCGGTGATGAGCCCTAGTATCCGTACATCAGCTTTTGGTGAGGTCCAGGGAGGCAAAAATAACGCGATTCACTATTGTTTTTAGCAGTGACGGAGTAAGCCATGCAACTGCGACCCCGGGCATAGTGGTTAAAACACGAGTTAATGGACACCACTACCATAGCAGTGATTGGAATAAGCCGGACGACTGCAACCTCATCATCACTAAAGTATCAGAGATAGGAGAGAGTACAAGAGTAGGATGCATAACGGGGGATTGAACTCCATCAATTGAAGAACGTCGTTTGGTTGGGAAATGTGTAGTATGGGATGCATATCTCTCCAATCAAGCTTCCATTAGAATAAGAGCATCGTGTGCATTTTGAGTGTGCATTAGACTTAGGCCATGACATACACTGAGACTTGGTTTGACATCACTTTTTCTTTTGCATCAAATAATTGGTTGTTGAGATTTTGGAGTCGCTGGATTTCATCAGCATTGCGTCAGTTGCATTCAACTGACGTGCCCACAGATTTTAGTTGTAGGTTGGCTGATTGCGGAGCGGGGAACTCGAGCTGCGTGGAGCATTAAAGTAGAGATTACTGATCGATTTTAATATGTAGAATATCGATGTAATTTATGATGTAACATTTTATTGTAATCATTTGGATATTGTAATAATATTTTTGGCAATAAGTTTTTAAATTTCCTTTCATTTTTTCTGTGTTTGGACTCATTTGAAGTAAGATTCTGGATTGTATCGTAAGCCCCCTACTCTCGGAGGTGAGCTTCCGGTCTCCTTCGAGGAGTAGGTAACTCGTAGGGAAAATCACGTTGGCATGAAATTCTATTTTATGCAACGATCTGAATACCCTTTTTCCAAGAAATTTAGAAGGTCCGCTGATGTGGCCCGAGCATTGAGGAGTGAGGCCCGGACCTCAAGGAGCGAAGCCCGAGGCATAGGGTGCGAGGGAAACAGGTGCGAGGTGGTTCACGAATGGCTCGGGCTCGGAATACCATGTCAAGGCAGGAGGCACGAGGCGCAAGCATAATTGCGGAGAAATCTGCAAATGGCTCGGACTCTGAATACCATGCTAAGGAAGGAGGCGCGAGGGGTGAGTCTTGTTGCAGAGAAGTCCATGAGTGGCTCAGAGTCAGATTGCATTGCCGATGGGCAAGTTGAGGGCCTAATTGTGGAGAAATCTGCTCGGTCAGATTTCCTTGCCAAAGGGCGAGGCAAGGGCCTGATAGCGGAGAAATCCACGATTAGCTCAGACTCGGAATACCATGCCGATGAGAGATGCACAAGAGGCAAGTCTTGCTGGGGGAAAATCAGCGAGTGGGTCGGAGTCGGATTGCCTTGCCAAGGGGCGAGGTTAGGGCCTAATTGCTTAGAAATCCGTGAGTGGCTCAAAGTCGGATTGCCTTGCAGAGAGGTGAGGTGAGAGCCTAATTGCGGAGAAATTTGAGAGTGGCTCCGAGTTGGATTGCCTTGTTGAGGGGTGAGGCAAGAGCCTAATTGGTAGAGAAATCCGAGAATGACTCGAACTCAGATTACCATGCCAAGGAGGGAGGCACAAGAGGTGAGTCTTGCTGCGGAGAAATCCGCAAGTGGCGTGGAGTCAGATTTCCTTGCCGAGGGTTAAGGCAAGAGCCTAATTGCGGGTGAAGTTTCTTCGAAGTCCGCTAAAAGGAGCCTGACATGTGCCAAGTATTGAACCATTCGAATGTTGCGGGCCTCGTATTCTCAGCAGACTTGAATGACCACATGGATTCACTGAAGGCCTTGACCCGTTTAGCCCCGACTTTGCAGGCCAGAAGGAGCCCGGTGATTAGCGCTACGTACTCAGCTTCATTGTTGGATGCCCAGAAGTTTAGGCAAAAGAGTACTGGAGGATGAAGTTGTTTGGCCCATTCAGTATCGTGCCTGCTCTGCTACCTTCGTCGCAGGAGGAACCATCCACATAGATCTCCCAAATGACCTGTCTTCCTGGGCTTTGGATGTTTTGGGGATGGTGCACTCCGTGATGAACTCGGTGAGCTCCTGACCCTTGATAGTGGTCCTTGGCTTAAAACTGATGTCGTGTTGGCTAAGCTCGATGGACCACTTAATCAATCGACCAGAGTTCTCCAGCTTGTTGAGGACCTACTTCAGGGGCTGATCTGTGATGGAATGGGCTTGGAAGTAAGGGCGAAGTTTTTGTGCTGCCATAACCAGGGTGTAAGCTACTTTCTTCATTTTTGGCATAATAGAGCTCAGTGTCGCGGAGGAATTTTCTTACATAATAGATGGCCTCTACCCCCCCCCCCCCCCCCCCCCCCGGTGTCTTCTCGGATCAGTTAGGCTCTGAGGGCATGTTTGGACACCCTCAGGTGGAGGTAGAGGACTTCACCCAGCTCGGTTTTGCTGAGGAGAGGGGGCTTGGCGATATATTCTTTCAACTGGTCGAAGGCCAGATGGTGGGGTTCTCCTTACTCAAAGTTCTTTGCCTCCAAGAGGGCCTCGAACAGTGGAAGAGATTTTTCCCCAGACTTCGATAGAAATCGCACAATGGCTGCAAGTCGACCAGTGAGTCTTTGAACCTCCTTGACACTCTTAGGAGGGGAGATGTCCAGGATGGCTCGAACCTTTTTGGGATTCAAATCTATCCCTCGTTGGCTGACCATAAAGCTAAGGAATTTTATCGAAGTCACACCGAAGATGCACTTTGATGGATTGAGCCTCATATTATGCTTTCTCAAGACTCCGAAGGCATCGTCTAGGTCTTTCACGTGATCCCCTCCTCTCAGGCTCTTAACAGGCATGTCATCCACGCACACTTCCATTTTCTGCCTATTTTCTCTCTGAAGACCCGGTTAACTGGCCTATGATATGTAGCTTCCACATTCTTCAGGCCGAAGGGCATGACCCGATAGCAGTAGAGCCCCTGATCTGTCATGAAGGCTGTCCTTGGGATATCCGAAGGGAACATTCGGATCTGGTTGTACCCCGAGAAGGCATCCATGAAGCTTAGGAGCTCATGCTAGGATGTCGAATCGATCAGGGCATCAATGCTTGAAAGGGGGAAGGGGTCTTTCGGACATGCTCTGCTACGATCTGTGAAATCGATATGTATCCTCCATTTGCCACTGGTCTTCTTCACCATCAAGATGTTTGCCAACCACTCCAGGTAGTTGACCTCTTAGATAAAGCGGGTGGAGAGGAGTTTCTTGACTTCTTCTTTCACTACTTGGTGCATCTCGAGAGCGAATTTTTGGCGACTCTGATGGACTGGCTTAGAATCTGGATTTGACGCTCAACTTATGCATGATCAGATCTTCTGAGATGCTTGGCATGTCAAAGGGGGTCAAGACAAATAAGTCCTGGTTCCGTTGGATGCAGCTAAGGATCTTTTCTTTGAGGCCAGAAGGCAGGGCCTTGCTCACTTGTAGCCATTCGGCCTTTTCTGCTTCGGAGAAGTCAATCTCCTCCATCTCTTCAACTGGCTTGGAGCCGATTGAACTCCTATTGCAGGGAAGTTCGACTGCATCAAGAGGAAGGACCGAGCCCCCCCACTGTAGCAGTATAGCAAGCCCAGGAGACTTCTTGGTTACCCTTGGCGACTCCGACCCCAACCTTGGTGGGAAACTTCATTCTCATATGATAGGCCAATGATACCGCCTGAAGAGACGCAAGGACAGGATACCCAAGGATGGCGTTATAAGCCGCTTTGATGTCAACCACCATGAAGTTCATACGCTCTATTCGGGAGGTCGAGGACTTTCCCGCAGTGACGTCTCAAGTGATGATTCCTTCTGATCTGGACCAGAATGCCAGAGAAACCTTGAAGGGTGTAGCCTATGGGTTTAGCCTTTGTCGGGAAAGCTTCAATCCCTCGAAGGCGGCGAGGAACAAAATATTGAACGAGCTATCGTTATCCATGAGGATGCATTGGATCTCGTGGTTCGCCATACCAAGGCTGATCACTATTGCGTTACAGTGGGGGATCCAAAAGTCCTCAAGGTCTTCATCCAAGAACAAAACGGATAGTCCATGACCTCGGGGAGGAGGATAGTTATGGACCGAACTCACTTCTCGGATAAACACCTTGCGGGACAAGTTTGAGTCTCCCCACATTGGCCCTCCATTTATGGAGTGGAGGATGGCTATTCTCTCGGAACCCTGAGGCTCAGATTCCATTTTTGGGCGCTTGTTAGGCCTGCGAGGAGGATGGGAAGTTCTTGGGTCATTTCGAGTGAGCTCAGACGGGTAGCCCCTGTGGATGATGGCCTCGATTTCATCTTTAAGCATCCGACAGCTGTCAGTCTCGTGACCATGGACTCGATGGAATTGGCAGTAGAACATCCTGTCCCGCTTATCATTATTATTTTATTGGACCGAGGATGTAACACCCCGTTTTGTACTGTATCTGAATATATGCATATGTGTATGTATATTGTTACTATGCGTACAATTGATTGTAGTATTATTGGGTCGATTTGTGACATCGTGGTGGATGGTTAGGGTTACGGGACGGTTTTTGGGAGAGTTGCATCCCAAGGATGCACGAGAACGAGACGGACCGATACTAGTATAACAGCTAGTTTTCGGCACGACGCACATACAAATATAACACGGTATGGTACTACAGTGAATATAGGTTGCATGAGCTCATTAAAACACGCGTCTCACACTCATTGGAGCTCGTTAAGAGTTAAGTTGGGCAGCCAACAAAACACACCCCAAACCAATGGGCTAAGCCATGGTTTTGAGGCCTACAAACCACCTATAGCCTAACCTACACCCCCCCATGTCTAATCCGGCCCACACACCTCCATCACCCTTATTTCCATTTCATTTCTCCCATTTGCTCTGGAATTTTTAGAAGAGAACACCCCAAAGAGAAGGAGGAGAGAAAAGAAGAAGGAAGTGAAGGAGAAGGAGATTTCCAAGAAGAAGCTTGAAGAGATCCCTTCTACTACTACTACTACTACAACCTAAGATGGGAAGTTTCTCTAAACTTGAAATTCTTGTCTCTTAATTAAATTTGGTTGCATGCATGTGTGTTAGAATGCATAGGATTGCTTTTCAAAAGTTAGAAGTAGAAATCAGAATGGAACTAAAGAAAGCTGGTTCGGAGTGCCATGTTGTGGATTTTTCCGAGAGCACAATATGTTGAATTAGACCACATAATTAACAAGGTTTGTTCATTTATGTGTTATGATCATCCATGGATTATTTCAGATTTTTATATGATCATTTGATGTGCTAATAAAATTGTGAGATGGATATGTGTCGTAAGACAGACTCAGGAAAAGTAAAACACAATGGTTGATATTGTAGAAATTTTCGTGATTTATTGAAGCATGATTTTGATATGAAATTTTTACTCCTTATTCCTGAATGCATGTTGATTATCTACAACAATCAGTAAATTGTTTGGATGATTTTAGAGGCATGAGAAATATCTATCTATGATCAGTATCTGAGGTTGAATTAAGAAAACTGGATGGTTTCTGAGATAACTTACAGTAGCTATTACTCACTGAATACTTGAAATTTTGACATCAGGCCTTTTGCATGATGTTGGGTATGATGTCTAGTGTCACCATCATAAATTTTGTGTCAATTGGACCAGTTTACAATTTACTGTGATTTTGTGATTGAGCACTGTGCTGTTTTCAGCCAGTTTTGACACTCTGTAAAGATTGGGAAATTGAGACCTGTTAGAGGCATATTTTGGGGATAGTGACCCAGGAGAGAGTTGTAGGGGACTCCTAGACTTTTCCAAAAAAACTAGTTTGAGGCAAATCCAGTAAACGGTTGAATTATTATGATTTTTGTAAGACTGGACAGAGGACTAGAGTAGAGCTGTATGCTCTGAGTTAGAGAGACCAATTGTGTAATGGGTGTATTGATGATAGATGAGTATGTTATGGTGACTTAAGGGTATAATTTGTACTCATGACCAACTAGAGGGTTGTTGAGGACACCCACACCCTCATATAGAAATTGAGTTCGTGTCGTTCTGATGAACGAATAGGGTTTCGTGTTACTGGTAAGGTGCAGCTCGTGCACAGGAAGCACGCAAGCTGGAGCTTAAAAAGCTATTTCAAGGACTTAGACGATTGAATCTAAGCTCGTGATCGACTAGGGAGTTGTAGCCTAGGATCGTACCTTTCCAGGTTGGGGCTATACACTCCAATCGGAGTTGTATCGATAGAGGGATGACCATTTTGAGATGCGGGCAGAGACCTGTAGGTCGCTTAGTCTGGAGTTGGATTAAGGGTTGTGGAAGCTTTTCATTCCCTTGTGTGTGAGCTGAGTCGGTGACTCGTGTCTAGGGATGGTTGGTCTCGGTTATTGTGATGGTTCATTTCCCCAAGTGGGATGTGTGACTCAAGTTAGTCACTAGGGTAAAGGATACCCTGCACCTATCAAGCCTATATTATTAGACTTCTGCCGAGCGTAGGACGTCCGAGCATGCCAGTGAGTGGAGCTCACGGGACAATTATATATTTACAGCCGTGGTAGCGGCAGGCATAGGCCATTGTGCTGGACAAGTCCAAGCCGGGGAAGCGGCGAACCAGACCGGTATCGCCAGGGGCCAGAGGCTGATAGGCAAGTGTGGAAGCAGTTCATTCTTACCCGAAATAATTAGAGTAAGGTAGGGGTTAGAATGGTTATTAAGGGATTGGGAAATTGCATTAGTCCTAATAAACCATAGTCGGTGTTGTATCTTCCAGTCGTAGGGATACGTTCTCGGCCGCTCATGGTTTGAGTCCCCGGCTCGTATCTCGATATGTTGATTCCCAAAGTTTGCCCGAGTAAGGTGCGGGAGGCCCGAAGGAATTGACCTTCTGTGGTGTTCACGTCCCTAAAGCATGGATTTTTGTGTTTTGTGTTTCTTTTTGGTATATATCAGTTCATTACCCGATGAGGGGTGAACACGCATGCGAGAGTCCATAAATGGACATGTGAAACCAAGGGTCGTAAGGACCAGGTTCAACGTGTTTTCTAAGGAGGTCCGTATGCGGGTACCAAGTGGCGGTGACCACTTGGGCACTGCAGGGCGGAATTAGACCGACTGCTGCAATCTCCTTGGGCGACGGATAGTCTATTGGGAACTGGAGTGTGTACAGGAGTAGGGTGCATGGCGAGGGTTCGAATCCCTAAATTGTGGAGAAAGACGGCTAGATTTGGGGGCGTATGTAGTATGGGATGCATTCGTGCTCCAAAGTCTTGCTTGCATTAGAAGTTAGGCATGTGAGTTTGCTGCATCTAGCCATAGGGTCATGTCATAACACTGCACTAGAACCCGAATCCACTAAACCCTTATTTTGGCACAACACTTTTCCTTTTTGCATAAATTATTGGTTGTGATTGAATTTTAGAGGATCACTGTTATCACCAGCTTTGCGTCAGTCGAAGTACTGACGTTTCCCACCTTTTAGGTATCGGTTATACCTTCCAAACAGGTGCAGAGATATCAGAGTCACGTAGCAGAAGCCTGAAGCTAAGAAGCAAGTCCCGGGGAAGCCGATGGGCCGCTTAGTGAAGTTCCGCAAGTAATCAGTCGATTACCACTCTAGGAGGCAGCTGATAGCTTTACAAGAGTCTGTAAATACTTGTAATAAGTTGTAATGAATTGATGTAATTTGTACTCCTTGTCCAAGAACAAGTTATCGGTTGTAATCAATGATGTAATGACTTATTTGGCAATAAAGAAGTTTTTAAATTTCCATGTTATTACTATGTTGAGATGCATTTGAAGGCAAAGATTCTGGAAGGTGTCACGGATGTCCGGTCACGGGGATCCGGGGCGTTACAGAGGAGGGTGTTGGATCAGCTCCTCTTCCTTCACCTCCATGAGGATAGCATACACATACGCGTTAAGCGGAGTGAATTTCTCAAATCGGGGCACTGGGCGATGATGCCTCTGCCCGGAGGCATCTTTCGAAGACTTCTTCGGTGCCTCAGAACTGTCCATCTTCCTTTCTCTCTTGGGAGGGGATTCTTTCAGGCCTTCCGAATGTAAGGCCTCCTTATTGGATAAAAAACGGAGATCTCAGCCGTAGGTCTAATCATGATGAGAGGCTAGTGTATGATTGGAATATGTGGATCTGGTGGTGGTTGGCCGCCTAGAACCTGCAAAAAAGTCTGAAACAGCAGGAGTATTACCAACGACATGTCCTTCGACGATCAAGTCAGCAACCAAGGGGTGTAAAAGTAGGGTTTAATGGCTAAAGATTCATTACCTGGAAACTGTGGAGGTAAACCTATATTTATATTAATTAGGTAAAGATCAGTCAGTTGTATAATTATATCTTGTGGATTAGGAATGTGATGGAGTAACTAATCCCCTGATTATAGGATATTTGATCACCAGCTATAAATGGAGAGTCAACTTTTTCTTGGCGGGCTGAGCCTGGGTGGTGGGCCAGTGGACGACCTGTGAGCTACCTCCGTGTAACGCCCCGAGCTTCGCTTAGCTGCGCACGCGACTACATGTGCGCGCACACGCAAAAAATTGATTCTAACAACTGCCCACCATAGGCTTACCTCATAAAAGGTGTCATGTCTTATAGGTAACCTATGATCATTGTCAATTACTATATAAACTCACTCAACCTCACATTCTTCTCCGATGTGGCACTTCACACACACCACACCCCCACACTAAAGCACGTGTTGTGCACATAAGCACAAGCACAACACACCTTCTCGGGTCCCACCTCCTCCACCTCACGTGGAGTTTAAGCAGCCACTTCTCCATATCTTCTTCTCATCTCATCTATAAATTCAATACAACACAATTTTGGTGTATGCTCTAGTAGCTAGTTGTGTATTGACATTACTAGTTTACATTGTATCATGATATTTATTTCATATATGAGGCATTTCATTTATTGTGTTTGTGATTAAATGAGCATAATAAAGTCCTTAGAATAGTAGGTTCAATGCCATGAGATATTAAGTGCATGACTTGATTGTGAGATACTATTAGTTGTAATCAGAACACTATTCTTAAATGTCCCTAGTCAAGTATTATTGTGAATTAGGAAAACAATAATACATAGAGACTAGTATGTGCGTAGACTGATAACCATATCTCACGGGTCATGGATATGAGATATCAAGTCTTCACATGGGTACATATTAGAGTAATAATGTACTGGACTGACCCACCATGAGAACGCTGCATGGATAGTTATGTGAGTGTCATAAGCGGTTCTCACAATGACCATGGTGTATGCAGTCCTTTGGCTTGAAGTCACTGCGGTTCCCTACATGAGAAGTTATATGTTTTAATGTCATCAAATATTGTCTGTAATGATGTGATTATAAAGTCGACTATTGGATATACGAAAAATTATGCGAAGGGATGTGAGTGACTTAGATAGGATTTGTCTCTCTTACATAACAAGAGCGATATCTATGGGCCCCTTGATTGAGTGAGACTGCAAAATGCATGGCCATGCTCAAATGAGTCAATATGAGATATTGAGCTCATTTGTTTTAGTAAGTCTACTCGGAATCAAGAAACCAAAGATTGAACTAAATAAGAGTAACACACTCTATGCCTTGTGGTCAATTAAGATATCTGGACAAAGGGACTAGACTACATGGTAACATTGGTCACGAATAGGTTATGTCTAATCACTGATATTCTCGTTACTTGAGTAGCAGTGAAGTATTGCTAGATACCGCTCACTGTTTGTAATACTAGAATATGATTTTAGTATTACTGTCAACATAACGAGAACCTATAGGGTTGCACACTTAGAATGGATCGAATTGGGATTTAAATTCATAAGATGAATTTAATTGGGGATTCAAGTAAGACTTTGTAACACCGCAGTTTCTACGATACCTAAATATATATATGTATATATGTATATTGTCTGTATGCGTGCACATGATTGTAGTGTTTTGTTTGATTTTGCTTTCGTTGTGTGTGGTTAGGTTTGCGGGGCGGTTCATGAGGATAGTTGCGTTCTAGAAGATGCACGAGAATGAGGAGGACCGATACTGGTGTAAATACTAGTTTTTGAAACGACACCTATGCAAATATAACATTGTATGATACTACGATGGGTATGTCTTGTGTACACTCGACAAACCTCTTGTCTCGCATCTAAGAACCCATTTAAGAGCTAAATAGGGTAGCCAATCATTTTACCCAAAATCATTGGCTAGAGACCATGGTTTCTTACCAAAACCACCCTAAACCCTACCCACTACACCCTATAATCCGGCCCCCCCTCTTTCCCCTCTCTTTCCCTACTCTTTTCCACTAAAAAACCCTTCATTCTTCTCCCATGTTCTGAAAATTTCAGAACTCAAACCAAAGAAAAGAAGAGAATGAGAGAAAGGAAGAAAGATTGAAGAAGGAGCTCTTGGAGTGATTCTTGAGGAAGTGAAGCTCAAAGCTACCATCCACTCCACAATCAACTCAGGGTGGGGAGTTTCTCTAAACCTTTCTTTTTTTTTATTGATTGATTTCTTCCATGCATGTGAAGTGGTAAGAGTTAGAATGAATGTTTAAGAAGATTGGAAGTTGAAATCAGAAACTAGAACTGGAATCTTGATCTGTATGCTATTTTCTAGATTTTCTCGAGAGCAAACCACATGGAATCTGATCATGAAATTTTTACAGAATGTTCCTTTATATGTCTAGATGATTCATGAATTATTTCGGACTTTTCTAAGATTATTTGGTATTTTAATAAAATCCATTTATGGAGCAGTGCCGTAAGGCTATTGCAGAAATTGGTTACTATGATGCCTGAGATTGTTGGATTTTTCATAATTAATTGGACTAAGATCTTAATATGAAAATTTTACCTTGTTTTTCTACTTGTATTTAGACTCTACAAAAAACTCAAAAAAATAATTGGATGAAGTTACAGGAATGTTCAAAATTAGTCTATCAACAGTAGCTAGAGCTGTAACTGAAGAATAGGATGGTCTTTGTGCTTAATTAAAACTTGAAGAACTCAGTGTAGACTTGGACATTGGACATGAAATCTTTTGCATGTTGTTCATTATGAAGTCTAATTTCTTTACTGTAAATTTTGTATCTATTGGATGAGCATAGGATTTATGATGGATTTTATAGAATGTACTGTGCTGGATTCAGTCAGATTTGACACCCTGTAGAGATGACACGATTGAAGCTCCTTAAGAGCAAATTTTGAGGAAGTGTTTTCCCAGAGCATTGTAGTAGAAATCAAGACCTTTCTAACAAGACCTATTTGAGGTGTTTAGGAAATACACAGGTAGTGACTTATGCTACCGGTAAGGAGCCATCCGTGTATAGGAAATACACAGGCTGAGCCTTGAGAGGCCATTTTGAGGACTTAGATGATAGAATCTGAGGTTATGATCAATTAGGAAGTTGTAGCCTAGGTTATTATCTTTCCGGATTGGGCTTGTACGCCCAAATCAGAGTTGTATCGAGGGATTTATGACCTTTTTAAGTTTCGGGCAGAAACACCATAGGTTTCTTAGTCTTGGGTGTTGACTAGGTATTGTGAGGACTTTTCCCTATGTACTGTTGGAGTTGATAATTCTTGTCTGGGGATTTTGGTATCTGTTGTTGGTTTTGTTGACTCCCATAGTGGGTATGTGACTCGAGTTAGTCACTAGGGTAAGGTGATGCCCTACATCTGTCGACCCTAAGTTGTGAACTTTTACCGAAGCGTAGGACATCCGAGCCGTACCATCAAATTAAGTTCATTGCCTGGGTAAGGGTGAACGCATACATTCATTGCCCGGTTAGGGATGAATTTAGGCCATGGCGCTGGACAAATCTAATTCGGGGAAGTGGCGAACCGAACTGGTATCGCCAGGGCCAGAGGTCAATACGAAAGTTTTTGGAAGCAATCTTTTCTTTTACCCAAAGTGATTAGAATGAGGCGGGGATTAGAGTGATGCATTAGAGGTTTGGTAATTGCATTAGTTCTAACAGACCCTTGTCGGTGTTGTACCTTCCTGTCGTAGGGATACGTTTTCGGCACTCATGATTGAGTCCTCGGCTCGTATCTCGATCTGTTGATTCCTAAAGTTTGCCCGAGTAAGGAACGTGAGGATAGAGGGATTTGACCCTCGAGGCCATCACGTTCCGATGCACGTGGGTTTTTATATATCGAGTCCATTACCCGGGTTAGGGGTGAATATACATACATCAGTTCATTGCCCGGTTAGGGTGAACACATCAAGTCCATTGCCCGGGTTAGGGGTGGACATACGAATTACACGGTCTTGCGACCGGATTCAACACGACATTTGAAGAGGTCCGTACGCTGGTACTGAGTGGCAAACACGACCACCACTTAGGCACTGCAGTGGCGGAACTGGACCGACCAACTGCAACCTCCTGGGCACGAACGATCTATTAGGAACAGGTTGAGTACAAGAGTAGGATGCATGATGAGCATTTGAATCACTGAAATGTGGAGAAAGACGGCTAGATTTGGGGGCGTATGTAGTATGGGATGCATTCGTTTCCAAAGTCTTGCTTGCATTAGAGTCAGGCATGTGATTTGCTGCATCTAGTCATAGGGTCATGGCATACCACTGCACTAGAACCCGAATCCATTAAACCCTTGTTTGTTACATCACTTTTCTTTTGCATAAATTTATGGTTGCGACTGTAATTTAGAGGATCTCTGTTATTATCAGCTTTGTGTCAGTCGAAGTAGTCGAAGTACTGACGTTCCCCACCTTGTAGGTATCCGGAGCCGATTCGCAGGTATCGTAGAGCTCGAGCTGGTCAAGCATCCAAGGGAAATGTGCAAGTGTTATTATATTGTTGTAAATCTTGTAATTCTTATTTGGATATTGTAACACTTGTAAATGTAACATTTATATGAAATAAAAGTTTTAATTTTCCTGTACTTCTATGATTGTGACTATTTTGAAGTTCGACTCCTGGAGTAGGGTCTCAGGTTCCCATTATGGGGATTAGGGGCGCTACAGAAGTTAGTATCAGAGCAGACTTCAAATATTAGTCCAACACAGCAGGAAAATTAGACTTGGATGCATTGCGAGAGTTGGGTTTAGTCAGATAGTTCATGATTATAATTCATAATGTTGCTTTTACAACTTATGCTTTATAATTTTTTTTCTGTATCTGGACTGATTCCCTTATTTTCTCCTGCAGATGCCGAGCTTGGACATTGGACACTCGAATGGATGGTCCGATAGACATGGTTCTGCACCCCCACTTCCACCTCTACCCCCACGGCCCACGGCCATAGTGCAAGTTATCGCCATGTTGTCCCAGGAGTTGGCTGCCTACAAATGGAGCCACGGGCAGCTAGAGGATCATTTCGAGAACCTCACACGGTCATTGATAACCACTGAGAGGAGAGTGGCCAAGCTAGAGAGGGCCAAGAGGAAATGGAAGACGAGGGTAGTACTTCTGAAGCACCGGTACGAGGAGAGGCTGGGTCCGCTACAGAGCCGATATCTGGCAGTGAGAGCTCAGGTCTGCGACATGCAGGATCTGTTAGACCGAATGACTGCCGGGGATAGCTCCGAGGTTGGAAACTTGCTAGGAGCAGGAGAACAGTGACCTCCCTTGGTGTTGTAGGATTTCTTTGATGTGTATAGATGACAACCTTTCTGAATAACTAGGCTAACATGCTATTGTTTTAATGGGTGTGGTATGAACCCATGTGATGATGATGTGATTGTATGGTGACAAATCATTGTAAAACCCTTTTTGAAATGAATGGAACTAGTATGTTTTGACCAATGCTGGTGTGTTATGGGGTTTTGCATTACGATTGTTGGTTGATGATGTCTGTATTAGCTTTCAGATGGCAGGAAGGACTAGAAGCAACCGGAGCGACCAGACTGAAGCCGAAGGTAGTGGAGCCAACGGTACTGGCCTTGATGTAAGGGAAGAATTTGCTCGGGTGTATCAGATGATTGGAGCATATGTGGAGGCTAGCAAGAACCAAGCGTCACACAAAGAGCACCATGAGTTGTGGTGAATACTGATCCAGTGAAGATGGTGGAATCATTTAGGAGGATGAAACCGCCATTCTTCGAAGGACAGGCCGATCCCACAGCTGCTGACGACTGGATACGTCAGGTGGAGACGGTATTTGAGGTGCTGATGACTCCCGAAGACAACAAGGTACGTCTAGCCACAATCTTGTTAAGAAGGATGCCGGAGTTTGGTGGCAGTCTGTGAAGTGTGGTCTTGGAGAAGGATAGATCACTTGGAAAGATTTCCTTGAGAAATTCTGACAACACTATTTCCCCTTGGATGTGCAAGAGGAGAAAGCAATGAAATTCCATAGCTTGAAGCAAGGAAATATGTCCGTCAGAGAATATGAGACAAAGTTTTTCAGTTATCGAGGTATGCGCCAGAGATGGTCCAGGAGGAAGCAAAGAAGGCCCAGAGGTTTGAGCAATGGCTTAGGCCTGGAGTGAGGTCGAGGATGGTTCCCTTGGGCATTCACCGATTCGACAAGCTGGTAAGAAGAGCTGCGGCGACAGAGGTGGATATGAATCAGAATCAAGAAAGGACAGAGTTTTGGAACAAAGGGAAGAGATCTACCCCAGCATCAAAGTTCAAGAAGCAGGGCAAAGGCTAGAAGTTCCGGAAAATCAGTACCAATACAGGAGAATTCAAGCCCAGAAGTTGCTATCACTGTGGAGAGCAGGGACACTTTATGGATCGATGCCCCCGGAAGAATGCACTGAAATGTTTCCAGTGTGGACTAGAAGGGCATATCAAGTCATACTGTCCCCAAACTGCAAGGAACAGCCACAAGGCAGGGTCGGGAGCAATGACAAAGGGAAAAGCCTATGCGTCATGGAAGAGTGTTCGCCTTGACCAAGAAGGATGCTGAAGAAGATGGAAGGGTAATTACTGATATGTAAGGAAATGGTGTAACAAGTTCTAAAGTTGTATTTTGGTTTTTTTTTTTTTTTGGAAGTTGAGGGAGGATGAACTATTGTAACGGGACATATATATATAAATGGAATTATGGCTACGGTCTTGTTTGATAGTGAGTCGACTCATTCTTTTGTGTTAAAATCTTTTTCGAGAAAATTAAGATGCACACAAAAGGCAGTCCCAGAGTTAGCTTTGACGGTGGCTACGCCGTCAGGGGCAACCCTTACTACAGATCTATGCTATAGGGGATGTAAGCTCCAGATTAGCGGAGAAACCCTAAGTATCGATTTGTTAGAATTGGGTTTTGCCGGAACAGATGTCATTATTTGTATGGATTGGATGTTGAGGCACAAGGCAAGCATTGACTGCAAGGAGAAGGAGATAGTCATCTCAGCTGAAGGAGTGGAACTCGTATTCCACAGGAAGAAGAGATCGAAGGCAATGACTTTTGCAGCTGCTAGTGAAGTACGAGTACCAGAAGAGGTGAACAAGATACAAGTGGTGAGTAATTTTCCACTTGTATTCTTAAAGGATTTATTTGGAATTCCCCCACACCGTGATGTCGAGTTTAGCATCACAGTTCAACTAGGAAGCACTCCAGTATCTAAAGCACCTTATCGAATGGCGCCAGTAGAGCAGAAAGAGGTCAAGAAGCAGATTGAAGAGTACTTGCAGAAGGGATTTATCAGACCAAGTGCATCACCTTGGGGAGCACCACTGTTGCTTGTTAAAAAGGACGGGTCATCCAGGATGTGTATTGATTATCGGGAATTGAATAAAGTTACTATTCGGAACAAATACCCAATTTCCATGATCGACGATTTGTTCGATCAGCTTCAGGGAGCAGCAGTATTTTCCAAGATTGACCTACGGTCCGGATATCATCAAGTGCGAGTCAGGGAAGAGGTTGTACCTAAGACAGCTTTTCGAACTCGACATGGACACTATGAATTCTTGGTAATGCCGTTTGGAGTGACTAACGCTCCAGCAATCTTCATGGACTTGATGAACCAATTCTACATCCGTTTATCGACTCATTTGTCGTGGTCTTCATCGACGATATTTTGGTATATTCAAGGACAGAAGGGGATCATGCTGAACATCTGATAGCAGTCTTGAGCAAGCTACAAGAGCATCAGTTGTATGCCAGATTATCTAAGTGTGAGTTCTGGAAATTGGAAGTTGCATTCCTAGGCCATATCCTTTCTAAGGAGGGAGTGACAACGGATCCTCAGAAGATAGAAGAAGTCAAGGGATGGCCACAACCAAAGACGGTGAGGGAAGTAAGAAGTTTTCTGGGTATGACTGGATATTACCGGAAGTTTATCCAGAATTATGCAAGGATCGTTTTACCCCTTACAGCCTTGACCAAGAAGAACCAAAGTTTCGACTGGACGGAGAAGTGTGAAGAGAGTTTTCAGGAATTGAAGAACAATTTGATCTCTGCACCTATATTGGTTTTACCTCAGGAGGACAAGGACTACGTCATCTACAGTGATGCGTCGTATTTGGGGTTTGGGTGTGTGCTGATGCAGGAGGGCAAGGTTATAGCTTATGGTTCGAGGCAGCTACAACCACATGAGAAGAATTACCTGACCCATGATTTGGAACTTGCAGCCATAATCTTTGCTTTGAAATCATGAAGAAATTATATCTACGGAGCAAGGGTGGAAATATACACTGACCATAAGAGCTTGAAGTATATCTACCAGCAGAAGGACCCTAACTTAAGGCAGAGTAGATGGTTGGAAGTACTCGAAGACATCAGACCTGAAATTATATATTATTCAGGAAAAGCAAACGTGGTAGCAGATGCGCTCAGCAGGAAGAGAAGTGTGGCTACATTGGTAGCGAACTGGAGGGAACTAGTTGAGGAGATCAGGTAGGCAGGCATTAAAGTGGTTACACAACACTGAAGTGCAGTTTTGGCACAGTTGGTGTTACGACCAAGCTTGAATGAGCAGGTGAAAAAGGCTCAGACCGAAGATCCAGAAATGGAAAACATGAAAAAGCAAGTGCACGAAGGAAAATTGCCCAAATTCAGTATGAGAGAAGGTTCACTATGGTTCGGTAGCAGACTGTGTGTACCGAAGGACGAGGAGTTAAGGGAAGACATCATGAAGGAAGATCACTCCACATTGCTTGCAATTCACCCCGGAAGCACCAGGATGTATCAAGATATAAAGCAGCACTATTGGTGGTTAGGGATGAAGCGAGATATAGCAGAGTTCGTGGCCACATGTCTGACGTGCCAACAGATTAAGGCCGAGAATCAGAAACCAAGAGGATTGCTACAACCTTTACCCATTCCAGAATGGAAATGAGAGAACATCAGTATGGATTTTATTACTGGCTTACCCAGGAGCCCTAAGGGAAATGACTCAATATGGGTGATTGGGGATCGGTTGACAAAGTCAGCCCATTTTCTTTCAGTAAAGACGACCTGGAAAGTTGAGAGGCTGGCCGAGATCTACATCGAGAACATAGTAAAGCTGCATGGAGTGCCAGTGTCGATAGTATCCGACCGAGATGCAAGGTTTACGTCTCGATTCTGGCAAAGTCTACAGTCAGCATTAGGGACTAGAACAGACTTCAGCACAGCTTTTCACCCTCAGACGGATTGACAGACGGAGAGAGTCAAAAGGATTCTCGAAGACATGTTGCGAGCTTGCATTTTGGACTTCGGAGGAAGTTGGGAGAAATACCTAGCCTTGGTAGAGTTTGCTTATAATAAAAGCTATCAGACAAGCATTGGTATGGCCCCGTATGAAGCTTTGTATGGCCGAAGATGCAGAACACCAGTTTGTTAGTTCGAGGTAGGAGAGCAGCAGATGTATGGGCCAGAAATCGTACAGCAAACGTCGGGATAGATCAAGATTATTCAGAAAAGGCTTCAAGGAGCACAAAGCAGGCAGAAGAGCTATACGGACAACCGTCGAAGAGAGTTAGAATTTGAGGAAGGTGACTTCGTATTTCTCAAGGTGTCGCCGACAAAAGGAGTTATCAGATTCGGAAAGGGTGGGAAGTTAGCTCCGAGATCCATTGGACCACAAAAGATTATGAAGAGGATTGGCAGGATGGCTTATAAGTTGGAGCTACCGGCCAAGTTATCTCAAGTGCATGACGTGTTCCACATCTTTATGCTATGGAGATATGTGCCGGATTCAAGCCATCAGTTGCCAGAGGTTCCGAAAGATTTGCAGATAAATCTTTCCTATAAAGAGCAACCAGACAGGATACTTGATCATCAGGACAAGGTACTGAGAAACAAGGTCATCCCGATGGTCAAAGTTCTCTGGAAGAACCAGTTCGTGGAAGAAGCCATGTGGGAGCTGGAGAGCCGCATGAGGGCTTTGTATCCGGATTTGTTTTAAGTGTTTTCTGTTTTTATTTGTTGTTCTTTTCTCCCATTAGGGATGTTCTGGGGACAGAACGACTCTAAGAAGGGAGTGATGTAATACCACGGATTGTACGATACCTAAATATATATATGTATATATGTATATTGTCTGTATGCGTGCACATGATTGTAGTGTTTTGTTTGATTTTTCTTTTGTTGGTGTGCGGTTAGGTTTGCGGGTCGGTTCATTAGGATGGTTGTGTTCTAGAAGATGTACGAGAATGAGGAGGACCGATACTGGTGTAAACACTAGTTTTTGGTACGACATCTATGCAAATATAACATTATATGATACTATGATGGGTATATCTTGCGTACACTCAACAAACTCTTCGTCTCACATCTAAGAACCCATTTAAGAGTTAAATAGGTTAGCCAATCCATTGTACCCAAAACCATTGGCTAGAGACCATGGTTTCTCACCAAAACCATCCTAAACCCTACTCCCTACACCCTATAATCTGGCCCCCCCTCTTTCCCCTCTCTTTCCCTACTCTTTTCCACTAAAAACCCCTTAATTCTTCTCTCATGTTCTGAAAAAAAAAGAAGGAGAGAAAGGAAGAAAGATTGAAGAAGGAGCTTTTGGAGTGATTCTTGAGGAAATGAAGCTCAAAGCTACCATCTAATCCACAATCAACTCATGGTGGGGAGGTTCTCTAAACCTTTATTTTTGTTTCTTGATTGGTTTCTTGCATGCATGTGAAGTAGTAAGAGTTAGAATGAATGTTTAAGAAGATTGGAAGTTGAAATCAGAAACTAGAACTGGAATCTTGATCTGTATGCTATATTCTAGATTTTCCTAAGAGCTAACCACATGGAATCTGATCATGAAATTTCTACAGATTGTTCCTTTATATGTCTAGATGATTCATGAATTATTTTGGATTGTTCTGAGATTATTTGGTGTTTTAATAAAATCCATTTGTGGAGCAGTACTGTAAGTCAGTAGCAGAAATTGGTTACTATGATGTCTGAGATTTTTGGATTTTTCATAATTAATTGGAGTAAGATCTTAATTTGAAACAATTACTTTGTTTTTCCACTTGTATCTAGACTCTACAGAAAAATCAGAAAAATAATTGGATGAAGTAACAGGCATGTTCAAAATTAGTCTATCAACAGTAGCTAGAGCTGTAACTGAAGAATAGGATGGTCTTTGTGCTTAATTAAAACATGTAGAACTCAGTGTAGACTTAGACATTGGACATGAATCCTTTTTCATGTTGTTCATTATGAAGTCTAGTTTCTTCACTGTAAATTTTGTGTCTATTGGATGAGCATAGGATTTATGATAGATTTTATAAAATGTACTGTGCTGGATTCAGTCATATTTGACACCCTGTAGAGATGACACAATTGAGGCTCCTTAAGAGCAAATTGTGAGGAAGTGTTTTCCTAGAGGATTGTAGTAGACATCAAGACATTTCTAACAAGCCCTATTTGAGGTGTTTCCAATAAGTAGTTGATTTATTATGATTTTTGCAATACTGGACAGAGACCAGGATTTGAGCTGAGTGCTCTGGTTGAGGAAGTCTTAGTGTATGACTTGGTACACTTGGGAGTAATGTGTGTTTTAGGGAGATCCAATGGCATATTTTGGACTTATGGCCAACTAGAGGATTGTATAGGACATCCACACCTTTCCATAGAAGCTGGGTTTTTTAGCATTCGGATGGGTAGGTAGTGACTTATGCTATCGGTAAGGAGCAGCCCGTGTACAGGAAATACACAGGCTGAGGCTTGAGAGGCCATTTTGAGGACTTAGATGATAGAATTGAGGTTATAATCAGCTAGGAAGTTGTAGCCTATGTTATTACCTATCTGGAGTGGACTTGTACACCCAAATCAGAGTTGTATCGAGGGAGTTATGACCTTTTTAAGTTTCGGGCAGAAACACCGAAGGTTGCTTAGTCTTGAGTGTTGACTAGGTATTGTGAGGACTTTTCCCTGTGTACTGTTGGAGTTGATAACTCTTGTCTGGGGACATTGGTATCTGTTGCTGGTTTTCTTGACTCCCATAGTGGGTATGTGACTCAAGTTAGTCACTAGGGTAAGGTGATACCCTGCATCTGTCGACCCTAAGTTGTAAAATTTCACCGAAGCGTAGGACATCCGAGCCGTGCCATCAAATTAAGTTCATTGCCCGGTTAGGGGTGAATGTAGGCCATGGCGCTGGACAAATCCAAGCTGGGGAAGTGGCGAACCGAACTGGTATCGCCAGGGCCATAGGTCGATAGGCAAGTTTTTAGAAGCAATCTTATCTTTTACCAAAAGTGATTAGAATGAGGTGGGGATTAGATTGATGTATTAAGGGTTTGGTAATTGCATTAGTACTAGCAGTCCTAGTCGGTGTTGTACCTTCCTGTAGTAGGGACACGTTTTCGGCACTCATGATTAAGTCCTCGGCTCGTATCTCGATCTGTTGATTCCCAAAGTTTGCCGGAGTAAGGAACAGGAGGATAGGGGGATTTGACCCTCGAGGCCATCACGTTCCTATGCACGTGGGCTTTTATATATAAAGTTCATTGCCCGGGTTAGGGGTGAACATACATACATCAGTTCATTGCCCGGTTAGGGGTGAACACATCAAGTCCATTGCCCGGGTTAGGGGTGGACATACGAATTGCACGGTCTTGCGACCGAATTCAATGCGGCATCTGAAGAGGTCCGTATGCGGGTACTGAGTGGCAAACACGACCACCACTTAGGCACTGCAGTGGCGGAACTAGACCGACCAACTGCAACCTCCTTGGGCATGGATGATCTATTGGGAACAGGTTGAGTACAAGAGTAGGATGCATGGCGAGGGTTTGAATCCTTTAAATGTGGAGAAAGACGGCTAGATTTGGGGGCGTATGTAGTATGGGATGCATTCGTTTCCAAAGTCTTACTTGCATTAGAGTCAGGCATGTGATTTTCTCCATCTAGTCATAGGGTCATGGCATACCACTGTACTAGAACCCGAATCCATTAAACCCTTGTTTGGCACATCACTTTTCTTTTGCATAAATTTGTGGTTGCGACTATAATTTAGAGGATCGCTGTTATTATCAGCTTTGCGTCAGTCGAAGTACTGACGTTCCCCACCTTGTAGGTATTCGGAGCTAATTCGCAGGTACTGCAGAGCTCGAGCTGGTCCAAGCATCCAAGGGAAATGTGCAAGTGTTATTATATTATTGTAAATCTTGTAATTCTTATTTGGATATTGTAACACTTGTAAATGTAACATTTATATGGAATAAAAGTTTTAATTTTCTTGTACTTCTGTGATTGTGACTATTTTGAAGTTCGACTCCTGGAGCAGGGTCTTAGGTCCCAGTATGGGGATTTGGGGCGCTACAGACTTGGACTCCAGATATTTGTTGCACATTTAATTATATTAAATGGGCTGTCTAAAGTTCAAAGACCCACACACGAATCCGAACTAGGTCAGATTGTAAGTCTAACAGCCTCATTACTCTCTTAGGGTTAATTTTCTGCAGCTATATATATGATACATATCTATGGAAAAAAATGTCACATGAAATAACCCTAGCCGTCACAGAAATTGTTAGAGAGAGATCATGTGGAACATCCCTTCCTGCATCTAGCACCCCGGCATGAGGAAAAGCTTGATTTGATCTGTTCGTGTGGATACCGTAGAGACACCACAATATTGTAGTGCTGTGATCGGCCAACTGTGGAGACAATAGATCCATTTTCAAAGTATAACTCCTAAACACGATTTATGGTTTTCGCATGGATCCATGACTAGGTTTTCCACTGTGTATTTAATCTGAGATTACCATCGAAACCTAACACACACCCCATAGACATCCTTATAGGCTCAACTAGCCTATTCTCTCTCTCTCTCTCTCTCTCTATATATATATATATATATATATATATATATATATATATATATATTCTTCCAATATAATATTATATATATATATATACTCTTAATTACGGGGTGTTACACACCCTCTTCTTAAGAACTCAGCATCATCGCTGAGCCCGGGACCCGCAAGCTAATACAAGTTCACATTTCTTGCAGATGTGGAGTGGAGTACCCTGATTCTTCTAGTGTACAGCCCTACCCAAGACTCTGGCTACCCACCAGTGTACACCTCTAGCTCCATCTCAGGCGTACATCTTGCACACTATCTGTGTCGAAAGTCGTCTCTGATATCATTTGTAACGCCCCGAGCGGCACTCAGCTGTGCACGCGACTGCACATGCAAAAATAGATCATAACAACAGCCCACCACAGACTTGCCTCACAAAAGGTGTCATGACTTATTGGTAACTTATGATCATTGGCAATTACTATATAAACTCACCTAGTCTCATACCGATGTGGGACCTCACACACCACACCCCCACACTAAAGCACGTGCTGTGCACATAAGCACAAGTATATCCCACCTTCCCAGGCCCCACCTCCTCCACCTCGCGTGGAGTTCAAGCAGCCACTTCTCCATCTTTTCTTCTCATCTCATCTTTAAATTCCATACACCACACTCCATAGACATCCTTATAGGCCCAACTACCCTATTATATATATATATATATATATATATAATAATAATAATAATAATAATAATAATAATAATAATAATAATAATAATAATAATAATAATAATAATAATAATAATAATAATCTGTATAATAAAACACAAAGAAAGCTATCAAGTGGCTCTCATTCAATAGGGATGGAATCAATGGTCCAGATCTAACTTCACAAAACATATTTTTCCGCCCAAAAGTTCCCCCCAAAACTCAAATTAAAATGCCAAAAACAACCATTTATTTATTTATTTCTCTCTCTCATTCTCTCTCTATTTACACAAAAATTTATAATTTCAGATTTCAGGATTGCAAATTTTCAGATTTTTTATGCATTTTTTTTATTGCTCATATTACATTGAAAATAGCAAATATCTCTTCAATAGTTAAATTTCATCATTTTCCACACTCAAAGTTCTAAGAAGTTGGATTTTACACCCCTATTTATAATTATTTTTCAACATATATTATTGGAAACTTTGACTTTTATTTACAACAAATTATTGTTTTACTATTCAAATTTTAGCTACATAATTGTTGTTTTACTGTTTATAAGACTTTCATATGCTGTATCGTTCCGAAGACGTGCCGTAGGCACGTGCCCATGGGCAAATCTAGTAATAATAATAAAACACACAAAAGCTATCAAGTGGCTCTCATTCAATATGGTTGAAATCAATGGTCCATTTCTAACCTCACAAAACATATTTTCCCGCCCAAAAGTTTTCTCCAAACTCAAATTCAAACCCCCCCAAAACAACTCATGTTTATTTATTTATTTATTTATCTCTCTCTCTCTCTCTCTCTCATTCTCTCTCTATTTACTCAGAAATTTATATTTTCAGATTTCAAGTTTGTAAATTTTCAAATTTTTTATGCATTTTTTATTGCTCATGTAACATTGAAAATAGCAAATATCTCATCAACAGTTAAATTTCATCATTTTTCATACTCAAAGTTCTAAAAAATTGGATTTTACACCCCCATTTATAATTATTTTTCGACATATACTAATGGAAACATGGACTTTTATTTACAACTAATTATTGTTTTACTCTACATAATTGTTATTTTACTATTTACAAGACTTTCATATGTTGTATCGTTATGAAAAAATGCCGTAGGCACGTGCCACGGGTAAATCTAGTATATATCCACGGGTAAATCTAGTGTGTGTATATATATATCTATATAATAAATTACAAAGAAAGCTCTCAAGTGGCTCTCATTCAATCTATCACAAAATCAATGGCCAAGATCTATCCTCACAATACATATTATCCCACCAAAAATTTTAAACCCCACAAATTCAAAATCCACGCCACACTCTCTATCTTTCCCAATACCCATGGGTCTCTCTCTTTCTCACTCCGTCTCTCACTTTCCCCCCTCTCTCTCTCACTGACTCACTCTCTCCTTCTCTCTTACCGCTCTCTCTCTCCCCGCTCTCTGTCACTGTCTCCCTCACCCCACCTCTGGCGTCTCTTCAGAGCCCCCCTCCATTTGCCAACCCCTTGGTCCTCCCTTCCGCAATGCCTCTTCAGCAACGCCTCCTCAGCGACCAACCCCGACTCCTCTTCAGCGAACCCCTCACCGTCACCGATCCCTCTTCAGCGCCCCTCAACTCCGGCACCTTTTCAATGCCAACCCCGACGCCATCCAACTTCGGCTCTACCCCTCACCGTCACTGACCACCAATTTCACCATCTCAGGTATACAAATTTCCTCTTTTCAAATTTCATCTAGGTTTGGGGTTTACAAATTTCCTCTTTCAAATTGGTCTTTTTTTCACCAATTTCACCATCTAGGTCTTTTCAATTTGCTGAAAAATCATTCAGTTCTAGAATGAGTGAATGAGTGAGTGAATCAAATTGAAAATCATTCATTCAGTTCTAGAATTAGTCTCTGATATAATGGATTAGTCTTTGTTATGAGTTCTAGAATGAGTGAATGAATTATCTCTGTTATGTTCAATGAATGAGTGAATGAATCATTGGGTTCTAGAAATTTTCTTTCCGTTGGATTGAACAAGGCAGCTATGCATATTAATTCTAGCAGCAGTGGCCAGATAATAAAACTTAATTTTTATGGAGGCGGGGGGGGGGGGGGGGGGGGGGGGCGGGGGGGGGGGGGTGGCCCCTCGCTAAGATCCACCCACGGCTTTGGTACAGATACATAAATTGAAGTATAAACTGAAATCTCATGTTTTTTCTTAGGCTGATGTATAAACTGAAATCTCATTTTTCCAATAGACATAAATTGACTGTTTGGGTTGATCATAGACTTTTTGCGAACATGATACAACCATACCTTTTTGGGTTGAAGTACAGAAAATATTACAATGGACGCTTTGGAGTCATGTCAGGCTCTGCTTTGTAAGCAAGTAGGTGGTCTGTCTGGTTTCAATGAGACGATTAGCTGGAAACTCATATCATTAGCTGTAAGAGGTTTAAGTTTAACACAACTATTGTCAACCAAGACACAACACTACATAACTTCAATTCTCATGGGTACTTGATCACTCAAAGCTTCACCAGAAAGTCTAAATTTAATCAATTAAAAGGTTCGAGTTGAAATTTAATTGACAAACATTTCTCAAGTTCCCACCCAAAATGTTTGTCTGTGTTGGAGAAATGCATTTGGAGTACTTATAAACACAAAAGAGAAGCAATGTTATTTGATCTCATTGTTGTTCAATAACTTAACAGTTTAATGCTCTGAGGAATAGGACATGGAACTATTATGTTTTCAATTAACTAATACTTGGAAGTATGGTTCTTTTTCTATGGTGAAGTATGGTGAAGTTATCTATATTTTTTTACTGATGCAATTCCTGTCTCTTTGTTTTTTAAACTTCAGGTGGTGGGTTCTGCTTCAACATTAATGCAGGATGAGCATTGGAGTAACTTAGTAAATAGTGCTAAAGACCGTGGCTGTTACTTCTAGGTTGAAAAAAAATTCCCTTCTTTGCTTCTAAATCTAAATTTGTCTGGCTTTTAGACTGTAGTTTTATTATGTTTTGTGGGGTTAAATCTGGACCATTGATGGGGTTAAATTTAATTTTAATAATTCAGATGTTTATTATCATTAATAGAAAATTTAGATCAATTTCCTTAATTCTATTCCACACACCCATTACACATAGTGTAGTCAAGTTTTTTTTGAAAGAAACCTAGTGTAGTCAAGTTCTTCGCCGTCTTATGTGGGTGAGTAAGAATTCGACTCTTTATCTAAAGAGAATTTATTGATGTAATAATAATTATGGCTGAGTATGGTGAAGTAATCTATATTTTTTTACTGATGCAATTCCTGTCTCTTTGTTTTTTAAACTTCAGGTGGTGGGTTCTGCTTCAACATTAATGCTGGATGAGCATTGGAGTAACTTAGTAAATAGTGCTAAAGACCGTGGTTGTTACTTCCAGGTTGAAAAAAAATCCCCTTCTTTGCTTCTATATCTAAATTTGTCTGGCTTTTAGACTGTAACTTTATTATGTTTTGTGGGGTTAAATATGGACCATTGATGGGGTTAAATTTAATTTTAATAATTCAGATGTTTATTATCATTAATAGAAAATTTAGATCAATTTCCTTAATTCTATTCCACACACCCATTACACATAGTGTGGTCAAGTTTTTTTTTGAAAGAAACCTAGTGTAGTCAAGTTCTTCGCTGTCTTATGTGGGTGAGTAAGAATTCGACTCTTTATCTAAAGAGAATTTATTGATGTAATAATAATTATGGCTGAGTATGGTGAAGTAATCTATATTTTTTTACTGATGCAATTCCTGTCTATTTGTTTTTTAAACTTCAGGTGGTGGGTTCTGCTTCAACATTAATGCAGGATGAGCATTGGAGCAACTTAGTAAATAGTGCTAAAGACCGTGGTTGTTACTTCCAGGTTGAAAAAAAACTCCCTTCTTTGCTTCTATATTTAAATTTGTCTGGCTTTTAGACTATAGTTTTATTATGTTTTGCGGGATTAAATCTGGACCATTGATGGGGTTAAATTTAATTTTAATAATTCAGATGTTTATTATCATTAATAGAAAATTTAGATCAATTTCCTTAATTCTATTCCACACACCCATTACACATAGTGTAGAACCCCATATTTTCAAATATTATTTTAAATATTTGAAAATGAATTAAAATGATTTTCTGGAGATTTAATAAATATTTTCTAAAGAGTTATCTTTTTGCACGTGCAAAACACGTGCAAATATTTTCTTGAGAGGTTCAAAAGTCAAGTTTTCTTCATGAAACATCATTATTTAATATTTGGAAATTATTTATTATTTTTCCAGATTTTTCTGAAATTAATTGGATCTATTTGCAATTTTTGAGAAAAGAAGGACCTTTTTGCAAATTTTTCGTTTTCAGGGGTTAAAATGCAAAATGTATTTTCTGGACGTTTTGAACTGTACCAATTGAGATTAATGAGTATATTTTACTTTTAAATCCTAATTTAAATGATTTTTATTGAGTTTCCAAGAATAGAGTTATATATGTAAGTTTATATTTTGGGAGGACTATTTTGCAAAATGCATTTTCAAAACCCTAAATCTTGATTTCTGGCCTATATAAAAAGGGTTTGCAGCCGTCATTCGCTGCACAACTCAAATTTTATTATATCTTTTATTTTCTTGGTGGTTGAAGAGGAGGATTTTGGATCTCACAAAAGGGAGACTTTCTTGTCAGATTTCTTCATTCTAAGGTGAGTGATATGAACTTTGTTTTGTTGATTGATTTATGTGAATGATTGTGTGTTGTTTTGTTTCGACATCTTTGTTTATTTTATGTATCTCGTATGTGAACGATGCAATAGTTGTTATTTTTATTATGTATGTGAAATCTATGAACGTTTAGTAGATCTTGATTAATGAATTCTTTATTGCTTGAAAGCATGTTAAGATTTGAGTATGATTATGAAAATAAGGGATTGGATGGATGAACATCTGGATCTCACGATTACAAATCAGATTTTGGTTTTGAGTGGTGAAAGAAATTCAGTATTGAGAAATCCTAATGGAAGAATTAGGAGTTTAGAACATAAGAATTGAGTTTTGAGATATTGGTTGATTTGAGGAAACGTATCCATAATGAGGATTATTTGAGATTATCGTTTTATTCGAATACAAATTATTTTAGTAAACCATGATTGCTTTGGAAAACCTTAATTTTGATTATCATGAACAACCAAAACCTTGCAGACTGAAGGCCGACAGTCGACTGGTACGACCCAGCTGCTGTATCTTTAGTTTTCTTGAAAATCCGCTCTGGACAGTCGACTTAGCCCCTTTTCAGTCGACTGGTACACTTAGAATTTATTTTTCAAAGTTATCGTAGATTTTTCTCTGGTAAGTCGACTTATGACTTTTTAAGTTGACTTATATTCTCTTTTAAGTCGACTTATGACACTTAGAATATTTTCTTAAAGATTTCTGGAATTTCTCTCTTGTAAGTCGACTTATGTTTTTGGTAAGTCAACTTATGACTTTTATAAGTCAACTTATGTTTTTTGTAAGTCGACTTATGATTTTTATAAGTCAACTTATAATACTTAACTTATTTTCTTAAAATTACTGAATTTCCCTCTGGACAGTCGACTGGTGACCTTTTGCAGTCGACTGGTACTGATACTTTTCTAAGGTGTTTTGATGTTCTTTAAACGACTATTTCTTTAAACGTTTTGGATCTATAACCTAACCTTATAAATATTATTCTTCTATAGAACATATGTTTTCAATATATTTTATTGATTTGGATTATGGAATTTATTAAAGACTCGGGTTTGTTGAGTGGAGAGATTTCTCCTTTGACTGTTTAACGATGGATTAGTGAATTATGGACATATTGAGAGTCACTGATCTCTGGGGTCGGGTATAATCTGCGGTATTAAGAGTCACTGATAGTGACTGATAACCGGGTATCCGATCTGCGGTGTTGAGAGTGATTATTAGTCGGGTATATTCTGCGGTGTTGAGAGTCATTGATCTCTGGGGTTGGGTATACTCTGCGGTGTTGAGAATTACTGATAGTGATTGATAACCGGGTATCCAATTTGCGGTGTTGAGAGTGACTGATAACCGGGTATCCGATTTGTGGTATTGAGATTGATTGATAGATGGGTATATTCTGCGGTGTTGAGAGTCATTGATCTCTGGGGTTGGGTATACTCTACGGTGTTGAGAATCAGTAATAGTGACTGATAACCGGGTACCCAATCTGCGGTGATGAGAGTGATTGATAATCGGGTATCCGATTTGTGGTATTGAGATTGATTGATAGATGGGTATATTCTGCGGTGTTGAGAGTCATTGATTTCTGGGGTTGGGTATACTATGCCGTGTTGAGAATCACTGATAGCGACTGATAACCGGGTATCCAATCTGCGGTGTTGAGAATGACTGATAACCGGGTATTCGATTTGTGGTATTGAGATTGATTGATAGATGGGTATATTCTGCGGCATTGAGAGTCATTGATCTCTGGGGTTGGGTATACTCTGCGGTGTTGAGAATCACTGATAGTGATTAATAACCGGGTATCCAATCTGCGGTGTTGAGAGTGACTGATAATCGGGTATCTGATCGGTGGTGTTGTTTTCTTGACTTGATTTCATGCATGAGTTTCCTGTTTTCTGCTTCTAATACTTAGTTAAGCTACATTTGATGTTTTCATGTTTTCCTGTCATTTCTACTTCACAATACATGTTCAGTATTTGCTTCTCTCGTTCAGTACATGTTGTTTAAGAATCCATGCTTATTACTTATTTTGTTGTTGTTTATATCACTCACACCATTTATGGCTGACCCCTTTAGTTTTGGGGGTTAGGGATCATCTCTAGTCTCATGTGTTACAGGTTGTTGCTTAGAGTTTGGAGGCTTGGATGCTTGAGTTAGTTTTGAGATAAACTGATGTAATAGAGCTTTGTGTAAATTTGTGTAAAAAAAAAGAAGTATTGTGAAAAGAAAGTTGTAATTCAAGGTGTTTGTATTTCCGCTGTGTTTTGAAAAATATTGTTGTAATAGAAGTTTGGAATAAAATTATTTGTGTTTTGAGCTATGTGTACTATTACATTGAAGTTGATGCTGGGATTGTGCCACGTATTTTCTAAGTTATTATATTAGAAATTCGGGGCGCTACAGATTGGTAACAGAGCATGCTTCAATAGTAATAATAGACATTGTATGAAAACCAACCTAGGTGTGGACACTAGAGAGTGAGTACCTAGGTGTGGACATCAGAGTGTGAGTATCACATAGAGTTAGAACATGATGTTTGGTTTGAGGTTATGGTTTGGGGTATGGTTGAGGTTTTGCCATAGGGTATTGATGTGAATGTGAGTTGTGTGGTGATGCTCTAACTTTACCTTCGTTTTGTAGTGATCAGTATGGTTGCATCCAGACCCAGGAACGGGGACAACAATGGCGATGGATCTGGAAGTTCGCAAGGAACGGGAATTGATCTCGAGGCCAAATTTTCCAAGGTGTATCAGACTATGAATGCACTGATGGCAGTTATTTTGGCACAGATTCGGAACCAGAATCGGAATTATAGGATTGGACCAGTGTTTATTAACGCTGATCCTATTGAGCAGGCCGAGTCTTCCAAGAGGAGGAGACCAGCGTCAGATCAGAGTGGGAAGGAGTTCTCAGCGAAGCAAGTCAAGTTCAGTGACCCAGTGCAGAAGGCACCTGCAACTCGGGAAGTGACTTGTTATTTCTGCAAGGAGGCAGGTCATTACAGGTCAGCTGTCCGAAGTTGGCAAAGTGGACTTGTTATCGTTGTGATCGTGAGGGGCATATCCGATCAAACTGTCCGCAGCTGAAGAAAGATAGTGCAGGGAAAGGCAAGGATCAGGGGCGAGAGTTCGCATTGACTGAGGAGGATGCGGGTAACTCAAGAATGTGACTCGTATGTGCAAGAATTTTAAAATTTATTCTTTTGTATTAAGTAAAACTTTTATTTGGGGAATAATTGAAGATTGAGTATTTTCTTCATGCAACAAGATTTATTTGGATTAATGGAATAAAAACAAAGTTTTATTTGATACTGTTTTCTTGCATGCAATTGTGTCGCCCATTTATTGATAGTCTTAAGTGTGGAGCTTAAGGTGTTTCCAAGCAAGGTCTTGAGGTGGTTATCCTTAGTCATGTCCTTTCTAAGGAGGGAGTGGCCATCGATTCTCGGAAGGACGAAGCAGATGTGGAAGGTCAGAGTTGGATGCAGGAGTTCAGTATTCGTTGCAGCTTGACTTCCGATGGCAAGTTATCAGAGTTGCACAGCGGAAGTTTGTTTTTCTGAATTCTTTGCATGATTGTGTTTCTTCTGTATGATGTATTTCTTTTGATGGAATGCATTCTTTGGTGTGACTGTATTTTCTAAAATTATGTTTCTATCCATGAGTTTTCATTCTTTGTTGGTGGGTTTGTTCGGACCCCATTAGCAGTAGTTCTGAGGACAGAACTCTTCTAAGGAGGGAGTGATGTAGAACCCCGTATTTTCAAATATTATTTTAAATATTTGAAAATGAATTAAGATGATTTTCTGGAGATTTAATAAATATTTTCTAAAGAGTTATATTTTTGCACGTGCAAAACACGTGCAAATATTTTCTTGAGAGGTTCAAAAGTCAAGTTTTCTTCATGAAAAATCATTATTTAATATTTGGAAATTATTTATTATTTTTCCAGATTTTTCTGAAATTAATTGGATCTATTTGCAATTTTTGAAAAAAGAAGGACCTTTTTGCAAATTTTTCGTTTTCAGGGGTTAAAATGCAAAATGTATTTTCTGGACGTTTTGAACTGTACCAATTGAGATTAATGAGTATATTTTACTTTTAAATCCTAATTTAAATGATTTTTATTGAGTTTCCAAGAATAGAGTTATATATGTAAGTTTATATTTTGGGAGGACTATTTTGCAAAATGCATTTTCAAAACCCTAAATCTTGATTTCCGGCCTATATAAAAAGGGTTTGCAGCCGTCATTCGCTGCACAACTCAAATTTTATTATATCTTTTATTTTCTTGGTGGTTGAAGAGGAGGATTTTGGATCTCACAAAAGGGAGACTTTCTTGTCGGATTTCTTCATTCTAAGGTGAGTGATATGAACTTTGTTTTGTTGATTGATTTATGTGAATGATTGTGTGTTGTTTTGTTTCAACATCTTTGTTTATTTTGTGTATCTCGTATGTGAACGATGCAATAGTTGTTATTTGTATTATGTATGTGAAATCTATGAACGTTTAGTAGATCTTGATTAATGAATTCTTTATTGCTTGAAAGCATGTTAAGATTTGAGTATGATTATGACAATAAGGGATTGGATGGATGAACATCTGGATCTCGCGATTACAAATCAGATTTTGGTTTTGAGTGGTGAAAGAAATTCAGTATTGAGAAATCCTAATGGAAGAATTAGGAGTTTAGAACATAAGAATTGAGTTTTGAGATATTGATTGATTTGAGGAAACGTATCCATAATGAGGATTATTTGAGATTATCGTTTTATTCGAATACAAATTATTTTAGTAAACCATGATTGCTTTGGAAAACCCTAATTTTGATTATCATGAACAACCAAAACCTTGCAGACTGAAGGCCGACAGTCGACTGGTAGACTTTTCAGTCGACTGGTACGACCCAGCTGCTGTATCTTTAGTTTTCTTGAAAATCTGCTCTGGACAGTCGACTTAGTCCCTTTTCAGTCGACTGGTACTCTTAGAATTTATTTTTCAAAGTTATCGTAGATTTTTCTCTGGTAAGTCGACTTATATTCTCTTTTAAGTCGACTTATGACACTTAGAATATTTTCTTAAAGATTTCTGGAATTTCTCTCTTGTAAGTCGACTTATGTTTTTGGTAAGTCAACTTATGACTTTTATAAGTCAACTTATGTTTTTTGTAAGTCGACTTATGATTTTTATAAGTCAACTTATAATACTTAACTTATTTTCTTAAAATTACTGAATTTTCCTTTGGACAGTCGACTGGTGACCTTTTGCAGTCGACTGGTACTGATACTTTTCTAAGGTGTTTTGATGTTCTTTAAACGACTATTTCTTTAAACGTTTTGGATCTATAACCTACCCTTATAAATATTATTCTTCTATAGAACATATGTTATCAATATATTTTATTGATTTGGATTATGGAATTTATTAAAGACTCGGGTTTGTTGAGTGGAGAGATTTCTCCTTTGACTGTTTAACGATGGATTAGTGAATTATGGACATATTGAGAGTCACTGATCTCTGGGGTCGGGTATATTCTGCGGTATTAAGAGTCACTGATAGTGACTGATAACCGGGTATCCGATCTGCGGTGTTGAGAGTGATTATTAGTCGGGTATATTCTGCGGTGTTGAGAGTCATTGATCTCTGGGGTTGGGTATACTCTGCGGTGTTGAGAATTACTGATAGTGATTGATAACCGGGCATCCAATCTGCGGTGTTGAGAGTGACTGATAACCGGGTATCCGATTTGTGGTATTGAGATTGATTGATAGATGGGTATATTCTGCGGTGTTGAGAGTCATTGATCTCTGGGGTTGGGTATACTCTACGGTGTTGAGAATCACTAATAGTGACTGATAACCGGGTACCCAATCTGCGGTGTTGAGAGTGACTGATAACCGGGTATCTGATTTGTGGTATTGAGATTGATTGATAGATGGGTATATTCTGCGGTGTTGAGAGTCATTGATTTCTGGGGTTGGGTATACTATGCGGTGTTGAGAATCACTGATAGTGACTGATAACCGGGTATCCAATCTGCGGTGTTGAGAATGACTGATAACCGGGTATCCGATTTGTGGTATTGAGATTGATTGATAGATGGGTATATTCTGCGGCATTGAGAGTCATTGATCTCTGGGGTTGGGTATACTCTGCGGTGTTGAGAATCACTGATAGTGATTAATAACCGGGTATCCAATCTGCGGTGTTGAGAGTGACTGATAATCGGGTATCTGATCGGTGGTGTTGTTTTCTTGACTTGATTTCATGCATGAGTTTCCTGTTTTCTGCTTCTAATACTTAGTTAAGCTACATTTGATGTTTTCATGTTTTCCTGTCATTTCTACTTCACAATACATGTTCAGTATTTGCTTCTCTCGTTCAGTACATGTTGTTTAAGAATCCATGCTTATTACTTATTTTGTTGTTGTTTATATCACTCACACCATTTATGGCTGACCCCTTTAGTTTTGGGGGTTAGGGATCATCTCTAGTCTCATGTGTTACAGGTTGTTGCTTAGAGTTTGGAGGCTTGGATGCTTGAGTTAGTTTTGAGATAAACTGATGTAATAGAGCTTTGTGTAAATTTGTGTAAAAAAAAAGAAGTATTGTGAAAAGAAAGTTGTAATTCAAGGTGTTTGTATTTCCGCTGTGTTTTGAAAAATATTGTTGTAATAGAAGTTTGGAATAAAATTATTTGTGTTTTGAGCTATGTGTACTATTATATTGAAGTTGATGCTGGGATTGTGCCACGTATTTTCTAAGTTATTATATTAGAAATTCGGGGCGCTACAGATTGGTAACAGAGCATGCTTCAATAGTAATAATAGACATTGTATGAAAACCAACCTAGGTGTGGACACTAGAGAGTGAGTACCTAGGTGTGGACATCAGAGTGTGAGTATCACATAGAGTTAGAACATGATGTTTGGTTTGAGGTTATGGTTTGGGGTATGGTTGAGGTTTTGCCATAGGGTATTGATGTGAATGTGAGTTGTGTGGTGATGCTCTAACTTTACCCTCGTTTTGTAGTGATCAGTATGGTTGCATCCAGACCCAGGAACGGGGACAACAATGGCGATGGATCTGGAAGTTCGCAAGGAACGGGAATTGATCTCGAGGCCAAATTTTCCAAGGTGTATCAGACTCTGAATGCACTGATGGCAGTTATTTTGGCACAGATTCGGAACCAGAATCGGAATTATAGGATTGGACCAGTGTTTATTAACGCTGATCCTATTGAGCAGGCCGAGTCTTCCAAGAGGAGGAGACCAGCGTCAGATCAGAGTGGGAAGGAGTTCTCAGCGAAGCAAGTCAAGTTCAGTGACCCAGTGCAGAAGGCACCTGCAACTCGGGAAGTGACTTGTTATTTCTGCAAGGAGGCAGGTCATTACAGGTCAGCTGTCCGAAGTTGGCAAAGTGGACTTGTTATCGTTGTGATCGTGAGGGGCATATCGGATCAAACTGTCCGCAGCTGAAGAAAGATAGTGCAGGGAAAGGCAAGGATCAGGGGCGAGAGTTCGCATTGACTGAGGAGGATGCGGGTAACTCAAGAATGTGACTCGTATGTGCAAGAATTTTAAAATTTATTCTTTTGTATTAAGTAAAACTTTTATTTGGGGAATAATTGAAGATTGAGTATTTTCTTCATGCAACAAGATTTATTTGGATTAATGGAATAAAAACAAAGTTTTATTTGATACTGTTTTCTTGCATGCAATTGTGTCGCCCATTTATTGATAGTCTTTAGTGTGGAGCTTAAGGTGTTTCCAAGCAAGGTCTTGAGGTGGTTATCCTTAGTCATGTCCTTTCTAAGGAGGGAGTGGCCATCGATTCTCGGAAGGACGAAGCAGATGTGGAAGGTCAGAGTTGGATGCAGGAGTTCAGTAGTTGTTGCAGCGTGACTTCCGATGGCAAGTTATCAGAGTTGCACAGCGGAAGTTTGTTTTTCTGAATTCTTTGCATGATTGTGTTTCTTCTGTATGATGTATTTCTTTTGATGGAATGCATTCTTTGGTGTGACTGTATTTTCTAAAATTATGTTTCTATCCATGAGTTTTCATTCTTTGTTGGTGGGTTTGTTCGGACCCCATTAGCAGTAGTTCTGAAGACAGAACTCTTCTAAGGAGGGAGTGATGTAGAACCCCGTATTTTCAAATATTATTTTAAATATTTGAAAATGAATTAAGATGATTTTCTGGAGATTTAATAAATATTTTCTAAAGAGTTATATTTTGCACGTGCAAAACACGTGCAAATATTTTCTTGAGAGGTTCAAAAGTCAAGTTTTCTTCATGAAAAATCATTATTTAATATTTGGAAATTATTTATTATTTTTCCAGATTTTTCTGAAATTAATTGGATCTATTTGCAATTTTTGAAAAAAGAAGGACCTTTTTGCAAATTTTTCGTTTTCAGGGGTTAAAATGCAAAATGTATTTTCTGGATGTTTTGAACTGTACCAATTGAGATTAATGAGTATATTTTACTTTTAAATCCTAATTTAAATGATTTTTATTGAGTTTCCAAGAATAGAGTTATATATGTAAGTTTATATTTTGGGAGGACTATTTTGCAAAATGCATTTTCAAAACCCTAAATCTTGATTTCCGGCCAATATAAAAAGGGTTTGCAGCCGTCATTCGCTGCACAACTCAAATTTTATTATATCTTTTATTTTCTTGGTGGTTGAAGAGGAGGATTTTGGATCTCACAAAAGGGAGACTTTCTTGTCGGATTTCTTCATTCTAAGGTGAGTGATATGAACTTTGTTTTGTTGATTGATTTATGTGAATGATTGTGTGTTGTTTTGTTTCAACATCTTTGTTTATTTTGTGTATCTCGTATGTGAACGATGCAATAGTTGTTATTTGTATTATGTATGTGAAATCTATGAACGTTTAGTAGATCTTGATTAATGAATTCTTTATTGCTTGAAAGCATGTTAAGATTTGAGTATGATTATGACAATAAGGGATTGGATGGATGAACATCTGGATCTCGCGATTACAAATCAGATTTTGGTTTTGAGTGGTGAAAGAAATTAAGTATTGAGAAATCCTAATGGAAGAATTAGGAGTTTAGAACATAAGAATTGAGTTTTGAGATATTGATTGATTTGAGGAAACATATCCATAATGAGGATTATTTGAGATTATCGTTTTATTCGAATACAAATTATTTTAGTAAACCATGATTGCTTTGGAAAACCCTAATTTTGATTATCATGAACAACCAAAACCTTGCAGACTGAAGGCCGACAGTCGACTGGTACGACCCAGCTGCTGTTTCTTTAGTTTTCTTGAAAATCCGCTCTGGACAGTCGTCTTAGCCCCTTTTCAGTCGACCGGTACACTTAGAATTTGTTTTTCAAAGTTATCGTAGATTTTTCTCTGGTAAGTCGACTTATGACTTTTTAAGTCGACTTATATTCTCTTTTAGGTCGACTTATGAATTTACAAGTCGACTTATGACACTTAGAATATTTTCTAAAAGATTTCTGGAATTTCTTTTTTGTAAGTCGACTTATGTTTTTGGTAAGTCAACTTATGTTTTTTGTAAGTCGACTTATGATTTTTATAAGTCAACTTATAATACTTAACTTATTTTCTTAAAATTACTGAATTTCCCTCTGGACAGTCAACTGGTGACCTTTTGCAGTCGACTGGTACTGATACTTTTCTAAGGTGTTTTGATGTTCTTTAAACGACTATTTCTTAAAACGTTTTGGATCTATAACCTACCCTTATAAATATTATTCCTCTATAGAACAGATGTTTTCATATATTTTATTGATTTGGATTATGGAATTTATTAAAGACTTGGGTTTGTTGAGTGGAGAGATTTCTCCTTTGGCCGTTTAACGATGGATTAGTGAATTATGGACATATTGAGAGTCACTGATCTCTGGGGTCGGGTATAATCTGCGGTATTGAGAGTCACTGATAGTGACTGATAATCGAGTATCCGATCTGCGGTGTTGAGAGTGATTAATAGTCGGGTATATTCTGGGGTGTTGAGAGTCATTGATATCTGGGTTGGGTATACTCTGCGGTGTTGAGAATCACTGATAGTGATTGATAACCGGGTATCCAATCTGCGGTGTTGAGAGTGCCTGATAACCGGGTATCCGATTTGTGGTATTTAGATTGATTGATAGATGGGTATATTCTGCGGTGTTGAGAGTCATTGATCTCTGGGGTTGGGTATACTCTGCGGTGTTGAGAATCACTGATAGTGACTGATAACCGGGTACCCAATCTGCGGTGTTGAGAGTGACTGATAACCGGGTATCCGATTTGTGGTATTGAGATTGATTGATAGATGGGTATATTCTGCGGTGTTGAGAGTCATTGATCTGTTGGGTTGGGTATACTATGCGGTGTTGAGAATCACTGATAGTGACTGATAACTGGGTATCCAATCTGCGGTGTTGAGAGTGACTGATAACCGGGTATCCGAGTTGTGGTATTGAGATTGATTAATAGATGGGTATATTCTGCGGCGTTGAGAGTCATTGATCTCTGGGGTTGGGTATACTCTGCGGTGTTGAGAATCACTAATAGTGATTGATAACCGGGTATCCAATCTGCGGTGTTGAGAGTGACTGATAACCGGGTATCTGATCGGTGGTGTTGTTTTCTTGACTTGATTTCATGCATGAGTTTCCTGTTTTCTGCTTCTAACACTTAGTTAAGCTACATTTGATGTTTTCATGTTTTCCTGTCATTTCTACTTCACAATACATGTTCAGTATTTGCTTCTCTCGTTCAGTACATGTTGTTTAAGAATCCATGCTTATTGTTTATTTTGTTGTTGTTTATATCACTCACACCATTTATGGCTGACCCCTTTAGTTTTGGGGGTTAGGGATCATCTCTAGCCTCATGAGTTACAGGTTGTTGCTTAGAGTTTGGAGGCTTGGATGCTTGAGTTAGTTTTGAGATAAACTGATGTAATAGAGCTTTGTGTAAATTTGTGTAAAAAAAAAGAAGTATTGTGAAAAGAAAGTTGTAATTCAAGGTGTTTGTATTTCCGCTGTGTTTTGAAAAAGATTGTTGTAATAGAAGTTTGGAATAAAATTATTTGTGTTTTGAGCTATGTTTACTATTACATTGAAGTTGATGCTGGGATTGTGCCACGTATTTTCTAAGTTATTATATTAGAAATTCGGGGCGCTACACATAGTGTAGTCAAGTTTTTTTTAAAGAAACATACTGTAGTCAAGTTCTTCGCCGTCTTATGTGGGTGGGTAAGAATTCGACTCTTTATCTAAAGAGAATTTTTTGATGTAATAATTATGGCTACTAAATATAAAAAGATTCAAGTTTTTACATGACACTCATTTAGGGATAGAGCTAGGACTTTGAAAGATAAGTAGTGTAATGCACAATAGCCTATAAGTATCACCGGCAAAAAAAGAGACAAATATCCTGTAAAAATTTTGCTACTTAAAAACTCCATCTCATTAGCTATAGAGATGGACAATAAGCAAATTAATAGAAATCGGTAGTAAATTGGTTTAATTAGTTACATCAAGTTTAGAATAACAATGATAACATTGGCTAGAAAATTATTCAGTATTAGAAAATTACAAAAACAAAAGAAGATTATTTGGGCAACTTTGAAGCAAATTCAGATGTTTCCATTTTACATGTGTTTGTAGCCACATAGGGCCAAAAAATATTATATATTTTTTCCTACAAAATGAGCCCACAATCCTCTTGAAAAAAATTTTCTTTTCAAGCAAAAGAAAAAAGATAAAAGTATGACTTTTTCTTTTTTCCACCTTTTATAATGAAATAAAATGTTACTACAAACAGAATATTGAACCCATTTACAAAACATTCGACTGTTTTGAGTCTTCACAAAAATAAGATTTACTTCTTTATGTCTGTTTCCATTCCTTCTCTTATTCTCTCATTAGATTCTCATATAAATCCTCTGTCGCTCTCCCCCCCCCCCCCAAAAATTTTAATGGGTTCTTCATCTTTCCCCAATTTTAATGGGTTCTTCAGTTCTTCACCTTTTGGGTATCTTCTATTTATGGGCCACTCTTCTTCAATGCAAAGCTCACCTTTTATCATTTCCAGCTTCAGCCACCCTCAGACATGGCTTCACCCCTATGATTGCACTTACATGAGAGGTCAGTTTAGTCCCACCGGGGCTAATTGGTGATGTTTAATTGTAAAATTGAAGTTAATTGGATGCTGGGCTTTTGTTGTTGTGTATGTGTTGACATTTGTTAGGTTTATTGACCCTCTGTTTTTTGTTTGTATTCGGTGGGATTTATCATGGGTTTTAGGATTTCATTGTATTTGAGCTGAGGGCAGGTGATTGGGTATTGGATTTTTGTTGGGTTTTTTAGGAGAGGAAAAAATGTCATTTTTTGGGTACAAGATAAGCTACCTTTTTATTCATTTTTACTGGTACAGTTCACAAGATACAATAATTGTTCTTTAAAATATTTGTTGATACCAAGATGCTTTGGCAAATTAGTATTTTATTCATTTTATGTAATTTTAGTTGAATTCTAATTTTGATGCTCATTCTCATGTAAAGATTGGATTTGTAGGCTTTTGTAGCTTAAAGGCTTTGTTCTGTGTTCTTATAGGCTTTGAAAGAAATCATGCTCATTCAATTTTGTAGCTTATTTGGATCTGGTTTGATATTATTAAGAAATGCGCTTGGTCACTGATTTCTTATACTGTAATTATTTTCAAAGAGCATTTTATTCTGATGTGCTAACTTTGAATATAACAATATGGTAACAAGATGATGAGAGTGCGTTGCTACAACAAGCTCTTGCAATGTCCATGGATGATGCTAGGTCTGGTGGTGGTGCAATTGTAGACACTGACATGTCAGATGCTTCCGCAGATGACCAAGAATTGGCTTTCGGTTAGTTCTTATTTACATTCCAACTTTATGACGATTCCCAACACATTTGGCAACTTTATTTATCTTTTTTTTGGCCCAAAACATCCCATTAGATGGCAGTTTTTAATATTTTAAAAAAAAGTTTTGCTGATGCCTTTCCAAATTGATCCTTCGTTTACATCGTGGCTAATTCGCTATGAAAGAAGGGATAACCTAATGAGAAAAATGGCCTTTAGAACACATTGTTTTTGATCTTTGCTGCCAAATAGGGATACACGACCGATTTATAAAAAATGAGGTTATGAAACGGGAAATTTAATAAGATAGAACTCTACCCCAAATAAAAAAATAGATCATGTATGATAGAACTCTACCCCAAATGAGTCATCAATCTGTGCAAGTTAAGCAATCAGTGCAAAGTTGAGAAATCTGTGGTTTTGAGACATTAAATGATCAGTTTTTATTGTGTGGTTGATCATGGGTTGATTCAAGTTCGTAAGAAGTAGCAACATTATGCTAGGATGATGAAAGCTGAACTTTATGCTACTTAATATTTTACTTATCTTACATATTACCAACTGTAGTGAAGCACTTCAGCACTTCAGTTAGATTTCCTTAGGATGGAGCCTACAACTTATGATTAGAGTGATAAAAAGATTGATTTTGTGCCAAGTTAATTAAATTTAGTAAGGATTTAAACTGAAAATTTAAAGTTTTTACATATTACTTATCATATGCGCTACTACATAGATAAGAATGATAAAATTGATGGAGCCTATTACTTTTTCCTTCGAATTCCATATTTGTCCTCTTAGAGGTATATAGAATAGTTAAGTTGCGGTCAATTAGAGGCTAACATCAAGTGGCAGCAAACTATGTTTTTGTAATCATTTTTTAAACTAATGATGTTTACGCTCAACTAATATGCAAACCATTAGTTCACAGTTACCTTTAATTAACCATTACGTTCAACTAATATGCAAAACAAATGAAGAGCTAGGCTTGGAAACAACTTCTCCATCTTCTTACCTTTCACCTGCAAGTATTCAACCATCAGTAGTGGTTCAGTTCCTGATTGCTACTCTTTTATGTTTTAGTTAGAATGTCTAAGATGCTTTCTTTCTTTCATTCAAAACAAAAGGACAAGTACGATGAAGTGCTTCATTCCTTTACTTTTATGTTCATGCTTCTTCACGGCTTATGTATTTCTTCTCTTCTGTTATCTAGCATATATGAATATTCTGTATCTGTAATTCTACCTCATAATCAAGGTATTAATACATGTTTTATGCTGAGAATGGCACCATTAGACAAAGGTTGATGGTAAATTCTATACTGTAATTACGTCCCGTGTTTTTTTTGTTGTTGATGTATCGGAAGACTAATAGTTGCTAAGCACTAATATTGTTTCTTAAATCATTAGAGTCGTTAGTTGGGTGCAACTACAGGAACTGAAATTGTGTTGTTCCGTTTATAGCTTTTGCTTATGTTAGCTGGTAGTCATTTAACCCGAGTTATTTGTTGATGGTGGAAGCATATACTGTGATCAAATTAGGTAAAAAATAACAATGCTAAATTGTTGCCGAGAGAAACAAAAGCCAAAGATGAGTTTTCTATATATTCTTCTGATAAAAAGTGAGTTTTTAATAAGGTTCATTATATTTTTTAGTTTGCGTCGGTGATTAATTGAGAACTGCTATGATGGGTAGGAGGCTTAGATCAAGAGAGTTCAGGACTAGAGCCTGCTGGTTCATACTATGCCAAATTTTTGGTAACATTGTTAGGAAACCTAACCTTGGTATACCAACAATTAATACACTGTTGAACTGTACTATATTTTCGGCTTGATGCATTGTTGCAGTATTTAGTGGGACACAGTTTACCATATTGTATTGCTCTCTAGAGTCTTTGAGTTCAAACAGGTAAAAGAGTTTTTCAATCAGTGTGTTTAGATCTATAGTGCAAAGAGATAGTTTCTCTGTTTATATAATTTACCTAGATATTCTCATTTTTTTTCATGTCTTTTCCGTCCGATTCTGTTTCTCTTTGCCCTTCGATTGTTTGCATAATTAGTTGGTCTACGTTTGATGATGTTCATCTACTTAATTCATTTGGTGGAAAAACTTTTGAAAATGATAAAGATAATGGTTTATCTTGAATTTAATTCCTTACAAAAAAATTGTTCATGTGTACCATTAAAAAACGAGTTTCTTTTACACCAACCTAACTTCAAAATGGATGCATATATACACCCTTATTTCCTTCCAATTTCATGTAGTTCTATTTCCTCTATGTAATTGACACAAATCACAAAACTAAGTTAGTATGGTTAGTAAGTTGTAGCTCAGATGGTAGTTGGTAAAAGACTGTGATAGGTAACAAGTACTCCATGGGTTTTAAATACACACAGGTCTTGGTCTCTCTCTCAATCTCTCTCTCTCTCTCTCTCTCTCAGTTAAACACGAGCTTAGAAGAATCAAGGATTAACTAGGACTAGAATTCCCAACCTCTTCCTCACTAGAATTCTAAGCTATTCTTATGTCGTTTCCAGGCATTTTTAGCTATGTTTACAAGCAGTTGATTACACTATTATGCTTCTCTATGAGATTACAATGTGATGATATTAAACTAATTTTGTTATGACTGTGTTGATATTACACTACTAGGTTTCTGAGCATTTTGAGTCATATATAGTGTTGTTTCCAGGTGTATTGAGCTTTGTTTATGCTGTTTATAAGCATTTTCAGCTCTGTTTATGTTGTTTCTAGGCTTATTGAGCTTTGTTTATATTGTTCCTGAAAATTCTAATCTATTTTTATGTTGTTACCATGCATTTTTATGTTGTTTCCAGGCATTTTGAGTTCTGTTGGTGATGTTTTCATTGATAGCTTACTTTCATTTTGGGTGCTAATGGTAAGCTTTATTATGCAGATATGTTGGGTTCAAACCGTCGAGTTTGAAGGCAATCTCTTTTGTACATCATCCAACCTGAAAGGTATTGGTTTGAGAATAAATTTTTCCTACATACTCTTACTATTTATTTCATTAATTATCATTGGTTTTGATTGATTCTTAAAAAAACTCTTACTGTTTGTGTAGGCTCACTGTTTCGTCCCATATTGAAGACTCAAAGCTTTGTGTTTGATCCCTATTGTATCAACCCTATAAAAAACATTTATAGTAGGGTTGGTTGTATATTTTGTTCCCTTAAGTTATGTAGAATAAGAGATTATGTAAATTTGTGTAATATTTAGGATTTTGGGAGATGATGTAAGTAACTGTATATAATGATGATATAATATAGTTATGTTAATACCCGTACCCGCAATTTTGTGGAGTATTGGGTTCTGTGTTTGGTTTTTTAAAGGTTATTCGAAGGTTTTTCAAAAAATCCATTACGTTTTCAAACAAATTTTTGGTTTTTATTTTGTATCTTGCATTATATTCTAATTTTTTCCCCCAGAGCCTTATATATATGATGCCTATGTGATGTTGCTTGGTTTCGCCTGGGGAGGATTGATATTTATTGCCCGTGATGTCATATTTTTAATTGTTAGCAGAATTCCGTAAGGAATTACTGTAAAAAGACTAATATTTTAGGGGAGGTTCTGTCAAAATTTTTACTAAATTTTCTAAAATCTATTATGTTTTCAAACGATATCTTGGTTTTTATTTTGTATCTTAGCCATATGAAGATTTTTCTTCCCAGAGCCCTATATATATGATGTCTGTGTGATGTTGCTTGGATTGGCCTCAGGAGGATTTATATTTCTTGCCTGTGATGTTAAATTTTTAATTGTGAGCAGATTCCGTAAGGAATTCCTGTAAAATGGCTAATATTTTAGGGGAGGTTCTGTCGAATTTTTTTACAAAATTTCCTAAAATCTTTTATGATTCCAAACTTTATCTTGGTCTTTTATTTTATATCTTTAGTCATATGAATTTTTTTTTCCCAGTGCCTTATATATATGATGCCTGTGTGATGTGGCTTGGATTGGGCTGGGCAGGATTCAATTTGACTGTCTGTGATGTTAATTTTTTAATTTGGAGCAGAATTCCTTAAGGAATTGTTCTAAAAGGAATAATATTTCAGGATAGTTTTTTTCGAAATTTTTACTACAATCCTGCCTATAAAATTTTAAATAAGACTGTCGAAATTTTTACTAAACAACTTAATTAATTAATCATTCTTCGCGATAACGTGCTGTAGGAAACAATTTAAAGGCGCTGTATTAGAAAACTATTAGGAAGCAATATAATTTCAGAGGAGGCCTGTATAGAGTAGATGATTGTATTAGAAAGGTGGTTGTATTTGTTTACAATCAGTTTTTTTTTCTGTCATGGTGCATTTTTTTAATTAATCAGTTTTTTTTTCCTGTCATGATTCAATTTTTTTAATTTCTAGCTTTTTTAAGAATTGGATAAGTCAATATTGAGATATTTAAGGGCAATAAAGATAAATTCCTAAAAAACTAAAACATTTTAATGAATAATTGTTAAGGAGGTAGAAAGAGGTGTATTGAATGATTTTTTTTATTAGCATGTACAATGCATAAATATATATGTAGTTCACCCACCAAATAACTCCAACTAAATTTATATGCATTTCCGAATAATTGCCGTAGGCACGTGCCATGGGCATACCTAGTATATATATATATATGTATATATACTCTTAAATATGGGGTGTTACACTCCAGGCCTGTAGCTACCCATAGGATTGTTATCTTGGCCTTGCAAACCTCGAGATGCGTGCAAGGATCGTGTGGTGCGGACTAGCCGTAATTTTACCCCTCACAGTTATCTATTAAAGGCTCTTCTTGGTGTAACGCCCCGGGGCTCGCTCAAACAAATTCTAACAACTGCCCACCACATGCCGCCTCTCAAAAGGTGTCAGGACGAGTTGGTGCCTCTTGATCATAGGCTTCCTAATATATACACACACAATCCTAACTTACCTTCCATGTGGGACTAAGTAACCACCACCTACCATGAACACCATGACCCCATAGTAATTAATTTATTCTTTCAATAGGCTACACACACACTACTAAATCTATAGGCCCATCTAACCATGAATTAATTACTATGCCCACCATGAAGCCCACCATGAAGGCCCATCACATACGGGGTATTACATACACCCCACCTTAAGAACTCAGCGTCCTCGCTGAGCCCGGGACCCACAAGCTGATATAGGATCGCCTTTCTAGCCGATGTTGAGTGGAGTACGCTACTAGCGTACTCCCCTAGTCTCTCTACCATCATAATGTCCTTAGCCAGGCATACATCTCACCAACTCTTACCCAGAATCGGTGTCGAAAGTCGGCTCTGATACTTCTGTAGCGCCCCAAATTCCGAACGTAGGAACTCGTGACACACTCCAGGATCTTTCTTCAAATGAGTCATAACACAACAAAATCACAGGAAATTAAAAACTTTCATTGCATCAAAATATTTTTACAATATCCAATGATTATAACAATTACAATAAATTAATACATCATGGATATACAACAGAATTGGACAGTAAACTTTCACTTGGATTCTTCCCATGGCTTCAGTTTTCCCGAGCTCCCTACGATCAGGTAGTCCTGCAAACTCACCAAATAGTGGGTACGTCAGTTGAATACAATTGACGCAATGCTATAATACAACGATCCTCGCTATGCCATACTATAGCGATTCCAGACATCAACAACCAAAATTTGATGCAAAAGGAAAAGTAATGTCAAACAAATGTTGGTGTATGCCATGGCCTAATCTAATGCACACTCAAGATGAACACGATGCTCTTATTCTAATGCACGCATGATTGGAGAGATATGCATCCCATACTACACATTCCCCAACCAAACGACGTTCTTCAGTTGATTAGGTTCGATCCCCCGCTATGTTTCCTACTCTTGTGCTCTCTCCTATCTCTGATACTCTAGTGATGATGAAGCTGCAGTCGTCCAGTTCACTCCTGTCGCTACTGTCAGTAGTGGTGTCAATACCATGTGTTTTACCTACTATGCCCGGAATCGCAGTCGCACGACTCATGTCCGTCGCTGCCCAAACAATTAGCTTCCCAAACAAGGGCTCCTCGCCTAAGAACATAGAACCTTTCCCCTAGAGTCTCGCTCACAGGGCCATTCTCTAAGCCTCCTCCCCGCATTGACTAGCATCGGACCTGGCAAATTTTTAGAGATTCTCCTAATCTCCGCTCTGCTCTCGTCCTTGCACTAGACCAGAACTTGTAGTCGAGATGACGCCGCCACTCCAGACCTCCTCAAAAGTTGTTACGGGCATAAAGGCACTCTGGCCGAAGATATTAGAGCCCTTCCCACCGAGCCGCGCTCCAGCTAAGCCTTTCTCCAAGTCTCCCCCGCATTAAACGAACTCAGGATTTGGCCAGGTGTGATGGCGCCACGCGTCCCCCTGACAGGCGAACACCACTTGCTAGTGTCTGTCCTTACATTCAACAACGACTCGAACTAATCCTACAACACCACAGACCCAAGGTACAAGAGCTAACCTACTCTAGGACCAAGATTAAGAAATAAGGGTAATTAAACGGTTACTAGCTTTTTATCTGCTTATCTGATTTTCAAGACTCTAATCAATCTCTAATCCTCTTTCATTATCTCATAAGATGTACGAATTATTAGGAGAGTCTAGGTCTATTTCATTTTAACCAATTTTCTTAGTTAGGCAATCTATCAAGTATTTCCAAGCCCTAACTTAGTAAACAACTTTTTTTATTATGAACAACTAGTTAAGTTCTACTTGTAGAATCTTTTCTAGTTAATTAATTTTTCATTATTAGGAGTTAACACATCCCACAATAGACTTAATCTATCCCTCAAATCCAGCCCAAGGGTTGGCCCACCTCGGCCCACACTTGGCCTGAACCAATGATGAATCGACTCCGTCGATTACCGCAATAGCCATATATGCTTGGAGTTCGATCACAACCTCGACCCTACCCAAACACGTTGCTCCCGCTATCCTCATGCTCCATGGTCCTCGACAAGTGGTAGCATCAAACACAACTATAGAATCTTTTCATGAATGACAAGTAGTCGGCGCACGAGTCGTCTCCTCCTATGCGTTCGATGCGACACGGGATCCTATTCTACCCATCTAGATATACCATAGGACTTAATCCTAGAGTCTCAAACTCACCTAATGAATCTCAACAGGGTAGAATACTATAGGAACAATTCTTACACCATGAATACCCAAAAAGAGTGCTAAAAAAGCCCTAAAAATGGAATTTTCATTTCCAAACAGCAAGCATACATGCATTCATGCCAAAACGGAGCCATTCCCGGTCCCATTTCATTGAAGAAATGCGATCAGGTGCTCCCCATGCTTGTACTCAAAGTAGACAGCAAACGCAAGCACAAATTGAGCATGAATTTCATCCCAAAGTGATCAACAACAATACATAGACATCCATCACAATTCCTACTTCAAAACAGTGAACACCATGTCTATATTGTAGATCTACAAGCAAACATGAGCTGCCCATAACATGAAAATTTAGATAATTTAAGTCCTAACTCATTCCAAAATCCGTAACGTAATTTATGACCCACAAAAACAACTTAAAACTCAGATTCTTTAAGTTCAAACTCAATCTTATGGGCAGAGTGTAAACAGTGAGCTCTAAGAATCTGAGTGTTTCTGTCGTTACTTAAAAAATTCATTATAATTCGTGTAGTGATTCAAATCTTGATTTCTTAGACATTAAAGAAAGATCTATGTTTCTACTACAACTTTCTAGTTACATACTTCTTCAGATTAAGTCGTTTAAGTGGTCAAATAAGTCATTCTTTAACATGCATGCAATAATTTCCAGAACAGAGCAACAACTAACCAGTGCTAACATAAAAATACTTTTAAAATAAAAAATGATATCTAAACTTCATGAAATTTGAAACATAAGTCCTTCATACATGGTAACAAAACATATTTAAATTTTAAGTGATTCTACAAAGTATTTTTCAAGTTATGACTTCTTGAAGATTAGCTAAAAACAGTACAGATTATCTTCACTCTGTCTTTCCTTTTCAGAACAATCAAAGATTTCAGATTTTATTAAAATCGCAACCTTTGTTCAAATAATATAAAATTTTATATTCATGAACAAAACACATGCTAGAAACACATACTAAAATTTCAGCAATAGATCTCAAGTGGTTACAAAGTTATAAGCTTAGGAATATCATAGTCAGAACCTATGCTAAATCTGTTTCCTGCACAGCCAATGTTGAAATTCGTATTTATTTAAAATAGTAATAAAATTCCAAAAATTATGAGATTTAGAAGCACGGTGTATAACATGCATAGGATTTTATGTTTAAAATTTTAAACTTAAACTCCAAGTAATTTTTGAGTTATAGCATTCAGACCTAGCACACTTTTCTGTTCAGCTTTTTACTGGTTTTTATTTAGTCTTCCATAAATAAAACTAGCATGCAACGAAATTTATCACTTAATCACACATTTCATGATCCACTCATGCTGTCAAGTCCACATCAAGATTTCACCACAAATTTTAAACACCACAAAGATTTAGAAACACCCACCTTGTTTTGTTGGCGAAATTGCAACTTTAAGCTCCTAGCTTTGCCTTAGGCCCTCCATGCTCCAAGCTCCTAGCTTTTCCTTTGGCCCTCCTGCTCCAAGATCATAGTTCTTCTTCTCCTTGGTCCTTCTCCTTGGTCCTTCTTGGCTCATTCTTGCCTTCAATTTCAGAATGTAGAGAAGTAGGGGAGTGTATAAGAGTTTTTCTAAGGATATGATTGATAGGTAGATGTAGTAGAAAAGTAGAAAGTGAGCTAGGGTTTTTGGAGAGGGGTATAAATTGAGAGAGGGGGAGTTTGGCTGGATGTAGAGAGAGAGAGTGAAGGTGAGGTCAACATGCATTGGAGGGGAGGGGAGGGGAGGTGGAGTGTCTAACTGAACAAATTGCTTTGGATGCTACAACACTCAAGTAATCTCTTAGGGTTACAAAAATCCTAGATTCCACCATTTAAATCCTAAATAATTGCACTCATATATCCCTTTCCCTTCAACATATGGCTGGCCAAAATTAGTGCATGTGCACAAAATTTTGTTCATGTCAAGCACAAAACAAGTTAAGTTAGGTTTGGTCAACTTGGGTTCAAGCTAGAGTGTGTTTGTTTGGGTCTAGTTGAGTCATATTGGGTTTAATTAGATGATTTAAATCAAAAAAAATTCAAGCTCAATTTCAATCAAATACATACAAATAATTTGTACATACCATTTGTAATAACACACATGAAATCATATTATCACTATACAAAATAATAATTCAATATTGTACGTCCTAACTCAATTATAGTTAAGACTAATATACGACTTAATTGAGAAGATATCTCAACTCCGGTTCTACAATTGCAACTTTGTTGAGTTCAAAACATATCGAATAATAATATGTTTCAGTACTTACTCAATTAAAATCGAGAAAAAACCATTAATACGTGCAACTCTTAATCGTGCACGGATTAAAAATACAAAATAGGTATATAGTATTTTGCAAGGTCTTACATTACTCTCTTCTTAGAATCGTTTTGTCCTTAGAACGACATTAAGTGGAGTGGTAAAATAATCTCACCAATTAAATGGTAAATGAAATACATTTTTCACTCGCCTTCAGATACCCAAGTGGCTCCCTTGATTAACTAGTTCCTCCAAAGTGCCCGATGCCAGCTCTCAGCGCCTCCTCGCACATAGTGTGACTCCTCCCATTTGCCAATTTGTCTGTGCATGAAAAGCTGTGCTGAAGTCGGTTCTCGTCCCCAGAGTCTCATGCAGTTTCCCCCGACATCTCGATGTAACCTTGCAATCTCGTTGAAAGTTATCAATATTGGTACTCCCAAAACATCAGAATCCTTCGATGCGTACTTCTGCCTACTTCCCAATGAGATTTCTGCTGACATTTCCTCTATTTCATTCTGGAGTAGGCAACGTTTGCATCTGTCGTCGGGCTTCTAGTCTTAATTTTCTTGTTCCTTATAGTACCTGCAATACCTAACCACAAGGTTAGTGATGTTTTGCTTCGTTCCTACCTACCGGCAATGCTGCTTCACGCCTTGATACTTCCTTTCCAGGTAGATGGCCATTCCCTTCTTAGAAAAAGAGCGAAGCCAAGAAATGTCGCTTCAGTCTCCTTGCAGCTTGTCGACGTTCTTGCTAAATGCTTGGCATGATCCTTCTCCGTTTTTGGCACTTCATCCTCCTTGACACGAACCTAGTGGCAGCCCAACTGTAGGTCGAACTTGGAGAATACTGCCGCTTCTTGGAGTTGATTGACTATGTCGTCGATGTATACTGCCTCGAGGCAAGCCTAGTTCACTCATGGCGCTTGTGCGCATCCACCCCGGTCCATTCTTCCTTCCTACAAGCAAAAATGGTGCTTCTCAAGGCGAGGCACTAGGCCTAATGAACTTATCTATCATCTGCATGGTGCTTGAATAACTCGACCATTTGGAACATCGGTTCTTGGATTTCCGCATGTGACTTCGGCTGGTGGCATCCTGTTCCTGTTGACCTCCTCGAGGGAGGTGAAACAGAGGGATGAAGCCCCTCGGCTCCCTTTAGTTGGTAAATCTTGTTGAATTCATGCCTCAACATCGAGGTCACCGCCATTGGCTCCTCCACCATCTTCCTAGACTCTTGCATTGCGGGATCGCCTTTATCGATGCCCGACTGCATGCTTGCCTCCTGGACATTTGGTCGTAGATTTTTTATCCTCGACATGCGGTTGCAGATTTGCCTTCTGGATATTCGGTTGCAATTTTACCTCCCCGACATCCAGTTACAGGTTTGCCTCCATCGATGTCCGGCTGTAGTTTTGCCTCCATTGACATCCGGTTGCACCACAATAGTTAGTAAAAGAATAATTAAATAAATTGCAAAATGCAACAGTATGATATACGATCATCCCACTGTCGAACTAAACCTGACTCTAACTGGGTATCCAAGTCTAATTTCCTACTGTGTTAGACTACAATTTGAAGTCAGCTCTGATACCAATTCTTTGTAAACTGTCGCCTGCCACTCAGGACGGTAATAGCCACAAAGGGAACCTCAAAGCTTGTTTTATGCAACAGCCTCTTGACTGTTGCAACCGCATTGGTGGCTAGCTGACCTAGGCATGTCAGGGTAAGAGCCAATGCTTCGCCATCAATCACACTGTGAGAATCCCTGATCATGCTTCCGTTATTGCCTTCTTGTCTAACCAAGCTGTGATACCATTTGTAATGCCCCGGTCCTGCTCAAACAAATTCTAACAACTGCCCACCACAGTTGCATTTCAAAAGGTGTCATGACTAGATGGTGTCTCTTGATCATAGGCTTTCTAATATATACACACACAATCCTAACTCACCTTCCATGTGGGACTAAGTCACCACCACCTACCATGAACACCATGTCCCCACAGTAATTAATTCATTCTTTCTATAGGCTCTATACACACCCTACCAAATCTATAGGCACATCTAACCATGAATTAATTACTAAGCCCACCATGAAGCCCAACATGAAGGCCCATCTCATACGGGGTATTACACTTGGCTCATCTACCATTGAAGTTTTAAGTCTCTGTAAGGCTGGTTCTTAATCTGTGAATTATTGACCGTGTCTGCTGGACTAGATAATTTCATACATTCATCTTTGATGTACACATCCTCATAGAACCTTGCAAGTCTAGATTCTACTAGCAAAAATTAGATAGATCAAAAATCTGTCCACAGAACTACATTATGCACTTTCTATGTACACACAAATATTTTTTATAGGTCCTACTTTAGGCCTTCTAGGGTCATGTACTATAACAACAATATCACACTACATTTTTTCACTTTAACAAAATTACTTGTGGTTTCATGCCATATTCTACAAGGTGTTATTAATTCAGAGTGTAGTAACATATTAGAAATATGATTAACAATACAATATCACTCATAGTTAAACAAAGTCAAACAACTGTCAACATAGAATTCATTATATCACTAAGTGTTTGATTCTAACCTTTATCAATACTGTTTTGACTGTAGTAAATATAGTATACTAGAGATTATTCCCAATGCAAACTTATCTAAAATTTTTAAAACATACACTTCTATCAAATCGGAACCCTTTTGATCTTAACATTTAACTAGATTTTTAATTCATTAAAATAACAAGTGCTTCATCCTCCATATATATGATAGATATTCAATAATCTTCGGCGAGAGTGATTAAATACTTATGACCAATTATTATCTTATCTAGTCACAAAGCTATTGAGATCACAAATATTAGAATGTATTGACTCCAAAAGTTGTGTGCTCCTAGAGACCATACTAAATGATTTTCTAGAGATCATTATATGAGCACAAATTTCACATTTGTCATATTTTAATGATGTGTCATTTAGCAGAGTTATGAGTTTTAACAAGGGCAAATAATTTAATATATATAATTCACATGTCTTAACCTATTATGCCGTGTTCAAGGACTACACAAATAGGAACTACCATTATTAATTGCTTCGTTTGTTTAGCTCAATTTACATATGCTATTGACTATATAGGCTCATTATAAAATAATAAAAATATGATTTAATACAAAATTGCTCTATCACATATCACAAAACCGTTTATTTTCTCTCTTTGTTCTAATAATGTCCAGGTGCTCAAATTCTTTGAGCAAAGAGTTTTTCCCTTTAGTCGTTCTTCATCATCTTCGAAATCCTAAATGAGATAATGACCAACATGATATATTCAACTTTGCAACACAGTACAATGAACGAGGAAATCAAAACATAACTATTAGAGATACATCCTCCATTATGGGATGCTCCCACCTAATTTACAGAAATTCGTTACAGAGCTTATATATCAATTTTATTAGAGAAGCACATTTACTATCTCACACAAATTGCTAACAATGGGTTTGCCAATATATCTATACGCATAGTATGACAAAGCACATTTAACAACCCTAAACATGCTAGTTTCAAAGCGAGACTAATTATGATCTTAAACTCCCAATCACGTGATCAAATGCATGAAACGTTAACACATTCATAACATCAAAATATTGAAAATGATTAGAGTAGATCATATGACAGTTCACGTTATAAGTATTTTCCAAATTCGATGGAGAAACCTGTGTAGAGCAGACTTATTCTACCTTAACCCAAATTCATCGTCTCCAATACACAAAATTTGTAAGTAACTTTGAAGTTACTACATTCATCAAATTGTTAAAGATTAGAAAATTAAACGAATTATTAGCACTATTTAATTGGAGATACAAATTTATAGTCAAAAACTATAATTTAACTTATCAAAATAAATATTTAATCTTTAGCACATAGCCGAAACAGTTATTCAAACTTGTATTTAATTAAACAATAGTCAATACGGTTTTGAACATTAGCACTTAGCAAAAAATCCAATAAATAGTTAATCAACAATTATAATTATAGGTGTGAAGAACAACATATCTCACAATTGGATCTATCCAAACAACATCCCCACTGCTCGCACCATCTTCAACAATTGCATCTACATCTCATATTGTGCTTTCCTCTTTCAATTGTTAAAATCAGAATCACTCCTTCTAATTTAAGAACTTGTGCGAACGATCTTGTTCTTCCCTCTCAAAGGAATGAACAATAAATTCCAGAAGATGTATGGTTTATTTTTAATAATTATTGCTGTAACACCCTGCAAAATAGAATATAACTATTTTGCATTATAATCCGTGTACAGTTTAGATTTGTACGCGATTATGTAATTTTTCTAGTAATAATTGATTTATATATAAATGTGAATGGTTGCGTTCATGGTGGTGTACGAGAATGAGAGAATCGACACTAGTACGTATACTAGTATGTACGTATAGTACATATGCAATTGTCAAGTTGTATGATACTATACTATAAATATTTTTTTCTCTTTGCCATGCACTCACATCTAGCCATTCTACACATCTCATCAAGGATCTAATGGCCAGATATGAGCCATGACAAAATATTTCCTTCAAAACCATGAGCTAGAGCTCTTGTTTTGGAGAATACCACCATGCCCCCCCTGGCCGGCCACCCCCTTGCACCCCTCACTCTTTCTCACTCATTTTAAACCCCTCCCTTCAGTCTCATTTCATTTATGAAAATTTCAGAAAAAAAAAGAGAAGGAGAGAGTGAAGGAAGACAAGAAAAAGAGGAGATCTAGAGCTTTTGAGGAGAAATTAAAGGAGGAAGACCAAGCTATTCTCATCTTTTCAAACTACACTCAAGGGTGGGGAGTTCTCTAAACTTTGTTCTTGTTCTTCTTGTTTGATTTCTTGCATGAAATGAGTAATAGTAATATGAGGATGATTGATTAGAAGTAGTTTGTTTAGAATTTGAAACTGAAACAGAAAAACACACTCTGCATGCTATGTTTCCAAATTTCCAGAGAGCAATATAGATGGGATTTGATAATGAAAATTTTACAGAATGATCTTATACATGTCTAGAATCTACATAATTTATTTCGGATTTTTCTGATATTGTTTGCTATTTTAATAAAATCATTCTCTATGACTGGGTCGTAAGGCAGAGACTGGTTCTGTCTATTGTAGAACCTGAACTTGTGAAATTTTCTAGAATTAATTGATACATTATCTATTTCTAAAAATTTTACCATGATATCATGCATGAATCTAGACTGTACAGAAAAATATTGGAATTTTTTGGACGACATTTAATTCATGTTCAAAATTAATTAAGTAAGAGTATTCATGACAGTGACTAAAGAACAGTAGAACTTTTATACATGATTGTAATAGGTAGAACTCATTGAATACTTGGAATCAGTATGAGATCTTTTGTGCATTCTATACATGATGTCTAGTTTCTGAAAAGAAAAGTTTTATAATCATTGTCTATAAATGTCATTTATTGTGAAATTTTAAGTAAGCACCGTGCAGAACTTAGTCAGAATTGACACCTTGATAAGATTGTAACTTTATGGTTCTTTAAGAGCAGAATTTGAGGAAGTGTACAACTAGGAAGTTTTAGTAGACATCCTTAGCTTTCCAAAAAGCCTTATGTCAAGAAATTCCTGTAAGTAGAGTAATAGATATGATTTTTACAAGTTGGAACAGAATCCAGATTTTGAGCTATAGTCCTTGTTTGTGTAGTGCATTATGTGTGGTTATGTATGTACCTGAGGAAGATGAATGGTTTAGGGTAATCAAATGAAACAAATTGGATTGGTGATCAACTAGAAAGTTGTAGTGGACATGTACATCTTTCCCTAGAACCTAGATTTGTGCTATTCCAATGAGCGAATAGGTGTTTGTGCTATCGGTAAGGTGCATCCAGTGTACATGAAGTACATAGGCTAAGGTTTGTGATGCTATTTTGAGAAATATGATTGAATTTGAGGTGATGAACAACTACAGAGTTGTAGCCTAGGTTCTTAGATTTCCACAATGGGCTAGAACACCCAAATCCGAGTTATTTTGTGGGAGTTATGACCTTTCTAAGTTTCAGGCAGAAACATCATTGTCGGATTAGTCATGACTTTTGACTAAGTGTTGGGAGTACTTTTCCCCTCTTGTGGATAAGAGTTAATAAACTTGTTGTTGGGGATGATTGGTGATTATTACTGGCCTTATTGTTGCTTGACTCCTGTTAAGGATGTTGTGACTCAAGTTAGTCACTAGCGTAGGGTGATACCATACGTTTATTGACTCTAAGATTAGAACTTCTGTCGAGGCTTTGGACTTCTGATTGGTGCCGTCAAATTGTATTCATGCTAGGAAGGCGAACGCGGGCCATGATGAAGGATGAAATCCAAGCTAGAGGAAGTGGCGAGCAGGAATTGGGTCGTCGGGGCCACTGGTCGAAAGGCAGACTTTGAAGGAACTTTATCAACTAAATGGATTAGAGCGAGTCTTGGATTAGAGTGATGTGTTAGATTTATGTAAATTGCATTAGTACTAGCAGACCATAGTCGGGTATTGTACTTTTCCTGTCGTAGAGATACGGATAGTGTTCTCAGGTTTTGAGATCACGAGTCTCGTATCTCGATCTGTTAATTCCTAAGGAGCCGGGGTAAGGAACGATGAGAGAAACTCTGTCGGATAGGGGGATTTGACCCTCGAGGCCGTCGTGTTCCTATGCACGTGGGTTTTTTTTATATGAATTATTTTGACATCATGGGTACATGGTTTTTTACCAGAAGGTTTGTCACAGCTTTTTGAGTGAGGTCCGTGCGCGGATACTAAGTGGCAAATGCGTCAACCACTTTAGTGACTGATGTAACGGACAAGACCGAATAACTGCAACCTCCTCAGACACGATAAAATCTATTGGGAACATAATGAGTACAAGTGTATGATGCATGGCGAAGGATTGAATCCTACCATCAGGAGAGGCGAATTCTTTGGAAAGTATATAGTTTGGGATGCATATGTTTCTATTGAAGTTAATTTTGGGGAAGTATGTAGTATGGGAAGCATACGTTCCCAAATGAATTGCATTAGAGTAGGTGCACCGTTTGCATTTTTTGTTCTGTGCATTAGATTAGGCCATGTCATGCATTGATCTGGAACATATGTAGTATGGGATGCATGCGGATCCAGAGTCCCAAAGTCTTACTTGCATTAGAATAAGACATGTGATTGCTGCATTTAGTTGTTAGATCATGGCATACACGAACACTAGAGAATTAGGATGCACATTTCTTTTTCCATTCAAGATAGTTTGTGGTTCCTAGTTTGGAGCTCGTTGTTTCTTATCAACATTGCATAAGTAGAATTACAGACGTTCCCCACCTTTTAGGTACCGGTCCTTCCTTTCGAGCAGGTGTAGAAATATCAGAGTCGTGCAGCGGAAGACTCAAGCCGAGGGGCAAGTCCAAGGGAAGCAGATTGAACACTCAACGGAGTTTCGGCAGTGATCAGTCGACTGCCATTCCGAGAGACAGCTGATAGCTTTATAAGAGGAGTTGGTAAATATTTTGTAATAAAATGTAATGAGTTAATGTAATTTGTATTCTTGTTCAAGAACAAGATATTGGTTGTAATCGATGATGTATTGACCTTATTTGGAAATAATTTTTTTAAATTTTTTGTGTTATTACTGTGTTGAGATGCATTTGAAGGCAAAGATTCTGGTTGCGTCACGGATGTCCGGTAACGGGGATCCGGGGCGTTACAACTGTGCACGTAATTTCATAGAAAGATGAGAATTTTCTGTAAATCTGCTTAATAAAACAAAAAATTTGTGTCAAATAAACTTGCACAAATCATAAAGCATAAGAATATACCAAGATCTTATGATGATGAAGTGGTTGGTAGCTTGCGGGTCGGGTTCGGGTTTAGATCCAACAAACAAAACACCAAACACATGATCTAATCCCACACCAAATCCACCACCAAGCTCCTCATTCAAAACAACAACAACAACATAGAGGATTTGATGCACAGCTCCAAACACCAAATAGCAAACACACAGCCAATTGAGTGGCTTCTTTTGGATTGAATCTGGATCAAGTCAAAAAACCCGAACACCAAACACCAACTCAGATCCAATGAAATAATTGGATCTGAGTTGGGTCTTCTTAGATCTCACATAGAGAATGAAAGAGAAGTTGGGGGCTGCAATGGCAAGACGACTGCAGCGGCGGCAATCAGCGACACTGACGAAATCCCGACGAATGGTGACTTTGATGATCTCTATCTCAATCTCAAAATTTAAAAACTAATATCTCAAGATTGTTGAATAATAATGAGAATAAGAAACAAAGAGAAATTAGGGTTATGTTTTAATATCGATACTGCTTGCGATATTATATCCTGATTATTAGAATTAAAATAAATCTCAGGCACTACCACAAGACCAGTATATATGGGATAAAACTGGGTTTGGCGTACTGGGCTTTATGCCAACTCAATTTGGTCCAATAACTAATAGATAACATGTGCAAACATGTGTTGTCCCATATAATATTATACACAATAATATTCTATTTATATTGAGAAAATATACCTATATATATCCAACAAAAACGACACTTCTGATAATTTTGAACTCCTTCATGTTGGGCCGCTTCTGCAACCCAGTATGACAAACTTGTTTTTGGTTGTTGGGCTTGAAAGAGGCCAAATTCCTTTTTACGGGTCCGTATCTAGTGAAATTTACTGTTTTACCCCCAAAAAATTTAGGGTTCATACCAAATTTGAACGGTCTCGATTTAGTTCTATTTTGTACCCATATTATGTATCATTAGATCAAAACACTTTTCTTCCCAAATTAACTCATTGTTGTACTTTGAACTTAATCTTGTTCAGGTTAATTTTAACTATTAATATTTTTTCTTTCTCCCCCCAAAAATATTATTGCCAATAAATTGTGAGCATAATGCTCCCAAAAAAGACCATTTCAGAATACCTTGACTTGGTAGCCAATAATGAAAAAAACCAAGCAGAACACCCAGAGGAATCCCAATCAAGTAATAAGATGTCGTCATTTACGTAGGATACTACACCTTGCCACCTAGCGCCGACAGCAACCCCTGCCCATCAATTTGAAATACAAGGCCAATATATATATATTATTCTCCATAAACATTTCTCAAAAGTCATCTCTACAGTGTGTCGTGTTTCCTCGGTCTTTAAGTTGTCTGTCAAGCTCGCTCTCTTAGTCACTGACAATTTAGCAGATTCTATAATGCAGAATGATGCGGTTTGTTTTTGGGAGGCGTGTGGATGCACCAGGCGTGAGTTCGTACTCGATTTGTATTGAAGGAGGAGACTCCTATGCAGACGACCCTCGATTGGACGAACGGTATTGGGGTAGGCGGTATTGAGGTGGAGGCTGATGCTCGGCTCGGATCTTTGGGGCTCGGATCCGATGGTCTCGTGTACCTGTAGACGGTCTCGGAACACCGGGATTGGTCCCGGTGGCAGACCCTCCGACGATCTAGTCAGTCACTAAGGGAGAGTAACAGTAACTAGGGTTTGAGTAGAAAAGTTTTTATTACCTGAATCCAGGGGGGGAGGGTCTGGTATTTATAGGGGATGCCAACCGGGTATGGGCCTGTTTGGCGCCGGGTCTGGACCCGGTTGCCCAAGTGGCTGAAGCGGTGGAAAACCGGGCGGTATAGGGCTGACGTGGCAGACGCCGGGGCGGTTTCCGGGCTGACGTGGCAGAGGTCCGGGCGGTTTTCCGACGCTGACGTGGCGGATCCGGAGGATCAGGAAGAGCGCGTATCCTGAGGGGATCCTGTGGCCCAGGACGGGCCACGTTATTCCTGACCCATATCACAAGCCCCACACTCCTGTAGGGCTGGGTGAACTAGCCGTGTAGGAGTGATTCTTCGCCTCTGTGGGAAGAGCAGGGTGGATGTTGGGGTAAAAGGTAGGATCTGCTATTTCCTGAAGAGGCCAGGGGGTAGGAGGAAGGGACCCCTCATTGGATTTTGTGCGGGAGGCCAAGTCTGGGAGAGGGGAGAGCCAGAGCGACGGTTGCCAAGGCTTGGGGTCGGCAGACGAGTCCTGGGGATCGGCGGACGAGCTCCAAGGGTCGGTAGGCGATCCCCTCGCTAGTTGGAAGAGCGAGGAGACGCCGAGGTCTCCCATTGGGGTCCGTTTTGTTGAGTACCAATGGTCGGTGGAACGATCTCCTCGCTAGTTGGAAGAGCGAGGAGGAGGCGAGGTCTTCTTCTGGGGCTCGGTTTGTCGAGCACTAAGGGTTGGCAGACGAGTCCCTCGTGACAAGAGGAGGGCTCATGGGGCTCGCGGTGTCATCCGAGCTCCGAGCCATTCTGAATCAAAGGAGGGTAGATGGGGCTCGCGGTGCTATCCGAGCTCCGAGCCCTTTTGAACGAAGGAGGGTGGTTTGGGGCTCGGGGTGCTATTCGACCTCCGAGCCCTTCTGAACAAAGGTGGGCAGTTGGGGCTCGCGGTGCTATCTGAGCTCCGAGCCCCTCTGAATCAAAGGAGGGCAGTTGGGGCTCGCGGTTCTATCCGAGCTCCGAGCCCCTCTGAATCAAAGGAGGGTAGTTGGGGCTCGCGGTGCCATCCGAGCTCCGAGCCCCTCTGAACAAAGGAGGGTAGATGGGGCTCGCGGCGCCATCCGAGCTCCGAGCCACTCTGAACAAAGGAGGGTAGATGGGGCTCGCGGTGCTATCCGAGCTCCGAGCCCTTCTGAACAAAGGAGGGCAGTTGGGGCTCGCGGTTCTATCCGATCATCGACCCTTCTGTGAAATAGAAGAGGAATTATTGGCTCGCGATGCTATCCGAGCGTCGATCCTTCTGTGAAATAGAAAAGAAATTATTGTCTCGCGATACTATCCGAGCGTCGACCCTTCTGTGACAATAGAAGAGGAATTAATGGCGCGCGGTGCTATCCGAGCGTCGACCCTTCTGTGAAATAGAAGAGGAATTATTGGCTCGCGATACTATCCGAGCGTCGATCCTTCTGTAAAATAGAAGAGGAATTATTGGCTCGCGGTGTTATCCGAGCGTCGACCCTTCTGTGAAATAGAAGAGGAATTATTGGCTCGCGATACTATCCGAGCGTCGACCCTTCTGTGAAATAGAAGAGGAATTATTAGCTCGCGGTGCTATCCGAGCGTCGACCCTTCTGTGAAATAGAAGAGGAATTATTGGCTCGCAGTACTATCCGAGCGTCGACCTTTCTGTGAAATAGAAGAGGAATTATTTGCTCGCGATACTATCCGAGCGTCGACCCTTCTGACTTGTCGAAAAAACCTGTTTGGAGAGAAAAAGTGGAGGGGTAGTGGGGTAATTTTACGCCTACTGACGTCATGGGCGCAAAGATCAAAGCGTTTCCAGATCTTGGTTGCCGCTGGATCTTGGTAGTTAAGATCCAACGACCAGATCTTTTTTGCGGAAATCGAGGAGTCGCTTTCCTTTTTTAAACCCCCTCCCCCTCCCTCATTTCTTCTTCACTTTATTACTCCCTTTCCAATTTTAACAAGAGCGGGATTCTTACTTGCCGTCGGCGATACTTTCCGGTGACCGTACATTCCTACGCTCCAGGTTAGTACTTTCTTTTTAGTAATGTCGCGAACTCAGTCCGGATCCGAGGCTAGCTCGTCAGGCCGTTCCGCGGAGGAATCCGAGCAGGAGACATCCTCGTCTTTGAGCAAGTATAAGGTGAAGGAGGAGGTTCTGACTGACCCAGGGTCGGACGATGGGGACGACGTAGTCTTCGTGGTGTCCCTGCTGAGGTCCAGAAGGCCGGGAAAGGAGCCCATGGACAAGGGCGAAGAAGAGGAAGAGGATGAGGGGGACGGTGAGGACGAGGATGAGCAGGATCAGGAGGAGGGCGATGAGGAAGAGGAGGGGGAAGGCACCGAGGGCGATGAGGAAAACAAGGAGGAGCAGGGTGCCGAGGGTGAGGAGGAAGACGAGGAGGGTCAGTATCCAGAGGTCTAGGATGTTTACGACGAGGAGGATGAGGTCGACGAACGGGAGGCTGCCCAAGGAGACGCTGGCCAGGGCACGGCAGGAAGGCTGATCGGGGTCGGAGAAGATCTTCCACCCCTTCCCCCTTTGTCGACGCCGTCTCCCGAGCGGAAGGCTCGCCCTCATCGGAAGAAGAAAGTCTTGACCATCCCACACAGCCTTTCCTCACCAGATGAGTACGCACCGAGACCGGGTCTCGAGTTTCCCCGGGTCTCCTTCAAGAATCCAGGGTTGATTCGGATGTATCCCGATGATATTAAGGATATCGAACTGATCCCTCCAGTGCCGGGCGAAGACACTCGGGTGAAGATTCGCGCTGATAGCATCCCGAGCATTTTGAAGGCAGAATATCTTAACATAATTAGGGCCGCCTACTATATTCAATGGGAGTTCAAGATCTTCATTCCGAGCCCAGGTATTCGGCCCACCACGGCTCTGGCGCCGGGTTACTGTATGGTCCCCGAGGATGCCTTGCTCTCGGGGCTGAGGCTGCTTCTGCATCCTTTTGTTAAGAGGGTTCTGAACTGGGTGAGGCTGTGCCCTATGCAGTACGGTCCGAACTCTTGGAAGCATCTAGTCTGCTTTATACTGAAGTGCCAAGAGAAGGGAGTGACGCTGAGGCTGACGTATTTCCGAGCCATTATGGGGATCGGCTCGCTCGGAGATCAGGAGGGGATTTTTTACTTTTCACCGAGGCCGCATAAGAAGGTCATGCACGGTCATCCGGACTCCATAAAGGGGTGGAAAGAAAAGTATTTTGTGGTTCAGACTGAGGGGTCTTGGGGAATTCCGACCAGGTGGAACTTCGTCAAGCCAAACCACAAGCATCCGAAGCGGAGCGACTTGACCGCCAAGGAGTGGAAGAAGGTGGAGAAGATAGTCGGGGGGCACAGTATCGCATGGCCTCGAGTGACCGAGATACACCTCGCCCGGGCCGGACTGAGTCCTGCCGACCCTAGTATGTTTCTTTCCGAATTTGTTCATTTTCCTGCCTTCGTGTTAACATTAGCTCTTCTCCATTCTGTTTTTGTAGGGATGACAACTCAACAGACGGATGCTAAGAAGATATTGCTTGCTGTCGCCGAGAAGGCCAGGACAGAGAAGAAGAAGAAGGCCGAGCAGGAGAGGATAGCGGCCGAGAAGCAGAAGCTGGCTGCGCCGGCCGGAGGGTCCTCCAAGGGGCCGGCCCCGGTGGCCGAGGAGCCTTCCCCGGCAAAGAGGGTCAAGAGGCACCACTCCCACCACTCCCATTCGTCGAGGGCGGCTCGGGATGCTGGGGGGGGTTCGGATAAGACAGTGGATGACCCGGAAAAATGGCTCCCCCCTATACGGCCGACCACCGCAGAGATGGTGGGCAAGCAGGGTACGCTGTCCTTTGCCCCTGATTGGTCGATCGTGCAGGGGGGATTCTCTGCTCGATGGGCCTGTGTCGGTCGAGTTCGTTTCGAAGGCCACCACCGAGCGTGATTTGATGGCCCTGGCGGCGCAGACGGCGGACCAGGCCTACATGCGGTGGTCTCAGGCACACCTCTCGGTAAGTTGGCTTGGCTCCACTTTTCTCATTAACTTGGAGTTTTTCTGATCTTTCTCTCTTCGGACAGGCGATGCTCCATGGTCAGCACTTCCACAAGTACTTGGAGAAGGAGATATACATCGAGAGGCAGAATGCGGAGAAGTACCTCCGCGAACTGAATAAGGCCACGGATGAGCTGAAAGAGGCTCGGACCATGGTGGCCGTCCACGAGGCCCAGATAGAGTCGCTCTGCAAAATTCACAAGCGGGACCGAGAGGATCTTGAGGCGAAGATCGCAGCCGAGGCGGAAAAGGGGAAGAAGGCCCTGGAGGAGATGGAGTCTGCCTTGGGGGAGACTCTGATGCTGGCCCGGGACGAGGCATATGAACAGGCCAAGTCACATTTTAAGCAGATCTACCCTGAGCAGAGCGTGGACCACCTCTGCTATGGATGGCAGGTGGACCTGCCGCTGACCCCTGGTGGTGACGAGATGGGGGGAGTCCAGGACGACGAAGAGGTGCCACCCCCCCACCCCCCCCCCTCAAGAATATACTAGCTTTTGTTTCTTTTTTCATTTTTGATGTAACTGCCTTAAGCGGACTGGCCACCGCGGCTTTTGTATCAAACTTTTGAAAGAAATGAAATTTACTTTTTTGGACAGATCCTTCCAGATTTGTGTTTTTAGTGATATTTGCTTTCATCTTTTGGTAGATGCACGGGACCCGGATTGCCGACCCCGTTTCTGCCGATGTACCTCTGACTCGAGCGGCGAAGGAGGCTTGGGAGGCAGTTTTGGCTGGCCAACGAAAACAGGCTCGGAACCGAGCGGCCGCTAAGAATTATTTTCTGAACAGATCTAGAGAGCTCGGTCTGGAGGTGGTGCGCCTGAAGAAGGCCATAACTGATCGGGACTGGTGGGTAATCGAGACGGACTGGTCCCTATCGGATACCTCGAGCGGGCAGTCGGCTTCGGAGTCTTTCCTTCGCGAGGCTGTGGTTGAGAAAGAGCTGGAGATTCGCAGGCTGAAGCTGGTGTTAGGCGCAGATCTGATGGAAGAGGCCAGCAACTCGACCCCGGGGCAGTCTCCGACATTTCTGTTGGATGAGGCCCAGCCCGGTGATGCAGGAAGCTCGGTGGCGGGAGTATCTTCCCGGGTCGATCCAACCGAGCGTGGGAAGAGCCCCGAAGGAGGCGCCGAGTTTGAATTTTAGGCCGAGTGCGAGTGAGTTTGTGAGTTGTTCTTTGTATTTGTACCGACGTTCATTGAGTTGTAAGCAATGAGTAATAATAATAGCATTCGTTTTCTCGAACCTTGATTGTCTCGGTTGCCGAGGGTGGCCGGTGTGTCTGCTACGAAGGGTCGCCACTGACGCGACTGCGTCACTAATGGCGACGTTTCACATTCCCATGAGTATTTATGGCGACGTTTCGCCTTCCGTCGTTTCATATTCCCAGACGCAATAAATGTGGGCCTCAGGGGGCTATATAATCCCCACTCCCCTTGTTGGTTGTCAGGCAGTGAGTCGCTTGATTTGGGTGCCTGCGAAAGGCGGGCGCCCAGAGAACACAATATTTCTGTATACTCCGGATCGGAGAAACACCGATCACCCTCGGACTATTCGGGGTTCAGGCCGTTAGAGCCATGAGATCCCGGGTTGTTCGTTAGTGAGCGGTGGGCCGACCGATCAGTTCGGGGGTTCAGATAGAGCCGAAGCGTGGTGGCTCTCTTGCCGTCCTCGAACAGTTCGGGGTTTCGGGCTTGTAAGAGACGTAAACCCCGGGTTTTTTGTGGGCGAGAGAAGGGCCAGCTTGACGGCTCGAAGGCTCGGAGCGTTTGTCTCGGGACGGAGAGAGCAGAGGGTCGATGGTCCCCCTGCCACCCTCGAACAATTCGGGGTTTGGGCTGGTGAAAGCCGTAAACCCCGAGTTGTTCGCGGGTGAGAGTGTGGTCAACAAATCGACTCGAAGCTCGGGGCGTCTGTCGAAGGCGGACGCTCTAAACCTTGATAAAAAATTTTTGTTAACACCTAGTAGCAGGTCGTAACCGAGTCCCATGTGGGTGAGAAACAGTTGCAGGCGTAGCAGAGGGTCGCCGCCGAGTGTCAAGGTCACGGTGCGTTGAAGAAGGCACCCGACTTGCTCGGGGCCGACGCCGAGCTCCCACAGTTGTTCTCAGGGAGAGACTGTGCGGGCGTGGCTGGCGGATGTCGCCTCGTACATAAGTTGATGAGCTTGAAGAAGCCCAAACCGAGCGAGGGACGGATGCCGAGCCCCCATACCGGTGAGAAAGACAGTTGCAGGCGTAGCAGAGGGTCACTACCGAGCATCAAGGTCGGTACCTTGAAGAAGGCACCCGCCTTGCTCGGGGCCGATGCCGAGCTCCAGCAGTTGTTCTCAGGGAGAGATGGTGCGGGCGTGACTGGCGGATGTCGCCTCGTACATAGGTTGATGAGCTTGAAAAAGCCCAAACCAAGCGAGGGACGGATGTCGAGCCCCCATACCGGTGAGAAAGACAGTTGCAGGCGTAGGAGAGTGTCGCCACCGAGCGTCAAGGTCGGTGCCTTGAAGAAGGCACCCGCCTTGCTCGGGGCTGACACCGAGATCCCACAGTTGTTCTCTAGGAGAGACGGTGCGGGCATGGCTGGCGGATGTCACCTCGTACATAGGTTGATGAGCTTGAAGAAGCCCAAACTGAGCGAGGGACGGATGCCGACCCCCCATACCGGTGAGAAGGATATTTGTAGGCGTAGCAGAGGGCCGCCACCGAGCGTCAAGGTCGCGGTGCCTTGAAGAAGGCACCCGCCTTGCTCGGGGCCAATGCTGAGCTCCCGCAGTTGTTCTCAGGGAGAGACGGTGCTGGCGTGGCTGGTGGATGTCGCCTCGTATATAGGTTGATGAGCTGGAAGAAGCCCAAACCGAGCGAGGGACGGATGCTGAGCCCCCATACTGGTGAGAAAGACAGTTGTAGGCGTAGCAGAGGGTCGCCGCCGAGCATCAAGGTCGGTGCTTTGAAGAAGGCACCCGCCTTGCTCGGGGCCGAAGCCGAGCTCCCGCAGTTGTTCTCAGGGAGAGACGGTGCGGGCGTGGATGGCGGACGTTGCCTCGTACATAGGTTGATGAGCTTGAGGAAGCCCAAACCGAGCGAGGGATGGATGCCGAGCCCCCATACCGGTGAGACAGACAGTTGCAGGCGTAGCAGAGGGTCGCCGCCGAGCGTCAAGGTCGGTGCCTTGAAGAAGGCACCTGCCTTGCTCGGGGCCGATGCCGAGCTCCCGCAGTTGTTCTCAGGGAGAGATGGTGCGGGCATGGCTGGCGGATGTCGCCTCGTATATTGGTTGATGAGCTTGAAGAAGCCCAAACTGAGCGAGGGACGGATGCCGAGCCCCCATACCAGTGAGAAAGACAGTTGTAGGCGTAGCAGAGGGCCACCGTCGAGCGTCAAGATCGCGGTGCCTTGAAGAAGGCACCCGCCTTGCTCGGGGCCGACGCCGAGCTCCCGCAGTTGTTCTCAGGGAGAGACAGTGCGGACGTGGCTGGTGAATGTCGCCTCGTACGTAGGTTGATGAGCTTGAAGAAGCCCAAACCGAGCGAGGGACGGATGCCGAGCCCCCATACCGGTGAGAAAGACAGTTGCAGGCGTAGCAGAGGGTCGCCGCCGAGCGTCAAGGTCGGTGCCTTGAAGAAGGCAACCGCCTTGCTTGGGGCCGACGCCGAGCTCCCGCAGTTGTTCTCAGGGAGAGATGGTGCGGACGTGGCTGGCGGATATCGCCTCGTACATTGGTTGATGAGCTTGAAGAAGCCCAAATCGAGCGAGTGATGGATGTCGAGCCCCCATACCGATGAGACAGACAGTTGCAGGCGTAGCAGAGGGTCGTCGCCGAGCGTCAAGGTCGGTGCCTTGAAGAAGGCACCCGCCTTGCTCGGGGCCGACGCCGAGCTCCCGCAGTTGTTCTCAGGGAGAGACGGTGCGGGCGTGGCTGGTGGACGTCGCCTCGTACATAGGTTGATGTGCTTGAAGAAGCTCAAACCGAGCGAGGGACGGATGCTGAGCCCCTATACCGGTAAGAAGGACAGTTGCAGGCATAGCAGAGGGTCGCCGCCGAGCATCAAGGTCGCGGTGCCTTGAAGAAGGCACCCGCCTTGCTCGGGGCCGACGCCGAGCTCCCGCAGTTGTTCTCAGGGAGAGACGGTGCAGGCGTGGCTGGCGGATGTCGCCTCGTACATAGGTTGATGAGCTTGAAGAAGCCCAAACTGAGCGAGGGACGGATGTCGAGCCCCCATACCGGTGAGAAAGATAATTGCAGGCGTAGCAGAGGGTCGCCGCCGAGTGTCAAGGTCACGGGGCCTTGAAGAAGGCACCCGCCTTGCTCGGGGCCAATGCCGAGCTCCCGCAGTTGTTTTCAAAGAGACGCTTTTCTGGCTCGCGCTGTTATTCGAGAACCGAGTCCCAAGCTTGTGAGGGAAGCTTTTCAGGCTCGCGCTGTTATCCGAGCACCGAGCCCCAAGCTTGTAAGGGAAGCTTTTCTGGTTCGCGCTGTTATCCGAGCACCAAGCCCTTAGCTTGTAAGGGAAGCTTTCCTGGCTCGCGCTGTTATCCGAGCATCGAGCCTTAGCTTGTAAGGGAAGCTTTTTAGGATCGTGCTGTTATCCGAGCACCGGGCCTCAAGCTTGTAAGGGAAGCTTTTTTGGCTCGCACTGTTATCCGAGCGCCGAGCCCCAAGCTTGTAAGGGAAGCTTTTCAGGCTCTCGCTGTTATCCGAGCGCCGAGCCCCAAGCTTGTAAGGGAAGCTTTCTTGGCTCGTGCTGTTATCCGAGCGTTGAGCCCAAGCTTGTAAGGGAAGCTTTTCTGGCTCACGCTGTTATCCGAGCACTGAGCCCCAAGCTTGTGAGGGAAGCTTTTCTGGCTCGCGCTGTTATCCGAGCACTGAGCCCCAAGCTTGTAAGGGAAGCTTTTCAGTCTCGTGCTGTTATCCGAGCACCGAGCCCCAAGCTTGTAAGGGAAGCTTTTTTGGCTTGCGCTGTTATCCGAGCACCGAGCCCCAAGCTTGTAAGGGAAGCTTTCCTAGCTCGCGCTGTTATCCGAGCGTCGAGCCCCAAGCTTGTAAGAGAAGCTTTTCAGGCTCGCGCTGTTATCCGAGTGCCGTGCCCCATGCTTGTAAGGGAAGCTTTCCTGGCTCGCGCTATTATCCGAGCGCCGAACCCCAAGCTTGTAAGGGAAGCTTTCCTGGCTCGCACTGTTATCCGAGCACCGAGCCCCCAAGCTTGTGAGGGAAGCTTTTCTGGTTTGCGCTGTTATCCGAGCACTGAGCCCCTCTAGCTGGTCGAAAGAATTGATGGAGCCGGGGGTGAGCTTGGAGAACCATTCCCGAGCTGGACTCCGGAGTGTTGCTGGGAAGGCTTGGCACAGGAGGGGATCCGATGCGCTGTGAATCATCATGAGGGTTTTGAAGCCCTCCATGTGATCAGCAGGATCGCCTTCACTGTCATATGTCTCGAACTGAGGCAGACGGAAATTGCGGGGTATCTCCGCCTGCAGGATGAGGGCGGAGAAAGGAGGACGAACCGGCCTGTATCCCTGAGCTGCTCTTGGATTGCCGTTACCAAAGTGGTCGAGGCGATCCTCCATTTCTTAGAGGCGCTTCAAAATGTCACCATCATACTCTGGGGGGATTGTTGAGGGGCGAGACACACTAGCCTCAGCCTCTGACCGTGAGTGGGAACGGCGGGCGTTCTCATTGACGGGGACCCCTCGGATGGCACCCAAGATTTCCCTTCGAAAGTCCTGGAACTCCTGGTGGGTAACCGGGGCTCCTTCGGCCCGGTTTGGTTGGGCGGACTGTCGCCGACCGACCCGGCTGAGCATAGGCTCCCGCCCTTGGGACGGGGATCTAGGATGGTTCGGAGCCGAGTTGGAAGCGGCTTCTCCCCTACCACGGCTGGCCTGTCGGTTCAAGATTACCCCCCGCAGGTCGCTCTGGACCGGACGGGAGGCATTTGGCTGGGTCCCGTGACTGACCCCTTTGTTGTTTGGTCCCTGATCATCGGCCGCGATGCCTTGTGGAGGCACGTCCTGTCGGCGTGCGGAGGTAACAGCTTTTCCGGCCTTGGGCGCCACGTGAGCTTGGGTCGACGGGGGTGCCGATGGGGGCGGAGCTCGGGTAGGCATCTACGAGGGTACCGTTGGAAGCGAGGCTCGGGTTGGCGTCTACGATAGATAGTTTCCTACAGACGGCACCATCCTGATGCGGTTTGTTTTTGGGAGGCGTGTGGATGCACCAGGCGTGAGTTCGTACTACTCGATTTGTGTTGAAGGAGGAGACTCCTATGCAGACGTCCCGCGACTGGACGAACGGTACTGGGGTAGGCGGTATTGAGGTGGAGGCTGATACTCGGCTCGGATCCGAAGGTCTCGTGTACCTGCAGACGGTCTCGGAACACCGGGGTTGGTCCCGGTGGCAGACCCTCCGACGATCTAGTCCGTCACTAAGGGAGAGTAACAGTAACTAGGGTTTGAGCAAAAAAGTTTTTATTACCTGAATCCACGGGGGGGGGGGGGGGGGGGGGGGGGGGTCTGGTATTTATAGGGGATGCCAACTGGGTCTGGGCCCGTTTGGGGCCGGGTCTGGACCCGGTTGCCCAAGTGGCTGAAGCGGTGAAAAACCGGACGGTATAGAGCTGACATGGCAGACGCCGGGGCGGTTTCAGGGCTGACGTGGAAAGGGTCCGGGCGGTTTTCCGACGCTGACGTGGCAGATCCGGAGGATCAGGAAGAGCACGTATCCTGAGGGGATTCTGTGGTCCAGGACGGGCCACGTTATTCCTGACCCATATCACAGTAGTTAGAAGCTAACTTACCGGAAAGCACTGGTTGAACACTGTTCATGAGTACGGAGAATGCCAGTAACGGAGAAATGTTGGAAACTGCTGCAACCAGATCCCAACTATCAGTAAATATATAAGCAAGACTACTATAGAACAATTCTGATGGATAGTGTGATTCAGTCACCACCACCATTACTGAAAATTTGGTAGCATTTGCACTCCCTGCTCCAAGCTCATTTGCCACTCGGACGCTGCATTTTTTGTTTAAAATATACAACGAAAAGTTAGAACTAAATCACCTAAATCATTGAATTCCATGCGTCGACAAAGATTTTTCAGATACTTAAGGAAGTCATTATAGACTTTTTATTGTTTTCAGAAATACATGGAAAAGGGTACTCTATAAATATATTGTTTGAGAAATTACTAGAAAGGAACTTTATAAACATAATTAAAATTTAAGGGAATAATATGACTTATTTTCTAATTTTTTTATTTTTGTTAATCAATGATAGCTGAGATATCTTGTGCATCGAACCTAGGTCATGATGTACACCATCTGTGTGCATGTAACTTGATACTAGTTTCAATACACATGCGAACTATATATGTAACAAAAAGTTCAGCTAAAATTACACGATCAATCTTTCTACAAAAACAAATAAATAAATCGTTGCGGTCTTTTTTTTGGACGTGTGAGAACAACAGATAATATGAGTTCTTAGTTTTGAGGAAACCGCGATAATCCTATCATTCGCTACGGACCCGGGTGGATATTGGATGAGTGGGACGATCGATGGCCGCTCCACAGACCTGCAAAATAAAGCCTGAAACACCGGGAGTATTTCCGGCGACAGAACCTCCGATGCTTAAGTTAGAAAGAACGTATTTTGTGGTAAGGATTTTATGGAGAATGAGTCGTTACCTGCAACTATACAGTAGCCGCTGTAGTTATAGGTCCGGAGAGAAATCACTTTGATCCCAGATCTGGGATTGATTAGCCCCGTAATTTTAGGGGGGTGCGGTTATGACGTAACCGATGGAGCGCTCTGCGTGAACGGCAGGTGACTCACCAGGGCGTGCAAATGGGCTTGCGGAAAGCCCCTGGATTTGTTTGGCCTGGGCCCAGTTAATAAATTCGCGATTCATGCCAAAATCAACGGTGGGGATCACTTACAATTTTCCCATATCATAAGCCCCTACTGTCGGGAATGTGTTGTTGGTCATTTCCGAGGAGTAGAAAACTCGTAGGAAGAAGTGTCGGTGTGACGGTGGCGTTAGATTGCTGAGTTGTGGTGGATGCGTTGCTTCGGGGGAGAAGTTAAAATAGTGTTTGGTAAGAGTCCGAGCTGTGAACTTGGCGGGTATTGTGCTCGGTGGGAAGCTCATGGCCGATCTGAGTTAAGATGTCAGAGCGTCTTCTGATGGGACTTTCTGTCCACATGGCCTTCCTTCATTTCAGATTTTGCGGGGTTCGAGGAGACGACAGTTGACAGCGGTCATTCGATTGGGCTGTCGATCACAAAACTCGAAGAGGTGGCACGTGCCGATGGTTCGAGAGCTAGCCGCCTTGTGAATTTGATCCCCTCCTCAAAACTACGAGGGATCCTTTTCTTTTTCTCCTGAAGTTTCTCTCTTCAAATTCGTAGACTTCAGACATGTCGACCGCGGAATCAGATGGGTCATCCTCTTCTGGCAGCCATGGTGGGTCAGATGCAGGTTCTTCGCAGAGCGGGTCGGCCACCCGTTCGTTGAGCTGACTCGTTTCGAGGGGGAGTGACTCTGATAATTCAAGGTTGACACACGGGAACATGCCTAAACTGGTGGTGGACATTATTGGGATCTTTGATTTCGAAGGAGGGGGCCACAGCCGAGCCGAAGATGATGCCAGATCTGGTGACACCAGGGTTGGTCCAGTGAGGGAAATTCGAGGGGTGCTTGTGCGGTTGAGTTCATCCGAACGTACTCTCAATACCTAAAGGATGAGCCTGGCTTTGGTGTTTTGCCTCCGTCCAACAGGTCGATAGTGGACGTAGACGAGGCAAGGGGTGCCTTGGTGGGGAGTGAACTGGAGTCGTTTCGGGTGGCTTATCGCATTCCTCCCCGATTCAAGTTGATGCTTTCGAGCTTCGACCTTGCACAATATGCCAATCTTCTGGGGCCGCTGTGCATCATGAACATTGACATGTTCCATTTTGGTTTGCTTCTCCCCCTCCATCTCTTTATAAAGGAGGTGTTGAATTGGGCGGGCCTGAGCTGATGTAGTATGCGCCGAACTCGTGGAAACAGTTGGCATGTTTTATTTTGATCTGCCATGAGAGGAGGATCCCTCTCCCCCTTAAATATTTTCATATGTGCTTGGTCTTCAGAGCGCTACCGAGTCACCCCTACCAGTGGTATGTCTCGCCGTGTCGGGGGTATAGAGTGGTGCATGGTCATCCTGACTCTATTAAGGGCTGGAAGAGAAGATACTTTGTCATCCGAAGTGGTGAGCCCTAGGATGTCACCACCCAGTGGTCGTACGAGGGTCCGCCGAAGATGGATCCTCCGTTGCCCCATGATCTTAGTCCGGCAGAGAGTGCCGAGTTTCAGAAACTCTTCGAGGAGGGTGTTAATGTCGACTGACAGCAAGTAACGGAAGGGAGGTTGGTCGATGCTGGTTTAAGCTCCGTTGGCTTGAGTAAGCTTTCTCATCTCTAACTTAAAGTATTGGTACTTTGCTTAACCTGATATTTGCTTCTCTACGCATATCTTGGTGTGACGGTTGCCTTGTCATCAGAGCCTCGGGAGGTTCCGAAGGCTAACCATAAGGGGAAGTGAAAGGATGAAGTTTCCGCTCGGGAGCACATTCTGAAGAAGCCTAAGGTTATAGAGGCCCGTGACATGGAGGAGACTCCAAGGGGGGACTGTCTGATAGTTCGTTGAGGGTTGCTGACGAAACTGTGGGGCATTCTACACAGGGTCGGCCCACGGGGGAGTTGGACTCTGTCTTGGAGCCAGAGATGGCTCCGGAAGTAGTGGAGAGCCTTTCTCGTCTTGGAGATCAAGAGGTCCTCTCCCAAGGGACTACCACTTCATGTTTCCTTTGACTTTCTCAAGGAGCTGTACATGTGAATGTTCTCGTGCTTTGTCTTGCTAATGTAATTGTTCCTCGATGACATTGTAAGTTTTCCTTGACGGCTGCTCTTTATGGTGCCGAGATGAGGTGATATGAACATTCGCTTGACTTGGCTGTTCAGAATGCGGAGCAGCATAGGAAAAGCTACGAAGAGGAGCGCAAACATGCCGAGGCTTTGGAGGAGAGGGTGAAGAAGTTGGAGAAAAGGTCGGACGACGACCCCAGCGAGGGGTGGTCTATTTATAGGGCCTTGTTAAGCGAGAAGGATGCGCTAGAGCGCCAATTGGCCAAGACAAGGTCAGAGTTATGGGATCGTTGATGGTGAAAAGCATGGCTTAAGACAAGCCGTCGAGCATATCAGGCGGAAGTACCATAACCTCGACCTTGGTCCTCTCGAGTACAATTCAAAATTCGTCACCTCCCCAACGACTCCTCGTTCAATTCCTTTTGACCTAGGGGTCAGTGCAGACCCTACTCTCGGGTTTTTTGTCGGAGCAGGTGATGACTGTGCTTGTCCCACCTCGTAAGGAGGTTCACCTATGCCCACAACCAAACTTCCTCCAGAGTTGTGATCGGATAAGCAGTCTATTCCCGAGGTTCCTGGGGGAGGGTCCCCCTTTGTTTTAGCTTTTATGTTCTTGCTGTATTGTGCCAAATGCGGACAGACCACCGCCATTTGTATCTAAAAATCTTTGATGAAATGATAACTTCATTTTGGTATTATTGAATCTTAATTTTGTTTTAGATTTTGAAAATGTATTCTTATGATAGTTGGGGGCGAACCGGCCCTTTCGGCAGAGTTTGTAGGAGTGAGGCACCATGGAATCCAAAGAGTCATATTTGAGGGGAAGCCATTGGTTAAGGGATCCACGTGTCCTACGCATGTCTCATGTGTGCACAGTATTTGATGTCCTTTTTATACTTATATATTGCTCTCTTTCGTATGTTCTTTCTTCACCTTGTTCCTTTGTTGTCTTCGTTCTTCCTTTGATCATAGTTTCCGACACGACTCTGATGGAAATACATTTGTCCTATAAAGCGGCACTGAAGGAGACCGATGCCAAGGCCGAGGCTGAGGCGGAGGCTCAGGCCAAAGCTGAGGCCGTGGCTAAGGTTGTGATGGACGTGGGGAAGAAGCCGGCTAAAGGAAAGGCGAGGGCGAGGAACAGAGAGACTGGGGGATCTGAGGACCCTAAGGGAAAGAAAGTTCATGGGGGAGGGGGGGGGCTCCGAAATGCCCCCTTCTTCTTCTTCTGTCAGGGAGGAAGACGAGCAAAGATGTTAACCTTCCCATCGTCGTTGCGGAGTCGCAGGTCGCCATGGAGGGGGTTCCTCAGACGGCACCGAAGGTGCCCTCACCAAAAAATATGTGGATCCCTCCCTGGACTGTAACTGAGGCAAATCTGGCGACAGACCACATGAAAACTGTTCAGGTGGTTGAAAATCTGGCCACCCCCTGAGAATCATTGTCCCTGAAGAGGGAGGCCTAAGGCGACGTCTACACCCATTAGGCTCAGGCTTCAGTCCCGGCTAGGGTCTCTCACTTGAAGTCGATATCCTCCCTCATTTTTAATATCTAATTTTCTTTACAACCTTCCCTTTTGTAGACCATTGTCATTGGCTTCTGAGGAGAGTGATAAGAATTTGGTAAGTCGAAACCAGGATCTCTGGCAGGGTACGAAAGATACCGAGAAGGCACTGAAGGAGGAGAGAAGTGGTCGGCAGGAGCTGTTGGTTGAGAAGGAGAGATGGACCGAGGAGCGACTGGCATGGTAAGCAGAGGAGAAGAAATTGCTGTGGATGCTAGACGAGGCAGCTAGGCATGCGGCTAAGGATAAGCAGGCGCTGGAGGAAATGGTGCTGCAGATGATCGATGCCCAGGATGCAGGGTACGGCAAGGCCCTCACTCATATGAAGATCCGAGACCCGCACCTCTTGCTCGAGAGCTTGGCCTTCAACGCGGACGAAGAGAACTTGCAGCGGACGACCGAACTGGATGCCGCAGCTCGTAAGAAGAACTATGCCACTCTTAACGAGAAAGAATCGATGTCGATGCACCGTTGATGAGCCATTTGTACCCCTGACATTTCAACAGATTGGCTATCGCCCTTGTATTCTTTCTTTTAATGTATAAAATTCGCTTCTGTCCTCTTTTTTCCTTTGTTTAGTTGTCGAGTGTTGCCGGGTTTGAGTTAGGTAGTCGAGACTTTGTTTCTATAGCCATGCCTTGGTATGCGAGCAGATAACTACCACATGTTCATTTTGGTCATTACTTTCGCAACGCTTGAGGTTACTGTATGCCTTGGAAGTTAAAGCGTTGATTGTTCGAACGCTCACTAAATGAGGTGGCTGGTTGATTTGTCTATAAAATACTTTGGCTTCAAAACGACTTACTTCTGCAAAGTGATGGTTTCCTTAAAGAGAACTTGGGAGGTCGATTTTGACCCTCGGGAATTCGACCTTACTGAGATTAGAGTATGGGATACTTCTTCTGACTTGACCGGCTTAGATTTCAAGATCTGTAGTTCGATTGACCAAGTTCATGGAGGTGATCTGGGTAGGAGGTTGTCACCCACGACTCAGATTACAAGATCTGACCTCCTCGACCTGCGGTCAAGGAAAGGTGATATGGAGTTACCTTCATTAGAGGACTTCTCGTTCCTCTCTCGAGATTTTCTTAGCTGGGTCGGCCGGATGGACGGAGATTCAGGTTGATGTGGAGTTACCTATCTCAGATGGCTCCTCACTCTTCTCTCGAGATTTTCTTAGCTGGGTCAGCCGGGGAGATGGTGGTTCAAGTTGTTTTTGGCTTCAACTACCATCCTCCATAGGCGATTCCCGGGGGCCTTCATCGTGATCGCTTTCCATTGGTATGATGCCTATTCTGTAGAGAAGGGCATGACCGATCCGTGGCGACAAGGGAGACAGACGAGTTGATAGGGACATGGTACCTTTTCATGAGTGCCTCTCTCGTAATGGAGTCCTGAGGATGATTGTCGTGACACCCCCACCTGCTTCTCTGTTGAAGGCGTGAGGAGTAGCTATTGTCCCTTGATATGAACCGAATTGTGTGTAGATGTAGGTTTAGCTTTCAGTGCTTTGTACGCCTTTTGCGGATTGGCCACCGCTTTTGTAATAATCTTTTGATCAATAAAGTGAATCTTTTCCTGCAAATTGACCTGTTTTTGTTGAGATTTTAGATGTTGAGTTCTTTGCAGTAGAGGGATCTGCTTTGAGTTCGAGCTCGGGGTGATTCTCGCATTTTGGATGTAGTAGGGAAAGAACACCTTAGTACTCGGACCGAGGTGCTCCTTCTGAGGCAAAGGCTTAGCAGTGAGGACTTCATGAGACTCAGAGTCGAAGCGCTCTTTCAAGGCACCCTTTTCGAGGTTTTGACTTGGTAATGAGAACTAAAAGAGACTTAGAGTCGAAGTGCTCTTTCGAGGCACCCTTTTTGAAGTTTGGACTTGGTAGTGAGAATTGCGTAAGACTCAGAGTCGAGGTGCTCTTTCGAGGCACTCTTTCTATGGTTTAGACTTAGCAGTGAGAACTGCATAAGACTCAGAGTCGAGGTGCTCTTTTGATGCACTCTTTCCGAGGCTTAGACTTAACAGTGAGAACTGCGTAAGACTCAGAGGTGAGGTGCACTTTCGAGACATTCTTTCCGAAGTTTGGATTTAGCAGGGAGAACTGCGTAAGACTCGTAGTCGAGGTGGTCTTTCAAGGCACTCTTTCCTAGGTTTAGATTTACAGTGAGAACTGCATAAGACTCAGAGTCGAGGTGCTCTTTCAAGGCACTCTTTCCGAGGTTTAGATTTAGCAGTGATAACCGCGTAAGACTCGTAGGCGAGGTGCTCTTTCAAGGCACTCTTTTCGAGGTTTAGAATTAGCAGTGAGAACTTCGTAAGACTCAGAGTCGATGTGCTCTTTTGAGGCACTTTTTTCGAGGTTTAGATTTAGTAGTGAGAACTGTGTAAGACTCAGAGTCGATGTGCTCTTCCGAGGCTCTCTTTCAAAGGTTTAAAATTAGTAGTTAGAACTGCGTAAGACTCACAGTCGAGGTGATCTTTCGTGGCACTATTTTCAAGGTTTAGACTTAGTAGTAAGAACTGCATAAGACTCATAGTCGAGGTGCTTTTTCGAGGCACTCTTTTCGAGGTTTAGACTTAGCAGTGAGAACTGCGTAAGACACAGAGTTGAGGTGCTCTCTCGAGGCACTCTTTCCGAGGTTTAGATTTAGTAGTGAGAACTGCGTAGGACTTAGAGTCGAGGTGCTCTTTTGATGCACTCTTTCTGAGATTGAATTAGCAGTGAGAACTACGTAAGACTCAGAGTCGATGTGCTTCTTTTGCACTCTTTCAGAGGTTTAGACTTAGCAGTGAGAACTGTGTAAGACTCAGAGTTGAGGTGCTCTTCCGAGGCTTTCTTTCTGAGGTTTTGATTTAGTGGTGAGAACTGCGTAATACTCAGAGTCGATGTACTCTTTTGAGTTACTCTTTCCGAGATTTAGATTAAGCAGTGAGAACTACGTAAGACTCAAAATCGATGTGCTCTTCTGAGGCACTTTTTCCGAGGTTTAGATTTAGCAGTGAAGAGGAGTAGGAGATTGATTGGTGAAAATTAAAATTTATTTTATTTGATGGCCACAGAAAGCTAGCGCTTATTACATTTGCCTTATTACGAGTCTGGTTCATTTTAAGGGCTTTCATAGAATTTGATCAGGTGCTCCGCATTCCAAGTTCTCAACCACCCTGCCCCTCAGGTCTTCAAGTTGGTAAGTCCCTTGACGGAGCACTTTGGAGACTTTATAAGGACCTTCCCAGTTTGTAGCGAGTTTTCCATTTTTGAGGGGTTTGGAAATAGCGAGCCTTCAGAACACAAGATCGCTCTTCTTTATGTTGGTCAATTGTACTTTCTAATTGTAGAAGCATTCAACTCTCTATTGGTAGATGTTCCTTCTGATGGTCGACCTTTTGCGGACCTTATCAAGGAGATCAAGGTTGGCTCTTAGACCAGTGGAGTTGGAACCTTCATCAAAACTTATGATGCGGGAAGATGGGAGGCCGACCTCTAATGGAATGAATGCTTCGTTCCTGAGAGTCAGGTTGAATGGGGATTCGTCTGTTGTGATCCTCTTTGTGGTTCGGTAGGCCTAGAGGACGCTCGGCAGTTCCCTTACCCACAGGTCTTTTGGTGAGTTATCCAGGCGCTTCTTCAGTCCGTCCAGCATCTACTTGTTGGTGTTCTCGGCTTGGGCGTTGGACTGGGGGTGTGAGACTGAAGAGAACCTTTGTTGGATTCCCAAGTCGGTACAGATTTTGCAAAAGTTTTTGCCGGTGAACTTAGTATCGTTGTCGGTTACAACTATCCGAGGAATACCAAATCGGCAGATGATGTTCTTCCAAATGAATTATTAGGACCGATGCTCGGTAATGATGGAGAGTGGTTCAGATTCGACCCATTTAGTGAAGTAGTTTATGGTAACGATGAGGAAACATTTCTGGTCGGTCGCCATAGGAAAGGGGTCGACCAGGTCTATTCCCCACATAGCAAAAGGGACCGGACTGGCTAGTGATTTCAGCTCAGCTTGGGGAGTGTATCAAATGGAGGAATGCCTCTGACAGGGGCCACATTTCCTCACGAGGTCATGGGCATCTTGGAGGAGGGCCGGCCAGTAATACTCGTGGTTGAATATTTTTCTTGCAAGTGCTCGACTGCCCATGTGACAGCTGTCGATTCCCACATGTATTTCTCCCAACACGTATCTGGCTTCCTGGGGACTTAGGCAGCAGAGATATGGTCTCCCGTCTGCTTTGGTGTACGAGCGTTTGAAGAGCGTGCCGTCAATAAGTGTGAATCTCTTTGAACGAGCTTGAACCTTTCTGGCTTCGGATGGATCCTGGGGTAGCTCACATGCATTTAGGAAGTTTAGGATTGGATCCATCCAAGTAGCTTCTTGCGTGAGTGGATTGATGTAGTTAACCTAAGGAGGCTCAGGTGGCTTTGATGCTAGATTTGAGGAGAACTGTAACACCTCGGATTTTAAAATACCGAAAATATTCGTTTTTATATTTTGTAGGGTTGAGAATTATTTTCTTTTAAGCTATATTTTATTATTACTATCTTATTGATACTGGTATGGATATGTTAATTTGATTGGTGTAGATGATATGTTGAAGCCATGAGTTGAGATTTTATGTGAAGAAATACTATTTACTTTATTTTATAACTTTGGAGGATTGTTATGAGATGATTTAATTTATTTTGTATTATTAGTATTATTAAAGTATAAAGTTGGTGTTTATTTGAAATATTTTAGGGGATTGGGGGTTTATTTGCTGATAGCCTTTATTTAATTATTAATATTATTATTTTTACAAACAAAAAAACCCCTTCTCTCCTCCTTCCTCCTCCCTTCCTTTCTTTTTCATTCCCGAACCTTTCTTTTTCTTCCCGATCGCAGGAACCCATCGGCCTCCTCCTTCTCTTCCTTCTCCGTTCATGTCCAACCGAAAGAAACCCTATCCCTCCTCCATCTTCTTCTCCTTCCCTTCCCGTTCCATCCCGACGCAAAAAAAAAGGGGAACCCATCGATCGATGTTTTCCCCACCTCAAATCCCCTCCATTTCTTCGTCAATTCCAAATTAAATCGAGAGATAGACTAATAGAGGGGTTCTCTATATCGTGGTAGCATCGGAATTTCGAATGGATTTCGGGAAGGTAAACCCTAACTATTTTATTGTATAAAATTTAGTTGGGTTAATTTTTATGGAGTAGGATTATTTTGGTAGTGAGATTTAGAGAGGTTGGAAGTGGAAGATTTGAGGAATTAGTAGATGGTTAGAGAAATTGTAAGTTGTTGATAAATTAGGATTTGGGTTTGTAAAATAAAGTTATATACATGAGAATTATCCCTTGTATGGTAGTAAAAATTGTAGTGAGTCATTAGAATAAAATGGGGAGTGGTGATTTTGGCATAAACTCGAATTATGGAGTTTATGAAATCGGGTAGAAAACTCGATCCAAATAATTGTAGAAAATGCATATGAGGGTGTAGAGTATTATGAAAGGATTAATATAAATTTAGGATGATTTTTATAGGCTTAAGCTCAATTAAATTGAGGGAAATAGACTATAGGTGAAAAGTGCACGCCGGGTGTTCGATGAAATGCCCGAGCGAGATTTAGGTGAGAATTTGATGGGTTCGGACGTGTAGTTGAGTCTTATTATTATTATTAATCCTAATATGTGAGATTAGGACAAAGGGGATTAAGGAATTTAGAAAATATGAATTTTTCTTATTAGAAAGCCTCCGATCAATAAGGGGGTGTTTGTATTAGAACCCGAATTCGAAATCTATTGATGTAGCTCACCTACATATGTCATTTGTGACGCGTGGGTGAAGACGGATTGAAATTTGGAGGTCCGTAGGTTGAGTTTTGAGCTTTAAACTAATCGGTTCTATAATTTTTCAATTAGGTGGAAAAAGTCAAACTTCGACTGGCAACAGGACGGACGTGGGACATCGTTTGCTCGATCCGTTAGGTTAGTATGTTGTATTTATAAATATTTTATATTGTGGCCGAATTTCGTGGCCTTTTGATATGTTTTGTGGGAGTTATGCCAAAAATGGATTTTTGTTGAAAATAAGGATTTTTTAAGGATCCAAAATGGGGTTTTGAGATATGTGGTGAAAGTGATTATTTTAAATATATAAAATCTATAGTATGGGTTAATGTGATGTGTTGAAGTATAAAAACTAATTATCTTAGATTGTTTATACACATTTTTATCCAGTGCATGATTTGTGCATGTTTTGGGGCATATAGGCCCTTATAGGTAATTATAATTGCATGGAGCATGGTGTATAAGCTAGTATGCTATAATTAGATATTATAAGATTTAATTAGAGGAAATAAGTGGTTTTGGCCCCTTATGATGGGAAACCCGCAGGTGTGGTGTTTATTTGTAATATATATATAGATGATTATGATGTGTGATGCAATAATTGATGAAATTAAATAAGTGGGTACATGTTTACATTCTAATAATGTTCGAAGACAAGTAATGGGTAATCATATGATATTATTATGTGATGAAGTATATTTTGATATGCTTACGATACGGAATAACACCTTACAATTCTTTTATTAATGATATAACTTGGCGTATGTCGATATGTGATTTAATAAAGTAGTAAATATCATGGTACCCTAAATGTGGATTGTTATTGCAAAATAAATATCCTAGCGCATCAATATTATGCATTAATATGATATGATAAGTTATGTGTTGAATAACAGGGTGTATGCATAGTGTGGTATAATGACATGAAGATAAAAGATCAGCTGGTACGTGCTAATAAAATGTGGTATTAATTCACGTGGTTAAAGCAAAAGTGAAACACTTGTGTGATAAAGTAAAATGGAAAGATGCAATGATTAATGCTAATAACAGATGGCTTTGTTGACCAGTACCTACAGCAATCCTGGGAGTTTGGGCAAGACATCCTAACACCCAAGGATCGGCTTGGGGTAAGTGGACCCAAACTATGTTTGGGGTAAGTGATTTTTATCGCCCAAGCTATCGGCTTGAGGCCCGGTTTTTCCTCGATGACAGCTGTCGCGAGGAAGTACCCAGTTTATCTGGGGCGTGGTTTTTTCCTCCTGGCTATCGGCTGGGAGGAAGTACCCAGTTTACCTGGGGCGTGGTTTTTCCTTCGATGACAGCCGTCGCGAGGAAGTACCCAGTTTATCTGGGGCGTGGTTTTTCCCTCCTGGCTATCGGCTGGGAGGAAGTACCCAGTTTACCTGGGGCGTGGTTTTTCCTTCGATGACAGACGTCGCGAGGAAGTACCCAGTTTACCTGGGGCGTGGTTTTTCCCTCGCTAGTTCGGCTAGAAGGAAGACGTAGCCTCGGACGAGTAAGACTTTGTGTGAGCATTGGACCACGTGTTTACTGGGCTGTCGGCTTTCAGTATGATGGGATACTGTGGCTCACTGGTCGACAAACTAATAAGATAAATAAGTGTTAATAATAAATGTGGTAGTAAAGAAAGGGGATAGTGAAATGTGAATTGTGTGTGGGAAAGAAAGTGGATAGTGAAATGTGAATTGTGTGTGGGAAAGAAAGTTGTTGTGAATGAAGTAAATGTGAAAGTGAACGTGTTATGAGTTAGTGTATGAAAAGAAATGATAAATGCAGCATGTGATTAATTTAAAATGAAAATAATAAAAGAGATGGGTTATCATGAATAATACGAAGTAATTGTATTATGTGTGTGTGGTCATTAAAGTAAAATACAGTTGATATGAGTTGTACCTTGGAATTGTGTCAAGGAACTACCTGCCCGCAATTTCTGTGGAAATTGTGGGAACTACCTGCCTTGGCATAATTCGCAGGGTGAGTGGATATAATAGTGGTAATGATTAATAGAAATGAGAAATAAAGTGAAGTGAAGATGATAAGTGATTGAAGTGAAATAAATAACCAAGCTATCAGCTTGAAACGTGATGTGATATTACCCAAACTGTGTGTTTGAGGTGCAGTGATTATTAACCAAGCTATCGGCTATGGGATGTGATATGTTGTGGCCCCCAAATTGTGTTTGGTGATTAAGTGAAAATGATAATAAGAAATATAATCCTTTTAAAAATGAGAAGTACTAAATGAAATAATGAGATGTGAATGAGCTATAAAACATGCTTTTGATACAATGAGAATGAGCATTCTAATTAGTGATGTGCTAATGATGTGATTCTATGCAAGTACCTCCCATAGTGTAATAAAATGTAATAATTGTGTTTTACGTCATAAACGAGTGGGTTATTCTGAGAATGAATGCATCTGTTTATGATGCTATAAAAATAGATAAGTGTGATGTTATTCATTAGAATAAATATTTGTACTATGAAAGTAGTTATGATAATGATGAATGCAGAAAGTATGTGTGTTATGAGTTTGTATCCATATAAATGGTTATTAAAGAAAGTTATAATAGCCTCATGTAAGTGATATTTATATAAATAGCGAAATACTAAGATGGGGATAATTGTGGAGGAATGGATATTTAGGCTAGGGGATTTTAACTGAAAAGGAATTGATTGAATGGAAATTCGTATTGTGCGTGTATAAAACAAGGATAAATATGAGGTTGAGGTGAAATATATAGCGGAAAGGTGTGAATTATGGGAAATTTTGTGATTCGATGCTTATTTGGCGAGTATTGGATATAATTCGTATTGATGATGTTTTTAAGTTCAAATATTCCAGGTGTACCTTCTTACATGATGTTTGTAAGTTTAAATTATTTTCTTTATACAATTTGATTCATTTGTTAGATTTTTAAATTACACTCACACCAGAAATGGCTGACCCCTTAGTGTTTGGGGGGTTAGGGGAGTCTGAGGACTACCCTAGATCCCCCACTGTTGCAGGTTCTCATCAGTGCAGAGGTGAGGCGTGGATTGGTAGGATAAATTTTTATTTTAAAAATTTGTACTATTTAGTTATAGGAATAGTAAAATTTATTATCTAAATTGTATTATGGGTGTATAAGCATGTATATGACGATGATGAGTATAGTGTGAGGTGGTATGGTATGTTTGTGACCCGTACCCATCTCGTTGTGGAGTACCGAGCTCTGTGGTAGGTTTTACAAGGATTTTTCTAAAATTTTACCACATTTTTCAAAGAAATTTATAGTTTTTAATTGCTATTTGATAATCCGTTATGAGTTTGGCCCCCAGAGCATTATATTATATTTCCTGTGTGTATCTACTCATTTTGGCCTGGGGAGCCCATGAAAATATTATGTGGATTGTGAGTTACGGAATTTTGAGCAGAATTCCGTAAGCTATCTGTGTTTTGGGGCAAAATTTACAGGGGAGACTGCCAAAATTTTCCCTGAAATATAACTTTCTTAGTTTATGTTTAAAGTGATAAAGAAATTGAAAGAAATGAATTTCGAGGTTCAGTTTTCAAAAAAAAAAATTTGGGGTGTTACAAGAACCTCGACTAAGACAGTGTGATCCAATCCTTCGAAGGAGGAGGAGGCTAGCTTAGATATGGCATCGGCCTGAGTATTCTTTTCTCGAGGAATCTGAGTTACTGTCATTTCTGAGAAATTCAAGAGGATAAGCAAACTTGTGCCAGGTACTGAACCATTCGGGGGTCGCGTGCCTCATATTCCCCAGAGCTCTGGTTAACGACCAGCTGAGAATCGCTGAAAATCGTTATGCATCGGGCTCCAGCTTTATGGGCCAGAAGGATTCCTGCAATCATCGCCTCGTATTCTGCCTCATTGTTGGAGGCCGGGAAGTTGAGGCAGAGAGAATATTGGAGAACAAACGCGTCCGGTCCTTTGAGTATGACCCCAGCTCTGCTCCAGCTATCACAGGATGATCCGTCGACATAGAGATTCCATTCGGGATCGTCTTCTCGAGGTTCGGGTGCATAGGGGATGGTGCACTCAATGATGAATTCAGCGAGTGCTTGGCCCTTGGTAGCGGTTCGAGGCTTGTATCTGACGTCGTGTGACTTAGCTCAATGGTCCACTTGATCAGGCGACCTGACATCAGGTTTGTGGAGCACTTGTTTGAGGGGTTGGTCAGTAAGGATCTGAATAGAGTGAGCTTGGAAGTATGGGTGAAGCTTTCTCACTGCCATCACGAGCGCGTATGCCATCTTATCTATTTTAGAGTATCAGAGCTCGGCATCACAGAGGACTTTGCTGACATAATAAATTGGTTTCTGCGATCTTCCCACATCCCAGACCAGAACAGCACTAAGAGCGTGTTCGGAAGCAACTAGGTAGAGGGAGAGGATCTCATTCGGCTCAGGTTTGCTGAGGAGTGGGGGATTGGCTAAGTATGTCTTCAATTGATCGAAGACTTGTTGTTGGGGCTCCCCCCACTCGAAGTTCTTAGCTCCCAAGAGATCCTTGAAGAATGGCATTGACTTCTCTCCATATCTGGAAAAAAATGGCCGATAGCTGCTAACCGACCCGTGAGGCACTGAACCTCCTTGATGTTTCTCGGAGGGGCCATGTCTAATATGGCTTGAATTTTCTCGGGGCTGGCCTCTATTCCCTGTTGGCTAACCATAAATCCGAGGAATTTCCTAGACTTTACACCAAAAGCGCACTTTGAAGGATTTAGAAGCATGCTGTCGGACCGAAGGACCCCGAATGCTTCCTCCAGATCTTTAACATGATCCCGACCCTTGAGGTTTTTGACGAGCATGTCTTCTTCATAAACCTCCATATTCCGACCTATTTGATTTTTGAAGACCTGGTTCACGAGTCATTAATATGTTGCTCCGGCATTCTTCAGGTCAAAGGGCATGATGTGGTAGCAATATAGCTCTTGGTCGATTGTGAAAGATGTCTTGGTGATGTCCGGGGGGTACATTCTAATTTGGTTGTAGCCTAAGAAGGCATTGATGAAACTGAGAAGTTCATGCCCAGATGTCGTGTCGATGAGGTCTGTGAAATTGATACTGATCCTCCACTTCCCATTGGTATTTTTGACCATCACGACGTTGGCCAGCCACTCGAGGTAGCTCACCTCCTGAATGAAGTTGGCAGAGAGGAGTTTCTGTACTTTCTCTGTAATATCCCGGACAGATATTATATTTATATAATTATTATTTTATTTTTATTGAAATATTTTTGGTGGATATCATCCGGTTTTGTTAAATAACATTATCTGTATATATATATACCAGTCTGTATACATCTGCATTGTATCAAATTGGTACCGTAATCTTCCAAACTGATAATAAAATTTATTTTATTATTATTTTTGGAATTTATTTATTTTTATATGGATTATGCGGTATTACAGACGGAAACTATCGGTATACATATATATGCATACGTATGCCTATTGTATCGACTTCTATGTTTGCACAAATTGTGTTGTGTGTTTTTTGGACAAAAATATCTTTTTTTGTCATGATTGATCAATTAGGATGGCTAGGTTTTGGTTGAGGGATTAAAACTAGGATCTAAGAGTAATTAAGTATGCATAAGTGTGTAAGTGTCCTTCTAGAAGCTTCTCTCCTCCACCTTACCCCTCCACCTCATCCCTTCACCTTACCTCCACCTCACCCATCCCCATTCCTAAGCATGGCCGGCCACTAATTTGCTCAAGGGGGGTTTTTGAAAACTCCCTTGGTGCATTTTACACTCCCCCCTCCCTTCCATCCTATAAATATCCCCCCCCCCCCCACTTCACTCTTGTCTCATTTTTACAAAGACAAAAAAAGAGAGGAAAAGAAAAAGAGAACAAAAAATCTAACTTGGGAGTTTTTCATTGTAGGTTCTTAAGAGTTTTTCTTAGGAGCTAGGAGAAGGGAGAATGAAGGTTGGCTAGTTCTTCCAATTAGAAATAAACAAGGTGGGGGTTCTCTACTTCTCGTGTGTTTCTTTGTTCTTTCTTTTTTTTGGCTTGTTTTCTTTTATTTTGGTTGTATGTAGAAAAGAACCCATCTTTTGATGGTTGTTTGTTGTAGATTAAAAATCACTCCTCTTTGTGAGGAGTGATTGTGTATTTTGTTGTATGTGTATGGTTCATAACCACTTGAACTAATTTCTAAGCATATAAATGGTTGTTGGTTAAAAGAACTCACCTTTAAGGTGAATGGTTGTTGTATGTGTGTGTTTCTAACAACTTGGACTAAGGACTTTAAGCATAAATATGGTTGTAGGGATCAAGGTGATCCCATGGACATATGGATGGTAGAACTCAAAACAATGGCATAAAGATTGAGTCTTTGAGACTTGTATGACTATTTTGAACTACTTGGACTAATTTTTAAGCATAGGGATCAAAATGATCCCATGGATGGTGGAACTTAAGTAAAACACATAAAGGTTGAACATTTAATTTGTTATGTTTATTGTTGTTATTATGGTTGTTTTGTTAACACAAAACTACAACTTGGACCTAGACTGTGTGCATATAAAGAGTAGTGTAGTAAGAATACTCACATACCCATTTTTGGGATGGTAGAACTCATTTTGACTAATAAAAGATATGTCTTTATTTGTTGTTGCTCTCTACCTTATTAAAAAAATCAAGTTTTACAAGCCCTAGTTCATAAAAAAGTGGACTTGTTGTATGTTGTTTTCCTACCATGCAAAAGATCAAGTCTTTCTAATCCTAGCTCATAGAAGATAAGTCTTTTAGTAGTTGTTGTATGTTTACTTTAATACTTGTTAAAAATCAAGCTTCTTTTGCTTCTAGGTTGAGAAAGGTTAAGCTTCTATTTTTTTACTTCTACGACATGGAAGAGTTTCTATTTCGCTTCTAGTTCATGAAATGTTAAGCTCCTATTTTACCTCTAGATTTTAAAAGATTAAGTTTTTATATTGCTTCTAGATTGAAAAAGATTAAGCTTTTATGTTGCTAATTAACTCATGCTTGAGTTATAGAAAAGATCCATGTTTAAGTAGTAGTAAATATCCATGCTTAAAATAGTAGTAAATATCCATGCTTGAGTTGTATATGCTAAAAGAAAACCATGCTTAAGTAGTTGTAGTAAAGAATTCATGCATGAGCTTATATGTGTAGTTATTCTAGATTCAAAGAACCCATGCTTAAGGTTGTGTAGTTATTCTAGACTCAAAAATAACCCATTCATGCTTGTATAAGTGTTCTAGTTTCAAAAGAGCCATTCATGCTTAAATTGTTGTAGGGATTGTAGAAAGAGCCAATGCTTATGTTGTACCCATGCTTAAATAGTTGTAGGGTTAGATTTGTTTACATATGTTAAAAGTAGAATTTTGATCCGAAATTTATATGAGACGTTGTTAGGGGTGTTATTACCATGCTAGAATTTTGGTAGATTTTTCGGGGCTGTTTTGAGGGGTGAAACGATCGTTTCCCCCAAAACAGTGATCTTTAGGGCAAACAGTGAAGTCTGTGTTTCGGGTTAGCATCGCAGTAGGTTCAAGGGGATAAAACTTAGGGCTCCTCTCAGAATTAGAGGTTCAGACCAACTAGGAAGTTGTAGTAGACATTCTCCCCTTTCCGAATTGACCTCTCGGGTTAAATTCCGATAAGAGACGCAAAAGTTATGACCACTACAAAAACAGCAACTAGCTGTTCGGCTGAAAGTTGCTCTTTTGGTTGCTTGAAACTTTTGAGCCTTTTACGGGATGAATCTGAGGTTCGGACCAACTAGGGAGTTTTAGTAGAGACTCTCCCCTTTCCGAATTGACCTCTTGGGTTAAATTCCGATAAGCGAAGTAGGAATTATGGCCCTTGCAAAACACAGCAACTAGCTGTCTGACGGTATGCTTAATGTTTCACTTCTTCGTAGTTTTTGAGTCTTTTACTGGTAGAATCTGAGGTTCGGACCAACTAGGGAGTTGTAGTAGAGTCTCTCCCCTTTCCGAATTGACCTCTCGGGTTAAATTCCGATAAGCAGAATAGGAGTTATGGTCTTGGGAAGGTACAGCAACTAGCTGTCTTGACTGGAACTTGCTGTTTTGTTTCTTTGATATTTTAGGGTGTCTTAATGGTTGAATCTGAGGTTCGGGCCAACTAGAGAGTTGAAGTAGACACCTTCCCCTTTCCGAATTGGCCTCTCGGGCTAGATTCCGATAAGAGGAGTAGGAGTTATGGTATTTGGAAGATGCAGCAGCCAACTTTGAGCTGAGTGTGCTTGCTGTTTGACTTCTTGGTATTTTAGAGTGTCTTACCTGTAGAATCTGAGGTTCGGGACAACTAGAAAGTTGCATTAGACATTTTCTCCTTTCCGAATTGACCTCTCGGGTTAAATTCCGACAAGCGTAGCACTGGTTGCTTCTAGGCTGTCGAGAGGTCTTTATGTCGCTTTCAGGCTTCTCCTTGGTAGTATGTTTGCATTAGACAATTAGAAGATTCTTCTGTTGCTTCTAATTGTAGAAGATCAAGAGTTGCTAGTAAGCACGTTTGGTTGCTTCTAGGTTGATTACCTGTATGGTTATTTTTGTATGTAGTTTTGTTCATACGCAACTCGCCTGGCCTGTATGTAGCTGATGGTATCATACGTAGCTTATTTGGCTAGTATGTATGTTGTTGTCTCATACGCGGCTCGACTGGCCCGTATGTAGCCTTTGGTCTCATACGCAGCTTATTTGATTAGTATGTATATTGTTGTCTCATACGCGGCTCGACTGGCCCGTATGTAGCAGTTGGTCTCATACACAGCTTATTTGGCTGGTATGTATGTTGTTGTCTCATACGTAGCCCGCCTGGCTCGTATGTAGTTGTTGGTTTCACACGTAGCTTGTTGGCTCGTATGTGTTCAGTTTACTCGTAGATAGCTTATTAGCTAGTACGCAATTTTGTTGTGCACGTCTAGGGCGATATTATTACCCTAGGGCTATCACCATCAAGATGTGTGTTTACCTTACTCATAAGGAACTGTGGACGAGTCACTCCTTGTGTACCGTCGGATCTTAACCGGTGTAGGTTGATTGCGGACCGGAGCGTAGACGGAATCCAAGTTCAGGGTAGTAGCATGCGAATACGTTAGTATTGTCGGAGTCTTGAATTGATAAGCCAGGAACCAGATCCTTAGAGATTCTGGTAAATCTAGGTTGAGCAACCTAGTAGAGTTAGCTTGCAAAGTCTAACTTAAGACTTAGCATGTTGTGTAAGTTCTGTTGTCATCCCCTCAGTTGTTTAGGGTTAGTGACATTGTTAGGATAGTAACTTATGGCTATTACTACTTAACCATTACTTATTATCATTATTCGGCAAAGGGAAGGAGTTAGTGTTAAGGGTGATTCCTTATGATCCAACCTGTCCTATAGGCCGGTACTAGGCGGTATTATTGGATTGTACCCTTCTTGTCAAAGGGATACGGTCTATGCCTTCTCACGAGTAGGGAGCATGGGATCGGTATCTCGTCTGTTAATTTTTGAAGTGCCTTGATAAGCCGGAGCGATTCCTGTCGGAGCTAAGGGGGATGAACCCCCCTGAACTCCGTCTTGTCTTGTATCTAAGGACGAGAAGCCATGGACTACGGTCTGGCTAGGGGGCGGTAGGGGATGCTTCGAGCTAACCTACATCCGCAAAAACTCCAAGGATTCGTCAGATATTTGAGTGAGGTTCGGTGCGCCTGGTGGAATTAGACCATTTCAGGGCAACCTCATCAGTCATGTCTAATCTTCAGAAACAAGTTGAGTACAAGAATAGAATTCATGGCACGGGTTCAAATCCCAATATATGAAGAAACGACTTGATATGGGGCGTATGTAGTATGGGTTGCATACTGTCCCAGAGCCTTGCTTGCATTAGAATAAGAGCATCATTGCATTAGCAAAATGGGCATTATAGTCTAAGGCATAGCATACACTGACACATCAAGTATATGTACACGTTTCTCTTTTCATCAATATGTTTGCTTTAAGTGGAGAATCGCTGCTAGTCATCAGCCCTAAAGCGTCCGTATATGTACTGACGTCCCCATTTCAATAGGTACTGGATTGCAGAAGTACAGGTACAAGATTCAGGAGGACTCAAGGCGAGAGAAGCAAGAGTCGATTTTATTTCCATTGTAATTTATATTATTTACTATTGTTCCATTTGTAACAATTGTTGTAATTCATTTATTTGTTGGGAATCATCCAAGTAAAATACCAAATGTTGTTCTTGTTCATTATACTCTGATGTAATTTGTGAAAGTTGTAACACTTGGGATTATACAGTTATTATTGTAATACTGTTGTAATGTATTGCAGTTTTATAACATTCGGACTTGTAATACATTTGGTGTTGAATAAAAAGTTTTAAATTTTCCTGTTTTCCGGTGTATTGTGGCTAATTGAAGAAAAGATTCTGGCTTATATCACGGTTTCCCAGTTACCAAAAATCGAGGCGTTACATCCTCTTTAACCGCCTGTTGTCGATCGGGAGAGAACTTGTGGTGCCTCTGCTGCACTGGTTTTGAGTCGGGATGAACTCTCTGTCTGTGCAAGATAAGATCCTTGAAGATCCCAGACATATTCGAGGGGACCCAAGCGCATAGGTCCTGACTTCGGCAAATGCAGTCGACGATCTCGTGTCGTAGGTCTGTGGGGAGAGACCGACTCATTTGGAAGCATTTGCTTGGATCATACTCAGAAAATGGCACCTCTTCCAGTTCGTTGACATGTTTGGAACCGATCATACGTCTTTTGAGGGGGAGGTCGACCGCGTCGAGGGGAAGGATTACGACTCCCATAGCAGCCATGTAGCAAGTTCGAGCTGCCTCCTAGTTGCCCCGGACGATACTTACTCCGCACTCAATGGGGAGCTTCATGCTGAGGGTACTTCCTGGAGGGATGCGAGGCCGGGTTGGCCGAGTATGGCTTTGTAGGCAGCTTGGACGTTCACCAGCATGAAGTCCATGGTTTCCATACGGGAATTTGGGGCCTACTCGTCAATCACGTCGTGGGTCATGACCCCCTCAATTTGAATAGGGGTTTCTGAGAACCCCTGGAGCGTGTACCCTGCCGGCTTCAACCTTTCCCTGGGATGTTTTAGAGCGTTGAAGGCTGCTAGGAACAGAACATTCACCGAACTCCCATTATCGACCAGTATACGGCGGACCTCGTGATTGGATAAACTGAGGCTATTGACAAGAGCATCACAATGGGGAGCCAAACACCCTCAAGAACTTCATTGGAGAATGAGACAGATAATCCCTGACCCTTGGGGGGTGGTTGGTGGTGGACCACGTTGAATTCTCAAACAAAATCCTTGCGGGAGGTGTTGGAGTCTCCTCCTATTGGTTCATCGTGAACGCATTGGAGAATAGCCAGACCGTCGGCTCCCTCCGGGCCGAGGCTCGTTGCCGGACGCTTGTCTGCTCTTCGAGGAGGGGATGTTCGTCTAACATTTTGGGTAAACTCGGCCAGATAGCCTCTCTGTAGGAGTGCTTCAATCTCCTATTTGAGAGGCCGTCAATTGTCGGTCTCGTGGTCGTGATCTCGATGGAATCAACAGGTAGAACCTCCGGTCCCTTCTCCTATTGACGTTGTTGGGTGGCATGGGATATTTGACCATCCCCTTGTCCTTGATCTCCATGAGAATGGCCGAAACATTCGCCGTGAGTGAGGCGAATCTCTCGAACCGAGGGGCTGGAGGTGGACGCCTCTGACTCATGGGGTCCTTTGCAACTCTTTTGGGACTTCGGATTCATCGGCTTTTCTTTTTCCCTTTGCTGGGGTCTCCTTCCACTCGCGGGGAATAAGGGCTTTCTCTACTCGGTTATATTTCTCGACCCTACGGAGGGGGTCGGGAAAGTCAAGGGGAGGTTTCTTGTCAAGGGAGGCCTTCAGCTGTTCGCGGCAGACATTATGTTAAAATGCCATTGAGGCGACTCCGGCGTCGAGGGAGGAGATTGACATGGCTTCGGCTGTGAATCCTCGGACAAAGACCTGAAGTGCTTACCCATCCTTCTGCCTTAGGTCCAGGAGAGAAGCGCTCGTTTTCTCTGCCTTGCGACTGGTCACAAAATGCACAAGGAAATTCTCTTCGAGCTGATCGAAAGAGAAAATTGAACTAGGAGCGAGATTTGAATACCATTTCCGAGCCGGGCCACGCGAGTAGGCAGAAAATGCGCGACATAGGAGAAGATCCGAGGCATTGTGAATCATCATGAAGGTCCTCTATCTGATTAGCTGGATCTGTCTCTCCGTTGTATGTCTTGAACTGCGGAGGTTTGAAGTTTCTCGATATGGGGGTTTCGAGGATTCGGACGGAAAAGGGGGTCGGGACGGTTGGTGACCTCGACCGAGTAGTGGCCCATTCTCGCCTATCTCTTGGAGCCGTCTCCAGACATCGTCATACCGATTTTCGAATCTAGTCGAACCGTGAGATTCTTCTTTTCTAGAGTCTTCGACTTGTTCTTCGCTAGGGCGTCGTCTGTCTCGGACTCCTCTACGGAGTGCTCGCAGGACTTCGGCATGGAACTCTTGGAACTCGACACGGGTGATGTGACTATCTCTATCATGGTCATTAGGGTGTCGACAATCCCTTGGGGGACAGCTAACTCGTTGGCCTCGAGACCACTGAATGCTGTGATTCGGAGCAAGATTCGAGGGTGCGGCCTCGCCCTTCGATAGAAAGAGATGGTTTCGGAGGTCCCCTTGGTTGGACCAATTGATGATGATGTCCCGGAGGTCGCGCACCACAAGTTGATCCACCGGTCCTCCGGTGGAGCGGGATGCGCTCAAAGCCGATCTCTGGGGATTCTCAGCCCACTGTCTCCGAAACCCCTTGGGTGTTGGAGGGGCTTCGGACCGGTGGGAGAGGAGGGACTGAAGGTCCCACAACAGTGCAATTCTTAGTTCGGGCAGCCATGGGAGCGAGTGGCTTTGGATTGATACTTGGGTCGGAGGTAACATTGATTTGCGATTTCCCACAAACGACGCCAATCTATTGCAGTTTTTTTCTTGGGCGTGTGGGAGAAACAGATAATGTGAGTCCTTAGTTTTGAGGAAATATCGATAATTCTATCCTTCGCTCCGGACACGGGAGAATATTGGATGAGTAGGACGATCGATGACCGCTCCACAGACGTGCAAAATAAATCCTGAAACACCGAGAGTATTCCCAGTGACAGACCCTCTGATGCTCCTATTTTGTGGTAAGGATTCTATAGAGAAGGAGGCGTTACCTGCAGCTATACAGTAGCCGCTGTAGTTATAAGTCAGGTGAGAAATCCCTTTGATCCCAGATCTGGGATTGGTTAGCCCTGTAATTTTAGGGGGGGTGCGGTTACGGCGTAACCGATGGAGCGCCCTACGCGAACGGCAGATGACTCACCGGGGCATGCAAATGGGCTTGCGGAAAGCCCCTGGATCTGTTTGGCTTGGGCCCAGTTAATTGCTTTGCGATTCATGCTATAATCAACAGTGGAGATCACTTACAATTTTCCCCATATCATAAGCCCCCCAATCCCGAGAATGCGCTGTTGGTCATTTCCGAGGAATAGATAACTCGTGGGAAAGTGTCAGTGTGACGGTGGCATTAAATTGCTGATTAGCATTGGATGCATTGGTTCAGGGGAGAAGTTGAAATGGTGTTCGGTACGAATCCGAGCTTTGAACTTGGCGGGTATTATGCTCGGTGGGAAGCTCAGGGCCGATCTGAGTTAGGATGTTAGAACGTCTTTTGAAGGGACTTGCTGTCCACATGGCCTTCCTTCCTGTCAGATTATGCGGGGTTCGAGGAGATGATAGGTGACAGCGGTCATTCGATTGGGCTATCGATCACAAAATTCAAAGAGGTGGCATGTGCCAATGGTTTGAGAGTCAGTCGCCTTATAAATTTTAACCCCCCCCCTTTTAAACACTGCGAAGGGCACTTTTCTTTTTCTCTTGAAGTTTCTTTCTTCAAAGTCGTAGACTTCGGATATGTTAACCACGGAATGAAATGGCTCATCCTCTTCTTGCAACCATGGTGGGTCAGATGCAAATTCAGATAAGGGTGTTACAACCAAAGTTAGCATTCCGTGTACCTACAATGTTAAGGTAACTATTGCTGCTAGTTTAGTATGGGAGCAATCAGATCATGAGTTATTTTATTGAGACAGAAAGCACTGATGTGGACCATTAGTTAAGATCTAGATCTAGTCTGGAAGGCCGGAAACACCCGAAAGCTAATTTGGACCGTCGATCATGATCTAGATTTGAATTTGGATAGTTACAAATGCCTCAGAACCTGTAAAAAGTCTCATTTTCGAAGGTGGCTCCTGTGTAAGACCCTCCGATGCTTAAGTCAGTAACCCATAACAATAATTAGAGTTTTTAATGGGTAAAATATCTATTACCTTTCACTAATGGAGGTGAATGATATTTAGAGACTAGGAATCAGTTATAGAAGATAGACCAAAAATGTATTTTTTAAGATTTGGTTGGAGATTCTTATAGTAAAAGGATATGATTAGGAGATTTAACTGACAACTGTAACTGGTTGGAAATCTCCTTCTTCTTGGATTGTAAGTGAGCTTTAATTGTAGAGCAAGTGGGGTTAATGGGGCTAAAGGTGGCCCATATTCTTCTAGCAGGTTTTTCATTACCGTGAAATTACTATACTACCTATGGAAGCTTTAAAATGCGTGCAGAGATTATGTGGCTCCAAATTTTACCCGTTTTTGTATCTTTGGCTACCTAAGCTTTGTTTTCAAACAAGGAATAATTAGTCCCTAATTCATAGTTTATATGACACTGGTTTTTCATGCATTATCCTCCAACAATGACATGACATCCCTTTTGCTTCAAGTTTTTTCCTCGATTAAACTTACCATTTACCAACATTTAATTAAAATTTCAAAGGAAAGAGAAAGAGTATAAGATGAAATTATATGTAGCAGCAGCCATGAAACCAAGAGATATCATCATTTCCCATCCATTGATATTGATGGTGAAAATTCACCACTGATGTGGCAAAAAATAGAACTAAATCGGGTACGAATCTCAAAGTTCTCAGGGGTAAAACGGTAATTTTGTTGCAAATGGGTATGTAAACGAAAATTGGGTCTTTTCCAAGGCCTAATAAACCAAAATTGATATGCGTTAATGGGTTATGATAGCAGCACGGTCTAAACAAACCCAGATCCTGTAAAAGAGTAGTTCAAATTCATGATTACCCCTAAGAGGTGGTTTAAACAACATCTCTTATCGTGAAGGAATTTAAACTCTATTTCTTATCCACGAACACTGGAAAGTAGAGACATATGATAATCTTGAAACTGGTCCCAAAAGCGACTATAAATACCCCCCTACCTCCATCAGAAACAGGTAATCAATATTTTTCTCCACAAAAGCTCTCTCATATTCTTCTTGATTTCTGACTTGAGCGTCGGAAGGTCTGTCGCCGGGATCAATCCCGGTGTTTCAGACTTTTTGCAGGTCATCGGAGGCGATCATCACCACACGAATCAACTCCTACGGCGCAAACGAGTCAAATCATCAAGTAAATCGCAGTCATAGACATTCAACACCATTGAAAGTCAAAAGGTCAAATTCTTGACTGTTCCTAAAAAAGAATCTACTTTACTTGATTGCTCCCACACCAAAAAAAGTAGCAACAGATTTGCGCCGTCTATGGGAACATCAACGAAAATTCTGACCAAACCTCACTAGTGAGAACAAGTCATCCAGCATGCCTCCAAAGGGAAAAGGGAAGGTGGCGGCCTCTAGCCGACGAGCCAACCCTCTTCCTCCACCTCCTCCTTTAGAGGAACTCCCTCCCACCTTTCGCTCACAACAAGAGGGGCCCCTCCTTCAGCTCGCCTTGCCATCACCAGGAGAGGCCTCACCGGGGGGCTCTTGCTGAAGTTGCCCCGAACAATCCGCTAGACCCTTTGTCAAAAAATAGGGGATCAAAATACACCTGTGCTCCTTCCTCACTCCTTCAACCACAGCCCGACCTCTATCAAGTCATCGTAGATCCCCAGCAGGAGTCAGACCTCTGGACCCATCTCAATGAAAGGAGAGTTCGCGAGGAAGCCTCCCACCCCGAGCAAAGGGGGATCAGAAGAAGTCCCTCTCCACATGGACAAAGGAGACCCCCTCCCCCAGGAGACGCAAAAGATTTCCCTCTCCTCATAGAACAAAGTGATCCCCCTTTCCCAGGGGGCGAAGGGGTCGCCATTCCCCAAGAGATCACAGAAGAACCCCTCCCCGAGAAAGGAGGCATCCAACTCCAACTAACAGGATAGATCCCAGGATAGGAAGGAATGAAGAAATGCCAGACTAGAGCCAAATTTCGAGAGTTCAAGGATGAGATCCTCCAGGCCCTCAACACAGTTCCACCTCAGGCTCGATAACCAAGTCTTCACCATCTTTCTCCCCCATGACATGAAGAATCCTGTGGATCCACCAAATATGATCAACAGGAAGACGCCGTCCTCTGGCGTCTCCAAAAGATAGAAGATACAAAACAAGAAGGGACGGTATCTTCCTTCTTGTTTTGTTCCGTTGATGAAAAAATGCCTGGCGTCGCTGAAAAGGGAAGGAACAAAACAAGAAGGAAGATACCATTCTGTTAGACCCACATTCTCCAAAAAGATCATTGAAGCTCCCGTCCCTACCAACTTCAAGGTCCTGACATTCGAACCATACAACGGAGAGACCAATCCGGTATACCACATCGAGAGTTTTAAAACTCTCATGATGATCCACCAAGCGTCTGACTCCCTCCTGTGCAAAACCTTTCCGGCAACCATAAAAGGCTCTGCACGAGAATGGTTCTCTTGCCTTTCCCTAGGGTCCATATTTTCCTTCGACCAACTTGAAGAACTCTTCCTCTCACACTTCGTCACTAGCCGCAAGTTGGAGAAGACCTGTTAGACCTCAGGCAAATAGTCGGGGAGTCCCTCAGGAGCTATGTCCAACACTTCAAAGCAGAATTGAGATCCATCTCCTCATTCGAATCCACGGTGGCAACAGCCGCGTTCAGATACAATGTCAAGCATGACAACCTTAAAGCTTCCCTCATCAAAAGACCTCCTCGGGGCTTCTCCGACCTCCTTCAGAGAGTTGAGAAGTACATCCAAATCTAAGAGGTGATACGCCCCCAAGAAAAGAAGGTGCCTCCATCCAGGAACAAACGTAAAAATTCCAGAAGGACACCTCTGGCCAGCGCCGCCTTCCGCCCATGCCTCGTTTTTAAAAGTACACCCCACTAAATGCAAGCATATCTGCCATTCTTATGGAGGTTGACAAGGATGGAATCCTTCAACCTCCCCCTAAAATGAATGCCCTAAGTAAAAGACGGGATTGAACAAAGTGGTGTGCCTTCGACAATGATCATGGTCACCTTACGGATGAGTACCGAGCCCTTAAAGATGAAGTAAAGGCGTTGCTTCGACGAGGATACCTTGCCAAATTTTCCCAGGTAAACGACCCTGAACCTCCTCCTCCGAGGGAGCCAACAAACGAGAAAAATGCCAACTGAGTCCCAGGGATCGGGGCGGATGGCAATATTCCATGCAATCCATGGAGGACCTATAGGGGGAGCCTCCAGCTCATCTAAGAAGGCCTTCGTTCGAGAGGTAATTTCGTATACAACATCCCTCCCCCGAGAGGTTCAGGAGTTAGCATCACCTTCTCAGATCGGGACTTGGAAATCATCTGGACTTCTCATTGTGATGCACTCATGATTAGTATGTGTATGGGGAACCATGAAGTGCATTGAGTCCTGGTAGATAACGGCAGTTCGGTCAACGTCCTCTTTTTAAATGTGTTCGAGGGCCTCAAATTCAAATTGGATCGCCTCAAGCCCGTCGGATACACCCTCCATAGATTCTCAGGAGCCCCCATGATGATCGAGGGAATCGTGACCCTCGACGTTACTCTAGGGAAAGCTCCGACAGCTCGCACAGAAGCGTTAGGTTTTATGGTGGTCGACATGAAGTCTGCCTACAATGCTATCTTTAACCTCCCAGGGTTAGCGGCCCTCCAAGCAGTTGCATCCGCATACCACCTGAAAATGAAATTTCCTACAGCCGCAGAAGTGGGGGAAGCCAAGGGAAGTCAGGAGGCCGCTTGGACCTGCTACACTGCTACCACGAGGGATAAGTTCTCCCCCTAGATGCCTTCGAACTCCCTCTTGATATGGGTGTAACTCCCCGAAATCCAAACACATGTAATTCGTAGCACAAACATGATCTCGTACTTCAAATTCGTAAAAAAAATAAGGAATTTAAAACTTTTTATTTATAACATATTCTTTACAACAGCACATCGGAATTAAATGTATACAATACAGTCTACAATAATGAAAATTCTTTAATCTTGTAATCAACTCATCATGGTGACTTTGAGTCCATGCCAAGTCCAATCATGCAAATGAAAAAATGTGGGCACGTCAGTTGCATATAACTGACGCAATGCTATAATACATCGATTCTTCTACTTTAGCAAACACAAACTTGAATGCAAACAGGAAAAGTGACTATCCTAGTATTATCAGTGTATGATATGACTTAATGCCTAATGCAGACATTACACTACGATGATACTAATGCATACTTGTTCGGATTCTATGCATCCCATACTACATAGGTCTGAGGGCAAGCCCTTATCGTACTCTTCATTATAGTGTTCAATCCCTTGTTATGAAAGTTCTACCACGGTAACAAAAGCAAGATTTACACATTCCATGAGTACGGATTCCAGTCACGGAGTCCACCATCAAACTATACAGAATTCTCGTCGTGCGAAAATCCCACAACTGCCCATCTAGCCCCGATATATACATATACATTGGTGATCTGCCTCCCATCCGCCCGAATATTCAAGATCCTGGAGTCCACCGTCAGATCAATCGTAGTCCCAAATTTAATTGAGGCTCATCTCACCCCGCAAGCAACCACATTTCTGGAGTCCACCGTCAAATTGGGCTATAGTCCTGGATTCCACCGTCAGACTATATAGAGGCGTACCACTTACATTTGCCCAAGTTTCATCACATCTTCTTCTAGTGCATACCCTTAAATTTAAACATGAATAATAATATCACATAGAGCTAGCTTACCCTTCTATCGGTCTTAAACAATATACTGAAAATGATAGCCCATATTGGCCACTTCTCAAAACTCAAATAATCACTCTTATCACTTTGCCAGTACCTGAGTCTCGCTTAGCCTCTAGTATTCACAATTCATGCTCACAACATCATGAATTATCCATACCCTCTTTATTCACATTTTGGAATTTCATTCATTCACATATCCAATTATTCTTTTATTCACACAACTCAGTTATTTGCGTAACTAGTTTCATATTCTTATTCGACAATTTTAAATCAACATTCAATAACACTTAATGAGTTAAAACCCTTATAAACGTCACATGTTTAGCATTCCAACTTTATCCTTTAATTATCTCTTAATTCCTCATAAGGTACATTTTACTAACATTTCAATTTTTAAATCTGATTTCATACCCTGTAAAAGTTTTAGGATAACTAGATAACAGACATCAACCCAATGTTATTGTAAAAATTATACAAATTCCAATACTACTTGAAAAATATATTTATTAGTTTCTTAGGAATCATAAATTAGTCTACTACAACTTTGTAGTTAAAGATAATCAACATTCATCCTCAATTACTTCGTCTAAATTCATTTGCAAAACAGTAGGTTCAAAATTCGAAAACTGCAGCTCATGCTACTTGTAAAAATCATATAAAATTATATAGTTCATGAAAATTTGTGTTCTTTAGACCAAAATAAAGGTATAAAGTCTTCTATAACTTTCTAGTTATAAGTTTCCCTAAAATATGGTGTCTATAACCCTGAATTCTTTGAAATCTACGGTAGGGTTGAAATGTTAAAGAACCGCCACTTGTTCAGTCTTGTAAAATTCATTATAAATTCAATTATTTTAAAAAAAAATTGTTTTCTTAGACTTTAAAGAAATTTTAATGAGTCTACTTCAACTTTTTAGTTTTGACTTTTCTCAAAATACTTCATCTAAGATGTTGAAATGATTAAAATCCGAAATGCGTACAAATTTTCAGCAACTAGTCAACTGCCAGCCAGCCCTAAGTTTGGATTGTATTAAAATAGTAAACGATATCCAAATATCATGAAAATTTAAGGAGATTTTCCTGACATATACAAGATGCTCCTATAAAAAATTTAGCTCTAAATTTTATCTAGTTTAATAGTTATGATTTTTTGAAGTGCAACTAGAACCCAAAACAGAACCTTATGAAAATGCCCCCAAATAAAACACATCATAATTTCACACATTTAGTCAACAACAAATAATCTAATAGTGAATGTTAAATCTATATAAGTTATCATGCATCTAACAATTCACACATGTCAAGCATTCTATTAATAAAACTATATTAGAAAGTTGAAGAAACACCCACCTATTTGAAGAACTCCATAGCAAATTGAACCCCTAATGAATCCTCCCAATCTCTCTCAAAAACCAAGCTCCCAAAAGAAATCCATAGCAACTATTTTGGTCAGCATGGGAAGATGAACATTTCTTTGATATTTGTTATTTGTTTTTCCATTTAGAAGTCGGATGGGGTGTTTATAAAAGTGATTAGTTAATGAGATTTAACTAATTACCCACTAACACACTAACTCAACTCACCCATTCTCTCAATGTCCTTCCGGCCAGCCATCCAAGGTGAGAGAAAGCACGTACGTGTGTGCACACAAAATAGTTTTTATTTTAAATTAAATGCATATGTTGTAATATGTAATATGTATTTAATAGAACTAGTTTAATTTAATAAAAATTAGAGTTTTCATGCACAAATAAAAATAAACACACACACACACACTTCATATATTTTATTTTGAAAGAGAATACAAACAACACGTGCACCGCAAACACGTGCGTCACACGTAAAATAAATATGAAAATATGAAAATATGAAAATAGATTTGATCAACGGGAAAATGTTTATAAATAATCGAAATACAACATACGAAAATTATATTTCATTAATTTTATACAAATAACAAGGTAATCAACATGCACATAGAAAACACGTGCATCGCACGTATAAATATATTTGAGTCAAAATATGAAAAAAATGAATTCAATTTATAAAATGAATTTGAAAAAGTTATAAAAATAAATAGTTGAAATACGTAGAAACATTACACGTAATGGTGGAATATACGTAATCATCACATGCTTTGAAAACACGTGCAATGTTTGTAAAAACACAAAGATTAAAATAAATGTTTGAGCTGGCTCAAAATAGGATGAAAATGAATTTTGAGATGGTGAAAATATATAATTAATCGAAATACAAAAATACGTAAGATATTTATATTAAAATACGCTACGGATATTACCCGTAACGGTATAAAATACATGTGCATAACGCCCATGAGCAAAACTGTCATAACTCAATTTTGTGGGGTGTTACAATGGAGCAAGCTAGCTCCAGACCCGTTGAAGAATTGGCAGAAATCCATTTCTCCGAAGATGATAATGCTAAGTGATTCTGGGTGAGCAAAGCACTCCCCCCCCCTGAGTGAAGGTGCAACTTATCACGTGCATCAGGGAGAATCGGGACATATTTGCTTGGACCACCGAGGATATGCCGGATATTGCCAAAGACTTGATTGTACACAGCTTCAGTGTGGACGTGGGAGCCAAGCTTGTCTAATAGAAGCGCCGCTAGTTTGCCCCCGAAAGGCAACATGCCATCAAAGAATGGGTTGAGAAGCTCCTAGTAGCCCGATTCATCCAGGAAGTTAGTTACTCCGAGTGGCTAGAAAACGTTGTAATGGTCAAGAAGGCTAATGGCAATTGGAGAATCTGTATAGACTTCACCGACCTCAACAAAGCATGTCCAAAAGATCCCTTCCCTCTCCCGAGTATAGATGCTTTGATAGATGCCACCTCAGGCCATGAATTATTATACTTTATGGATGCTTTCTTGGGATATAATCTGATCCGAATGTTCCCACCAGACATCCTGAAGACGTCCTTCATCACCAATCAGGGGCTCTATTGCAACGGATTATGTCCTTTGGGCTGAAGAATGCCAGGGCCACATATCAACGCTTGGTGAACCAAGTATTTAGGGAGAAGATCGGCTGAAACATGGAAGTATACGTGAATGATATGCTTGTAAAAAGCCTCAGGGAAGAAGGCCACGTTACCGACCTCCAAGAAGCGTTCAGTGTACTCCGGATCAACAATATGAGGCTGAACCCTTCAAAATGTGCCATTGGGGTCCCCTCGAGAAATTTTTTTGGGTTTATGGTGATTCAGAAAGGAATTGAAGCCAAGCCTGAAAAAGATCAAAGCCATCCTCGATATGTCTTCCCCAGCTACGATCAAGGAAGTCCAGAAGTTATTAGTTGCCTGGCCGCCATTGGGCATTTTCTCTCCAACTTAGGAGGGAAATACTTACCTTTCTTCAAAACTCTCAAACTCTCCGAGGAGCGAAGAATTTTGAGTGGGGAGAAGAAAAACAAGCAGCCTTTGGAACCCTTAAAAAGCATCTCACCAATCCTTCACTCTTAAGTAAACCCACACCGGGAGAAATCCTCTACCTCTATCTGGCCACCTCGTATCAAACCCTCAGTGTTGTGTTATTAAGAGAATAAGAACGAGTGCAAAGGCTAATCTACTATGTCAGTAAAGTGCTCCATGATGTAGAGCTTCGATACATAAAGATGGAAAAAATGGCATATGCCTTAGTTACGGCCGCCCGAAAGCTTAGACACTACTTTCAAGCACACTCCATATGGGTCCTTAATGATCAACCGCTTACGCAAGTTATCTACAAGCCTGAAAGCTCTGGAAAGCTCATGAAATGGTCTATTGAGTTCAACCAGCATTACATAACCTATTGCCCAAGAATTTCCATCAAGGCCCAAGCTTTGGCCGAATTCAATGTCGAAAGCATGATCCCTAATCCTCCCGAGGAAGGAGACAACCCCACACTTTGGAATTTCTACGTGGATGGGTCCTCTTGCCTCGAAGGAGCAGAGCAGGAGTTATCTTAATCGGTCCCGATGAGTTCTTCCTCCAATACTGGTTGTGCCTCAGCTTCTCAGCTCCGAACAACGAGGCTGAGTATGAAGCCATGATCGCCGGTCCCCTCCTAGCGAGAAAGGTGGGGGCACGAAGAGTCGGAGTATTCAGTGACTCCCAATTGGTGATAAATCAGATCCGAGGAGAATACGAGGTGAGAGATGACCGAATGATCAGGTACTTGGCATGCGTAAAGAAAATCATGTCCACTTTCCAAGAAGCTGAGGTCATCTGCAATCCGCGAGAAGAAAATAGGCAAGAAAATGCCCTGTCCAAGCTCGCCTCCTCATCATTCGAAGGACTCGACCACACTATACTGATCGAGGTCCTCCTGAAACCAAGCATTTAAGAAGAAAAAGTAGTCGAACTTATGCATATAACCCCCAAAACACGAACCTATTTTTTACGCATATGGGGTCCAATTTTCTTCTTTTATATATAGTAGTAAAAAAGTCTCTTATTCCTTTTCATTGAACGAACCAAGTTCACCTATACGAGAGTGAAGACACTTGGATGAAACCTTTAGTCGACTTCCTCGGCAAAAGGATCTTCCCGGCTGATATCAAAGAATCCAGGAAGATTCTGGTAAGGGCTGAAAGGTACATACTCGTAGAAGGGGTTCTCTACAAGCACTCTTACTCTCAGGTAGATGGACGGCCATACCTTCAATGCCTCTCACCCAAAGAAGCTGTCTATGCCTTGCGTGACGTTCACGAAGGGATATGTGGCAGCCATATGGGTGCAAGGTCCCTTGCACAGAAGGTCCTTAACCATGGGTACTATTGGCCCACTCTCTTAAGAGATACTCAAGCTTATCTTCGCCGATGCTCCTCATGTTAGAGCACTCTCCCATAAAGCAAATTCCCTAAGCCAACCTAGCCCCATGTCGAGCCACATCCCATTCACAATGTGGGGGATGGATCTACTCGGGTCATTCCCTCCTGCCACTGGACAGCACACCTTCTTAGTGGTCACTGTCGACTACTTTTCAAAATGGATAGAAGTTGAACCATTGGCAACAATCACCGAGCACCAAATCCAACAGTTCTTTTGGAAGAACATAGTTTGCCGCTTTGGGATCCTCACATCTTAGTTGCTGATAATAAGACTTTGTTTGCTGGTAAAAGGTTCTGCCAATTCTGCATTAACCAGGGTATTGAGAATTGTTTCTCTTCAGTATCATACCCTCAGACCAATGGCCAAGCCGAGAATGCCAACCGGCAAATCTTGTATTTTCTTAAAAAGATATTAGGTGAATCTGCCAAGGGACAGTGGGTCGACAAACTTCCGAGTGTACTTTGGTCTTATAGGACCACCAAAAGAATCCCCACGGGCGAGTCCCCGTTCAACCTTGCATTTGGCACAGAATATATTATCCCCGTAGAAGTCAGAATACCTTTTCCTCGTCTCCTCTCATTCAACCATGAAGGTAACTCGAACGACATTCGTGCTAATCTTGACCTTCTCGAAGAAGTCCAAGAGAAATCCATCATCCAAAGGAACATCTACAAGCAGAGGGCAGAGAGATTCTATAACAAGTAGCTGCGCCCGGCTAACATTCAAGAAGGCTTCGAAAGCTCGAAATATCCGTCCCTCAGAAAAAGGGAAAGCTCACCCCTAACTGGGAAGGACCTTACAAAATCTCATAAGTTGTCTGCCCAAGAGCTCACCGACTTGAAGACTTTGGGGGGGGGGGGGGGAGGGGGAGATATCGAGGACTTGGAATGCCAAACATCTCATGAAATACAAAGAGAGTGCTTAACTCCCTCTCCCAGTAGATAGCATCAAAACATGTGATAAAGGCCAACAATTATAACAGTTACAACATGTAATAAAGGCTAGCATCAAAGCAGCCACTTAGTTTTATTTTTCAATAAAATTTTAGAATTTTCCTTCGCAAAATTATTGTTCAAGTTCGTCTAATGCAAACTATGAGTTAGACACATAGTTCACCCCTGAGTCACACCATCCCTTCACTAAGCTCTCCAACGGAAAAGTGTGGAGTCCAATCATGGTTCATAGAGCCGCCATAGCCACATGCTCCCGAGTAAGTGTGTGGGGATCGGTTCACCATTCAAGTGCTCCCAAAACTCATCGTCACCTTGTTCGGAGTCGACTCACGGTTCAAAGAGCAATTCTAGCCACTTTGCTCCTAAGCAAACGTGTGAAGTTATGCCCGTTGTTCGAGTACTCCTTAAACAACTTTGGACAACTGTGGAGTCCATTCATGGTTCATAGAGCCGCTACAGACACATGTTCCCTAGCAAGTGTGCGGGGATCGGTTTGCCATTCGAGTCCTCCTAAAACTTGTCGTCACCTTGTTCAGAGTCGACTATGGTTCAGAGAGCAATTCTGGCCACTTCGCTCCTAAGCAAACGTACGAAGTTATGCCCGCCGTTCGAGTGCTCCTTAAACAACTTTGGACAAGTGTGGAGTCCATTCATGGTTCATAGAGCCGCCATAGCCACATGCTCCTGAGCAAGTGTGCGGGGATCGGTTCGCCATTCGATTGCTCGCAAAACTCATCGTCACCCTGTTCGGAGTTAACTCACGGTTCAGAGGGCAATTCTAGCCACTTTGCTCCTAGGAAAATGTGCAAAGTTATGCCCACCGTTCGATTACTCCTGAAATAACTTTGGACAAGTGTGGAGTCCATTCATGGTTGATAGAGCCGCCATAGCCACATGCTCCTGAGAAAGTGTGCGGTAATTGGTTTGCCATTCGAGTGCCTTTGAAACTCATCGTCACCCTGTTCAGAGTCGAATCACAGTTCAGAAGGTAATTCTAGCCACTTTGCTCCTAAGCAAACGTGCGAAGTTATGCCCTCCGTACGAGTACTCCTGAAACAACTTTGGATAAGTGTGGAGTCCATTTATGGTTCATAGAGCCACCATAGTCACATGCTCCCGAGCAAGTATGCGGGGATCGGTTCGCCATTCGATTGCTCCCGAAACTCGTCGTCACCCTATTCGGAGTTAACTCTCGGTCCAGAGGGCAATTCTAGCCACTTTGCTCCTAAGAAAATGTGCGAAGTTATGCTCGCCATTTGATTGCTCCTGAAACAACTTTGGACAAGTGTGGAGTCCATTCATGGCTAGAGCCGCCATAGCCACATGCTCCCGAGTAAGTGTTCGGTAATTGGTTTGCCATTCGAGTGCTCTCGAAACTCATCATCACCCTATCCAGAGTCGAATCACAGTTCAGAAGGCAATTCTAGCCACTTTGCTCCTAAGCAAACGTGCGAAGTTATGCCCGCCGTACGATTACTCCTGAAAAAACTTTGGATAAGTATGGAGTCCACTCACGATTCACAGAGCCATTCTACCAAAGGCCGTGAAAGCAAGTTTGCGGGTTACGACTCATCGTCCGAGTGCTCTTGAAATGACCCGTGGTTCATGGGCTAAAGCACTGCAACGGACAATTGCGGGATCTGTTTATGAATAATACAGCCGCATGGCCATACTTGCTCCCGAGCAAGTGTGTGGGGAATATTTCGTTGTACGAATTCCCTCTGAACCAAGTTAAAATCAACAAGACATATTTCTCAACAGACGATTCTCAACCACTTGGAAAAAAAATTTATTTCAAAAAAATTATTCGGATACAAATGGTGAAGAAAGAACAAGTCTCTATAAGAGTTACAAAATCTCACTCAGTGCCCCTTCAACTCTTTCGTGGTAGTGGGACATTCCTATTTAAGTACACACACGGTTTGCGGCTTCCCACTAGAAAACCAGCACTATCCCTTCCCCTCGAACCACCTGAAGCAACATCCAAACCCATGAATCCGGTCGCGCCATCAGGGCTTCTTGCTCGTTCTGCCCCACCAACCGAAACCCTACTAGACGAGTTGGACACACCACTCTGAGTGTCACCAGGGTTTCGCAGAGCCTCAGGCAAGCATAAAGCTAGTTCGTGGAAGGACCTCCCCTGGGCACGCTCTTCACGAGTGCAAGAAGTGCTCCTAACATTGCCCCTTCAAACGGTGGTTGTCAATCTCTAGTTCAAAAAGTCTATCTTTCGGGGAGTCGTCCTTCCCTCTAAATTTCAAACGAGGCACACCACTTGCTCGGGCCCCCTGTGAAAATTCAAAAATAGTTCTCCTGAGATGGGCTACTTCTAAACTCTTCTTGAGCACTATAACGCCCCGAATTCTAGACACAGATAATTCGTAGCCAATACTTGATCTTTTACTTCAATTCGTACAAAAATACAAGGAATTTAAAACCTTTTCATTTACAACATTGTTCTTTTACAATAGCACAGCGGAAGTTACATAAAATATACAATTTTAACGTTCAGTAACTTTAATATGGAAATAATCATCAGTATCAACTTATGTTTACGTTTTTTACTAATCCAAGTTTTGCACTTGAAACCTGTGGGCACGTTAGTTGCATACAACGGATGCAATGCTATAATACAGTGATTCCACCATCTTAACAACCCCAAACTTGAATGTAGAAAACATAAAAGTGACTATCCTAATTGTGTCAATGTATGAAATGAACTTAATGCCTAATGTAGACATTCACACCACAATGACACTAATGCATACTTGTTTGGATTCTATGCATCCCATACTACATAGGTCTGAGGGCAAGCCCTTATCGTACTCCTCATTATAGGGTTCAATACCTTATTATGAAATTCTACTAAGGTGACTAATGCAAGTTTAGATATCCTGTGAGTATCTAGTACCACCTTGATAATTCTTGAGAATCGCTCTCCCATCGCGAGTCGTAACCCCGATAATTCTGGAGACGAAACCCACACCGCGAGCCATGATCCCAATAATTCTTGAGAGTCGTTCTCCCATCACGAGTAATTTTTGGACGTCATGCCTCACACCCTGATAATTCTGGAGATGAAACCCACACTGCGAGTCATATGGTACCTCATCACACAAATATCCCAGGAGCGTCGCCTCGATCCCGATAATTTTGAAGATAAATCCCACACCGTAAGCAATTTTGGACATCATGCCTCACACCCCGATAATTCTTGAGATAATCTCCCACCCCGAATCATATGAAGCCCTCATCTCATGTTTACCCATACTTCATCACATCTCTCCCTAGTGCATGTCCTTAAGGTTAATTATAATCATCACAACCTAAAGAACTAGCTTACCCTACTGGACTTAAATCAACACACGGAGAACTGTTAGCCCACACTGACTAGTTCTCAAATTTCATTTATCATAACTTGCCAGTCTCTTCGGGTCTTGCTCAGCCTCTAGATTCCAACACCTCAAACTGAGATCATAAAGGTTATATCTAACCTCATTCATAAACATTTCATTCATTATTCATCATTTCTTCTTATTCCATTTTCCTTATGTTTATCATCTAAATAACCATTTCTTATAACAACATTTCACAACAGTTTGATTGATTAAATTATTGTAGAAAATTACTCGGTTAACAATATAATCTTCACCTTAACAACATTCAATACCTTTTAAGTTGATATTTACATGCATTTCTAAACTTTCAACCTATCTCTCAATACACCGTAAAGTTCTTAAGATTAAATCTGATAGAAATTTCATATTTCCATCTCGTAATTATGTTTTTATTTTATTATAAAACAACTCAACCATTTACCTCATTCGATAGATTAATGTCCATTTAATTTTACAAAGATGAGTTATAAATTTTTATTCTACTCCCAATTTTTAAATCTTTTTGATCATGAACAATCCTCCTTTTAAATTTGAACTCAAAACTAAAATTCATCTAATGCATTATCTAATGTCATTTTAAATCTCCACAATACATCTAAAAATTGTGGAGAATTATTAGCAATGTTCTAGTAATATTTTAAATTATTTCTACACTTTTCCCCAATTTTTAAAACATGATAACCATTAAAATAAAATTAAAAAAAAATAAAATGCACAAAAAGATTCGAACCCAGGACGCACAGCAACCGTGGCCGCCACCCACAACTAGTCAGCCAACTCACTGTTTGGGAAGAAAATCCCATTCAGTTGTTTATATAACCTGCCTGCTATTAAACTATTAAAATCGAAATTTACAAAAAAAAAAAGCATCCCTAAGACTCGAACCCACAACCCCTGGCCACTGTACACAATGCTCGAAAGCACACTCGCAAACCAGGATCCGAAGCCCCACTTTCTGATTATAATACTATCAAATTCATTTATTTCAAAACTCTCTGTTTCTAGATTTCTTTAAAAAAATAAATTTTGCATTTTGCATTTTCTATACATTATTATTTCTAATTCTTTCCAGAGAATAGCTTCCTTCAACATTAGTGTATTAATTCGAAATAAATCCTATAACCATTTATTCTCAAATAAAGGAAATTATTATCCAAACTTGTATAAATTATTCATAGTTCTATAACTTGAACTATAACAAATAATGTTCTCTATAGAACTATATTTTTGGAAAATTTTCACGTCACTACATTATATATAGATAAATTTAATTCTATGGATTTATTCCCTCCCCCCCCCCCCCCCCCCCCCCCCCCCCCCCCCCTTTTTTTCTTTCTTTTTAAAATTCTATACTAGAAAGACGTTCATTCAAACTCCTATTAATTCATTTACCTACTACATGATTGTAATTAAGTATGTGCTACTAAATTTTGCTAGAGACACATATGTCAATTTCAGCATCCATCTACATATTTCTAATATTCACAAGTACTAACACTTTAGAAAACATTGAAAACCCCACACATTCACATACTAACTATGACTAAGAGTTCACGATTAAAATTCTAGAAAACTTCAACACTTATATAGACCAATTAAGTTAGCATCTACACATATCATGGCTAAGCAAGCACAACCTACTGAAACTTAGAAGACAATGAGAACACCCACCTCAAAAAGCTCCTAGTAGTGAACTCCAAAAATCAACCCCTATTCCTCATCAAAATCCGAGCCCAAAAATCCACAGCAAAGTATGAAAACTCCAAAATAATCCAATAGCAAAGAATGAAAATTTATAACACCCGTGGGAAAAATTGTCATAACTCAAATTTGTAGGGTGTTATAAGCACTACATTTTTCAGCTCATTTCTCTCGGCTGTGATCGCAAACAGGAGCGGAGAAGGGCTTTAAGCTTCGAAGACTTCTCGACAGTTGCTCCACCTGGAGAGCGATCTTCCACACCAGTCGGGGGTACTTCTCAGAGAATCTCATCATCACGCCTCGCCTTGATATCCCTGCGGGTCACAGGACCCTTCTCAAGTGGCCATGCTCCGCCTCCACTTTGGAAAGCCTATCTCGCGAACAAGAGAGCCCCTGCTCCGTCACCTGAAGCTTAGAACGGAGGTGGGCTACTTCACGATCTCAAGAATCTCGTGCATTGAACCCAACAACCCGTTGACGAAAAAAAATTATAGATCCCTCTAACAAAGACAACCAATTCACAGGATGTGTGAAAATTCAAGAGGAATCAAACATCACACGAGATGAGAATGAAGTATGTCATTGCAATACAAAGATACAATAAAGCGGCAACCAGTCCACTATTAGGCATCTAAACAAAAGAAAAAAGCCATAAAAAAGACAACTAACTATGAGAGGAGTCAGGGGTCCACCTCGGCCGACTGATCCATGAGAGGAGTAGACTCGTGATCGCTCCCCTCAACCGCCCCCGGAACGACTACTAAAACAGATTTAGGGTCCGCTACAACAATCTCCTCCTCCTCCTCCTCTTCTTCCTCTTCCTTGTCTCCCTCCTTTACCTCCTTCCCCTCGTCCTCAGGAATGATATCATACAGGGAGTATCCCGAGCGATCGAACTCCGGGACACGCAATTCAACGTGTCGAAGAGCCCTGGCATACGACTGCACCATGTTCGAGGTCATATGATCCTCGTCTTCATCCTTTGCCACCTTCACTGCATCCTCCTTCTCTTTTGTGGCCTTCTCCCTCTCTTCAGCTAGGAAAGCCATCCCTCGGTCGGCCCTCTCCTTTTCATGGTTGGCCTGGTCATTGGCTTTCGCTAAAGCCGACTCTAGCCAAGTGATTTGTGATGCTTGGGACTCTGAAAAACGCATCGTCTCCTCCAATGTCTTATCTATCTTCGCTCGCTCAGCTCGGTCTCGGTCACTCGCCGCCTTTAACTCCTTCTCTTGCTCCGCAACCCGCTTCATTAGGCTGCTGAAGTGGCAAGTAATTTACAAGAATGAAAACATTCAAAGTTACAAAGGGAAAACCGACTCTTGTAATTCATGGAAAGCTAAGTGCCAAGACAAAGTAATTGAGATCTTACCGTCATCGTCACCCACTGACCCCGCATTCATGGCAGCACTATCCTTCGAGGTCGGGAGGTGATGAACCACCTGCATACAGGTAGCGGAGTCCCCGAGGAACCCATCGTGTTTCATAACATGCCAATTGGAGATGAACATCTTCTTGTGCTCATCCGTAAGAATCTCTTTCGCCGTCGCAGTAGGGGGTGGAGCTTGCAGTGCAAGAGCTGCACCAAGTGTGAATCCCCCGGAGGATGGGGCAGGAGAAGCAGAAGGGAGAAACTCCAAGTTTACTCCTGGAGAAGCAAGCGCAGAACCTGTAGCAGCTTTCACAAACGAAGGCCTCACGGCCGCTCTCATTATCTTCTTTTCCTCAGGGGCTTTGCCGCTCAACCCCGAATGCTTGTAAATCATTGACTTAAAATCCATATCAACAACTCCTGCAAAACGAGTCACAAAAGGTTAAAATATGAAGTGAAAGAAGATAAGATATCTACGGAAAAGAAAAAAATTGGGTGGGCATGGGGGGGGGGACAAAAAAAATCAAAGATGTATACTATGGTTGATCAGACTGAAAACCCCTTGAAGAGAAACTCCTTGGTTACTTAGGGGAGGTTGGCTTAGAAGTTTCATAACCATCTCATCCTCCTCGGGACTCAAAACGGATTCGGCCTTCGCCACCCTCGGCACCTCATATGTCCACCTTATGGGAATCAACCACGACTTGCGAATGCGAATAAGGAAGTATTTTTCTCTACAAAATTTGATGGAATCGAGATTAGCGATTAGCTGCACACCCTGACAAGGCGAGAGATAATATCTATACTTTGACTTATTCTTCTGTTGAATCCAGTGAAGCCTTCTAAGAATACTCAGTTGAGGCTCGATCATTGCCACTTGACACTGCAGAACGAAGCCGTTGACATGCCTCCACATATTAGTTATATATTGAATCGAACTAAGGGAGCACCACTTTAGAACCTCAGTCACAAATGGAAGAAGAGGGAGACGAAGACCTACGAACAAGGCATCGAACGGGAAGAAGCAAGTGTCGGGGGAGGTCGGTGAACAAGCTCTAACACCCCGTCCTGGAAGGAGAATGTCGAAATCCCTTGGAATCATAAACTACTATCGAATACGACCTAAATCCTCCTCTGAAAGTATCAATGATATGCCATCAACTTCGGAATGCTCACGTGGTCTGTTCTCCTCGTATGAAGGTGCCATTCCGTATACCACTCTCGACAAGAGATCGGCCGAATAGTCCCGAACTCCACCAAGGTTCATCAAAGGGCTCGGAAGCCTACCCAGCTCCCCTACTTCCCTTGTTCTCTCAACAACTGTCTTTATGATTACTGATTCCACCACATCCTTCTCTTTATCCAACCTTGGAGAAAGAATTAGTTTTCGATCTCCACCGTGGCTCGAAGGGGAGTCTCGTCCCCCGAAGACACCATAGACATCTTTGATAATATATATATATATATATATATATATATATATATATATATATATATATATATATATATAATAAAACACAAAGAAACCTATCAAATAGCTCTCATTCAATAGGGTTGAAATCAATGGTCCAGATCTAACCTCACAAAACATATTTTCCCGACTAAAAGTTTCCCCTCAAAACTCAAATTCAAATCCCCCCAAAACAACTTATTTATTTATTTATTTATTTATTTATTTATTTCTCTCTCTCTCACTCATTCTCTCTCTATTTACTCAGAAATTTATATTTTCAGATTTCAGGTTTGTAAATTTTCGGATTTTTATGCATTTTTTATTGCTCATGTTACATTGAAAATAGCAAGTATCTCATCAACAGTTAAATTTCATCATTTTCCACACTCAAAGTTCTAAGAAATTGGATTTTACACCCCCCATTTATAATTACTTTTCAACATATACTAATGGAAACATGGACTTTTATTTACAATTAATTATTGTTTTACTATTCAAACTTGAGCTACATAATTGTTATTTTACTGTTTACAAGACTTTCATATGTTGCATCATTCCGAATACGTGCTATAGGCACGTGCCCACGGGCAAATCTGGTATATATATATAAACAAAAAATATATATTTTTACCTTGATGTGACATCTATGGTTGGAAAAGATCTCCGAAAAATGCAATGCCTGGCCATGACCTGCAGAACCCCCCAAGAGAAGAAAATTCTTTTTGAGAAAGGAAAAGAGAAGAATGAAAGAATAAGGTTGGAATCTTATAGGGACAAGAGGCGTCGGTTGAGCTTCTTGGGCTCCCAAATAGTTGAAGAGGCCCACAATACTAAGGAGCTCAAATGACCATGAAGACTAAATGACAAAAACCCAAATAGGCAGGAATATCAAGAGACTGGTCAACAGTTAATAGGACACATGTTGCCCAGCTGAACCACCTTCAACGTTCAGTGGCAGGCTCCGAGCAAACGTGTCCCCGATCGTGAAAACATGCTAAAATGTTGACTGGTAAATGGTCAACGGTCAACGGGACACGTGTTGCCAAGACGAACCACCTTCAACGTTTGGTTCCAAGCTCCGAGAAAACGTGTCCCCGATCGTGAAATCACGCAAAATCGTTGACCGATCAATGGTCAATGGTCAACGGGAGACGTGTCGCCCAGCCGAACCACCTCCAAAGTTCGATTCCAGGCTCCGAGCAAACATGTCCCCGATCGTGAAATCACACAAAATTGTTGATCTGTCAATGATCAATGGTCAACGGGACACGTGTCGCCCAGCAAAACGACCTTCAACGTTCGGTTCCAAGCTTCGACCAAATGTGTCCCTGATCGTAAAATCATGCAAAATCGTTGACCGATCAACAGGACACGTGTTGTCCAGCCGAACCACCTTCGACATTCAGTGGTAGGCACCTAGCAAACACGCCCCTAACCGCGAAATCATGCAAAATGGTCAATGGTCAATGGATATGTGTCACTCAACCCCTTCTGACCAATCGATCTTGATGATTTTCGAGCCAATCACAATTGACGCTCCAGATATCACCACGTCATCATGTAATTATTAATTTCTTTATCTAATTATTAAATTGAATTAATTATTTTAAAAAATCTGAAAAGAATAATTAATAACCGTAAAAAATCAATTAAAAAGTTCTTAAAAATAATTATTAATACAGAAAAGTATTTAAAAAAATTCTGAAAATTAATTATTAATTCTGAAAAATTAATTAAAGATCCCGATAATTAGTTATTATATCTTAGAAATTGAATAAAAAATTCGAAAAATTATTGAAAATTGGAAAAGAATTCAAAAAATCCGGAAAATTCACAAAAATTATAGAAAGAATTCAAAATAATTCAGAGTACTTTACAAACCTAGAAGAACACTATTACACCCCGTGCGAGATTCAAACGTCCCTGAGAAATCCGATAAATTCTGTAAGCCGTTAAAAACGAGCAAAATACTCCTCGAAGGCAGTGAAATTCAGTCTTCGGGAGTGGGGAGCTTGTGATATGGCCAAAAATAAAACTAAATCAGGACCGTTCAAATTGGGTACGAATCTCAAAGCTCTCAAGGGTAAAAACAGTAATTTCCTTTGCAAATGGGTTTGTAAAAGGGAATTGGGTATTTTCCAAGGCCCAATATCCCAAAACAGATCTGCGTTAATGGGTTATGATAGCAGCCTAATCTAAATAAACCTGGATCCTGTAAAAGAGTCGTTCAAATTCATGTTTATTATTTTAGAGGCAGTTTAAACCAAATCTCCCATCGTGAAGGAATTTAAACTCCATTTCTTATCCAAAAACACCGGGAAGTAGAGACATATGATAATCTCAAAACTGGTCCCGAAGGCAACTATAAATAGTCCCCTACCTCCACCAGAAACAGGTAATCAATATTTTTCTCCACGAAAGCTATCTCATATTCTTCTTGATTTCTCACTTGAGCGTCTGAGGGTCTGTTGCCAGGATCAATCCCGGTGTTTCAAAATTTTTGCAGGTCATCGGAGGTAATTTGACCCACATGAATCAAATCCTACGGTGCAAATGAGTTAGATCGTCAAGTAAATCGCAGTGAAAGGCAGTCAACACCGTTGAAAGTCAAAATATCAAATTATTGACTGTTCCTAAAAAAGAATCCACATCATCTGAATGCTCCCACACCAAAAAAAGCAGCAACAACCACCAATAAAATCAAGAATTACAAATATGATGATACTTGATGTGTCTAATTTTTATACAAATATTTGTACTTATTTACCCATTAAAATTGTTTGTTTTCCTCTATCTTGTTTATAATTCATCTTATTTCCATAAGATTTTAATTAACTAATTATTTTTGAAGAAATAAGAATTTTGATGCAAAAAGTGAAGATTTTTGGAAAAAAATGAACAAACAAAGCAAAACTATTGATTTATTAATTTTTATTGTTTTGTTGAATCTGAATTTCACAATTTGGCCTTGAGAAAAATAAAATACAAATTTGAAATTACCAATAGAGCTGAAAGTGCAATAAATAATTTTAAAAGTGGTTTAAATGAGCTAATATGATTTTTAGTTAGTTTAATTAATTTAAACTGATTAATTTTATTTTTATTTTTAAATTCTAAATTCTTGTTTTATTTTTGTTTGTGAGCAGTACGTGCTTCAAGAAAGAGAAAGCGTATGGATAAAAGTTGGTTATGAATTTTTGTTAGTTAGTTATTAATTAATAAGATTAATGTTAATCTTATATTAATTAATTAACTAATTAATTTAATCCTAATAACTATCCTACCTATACCTGACTACACCTACCAACTATAAAAAGGTGAAGAAGGCGTGAAGGAGAGAGAAGAGTGCTTGTGTGTGGCGGTTCCAGCCCCAAGCTGGAAAAAAAAAAAAAACAAGAAGAAAGACTTGGGTGCTTGAGCTTTCGGATTTGGCGTCTCGTGCTGCGTGCAGATCGAAAGACAGAGGGAGAGAGAAAGATAGAGAAGCACTGTTCTGTGCTGAATTTGAGGCTGTTCGGTTTACAGTTTCTTCTCCAAAAACAGTTCCTTTTGTATCTCTTTTCTCTCTCTAATTTTACATACAATCCAAGACAATATTTGTTAAGTGCAATTTCATTATGAACTAAATTTTATTTTTCTAGGGTTTCGATGTAGCCTAGTTTTGAGAATACAATTTTAATTCTATATTATTTTTCTATTTTTCCTTGATTGTGTGTTTGATTTTTATTCTTAATGCGTACAATTGCTGGATAGACATTTGTATGATCTATTTAATCATGGAGAGACCGAGAGGTAATTTGTGATTTAGAACTATAAATTAAACACAATTAATTGAACAAAATTAGAGATGATTTATTGCGATTAATGTGACCGTTAAGAAATCCACAGAACATAATGAGTCTTCGATTAATTAAATTTGCATAGAGATATGACAAACTGTTAGTTGGAGATATTTTTGGTTTTGTTCGAGAGAAAGCATTGAATAATTTGGAGATTTCGGTCTACAACTTGGAAAAATAAATTTTTTTACTCATATGGAATTATAAATTGTGTGTAATTAACTAGGTGAAGTCAAAAACCCTAGAATTAATTTTGCCATTAACAAATCACAATTTACAGATTCTGCTCCCTCTTAATTAATTTAGTTAGACTTTTAGATTAATTTAATTTAGTTGTTTTCTTTATTTATTAAATTTCGATCTTCCAAATAGTAGTTAATCTAGTAATATCGGTACTCAATAAAATAATTTGTCCCTGTGGGTTCGACACTCTATTCACTAAACTATACTACTTGTTATGATTTTGTACACTTGCAAATATTCACATCAAGTTTTTGGCGCCACTGCCGGAGACTAGTTATTCTTTTATTGATATTGAAAATTGCTAGATTATTACTAGTTTGGATTCTTTTTGTATTTTATTTTCTTTTATTATTATTTTTACCTCTTTATTTTCTTTTGACTTACTTTTACTTTTATTTATTTTTCTTGTTTTATTTTTTTTTAGTTTTTGTATTTTTTCAATACTTATATTGCAGGACATACAAGTACATTATCATGGCAAACTATGAGAGCAAGGCTTTGAGAGACTATGTTATGCCCTCAATTTATGAAACAAGCATAAAGAAGCCGGTTATTGAAGCTAACGATTTTGAAATTAAACCGGTGATTATTCTAATGATTCATTAGATTGTTCAATTTTGGGGACTACCGCACGAGGATCCTTATGCTCACATTTCAAACTTTCTAGAAATTTGTGACACTTTCAAGCACAACGGAGTATCAGTTGATGCAATCAGATTGAGACTCTTTCCTTTTTCACTACGAGATAAGGCGAAGGTTTGGCTACCTTATCTACCACCCGGTTGTATTACTACTTGGGAGGGACTTGCACAAAAAAATTGCCAGCAAAGACAGCAAAACTAAGGAATGATATTGCCACATTCACTCAATTTTGACCGAGTCTTTGTATGATGCATGGGAAAGGTATAAAGAGTTATTGAGAAAGTGTCCTCATCATGAACTACCGAAATGGCTGCAATTCAAATATTCTATAATGGTTTGGGAGTTACACATCGATCTATGGTTTACGCAGCAGCTGGAGGTGCACTTATGAGCAAAACTCATGAAGCAGCCTATAAACTTTTAGAGGAGATGACATCAGATAATTACCAGTGGTCTTCAGAGGGAATAATGCCAAGAAAAGTGGCTGGAGTTTTTGAACTTGATCCTATTTCTACTTTAAATGCAAAAATTGATATTTTATCTAAACAAATAGGAAATATGAATTTTAATGCTATTCAATCTAATATGATTTGTGATCTTTGTGCAGGAAATCATTCTAGTGCAAATTGCCAAGTGGGGAACCCTTTTTCTCAATCAAATTTCAATCAAGCAAATTATGTGTCAAATTTTCAACATCATAACAATCATTATGCAAACATGTATCATCAAGAATGGAGAAACACCCCCAATTTTTTATGGAACAACAACCAAGGAGCAATTAGACCACCTCAAAATTTTTCACAACAAGAAAAGAAGCCGACACTTGAAGATATGTTTATGCACTACATGCAGAAGACAGAGCAATACATACAAAAGACAGATTTGGCAATCCAAAATATTGCAAATTCAACTTCGGCTTCCATTCAAAATCTTGAGGTACAAATTAGTCAAATTTTAAATATTCATAACGAAAGAACTGCAGGAACATTACCAAGCAACACAGTTGTTAATCCCACGGAGCATGCCAAAGCAATAATATTAGGAAGTGGGAAGTCAATTGAGTAACCACAAGAAGAAAATGATGAACAAAATGTGGTTGAAAAGGAAGAAGAGTATGAACAAATTGTGGAGGAACAAACGCAGCATGAGCAAGTAACGTTTGATGTTTTAAAATCCATAAAGCTCCCTACTGAAGAACAGTCGTGTTTTCAAGTAAGTAAAACTGATTTAATTGTGGGCGAGAAACATAGTGCTAAAGTTGAAAAGTTGCTAATCGAAGTATGTCCAACAAATTCAAAAACTCTTAAATCTGAGAAAGAAAATATTTTTGAACATGTTATGTATTTGGATGTTGCACCCTCTATTCATTCATTTTTTCAGAAAAAATTAAAGGAGGTGGGGAAATCAAAGACATCATCATCATGAAGGAAACGCCTCAAACTAGAGCTTGAACCTGATCCACACCTGAAGAGAACAATTAGAAAGGATGTTTTAATTTGTTGGGTCTTGGCGTTACATAACCATCTCACCACCATGTCTGGCTGAAGACTTAAAACTTAGTGCTTCTTGGAAGGCAACCCATATTTTCTTTTACTGCATTTAGATTTTATTTTTATTCTATTTTACTTTAATTTTAATTTTTGATTTTATTTTGTAAGATTGCAAAAATTTTAAAGTGGCCGGGCGGAGCTATTTTATACACCTGCATTGATGGCTGTTTTTGAGCAGTATGGTGTCCGAATCTGGAAAACTGATTCAAAAAGAAATTGTAGACAATTGTCTTAGCTTTCCAACAAAAAAATAAAATAAAATCAGCCCATTTGGACATCTATAGCTCCAGATATCGTAAAAATATTGAACACCGCGCGTGCAGAATTTTTAAGACGAATCAGGCGAGAAATTCTGAACTTTTTGCATTCTTTTGGTTTTTCTCTTTCCTTTCCCATTGAGGACAATGTGATATTCAAGTTTGGGGGGAAGGTTTACAATTTAATTATTTATTTTTGAAAAGAAAAAAAAACAAAATAAAATGGATTTCAATTAGACTTACCATTACACTTTTGAGTTCTTTATTGTGATAAGCATTGAAATAATTTTTTTTTGGGATAGACAATTTCTTATTAAGCAAGATTAAGCATACCTATTTACTTTAGGATTATTGAATTTCAAAAATTCCTTATAAAATTGTAAGAGTCATGTGATTATACATAAAAGAAAATGTGATGCTTTTTCTTGTGATTATCCCCTTTGATCTAGTCCTAAACAGAGTTTAAGTAAATAGAGTAATAATGATTAAATAATTGAATAAATAAAGTCTATCTAGTCCAATGTTTCGAGTTGCTTAGTAACTAGGGGTATTCATCACCAATGTTTACTTTTACGTCAAACAGCAACTTGAAATATGAGTATGCAAAGCACTTTAAGTTTTGACTTGTTGAGTAACCGGGTGAATTCATTACAAATGTTTGCATTCGCATCAAAAGGCAAGTGACAACTTAGAGAAAGGACCAGGAAAAAAAACTCTAGTTTGTTACTCGGTTTGTAGTAGTGAGAAGTGGTAATCACAGATGGAGTTGTCACATGCTATAATTACATTAACTGCATGACTATTATGATTGGGTGTGGAATTATGTATGAATAATTGCACTGGAAAAAGTGGATATGTTTGATTTTACTTTATTTGCTATTGTTTAAATTTTTAAATGAAATTTTGATACTTGCATGATAAGATCTTTTAGTTTGATGAGTTGAGCCTACTATTGATTATTATCCCTTATTCATGATTTTACTTTTTGCTCGAGGACAAGCAAAATCACAAATGGAGTTGTCATATACTATAATTACATTAATTGCATGACTATTATGATTGAGTTTGGAATTATGTATGAATAATTGCACTGGAGAAAGTGGGTATGTTTGATTTTACTTTATTTTCTATTGTTTAAATTTTTAAATGAAATTTTGATGCTTGCATGATAAGATCTTTTAGTTTGATGAGTTGAGCCTACTATTGATTATTATCCCTGATTCATGATTTTACTTTTTGCTCGAGGGCAAGCAAAATCTTAACTTTGGGGTTATTTGATGTGTCTAATTTTTATACAAATATTTGTATTCATTTACCCATTAAAATTGCTTGTTTTCCTCTATCTTGTTTATAATTCATCTTATTTCCATTAGATTTTAAGTAACTAATTATTTTTGAAGAAATAAGATTTTTGATGCAAAAAGTGAAGATTTTTGGAAAAAAATCAACAAACAAATCAAAACTATTGATTTATTAGTTTTTATTGTTTTGTTGAATCTGAATTTCACAATTTGGCCTTGAGAAAAATAAAATACAAATTTTAAATTACCAATAGAGCTAAAAGTGCAATAAATAATTTTAAATGTGGTTTAAATGAGCTAATATGATTTTTAGTTAGTTTAATTAATTTAAACTGATTAATTTTATTTTTATTTTTAATTTCTAAATTCTTATTTTATTTTTGTTTGTAAGCAGCACGTGCTTCAAGAAAGTGAAAGAGTATGGATAAAAGTTGGTTATGAATTTGAGTTAGTTAGTTATTAATTAATAAGATTAATCTTAATCTTATATTAACTAATTAACTAATTAATTTAATCCTAATAACTAACCTACACCTATACCTAACTACACCTACCAACTATAAAAGGGTAAAGAATGCGTGAAGGAGAGAGAAGAGTGCTGGTGTGTGGTGGCTCCAGCCCCAAGCTAGAGAGAAAAAAAAAAAGAAAAAAAAAGAAACAAGAAGAAGGATGTGGGTGCTTGAGCTTTCTGATTTGGCGTCTCGTGCTGCGTGCAGACCGAAAGACAGAGGGAGAGAGAAAGAGAAGCACTGTTCTGTGCTGATTTCGAGTCTGTTCGGTTTGCAATTTCTTCTACAAAAGCAATTCCTTTTGTATCTCTTTTCTCTCTCTAATTTTACATGCAATTCCAGACAATATTTGTTAAGTGCAATTTCATCATGAACTAAATTTTATTTTTCTAGGGTTTCGATGTAGCCTTATTTTGAGAATACAATTTTAATTCCATATAATTTTTCTATTTTTTCTTGGTTGTGTATTTGATTTTTATTCTTAATGCGTACAATTGGTGGATAGATATTTGTATGATCTATTTAATCATGGAGAGACCGAGAGGTAATTTGTGATTTAGAACTATAAATTAAACACCATTAATTGAGCGAAATTAGAGATGATTTACCGCGATTAATGTTACCGTTAAGAAATCCACAGAACTTAATGAGTCTTCGATTAATTAAATTTGCATAGAGATATGATAAACTGTTAGTTGGAGATATTTTTGGTGTTGTTCGAGAGAAAATATTGAATAATTTGGTGATTTCGGTCTACAACTTGGAAAAATAAATTTTTTTACTCATATGGAATTATAAATTGTGTGTAAATAACTAGGTGAAGTCAAAAGCCCTAGAATTAATTTTGCCATTAACAAATCACAATTTACAGATTCTGCTCCCTCTTAATTAATTTAGTTAGACTTTTAGATTAATTTAATTTAGTTGTTTTCTTTGTTTATTAAATTTCGATCTTCCAAATAGTAGTTAATCTAGTAATATCGGTACTCAATAAAATAATTAGTCCCTGTGGGTTCGACACTCTATTCACTAAACTATACTACTTGTTGCGATTTTGTATACTTGCAAATATTCACATCAATACTAACCTAAAGATAGATGCAGATTCAAAGTAAATAATAGTAGGTTAGTGATATACCAAATAGAAAGAGCATCAATTGCAGTCTGATGTGCATTTTTCCATATGACCAGTTGACAATACCAATATATAGTTGTACCAAAGTTCCAAACTGAAATAAACACAAAATCTTAGAGCATGAGGTATCATAGTATGTAGACAAAAACCCTCACTGCATATCACAACTTCAATGTTTTCATTTAGTTCATGTGCTGTGCAACTTGGATCAGAAGTCTTGTGCTTCACTTACCACACCATTGCGCCGGTAGAAACGGACAACATTACTATAGGCCACAAATCCCAAAAGGCATCAACTTGAAAACACACCAACAACACAAACTGGCCAAGGACCGGTATCCACATTTCTATCACCATGAAACCCATTGCACCGGCAACTCCCATTGAGTGCTTGACCACCTTGTACCAAGACAAGAAAATGTGAAGTACGAGTTTGACTTATACAATATATGTAACAATGATGTTCTATCTTTGTGCCTGAAGATACATTTGAAAGGTATAGGAGAATGCTCATGCGAAGAAAATGGGGATGAACCACAAAGAGATGTTGGCTACAGTTGCAACAAGTGACTCCTCCTAACCAAGAGGGTGAAGGATTGGAGTCGTGAAAAGAAAGAGAGAAAGTAGAAGAATAGTGTTGTTACTTATTTTGGTGTGGGAGCAAATAGATAATGAGATAACATTTGATGAAAACTACTAAAAATCTGACCTTTGATCGTTGCCGTGAAATGCGGTTAGAGATCCTGAGATTGAATCTGGATCGCTGATTGAGCACCGTGATCTGGTTCTGACGGTTGTTGACGCGACCGATGGACCTACAAAATGCCTGAAACACCGGAGGTGGCCCCGACGACAGACCCTTCGATGCTCAAGGGAGAACCAGAGTGAATAGAGTTTGAGAGAGAAACTGTTTATCACCTTCTGACTGTGAAGGGGGAAGGATATTTATAGGCATGAAAAATAGTACAGGAGATTGATATGAATCCATTAGATCAACTATGAATTCCTTATCTCCTATTCGAATCTCTCCCTCAAGAGATAAGCTCTCTTGTCTGGGGATAAGAGGTTTGAATAACAACTTTCAGGTACTGGGTCTCTCTTAATGGGCCTAGTCAGTCACTTTTTGTGGGCTTGAAAGAGATCAATGTCTTCTAGAGGAGCCTAGAGAAGACCCGAACCTGTTAAAGATGCTCGTTATGATTAATCTGCCTATAGAAGCTTTGACATATGTGCTGGAATCGTACGACCCAGATTTGCTGATTTTTACCATCATCATAAATCCCCCAACTACCGGGAGACAATTTTCTTGGCTTTCAGGAAGTAGTTTGTCTTATTTTTGGATTCTGGAATGCAGGCTTAGCTTTCAGGGATGTTTAGAGGTACTTGGGATTGATTGGAGGCTTCTGAAGGCGGTAAATATTTTTCTGGATGTCTCTGGAATTTTTCATATTTTTTAGCAAATTTCCAAATTTTTCTGAATTATAAAATAATTTCCCCCTATTTAAAATCACTTTTTCGAGTTTATAATTAATAAACCCAATTTTAAATAACTTTTCAGAAATTTTATTTAATTTTACGAATTTAAGTAATTATTTTTGGATTTTAAATTAATTTTCGAATTAAAAATGAATTTATGGGATTTTTAATAATAATCAGCCCAGTGCGCGCTTTTTAAAGCGATATGGATGTTGCTCGTCACTTGGCTCGAGCGTTGAAGTGATTGAACGGAAGGGATCTAATCGGAAGGAAGGGAGGGAGACGTGGAAGCATCTTGTTCGCCCATTGTGAGAGCGTGCAATTATTGGGGAGATCGAACTGTCATCGACATCTGTGAGTGCCCCCCAGATCGACCGCCCACTTCGTTGAGCTGCCTTCATTCTCTTACTTTTTCTTTGGCATTTATGTTTCTTGTTTTTGTGCAGGAGCAACATGTGTGAGTTCTTGTAATTTGTAAAGTGGAAGGGACGGATCTCGACCGTGGCTTGGGTCTGTTCCTGGAGGTTGGCTCGGAAGAGCAGCTGGTGCTCGGATGACTGGGGTGTAACAGCCCACAAAATTGAGTAATGACAATTTTCCCTTGTGTGTTACGCACGTGTATTTTGTACTGTTACGAGTAATATTCGTAATTTATTTTTATATGTTATATTCCAATTATTTATATGTTTTTCGTTTTCTCAAAACTCATTTTTATCTTATTGTTAACCACATCAAATATTTATTTTAATTTTTGTATTTTATGTACATTGCACGTGCTTTCAATACACGTGTCGATTACGTATATTTTCCGTTACGTGAAATATCCATAACATTATTGTTCTATGTATTTTGTATTTTGATTTTTTTTCTCTCAAATTATTTTTTAATATTTTTCACGTGCATTGCATGCGCAAATTTTAAGAAATTTAATCCATAAAGAATTTTCTAAGAATTATGCATATCTATTCTCATTTTTATTTAAGTTATTTATTTTGATTTTAAATCCATAGGCCCTAATCTATTTTAAAAACCCAAAAGAAGCTAATTTCAAAATTAAGGCCCATGATAAAATTTTATATTAAATACACTTTTAAATGTGTCATCACACTTGTCATGTAACAAATATATATATTTAGGCTATAAACAAATAACTAAAAGAATGAGGGGGGTGTGCACGTAGAGTGCATAAGTGTGCACATGTGGAAAATTCAAAGGGCTTGGCCATGCATAAGAAGGGGGAGGGTTGGGGGTTTGTGGTAGTAATGGTGGTGGGTGTTTAATTTTGATAATAGACATTTATATCTGGGTAATGGGTGTCTCTTCATTCACCCAAATGACCCTATAAATAGCCCCTCCTATCTCATGAACAATTCACAAGAAACAAAAGAGAAACAAAAAGAGAAGAATAGAAAGAGAGAAAAGAAAGAGAGTGCTTGAATTTCTTCAAAAGAAGGGCTTGAGCTTTGCTTTGTTAGGAAGAGAAGGCTAGCATCTTGTTGGAGCTAGGAGCAACATCCAAGGAGTTTTCTTCCATTTTTCTTTCTTCAACTATGATGGGTGACTTCTTGAACTTTCTAAAATATCGTATCATGTATGTGTAGGAAAATTGATATATAAAATTGATTATGCATATGAGTAGTGGTTAATTTGTGATGATGATATTTAGAATAGAAATGCATGCTAATGGAACGATTGTCATGTAGATAAGTTGAAATAACGTTGTTTGGGTGCATGGTAATACATTATGATTAGATAAATGAATTGGATATAAATTTGTACACAAAGTTTCTAAATCATGTAAAGAAAGTTACAGTTTTGAGTTTTGAACATCATGTTTAATAAATAGTTGGAATCTAGAACTAAACCTTTTTTGGGAGGGTATATGAGCATCTCTTTAAAATTTCATAATATTTTGAGGTCATTTACTATTTTAATAAAATCTAAACATGGAACTGGTTGGTAGTTGACTAGTTGCTGGAAATCTGTACACATTTCGGTTTTTTATCATTTCAGCATCGTAAATGAAATAATTTGAGAAAAGTTAAAACTAAGAACTTGTAGTATTCTTATTAACCTTTCTGTAAAGTCCAAGAAATCGAATTTTCATAAAGAATTGAATTTTATATGAATTTTACAAGACTGTACAGTGACACTATTTTAATATTTCGACACTGCTGTATATTTTGAAGAATTCAGGGTTAAAGAGACAATATTTTAGAGAAACTTATATCAAATAAATTTTAGTAGACTTGTATACCTTTATTTTGATCTAAAGAACACAAAGTTTCGTGAAGTATATAATTTTCTATGATTTTACAAGAAGCATGAACTGTAGTTTTCTGGTTTTGAACTTACTGTTTTGCAAATAAAACTTAGATGAGATAATTGAGGATGATTCTAAGTGTTTTAACTACAAAGCTATACTAGAATTTTTAATGGGAATAATGAATCTATCTTTTGAATAGAATTGAGATTTATAATTGAAATATGGATGAGTAGGAAAGGCTTTTTATTGATCAAAATGAACTTTGTAATTGGAATATATTCTTGAAGAATAAATATATGTGAAAATGAGTTTTTGTTAATCAAAGGGACTTGGTAATGAATTGTTCGTTGCGTGATCAACCAGAAAGTGTTTACTTCATGATTAGTAAATGAGAATGAATGAAATAATTTGAATGAAATATGAATAAATGAAATTGAAAATTGAATTATAAGGGTATGCGTACCCCAGAATATTGAACATGAAAGATGTGGAATCTAGAGACTTAGTGAGACTCAGGTACCGACAAGTGTTGCAAATGAATAATTGATTTGAGAAGTGGCCAATATGGGCTGTCATTCTCGATATTTTTTGTAAGACCGGTAGAAGGGTAAGCAAACTCTAGGTGGTATTATTTATTCATGTTTAAACTAAGTGGTGATGTAATAAAACTTGGGAAAATGTAAGTGGGGTGCGTCTATTTAGTCGGGCGGTGGACTCCAAAACTATAGACCCAGTCGGGCGGTGGATTCCGAGACTGTGGTTGCTTGCAGAGCAAGACGAGCCTCAATTAAATGCGGATTTATGATTGATCGGGTAGTGGATTCCGGGATCATGATTAGTCAGGCAGATAGGAGGCAGATCTCCAATATATTTCGGGGTTAGAGCGGCACTTGCAGGATGTTCGCACGAATGAGATTCTGTATAATCAGGCGGTGGATTCTGGGACTGGAATCCGTACTAGTGGAATGTCTAAACCTTGAGTTTGTTACCGAGTAGTTTTCATGGTGAAGGATTTAACCCTTTAATGTGGAGTACATAGGTGCTTGCCCTCGGACCTATATAGGATGGGGTGCATAAAATCCGAACAAGTATGCATTAGTGTCATTGTAGTATAACATCTACATTAGGCATTAAGTCATATCATACACTGACATGTTTAGGATAGACACTCTTTACACTTTATATGCATTCAAGTTTGTGTTTGTGAAAATAAGAGATTTCGTTATAAGACATCATAGAGAGGATCGCTGTTTATAACATTGCGTCGGTAGTAAGCAACTGACGTGCCCACAGATTTTCAGTGCAGGGCTTGATTGGATTGGCAAGGACTTAAAACGATTGATAATTATATTCAGATGAAAATTGTTGATGTTAAAGTTGTATTTGTATTTTATGTTGTATCTTATTCTAACTTCTGCTGTGTAATTCTGAAACAAACCATGTGTAAAAAGAAAAGTTTTAATTTCCTTATAAAATTGTACGAAATGAAGTAAAAGATCCTGGTGTACTACGAATTACATGTAAATAAAATTCGGGGTGTTTCACGGGGTACCTGCAAAAGGCATTGGAACACCGGGAGAAATCCCAACGACAGGCCGTCCGACGATCTAGTCAGTCACTGGAAAAGAAAATGGACAGCTAGGGTTCAGGTGGCAAATTCAAGATTACATATTTTAGTGAGGAGGGGGCCTGGTATTTATAGGCAGAGGCAGATGGGTATCTAACCTTAACAGGATGGGTTAGACCCGTTTGTCTGTGGGCCCGAAGTGGTAGAAGGCCCGATGGACCTGTTGACCTGATGATCTGGGATGAGCAAAAACTGAGGAGATCTAACGGCCCTGATTATTCCACATCATCTATACCCACATCATAAGCCTCCCACTCCATGAGGGCTATGTCCACCAGCTGTCGAGGAGTAGTTTGTTATTGTGAGAAGAGCAAAGGGGAGTGTTTTGCGAAGATGAGATGGTGAGCTCTTGAGAACAGTGTTTGGGGTCGGAGCCGAGCCGAGCATGGTATATGGCCTGATCGAAGTCCGTGTTGAGTGCCGAGCTTGAGGGGTCGGCGACGAGCATCGAGCAAACAGGGTCGATGCCGAACACGCTGAGCGAGGTGCTTTTCGAGAGGAAGCTGTGGCACTGCTCAAGGTACGTACTGAGCTCTGAGTTTGGGGTCGGTGCTGAGCTCCGTGATGAAGGCATTTTCTAAGAGAAACCTGTGGCGCTGCTCGAGGTATGTGCCGAGCTCCGAGTGCTGAGAGCCTCGATTGAGGCATTTTCTTAGAAAAAGTTGTGCTGTTGCTCGAGGTACGTGCCGAGCGCCGAGATTGGGGTCGATGTCGAGATCCGAGATGGAGGCATTTTCTGTGAGAAAGTTGTGGCGCTCTCGAGGTACGTGCCGAGTGCCGAGCTTGGGGTCGGTGCTGAGCTCTGAGATGGAGGCATTTTCTGAGAGAAAGCTGTGGTGCTGCTCGTGGTACGTATCGAGCTCCGAGCTTGGGGTCGATGCTGAGTGCCTCGATGGAGGTATTTTCTGAGAGAAAGCTGTGGTGCTACTTGAGGTACGTGCTGAGCGCTGAGCTTGGAGTCGGTGCTGAGCACCACGATGAAGGCATTTTCTTAGAGAAAGCTGTGGCGCTGCTCGTGGTACATACCAAGCTCCGAGCTTGAGGTCTGTGCCGAGCTCCAGATGGAGGCATTTTCTAGAGAGAAAGCTGTGGCACTGCTCGAGGTACGTGCCGAGCTCTGAGCTTGGGTTCGGTGCTGAGCACCTCGATGGAGGCATTTTCTAAGAGAAAGTTGTGATGCTTTTGTGGAAATGTTGGGTGTCTGCTCAAGATTCATGCCGAGCGTCGAACCAGATGGCCTTGGTGGCTGGCCAAAACCTCGTTTCTGTGATTGGCGTGTTCGAAGTGCATTTCGAGGATTAAGCGTTTTAGACTTGGAGATAAATTTGTCTTCGGGGGAAATGGTGTCGTATATGGGCCACTCCTGTGGTGACACATGTGATAATGACGTCATGTTTGAGGATTTCGAGGAGTCACAGAATTTGTGAAAATCGAGGAGTTGTTGGGTTCACTACATATCCCCCACCCCTCTCCTTATTTTTCATCTTTGCACTCTTTCTTTAAGTCCCCAAGTTTTCTCTCTAGCACAGTTCAGTCACCTGCGGCGATCTTTTTCGGAAAACTTTCTGGAACTGTCAAACAGGTTAGTTTTTTTCATTATGTCGAGGGCTCAATCTGGTTCGTCTGCCACTACATCGGGTCGGGATGATGGCCCTCATATCTCCAGCTCAATGTCTTGGGAAACAATGTAGAAGGTTTATGACGTCACACCGCTCCATAGCAGAAAGCCTTTAATGGAGGAGTCGAGCAACTCAGAAGGGAGCATGCACAAGGAGGAGGGTGATGACGAGGAAGTCGTTGGTGGTGTGGAGGAGGATGAGCTGATTGAGGGAGTGGGGGATGACGAGGAAGTTGAAGTTGCCGAGGGGGACGAGGAAGTCGAAGAGGACCCCTCGGCAGAGGACCACCATCTAGATCCTTTGGCGATGCCTTCCCTCCTGAATGGTCGTCGTGCCCGATGGAGAAAAATGAAGTCGATCCTGCTGGGCAGCCCACATGAGAGGACTCCTGAAGTCAGACTCGATGTCCCCTTCATCGTGCAGCCGAGCTCCATTAGAATGTAACTAAACGATGTCGAGGACTTGTTCCGGTATGGATTGCTACCATCCTCGCCTAGTCGACAGAAAATCTCCATGGAAAAAGTTCCAACTGTGCTGACTGTGGATGACTTTCCAGTTATCCGAGCCAGCTACTTCATTGGTCAGGAGTACGAGTTGTTGATCCCCAGCCCCGGGCTCCTCCCCATGGATAACTTGGCTCCCTTCTTCTGCATGTTTCCAGTGGATGTGTTCACCTCGGGCTTGCGACAACCCCTCCACCCATTCATCCAGAGGGTTCTGTCCTGGGCGTCGTTGAGTCCGATGCAATATGGGCCAAACTCGTGGAAGTAACTTGTGTGTTTCATGCTTCTTTGCAAGGAGATGGACGTGCCCCTGTGTAACACCCTCTTATTTTATAATTTTAAAATAATAATTTGTAATTCATTTATTGTTATCAGATATTAATTTTGTTATTAATATGCATAAATATGAAATTTCATTATATATATATATATATATATATATATATATATATATATATATATATATATATTTACTTATTATTTATTTATTTGGCGGAGCGGGTTTTATTGGGTTTTATTATGAAAAGAAGAGTTTTATGGGCATATAAATAATAAAAGAGCTTAGAGGGGGCTTATAATTAATTTTCCAACTTTTTATTTTTCCCCTTCCCCTTCATTTCGTCAGATTTCCCTCCCCATTTCCTTTCGACTGAACCCAATGAAACCCAATTTCCCCAATCTTAGGTTTTCGACTTCACCGTTCGAAATCACTCCAAGCTCGAAATTTTTCTGGGGTTTTGATTGAGTCTTGAGCGCGCTTCCATATTCCGGTGTTTGTTTGGAGAAAGAATTTATTTTGTGTGAGTAGATATGAACTTAACTTTATGCAAGTTTGTATTTTAGTTTTATTTCATTTTAATGCATAAATAGAAGTTTATAGGCTAAGTTAGTTATATTAGTATTAAGAAATAATTGATTTATTAAGAGTAGTTGATTTGGAAATTTTGTGGGTTCATGGAAAAGAAGTAGAATGGTGAAATAATTTAGCTAGTGTTTTTAGAAAATAAAATAGGGTGCGGGGATTTATCTATGTGGGATATTTAAATTTTTGGGTTGATATTACCATATGTTTAAAATATAAGGAAAGATGAAAATTAGGTAATATTGCGGAAAATTGTAAATTGAGGCTTAGGTGAGTTACATGGATTAATTTGAACGAGTATGTGAAATTGAATTCGAAATTTGGGGGGCGTTAGGGTTTGTTTTGTGAAAATTCCTAATTGGTCCTGAAATTTTGCGAATAGGTTGTAAAGAGTGAACTTTGACGGACTTTTGGAGAAGCGAGTGTGGGAATTTTTCAAATTCCTCAGGTGAGTATGATTCTTATATTTTATGTATATGTTGTGCTATGTAAAATTTGACATTATGATTTGCTTTGTGTGATGTGTTAGGTGCATCGTATACATAAATTTATAAGTATGATACGGAGTGAATTATTGGGTGTAAGGAATTAATATATATGTGTATGTGAATGTGTTGAGATTTGTATATATATATATATATATATATCTGTGTGTGTGTGTGTGTGTTGCGGGAGATATATATATAAAAATATTGACAATGTTATATTTATAAAGTTGTGTATTTTATTTGATAAAGAGGATATAAGAAGATATCATGGGAGATATATATATATATATATATATATATATATATATATATATATATATATATATATATATATATATACATTGATGATACTATATTGTTAAAGTTATGCTTATACATAGGTGATATAAATATAGTTATATACCGTTGTGGTGAGAGTTGTGTATTATATACATGATCTTGAAGGCGTGTATATGTATGGAGTTGTTCAATCATATGTATGATATGGATGGCGTGTATATGCTTATAAATTAATGGAGTTATATACAATTATGATATAAGGAGAAATTATATTATAAGAGAGAAATTAAGTTATAAAGGGGAAATTCATGTTATAAATGGAAAATTTTATAGTAAGGAGAAATTATATAGGAGATATATTTATATATGGAGGTATATTTATATAAAGGAGATATATTTTATAGTAGGGAGATTAAATGGTGAAATGATATGAAGTATTGTGATGAAATATATAATAGTGTGCATTCATGATATGAAATAATATGATGTAGCAATCTTACAAATTAAATTATATGGTGTATGCATATATAAGGTATGACGAGAGGATAAATAACATGGTAAAGGCCAAAGATGTGAGAATATGTTAAGATAAAAGATGAGATGGTATGTGATAACAAAACGAGATAATAATTCTCATGGTTAAAGTCAAAGATATGACAAGTTATTGAAATGAAAGATGAGATGCTATGGTGATAATATGATATGAAAAGATGAAATTTTTGTTGACACCTACAGAAATCCTAGGGGTTTGGGCTAGACCTCATAACACCCAAGGACCGGCTTAGGGTGTGTGTTTATTACCCAAACTATGTTTGGGGTGCGTGTTTTATCGCCCAAGCTATCGGCTTGAGGCCCGGTTGGATGCGTAAAACCCTTGGTAGGCAGTGATTTATGTTTGACGGAGCTATCAGCTCTAGTTTTGATGGATGCGTAAGACCCTTAGTGGGCAGCGATGCTTAAAACCCTTGGTGGGCGGCGATTTGTGTTTTGAAGGAGCTATCAGCTCTAGTCTTGATGGATACGTAAGACCTTTAGTGGGCAGCGATGCGTAAGACCCTTGGTGGGCAGCGATTTGTGTTTGATGGAGCTATCGGCTCTAGTCTCAGTGGATGCGTAAGACCCTTGGTGGGCAGAGGTCCGAGTGTTTACTGGGCTGTCGGCTTTCTGTATATTGGGATATTATGGCTCACTAGTCAAAAAATTAATAAAATGAATAAATGTGAAATGAAAGAAAAAATGAGAAAGTAAAGAAAGAGTATAATGAGAATGAAAAGTAAAGTATTACCCAACCTATCGTTTTTGGGGTGCGGTGTATATTTCCCAAACTGTTTGTGGTGCGGTGTAATATCTGAAGAGAATGAGAGTCAAAGTGAATTGTATTATGAGATGTAAATATATATCAAAGTAAGGTGTTATAAAGTAAAAAATTAATGTTAAAGAAAGGGTATTATGAGATAGAAATGAAAAGTGGAATACATTGTATTATGAAATAAAAATGAGAAAGTAAAGAAGGTGTATGATATGAAATAAATTACGAGAAAGTGGAGAAAGCATATGATGTGAAATGAGAATGGGAAATTAAAGCAAGTGTATTATGAGTTGAGAATAAAGAGTAAAATAAGTCAAATTATAAGATGAGTTTGAGATAGTAAATAAAGTGAATGATATGAAATGAATATGAGAAAGTATAGAAAGTGTATAGTACGAAATGAGAATGAAAAAGTAAAAGAAGTATGTGTGTGAATCAATATGAATAAAATGAAGAAATTGTATTATGAGAATGAATACGAGAAGTAAAGAAAATGTATTATGCATTACATGAATGAAAGTGAAGAAGATGTATTATGTGAATGAAATGTATAGTAAAGTGAATTATGCAATGAATATTAAAAGTAAGTGAAATTATTTGATCAAAATGGTTGATAAAATAAAACCTTATTTGAAATGTGTTTGATGCACCTTGGAATTGTGTTAAGGAATACTCGCACGCTATTTCTATGGAAATGGTAGGAACAACCTGCCTTGGCACAACTCCCAGGGTGAATCGGTGGGTTATTGATGTGATAGTTGTATTGTGAAATGGAATTGAATAGTAAAGTAAATTGTAAAATGAGATGTAAATGAAAATAAAAGTAAGATATGGTATTGATAATAATCTAAAGTTGTATGATGGGATGAGAATGAATTATAAAGCAAAATATATGATAAACTGAGAATGAGCATTAAAATAATTTGTATAATGAAATCAGAATGAAGAGAAGATAAATTGTAACATATAATGAGAATGAAAGTTAATGTATTACAAGATGTTACGATATGTGTTATAAGATATGAATGAATGCGATATTTGAGATTCAATGCATATGAATAAGTTGCAATGAAAACGGATGAATGTGATGATATACAAAAAAAATAAATACATGTGATGAGATGCTATGAAAATGAATGTAATAATATATGATTGATTAAATGTGAAGTTATGTGATGAGTATATATATGAAGATGTTATAAGATTGAATGAGTTTGATGTTATGCAATGAAAATGATGGTGAATTAAGTGTGTGGTTAAATAAGTATGAAAAATGAGGTAATTACATTATGTGATTATATATGAAAACAAAGTATTAGTGATATGAAGATATTCACGAAAAGAGGAACATTGTGTATGGATTAAATATGAAAAGTAAAAGAATTATATATAGTGTTAGGTATCTAAGTATAAAGTGAATGAATTATCTACATGAATTGATATGATGTGGCATATATGAGATTAACCATGAAGGAGTTATGTGTATAAAATTAATGTGAATAACTCGAACAAATTGTGGTAAGGAAAAGAATATGAGAAGTAAAGAAAGTTGTATGTATGATATAATATTATATGAACGTAAAGTAAAGTTATATGTGATATTAGTATGATGCATAAAGTGAAGTGTGTTAAGTGATGAATATGGGAATGATTTTAAAACCAAACATAAATGTGATATGAGTTGATATAAGTTGATATGCCTCGGAATTGTGCTGAGGAACTACCCACCGGCTATTTCCATAGAAATGGTGGGAACTACCTGCCGAGGCACAACTTCAAGGTAGTGAGAGTGGTTATGGATATGTAGATGGGTGAAGATTTAGAAGATTTGTCACGCCCCGCTTCCCCAAAAATACGGAATGCGAGCACGTAACAAAAGCCCAGTGAATGATTATTATCATCCTTAAGCTGTTTCAAGAAATCTTTACAACATATCACAGTATAATCAGAGTCGGAAGCCAGAAAAGTCAACCACATGCACATATGAACCAAATACCAATAAGAATACTTGAAATAAAATGTATTAATCTCAAATAGTCATGATCTGAAAATACACAAATATTCCTGGGTCATATTGCCCAAATACAAGAAATAATACAAGTCTCAAAATACAATTTTGTCCCAAATAAGCAACAAGAATAGTAATAACAAATTTCAGTCTCTAGCCCATCATCTTGCTAATACCTTTAGGAACCTGTCCTCCAAAATCTGCAATACAACGAATGCAGGAAAGAGAAAAGAGAAAACACAAGTACCCGTCAATGGCAAGTCCGGGTCACAAAATAGAGTAGGATACAAGCACATGGAAACTAACTAACCACAGGATATACTAATAGGTAAGGGTAACATATGTCTAGTGTCAGGTCAACAGGTAAACAGGTAACATGTATAATTATCAGGTATTCAGGTAATCATGTATCAAGTATCAGGAAATCAGGTAACAGGAATATCAGGATAATCAGGTAACAGGTATACAGGTAACAGGTAATCATGTATTAATATCTTGTATTATTACTATCTAGGTAACACTTCATGTGCCATCTTTTTATCACATGGTTGTTACAGTCAATGCAGTTTCGCTTTAGATTTCGTAGTGGACCATAGCAGGGCAATATACTCAGGTACAGGAAACAGTAATCCAAATCATATATCAAATTCCAAATAATCCAAATCATATACCAAATTCCAAATATGGAAAATACGGGCCCCTTCCGAGTACACATTTCTGAATTATCCACTACTAGATCATTCCCTTAAACCCCGGCTTGTTTCTTTTATTATTAAGATCATCAACAGGCATGAGAGTGTACTAAATAATGTCAAACTAACAGGTTATAATCAGGTTTAGACTCAGGGAATTAGATCAGCAATTATAGGTACTATACCTTCACAAATACCAGCAAAATAGTGTATGTTTATAATCAGTTTAGTAAGACCAGTCTGTACAAAAATAGTGATCCAAAGATCTACAAGCATGAAAATCATGATCCGTCGAAGGATCTGGAATCTAGACACCCACACGCTTCTAACGAATATAATAAAGATATACACTAGTTCACAACATCTCAGTTTAAAAGTCATTTCAACACAGATTTCCGGTACAGCCAGAAAACAGGGGAATAACTTAAACCACATGAAAACAACAGGTAAAGTCATCAATTAAATCCACAAAAATTCTGAGGTAATCCCCTATATGTTTAGTCTCAAAATATAAATTTTCATATTTTTCCAGAAAGTATAGATATGTTGTCAAAAATGAAAAGCAACGCAAATCCTGGTTTTGATGGATCTGGAATTCCTTAACACTGCTGTACAAAATTAGACATATCTTGCAAACAGCGAATCGAAATCCACTTCCGCCAAAACGGGGTGAAAGTAGATACAATTACCCAACTTTCATATCTCACATGAAATATTCATACAGTAATTAGAAATAAGGAGAACACGGCATTCAACATACAATCACACGTAGTTTACAGCAAAAGTGCTCTATGGAAAAGAATATAAGACATCACTCAAAACTCATCTTTTAATTACCACAAAAATCTGGGAACTACCTAACATCATGGTGAAACACTGGAAAATGTCCTGTGGCATGAAATTATGTATAACTTGGATCTTGAAAATAAATTGTCCACAAAACTACCCCGAACTGAATCTGGAAACTACCGATATACAGTCACTAAAATAATCATAATTAATTCATACAAACTCCAAATGGGGTGAAAATAGTGGGATTAGAAATTAGATTCAGTCCTCTACAAATTACTCAGAAATAGCCACGTTGAGATTCGGACTCTAACCCAGGTGAAAACAACAATCATCATCTTCTACCACATCATCTTCAAAACGTCATAACTTCTACAAAAATGATCCAAACTCATCCAAATTCGAAACGCAGCCTACACATTGTCCAAATATCATGTCTAAGGGTTTCTAACATGTCAAAATCTAATATTCTTCATATGGGCGTTCAAACATACATCGGGTATACAATATGTTGCATAAGTGATCAAAATCGCGTTTGGGTGAATTCTAAGGCATAAACCTATCAAACTCCATGTCCTAAGTCATCTATGGCCTGTTTTGAACAATAGAGACGAAACCCACAAATAAAAATATGATCTTTGGCCGTCTCTAGTCTCAAACTACCCTATATGTGAACTTTCTACTTGTATCATACAAATGAAGTTAAGTACAAGTTACTTGCCTTGTTGTGACGACAGTGCGACGAATCAAAGGCTATCAAAGAAAACCCACGAGCAAGACGCCTTCTAACGCGATTTCGAGCGAAACCCACGAACAAAACGCGCCAACGTTTGATCTCTTTGACACACGAACCAAAGTGGGAGATGCCCACTTGTCAAATCAGCAAAGAGAGGTGTTGTTCGCTGACTTGGGGTCGTATGGTGCTGATTTGGTGCTTGGCCGGCCACAAAAAGGAGGAGAGACGAGGTTTTTATGGAGCGAAGTAGTATAAAAAGATGGATGGAAGAGTATTAAGTGGTCGGCTATGGTAGGAGAGGGCAAGGGTAGGTCGGCCTGGGGTAGATGAAGGCAGGTCGGGAATATAAGGAGAGGGGAAGGCCGGGATACCAAGTAGGAAAGGGAGAGAGAATTAGGGTTAGGGATTAATTAGTATTAGGGGTATATATAGGAGATCAATGTGGATAAATGGGTAGTGGATATCAATAGGAAACAATAGGTATACAATTGGGTAATGGATATCGGGTAGATTTCAAATGGGAATACAAAATGCAATGAATCCTATGGCTCCTAAAAATCTCCTTAAGGGTCGAAAAATTTCAAATTGATCAAAACTCCTCTAAAAATTCATCATGACCCAAAAATAATTATTAAATATGAACGGGACCAAGAAAATGAGAAAACGATATCAAAATAACGAAAAACGGACAAACGGTGCACAATCGGCACAAGGAGGTCAAAGTGCAAGAAAAATAATATAAAATGAAAATAATCCAGTAAGAAAATTAATACAATAACTAATAAATATAATTTATGAAATAATATAATTTTAACAATAAAAATAAAATAATAATGCATTAACCACACTAGCAAAATAATACGGATAATAACAATATTGATAATCCTGAAATGATAAAAATAATGAAGGTAATAATAACAATAATAAGATCTATATTAAATACAAAATTATAGAAAAATAGTTACAGCTAAAATTATGGATCAAAATAGATTTTAAATGGAGCTCCAATAATACCTTTTGACAGAAGAATTTGAAAACCGGAAAAATAATTCGCGGAAATTTTTAAAATATAGAAAATACACAAAAATACATTTATAGGAAAACAGGGGTTACAAGAGTAATTTGATATAAAGTCGCATTTATGATGATTTTATGTTCAGATTTCAGGTTAAATTTTATTATCCTGATATTCGTGAGTTCATTCTATTTTCTTTATACAGTTTAATTTGTTTGTTAAATTAGTAAATTATACTTACATCAGACATGGCTAACCCCTATTGTTTTCTGGGGGTTAGGGGAGCCCTCCCTGATGGTGGACAACCCTAACTCTCCTACAGGTTTGATAGCTGTGAGGTGAGCTAGTGTTGTAGTTTGGTAGTTACACTTTTGCTTCTAGTAAAATGGATTATATTTATATGTATTTATTATATGGAGAAATGGGGGAAGTGGATGTATTATTTTGTATTATGGTAGATTATGTGTATAACTGTAAGCTGTAAGGATAGATATAGTGTTGTGATGAAGTATGAAAGTCCGTACCCACCTCATTGTGGTGTATTGGGTTCTGTGGTTGATTTTTGAAAAGGTTTTTCTAAAGTTTTCCTAAAAATCATATATGTTTTCAAAAGAATTTTTGGTTTTTAATTCATATCTTTCTTGTTATAAAGTATTATGCCCCTAGAACCGTTTATATAATTTCCTGTGTGATGTTGAATTATTTGGCCTGGGGAGGATTGAATTATATTATAGGTACATTGATTTGTGTGATTGTTTGCATATTTTCGTAATGAAACTCTGTAAAGAGGCTAATATTTCAAGGGAAACTCTACCAAAAATTTTAATAAAAATCTATGAGTATTTTTCTAAGTAATGATGTAGATGAGTAATAGGTTAAGTTGATGATCATTGGAATAAATTATAGTTAAAAAATGGGTGTTACACAATGAGGTTGAAGTACTTCCAAGCAGTTTTTGGTATTAACTCGTCTGGCGAGTATGAAGGAATCTACTACATCTCGCCTTGCCAAGGGAGGAAGGTCGTCCTCGGCCTTCCAGACTCGATAAAGTGGTGGAAAGGGAAATATTTCATCTTTCGGAGTTTGACACCCTTGGTGATACCCACAACGTGGAGTTTTTATAAGCCCAACCTTAAGGGCCTTCGCAAGGCTAATCTGACGATAGAGGAGTGGGAAGATGTTAAGAGGATATGTCGGGGCAACAACATCGGTTGGCCGATTGTGACAGAGAGGCATCTTGCTCGGATTGGACTGAGCCCCATTCCTTGCAGTATGTTTTTTGTCTAATTTTCATTCAAGTATTTTCCTTCTTCTTATACGCATCATTTTTCTTTGCATATTTGGACGACTCAAAGATCGCTGCAAGGAGGGCGATGTTGAAGAAGAAGAAGGCCGAACGGGCCGAGCAGGGGAAGCAAGGGGAAGGTCCCCTCTGGTTTCAGAGGAACCTTCTGTCCACGTTAAAGAAGCAGAAGGCCTCCAAGTCGGCCCCAAGCTCCAGTAACCTGAAGGTTACCGAGGTGGTGAAGAGTGGCCTCCCCCCCCCCACTGCAGAGGCCGAGGCGATCATGGGCGACACGGGGCTTCAACTGTGGGCCCCGTAATGGGCCGTTCGGGTTAGTGAAACTGTGTCGGAGGGTCCCATGTCCACCGAGGTGGTTGAGAAACTCGCCCCACCTCAGGACCGGAAGGCCCGGGAGTGTGATACTATAGAGTCCAGCTACATGAATTGGGCTCTGGCGAGCGTGCAGGTAACCTTCGTTTGGTTCCGACTCTTTTTAGTTTGTTTCCTATATATTTTTTGTCTAACTCTTATTCCCTTGGCTATAGGCTTGTCTGGAGGGCGCTCAGCTGATGAAGCTGCATCAGCAAGAGCTGAAAAGGGAGGTGAGGAACGCTCAGTGCTACGAGCATGAGATGAAGGACCTCAAGATAAAGAAGATGGCGCCCGAGGCCCACAATCAGGCCGTTCAGGCCGAGCTGGCTTCCCAGGCCGAGCTAGCATGAAGAGGGAGGGCGAGCTAAGGAAGGCAGCCACTCACGAGATGAAGAAGGTCAAGCAGGCCGGCATGGATAAGGTCATCGAGGCCCAGGATAGGGTCTATACCCTGGCAATCCAGCACGTCAAGTACTACCACCCTGAGTTGGAGCTTGATCAGTTCAATTATGATATGAAGCTGCCCAACCACCTGCTGACTCCCGGGGGTGGTGATGATGAGGACGTTGCCACGGTCGACCCCGACGCAGAGATGGCTGCCGAAGAAGAGGTTCGCCAATCCCCCCAGCAGTAGCCTTTGTTATTTTCTTCACCTCCTTTTTTCTCTTCGAATTTTGTAATTGACGAATGCATACTGGCCATCGCACCTTTGTAAATACATTTTTGAGTAATGAAAAGAGTTCTTGGCCGAATATTTTGACTTGGAATTTTGGGCATAATCTGTCATGTGAGATTCTGTGAATTTTAGCCAAGTATATATAGCTCGGAATGATGTTTCTCTATTTGCCTCTGTCAGATAGATGCGACCTCAGGAGACCCCGTTCGTGCTGAGATGGCGCAGCTTAGGGGTAAGGTCTCGGCCTTAGAGTCCGCGCTGACCCGGTGTCGTAAAGAGGCTCGCGATCGAGAGGCAGTTGTTAAATACTTCATTGATAAGTCAAAGGGACTTAACTTGGAGCTGGTGCGCTTTAAGAAGCTGATATCCGACCGTGACTTGGTAAGTGCGGAGGTTGTGTTTTCGATGGCCAGCACTTTCGCTCGGCGGCCGTCATTTGAGTATTTCCTTCGTGATGTCATTGTGGAGAAGGAGTTAGAGGTACAGCGGTACAAGATAATGCTTGGGATGTCAGGATCCCGATCTGTTTCTTTCGGAAGCGCCTACCCTTCTGCAGAGCCTCGTTGTCGACCCTGAGAATTGGGCCAGTGAGGCCCTATGACACACAGAGCTCCATTGTGGGTGTGTCTACCTTAGCAGCCCTGGGTGATCCTGCAGAAGTCCAAACTCGTTTGGCCGGCCTTGAACTGGTCTGTATTAACCCTGCGACTCTGATGTAGGAGCCTTAGGCCGATTGCGAACGATGTAATAAAGTCTCTCCTTGTAATGATACACTTCCTTCGGTTGAAATAATAAAAAGAGAACATGATTGTATTGGTCTTTTGTGGGTTCTTTTGCCATGCGCATACATCAGAATTCCGAGGATGGGTCTTCGAAGTCCGGACCGAGGGGTGAGTATGAGACCAAGGGATCATGAATGACTAGTAATGGAGGACGTTTCATCTTCCAATGTCATAAATACATATGACAGACATTTTGACTTTCCATGCCATAAATGCTCATCCCCTTTGGGCTATATAATCCTCACTGCCCCCCAATCATTTCATTCCTTACTTCACTGCGAGCTCTCGTCACTGGTGACTCTCATAGCACCTTCTGACAATTAGGGGTAATGGTGATGAAGGTTGTTCTACCCCTGGTAGCCAGCGGGTGAAAGGGGGGTCAACTTGGAGTGCGGGGCTCAAGGCACTTGCTGAAGGAGAGGGTTAAAAGTAAAAATTTTGACCAAGGGTCCCTATGATCGGTGGCTCTCCTACCACCCTCTAGCAGTTAGGGGTAGCGGTGCTGAAGGCTGCTCTACCCCTGGCTGCCAGCAGGTGGAAGGGGGTCAGCTCGGAGCAGGGAGCTCGGAGGCCCTCTCTGTGGGGCGAGGACCGCAAATCAAATTGAAACTTGGGTAAGTAGTGAGTTGAAGTCCTAGCCGAGGGTCCAGGACTTGAGGGATTGAGGTTCCCTCATAGGTGGTCGAAGTCCAAGTCGAGGGGCGAGGACGTGAGTAGCTTAGGTCCGAGCTGAGGGGTGAGGACTTGAGGGATTGAGAAATCCTTCATAGGTGGTCAAATTCCAAGTTAAGGGGGGAGGACGTGAGTAGCCGAAGGGTGAGGACTTTAGGGATTGAAGAATCCCTCGTAGGTGGTCGAAGTCCAAGCCGATGGAAGAGGACGTGAAGGATTGAGAAATCCTTCGTAGGTGGTGAAGTCCAAGCCGATGGGTGAGGACGTGAGGGATTGAGAAATTTCTCGTAGGTGGTCGAAGTGCATGTCAAGGGGCGAGGATGTGAGGGATTGATAAATCCTTCATAGGTGGTCGAAGTTTAAGTCGAGGGGCAAAGACGTGAGGGACTGAGAAATCCCTCGTAGGTTGTCAAAGTCCAGGTCAAGGGGTGAGGACTTGAGGGATTAAGAAATACCTCGTAGGTGGTTGAAGTCCAGGCTGAGAGGCGTGGACGTGAGAAATCCCTCGTAGGTGGTCGAAGTCCAAGCCAAGGGGCGAGGACGTGTGGGATTGGGAAATCCCTCGTAGGTGGTCGAAGTCCATGCCGAGGGGCGAGGACTTGAGGGATTGAGAAATCCCTCGTATGTGGTCGAAGTCCAAGCCGAGGGGCATGGACGTGAGTGTTTGGGAAATCCACAAACTTTGACTTGTTAAGCAAAATCTCCTGCCTTTATTTCATGTTTGTTTACAGGGGAATTGGTGCGTAGCTCCCATTCAATAGTAGGCTCTTCCTTACTTTCCCTCTTGGAACTTGACGAGCTGCTCCGCGTTCTAGGACCTCTTAACTACCCTGCCACCCAAGTCTTCGAGTCGGTACATACCAGGACGTACCACTTGGGAGACCTTATATGGGCCTTCCCAATCCAGGGGCTAGCTTGCCTCTGGCTGTGGGTTGAAAAATTACATGCTTTCTGAGTACGAGGTCACCCTCCTTGATGTTGGTCGGGTGGAATTTCTTTTTGTATAACCTCTCAACTCGCTATTGATATATGGCCCGTCGGATGGTGGATCTTTCTCGGACTTCGTCAATGAGGTTCAAGTTCACCCTGAGGTCACTTGCGTTCGATCCCTTGTCGAAGCCCATGTACCTAGGCGAGGGGAGACCGACTTCTAGAGGGATGACCACCCCCGTCCCGCATGCCAGGTTGAATAGGGACTTGCCGATCGGGATTCTCTTAGTAGTACAATGTGACCAAAGGATGCTTAACTCCTCGACCCAGAAACCCTTAGGGGATGGTCCAACCATTTTTTGAGACTGTCAAGACTTTGCCGGTTGGCATTTTTCCCTTGGTCGTTCGATTGGGGATGGGAGATTAATGAGAAGCGCTGCTGAATTCCGAGGTCTCCACAAAACTTTCGAAAATTTTTGCCAGCGAACTGGGTTCCGTTATCGGTGACTAGCAGGTGTGGGATCCCGAACCGACGGATGATGTGTTTCCAAAAGAACAGTTGGGCTTGAAGTTCTATGATCGTGGCTAGGGGTTTTGCCTCGACCCATTTGGTGAAGTAGTCGATGGCCACAATGAGGAATTGCCTTTGGCCCGTAGCCTTTGGAAAGGGACTGACCAGGTCCATCCCCCACATGACAATAGGGGTAGGGCTGGCAAGTAATTTTAGTTCGGCTTGGGGTGAGCGTCTGATGGGAGAGAATCTTTGGCAGGGGTCACACCTTTTTACCAGGTTTTGGGCATCTTGCAACATAGTTGGCCAGTAGTAGCCGTGATTGAGCGCTTTTCATGCCAGCGACCTGCTACCCATATGGCAACTCCCAATTCCTTCGTGTAAATCCTCCAGAGCATACTTAGCTTCATCTTGTTTCAGACAACAGTGATAAGGTCTCTCGTCAGCCTTGGTGTAGGAGTGCTTGAAGAGAACGTTCTTGATTAGGGTGAACCTTTAGACCGGATCCTTATAGTCCGTGCCGCGGCACGTGTCTGCAGTAGCTCGTCGTTGGTCAAGAACTTTCGTATAGGATCCATCCATGTCTTGGCTTGTTCACCGGAGAGGAGGCACAGGACTTCATGTTCTTCGATGCTGTGTTTGAGGAGGGCCTCGACTAGGACAGTGCAGTCTAATCCTCCGAGGGATGACGATGCGAGTTTGGACAAGGAGTCAGCGTGATCGTTTTTGTCACGGCCTGCTTCCCAAAGACACGGAATATGAGCGCGTGACAAAGCCCAGCGAATGATTTTCATCATTCATGAGCTGTAGGATCGACTCAACATCATAACAAGAATATAACAAATGTACACAACCCCGCATGTATGAATAATTTATTAATCAACAGAAAACAATTGAAACAAAATAATAACATCCCAAATAGTTTTCAAATCTGGATCAAAGATAAAACTCTGGACTATAAGCCCGTTACAAGGTTCATGTAGCAAAAGAAATAAATAACTCAAATAAAACAAATATTTTAAGTAAGTCCTTTCTCCAAGCGAAGCCTAGAATGTCTGCTCACCAATTCCAGCAGGCAACTCGTCTCCAAAGTCTGTATATATAAATATAAAAAGGAAAAAAATAGGGAAAACAAGATAAACGCCGTTAGTACAAGTTAGGGCCGCAAATAGTAAAACTAGTACAAGAAATATGGAATAAGATTTGGAATCAAGAATGTAATAGGGATGCAACAAGTAGTGGGGATTCAAGAAATTAGCTAGCAAGAAAGACAACTCGAGTGACAAGATTGGGTGACAAATACTAGTAATAGAACAAGTGGCTAGTGAACATGTAGTGGTATTGAACATTAAGTAACAAGCATCACGTACAAGTGTCGAGTAACAAGTAACAAGTCTCAAGTGTCAAGTTATCAAGTACAAGTATCAATTAGTGAGTGTCAAGTATTATGTTCAAGTATCAAGTCTCATGTATCATGTAATCAAGTATCAAGTAAGCATGTATCATGTTTAAGTATCATGTATCAAGTCTTACAGTTATTACTATCTTGGTAGCACTTCATGTGCCATCCTTTTATCACATAGTTGCTACTGTCAATACAATTTCGTTTAGGCCTAGCGGTGGATTTTATAGGGCGGTGTACTCAGGTCTCAAGTACCAAGCAAGCATGGTTCATGAATCGGAAAATAAAATAACAAGTTCACGAAACAAGTTCGTGAATCCACTAACAAGTTCAAGAACAACACAGTGGGTTCATGAATCCAACAAGTTCATGAGACAAGTAATAGCTCCATGAATCCATCAAGATACAACAAGTTCATGAACCAAGTATTAGGAAACATGGGCCCCCTTCCGAGTACACTTACCTATATTGTCCACAACTATAGTCTTTTCCTTAAACCCCGACTTATTATTTATTATTATCATCAAGCAAGCAAGAAAGTGTGCGAAACAAGTCAAGTAAATATAATCAAGAACATAGAAAAAGTCTAGGCTAGGTAGGATACATGTTCAAGTGTTAAAACAAATCAAAGTATCAAGAACAACGAGAATTCCAAATCTGGACAACATGACGTTGTTGTACCAAAACTGCGATTCCCGTTGTTACAAGATAGCAAATGTGGATCCGTCAGAAGGTCTAGAAACTAGACTCCTGCCGAGTTCCAATGCGTTTAATTAAGGTCCAGAAAAGTTTTGGTAACATGTGTAAAAACAGAAAACTGTACAGCAGTTGTGTTCAACCAGAATTTGTAAATTGAGTTTATACATATGAAACAGGGTTGAAACATCATTAATTAATTCTGAAAAAATTAGGGAGTATTCTCTAGGGTGTCCAGTAACAGCATGAAAAATTTCAAGTCATTTACTTTCTGGAAGCATAGTTAAAATAATTGTAAGCCAAAGAGGTGCAGCAGTTTTTGTGAATCTGCGACAACAGATACAGCAGCAGTAAAACTGCGATATCTCCTAGAACATAACTCGGAATTCAAAAATTCTGGATGTTATCGACAACTAGACACTTAGGGATACATTTCATATTCAGGACTCAAGTTCAGATTTTGGTTTTATCGGGGTCAAAACAGCAAGGTAAGACAGAAACAGAAACTAACTAAAACACTTTTTGTATGAAATAAATCAAAATTTTACTAGTTGTGAACAAGTGTATCAACGAAGGGTTGTGACTCTTAGATCATGTAATATATAAGGAGAAACATGAGATCATCAACGATAAACAAAGAGGAGCCACGTTCACAAACTATTTTGCAGTATTTTCAAGGAAGAGCTTGTACTAGAAAACGAAATGTACAAGAGATACTTGCCTTGGAGAGTAGCCGACGAATCCGACGGAGGAATAACGGGAATGGATCCCGGACAACGAACTCAACGATCGCACAACCCACGAACCAATCACGAACAAACGATCACAACATAATCACGAACACAGTGCGGATCTCAATGATCTCAATGATCAAAATTGATCGGACGACTGAGATCAAGAGATCAAGATCAAGATGATCGAATCAGATCAGACGGCAAGATCTTCTTGATGATGAAGATGATGATGATGACCAAGATTGATAGATCAAACGACTGTGATCAAAAGAATCTTGATGCTCATCATGATCATGATGATCAAGAGGAAATCGGACGGTCCACATCCAATCAAACATGATGATGATCGTGATGATCGACGGCTCACATTCGAAGATGATCACACCTTGATCAATGGCACACCCATCAATGGTGCACCGACTTGGCGACTGCATGGTGGTGCTCAGGCGAGGCCGACGGCGGTCGGCACAAGGGCACGACGGCAGGATACGATGGCAGAAAAATGGCAGGAAGCCAGCACAGGGAGGCACACTGCGGTCGTCTATGGCGCGTTGAGGTGGAGCACCGCAGGCTGTCACAGCTGGGCACCACAATCGCGACCTGGTTTCGCGATGCCGGAGGGCGGTAGGGATGAGGATGAGAGGGTGGTTGCAGGGCTGGTGCAGCACTGGGGTGAGGGGCTGTTGTTGCGAAGCTACAGCCTGTCGATGCTACCTCGCCGGGACAGGGAGCACAGAGGCTCAGGGTGGTGCCGAGGGGGTCTGCAGTGGGGTGCTGGTGCGATACAGAGACGAGGGAGGGATCGAGAGAGAAGATGGGTTGAAGAAGATGAAGAGGAGGGGAGATGGAGATGAACAGTGTGTAAAGGGGTTGGCAGCTGAGGTGAATTAGGTTAGAACAGTATTTTGGTTTAGGGTTAAGTTAGGTTTAGGGTAGGTTTAAATATATAGGGTAACGGGTTTTAGGTTATTGGGTAGAAATCCAATAAGAAATGGGTTATAGGGTTTACAAGGCATTGGGTTCAATAAGAAAAATACAATAACTAATAAATTATAATTTTATAAAATAAAGTAATTTAAATTACAATACAGAATTTGTTTAAAATAACTACAAGTATTTTTATAAGTAGAACTGGGTTTTTTTAATAACCAATCAAGTAATAATAATAATAGTAATAATAACCATAATAAAAATGATAATAACAATAACACTAATGATAATAATACAGAATAATAATAACAACAACAACATTAATATACAAATCGTTTGAAAATAACAGTAAATACAATTAATAAAAAGAAAATGGATTTTGGCAGGAGATACAAAATTAGATTTAAAATAAAATAGAATTCAAGAAACATATTTTTTTTATGAAAAACCCAACTCAGCTAATACACAGGAAATACGAATTTGGGGAAATAGGGATTACAGTTTTGTTCTCTTCGGATCCATCGGACCGCCACATGCTTGAAGAGCGCCCGGAGCTGTTTCGTGCGAGTCAAGTACTGGGTCATCCTAGTGTCACGAGCTTCATACTCCCTGGTGACCTGATTGACCACGAGCTCAGAATCACTGAAGACCCTTATTTGTCTCGCCCCTGCCTGGTAAGCTAGTGGGAGCCCAGCGATCAAGGCTTCATATTCCACCTCGTTATTGGAGGCTGAAAAATTGAGTCGAAGAGAATACTGAAGGACAAAGTCATCGGGACCCCTAAGGCTGATGCCAGCTCCTCTCCTTGTCTCGCATGATGATCCATCCATATAGACGTCCCATGCCAGGACGTCCTCCCAAATTTCTGGGGACTCAGGGATGGTGCACTCCGTAATGAATTTTGCGAGAGCCTGGCCTTTGATGGCCGTCCGAGGATGGTATTTGATATCGTGCTGGCTGAGCTCGATCGACCACTTGATTAAGCGACCAGAGTTTTCGGGCTTGTTGATGACCACATTTAGAGGCTGATTTGTAAGGACGCGGACGGAGTGGCCCAAAAAGTATGGTCGAAGTTTTCGTTCGGCCATTACCAATGCGTAGGCAATCTTTTCCATCTTGGGATATCAGACATCGGCATCGTGCAGGACCTTGCGGACATAATAGAGGGGCTTTTGTACCCCATCCTCATCTCTAACCAACACGGTGTTGAGCGCGTGTTCCGTGGCGGCCAGCTAGAGGAACCCGACTCTGGCTTGCTGAGGTGCGAGGGATTGGCCAAGTAGGCCTTCAGTTGGTTGAACGCCTTTTGTTTATAATCCACCCACTCAAAGCTTTCCGCCCCTCGGAGGGCCTAGAAGAATGGGAGCGACTTCTCCCCTGACCTGGACAGGAAACAACCAATGACCGCCAGTTGTCCCGTGAACCTTTGGACTTCTTTGACATTTATCGGAAGGGCGATGTCGAGTATGGCCTGAATCTTTTCGGAGTTCGTCTCAATGCAGCGCTGGCTCACAACAAATTTGAGAAACCTTCCCGAGAAGACACTGAAGGCACAATTGGAGGGGTTGAGTCGGATGTTGTGAGATCGCAGGACCCTGAAAGCCTCCTCGAGGTCGCTGACATGATCCTTTTCTCTGTGACTCTTGACGAGCATATCGTCTACATATACTTTCATGTTCCGGCCTATCAGCTCTTTGAAGACCCGGTTGACGAGCCTTTGATATGTTGCTCGGCGTTCTTCAGCCCGAAGGGCATGACTCGGTAATAGTAGAGGCCTTGGTCAGTCACGAAGGTGGTCTTCGGTATATCCAGAGGGAACATTCTGATCTGGTTGTAGCCTGAAAAGGCATCCATGAAACAAAGCAGCTCGTGTCCCGAGGTTGCATCGATCAGGGCGTCGATGTTCGGGAGAGGGAATGGATCTTTCGGCCAGGCCTTGTTGAGACCTGTGAAATCTATGCAGATTCTCCGTTTCCCATTCGTTTCTTTCACCATTACGACCATGGTAGCCATTCCGGATAGCTGACTTCTTGTATGAACTGTGCCGAAAGGAGCTTGCCCACTTCTTCCCTTACTGCCTACTGCCTGTCCGGGGCCAACTTACGTCGCTTCTACTGGACCGGCTTCGAGTTCGAGTGGACGCTTAGCTTCTGCATAATGATGTCTTCAGAAATCCCAGGCATGTCGGACGGTGACCAAGAGAAGAGGTCGGCATTCCGACGAATACATTCCATGATTAACAGCTTTAGGTCCGGGGTCAGAGATTGGCTTACTCCGAACCATTTGGATTTGTCTTCATCGGAGAAGGAGACCTCCTCCAGCACGTCTACGGGCTATGAGCCTCTATCGGATGAGAGTTTTACCGCTTCAAGGGGAAAGACTCTGCCCTCCATTACAGTCATGTAGCACGAACGTGCTGATTCTTGATTACCCCGGACTACACCGATCCCATGATCGGTGGAAAACTTTAGCTTAATGTGATAGGCAGAGAGAACCACCTAGAGTGTGCACAAGCTGAGTCTGTCGAGGATAGCATTATAGGCAGTCTTAATATTGACCACCATGAAGTCCATCACTTCGGTCTGAAGGGTCGGGGCCGTGCTGGCGATCACGTCAAGTGTGACGATTCCCTCGATTTGGACAGAGACGCCAGAGAACCCATGAAGCGTGTAACCTGCCGTCTTCATCCTTTCGTGGGAGAGCTTGAGGCTTTCAACTGCAGCTAAAAATAGGATAATGTCCAAACTTCCGTTGTCAACAAGGATACGTCGGACCTCGTGGTTGACCATGCTGAGCCTGACCACTAGGGCATCACAATGAGGCAGTCAGACACCTTCGAGAGCTTCGTTGGAGAATGAGACTTCCAGCCTCTAGTCCCCGGGGGGAAGATAGTTATGGATCAAGTTTACTTCCCAAACGAAAGCTTTACAGGAGGTATTCGATTCTCCCCCCCATAGGTCTGCCGTAGACACAGTGAAGGATAGCCGCCCCCCCAACATCCTCGACCTTGATCTCGAGCTCGAGCCGCCTGCTGACCATCCGAGGAGGAAGTAAGGGCCGCAGATCCCTCTGGTCCCCGGGGTTAGTTCGAGTGAACACCCTCAAGTACCCTCTCTAGATGAGTGCTTCAATCGCGTCTTTAAGGGCGCGAAAATTGTTGGTCTCGTGTCCGTTGTCCCGATGGAAGTGATAGTAGATCCTTCGGTCCTTCTTCTTATTGTTGTTGGTCGGGGAGGAAGGCGGACGATCCCCTTGTCCTCGATCTCTAGGAGGATAGCCGAAACGTTTTGGGTCAGCGGGGTGTATCTCTCGAAATGGGGGACCAGTGGGGAGCATTTTTGGGCAAACCCATCTTTCTGAGCCTTCTTCATAGGCTTGGAGTCTTTGGTTTTTCTTTTCCTCTTGGCTAGGGTTTCTTTTGGGCCTTCAGGTTGCAGGGCCTCCTTTTTTCGACCCTCTGGAGGTGGTCGGGAATATCCATCGGAGGCTTCTTCGCGAGGGAGGCCTTCAAATGGCCATGGCGAACGTTATGTCAGAACATCACGAATGCAACGCCAGCATCGAGGGAAGATACTGCCCTGGCCTCGGTGGTGAACCTCCGCACAAAGTCCCTTAGGGATTCCCCCACCTTCTGTTTGAGGTCCAAAAGTGAGGCGCTCGCCTTCTCGACTTGCGATTGGTCACAAGGTGAGCGAGAAAGTTTACCTCAAGCTGTTCAAAAGAGAATATTGAGTTGGGGGTGAGCTTTGAGAACAATTCCCTTATTGGGCCACGTAAACAGGCGAGTAACGCCCGATAGAGAAGAGGATCCGAGGCACTGTGAATCATCATGAGGGTTTTGAACCCCTCTATGTGATCTGCTGGATCACTCTCTCCATTGTATGTCTCGAACTGAGGTGGTCGGAAATTCCTCAGGATCTAGGCGTCGAGAATTCGAGTGGAGAATGGGGCTCCGATAGGATGGTATCTCCGACTGGACTGGCCACCACCCTTGCCGATCCTGGCGAGGCGATTCTCCATATCCTGGAGTCTCCTATGAACAGCATCATCCCTCCTCAGTGGTCGAGTTGAGCCGTGTGACTCGCTACCCATGTTTCTCTCTTCCTGGAGGGGGTTGTCGACTTGTTGTTCGGTCTTGGGGGTGCCTCAGATGGCTAGGAGGACCTCGTTCCTGAACTCGTGGAACTCGGTCCTTGTGACCATGGCCTCTTCGAATTGGACCGTTGAAGGTCATCGATATGTGGGTGAGCGACTGCGTCGTTGCTCCCGGCCTTGTAGGCTATGGGTCAGAACATGGATAGAGGGGGCGGCTCCGCTCCTGGAACGATCGAGCTATTTCCTGAAATCGTCCTTAGGTTTTCGATGGTTGATGATCTTCCGAAGGTCATCAGATAATTGGCGCTCGGATTGCCCTGCGACTGATCGTGAGGCGCTCGAACCCGGACACAAGGGTCCATGGGTCCGTGCCTTCTGGAACCTCGGGTGTCTGCCTAACTATGATTCTGGTGAGGGTCGGCATACCGCCCTGCCGTGGCCGCACTCCTCAGTTTGGGGGCCACAGAAGGGAGGAGTTTGGAGATCGGAATCTGGTTTTCGATCTGTCAAGTCTGATCCCACAGACGGGGCCAACCTGATGTTGCTTGTTTTCGGTGCGAGAGCAATAAGTGTGAGTTCTTGTAATTTGTAAAGTGGAAGGGATGGATCTCGATCGTGGCTTGGGTCTGTTCCTGGTGGTCGGCTCAGAAGAGCAGCTGGTCCTCGGATGATCGGGGTACCTGCAAAAGGCCTTGGAACACCAGGAGAAATCCTGGTGACAGGCCCTCCGACGATCTAGTCAGTCATTGGAAAATAGATTGGACAGCTAGGGTTCATATGGAAAATTTGAGATTACTTTTTTTAGTGAGGAGGAAGCCTGGTAATTATAGGAAGAGGCAAACGGGTATCTAACCTTAACGGGCCAGGTTAGACCTGTTTGTCTATGGGCCCGAAGTGGTAGAAGGTTCGTTGGACTGCTGACCTGATGATCTGGGATGAGCAAAAACCGAGGAGATCTGACAACCCTGATAGGGCCACATCATCTATACCCACATCAGGCATTTAGGTGCTCCATCGACTTAACTCCTCGTCGAGTTCCCCTTAGTTGAGCTTGAAGAGGTCAAGCCATTCGTTGACCTCGAATTTTAATCGAGCTCGAAGCTCTTCATTGAGCTGCAAGCTGGTCGTGCTTATCTTCTTCATCGAGCTCGAAGTTGGCCAAGCTGCAGCATTGTAGTCAAGCTACAATCCGTTCGAGCTCGTAGTTTATTCGAGCTAAGTTTTCATCGATTTGCCGCCAGCGCCTCTTCACATCGAGCTAGGTCAGTTGAGCACGTTCTTCAGCCAAGCTGAGCTTCGATCGAGCTCATTTTGACGACCTTGTCGAGCTCGCTTATAGACCTCGTTCATCGCCTTGTTGACCTAGCTTCGCTATCGAGCTTCAGTTTTGGTCAATCTCGTCAAGCTCTAGCTTTAGTCGAGTTATTTTCTCTGTCGTCCTCGAATATTGGGGAGCTCGTGCTACTCCTCGTTGAGCTCGAGTCATGGACGAGTTGTCTCATCGATCAACCTCGAAGTTTGGCAAGCTCGAGGTCGTCATCGAACCCTGGTTCTTCGAACCAAGGGGGTGGAAGAAGGGGTTTTTTGGAGTTAAGGCTTTGAAGAAGAAAACATTTTTGGTTGAGGGCTTTCGGATTTGAACCCCATACCCGTAGACCCGCTTTCTTCTATCACTTAGGGTTTCGGGCTTGGTTTGTGGGTTCGGATTTGGGTCTGTGTAGTTTCTCACAGACGGCTCCAATTTGTTGCTGCTTATTTTGGTGTGGAGTAAACAGATAGTGAATTTAAATTTTGAAGGAAACTACTAAAGATCTGACACTTGATCGTCGTCGTAAAAAATAGTTTGATCTCCCGAGATTGAATCTGGATCGTTGAAAAAGCACATGGATCGTGATCTAACGGTAGCTGACATGGCCGATGGACCTGCAAAAATGCATGAAATATCGGAGTTGACCCTGCGACAGACCCTCCAACGCTCAATTCAGAACCAGAGAAAGGAAGAGAGTTTGAAAGTAGAAAATATTAATTACCTTCTGACTAAGGGAGGGTGTAACACCCCGCAAAATTGAGTTATGACAATTTTGCCCACGGGTGTTACACACATATATTTTGTACTATTACGAGCAATATTCGTAACATATTTTTATATAAATGTCATACGTATTTTTGTATTTCGATTAATTATATATTTTCCATCATCTCAAAATTTATTTTTATCCTATTTTGAGCCAACTCAAACATTTATTTTAATCTTTGTGTTTTTACGTACATTGCACATGTTTTCAATACACGTGTCGATTATGTATGTTTTACCGTTGCATGAAATATCCGTAACATTATTAATATATATGTTCTACGTATTTTGTATTTTGACTGTTTCTCGTTCTCACAAATTTATTTTGTATTGATACGTGCAACGCACGTGTTTGCAGTACACATATTTGTTCCTAAAATTTTCTTGAGTCATGAATATTTTTCTTCTCATTTTTCTAGTCACAATTGTGTGATTTGTTTTAATTAAAATCTATTATGCCTAAATCCATTTTTCTAGCCCACTAAAAATTAATTACAAAAAGTCCATGATTATTTTTGCACTTAAATGTACATTTGAAAGTGTAACACCTCGAATTTTTAAAATACCGAAAATGTCTGTTTTTATATATTTTGAGTGGTGAAAAAATTTTTTTGGTATATTTTATTTAAATATTGATATCGGTATGGATATTTGTGGTAGATAGGTATTATTGATATATTAGGAGTCATGATTGGAGATTTTATGTGAATAAATATTGTTTATTTTATTTTATAATTTTGGAGGACTATTATGAGAAAATTTTGATGTATCCTTTTTGCATTGTTCGTATTATTAAAGAGTGGAGTGGGGTTTATTTGAAATATTTTGGGAGTTGGGGGCCTATTTGTAAATATCCATTTATAAATATATTGTTATCATTATAATTTTATTTTAATAAACCCCCCCATCCCCCTTTTCTTCTTCTTCCCTTCTTTTCTTTCCCTGATCCCGAACCGACCGAAAGAACCCATCGGCCTCCACTTCTCCCGCCGAAATCCGCTGGGTTTCTTCGTCAAATCCAAATTAATTTGGAGGGATGGCTACTTGGAGGACGCTCTAGCTAGTAGTGGAGTCGATTCGAGGAAAGGACTTAGTAATGGTATCTCTCTTTTTAATTATTTGTGTATTTTCGTATGCTTTTAATTTCTTTTGCTTAGTAATGGAGTATAGGGTTGGGGAGTAGTTCATTTTGATGTTAGGGTTAAGGAATTAGTAAGTTGATGGAGAAGTTGCAAGTTGCTAATAAATTAGGGTTTTGGGTTTGGAAATGAGAATTATATATATATGAATTATCTTCCGCATGGTAGTAGAAATTGTAGTTTAGCCATTAGAATAATTTGGGAGTGGTTCGAGTAATTGTTTAGAGGATAAAAATCCCCTGTAGAAATTTGTCTATTACGTGCATAGCACGTGTGTATCCCAGACGTTCATTAAAATGCCTGAGTGATATTAGAAGTAGTGTTATTATTTTCTGTGATTGATTTGGATAATTTGAGCCTTAATTGTGTTGAAATTTGATAATAGGATATGTTAGCAGATTTGGATGTGGAACGATGTGCTGGCGCTTCGAGTCTTCACGGGATGCTATGTGAGTATGAATGTGTTTATGTATTTGTTATTTTAAGAAAATTTTAGTATAATTTAAATGATGGATATGAATCCCAGAATAAGGTGTATGTGTAAAGGGAAATTAGTGTTCGGTGTTGGTATGCGATATGACGATGAAATATTCGTCTCGTGTATTGATATAAATTTACAGACGATAAATTAGTTATATATATGGGGGTGAGTTATATGTATATAGGGATGTCGGTATATGGTGGATTGATGTGGTTTTAAATATTAAGGGTGATGCTAATGTATTGTGTATATATATCTGTGTATATGGTGTTGTGATGTGTTAACCTATTGGGTTTATGCAAACGTGTGGGAATGAGATAATAAATAGTATGAAATATTCATGATGTGTGAGGTAATGATCAAATAAATAATACAGTACAGATGTGATCTGTAATATTATGATGTGATGATTTTATATATTAATTACAGTGATGTTTTCTTTTGTGTGATGCATTGAAAGGGTGGTGATAATATGAAAAGAAAATGTTAATGGCAGTAAGTTCGGTTGACTTGAGTTGATACCCCAGGATGGACCTGGGAGTGCAGATACCTCCGGATAGACCGGAGAGAGTAGATAACTCCGGTGGGACCGGGGAGAGAGATATGATACCCCAGGATAGACCTGGGAGTGCAGATACCTCCGGATAGACCGGAGAGAGTAGATACCTCCGGTGGGACCGGAGAGAGAGATATGATACTCCAGGATAGACCTGGGAGTGCAGATACCTCCGGATAGACCGGAGAGAGTAGATACCTCCGGTGGGACCGGAGAGAGAGATATGATACCCCAGGGTAGACCTGGGAGAGTAGATACCTCCGGTGGGACCGGAGAGAGATATGATACCTCAGGGTAGACCTGAGAGAGAATTGAAATTCTAGAATAGACCTAGGGTAAAATGAATATGATATGAAATGTGAATGAGAAAGAGAAGTGTTTGGTATAAGTCGAAATGAAATAGTGTAGTAAGTATATTAAGAGTTGAGAATAAAGAATAAATAAGTGTTAATAATAAATGGGATAGTAAAGAAAGTAGATAGTGAAACGTGAATTGTGGATGAAAAAGAAAGTAGTTGTGAATGAAGTAAATGTGAAAGAAAATGAGTTATGAGTTAGTGTATGAAAAGAAGTGATAAATGCAGTACGTGGTTAATTTAAGATGAAAATAATAATAATAAAAGAGATGTGTTATCATGAATAATACGAGTAATTGTATTATGTGTGTGATCATTAAAGTAAAATACAGTTGATGTGAGTTGTACCTTGGAATTGTGTCAAGGAACTACCTGCCTGCTATTTCTGTGGAAATGGTGGGAACTACCTGCCTTGGCATAATTCGCAGGGTGAGTTGGTATGATAGTGGTAATGATAAGTGGAAATGAAGAGTTAAATAAAGTGAAGATGATGAGTGATTGAAGTGAATTAATAACCAAGCTATCGGCTTGAGATGTGATGTGATATTACACAAACTGTGTGTTTGAGGTGCGGTGATTATTATCTAAGTTATCGGCTATGGGGTGTGATATGTTGTGACCCCAGATTGTGTTTGGGGATTAAGTGAAAATGATAATAAGATTTATTGTTTATAAGAATGAGAAATTACTAGAGTGATATAATAAGATGGGAATGAGCTATAAAACATGGTTTGATGCAATAAGTATAAGTATTCTAATTAATGAGGAGTTAATGATGTGATGAAATGTGAGTAAATCGCATGGGCAATGAGATGTGGTAATTATGTCATAAGACATGAAGGAAAGTGATATTATGAGAATAGATGCATATGTTTATGATGTGATACTTTTTATAACATAATAAAATAAATACTTGTATTATGAGATTGGGTATAAAAATGGTTATTAAAGAATGTATGTTGGGATATGAGTTTGTGTACCTTGGAAGTGTGTCGGGGAACTACTCGCCTGCTATTTCCGTGGAAATGGTGGGAACTATCTGCCTCGGCACAACTTCCAGGATGAATGTGTGTGTTGATGACATAATATAAGTAAATGAAATGCATGGCTAAATAGAGTTGGAGAAATGATGTAATAACATCATGTAGTTATATTAATATAAATAGTGAAATGCTGATATAACGATAAGTGTGGAAAGATGAATATTCATATTAGGTGAATGTAAGATAAGTATGTATATATATACGAGGTTGATGTGAAGTGTATTATGAAATGTGGGAAGTATGGATAATTAAATAGTTGAATGCAGGTTTGGCAGAGTAGCTGATATGTCATTGTATTGACGATGTTGTTGTATTCAAGATTCAGGTTGCCTTATTTTAATTTGGCATTCGTAAGTTTAATTTATTTTCTTTATACTATTTTAATTTGTTATTTGATTAATAACTATACTCACACCAGAAATGGCTAACCCCTTAGTATTTGGGGGGTTAGGGAGTCCCTACACTACCCTAAAACCCCTACTGTTACAGGTCCCCAGCAGAGCAGAGGTGAGGCACAGATTTTGTTGAGTAAAGTCTTTTATATTAAATTTGATGTATAAGTGTTGTAATGTGAATTGTAGAATCTATAGTTTAAATTGTATTATGGATGTATAAGCACGTATATGATGATGGTAAGTATAGTACGATGTGGTATGGTATGTTTGTGACCCGTACCCACCTCGTTGTGGTGTACCGGGCTCTGAGGTAGGTTTTACAAAGGTTTTTCTAAAAATTTTACCTCGTTTTCAAAGAAATTTATGGTTTTTATTTGATATTTGATAATTCGTTATGAGTTTGGCTCCCAGAGCATTATATTATATTGCCTGTGTGTATCTGCTCATTTTGGCCTGGAGAGCCCATGAAATTATTGTGTATTTTGTGAGCTACGGAATTTTGAGCAGAATTCCGTAAGCTTTTTGTGTTTCGTGGCAAAATTTACAGGGGAGACTCTGTCAAAATTTTTCCTGAAATATAACTTTCTTAGTTTATGATTAAAGTGATATAGAAATTGAAAGATTTGAGTTTGGAGTCAAAAAAAAATTTTGGGTCGTTACAGAAAGTCTAGTACACTTTCCATGTGTAACACACACATACATCTAACTTAATAAAAACTAGAACATTTGATGCACGTGCACGTGTTTCTCACCATGGTTGAGAATGAGGGAGAGTGGTGTGAGTTAGTGGGAAGTTAGGAGTTATTTTGGGAAGACCACATAATTATTCTATAAATAGTCCGTACTTTTGTCATAAACAATACAACTCAAAACAAAAATAAAAAAGAGAAAGAAGGAGAAGAGCTTCCGGATTATGCTAGGAAGAGGCCGATCATTTTTGAAGGAGCTTGGAGCTTTGGAGCATTACTTTCTAGGAGTTCTACTACCAGGAATTCCACAATTGAGGTGGGTGTTTCTTCAACTTTCTAATATAATTTTATTAGCAGAATGCTTGACATGTGTGAATTGTTAGATGCATGATAACTTATAAAGATTGAACATTCATGTTTAGATTATTTGTTGTTGATTGAATGTGTGAAATTATGGGGGCATTTTCATAAGATTTTGTTTTGAATTCTAGTTGCACTTCAAAAAATCATAAATATTAAACTAGATGGAATCTAGAGCTAAAATTTGAATAGGTGCATCTCGTATATGTCAAGAAAATCTCCTTAAAATTTCATAATATTTGGATATCGCTTACTATTTTAATAAAATCCAAACATAGGACTGGTTGGCAGTTGGCTAGCTACTGTAAATTTGTATATATTTCAGATTTTAAATATTTCAGCATCTTAGATGCAGTATTTTGATAACAGTCAATTCTAAGAACTTGAAGTAGACTCGTTAAACTTTTTTTAGAGTCTAAGAAATCAATTTTTCATGAAGTATTGAATTTATAATGAATTTTACAAGATCGAACAATGGCAGTTTATATAACATTTTGACCCTACTGTAGATTTCGAAGAATTCAGGGTTATAGACATAATATTTTGGGGAAACTTATAACTACAAAGTTATAGTAGACTTGTATACCTTTAATTTGATCTAAAGAATACAAGTTTCATGAAGTGTATAATTTTCAATAATTTTTACAAGTAGCATGAGATGCAGTTTTCGGATTTTGAACTTACTATTTTGCAAATAAATTTAGAAGAAGTAATTGAGGATGAATGTAGATGATCTTTTCGAAAAAGTTGTAGTAGACCAATTTATGATTCCTATAAAACTAATAAATTTATTTTTGGAGTAGTATTGGAATTTATATGATTTTTTACAATATCATTGGGATGATATCTCTTATCTAGTTGTCCTAAAACTTTTACAACATATAAAATTGGATTTAAAATTAGGATGTTAGTAAGATGTACCTTATGAGGAATTAAGAAATAATTAAAGGATAAAGTTGGAATGTTAAACATGTGATGTTTATAAGGGTTTTAACTCATCAAGTGTTATTGAATGTTGATCTGAAATTGTCGAATAAAAATATGAAAATAGTTATGCAAATATCTGAGTTGTGTGAATAAAAGAACAATTGGATGTGTGAATGAATGAAATTCCAAAATGTGAATAAAGAGGGTATGGATAACCCATGATGCTGTGAGCATGAATTGTGAATACTAGAGGCTGAGTGAGACACAGGTACCGGCAAAGTGATGAAAGTGATTGTTAAGATTTGAGAAGTGGTCAATATGGGTTATCGTTCTCGGTATATTGTTTAAGACCGGTAGGAAGTTAAGCTAGCTCTAGGTGATATTATTATTTATCTTTAAATTTAAGGGTAGGCACTAAAAGAAGATGTGATGAAACTTGGGCAAACGTAAGAGGAGCGCCTCTATATAGTCTGATGGTGGATTCCAGGACTGTGGTTACTTGCGGGGTGAGGAAAGCCTCAATTAAATCCGGGACTACGATTGATCTTACGGTGGACTCCAGGATCATGAATAGTCGAGCGGATGGGAGGCAGGTCACCAATATATATGTATATTGTAACACCCCGAATTCCAAAATAAACTGAATTCAAAGTTCCACGGGATCTTTACACTTCTCTTCGTACAATTTTACAAGGAATTAAAAACTTTTTTTACATCAGAGTTACATTTACATTACACTTATACAGCGGAAGAAATTTTACAATAATTACATGAATAAAAATATACAACATTTGAATCAATCTTTATGCAGCATGCATACTTTAACCTTGCTAGTCACTTTATCCTGCATACAACTGACGAAATATTATACACTGCCATCCTCACTATGCCGAACAGTATAACGATTTTCAATACTTAAACAAACCACAAACTTGATCACAGACAAAGCTACATATGGACTATCCTATTGATGTCGTGTTGTGCGGTGCACTTAGTACTTAATGCAGTTGTTTATATTATATGATACTAATGCGCACTTGTTCAGAGTCTATGCAGCCCATACTACATAGGTCCGAGGGCAAGCCTTTAACTGTTCTTGATCTTCTAGGGTTCGATCCCTCGCCATGACTTAATATACTACGGTAACTATGGTAAGTATCCTAGGTGTTCTATGAGTTACGAGCCCACGTCTAGGCACCCTGGAGAGAACCCCACGCACTGACACATGACTCATCATGCAGGCATCCTGTGGTCAATTCACCTCCTACCATAGACATGACACCACCCGTAGTCATTAGACCACCCCATAAGCATCGCCACCGGGACGATACTCTGAGTAGTATCCATGCCCTATTCATGATGCATCGTGGGACATCCTGTGAATACTCTCACGCCGCCAATCAAATGGCCCTCATAGTCATATTTTTCTCTTACGTATCTCCACTATGTATCTAATCCTTATGTATAAATGAAGGTCAGTATTCAAGAATCTAGCATTAATCCTACATCGGTCTTTCCAATATCAATCATTAACAACGACCCAACTAGATCAAAATATCGCATTTCTCTTTTCAATACTTTTTATTCTTGCCGATGTAAAGTCTTAGCTAAAATTCTAGTCTAAGTCCTCTTTTCATGTTCATAGAAGATAGCATACTTGTTCACAAAATTTCACATTTCATCAAGTTCTCTTTTTCAACACATTTCCATGCACAACTTGCATATTCTTGAACCACTTTCTCATTTAATTTACTCAATAATTATAAGTGGAAAATCTCAATTAATCTCTTTTCAAATCTTTCTATGTTCAAAAAAATTCATTAGTTTGTTTTGGAATTTCAAAAGAATCAAATCTAAAATGAATTCTTCACTCTCAATTTTTTTTCTCTTATTTCTCATTTAAAGGTCCACATATTTAAAAAAATAATTTTATGAAGTCTACGTATTTTCAGAAAATTTCCTAATATTTTTCTCAATTTTTATTACATTTTAAAACTCAAAAAAAATCAAATGTATCTAAAAAAGGCTAAATTTAAAAAAACGTTACAATAGTTTGGCGCTGTTTAAAAAAACGTCACAAAACTTTGACTTTTTAAAAAAACCGCACAATGTTTAACTTTCAACTCACGGAGTTATCCAACCGTTAACTGGGATAATAGTTATGTGATGTTTTTTTAAAACAAATGGGAACTTTTGTGATGTTTTTTTAAACAGAATAATAGTTCTGTGTTGTTTTTTTAAACAAAAAACATTGTGCGGTTTTTTTAAAAAGTCAAAGTTTTGTGACATTTTTTTAAACAGCGCCAAACTATTGTGACGTTTTTTTAAATTTAGCCTCTAAAAAAATTAGATTTTTCAAAAAGAAGTGGCCTCAGCCAGTTTCGAACCCGCACACACAAGACCCAAGGTGAACAGTCACCGTACTAACCCCCACGCACTAGCCAAAAGGGACACAGTGCCCAACTGTCTAAAGGGGAGCTTTAATATGGTTAAGCTCTGTTCTCGGGTTTCAGTGAAAAGTCGAATTTTGGAAAATAAAAGCCTCTGCCAAGACTCGAACCCACACACAAAGAGTGCCACCGAGCTACAGTAGAGCGCTAATGGCGCCCCCCTCTAACCTGTATGACCTTAGGGGTTAACTGATATGAGAGTGAGTCAAATTAGGTTTGTTTTGAATCTCTGTTTATCAAAATTATTTCGTTTTTCAAAAGCTCTTAACTTAGGTTTTTTTTTCACATAAAGTCATAAAAATTTCTAGAATACTGAGTTTATGTATAATTAAAAAACCTGTGTTTTAAAAACATTTTTTTTGACATTAAAACATGAATATCTCATTCTAATTTGTATTCTATGCCTACAATTGCAATAACTCAAATTAGCAAATTCTATACCAAATTTTGCATTACAACTACATTAGAAATATTTATTCTTGCTTTTCTTCCTCTTTTATTTCCACAATACTCAATGTCATGGTTTCATTCATTAATTTGTGTTACAATAGTTTAATAAGCACAAATTCAATATTTTTAACCACTAATCATTCACAATCATATTCTACAATTAGCATGGTTCCAATTTCACATTTTCATAGCAATAAAGTAATTCTACTACAATAAACATAACTTATAGCAAATAGCATGCAATTTATCAAGCATTTATTCATTCATCTACCAAGTCCTTTTTAGAGCAAACACATGGTTATCTTATTAGTTTCTTTAGCATTCTCATTAATCAAAAACTCCTAGCATGGTGTCGAAATTAGAAGTAGAGAAAACCACCCACCTATTTGAAGAAAAACAATTACAAAAGCTCCTAGAATCTCCTTGAACACACAAGCGGTCCTTCTTCTCCTAGTTTGTGCCACCACGAACGCCTTCTCCTCCTTGCCTAATGAAACCCAAGCTCTCTTCCTCTAAATGAAATGGCCGGCCGCCTATGTGATGAACATACACAACTAGAACACTTCTCAATCCTTTTCTAACTTCCTCTCAATCTTTTTACTCACTTTTGTGTTTTCTTTCTTTCTTTTCTTTACAAAATTTTAGTGTACTATATGCATAGAAGGGGGGGGGAGTATTTATGCTAATTTTTGAGTGAAATGAAGGGCTAGGATTAATCTAGATGGTTGAAGATAAATGGCTAGGATGCATTGGGAAGTTGTAGCAACCACCCCTGAACAAGTAACCACCTATCTACTAAGCCAACTCACCCCATCCTCTCTTCCATTTCAGGCCTACTCCTTGAATGGCATAAGACATGTGGTAGTGCAATGCACGTGTTAAATGTAGCACCCTTAGTTACTAGTTGTACATGATTAATTAATTAATTGTCTACAAAGTTGATCTACACTACAAGTCATGTTAAATAAAAGAGAAATAAACTAGTGGGCTTTTAATTAGTGGGCCAAAGCTCCATGGGCTAATTAAAATAATTAAATAATTAGGATGGGCTTAAAATAAACAATTAGGCTTTCAAAAATAAAAAGAGAGATAGAAAATATTTGTTCATGTTACAAAAATAAATAATTTTCTAGAAAAATGCACATGAATTAGTACGTGCAAAACACGTAAAAATTCACAAACCTTTCATTTAATCAAAAATAAAGAATCAGGATATTACAACACTCCCTTCTTAGAATAGTTCCGTCCCCAGAACTACACATACGGAGTAAGAAGGAAAAGAAATACAACAAGAAGAAAAGAAAGAAAAGAAAGAAAAGAAGAGAAAATATACAACTCAAACCAAGAGCTCAGGATGGTCTCTCATCATCCTCTCCTCGGATTCCCAAGTAGCCTCTTCAACCAACTGGTTTTCCCCAGACGACCTTGACTATCGGTATCTTCTTGTTCCTCAAGACTTTATCCCGATAATCTACAATCTCAATCGGAAGCTCAATGTAACTCAGATCCAACTGCAAACCCTCCGGCACCTCAGGCAAATGGTGACTTGGGTCTGGAATGTACTCTCTCAGCATAGACACATGAAAGACATTGTGCACCTGAGACAACTCCTCCGGCAACTCCAACTTGTAAGCAGTTTTTCCAATCTGCTTTAATATCTTGTACGGACCTATGAATCTTGGGGCTAACTTCCCACCTCTGCCGAAGCAAATCACACCCTTACTAGGTGAAACCTTCAGGAAGACAAAGTCACCAACATCGAACTCAAGGTCCTTCTCCAATTGTCTGCATAGCTTTTTTGCCTACTCTGACCATCCACCAACCTCTTCCTGATTAGATCGATCTTTTAGAGTTCTGCTGCACAATCTCGGGTCCAAACATTTTCTGTTTCCCAACTTCAAACCAGCAAACAGGCGTTCTGCACTTCCTGCCATACAGAATTTCGTACGACGCCATCCCAATACTAGTCTGAAAGTTATTGTTGTAGGCAAACTCCATCAGAGATAGATGCCTTTCCCAACTGTCTCCAAAATCTTGAACACAACACCGAAGCATATCCTCAAGAATACGGTTGACTCTCTCGGTGTGCCCATCGGTCTGAGGATAAAAAGTAGTGCTGAAATCCGTCTTGGTACCCAGAGCTATCTGAAGACTCCTCCAGAAATGTGAAGTAAACCACGCATCTCAATCAGACACAATGTTTAACAGAACACCATGAAGCCTGACGATCTCTCCAACATACAACTCAGCCAACTTGTCCATAGACGAAGTGAGTTTCATTGCCAAGAAGTGAGCGGACTTGGTTAGTTGATTGACTATGACCCAAATTACATCATTTGCCTTTTGAACTCTTGGGCAAACCCATGATGAAATCCATACTGATGTAATCCCACTTCCATTCTGGAATAGGTAACGGTAGCAATAGACCTCCAGGTTTTTGATTCTCGGCTTTGACTTGCTGACAGATCTCACACCTCGCTACAAACTCGGCCACATTCCGCTTCAGACCTGACCACCAGAAATATTGCTTAATGTCCTTATACATATTTGTACTACCAGGGTGTACAGACAAAAGAGTATCATGTGCCTCCTGTAGAATACTCTCCCACAATTCTGCTTGATCCGGAACACACAGTCTCTCTCCAAACCACAACACTTCATCCTTGATCTGAAACTCTAATAACTTGCCAGCCCCGACCTACTCCTTGATCTTCTGAATCTCTGCATCTTCCTTCTGACTTGCGATAATCCTTTCATTCAGCGTTGGTTGAAGCCTCAACTGAGTAAAAGACAATCCCAAGCCTCGCAGAACAACTTCAATACCAGTCTGATCCAACTCCTCTGCAAGATGCCTCTGAGTTGTAATCAAACTAGCCAGACTGCTCCTATGGCTAAGTGCATCAGCAACAACATTAGCCTTCTCAGAATGGTACTTAATCTCCGGACAAATGTCCTCAAGTTCTTCCAGCCATCTCCGTTGCCTCAGATTCAGGTCCTTCTGCTGATAGATGTACTTCAATCTTTTATGGTCCGTGTACATGTTCAGCTTCTCACCATACACGTAATGTCTCCATTGCTTCAAGGCAAAGATAATCGCAGCCAACTCCAGATCATGAGTCGGATAATTCTTCTCATGCGGTCTTAGTTTCCTAGACCCATACGCGATCACTTTTCCTTCTTGCATTAAGAAACAACCAAGCCCACGATGTGAAGCATCATTGTAGACATCATACTCAACACCTGCTCTAGGCAAAGCTAAAATGGGAGCAGTAGTCAGTCTCTCTTTCAATTCCTAAAAGCTTGCCTCACACTGCTCAGTCCACTTGAAGTTCACATTCTTCTTGGTCAGACCAGTGAGTGGCACGGCTATCTGAGCGTAACCCTGAATGAACCTCCTATAGTATCCAGTTAACCCAAGAAAACTCCTGATTTCCTTCACTGTAGTAGGCCTTGCCCAATCCTTCACCGCCTCTATCTTCTGCGGATTAGTTTCCACTCCCTCCTTAGACAGGATGTGACCCAGGAATGCCACCTCAGATTTCCAGAAATCGCACTTGGATAACTTGGTATACAACCCATGCTCCTGAAGCTTCCTCAAAATTGCTGCCAGATGCTCTGTGTGCTCCTCCTCCGGCTTGGAGTACACAAGAATATCGTCGATGAACACCACGAAGAAAGAATCAATAGACGGCCTTAGATTTCTATTCATCATATCCATGAAGATTGCAGGTGCATTCGTCACTCCAAACGGCATAACTAAGACTTCATAATGCCCGTGTCGATTTCTGAACGCATTCTTATGCACATCTTCAGTCTTCACTCGAACTTGATGGTATCCTGATTGAAGATCTATTTTAGAGAAAATAGCCGCTCCTTGTAGAAGATCGAACAAGTCATCAATTCATGGAATTGGGTATTTGTTCTGAACAGTGACCTTATTCAGCTCTCGGTAATCGATCCACATCCTCATCGATCCATCCTTCTTCTTTACCAACAGCACTGATGCTCTCCATGGTGACGCACTCGATTGAATAAAGCCCTTCTCCAACAGTTCCTCAATCTACCATTTGATCTCATCCTGCTCCACAGGCGCCATCCTACATGGTGCCTTGTAAATGGGTGCACACCCTGGCTGAATAGTGATGCTGAACTCCACATCACGATGCGGGGGTAACCCAGGCAAATCTTCCAAGAATACAGTCGGGTAATCCCGAACCACTGGAATTTACTGCACCTCTACAGAAATCCCCTTCTTCTTGCTGATAGTAGCCACCAAATCTGAACATATCCTCTTCCCTTGGAAATTGACTTCAGGACCACCTGGAGTTTTCACTATTACTTCCTTGATCTTGCACTCGATGTTCACACTGTACACCGACATCCAATCAATGTCAATGATAACATTGAATCCCAAGACATTCAGCTCGATCAGATCAATCCCGAAAATTCTATCTCCAATTACGACCTCGCAGTCCGCATAGTACCGATCAGTGGTTAAAGTCTCCCCTGATGGAGTAGCTACTGCTAAGATCTTGCCAGGAAATACCTTCGGTTCAACTCCCAAAACTTTAGCAAATTTAGGTGATGTAAAGGTATGAGAGGATCCAGTGTCGAACAAAACAACAGTTTTCTTTCCATTCAAATAAAGTTCTCCTGTTACATAATACACACTCGTTACATAACAGTTCACTATATAAAGCGGAAAAAGAGAACAACAGAAAAACACTCCTAAACATCCTCCCTCATACCAGTGATGACGTGATCCACTTCATCAGCGTCAGCTTCAGTTAAGGCAAATACTCGCCCCTGCTGGTACGGCTTCTTCCCGGCCTGCTGGGTTGGTCCGTTACGGACGACATCCAGCAGCTTAGGGCACTGAGACATGTAGTAGCCTGTCTCTCCACAGTTGAAACAAGTTACAGGATGTCTCACCCAAGTATTCCCGGGTCTTCCTGCCACATGAACAGCATTCGCACCCGTAGGCATGAACCTTTGAACTGGCTGTTGTCCCCTGACATTTCCAGCAACTGTGGGCCTCTTTCCCACATTCTAGTTGTTCCTCCAATTCTGAACAGCGTGGAACTTCTCCATGTCCGCCTCAGTGGCTGCAGCTCGTTTGACCAGCTTGTCAAACCTCCTGATACCGAGGGGTATCATCCGTGATCTCAGACTTGGCCTCAAACCATGCTCGAATTTCTGAGCCTTCTTCGCCTCGTCCATCACCAATTCAGAGGCATATCTCGAGAGCTGAGTGAATCTTATCTCATACTCCCTAACTGACATGCCATCCTGCTGCAGTGCCAGAAACTCCATGGCCTTCTTCTCCTGAACATCTGATGGAAAATAATGACTGTAGAATTCCTCTAAGAATTCCTCCCAGCCAAGAACAATATCTGCCATTGTCTGCTTCATCGACTGCCACCACACAGTCGCATCTTTCTCGAATTGCAGCACAGCCAACTTCACCTTGCTGTCCTACGGAGTCTCCAAGAATTTGAAGATAGTCTTGACCTGTCAAATCCAATTGTCAGCGGTATCAGGGTCTAACTTCCCCTCAAACACGGGTAGTTTCATCTGCTTGAATGATTCCACGAGTTTGATTGCTTCGAGTATTGGATTCATATGCATCCTCCCCTGGTTTTGATTCATGGCAATGGCATTGAGTGTCTGATAGACCCTTGCTAGCCCCGTTTCCAAGTCCAGACCTTCTCCGCTTCGAGCTCTTCTTCCAGCCATATTCTGATGCAAAAGATTCATTAAATTCAAAGTAGAAAACATGAACTTAAATCAACTCTTCATTTCATTGAATTTCAAACTTTGTACATTTGAATTTAAAACATTTCTGACATCAAATGAAAGCAGTAAGAAGACACAACATTCTAGTTCCTACGATTCCTTTTGGCTTCTCGAAGCTCTTCCCGTAGTTCCGCAACTTCTTCCTTCAGTACATCGTACATGTTTTTCCTCTTCTCGAGTTCCCAAACACGATGACTGAGAGTTGTGATGCTCTCCTTGCACTTCGCATACTGTGCCTGCAGCAGCTTCGCTCTATCCCTCTGAGTCTCTACCTGTCTCTGAAGAGACACAATGAGACTACTCAGAACAGGTTCTTCCTCGTCGGAGGAATAATCAGATGAATCCAGAGGTGGAGTGATCTCTCAGCACTCAGGCCATTTCTCTTCGAATTCTTCAGGATCTTCTTCGTCTGAATCAGCTTGTCCGGGGTAGTAGTCCACTTTAACTATGTGCCAGTCATCACCTCCAGCTGGGTTGAAGTGGTCCACCATCTTAGAGAAAGGAGAAGAAGAAACATAAATCATAGAGCAATACAAATGTAAGTAACATACATTTAAATCTCTAGACTCAATACATGCTCTAATGTCCACTGTTAGGGTGTCGTTCCTTATAAATTTGTACTACTTGGAAGCGTGGCTCTGATATCACTCTGTAACACCCCGAATTCCAAAATAAACTCAATTCAAAGTTCCACGAGATCTTTACACTTCTCTTCGTATAATTATACAAGAAATTAAAAACTTTTTTTACATCAGAGTTACATTTATATTACACTTATACAGCGAAAGAAATTTTACAATAATTACATGAATAAAAATATACAACATTTGAATCAATCTTTAAGCTGCATGCATACTTTAACCTTTCCAGTCACTTTATCCTGCATAGAAAACTGTGGGCACGTCAGTTGCTTACAACCGACGAAATATTATACACGGCTATCCTCACTATGCCGAACAATATAATGATTTTCAATACTTAAACAAAGCACAAACTTGATCACAGACAAAGCTACATATGGACTATCCTATTGATGTCGTATTGTGCTGTGCACTTAGTACTTAATGCAGTTGTTTATATTATATGACACTAATGTGCACTTGTTCAGAGTCTATGCAGCCCATACTACATAGGTCCGAGAGCAAGCCCTTAACCGTTCTTCATCATGTAGGGTTCGATCCCTCGTCATGACTTAATCTACTACGGTAAGTATCCTAGTTGTTCTATGAGTTACGAGCCCACGTCTAAAGAGAACTCCATGCACTGACACATGACTCATCATGCAGGTATCATGTGGTCAATTCACCTCCTACCATAGACATGGCACCACCCGTAGTCATTAGACCACCGCATAAGCGTCACCACCAGGACGGTACTCTGGAGTAGTATCCACGCCCTATTCTTGACGCATCATGGGACATCCTGTGAATACTCTCACGCCGCCAATCCAATGGCCCTCATACTCATATTTTTCTCTTACGTTCATCACATCTCCACTATGTATCTAATCCTTACGTATAAATGAAGGTCAATATTCTAGAATCTAGCATTACTCCTACATCAGTCTTTCCAACATCAATCATTAACAACAACCCAACTTGGTCAAAATATCGCATTTCTCTTTTCAATACTTTCATTCTTGCCGATGTAAATTCTTAGCTAAAATTCTAGTCTAAATCCTCTTTTCATGTTCATAGAAGATACCATACTTGTTCAAAAAATTTCACATTTCATCAAGTTCTCTTTTTCAACACATTTCCATGCACAACTTGCATATTCTTGAACCAATTTCTCATTTAATTCTACTCAATAATTATAAGTGGAAAATCTCAATTAATCTCTTTTCAATTCTTTCTATATTCAAAAAAATTCATTAGTTTGTTTTGGAATTTCAAAAGATTCAAATCTAAGATGAATTCTTCCCTCTTAAATTTTTTTTCTCTTATTTCTCATTTAAAGGTCCACATAATTAAAAAAATAATTTTATGAAGTCTATGTATTTTCAGAAAATTTCCTAATATTTTTCTCAATTTTTATTACATTTTAAAACTCAAAAAAATCAAATATATATTAAAAAATCAGATTTTTTCAAAAAGAAGTGGCCTCAGCCAGTTTTGAACCCGCACACACAAGCCCCAAGGTGAACAGTCACCGTACTAACCCCCACGCGCTAGCCAAAAGGGACACAGTGCCCAACTATCTAAAGGGGAGCTTTAATATGGTTAAGCTCTGTTAGCGGGTTTTAGTGAAAAGTCGAATTTTGAAAAATAAAAGCCTCTGCCAAGACTCGAACCGACACACAAAGAGTGCCACCGAGCTACAGTAGAGTGCTAATGCCCCCCCCCCCCCCCCCCCCCCCCCCCCCCCCCCCCCCGCCCCTCTAACCAGTATGACCTTAGGGGTTAACAGATATGAGAGTGAGTCAAATTAGGTTTGTTTCGAATCTCTTTTTATCAAAATTATTTCGTTTCTCAAAAGCTCTTAACTTAGTTTCTTTTTCACATAAAGTCATAAAAATTTCCAAAATACTAAGTGTATATATAATTAACAACCAGTTTTTTAAAAACATTTTTTTGACATTAAAACATAAATTTCTCATTCTAATTTGTATTTTATGCCTACAATTGCAATAACTCAAATTAGCAAATTCTATACCAAATTTTGCATTACAACTACATTAGAAATATTTATTCTTGCTTTTCTTCCTCTTTTATTTCCACAATACTCAATGTCATGGTCTCATTCATTAACTAGTGTCACAATAGTTTAATAAGCACAAATTCAATATTTTTGTAACACCCTAGTTTTCATTTATGAGATTTTGTGATTTTACGTGTTGTGCACGTATGATTTCATTTGTATAATTTCTTTTATAAAATATTTTTATATTGTATTTGTTCTCTTCATTTTTCCAAAAAAAACTATTCTCTTTAAAATCCTAATTAAAATCTAGGCCTAATTGTCTTTTTAAGCCCACTCTATTTTATTAATCAAATTAATTATTTAAAGTCCATGGTTAGTTTGGCCCATTAGTGAGCCCATTTACTTTAATTCTCTTTTGAAATGGTCTAACTTGTAGTGTAGACTCATTTCATGGACAATTAAATTTGTCACATGAACAAATTTGTGGATGAGAGACAATAGGTGGCATGTGCATGCAATGGAGTGTGAATTGCACACCTTCACACCTAGGCCGGATTGGTTTGGAGTTGAGTGGGAGAGATGAAAGTGGTGGAGAGGTAGTTGCTCATCATGGGTAGTTTCTATAACTCCCTAATGCATCTTGGCCCTTAATCTCTAACCATTTGATCTAATCTTGGCCCTCTATTCACCCATTTGATCTAATGAGTGGGAAAGATTTGACTAAAATAAAGATGCTTTAGAAGTAAAATTACATAAAGTTGATATTTGTATAAAATGAAAGGTGATTATTTTTATGAAAAGATTACACTAAGTTATAAAAGAGGAATTTTGAATGAAAGAAAAATTTAAGTGGGTTATCAATGGATTTTATTGCCTAATTTGAACATTGTATATGAGTGGAAAATACATCTTTATGATTATGGAATTAAGTAAGGAAAGAAACTATAGTATTAAAATTTATTGTGCTTATGGAAAAGAAATTTGTGAGCATGCAGTATAAGATTTGAAAGTGAACTTGATATGTGAGTTTTGATCCATAGAAATGAAAAGAAATCATGTTAATTATGAAGAAAAGAACTTATGAGTATAAAGACTCAATTTTGTGATTATGAATTAAAATTGAGAACTAGAGTGTAGTTAAGCCTCATACCGGCATTGAAAAGAAATGTGTTAAAATAAAACTTGAGATGAAAAGACCAAGATTTGGGTCATGTTGAATAAATGGTTAAGACCGGTATAGTGGAAGGGCTAACTCTAAAGAATTGATTTTGTTCATGATTCAAATAACTAAGGATTAGATACATAGTGAAGACGTGATGAAAATAAGAGAAAAATACGAGTATGAGGGCCTCGGAACTACGGTGTGAGAATATTCACAGGCTGTCTTTACGATGCGTCGTGACATGACGTGGATATGTCTCCAGGAGTCCGTACCACAGGCGACGCTCGTTGGGTGTTTAGTGACTGCGGGTGGTGTCATGTCCCATGACGGAGGCTGAATTGTCCATAGGTTCTTCACGATGCATCGTGACATGACGTGAGATTCCCCTCCAGGTTGTCTGGACATGAGCTCGTAACTCAAAGAATATCTAGGATACTTATCGTAATTACAGTAGTAGTTTAAGGCATGACGAGGGATTGAACCCTACAAGATGAAGAACGGTTAAGGGCTTGCCCTCAGATCTATGTAGTATGGGATGCATAGAATCTGAACAAGTGCGCATTAGTGTCATATAATATACATAACTGCATTAAGGACTAAGTGCACCGCACTACACGACATCTATAGGATAGTCCCGTATAGTTTCTGTTTGTGATCAAGTTTGTGATTGTTTAAGTATTTGAGAATCGTTATACTGTTTTCGGCATAGAGAGGATAGCCGTGTATAATATTTCGTCGGTTGTAAGCAACTGACGCGCCCACAGTTTTTATGCAGGGTAAAGTGATTAACAAGACTAAAGAATGCATGCTGATTAAAGAATGATCCAAGTGTTGTACATTTCAATTCATGTAATTTATTGTACATTGCTTCCGCTGTAAACATGTTATGTAAGTGTAAACTCTGATGTAACAAAAAGTTTTTATTTCCTTATAAAATTGTACGAAAGAAGTGTAAAGATCCTGTGGAACTTCGAATTCAGTTATGTTTTGGAATTCGGGGTGTTACAATTTTTAACCACTAATCATTCACAATCATATTCTACAATTAGCATGGTTCCAATTTCACATTTTCATAGCAATAAAGTAATTCTACTTGAATGAACATAACTTATAGAAAATAGCATGCAATTTATCAAGCATTTATTCAATTATCTACCAAGTCCTTTTTAGAGCCAAAACATGGTTATCTTATTAGTTTTTTTTAGTATTCTCATTAATCAAAAACTCCTAGCATGGTGTCTAAATTAGAAGTCGAGAAAACTACCCACCTATTTGAAGAAAAACAACTACAAAAGCTCATAGAATCTCCTTGAACACACGTGCGGTCCTTCTCCTCCTAGTTTGTGCCACCACGAACGCCTTCTCCTCTTTGCCTAATGAAACCTGAGCTCTCTTCCTCTAAATGAAATGGCCGGCCTCCTATGTGATGAACATACACAACTAGAACACTTCTCAATCCTTTTCTAACTTCCTCTCAATCTTTTTACTCACTTTTGTGTTTTCTTTCTTTCTTTTCTTTACAAAATTTTAGTGTACTATATGCATAGAAGGGGAGGCGGTTATTTATACTAATTTTTGAGTGAAACGGAGGGCTAGGATTAATCTAGATGGTTGAAGATAAATGGCTAGGGGCATTGGGAAGTTGTAGCAACCACCCATGAACGAGTAACCACCTATCCACTAAGCCATCTCACCCCATCCTCTCTCCCATTTCCGGCCTACTCCTTGAATGGCTTAAGACATGTGCTAGTGCAATGCAGGTCTCAAATGTAGCACCCTAGTTACTAGTTGTACATGATTAATTAATTAATTGTCTACAAAGTTGATCTACACTACAAGTCATGTTAAATAAAAGAGAAATAAACTAGTGGGCTTTCAATTCGTGGGCTAAAACTCCATGGGCTAATTAAAATAATTAAATAATTAGGATAGGCTTAAAATAAACAATTATGCTTTAGAATTTAATTAGGCTTTCAAAAATAAAAAGAAAGATAGAAAATATTTGTTCATGTTTTCTAGAAAAATGCACTTGAATTAGTACGTGCAAAACACGTAAAAATTCACAAACCTTTCATTTAATCAAAAATAAAGAATCAGAATATTACATATATACCCGAGCTAGAGGGACACTTGTGGGATGTTCGCACGACAATGATTCTGTATAGTTTGATGGTGGACTCCGGCATTGGAATTCGTACTCGTGGAATATTTAAATCTTGCTTTTGTTACCGTGGTAGAATTTTCATGACGAGAAAATGAACCTTATATTGAGGAGTATGATAAGGGCTTGCCCTCGGACATATGTAGTATGGGATGCATAGAATCCGAACAAGTATGCATTAGTGTCATCGTAGTGTAGATGTATGCATTAGGCATTAAGTCATATCATACACTGACACGACTAGGATAGTCACTTTTTCTGTTTGCATTCAAGTTTGTGTTTGCTAAAGTAGAAGAATCGTTGTATTATAGTATTGCGTCAGTTGTATGCAACTGACGTGCCCATAGTTTCCCAGATGCAGGATTGGACTTGGCAGGGACTTGGAGTCACTATGATGAGTTGATTACAAGATTGAAGAATTTTCATTATTGTAGATTGTATTATATTCATTTAATTCTACTGTGTTGTTGAAAAGAATACGTCGTAAATAAAAAGTTTTAAATTCCTTGTAAATTTGTACGAATATGAAGTAAAAGATCCTGTATTTGCTACGAATTACCTGTATTTGGAATTCGGGGCGTTACAGAGGGGGTATTTATAAGCCTGAGAAGCGGTTAGAAGATTGATATAAATTTGATATATTTTGTACAATCCCCCCCCCCCCAATCTTTAAGAGATAGAATGGTTACTCTCTTGTTGGGGATAGGAAATTTGACTTAGAACCATGATGGGTTGGATGTCTCTCCTAATGGACCAAGTCGCTTATGATGGGCTTGAATGAGCCTGGAGAAGTCCTGAACCTGTTAGGGAGGCTCATTATTGTTAATATGCCTGTAGAAACTTTATGATATGTGATGGAGTTATACGATCCTGATTTGTTGTGATTTTTACCATTATCAATATTGGAGAATAAGAAGACAAAGTTACATTCATAAACATAGTCTGCTCCTAAAAATTTAAAAAAAAAAGAAGATGAAGAATGTCTACACCCTAAACAAAGATAACCATCTTTACATCAAAACTATATTCCTTCTACTACAAGTAGATTACCAGGTGTCAATCATAATCAGCTCTTCCCTTTCCATTGTAATGAGTTAGCTTCAATTAGCTTCATAAACAGCTTGAAGAGAATAAACCAGAAGGAATCGATTCTGGTTGACGAAGAATAATGCAAGCAATTGTGCCCAAACTAGTAGAAACTGTATCTGCATTCTCTTAAACTCCTCCCAAAGCTGAAGCAATGGTGTGATCACCTTCATTCACTTTTTTAGGCCCATTGGATGAACGAATAGAGATGGCAGCAGCAACTTCAATATCATTAGTTAGAGACACTGATGATTTGAGGGTGAACGCCTCAATTGGCAGTAGACTGAAGACCATTATTACTCAGAGTTCCATTCAATCCTGGAATAGCAACTCCATTGGACCCTTTGAATTCTAACACCTATATTTATCCAACTTGATAATCACCATGCTAGATGGAAACCTTATAAGGAGAAATTTTCGGTACAAGGTATGATTGAGGGCTTAGAGGAAGATGCATGCACTTAGGAATGAGAAACAAAAATTGACATCTACTTCTACAAGTTGTCTGGATGTGGATGGTAGTGATTGGAAGGGAAAGTGCACGTAAGGGTGGGGTTCGTTGCCACCATTGCAAAGACATTGGACATTACAAGAGAGATTGTTGCAAGTGGTTGAATCAGAGAGATGCCAACGTGGTCAGCGCCACTAAATCAGGTGTTAACTTAATCTGTCTTCTTATTTCAAGTTCTGTAGATGTATATAATAATATAATAATAATATAAATATATATTATATAAAATATATATTATAATATATATATATATATATATATTATTATATTATTATAAATATAATAATATTTATTATATTTATATTATTATAAATATAAATATTATATTATTATATTATTATATTATAATAATAATAATAATTATACATACATATATATACATATATAATAATTATACATACATATATATACATATATAATAATTATACATACATATATATACATATATAATAATTATACATACATACATATATATATATATATATATATATATATATATATATATATATATATATATATATATATATATATATATATATTATTATTATTATTATTATTATTATTATAATATAATAATAATATAATAATATAATATTTATATTTATAATAATATTAATATAATAAATATTATTATATTTATAATATATATATATTATATATTATAAATATAATATTATTTATTATATTAATATTATTATAAATATAAATATTATATTATTATATTATTATTATATTATAATAATAATAATAATAATAATTGTATATATATATATATATATATAATCCAAAGCCTCATAGAAATCCCTATGAGCCAATATGAGATGAGAAGGGAGATGAGAAGGGAGATGAGAAGGTGGTAGGTTGGCTCATAGGGATTTCTATGGGGCTTTGGATTAATTGGATTGAGATGAGTGCCTATAGATTTTCAATGGGGCTTATGTGAATTTTTTCCCAAACTGTCCCACTTTTTGAAAGTTTTTCCCAAACTGCCCTACTTTTTTTTAAAATTTTCAAAACGCCCTACTCGCTTTTCGAAAAAGCGAGTTTGGGTAAAACCTCATCGCTTTTTCAGAAAGCGAGTGTAAGGCTTTGGTTTTCGAAAGCCTACACTCGCTTTCTGAAAAACCGATGGGGTTAACCCACACTCGCTTTTTCGGAAAGCGAGTGTCGATTGGGGCTTTTTAAGCCCCCAGGTCTCAATTTGGATCTCACTTTCTCTCCGTTCTTACTCTTGCTTATCTCCCTTATTACTCTCCTAAACTCCGAAACCCAAAACCCTAGCTTCCCAAAATTCACCTCCTACCCACAAAATCTCCTATAAATCTAAATATATTCACTTAATCATTCCCAACCTATCACCTTTCACTCTTAAAACCCCAAACCCATCTTCTGAAAGATCCATATTTTGTAATTTTGATAAACTTGAAGATGATAGCAACTTCAACTCTTCTACCCAAATATCTACGACTATATCCTTCCGAATAAGCTTGTGAAGGTATGATTTATATCACCTATTATTTTGTACATTATTATAGGTTTTGTTTGTGGGAAGATAATAACTCGTATATTCGTATAAATAAACGTAGATATAGATTACGATATTCCTATTTGGTTATACTTTTGTGGTGAAATAATTCGTGATCCAAAAATAGGTTGTTGTTATAGAGCCGTTGATCCTGAAATAGTTTGGACACCTCGTACCATTACATTGGTAGAAATAGTTGATAAAATGTATGGAGTTACTAATTGGGATAGGGATCAATGGAATGTGAAAATTTTAGCTCGGAAGGCAGCAGGTAAAGGAGATGGTCAGTATTTTATGAGAGTGTCCCGTATCTACTGATAATGCTATGAAGTCAATGATTGCTAGGACACTTGATCCCAATTGTACTTGGTCTGCATTAGAGTTATATATTCAGCAAATCCAAATTATGAATGCTCAGCCACATGATAATCCTAGTTCAAGCTTCGTACGAGAAGTAGCAACACAGCAGATGAGGTCTAATCCCGTTCAAACTTCATAAGCAATCCCACTGTCCCCATAAGAAGACACCTTCACAAATACAACAAACCTGGATTCTGCAAATGTTGAGTTGTCACGTCAACCTAGTCCGGTTCATGACTATGTTCCAAATGACACTTTATTTGAATTATTTCAAAATGCTACCATTAACAACGACTTATTAGATGATGATGATGAAGAGGAAGAAACAGACGATGAAGTTGATGAAAGTGTAGAAAATGATGATGGGGACGAAGATGATGAATATGCAAATGTAAATCCTACGAACAGTAGTTCTAATGAAGTGAGAGCTACTGATAGCTATGCCAATATTAAAGCTCATGTTGACGAGGAGATGACACAAGGTGCTAGAGTACATCAAGTTCCACAAGAGTCGTCTACTTCATCCAATGTAGACGAATTGTACATTGGACAGGAGCTTGTAAGTAAAGAGTCGATTCAGCAAGCTGTGAAGCTGTATTCTATCAAGAAACATCGTGAATTCGTCACATTGAAATCTTCACCGACACTGTACACTGTTAAATATAAATTGGCACCTAGAAAACATACAATTGAGGAGATGGTGCAATGTCCCCCAGTAGTAAGTGATGGTGGCTGTCCTTGAAGATTACGAGCAATTGTTCCAAAGGGCGAGACAAATTTCGTGGTGAAAAATATAGTTGGGCCTCATACTTGCACAAATTCCACGTTGAATCAGGACCACTGTAAAGTTGATTCTAACCTTGTTTGCAATTTGATTGTGAGTGTGGTGAAGTCTGAGATAGGTTTAACATCATAGGCCATTATTGAGATAGTGAAACTACAATATAATTATCAGATTTCATATAAGAAAGCTTGGATTGCAAACAAAAGGCAATTGAGAGATTGTTCGACACCTTCGAAGAAGCATACATGAAGTTGCCTTTTCTTCTATCAGCAATACAAGCACCAAATCTAGGAACCGTTGTCCACTGGGATAAATATCAGTCTAATCGTGGCGAGGAAACATTCAAGGAATTATTTTGGGCATTTGGTCCTTCGATTGAAGGTTTCAAGTCTTGCAGACCTGTTATTAGTGTTGACGGAACTCACTTGTACAGTAAGTATAAGGGCTGTTTGTTAATTATTGTTTCCCCAGATGAGAATGATAGCTTATTTCCCTTTGCATTTGCATTAGTTGATGGAGAGAGTATAAATACATGGACATGGTTCATGAGTTGCATTCGGTATTTTGTCACCGATCGTACTGAGTTGTGTGTTATCTCTGATCGTCATGCTGGTATTTTGTCGGCTATGGAATTGCAAAATGGAGCTTGGAACGAACCTAATGCATATCATCGTTATTGTATGCATCATTTTGCTAAAAATTTCTTTAGTAAATTTGGTAGCACGGCATTGCGGAAAAAAGCCAAAATTATAGCGTGTCAAAACCAACTCAAAAAGTTCAGGACCAAACTTGCTGAACTTGAAACCATGAATGTCGAGGCGGCTAATTGGTTGAAAGAGAAACCGGTTAAGAAATGGGCACTTTATGCAGATGAAGGTCGAAGATACAGCATAATGACTACGAATCTATCAGAAGTCTTCAGTTCAGTCTTGAAAGGTGTCCGTAGTTTACTGGTAACTGCGATTGCGGAGATGATATTTTATCGTCTAAACTCTTACTTTACTACTCGTCGACAGGAAGCCAATAAGCTTTTATCTGAATGGAAGACTTTTGCTCGAAGAGTACATGAATTGGTCGATAGTCACCGTGAGAGAGCAAACCGACATGAGGTTACAATGTTTCATCATGAACCTGGAGTTTTTGCAGTCAAAACGGGTCTACGCATGGTAAGTGGAGAAAGGAAGGGTCTACGCATGGTCCATTCATCTGCATCGAACCAAGACTACAGTTACACAATTTCTGGTACAGGAACGATAATGCGGCACTACCCCAACTGTACTGTCCGACTCTTTGCATATCGGCAATCAATGGCAGGTACATTAAGGAGACTGAATGACCAGTCGAATTTGGGAACATCACGCTGCCAAATAGTGTATGGATGTAAGCCCTGCAGTAGCATTCCACCTCTGCCTCAGTGGAATCTTCATTCAATCGATTCTTCAAAGTGTCCTTCAACCACTTCAAGCGAATAAATTTTCCATTTACTGCACTGGTTTCCACTTTGACGCCAAGGTATTGTTCCACTAGATATACCGGCTCGAAATCCATTGTAACGGTCACTGCCTGCCCATCAACTGGAAGACCGGTAAGTACGGAGACGTCCTGTAGTGTTATGGTCATCTCCCCAACTGGCAGGTGAAAGGTATGTGTTTCAGGCCGCCATCTCTCAAGAATTGCAGTAAGAAGAGGCCGATCACATTTGATGGAGCTCATCATTCCAATACCATATAACCCACAGTCCCGTAGAATTTCGTGAATCCGTAGGTGCATAGGAAGTTGATGATCCCCCCTAAATGTACACTCCATAGATTCACCTTCCTACACATCCTTCGAACGGTGATGCGATTGGAGAGTAAGGAGTGTAGGGTCGAGGGGACCTGGACCTCCAAGAGGAATATAAGATGATGAAGAAGGGGCTAAAGAAGAAGGGCCCGCCTCATTTGGATTAGTTGGGACCTATACGACAATAACATTTAAATCAATAAACCGATATTACATTTTATTGTATGATAATCAAACTAATCGAATATAAATAATTATCCACTTACATTAGTACGCTGGGTACCACGATGACGACGACTACGTCCACCGCGAGGAGGTGGGCCAAAAGAAGTACGTGGTCCATCGCCGTGAGGAGGTCTACTACTCGATCCTTCCTCCACATTCCCCATCATGCGTGCCATTTATAATAAAAGAGAATACACTACAACTTAAAACAGTTATTATTAACTATACCAAAATATATAACCTACATATATCTACATATATATCCAATTTTTACACTATATACCTACATATACTAAAATTGGAATATACTATATACCTACATAAATAAAAACTCAACTTAATGCTATAAATTTTTTGCTACTTGTTTTTTTGAAGATCCAATGTTTACTTGGAAAATCAACAAATTTGGGTGATTTTGGGTCGAATTAACAAAGATACAATATTAATGCTTTAAAATTAACACAAAAATTAACAAACATACAATGTTAATGCTTCAAAATTAACACAATATTAAAAAAGCAAGAGTTTGAGAAATATACCACTAAAGTAGGTGATTGAATAGGAAGATAGTGAATAGGAGGTCCAAGAAGCTCCTTCAACCTTAATCTTTATCCCCAAATTCGAAAATCAACAAAATCTTGGATATTGGGGTTTAGGGTTTTTGGGGTTAAATGAGAATGAGATTTGTAGATGGAAGAGGTGGAAAATCGAAACGAGATGAGAGATGCGAGGATTTTTTGGGTTAATCGACCAAATTGTTGGGCAAATCGACCAAAAAGAGATGAGAGATATTAGGGTTTCGTATGTAGAAGACACTACTAAACGGAACGCCTATCGCGGCGTTTTTTTCTGTCTATGGCGGCGTTTATAAACGCCGCCATAGATGGTAGCGGCGTTTTAAATACCGCCGCGAGAAGCGCCGTTGCATCGACCGTCGTTACAGATCACGGGTCTATCGCGTCGCTTTTGTAGACCGCCGTTACAGACCATAGGTCTACAACGGCGCGTCTGACAAGGCGCCGCTACAGGCCTATGACCTGTAACGGCGGCCCAGAAAAGCACCGTTATAGATCGGACGCCTATGCCGGCGCTTCTTACAAACGCCGCTATATGTATACTGCTTGTAACGGCGCATTTTTAAACCGCCGTTACAACTCGTAGCCTATGACGGCGTTGTTTAAAAGCGTCGTTACAATTCGTAGGTCTATTACGGCACTTGTTAAGTCCGCCGTTACAGCCCGTAGGTCTATTAAGGTGCTTGTTTAAAACGCCGTTACAAGTCGTAGATCTATTACGACGCTTCATAAATGCCGTGATAGACACATGCGCGTATATTTTCTAGATCATTTCGATATGCTATGCCGGTGTTCCTAAACGCCGGGATTGGTTCTTTTTTTTTATAATTCACCATGATTGGTGGATCCTCCCGGCATATTTATCTCAAAACTGATTGATAGGGGGTTTCAGGTTTTTCCTACTATTTAAAAAATGTCACAAATTCAAAATATCTGTAGTCATATCAAATTTGAACGTTCAAATCTTTAAAACACTAATAGCAGCATAATAAACAACTATATAATCATGGACCACAATAAACAATAATTACTTGTCTAAAAATGGTCATACGAAGAGTTAAAAATATACTTGTTATACATCAATTTCTTTGACAAAGCATAAATTCAGTTTCAACAAAACATAAAAAGACTAAAGTCCAAATTTAACTCAACAATGGCAAAGTCAACTGAAGCGGCTCGGCATTGCTTTGATTCCCACTGATATTTTGTCCAGATGTATGTGCGTGACTAGAAGTCGATGGAATTCGCTGGCCCTGTATAATTCACAATAGTGTCATTTATTAGATTATTCACTACACTAGGCACCACACAAGTAAAATGCAATAGTTAAATTTCATACTAATATCATAAAATATTGCTGAATACTTACAGTTCAATGTACTGGATTGTTAGAGTTCTGGTTTTGTTGGGAGATTAAAGAAACAATCATATCTTTCAAGCCGTCAATCTCTTCCTGCATCTTGGCTTGCATCTTGAACACATCCGGATAGGATGTGCGACTGGAGGTAGATGCACAAGAACCAAATACCTGTGATTGAAACCATGTCAGTCCAATTTTCACAGGGTCATAACTATATAACCAATATGAACTACTATGAGACATATATAGAAGTTTAAAAGACAACCAAATAAAAGCAATGCAAATTAATTTTACTAGCAACTCTAGAGTTCATTGATAATAAAGAAAACAAGACATGTTTATGAGTACATTCTGACAGTAACTAGCCCAGTAACTAACATAAGTTGAAGTAGTTTACCAGACAACCAAATCAACATGGTATTAACAGACTAATAGTTTATGTAATTATTAACATAAAAGCATGAGTACTGTATGTGTAGTCGTGTCCTATCCTTTATTCTTTTGGAATAACCATTGCATTGTATTCAACGTATTCATGCCCGGTATCAATGTCTGCACCACATTGTAATAAATAAGGTTCTTAACAGCTAAATTTGGGAAGATGAAAAATATATATATAACTAGCATTGTATTTTGTCTAAAGAATAAAGCCACTTAAATTGAGTATATTTTTCCCATGATAAGATATCATACTAATTTGAGATTCACTTGTAGCCTTCATCTTTAAGAATAAATAGCTTACTTGATCTTGAATCAGTCAACATTCAGGAAAAACATTTAGGAGGTAAAGTGATCTTCAGTTCATGAAATCTGGTTTATTGGTCATCTTCAGTAAAAATTCTTTTGTTTGTAAAGTTATGGATGCTTACTTGATCATTTATGCATGCAGTGCAAGTCTTTTTTTATATCATGCTTCTTATATATCATTTCCTGCACTTATAATATACAGGTGTAAATATGTATGTGTAATTTTAGTTTGCAGTAGTGCTATGACTACATTCATAAAGATAAAGTCTACAAGCTATTATTGTAACAAAAAAAAATATATGGACTGCATCTCCGAAAGTCTATTAATACTACAGTAGTAAACAAAAAATGTAATTTCCATATATAGGAAAATGTTGTACACCTTGTGCATGTTGTATTTACCGAACCAAACTCAATCAAAGCCATGTCCTATCTATGCAAATGTAAGAATCACAAGTGACAAGCAACGTCGAAGGAAAAGCAGGATATAACAGAGGTGAAGAGTTTCACTTAAATTCACCCTAAAATAGCATAAATACAGCATATAAATAGCATAAATACGGCATATTCCATAGAGATCGGCAATAGAGAACTTGAACTTGAAAATAGAGAACTTGAAAATATGGCAAGACTTGAACTAAATTAATATACATACTTGAACTGATTCCATAGAGATGCTGATAATGATCCTTTTGCAGGATTACTTAGGTACTTGATGAAAGAGCAAGGATTCAAAAATATGAATGTATCTCCCAAATATCAAATTAAATAACTAATAAGATCAGGCCTAAGCTAAGTGATGACATAGATGCTTAGTGGTTAGTACTTATTTATTTCTATTGGTAATTATTATTTCCTATTGTTTGGTGGATCATGTAGGATCCATATTATTCTAAATAAAATATCTTATCTGCTATCACTAAACAACTATTTATTATATTACATTATAGATCATATAATCCTATTACCTTGCATTAAACTAAGGAAAGATGGTTAGCAGACTCCATTATCAGTATGCTTATGTCACAGTTAAATTAGCATACCTAATCTCTAGGTGTATACAAGTTAAATGAACTTGGTAAGCATAGTTATCAAAGATATAGAAAAAATTTATCCGGTTGAACATATGTAATAGGTATGTATGTACTGACTTACACAGAGTATAATTTTCACTATACCACATACGGTTTATTTATTTCTTTTTCATCTCAACAAGTCTTTAAAGTGTACGACTAGAAAAATCCATCTATGTAGTTATAAAATTTAATGAGAAGTTTGTAGTCCAGCTCTTTTTCTTAGTTGCAACTTTTCCCTTGACCGGAAGTGGAGAAGTTTTCTAATAAATCTCTTCTTTAATATTCTTGTTAAATATGGTGTCTTGTAGAAGGGCAGTGCTGTTTCCAGAGTCATTTTCCACTAACTTCACCCCATAACCTGATATTGAATAATATTCACCAACACTTCTAGTCTCTAAAGATCCAAGCAATTTAATGGAGATTGTGCTACCTTAGATTCTGGATTATCATAGTGCAAAATGGTTGTAGAATAAACAAAAAGCATACAAGGTAGGTAGTAAACAGATGATGTGTCTAATCCTTACCATACTTGCTACTGCTTGTACATAGTTGGCTTAGAGAATGATGCATGTATCAGCTTGGGTTTCCTAGATTGTCCACACCAGAAAAAAATCAGCTTGGATTTTGTAGATATGCAATATTATTTTTGGTAAAAGGCATATCTTCTGATAGTATAATGGGGGTATGCAAGGTGTTGAAGATAAAGTGATAAAATTAGATTGTAGAGCTGCAGAGCTACAGGTATTGGTTAACCCATTGATGTGTTGGGTTTCAACGTGAACTCCAGTTGGTACAAACAATTACGGTATGTATCATCACCTAATCAAATATTCTTAAGATTATTTATCTACTTTATTATACTTACCATAATATACATAATAGTTTGTGCCAATTGAATTTTACTTAGGAATTAAACCCATCAACTAACTAAAATGTTAGATACAGGTACTGATAGCATTTCTGAAAAGCAGAAGGAAATGTTAGATACTTAATCCTTGACTAGCCAAGTATCCAATTGAATAGAGCTACTATGTTTAGTTTGCTTTCTGTTTTTACTGGTGGGGGGTTGTTAAGATGATCTTAGGGAAAAATAAAGTTGCAGTGTTGCTTTTAGATAACTTCAACTTGAGTTACATCTAACATCCTAGCAGAGGTACATGAGTTATTACATGTAAGGAAATATCAAAACAGAAATGTAAGGAAATTTAAGGAAATTTTTAAAAACATACCTTAATCGCATTGAAGGCCGTCACCTTAGTCATCGTTGGTACTTTTGACCAACTCTCGTAGCTTAGGGGAAGGATACGCGGATTTCGTGCTATGACACCGCAAAACTTCGCGAGCTTACTCCCGCCATCTCTTAATGGTTGATTGTGAGGGTTGCATTCCACCAATACTTTTTTATTATTTGGGAGCTTCCAGATTTCCTTCATCTTCGTCGGCCCCCTCGACCTCCTCAAAGTAGTGGGAGTGCTACCTTCACCCCCCCCCACCCCCCCCCCCCCCCCCGACTGTAGCAGCACCCCCATCCGCCACACCTTCAAGATAGTCCGTCGGGTGCTCAGTAGAAAGTCCCCGGCTAGGTTGCTCTACGGCATCGTCTTGGTTGACAACTATTGTTGGCAACTTTCTCTTCGTTCTAGCCATTTGTCACCTGTTTCATAAAAATTCAGACTAATTATAATCATAAAAACCATATAATTACATCTACATCTATATCAGGATCCCTTTTATGTAAGATTGTCGATATGGAAAAAGTAAAGATCATAATGATATTACTCTCTCCTTTCTCTGCTGAAATGAGTGTGTTCTTCTCTGATTAAATGTTATTAAGATCTGAACCATGACAACAAAGTCTTTAGCTAATTATGGTACTTAATCAAACATAGTAATATATGGAGAGTTGCACATGACAGAGTTGTTGGCCCGCTACCTGAAACTGGATAAGTGTAGATGAATCTGAATCAAGAAAACTCAGATCTTTTCATCTTTTACTGCTCCAAGTTTTAAGGGGGTAAAACTCACAACAGAGCTTACGATATAGTTAGCTTATTAAGTAGTGATGATACAAATTCCAGTAAGAAAGCACACTTTAGTGTGCTCGTGTTACTTTTGTTAGCTATCCTTTAGTCGCGGCTTTGTAATAGCCACTATATTTGGTGTTGGGTTCATTGTTATCTTAGCTAGTTGGAGATTGGAAAAGGATTTCTCGGCTCTAGAAATTCTATGTTAACAAATATTTTCATTGCTTTATCTGAGAAAATCATCCATAGAGGATATGGGATCTCACAGGAGATTGAGGTGTGCCTTGCTTTCCCTACAAAAAGAACATTGGTTCCAACTCCGCTTCAACCTCAAGTGCAATTAGAATGCTCACCAACCTGCCTACACTGTTCTGCGCAAACAGGCAATCAGAGAATATAAGAAAGGGTGTTTATGTTTTTATGTTTAGGTTGCGCAAACATGGCCTAAAATGCATCACTTTTTTACCGTAGACCTCCAAAAGCTATATCACATATTTACGAATAATACATTAACCAAATTTTAAAAAAAAATCCCTTCACATAATTTGCATCTAAATGGTAAACACATCAATCTTTTATACTAAACAAGTACTTTAAGATTCACTTGGGCATTTTCACAAACAAGAACCACGCAACAATCAAATCCAACCATATTTATCATCTAAAGTAAACTGTGAATGCACAGCTATAATTCGATGAACTAATCAAAAACTAAACCAGAAAAAACTACCTATGTTATGAACCTCAAAAGATGAGAATGGTGTCAAATTTAAACAGGACTGGTCCTCTATGGGTTTATTATTCAGCAAAGTTAAACATCAACAACAACAAGAAGGGATTTTGACAAAAGTAAATATAAACATCAAATTAAGCAAAGTAAAAACAAGTAAATATAAACATCCCACTCCAAATTCTATAGAATTATACAAAAAGAAGGGATTTTGACAAAAACCCATTTCAAATTAAGCAAAGTTAACAGAACCCTAATCCCAATAACATGAAAATGAGATCAGAAGTAAGAGAATGTGAAATGTACCAATCAAATAGAGAATGAATCCACACGGAGCTTCTTCTTGAATGGAGAAGGGCGACTGACAAAATGATAGTATACTTCTACAACCGTGTGGGGAGGCGAAGCCGAATGGGGAGAGGGGAAGATGGGCTGAATGGGGAGAGGTCGACTGGTCAGAGAGAGGGAGAGAGAGAGAGAGAGATTTTGGAGACGGATAGTAGAGCGGCGCTGATGTATTTTCGATTAGGGTTTTCGATTTTGGGGGGAAATGAAGAGCGGAGCGGAGCGGGATGACGATTTTGGGGGGAAATGAAGAGCGGGGCGGAGCGGGATGACGATTTTGGCAGGCGGCAGAGCTGAAAATTACTGATTAGCGCTAGTTTCGTGAAAATTACTGAAAATTACTGATTAGCGCTATATGTTTCCGCTCTAATGAAAATTACTGATTAGGGTCTATGACGGCGGTGTCTATACCACCGCCGTTATATATTATATATATAATGGCGTAATATAGCACCGCCGTTATAGAGGCCCGCTATTAAAAAATATTTTATAATGCCGATCTATCGCGGCATTTGGGCATAGACGCCGGTATAGATATGCCGTTATATCCATTCCGATTAGTAGTGAGAGGTAGAGAAGAAAGAGAGTTGAAAAAAATGGGGGTCGTGAATCGGATCTGAAGCTTAAAAAGCCCCAATCGACACTCGCTCTCCGAAAAACCAAGTGTGGGTTAAACCCCATCGCTTTTTCATAAAGCGAGTGTAGGCTTTCGAAAACCAAAGCCTCACACTCGCTTTCTGAAAAGCGATGGGGTTTTACCCAAACTCTCTTTTTCAGAAAGCTAGTAAGGCATTTTGGGAATTTTAAAAAAAAGTTGGGCAGTTTAGGAAAAACTTTCAAAAAGTGGGACAGTTTGGGAAAAAATTCGGCTTATGTCATGTTATGGCATTAAATGAAGAAAATGAATGGAAAAGGAGATGATGGCTGCATGCATGGGGATGACGTGGCTTGGGAGGCATGGGGTTATATCCCATATTGGAGAATTCAAGAGGAGAGAAAGTGTGTATATAGGAATTGCTAAATGAGAAAGGTACCTAAGGGTTAACCTACCTTTTGATGGTGCCTGTGGCGGGCGTGGTTAGAGTTTTGTGTCCGTTCTTTCACGTGCGCACACACGTAGTCGTGTGCGTAGCTAAGCCGTGTCCAGGGCATTAGAAATGGTATTAGAGCTAACTTTCGACACCTAGTGTGTGCAAGATGTACGCCTGAGAGGGAGCGAGGTCGGTACAGATTGCCCGGGTAGGGGACTGTACAACTAGAAGAATCAGAGTAGTCCTCTCCACATCGGTTAGAAAAGGATCCTGGATCATGTTGCAAGTCCCGGGCTCAGCGAGGACGCTGAGTTCTTAAGGGCGGTGTGTGTAACACCCTGTACTTAATCGTGTGTGTGTATATATATATATATATATATATATATATATATATATATATAAGATGAGAAGATGGTAGGTTGGCTCATAGGAATTTCTATGGGGGCTTCGGATTAATTGGATTGAGATGAGTGCATATAAATATTCTATGGGGTTTATGTCAGGTTATGGCATTAAATGAAGAAAATGAATGGAAAAGGAGATGATGGTTGCATGCATCGGGATGATGTGGCTTGGGAGGCGTGGGGTTATATCCCATATCGGAGAATTCAAGAGAAGAGAAAGTGTGTATATAGGAATTGCAAAATGAGAAAGGTACATAAGGGTTAACCCACCTTTTGATGGTGCCTGTGGTGAGCATGGTTAGAGTTTTGTTTCTGTTCTTTTGCGTGCGCGCACACGTAGCCGTGTGGCAGCTGAGCCGGGTCCGGGGCATTACAACACATTAGAGAAAGTCATATATATTTCTATGTTGAAATGGAACCTGATATCCGGGAGAACTCTGGAAGTACGGGGCTATAGGCACACAGCTTAAGGTGGAGTTTTGTTGGTTTGGGAAATTCATCGTAAGGTGATCAAGGGTAAAAGGGGGATTGGGAAAAGTCAATACAATCTCTACCAACATTGTCTGAACAAGAAAACTTGCACGAGTGTTTTGAAGCCCTACATTTCAGAAGCATTATCTAGTTTGCCGCCAATAGAATCAATGAAGGGAGACTGCAACGTTCGAATATCATAGAGAGGTGGAGAGCGCCTCGGGTTAGGCGGAGTTCATGCGGAGTGTGGCATCTTCGTGTTAATGCCTACTGGGGTATGCCTTTAAGGGTCATATCAATTGAAGAAAAACAGGTGCTGGTAGATTAAACTAGCAGAAAAAGCCACTGAACTGGGTTGTTTGCAAGAGAAAAATGAAAGATTCTAGAAGAATTTAATTACACATGTGAATTCATGAGTATGCAATTCAAAATGGAGATTGTTGGGTACATATTTTGCATACTATGTCCGAGAAGAAGAGAAGATGGTAATGCGTGAAGAGGTTGAAGCGAATGTTGGAAGCGAGAAGGGAAGCGGCACTAGCAAGCGGAGAAGCAGCAACTAGAAGGTAGCAGTCGACTGCCGATGCTCTCTATTTTGGTCGAGACCAAGACAGTCGACTGCCGACCGCATTGGGCAATAGCGACTGTATGGGTTGGATCCGATGGATCTATTTGAAGTCCAACTTGTTCTCCAAGTTAGATTGTACGACTCTTATCGCATGATTATCTCTTCAGGAATATCGAACGGCTATTGTATCAAGACTACAACCTAGGGTTCCTAGGGTTTCTCTAGATCTATATATATACATTGTATCAGCCTCATTTGAGAGCTAAGAGTGAGTACTTCATTGAAGAATTTGAGAGGTTTTTCAATTGTAAACAATAAGCATCTTCTTGTGAGGCTTGAAAGATAGATAGGTTCTTGGTGAAAGTGTTTGTAACTCTTGTAGATTTCTCTAGTTGAATACCATCTCAGTTATTTCTCCTCCGGATTTGGGTTCGCACAAACCACGACAAAATTGTGTGTTTTTGTGTGTTTAGTGTGATACTAGATTTGCCCGTGGGCACGTGCCTACGGCACATCTTCGGAACGATACAACATATGAAAGTCTTGTAAACAGTAAAATAACAATTATGTAGCTCAAGTTTAAATAGTAAAACAATAATTAGTTATAAATAAAAGTCCATGTTTCCATTATAAATGGGGGTGTAAAATCAAACTTCTTAGAACTTTGAGTGTGGCAAATGATGAAATTTAACTGTTGATGAGATATTTGCTATTTTCAATGTAACATGAGCAATAAAAAAATGCATTAAAAAATTGAAAACTTACAAACCTGAAATCTGAAAATATAAATTTCTGATTAAAGAGAGAGAGAGAGAGAGATAGAGAGAGAAATAAATAAATATATAAATAAATAAATAAATAATGAAGTTGTTTTGGGGGATTTGAATTTGAGTTTTGGGAAAAAACTTTTGTGCGGGAAAATATGTTTTGTGATGTTAGATCTGGACCATTGATTTCAATCCTATTAAATAAGAGCCACTTGATAGCTTTCTTTGTATTTTATTATATAGATATTATTTTGCATAGTGGTTTGTATTGATTGTGTCACATAACTTAACATGATCCGGCACAAAATTTCTAACAAATCACAATCAACTCATCCTTGGAATAGATTAGCTTAAGTAGCCTGAAAAGAAGAAACAAAAGGATTCGAGTGAGATGTTCTTATTGATGAAGAGTCATGCTTGCAATTGTGTCCCAAGTAGTATGTACTGGATCTGCATTCTCTTGAACTCCAAAAGTTAAAGTAGCAGTGTGACCACCTTCATTCACTGAGGCCCATTGGATGCATGAACAGAGACAACAACAGTAGCTTTAATATTATCAGAGTCAGAGAGATTGATTATTTGAAGTTGAACCCCCTCCATTGGCAGCAGATTGAAGATCATGATTACTTAGAGTTCCATTAAATCCTGCAATACCAGCTCCATTGGACAAATTGAATTCTAACTAATTGACAAAAATTAGATGGAGTCCAAAGGAACTCCAGCCAACAAATTAGCAAATATAAAGTCTTGCAAACAGTTAAATCCAGATAGTACTGAATCATATGAAGACATAGCTTCATAAAAATAGTCTGCTCCCAAAGAAAAAAAGAAGAAGATAGAAGAATAGCTACACCCAAAACAATGATAACCATCATTACACCAAAACTAGATTCTTCCTACTACAAGCAAATCACCAGGTGTCAATCATAAACAGCTTAACCCCTTCCATTGTAGCTTCATAAGCAGCTTGAGAAGAAACCAGAAGGATTCGAGTGAGATGTTCTTGTTGATGAAGAGTCATGCTTGCAATTGTGTCCGAAGTAGTAGACTCTGGATCTGCGTTCTCTTGAACTCCAGAGACTGAGGTTGCAGTGTGATAACCTTCATTCACTTCCTGAGGCCCATTGAATACGTGAGCAGAGACAACAACGACAACTTCAATACCATTTAGAGTTGGAGAAATTGATGATTTGGGGTTGAAAATGTAAGTGTATCTCTGCCAAACGGTCAAATTATGGAAATAATATAAAGTAGGTTAGGTATTGGAATATTACAGTCAACTACAACTATTGCAGTCGACTGTCAATTTATGTTGAAATAGATGCAGTCGCGTGTTATTTCCTCTCAACCTTGGTATGGAGGAAATGATAGATTGGCCAAATTACCAGATGACCGTCTTATGTCCCAATGAATATATGGTATTTCTTTTCACATTTGTTGTAAGAAATAATCTCAAACTTTTTAAAAAGAGTTGAATCCATTTAGTATTTTTTTTAATCTCTTTTGACTCATATACTTCAAAACTTATTATTTGCATCAAGAGAGAATAGCGATTTTATTATTTTCTTGGTCAAGACGTCAATCTCGCTTTTTCACTTTCTTTTTGTGTCAGATCGAGATGGTTTACGAGACTTATATGTAGAAGTCATGTGGTTGTGATAGGAATCTCGACCTGAATACTTAGAACTCACTGTACGGGGTTTAAGTATAGTGGAATACTTGCGGCTGAGAATTGCTGATTGCTGCAGGTAAGGTGTAGCGGATTAAGCTTGAGGGTCCAACCACTTAAATATATATGTCCTACATCTCCACTGAATTTTCTTTCTCTAGCTTTATCACTTTACTCTACTCTACGTATTTACTTTAAAATTTTAATTTCGGCACAATCACCATATTCAACCCCCACCCCCTCTGATTTCTAGAACCCCCTCCCTTGGCAGCTGACTGAAGATCATTATTACTCAGAGTTCCATTCAATCATGCAGTAGCAGAAGCTTCTGAGTTTTCTCAACTTGCACCTTGATTTGTCTCCGCAATTGAATTTTCCCTATATGTAGTTTGATTAGGAGTCGTCAGCTCATGAACACCACCTTCAAGCACAGAGCAGTCCAACTCTGCCCTCTGTCACTGGAAGTAAAACTGACCAGAAATTCACCAAATATAGAAAACGATAAAAAAAAAAAAGATTAATATAAGAGTTATATTTTTTTGCAAAATATTCTGCTATTCGTTCCTTCCTCATCACCCAACCCAAATTATTGCCATCATTGCCATATCCAACTTAACCTACATCTTTGTTTTGCTCTCCTCTTTCTCCACTCTCCCCACCAGGCTTTAAAATAACCAGGCCCACCTTTCACCTTCCAAGCAAGTTTACAAATAATCCATAATTGTTTCACAAAACTACCGCGAATAAAAAGATGATATGCATTCTCAATATAACCATTGCACAAGACACAATCTTGGCTGGCTAAGTTTGTCTCATTAAGGTTATCCACTGTTAGGAGTTTATTATGAATAAGTAGTCAGACCAAATGAACTTATAAAATAGCTGATTTTCTAACATTCACAAAAATTAAAGAAAGATTTAACAGAAAAAAAACCATTAGTGGTCCACCTCCATTTTACCCCATTAGTAGAAGACCATGAATATTCATGAACAGGACATAAAAGGATAGACGCTTAATCAAAGGATAGACGCTTCTTAATGGAGTAGATCACATTCTACTGCTTGTGTGAGTGAAAAGTGAAGAAACCATAGCATTACAATTACAAGCTAAATTTTATAGCTCAGGGTAAGCAGAAGCTAGAGAACAAGAGCCTATCCAATAATCAGTCCAAAACGTAATAGAACTATCATCACCATTGTAACCCATATTTAAAAGGTTCAATAACCCTCCAAATTCCTCTCCAAATTCCTTTCCAGAAGAAAGAGGTATTTACATGAGGTTTTCCTACCGATCAGTCAATTTTCTTTATCTATAATATCTTCATTACATCAATCTAATCCAGCCTTGGGGATTAGACACAGATTGAGGCTTCCCATCACCACTTACCAAGTCGAGAATCTAACTCCCATATAACTACTACATTTGCATTTTTTGCCAGGATTACTGTAATATGGCCCACTTAGAGCATTCCCGGTGGAACCCCATCCCCATCCACATTTTGGTTCCATTTTGTCATATTTCTTGGAATATGCTATTTTGATTTGGGGGTTTCAAATGGGGGTGCTCCAATGGTACCCCATTTTGGTGTTTGAAACATTTATTTGCAATTTTTTTTGCACAAAACTAATTTTTTGTATGCAAAAAGATAATATTAATAATTAAAAAATTATAATATAATTAATTAAGATAATACACTTACTGAGAATTATTAATTCATATGATTTATTTATATACTTAAAACAAATCAGAAAGATATTCAATATTGGTCTCATATTAAAGAACTCGTTAAAAAATTAACAGTAGTATAATTATTGTCTGTTATTGTCTATAAATAATAAATATAAAAGAAGTTTAAATGAACAAATTAAACAAATAAATATATACTAACATATTCCATAATTAAAGGTGGGGGTTTGGTGCAAAAGAAACAATTAGCCGATCCCAAATTGGAGCCGCATATATGCGACTCCATTTAAAAATTGGCATTTTTTGGGGGTGGGGGCCCACCATATGCGGCCCGGTTGGGGGGGGGGGGGGGGGGTAGGGAATGCTCTATGGGGGCGTTTGGTAGAAGGATTTTTTTGTTCCCAGGAAACTTAAATCCTAGGAATTATAAATCCTGGGATTTATGTTTCCTAGGATTTCTGATTCCTAGGAATCATAAAACATGTTTGGTATGTCATCTTTGGGATTGTTAGTTGGAAACTTAATTTCCTATGTTTGGTTGAGCTAAATATTTCATGGGAATGTTAATCTTATTATCCAAAATATCCCTCTCATACTTGTATTTAAATATATTATTCTACATTTTTCTCTAATAAATAAAGAAACATGTTTTAATCACTATTAGGCCAAATTAAACTTGAAGCATATCGATGGCTGAAGCTTGAAGGAAAAATCCCTAAGTGATCGGTTCCAAGGCTTTTCCATTAAGGATTTCAGCTGATTTGTTGTTGGGATCTGATAATAATGTTTGCTTAAAAACTCGTTGCAAGAATAACCTCTGGGATCAATTCTTAGTCTAAGCTTGGTGGTTTTTGACCGATAATGACGACATTTGGTGAAAACATCATTACTTGGTCTGTATATGATGAAATATATGGTTTCATTTTCTCCATCAAAAGAAATGGACAGTTATCAGATATTTTTTCGATTATAAAAACTGTGCAGCTTTACATTTTGCTGTCTTTAGACTAGGGGACGGCGAGACTGAGGGGATCGACGGTGCGGGCGCGAGAGAGGATCGACGGCGCGACTGAGGGGACCGACGGCGACGGGGTGCTCGGGTTTGGATCTGCGACTCGGTGCTCAACTTTGGATTAGGGGATGGGTTTTTAGTGGAGAAGGAGAAAGACGGGAAGAGATAGGAAGAGAGATGGGAGAGGGTTCTTTTTTGGGGCATAATTGTATTTTCAAAGAAGTAATATTTTTCCAAGCACTTGGAAATCTAAGAATCCAACCCCCCCCCCCCCCCCCCCCCTACTGGAAAATTTTTTGTGAGAATTGTAGCAAAAAAATTTCCTAGAAATCTTTCGAGAATCTGAATTTAAAAATTAACATATCAAATATGCGAAATTAGATTTCCAATTTAAGATCCCAGGAAACAAAAAATAATCATCCTACCAAACACCCGAATTTTTTCCCAAAACGATCCATTTTTGCAAAGTTTTTCCCAAACCGCCCTACTTTTTTTTTTATTTCCCAAAGCGCCCCACTCGGTCTCTCAAAGACCGAGTCTTTACTCTTTGCGTTTTTAATACCGCAGATCCCCTTTCTTCTTCTTCTTCTTCTTCTCTTTTGATTGTTTTTTTCTTTTCGCTCTTTCCCTCAACAAATCCGTCGCACTCGCTACTTTTCCGTTCGATTACTCCCTTAATCGAATGTTGAACTTCCCAAAACCAATTACTCTCTAATCCAATTTCGATTTTACCAAATCCTATTCCCCAAAATCGATTCTTTCTTTAAACCCTAAACCCCGAATACCCAAAATTGGAAGATTTCGGTTGTAGGATCTTGCTCTTCTCGCCAATTTCGTCTTTGTCTTTGGATTCTCCTACTTGTTAGGTATATTTCTTAAGCTTTTCCTAAGCAAAATTTGTGTTAGTGTTGATGCTATTGTGAAGTTCATTAGTTGAATTTGACTTATTGTTGACAATGTAGAGTAGTTTATTGATGTTATTTTTAGTGTTAATTTTGCTTAGCATTGATGTTCAAAAAGAAAGAGTTGAGTTATTGATGTTCAAAAAGAAAGAGTTGAGTTATTTTTAGTATTAATAACTCAAATTTTGTGGAGTTATTGATGTTGAAAAAGAAAGAGTTGAAAGAGATGAGGTTGGAATGAATAGAATTTTGTTGAAAGAGTTGAAAGAAATATTGTTGAAAGAGTTCAATTTTGTATAGAATTTTGTTGAAAGATTTGAAAGAGTTCTGTAAAACCTTGTTGAATAGAATTCTATTGTTGAGTTATTGATGTTCAAAAAGAAAGAGTTGAGTTAATTTTAGTATTAATACCCAAATTTTGTTGAGTTATTGATGTTCAAAAAGAAAGAGTTGAAAGAGTTGAAGTTGGAATGAATAGAATTTTGTTAAAAGAGTTGAAAGAAATATTGAGTTGAAAGAGTTCAATTTTGTATAAAATTTTGTTGAAAGAGTTGGAAGAGTTCTGTAAAACCTTGTTGAATAGAATTTTGTTGTTGAATCAATTTTGTATAGAATTCCATATAGTATGTGTTGAATCTAGTTTTTTAGAATTTTATAGAATCTAGGTTATGTATAGAATTTTTTGAATTTGTTATACTCTAGTTTTTTGCTAAAATTAGATAATCAACGGCATTGTTATATAGAATTTGTTTTTATATCTAGGTTTTGTATAGTTAATAACATTTTTGTTGAACTTGTAGGATTTGTAGTCTATTGTAAATGGCACGCACAAGGGGTAACATGGAGGTAGGAGAAAGTAGTAGACCTCCACGTGACGATAGATCACGTACTCGCGGTGGACGTGATCGTGGTCGTGGTCGTGGTCGTGCTTCTACCGATGCTACTAATGTAAGTAATTAAATGTTGATTCTAATAGAATTGTATTATATTTCGGTCTATTGATGTAAATGTTATTGTTATGTAGGTTGAATTCAATCCAAATGAGGCGGGCACTTCCTCTTCAGTCCCTTCGTCGTCATACATCCCTCCTGGAGGCCCCGGACCACTCGACCCTTCACTTCTCACTCTCCAGCCGATGCATCGATCGCAGTATGTTTGGAACGGCGAAGCTATGGAGTGCCGTTTTAGGACTGGTCATCCGCTACCTGTGCACCCACGCATACACGAGATACTTAGAGATTGTGGGTTCTACGGTATTGCCATGATGACATCCATCAAGTGCGATCGTCCACTTCTGGAAGCACTGCTTGAAAGATGGAGGCCCGAGACACACTCATTTCACCTGCCAGTCAGGGAGATGACGGTGACTTTACAAGACGTTGCTATACTAACCGGGCTTACGATCGATGGAGAGGCAGTGACAGGATCGATGGACTTCGACCCAGTGTATATAGTGGAGGAGTACTTAAGGGTTGAAGTGGAAGCTAGTGCGATAAATGGGAAATTTATCCGCCTAAAGTGGTTGAAGGACACGTTTAAAGATAGATTGAATGACGGTTCAACTGCAGCGGAGGTGGAGTGCTACTGTAGGGCGTATATTCTAACGCTATTCGGCATGGTCTTGTTTCCAAACTCGACCGGGAATACCGTAGCACTGATCCAAACTCGACCGGGAATACCGTAGCACTGATGTTCTTGCCCTTAATTGCCGATATAGGTAGGATCAGCCGTTACAGTTGGGACAGTGCAATACTATCGTCACTGTATCGGAGTCTGTGTCTGTGCAGTATAGGTTCGAACCAAATGAATGGACCTCTAATTTTACTGCAGATATGGAGTTAGGAACGGATTCACGTAGGTCAGCCCGTAGTACGGATCCAATCCCAACATTGGAGAGTTCTTCCTGAAGATATTGACATGCTACCTCCGATCGGTGTGTACTGGACTGGAAAACTGACATGGACAGCCAACCCCAACAGGTGCTTGACATACTACCGCGATGAGCTCGATAGGTTGGCCGCTGACTGTGTGGTGTGGACCCCTTACACAGAGGAGCGACTGATTCGACTGCCACCTATCTGTACGTTCAGGCGTAATTTGTGGCTCACGAAAGCACCTCTAATCAACTTTGGAGTTGTTGAGTTTTACTACCCCGATAGGGTCTTACGACAGTTTGGTCTGCACCAGGGGATTCCAGTTACCGTGCCATTCAATGCTAAGATGCATAACATTACTGGAATGGGCCGTACACCCGGACACAACTGGGCCACTTGCTTCTTCGATTACGTTCAGAGATGGAATATTCACCGTTTCGAAGAAATCATCGTTGACACTCCACCTTTTGACCTCTCGTTGCATGGGGTGTACATGTCTTGGTACGAGAGAGTCACTAGACGGTTTATTTCCCCACCGTTGCAGGCTCCTGCTGGAGTCGTTGTACCGATACGTCGACCAGGGACCGAACCAGCAGATGAGCATTCCGTGAGCAGGAGATGGTGAAGAACAACTCGTTGGGGATGAGATTGAAGGAGAGCAGGAGATCCCGTTGTCTGCACTCACACAGGCAACTCCACAACGTCGTAGACGACAACGAAAACCCCCAAACTACTTCACACCGGACCCTTGACTTGTGATGTTATTAATATCGTTAGTTTGTTGTAATATTTTTTTTAATTTGGTAGTTGTTGTAATATTTTACATTATTTTTATTTTGTAGTATTTTTTTAAAATGTTCTTCTGTTTTTTGATGAAGTTATTAATATTGTTGATGTGTTCGTGAAGATGATGTTAACAATATTGTTGAGATGTGGTTGTGAAGTAGATGTGGTAGAGAGTTGTGGTTTGTTGTGGTGGTCTTACCAATGTGGTGAAGTGGTTGTTGATTTGTGGTGAAGTGAGTCTTGTTGCTGAGGTGTGGTTTATCAGTTGTTTTGTATTTTGCTGAGGTGTGGTTTATCAGTTGTTTTGTATCAGTTGTTTTGTATGTGGTAGAGAGTTTTGTTTTGTATTTTGGCATTTATTAGTTGTTGAGATGTGGTTGTGAAGTAGATGTGGTAGAGAGTTGTGGTTTGTTGTGGTGGTCTTACCAATGTGGTGAAGTGGTTGTTGATTTGTGGTGAAGTGAGTCTTGTTGCTGAGGTGTGGTTTATCAGTTGTTTTGTATTTTGCTGAGGTGTGGTTTATCAGTTGTTTTGTATCAGTTGTTTTGTATGTGGTAGAGAGTTTTGTTTTGTATTTTGGCATTTATCAGTTGCTGAGGTGTGGTTTATCAGTCTTTTTGCTGAGGTGTGGTTTATCAGGTGTGGTTTATCAGTTGTTTTGAGGTGTGGTTTATCAGTCTTGTTGCTGAGGTGTGGTTTATCAGTTGTTTTGTATTTTGGTTTATCAGTTGTTTGTTCAGGCATTTGAAGAAGATGTTGTTGGATGGGAATTTTGAGTTGTTTGTTCAGGCATTTGAAGAAGAGGTTGTTGGATGGGAATTTTGAGTTGTTTGTTCAGGCATTTGAAGAAGAGGTTGTTGTTTTGAAAGATTTTAGAACACTAGGATCTGGCTGTAGCAAAAAAAAATTCTCAGCAACAAGACTCGGTCTTTCAAAGACCGAGTGTAGTACAACTAGACTCGGTCTTTGAAAGACCGAGTCTTGTTGCTGAGAATTTTTTTTGCTATCAGACTCAAGACTCGGTCTTTCAAAGACCGAGTCTAGTTGTACTAAGCTCGGTCTTTGAGAGACCGAGTCTTGATTCTGATAAACTCCAGAGCCCAACAAGCTCTCTGGAAGATTGAAAACAACACAGTCGGTCTTTCAAACACCGCTCTAAAAACACCTAGACTCGGTCTTTGAAAGACCGAGTCTTCAATCTGTGAAATTTTGATTGAACCGAGTCTTGGTGTTTTTAGAGCGGTGTTTGAAAGACCGACTGTGTTGTTTTCAATCTTCCAGAGAGCTTGTTGGGCTCTGGAGTTCATCAGAATCAAGACTCGGTCTCTCAAAGACCGAGCTTAGTACAACTAGACTCGGTCTTTGAAAGACCGAGTCTTGAGTCTGATAGAAAAAAAAACACTCAGCAACAAGACTACTAAACTCGGTCTTTGAAAGACCGAGTCTTGTTGCTGAGAATTTTTTTTTGCTACAGCCAGATCCTAGTGTTCTAAAATCTTTCAAAACAACAACCTCTTCTTCAAATGCCTGAACAAACAACTCAAAATTCCCATCCAACAACTCAATTACCCATCAAACAACTGATCATACTGCAAATACCCATCAAACAACTCAAAATTCAAGCTCTTACCAAAAACTACAAAATCACAACAAACCACAACAACAGAATATAAACTGATCAAGTGATAAACCACTTCACCAACTTAGTACCAAAATTCAACCTTAGTACCAAAATACAAAACAACTGATAAACCACTTCAAAATACAAAACAACAAACCAACTTAGTACCAAAATTCACCACAACTCAGCAACAAGACTCACCACACCTCAGCAACAAGACTCACTTCACCACAACTCAACAACCACTTCACCACAACTATCTTCACATCAACAAACCACAACTATCCAAACTAAGTGTTCATTTCGAAATAAATATTACAAACACAATAGGAAACACAAAATGAAATTTTAATTGTTTTGAGATGCTCTGTTAGTACATCGACGCTTGTTGTGTCCTTCCAACCCGCACCTTGAACATTTCATTCTTGTACCCCTGCTAGAACTATCTCTCACATCCATATCGTTGCGTATTCTCGTGGATTTAGGCCGGCCTTTCCGTGAACGTCGCAAACTAGAATCTGGTATAAGTCGTGGACCGTCGATAGTAGGCCAATATGCTTCATCTAGAATAGGACTGAACACAGGAGCCCAAGTTTGTGCTAATGACGTGATAAGGTAAAATTTATCAACATAAGGCTTGTGATCGATTGCACGATATGCACAGGCTGCTAATACATGAGAACAGGGAATATGATATAGATGAAACTTCATACATGTGCATGTTTTCTCACCCAAATCCACAGTGTGCAAGTTCCCACCCTTCCGTTCTCCATTTACCATGCGTATACCCGTTTTGACAGAAAAAACTCCAGGCTGATGATGAAACATTGTAACCACATGTTGATTTGCTCTTTCACGGCGACGATCAATCAAATCATGTACACTTTTAGCAAAAATATTCCCTTCACATAAAAGCTGACTAGCTTCCTGTCGATGAGTAGTAAAGTAAGAGTTGAGACGTAAAAAAATCGTCTCAACAATCGCAGTAACTGGTAAACTACGGACTCCTTTCAGTACTGAATTGAAGCACTCTGACAGGTTCGTAGTCATCATTCCATATCGTCGACCCTCATCTGCATAAAGTGCCCATTTCTCAACCGGCTTCTCTTTCAACCAGTTAGCCGCCTCGACATTGACGGTTTCAAGTTCGGCGAGTTTGGCTATGAACTTTTTGGGTTGGTGTTGATAAGCTATTATTTTGGCCTTCTTGCGCAATGCCTTGCTACCAAATTTACTAAAAAAATTTGTGGCAAAATGACGCATGCAATATCGATGAAATCCATTCGGTTCGTTCCAAGTTCCGTTTTGCAAATCCATAGCAGACAATATACCAGCATGACGATCCGAAATAACCCACAACTCAGTGCGATCGGTGACATAATACCGGATACAAGTCATAAACCATGTCCACGTATTTATACTCTCTCCATCAACCAATGCAAATGCAAAAGGAAATAAGCAACCATTCGCATCCGGGGAAACAGCAATTAGCAAACAACCCTTGTACTTACCGTACAAGTGAGTTCCATCTACACTAATAACCGGTCTGCAAGACTTGAAACCTTCAATCGAAGGACCAAATGCCCAAAATACTCCCTTGAATGTTTCCTCGCTGGGGCTAGACTCATATTTATCCCAGTGCACAACGGTCCCTGGATTTGCTGCTTGAATTGCTGTTAGTAGAAAAGGCAACTTCGTGTATGCTTCTTCGAATGTACCGTACAACCTCTCAATTGCCTTTTGTTTTGCTTTCCAAGCTTTCTTATATGAAATCTGATAATTATATTCTATTTTCACAATCTCAATAATTGCCCCCGGTGATAGAGCAATATCCTTCTTCACCACACCCACAATCAAATTACTAACAAGGTTAGCATCAATTTTACAGTGGTCTTGATTCAACGTGGGATTCGTACAAGTATGAGGGCCAACTATCTTCTTCACCACAAAATTTCTCCCCCCTTTTGGAACAATAGCTCGTAATCTCCAAGGGCATCCACCATCACTTACTCCTGGGGGACCTTGTACGATCTCCTCTATTGTACGTTTTCTAGGTGCCATTTTACATTTAACAGTGTATAGTGACGGTGTTGTTTTCAATGTGACAAATTCATGATGTTTCTTGATGGAATACACCTTCACAGCATGCTAAATGGACTCTTTACTTACAAACTCCTGTCCAATGTAAAATTCGTCTACATTGGATGAACCAGAAGACTCTTGTGGAAATGGGGGTACTCTAGCAGCTTGAGCCATCTCCTCCGTAACATGAGCGTTAACATTAGCATACCTATCAGTAGCTCTCACTTCATTAGAACTATTGTTCGAAGGATTTACATTTGCTACATGATCATCTTCTTCTCCATCATCACTTTCTAGACTATCATCATCGTCTGTTTCTTCCTCTTCTTCATCATCATCTAATAAGCTGTTGTTAACCACTGCATTTTGAAAGAGATCAAATACAATGTCATTTGGAACATAGTCAGGAACCGGTGTAGTTTGGGGGGGGAACTCAACATCTGTAGAATCAGCATTTCTTGTATTTGTGAAGGTATTTTCTTGTGAGGACAGTGGATTTGGTTGTGAAGATTGAGTGGGGTTACACCTCGTCTGCTGTGTAGGTACTACTCTTATGAAGCTTGCACTGGGGATATTATGTGGCTGAGCATTCACAACTCGAATTTGTTGAATATATAACTCTAATACAGCCCAAGCACAATTGGGATCAAATGTCCTAGCAATCAATGACTTCAGCGAATTATCAGTAGGTACGGGCACTGTCATAAAATACTGAAGATCTCCTCTTCCTGCTGCATATCGAGCTAAAATTTTCACATTCCATTCATTCCTATCCCAATTAGTAACTTCATAGATTTTCTCAACTAGTTCTTCAAATGTAATGGTACGGGGTACCCAAACTATTTCCGGTTCCAAATGACTATAACAACAACCAATCTTTGGATCACGAATAATTTCACCACCAAAGTATAACCAAATAGGAATCTCAAGATCCATACCTACGTATATTTATTAAAATATGCAAGTTATTATCTAACCACAAACAAAATCTATACCAAAATTCAGAAAATTAAAGGCCAATATTCATCATACCTTCACAAGCGTCAAGGATAGAGCCGTAGATATTTCGGTAAAAGAGTTAAAGTTGCTATCCGCTTCCAATTTAGCAAAAAAACAAAAAAAATGGATCTTTCAAAATAAGGGTTTTGGGTTATTATAGTGGAGATGGTTAGAGGCTTAGGAAGATATTGGTAAATATATTTAGATTAAGATTAGATTTTGTGGGTAGGAGGTCGCCCTAGATTTAGGAAGATGGGTTAGAGAAATAGAATAGGTTAAAGTCGAGAAGAAGAAGAAGAAGAAAGGGGATCTGCGGTATTAAAAACACAAAGAGTAAAGACTCGGTCTCTCAAAGACCAAGTCTAGTGCAAATAGACTCGGTCTTTGAAAGACCGAGTCTTAACTCTTTGATTTTTCAAAGCGCAAGACTCGGTCTTTCAAAGACCGAGTCTATTTGCACTAGACTCGGTCTTTGAGAGACCGAGTGGGGCGCTTTGGGAAATAAAATAAAAAGTAGGGCGGTTTGGGAAAAACTTTGCAAAAATGGGTCGTTTTGGGAAAAAATTCCAAACACCCCCATATATTAAGTATTTTGTGATTTTTACACCACAAATTATTACTTTATAAATACGTATTGTAGGAATTACACATGATCTTTTCTCTTTTGCCTTTCGTTAGAGAGGGAGAAGATAATAAATCATCTACTGGTCCTAGCTGCACCGAGAAGATAATAAACCATCTACTCGTCCTAGCTGCACCTCGAGGATGAATTTTAAAAGTCTTTAATACCAGCACAACCAAAAAATGGTTTACCCATTCTTCCCTGGCGAACAGTAATTAGGCTGTGAACGAGGGATACTATTTAGAGTAGGTACCTGACCAAAATACCATTGGCGAAATGAGTGACAACAGTGAAGACGAGGGAGTATAGGTTGCAAGCTGAGTGGAGCTAATGTAACCGAGGAATGCCTGCCTAATCACCTAGATTCCAAAGGTCGAAAATATGGCAAATATGGCAGACCCTGCAACCACCCAAAGCTTCTTATTCTCCGATAAAAACTTCTTGCTCAGGCTCTCTTCCTAGTCATCTGTTTTCGTTGCAACAGCATGCTTGGTAGTCAAGTTGCTCTTCATCTCTCACTTCTGTGCTTGTGTTTCCTTTTTTGAGAGAGCTCATTCTCTGTTTGCTAGGGGTGAAAGTAAGTTCAATGAGTGGGATTACAATAGATACAGTGGGCAAGCAAATGACATCTTTGGAGAAAAGGCTAGTGTGTGGTACTAGGTTTAGAATTTTGTAATTGAAGAGTGTCTGTTCCTATATCCACTTACAGTGGCGTACAAGTTAAAACGATTAAAACAATTTGTTCATCTAATATCGTCATTAATCTATATAGTTATAATCTTGTTATCTGTATCTTTAATTTTTGTGTGAGGCCGACCCTTGGGAAAAACCAAAGCCGGACTTCAAGCAAAACTGAAGAATGCATTTGCTTTGTTGTAACAAAAGAAGACTTCCCCATATGTAACAAGGAAAATCAATATAAGTTTTGATATTTGAAAGTTGCTATACTATAACTGACAAATATTTCATTTTATAAAATTATAGAACATCATGAAATATTTCATACATTGACATGTATAACCTTTGGGGCAGATAGTACTTGAAATCATGCTCCATCTTTGTTCTTTTCTTGTCATAATAAAGGTATCGTAAATTTTTCGTAGTGACAAGCATAATTAAGGATATTGATGTAGAAACGTGACAAGAGTGACAAAACAAGAAATGATAAGTACTTCTGTAGAAATTAGAGATGTCTCCAATTGCAAACAAGATAATAAGGATCAGGATAATCAACTAGAATGATTTGAGCATATGTCAAATAGATCAAGAAAAAGAATGCCAGAACAGTTGTAGGAAAATCTTGAATTGAGATAAATAGTGCGTAGATGGTCTTCATTATATGACAGAAAAGATGCTCATTGATAAGTTAAATGAAGAAGAAAGATTCATGTGACTGATGCAAGACAGCATGAATAAAGGATCCTGTTGTTTTTTTTTAAAGATAAAATGACCGCTCTCGGTCACCTGTTTCATTAAAAAATTTTTAAAGAAACCAAATATTACAACCAACATAAGTTCCATCTAGATTCGCAGATCTAAACCTCAAAAACATCCAAGTACATAAGGATTACAAAACCAAGTTCCCAACCAATACATGAAACCAAAACAACCAGCCTCGAGTCAAATAGCAGATCCATGTCCCTGTCCTCCTCTCGACTGGCATGCCCCCCGTTGCCAGTCTATAGAATTTACTCAGCATCATCCAGGCGCATCCTCTTTCTAGCTCCTGTTTGACCTGCCCAGGTGACAATAAGGAAACTTGTTTTATGCAATGTTACTTGAAATGAACAACTATTATTACGAAAGCATGCATCATTCCTATCTAGCCACAGACTCCACAAAGCTGCTGCTACCGATATATCCCACATGACACGATATTCTTTCCTAATGTTAGTCATTCTCCAAAACCCCCATAGATCCCCTACAACGTTTGGCAACGCTAAGGTCCCAAAGCTTAAAATCAAGACTTCCCATAGCAATTTCGCTTTCGGGCGGCGAAGGAAAATATGGTCGGTATCGTCCTCTCCCTCGGTACATCTAGGGCAGTGAGTATCGGTTTGTATCTTACGACTCTTAAGATTCATCTTGGATAGGATCGCATTATTCATAACCAACCAAATGAATGCCTTTAACTTGTTAGGTACTCTCGACTTCGAAATAATGTTCGCCTCCTCGTTTCTAACACCCCCATCATTGTAGAAGTTGTACATGGATCTGACCCAAAACAATCCAGAGGATTCTAACTTCCAATACCTGACATCTTCTATCCCCCTACTGACTGTCACCCCTTCTTCTAGTCGAAGTTTGAGTTGAATTAGCTGTTGTTTACTTTCATCCGAAAGTAATCCATCGCGCTTTAGTTTGACTGATCCGTATTTCCAAATCTCTGAAACTAAAGCGTTTTTCTCTTTTGATTCCTCCGTCAGTTTTGGAAATAATGCTTGTAGTGTATTCTCTCCCGCCCACTTGTCTTTCCAGAACCTGATGCTGTTTCTATCACCTAGCTTGCAGGAAGTGTTAGCATGGAAGTCCTCCCCCACCTTCACTATCCCCTTCCACATGTGAGATTTTGTCCCGTGTTTACTTCTTCCCTCAAATCTGAACCTTTTATGTCTCCGGTACAAAAGGAACGAGTTATCCCACCACACCTTGCGCCGCTTTTGCATTTTCCACCATCACTTTGCTTAAAGTGCTTTATTCATGTCGCTTAGATTCACTATTCCAAGTCCACCGAAGTCCTTCTTTTTACATACCCTACACCACCTCACTAGGTTAATTCCTTTACTGCCCTCTTGGTTTCCCTTCCACAGAAACCTCCTCCTACATTTGTCGATTCTCTGGATAACCCAAGTGGGGATCTCATAAATAGACATCAAGTACGTTGGTAGGCTACTGAGCACCGAGTTGATAAGAACAATTCTTCCACCCAATGATAAGAATTTCCCTTTCCAGCTGTCCAATTTCCTCTTTATTTTTGCCACAAGTGGAATCCAATCTTCCCTTAGCAGTTTACCAGGTCTTATTAGCGTTCCCAAGTATTTGAGTGGGTACTCCCTCTGTTCACATTGTAGCGCCTCTGGAATCCTTGATACGGAGTCGCCGGCCCAACTGCTAATCTCCAGAACCCTGCTCTTTTGAAAGTTAACTGTCAACCCAGACCAAAGTTGAAAGCCTCGTAGAATCACTCTAATGGCCACCGCTTCCTCCATCCTCGAAACCCCGAACATAAGGGTATCATCCGCATATTGCAAGGTTGACAACTGCTCTGGGTAACCTTTGACCTTGATCCTTTTGATAATCCCCGTTTGAGCTTCTGTCCTAACCATTTCAGCCAGCCCATCAGCGATAATAGCAAATATCAAAGGTGATAAAGGATCATCCTGCCTCAGCCCTCTCCTGCATCTGATTTTTCTGCCTAGTTCCCCATTAAGTTGAATGAATGATTTTCCATTAGTAACACACATCTTCATCCATGTCCTCCATTTAGGTCCAAAACCTTTAAGTTCAAGAGCCTCTTCCACGCAGTCCCACTCAACTGAGTCATATGCTTTTTGGAAGTCTAGCTTCAAAAGAAAACCATCTACCTTCTCCGTGTTTGCTCTGAAGACCATTCCGTGGACCGAGGTAATACTGTCCATTATGTCTCTACCTTTGACAAATCGGCTTTGAGAATCATCAATAATATCTTCTAAGTTCGGAGAGAGTCTGTTAACAAGCACTTTAGTGATGATTTTGAAAGACCCATTGAGAAGGTTGATTGGTTTGAGGTCTTCCACCCTGAGATCCTCTGCTTTCTTTGGGATAAGGACAATATTAGCGTAATTTAGTCTATCTATTTGTGCCACTTCCGCAAAAATTCCTTAAAAATATCTACGAAGTCATTCTTGATAATCGTCCAATATAATGAGTAGAAAAGGATCAGAAATCCATCTGGTCCCGGGGCTTTTGTCCTGTCCCAAGTTTTTAATAGCTCTTATGACCTCCTCCTCTATGAAGGTTCCCTCCAAACCTTCGCTCCCATCCAATCTTGACTCACTCTACATATCAGATTTCAATATGCAAGTGTGGGCTCTCCTCTTTCCCAGTAGCTCTCTAAAGGTCGTATCTACATGGTTTCTAATATCACTACCCTCCTATGTCCATTCTCCCCCACAAGTAATTGCGAAATATTGTTCTGCCTTCTTCTACCATTCGCCACCTTATGGAAGAAGGCCGTGTTGGAGTCTCCCCCTTCAGCCATTGGATCCTAGATCTTTGTCTCCAGTAGCACTCTTCCATCTCTCCAATCTTGTGCATTTCAATTCTGTTCTGTGCTAGCTCCTCCATCTCTGTACCATCTAATACTCTGTCTTCCTCGATGGTTTCTAGTTCTTGTGTTCTATTTTTCAATCTATGTTTTCGTCTCCTTAGTTCCCCATTCTCCTCTTTCGCCCACTTCTTTAGAGTTTTTCGCAATCTCTTAATTTTGACCATCCATTTGGATATTGCATCATTTGTGTTTGTAGGCTTCTCCCACGATCCTTCAATAACCTTCTTGATGTTAATAGAGTATGTCCAGGATTTCTCAGATCTGAACTTCTTTTTAATGAACCCTTAACCTATTCTACAGTCAAGTGCCAGAGGGTTATGATCCGACGTAAGTCTGGGAATTGACCCAAGCTTAGCCAGCGAGAATCTCTTTTCCCATTCTGAGAACACTAATACTCTATCTAGTTTTGCTAAGGTCGGGTTAGCTTGTATGTTAGTCCACGTAAATCTTCTATCAGGCCCCTGTAGCTCGATCAGCTCTAGATCGCTGATTAGCGTGTTGAACTCCAATCTACCTCTATCGTTTCCCCCCTCCCCCAATGTTCCGACCGGAATCTAGTAATGTTGAAATTTCCTCCCAAAACCCACGGTCCCTCCCATCTACTCTGAACGTCTTTTAATTCTAACCAGAATCCCTCCCTAAGACTCATGGTGTTGGGTCCATAAACCGAAGTGACCATATGCTCCCACCCATCGATCTTTCTCCTAATTCTGATTGTCAGCGATAAAGTTTCCACAAAATCGTCTATAATCTCAAAGACTTTAGAGTCAAAACCTAACGCTATCCCCCTGACATGCCACTAGCCTCCCTAAAACGCTATTCAAAATCTCTAAAAGCGCTCATGTTCTCGAAGTCCCTACTTTGCGGCTTTGAAATTCTAGTTTCTTGCAAAGAAAAAACAACTGGCTTGTGGTTAGTGATAGAATCATTAAACAGTCTACTCTTAATTCTAGAGCACATACCTCTTACATTCCAAAAGATGTATAACATAAAAACACGAAAAAATCTCCTAATCCCCTACCCAATCGAAACCCCCTTTCTAGGCCTGCTATGGACATAGTCTATCCGCCTCGTCTCTAAGATAAATGACCCTTTGAAATTGTTCCTTTTTCGTGGAGCCCATGTCTTACCCTATTGCACATGCATAGTAAAGAAACATATTATCTGAAATAAAAATAAGTACTGAAAACGAACCTCCACAAGCAGAAGTTGGCTCCTTTTCTTTTGCAGCTGATTTGATAAGGTCTTCTTCACTCAGCCCCTTCGACCCCCATCTGTCACTCTGTCTTTTGCTCTTCCACTTTGCCTCTTCGAATCCCCTTCCTACGTGCTGAATTAAAGGTTCCATGATATCTTCTGTAGCAATATCTTCTATTCCCGGGGTCAACTCCTTAACCCTTCGCTCCCACTTTTCAAAATCGGCTACCGAATCATGCGATCCCTCTCCGAGTCCCTGTAAAGCAGCGATTGTGTCGTCCTGAAACTCCGTCGATCTACCATCCACTTCGTTATCCTGTGCTCCCTCATTTTGCGAACCAAAGTTCTCCTCGCTATGAATTCCGTCGACCTCACCTTCCTTATCTTCTTTAGAACTCCCGTTAGGAACGATTGGGTTTGATTTGTCTCTGGGCTGAATAATTTCATTTGCTAGGCCTAACGGCCCAATTGACGCAGAAGGCCTCGCTATGAGCTATTTTGAAATCAAGTTGACAGCTTTTTCAACAGCCTTGTTGAAATCGTCCTTCGACATCAACATCAAATCCCCCATCGACTTCGTGGGCCCCAGCCTAAGGCTAACCACATCACCCGTCTCCTCTCCCTTCCCTTTCACGCCATCATTCATCCCTTATTTACCCATTATTGTAACTGTCTCCCTCCCATCTTTTATGCTACCAATGTCTTGAGCCCCCCCACCATTTCTTTGCCACCTCGTATGATCAGAGTCTCATCTCTCCCATCTTGACAACTGTCCCCCCCTTCGTTGCGATCCGCTGAGTTGATTCTTTCTAAATTTTGCCGTGTTGGACGGTTGAGATTCGCCACTAGATGAAGTGGCTTGCTGCTTTGGAGATTCTACATTGAGCTCTTGCCTTTGTTTCAATGGTCGTGATTGCCTCTTCCTGGATCCAATGGTACCCTCTCGTCTTCAACCTTCCTCTCGCTAGCGAAACGAGCTTCTGACTTAGACCTAGATTTCTCTGGCGATCCCTTAAACGAAACTCTCTTTTTCTTCTCGACGATGACTTTAACTTCATGGCATTCATCTTCAAACTCCGCAATAATGATGGAGGGAATTAAGCTGAGATCTTCGACCCCGATCTGCAATCTAGCGTATTCTCTACGAGTTTGTAGGTTAGTGTTCTTGTCAATTCCGATCAAGTAGCCAAAACCTCAAATGGCATTTTGGAACGCCGAGCGAACCCAGCACTGAAACGGGAGGTTGAACAATCTAATCCACACCGCCGGCAAAGCGTCGACCTTCAATGCGCCGTAACTCCTACTCCATCTGCTCATTGTAACGTAGTATTCATTGTTTTCTAGGCTCCCCATCATCAGCACCTCCTTGGTTCTCTCTTTCGATTCACAAAACACCATAAACACATCTTGGCGCACCTTTTAAACATCCCACTTTATAACTGATTCCGGCCTCACACTCTCAGAGAGCTTCTCGGCCATCTCCTGCACTGATGGGTATCCCGTATGAATCTTAAGCATGATACAAAGTTTGAGGCGTCCCTCGAATTTTGCCATGATCAGAGTTGGTGTGATCACGGCTTTAATGATCTTTCTCCCCCCGTCGTTACTCTCTTCCGATGGATGCGAAACACCTTTTTTAGTTTCGCCCTCCTTCTGAGCCAGCGACTACGTCACTGAGGAGTAGGATTGATAGCTCTTCGCCATTGAGACGTTAGGGCAAGCCATCGAGATGTGTCCAAACTTCTTACAAGCATAACAAAACTACTCATTCGTGCATTCGTGAATCGTGTGGCCACTTGCCGCACATTTATGACATTGGGCCAACTTCCTTGTCGAGATTGAGGTCACCGATGACGACGAGAGAGCTTTAGCCACTTTCTTTTCGGCCATCTTCACTCTTTTGGGTTTAACCAATACCCACTCTCCCTCCTCATCCTCTCTCTTTCTGATCTCCTCCCTCTTCGGCGAACGCCCTCCCCTGTTACGCTCCCCTCTGCCATATTCCTCATACCTTGGTCTAGCCACATCCACGTAAGATCTTCGTAGTGTTGAAGATCCTCTAATCTTCACAGAGGAATCACAACACCCTTTGGACTCCCACTCTCTATTCCTAAGTTCCTCTCCACCTCTACTCGATAGGCCTCTATGGTCGAATCGAGTATATCTTCGCACCGTTGAACCTTTCCCTCTAGGAGGTTCATCGTTGACAAAACCCCGTCGAACTCCGTGCTCCAGTTTTCTGTCGCCCTCTTTGTCCCTTCTCATCTTAGTCATCGAGCGCTGGTGGAGTCCCTGGTTTGGTTTCCTGACTTGTTCACTTTTCTTGCCTTGGTCGCCTTGATCACTGTCACGCTCTGCTTCCCAAAATACGGAATACGAGTACGTAATATAGGCCTAGCGAATGATGTAAACATCATCCATAAGTTGTACCAAACTAACTCAGCAATAAGAACAACAAAGTTCAACCACACAGGAAATATAACCATGTGAATCAAAGATAAATTTTAATAATAAATGAAATAATCCAACAATATAAATATCCAACATCTGGGATCAAAACAAACTACGGGTCGTAAAGCCCAAAACAGAGTACAAGTCATAACAATATTCAAAAATATAAATCTAGCAGTAAATAAAACTAAGCAGCGGAGATTGGTTCCATCTTTAGAAACGTTGCTCACCAATTCCTTCAGGGATAGATCCTTCAGTACCTGTAAAATCTTGATCTAAAAAGAAAGAAAAGAGAGCCCTTAGAGCAAGTCGTGGGCAGCAAGTAGAGGAAACAAAGGATAAGAGAAAGCATGAATATCAAAGAGTAAGGACATGGTCAAAGACAAAGAACAATGCAAGATAGGCAAAATATTAAAGGTCTACAGTAAATCACGCATGTAATGAGTGATGTCAGGATCAAGCAGAAAATACAGCTTATTAATCATTTTATTAATCTATCTAGTGCACGTACTACTGCGTCCCATTCCACAAGTTCGGCGCAAACACACAGTGTACGCTTTAGACTGATGGTGAGTTCTCGGTCCGTGTACTCAGCCTAGCTTTCAGTATATTCATGTTCAGGGACTGTAATTATCAGGCAGTATTTTATGGCCATCAATACCGGTTAGTACAGATCAGGCAGTAGGGCCCGACCGAGTATAGTTTCCGATCGTTCACTACCAAGTCTACCCAGGATTCCCCGGCTTTTTATTATTTCATTTTCATCCATGTGAGCATGCAAGAGGTGTCAGTTTTGTATAATACTAAGTGTGACAAATTCTAAGCGCTACGGACAAAGCATGAGGTAACCACAACAAATAAGCACAATTCACATAATTAGGACAGTATGACCTTGTTGTACTAAAATTCAGGTTATGGTCATTACAAAATAGTAAAACTGAATTCGCCGGAAGGCCTAGAAAATATACTTCCACACGGTTCCAGCGAGTAGTATTAAGACATATAAAAGATATAGGAACTAGGGTGAAAACTCTATTCTATTCAGGTTTTATGTTCAGGCAGCATGCAGCTGGTTGTGTTCAACTAATTATTTCAGGTCAGAGAACTCTTTAATAAAATATATAAAAATTCTGGGTGATACCTATACATGGCTAGGTCTAGCCTAATTTATTTCAGATTTTTTGCTTACTGTTAACAGGGTCAAATAAAATATAGAACAGCAGGATACTCATGAAATAGTGAGTTTGAAATTTCTAACATGGCTGTACTAAAATGTTGATATCTAGCAAATGACACAGTGGAACTTAGATCCGTCAAAAGGATGTTAAACTAGACATCAGAGGCTAAAATTTCATGTCTGTAAAGGAAATTCAAATTATGACATTATCATGGGTGAAAGTTTGATACAAAATGAAATAACTAGCAGTTCAGAAATTGTCTTGACATGAAAAGGCAAACAAATAAATCCTATGATCACATATAGCATGCAAATTGGTAATCAAAGTGAATCCTAGATGTCAACATGCAATTTCTAAGTTTTAAGATACAATTATCATAGGCATGGTATTAGTTCATCAATTTTATCCAATCTAGCACATTCAATTTAACATGTCCAATTTATCAGGTAGTCCTATGCATGAATCTAGTTATTTAAATGTGCATATGCATGAAACAATGGGGACTAGGTTTCAGATCAAAGTCATAACACAATGTTAAGAGTATGTCGGGTTAGCTCGTATAAACCCTCGATAAACTTAACGGAATTGTCAAAAGCAGATTCATAACGAAATGGACGAGATCAACTTGCAGGAGATCTAACAAACTTGAATGGAATAAAATGCTAGTTCAAGAAGAGACTTGCCTGTTATATTGCAGATACAATTAATAAGAATAACAGGATCAGAATCCCGGGCAAAAATACCAAAACACGTGCGAAATCCATGCGAAGAATCCCAAGCAAACAAGTCCACAGCAACAACAACGAATCCACACACTGGATCGGGACAGAACACGGGACAGCGATCTCGGGATCTGATGCGCCAAAACATGGGACAGCAATTCCGTCCAGTGGATGATCTTCTTCACACCGGATCGGCCCAAACAGTGAACAGTGGTCTCGGATCCACTGTGCACCGAACACAGAACACCGAAATCACCCAATGGGTGATCGCCTTCTATCTTGGCAAGGAGAGAGAGAGAGCACGGCGGACAGCGACTGCGACTGTGACGGGGCGGCACTGCCGTGGGGCACCACGGTGAAGACGTCGGCACCACGGTCGAGAAGCGACGGCGGCGACGACAACTTTGATGAGCGGAGCTCTATTTTTCAGTTGGAATTAGAGAGTGATGACGTCAACGATCGGGGACTCGAACGGTGATGCTAGGGGCTTCGGTGTGTCGGCGAGGGACCGCGAAACAATGGCGAGGTGCACAAAGAAAGGTTGGGGTGACGGCGATGGGTTAAGGCAATGGCAAAGGTTCCTTGGTTTGGGTGAGCGGTTGAAGACGAAGATAGGGTGACGATGAGGACGGTGAGATGGTGGAGACGGGGGGACGTTGGTGGCGATGGTGGTAGAAGGTGATCGGAGATGGCAATGGGTATAAGGTTCGGTTTTGGGTTTGTTAGGGTTTTGAAGGGAAACAAAGAGATAGAAGGAGAGAGGTTCGGGGAGAGAGAAACGGCGGAGAGAGAGAGAGGGATTATTTTTAGGGTTTAATTAATAGGGTATGTATATAAAGATAGAGAATTAGGGTTTTGGGTAGAGATTATGTGGGTTCTGGTATCGGCTTTGGCTCCAAAAAGAGAAAAATGAATGCAATGAGATGAGACGAACACAAAGGAGAACAAATCAGACTCAAAATAGAAAGAGCAAAATTGCAAAGAAAACAAAATCCAACCAAAAGAGCACAGATTGATCGAGAGAATAGAAGAACCCAAGAAAAGACAAAATACACTATTACAAACGAATCCAAATACAATAATCAAAAGAAAACGAATTACAATAAAATCTGAAAATAGGGCTTACAAATCCTATTCACCTTACAAGAAGAATTTCGTCCTCAAAATACATACAAGAGGTGTATGGGGCAGACCCCGAAACAAACAAAACAGACAAACAAAGCAAAACAACCTCTACTCAAACAAATATGGGAACCTCTCCCGAATCTCCTCCTCTAACTCCCAAGTAGCCTCCCCTAGCGAGCGAGGATCCCAAAAAACTCGGACCAACTTGATGAATCTATTCTTTAGCACCTTCTTTCAACGGTCTAAGATAGAGACAGGTCGAATTTCACAGGACAAATTCGGCCTCACAGACAAGTCTGAGTTGTCAACCACATGACTGTCATCTCTGATGTATTTTCTGAGCTGAGAAACATGGAATACATCTTGGACACCTACTAAAGCTGGCGGTAGCACTAGCCTGTAAGCTACCTTGCCCACACGTTTCACAATAACGAATGGACTGATGAATCGAGGACTCAACTTGCCTCCACTGCCAAAACGGATAACACCTTTCCAAGATGATATCTTGAGGAACACATGCTCGCCTGCCTCAACCTCTAGAGGTCTCCGACGACAATCAGCCCACCTCTTCTGCCGATCCTGAGCGGCTTGCAAATGCTTGCGAATCTGAGCAATGGCATCAACTATCTTCGTGATCAACTCGGGACATAAAAGCTTTCTCTCGCCGATATCATCTTAACAGACTGGTGATCTACACTGATGCCCATACAAAGCTTCGAATGGAGCAGCCTTGAGACTCGCCTGGTAACTGTTATTATAAGAGAACTTGGCCAAGTGAAGATGATCCTCCCACGAACCTCCAAACTGAAGAACGCAGGATTGTTGGTTCTTGATTTTGATGATCACAACACAGTGCATCATGTGTCTATATTATACAGCTGACATTGCAGTGCAGAGACTAAAGACAATTCTAGCTGAACAAACAGACAAGCTCAAACAGATACAGATGAAGAAGACAAGGATCAAATTTCAACTCAAGACTCAAGACTCAAGACTCAAGACTTCAAGCTCAAATGTTTTATAAATATTGTATTTTAATTCTTGTTAAGTCTTAGTATGATGTAAAGCCTTGTCAACACACACACACACACATATACTCAAAATTTCATCATGTGTGTCTCTTCAAAATTCCAAAAATAAGTCAAAACAGTTTGAAGAATTTTAACTTTTAAGTACCAGTCGACTTAAGCTCTTGCCAGTCGACTGCCAAGTACAAAACTGTTTAAAATTATTCAAACTCTGATCAGTCGACTCATATGGCAACCCAGTCGACTGTTCGAGAGTTTTTGACCGTTTTCTGATTTTCAAAAACGAAGTTTTTCAAACTCAAACGGTCTGATCCGTTGGTTGACAGTTATGTAACTGCTTTCCAACGTTCAGAAGATCAAAACCCTTTATATAGAGTTTCTTCTCAAACAGAAAAACTAACTTGATTTCTTACATACACCCGAGCACTCTTGAGAAAAACAAATTAAGTGATTTTCTGTAAAGAACAAAGCTTTCAAGTTCACACACTTTGGTTCTCTACATTCAGTCCAGTATAGCATTGAATTCGCTTTGGACTGAGTATAGAAGTCAACCTATTTCTTTAGCCACGTGCATCAACACATACAAGGCTATAGGTTGATTGTAAAATTCCTCTTGTACTCTTGCTCTCGGTTGGAGAGTGTTTTTGACTCTTGGTTGTAGAGTCGGTGTCTTTTCACTCTTGGTTGAAGAGTGGGTCTGCTTTCTCTGGTTGAGAGAAAGGACTACGGGTTAGACAAGGTTGTTGTCGTAACGCCGTAAGGTATTCTTGTAATTTTTCAAGAGTAGTGGAAATCTCAAGTGGGTTGCTTGGGGACTGGATGTAGGTCGGGAGGACCGAACCAGGATATATCTTGTGTACTCTGTGATTGATTATCTTGTGATTGCATTTACTTTTGTTAACTTAAGTTCTGCAAAACTTGTCTGGCCAGTTGACTCAGCTTCGTATCAGTCGACCGATCAGTCTCGTATTAGTTATTCTCTTTGTCTCATCAGTCGCCTGCCTTATCAATAAGTCGACTGCATCGAGAATTCAAATTTCTTTTTATTTGGCTATATCAGTCGACTGGTTCCCCACTAAGTCGACTGTGCCGAGAGAAATTATTTATTCCGCACTTTATTTTTAATAAACACTATTCACCCCCCCTCTAGTGTTTGTTGCTTAGCCTACAGGATCCAACACTTGGTATCAGAGCAAGGTTACAGGCAATGGCAACTACATCAAATACAAATCAGTACCATGAAGGCCAATCTACACAACGGCCACCACTATTTGATGGAACGAACTACAACTATTGGAAGTGCCGAATGCGAATCTATCTCCAATCAATCTACTACGAGATATGGCAAATGACAGAGACGGAATACACTGCCCCTACAATTCCATATGCACAATGGAATGATGATCAAAAGAGTCAAACTATGAACAATGCCAAAGCAATGAATGCTTTATTTTGTGCACTGACGAAGGAAGAATTCAACCGTATATCCAATGGTACAACTGCACATCAAATTTGGCATACACTCGAGGTAACACATGAAGGAACAAATAAAGTAAAAGAGTCTAAAATTTCTGTTCTTGTCCACAGGTTTGAAATGTTCAGAATGAAGGACAATGAGACTGTGTCTGAGATGATTACAAGATTCACAGACATCACAAACTCTCTTGTGGCTCTTGGAAAGACTTATACCCAAGCAGAGATGGTCAGAAAAGTTCTACGAGCACTCACTCCAGAATGGGAGAAGAAAACCACAGCAATAGAAGAGGCAAATGACTTGTCAACACTTACTCTCGAGAATCTTGTTGGTAATCTCATGGCATATGAGGTCCAACTTGAAGATCGAAAGAAAGATACTGAATCACACCAAGTAAAGAAGAAATCATTGGCTTTTAAAGCCATGACTGACTCAGAAGATGAGGAAGAAGATGAAGAAGAAATAGCAATGTTCACTCGGAGATTCAAGAAGTTCTTAAAGAAGGGTAAGTTTCATTCTAAAATAAAAGATTCTAATGATCCTCCTACATGTTTCAGGTGCAATAAAATAGGTCACATGAAGAAAGATTGTCCCTTGGAAAATGCAAAGAACAAGGGAAAAACATCTAACTTCAAGAAGGAAAAATATCCAAAGAACAAATTTGCCAAGAACAAAAAGGCGTATCAAGCCACATGGGATGATAGTGATTCATCTTCCGAAGAAGAAACGGATGAAAATAACGAAGTGGCAAATGTATGTTTTATGGCTGCACAACAAGAGCATGTAAGTAATGATTATGATTCCGAAGATCTTCTTGATGCATTTAATGAAATATTTCAGGAGTTAAAGAAAGAAAAGATTAGAGTTAAGAATCTTGAGAAAGTGAATCAAACACTTAATCAAGAAAATCTTAACCTTGATAAGGAAGTAAAATCCTTAAATTCTCGCCTTGCAAGTCTAGATACTGATCTTGAAACTCTCAAAAAGAATTATGAAGAGATTTCAAAGAATGTATCTAAGTTTAACAAAGGCAAAGAGAATTTAAATGATATGCTTCATCATCAAGTTACGTCTAGTCAAAAATTTGGACTTGGTTTTAAGAAATCTTCAGTAAAAGAATCTCCTGCTTTAAACACTAGTAAGAATAAGTCAGTATCTATTTCTAGTGTTACACACAAGTTATATGATTTCTTTGCAAAACCAAAGGTTGTTAAATTCAGTGATAAAAGTGATACTAACGTTCGGTTAAGTCGACTGAACCATACCACCAGTCGTCTGTCCAGAGAAAGTGGATCTTATTCCATGAGATCAAAACCTCTTATAAGTCGACCTAGTGGATCAACCAGTCGACTGATGTACACTAACAGTCGACTGAGGAACACTGGTAAGTCGACTGGATAGAACAAACTAGTATGGGTTCCAGTCAATCTTAATCAGAATGATAGAATCGCTTATATCAATTCTTATATGCTGAATGTGTGTACTTCTACCAATTATGTTCCTGCTTATGGAGGAAGATCAAACTCTTCATGGGTTTGGTTTCCCCCAAACTAATGTGCTTTGGACCCAATAAAAAAAAAGGGTACCATATTTACCTCAAATTTTTTATAGGTACCCAAGAAAGAACGCTGGATATTAGACAGCGGATGTTCAAAACACATGACAGGACAACTATCCACCATTCAAAATATAGATGGAGGAACCGTCACCTTTGGAGATAACAACAAAGGAAAAGTCATCGGTATTGGCATGGTCGGTAAAATATCTAATCCTATTATAGAAAATGTGCTTTTGGTTAATGGTTTAAAGCATAATCTCTTAAGTATTAGTCAATTGTGTGATAAAGGTTATAAAATAGTTTTTGAAAAAGATGCATGCTTAATTTATGATTCTACTATGGAGAATGTTATTTTTCAAGGCTTTCGTAAAAACAATATTTATGAATTATGTTTGAATAAAATTGATTTTTCAAATGATTTTTGTTTAATAGTCTCTAACAATGAATCTTGGTTATGGCATAGAAGATTTGGACATGTGAACATGAAAAATCTCTCAAAATTATCTAAATATAACCTAGTTAAAGGACTGCCAAAATTATCCTTTAAAAAGGATAAGTTATGTGATGCATGTCAACTAGGAAAACAAATCAAATCCACTTTTAAAACAAAAGACGTAATCTCTACTAGTAGGCCACTTGAATTAATTCATATGGATTTATTTGGCCCTACTAGAGTTGCTTCTTTAAATAAAAGTAGATATGTGTTTGTTTTAGTAGATGATTTTTCAAGATTCACTTGGACATTCTTTTTAAAAAACATAAAAATGATGCTTTTGAAGAATTTGCACACTTTTGTAAACGTGTTCAAAATCAAAGATCTCTAACCATAGTCACTATTAGAAGTGATCATGGTGGAGAATTTGAAAATGAAACATTTACAGAATATTGCAACAAGAATGGTATAACACATTCGTTTGCATTTCCTAGAGCTTCACCACAAAATGGTGTGGTTGAAAGAAAGAATAGGACTTTGCAAGAATGCGCACGTACTATGCTTGTTGAAAGCAATCTACCAAAGCATTTTTGGGCTGAAGCTGTTGCTACAGCTTGTTATGTTTTGAATAGAATTCTTCTAAGACCTAAACTAAAGAAGACTTGTTACGAGTTATTTTTTAATAAAATTCCTAAAGTCTCTTACTTTAAGACATTTGGTTGCAAGTGTTTTATTCTAAACACAAAAGATAATTTAGACAAATTTGATCCTAGATCTAATGAGGGTATCTTTTTAGGATACTCAAATAGGAGTAAAGCATATAGAATTTTCAATAAGTCTACTATGACTATTGAAGAATCAATGCATGTTAAATTTGATGAATCCTTACCTTCATCAACATTAAATAATGATGATGAAACTGATTTATCACCATTAGATAATGTGATTAAACCCTTAGAGCAAACTAATCTGTCTGATAAGTCGACTGATAAGGTCTCCCAGGCGACTGACGTAAAGCAGTCGACTGAAGAACAAGTCAAGTCGACTGATCCGATTGTGATATCTTCAACTTTACCAAAGTCATTTGTTGAAGTTAAAGATCATCCTCATGACTTAATAATTGGTGACATCTCCCATGGTATTCAGACACGTTCACATATGAATATGATCTCTCATACAGCATTTTTGTCGGATTTTGAACCAAAAAATATACAAGAAGCTTGTGAGAATGAATATTGGATGAATGCCATGCAAGATGAACTAAACCAATTTATAAGGAATGATGTATGGGATTTAGTTCCTAGACCTCCTGATCAGACTATCATTGGTACCAAATGGGTATTCAAGAATAAGTTAGATGAATCAGGACAAGTTGTAAGGAACAAGGCTAGATTAGTTGCCCAAGGATATAATCAAGAAGAAGGTATAGATTTTGATGAAACATATGCTCCTGTTGCTAGACTAGAATCTATTCGTATTCTATTATCTTTTGCTTGTTTTATGAATTTTATACTTTATCAAATGGATGTGAAAAGTGCCTTTCTTAATGGGTTCATTAAGGAAAATGTTTATGTTAAACAACCACCAGGTTTTGAACATGAACAATTTCCAAATCATGTTTATAAATTGAAAAAGGCTTTATACGGTCTTAAACAAGCACCTCGTGCTTGGTATGATCGTCTGAAAACTTTTCTTTTAGAAACAGGATTTGAAATAGGTAAAGTAGACACTACTTTGTTTATCAAAAGAGTTAAGAATGATATTTTAATCATACAAATATATGTTGATGATATAATTTTTGGTTCTACTAATAATAATCTATGTCAAGAATTTGCTAATACCATGAAAAATGAATTTGAGATGAGTCACATGGGTGAACTCAATTATTTCCTTGGATTGCAAATTAAACAATCTTCAAATGGCATATTTATCAATCAAGGCAAATATGCAAAGGAATTACTCAAACGTTTTCACATGGATAGTACTAGTAGTAAATCCACACCTATGGCTACTACTACTACTCTTGACAAAGATTTATTAGGTAAGAGTGTTGATCAAAAACTCTATCGAGGTATGATTGGTTCACTCTTATATATTACTGCAAGTAGACCAGATATTATGTTCAGCGTATGTTTATGTGCTAGATATCAATCTAGTCCTAAAGAATCTCATTTAAAAGCAGTGAAACGAATTTTAAGATATATTAAAGGCACATCTGAATATGGTTTATTTTATCCACGCACCGATAACTTTCAACTTTTGTCTTATAGCGATGCCGATTTTGCTGGAAGCAAAACTGATCGCAAGAGTACTAGTGGTACATGTCACTTTTTGGGACATTCCCTAGTATCTTGGTGCAATAAAAAGCAAAACTCCGTATCCCTATCAACCATAGAAGCTGAATATATCGCTGCAAGTTTGGCATGTGCACAAATTTTATGGATGAAACAAACCCTGTTAGATTATGGTATTTCATTTGAGAAACCCTCAATTATGTGCGATAATACCAGTGCAATTAATCTATCTAAAAATCCGATTCAACATTCACGTACGAAACATATTGATATTCGACATCATTTTCTACGTGATCATGTTTTAAAAGGAGATATTTCTTTAGACTTTATCTCTACTGATAAACAAGTAGCAGATATATTTACCAAACCCCTTAAAGAAGATACTTTCATTAAGTTAAGAAGAGAACTTGGAATTTGTGATTTTATTGATATTTGTTGAACTTGGTTTCTGTTAAGTCGACTATCTTTGTGTCTAAGTCGACTGAACTGCATTTTAAAACATATATTTTTTATCTAACCAGTCGCCTGGTTCATAGACCGGTCGACTGCTTAATATATATATCTGTTTTATGCTCTTCTCGACTCAGTCGACCGATCACCCCTAACAGTCGACTGTCGCGAGATAAACTGTCTTCAGCGAGTCTTCATCAAAATTTTTGAGATAAAACCCCTCAATTCCTCACCCGTGACTTTGGATCTCAGCCGTTGATATCTTTACATTGAATCTGAGCCGTCTATTCTCAGTTAAAACCACCTCTTACCAGCCACTCTCTTTCACTTCTACCGATTCCAATTTACCCCCAATTTGCAAACCCTAAGGCAAGAAAAGAAGAAGAAGAAGCTCCAATCCGACTGTATCTGCAAGTCGACTGCTGCTTGCATTTGTCTCTCTTCCATCTTGGTAACATCTCCTCTTCTTGTTTCCTTTCCAAAACCCTAATGGCTCCCAAACGCTCGAAAAGATCTCATGAGGGTTCTTCCTCTTCACAGGAGTACACTCAATACCTTTTGAGCCCCGAACTACTTGATCGTTGGTATCTATTTTGTACCATCCAAATCTTCCCTGGAAGATTTGTAAATTTTAATGATCTAGATCCTTTTAATCTAACTCCACTTTTCAAAATTCTAGTCTTTATGATTTCCTCTCATTATCTAATCAACCCAATTACTACCCCCAACTAATCTATTTGTTTTATACAAATATGAAAATTGTGCAAAGACCTAATGGGGAAGTCCTAATCCGGTCATCGGTGAAAAATATTAGAATACAACTCACACCGACTAGGATTAATGAAATTTTGGGTATTGATGATGTAGGATCACCTCTTGATGACATTGTGTTCGATAATCCCTCTATTTTATCTAGAATTCTTTTACCTCATTCTCGACTACCAATGACAAGCAAAAATCTACAACCAATTGCTAAGCTTGTTGGTAGAATATTAGCTTATAACGTCCTTCCTAAAAAGGGGAGTTATGACCAATATTCTACTGAATTACAAAAAGCGATATACGCAATTTTTGGTAGAATAGCTGTTAATTGGGGTCATGTCATCTTTTCAAGACTCAATCAAGATCATACTCATTTTTTACCCTTTGGTGGTCTTCTAACTAGAATCTTTATTGCTTATAAAGTTGATCTTGAGTCTGAGACACATGTTGTCTCTAGATATGAGTGTTTCGATCGTGCTAGTTTGGCACGCATGAAACTTCTTGATGCCCCTACTCGATCACCTCCTCGATCTCCTCCACTGTCCCAAGCTCCTTTAGGTTCAACTTCTAGACCTAGAGCTCCTCAACCTTCTACTTCTGATGATCCACCTCTCCCTCAAGCCAATTATGATGATCCTCGAACCATGTACGACTGTGTGTCTTATCTCATTAATCATTCAGTCCAAGTCGATAGATATCTTTCTTCTCTTGGTTCCCAAATAAACCAAGTTGGTTCTGAGGTAGCCCATCTCACTCATCTCTTCACTAATCAATTTCCTAATCCTTCTCAAGATGAAGATGAAGACTCTGACGACGATGATGATTGAAGATGTTTTTTTTTAATTTTTATGTATTTGCTCTTTTTCTTTCAAATGGATTTCCTTTCTATGTATTAAACTTTCTTTTTCAATGCATTATCTTGTTATTTTATATTTTTTGATGATTCCAAAGGGGGAGAGATAGTTTCTGTGTTATGTTCTGTTGCTTTATTATCTGTGAGTTCTGTGATCTATGTTTTATTTGTGAAACAACTGTTCAGTATTATTTCTCTGGTCAGTCGACTTAACCAAGAATATAGTCGACTGATGCTACTGCAGCTATGAAAAATGCATCTATGATATAATGTATGCAGGTTCTGCTCAGTTGCCTGATCTATTCTCCAGTCGACTGATACAGTCTGTATATCAGAATTGATTCTTTATGTATGCATATTGTGCTTTTAACAGGGGGAGTTTTTAAATCTATGCTTGTATGTCTGTTTATAAATGGTTATCAGCTATTGTGTTGTCATCATCAAAAAGGGGGAGAATGTTGGTTCTTGATTTTGATGATCACAACACAGTGCATCATGTGTCTATATTATACAGCTGACATTACAGTGCAGAGACTAAAGACAATTCTAGCTGAACAAACAGACAAGCTCAAACAGATACAGATGAAGAAGACAAGGATCAAATTTCAACTCAAGACTCAAGACTCAAGACTCAAGACTTCAAGCTCAAATGTTTTATAAATATTGTATTTTAATTCTTGTTGAGTCTTAGTATGATGTAAAGCCTTGTCAACACACACACACACACATATACTCAAAATTTCATCATGTGTGTCTCTTCAAAATTCCAAAAATAAGTCAAAACAGTTTGAAGAATTTTAACTTTTAAGTACCAGTCGACTTAAGCTCTTGCCAGTCGACTGCCAAGTACAAAACTGTTTAAAATTATTCAAACTCTGATCAGTCGACTCATATGGCAACCCAGTCGACTGTTCGAGAGTTTTTGACCGTTTTCTGATTTTCAAAAACGAAGTTTTTCAAACTCAAACGGTCTGATCCGTTGGTTGACAGTTATGTAACTGCTTTCCAACGTTCAGAAGATCAAAACCCTTTATATAGAGTTTCTTCTCAAACAGAAAAACTAACTTGATTTCTTACATACACCCGAGCACTCTTGAGAAAAACAAATTAAGTGATTTTCTGTAAAGAACAAAGCTTTCAAGTTCACACACTTTGGTTCTCTACATTCAGTCCAGTATAGCATTGAATTCGCTTTGGACTGAGTATAGAAGTCAACCTATTTCTTTAGCCACGTGCATCAACACATACAAGGCTATAGGTTGATTGTAAAATTCCTCTTGTACTCTTGCTCTCGGTTGGAGAGTGTTTTTGACTCTTGGTTGTAGAGTCGGTGTCTTTTCACTCTTGGTTGAAGAGTGGGTCTGCTTTCTCTGGTTGAGAGAAAGGACTACGGGTTAGACAAGGTTGTTGTCGTAACGCCGTAGGGTATTCTTGTAATTTTTCAAGAATAGTGGAAATCTCAAGTGGGTTGCTTGGGGACTGGATGTAGGTCGGGAGGACCGAACCAGGATATATCTTGTGTACTCTGTGATTGATTATCTTGTGATTGCATTTACTTTTGTTAACTTAAGTTCTGCAAAACTTGTCTGGCCAGTCGACTCAGCTTCGTATCAGTCGACTGATCAGTCTCGTATTAGTTATTCTCTTTGTCTCATCAGTCGCCTGCCTTATCAATAAGTCGACTGCATCGAGAATTCAAATTTCTTTTTATTTGGCTATATCAGTCGACTGGTTCCCCACTAAGTCGACTGTGCCGAGAGAAATTATTTATTCCGCAATTTATTTTTAATAAACACTATTCACCCCCCTCTAGTGTTTGTTGCTTAGCCTACAGGATCCAACAAGGATCTCAACATGTCTTCTAGGATCTGAATTGTTCTTTCTAACTGCCCATCCGTCTGGGGATGGAATGCTGTACTGTAGCTCAACTTAGTACCCAAGCTCTTCTGCAAACTATCCCAGAATTGAGATCTAAACCTCATATCTCTATCCGATACGATGCTGACAGGAACTCCATGCAGACGAACAACCTCCTGAATGTACTGCTCGGCCAAACTCTCCGTGGACTGACCCACACGGAAAGGAATGAAGTGAGCACACTATGTCTGCTGATCCACTTTCACCCAGATAGCATTATGACCTTTAGGACTCCTCGACAAAGCTGTCACAAAGTCCATCGTGATATTCTCCCACTTCCATTTAGGGATAGGAAGGGGTTGCAAAAGTCCTGTGGTCCTCTGATGCTCCGCCTTCATCTGCTGACAGATTAGGCACTGGGCGACGAATTGAGCCACATCCCGCTTCATACTATGCCACCAGAAATATTGTTTCAAGTCCCTGTATATCTTGGTACCACCACGATAAATAGAATACGGGGACCGATGAGCTTTCTCGAGTAGCTTCTACCTGACTTCTCCTCTAGGTACATAAACTTAGAGTCAAACCGAAGCGACCCATCAGCATGGACAACCAAATCAGATCTTAAACCAGCTTCTACCTCACTCCTAAACTCCTACAATTGCTGATCACTCCCTTGAGCTGCCTTGATCTGCTCAACCAAAGAAGACTGCAACTGTAAAAACATAAGCTGTAGATCTGATCCGGGAAGCAACACATCCAACTCCAGCCTCCTCATGTCCTCTACTAGTTCCTTCTGCTGAGTAAGGAACATAGCGGCAGGCCTCTGACTCAAAGCATCCGGCACCGAATTTACTCTACCTGGGTGATACTGCAAGTTGATGTCAAAGTTTACCATTAATTCCAGCCATTTCCTCCGCCTCATGTTCAACTCCTTGTGCATGAACACATACTTGAGGCTCTTGTGATCTGTAAAAATCTCGACTCTATCCCCAAGCAAATAGTGCCTCCACAACTTCAACGCAAAAACCACAGCTGCAAGCTCCAGGTCATGCGTAGGATAGTTCTTCTCATGAAGTCTCAACTGCCTCGATGCATAAGCGACACCCTACCTCGCTGCATCAGCACTACTCCCAGACCTCTCCCCGAAGCATCACAATGGATCACAAAACCACCCGAACTGTCGGGTACAGTCAGCACAGGCACTGACGTCAACCAACGCTTTAACTCGACGAAAGCTTCATCACAAGCTTCATCCCAGACGAACTTCTGCTCCTTCCTAGTCAAACTGGTCAAGGGTCCAGTGATCCTGGAGAAATCCTGAACGAACTTCCGATAGTAACCAACTAAACTAAGGAAACTCCACACCTCAGGAATAGACTTCGGAATAGGTCAATCCTTGACCGCAGAAATCTTCGACGGATCTACAGAAACCCCAGCACCAGAAATAATGTGGCCAAGAAAAGCAACCTGGTCCAACCAGAACTTGCACTTATCGAGCTTCCCATACAGCTGGTTCTCCCTCAAGGTCAGTAGAACCACCTTCAGATGCTCGACAGGATCTGCCGTGTTCTGCGAGTACACCAATATGTCATCGATGAAGACCACGATAAACTGATCCAAGAACGGCGGAATCATACGGTTCATCAGACTCATGAACACAGCTAGTGAATTAGTCACTCCGAAAGGCATCACCAGGAACTCGTAATGCCCGTACCTCGTCTGGAAAGCCATTTTCTGAACATCCTCGGATTTCACTCTGACTTGATGGTACCTGGAACGAAGATCCAACTTCGAGAACACTGAAGCACCTCCCAGTTGGTCGAACAAATCATCAATCCTCAGCAATGGATACCGATTCTTGACGGTAACATTGTTCAACTCCCTGTAGTCCATGCAAAGCCTGCGACTTCCATCCTTCTTGCAGACAAACAGAACTGGAGCTCCCCAAGGTGAAACACTAGGTCTGACAAAACCCTTATCAAGCAGCTCCTGAACTTGCACCTTCAGTTCTGCCAATTCAACCAGCACCATACGATACAGACTCTTGGAAATAGGGGCCGTACTGGGCTGAACATCAATGCTGAACTCCACATCTCGGTCTTGCGGAAGACCAGGCAATTCCTCGGGAAACACATTAAGGAAGACCTGCACAACTAAGGGTGCAACAACCCCATCAGAACCTAGTGACACAAGAGAAATATCCTTGGGGTCCATCGAGTTTTTCACACGCCCTGACGGTGTCTCACCCGCATGGAAAGCAAATTTTAGTTGATCAGAGAGCCTGAAAGTCACCTTCTTCTCCCGGCAATCAATCACGGCACAGGAAACACCCAACCAGTCCATGCCCAGAATGACATCGAAACCGGAGTTGGGAATCATAATCAAATCAGTCGAGAACACCACACCACCAATCATCAATGGACTCTACTTGCAAACCCTAGAACAGACAACAACACCTCAACCTGTGGTGATGTCCCAAGCTGCGGGCATAGCATCGCTAGCTAAACTATGCTGATCGACAAAGCAAGAAGAAATGAAAGAGTGGGTAGCACCCGAATCAAACAACACACGAGCTGTAAGAGAGAAGACTAAAATCACACCAAGAAGAAGATCAAACAAAAGAATTAGGTGCCAGCAGGATATATACACAAATAATTGTACAAAGTAGGGAAGAGAAATAATATCATGCAGAAAGCTGGAAGAAAGAAAAAGAAAGTACAACTACTGTGATATACCGCAACCACTCCAACAGCAACTTCCGCTTCCTCGGCTGTCAGGTTATAAGCCTGACCACGACCTCCAACCTGACCTCCTCTAGGAGCCACACGCCTTTGATCAAAGACTTGCCTCTGCGGAGGAAGAGGCGGCCTGTCCTTACCACGCGTCGGCGCTCCTAACTGAGCAGCACCAGCAACCGACATAGAACTCTGCTCCTCTGACAATCACGAACCATATGCTCACTGCTCCCACACACTAAACACACCCAGTTGGCCATCCTGCAGTCTCACTGTGAATGCCCAGTCTTATGGCAGTAGCCACAAGTCTTAACATTCCTGGGACAACAGGTGCGTACGGCTGTGCTTTCGTGAGAGGGGATGGAACTGGCCTTCGAATAGGTCCTCCGGAAGGCCGAGCTGCAACAGGATGCGAAACAGTCCTCTGAGGAACACTAGATCTGTTGAGAGTCTGCTCTTGGATCCGAGCCACATCCAGAACATCAGAATAAGCATGAAGCCGAAGAGCAGCCAAACGGTCCTAGAGGGAAAAGCTCAAGCCCGACAGAAATTGACTATCCCGAGCCCCATCAATGGCAACGAGGGTAAGGGCGAAGCGACTGAGCTGAGTAAACTCTGCAGCATACTCGTCCATGGAATGGTTTACCTGAGTTAGGGAAACAAATTATCGCTCCATCTCTGCCTTGGTGACACTGGGAAAGAACTTCGCCATGAAGCTCTCAGAGAAAGTGGCCCACTCAAGGGGTCGCGACATCCTCTCGGATTCAACCCGCCACCAGATATAAGCGAGATCCACCAACTGGATGCGAACCACATCCACACGATTTGCCTCAGCAACACGAGCGGCGACCAGCAGTTGCACCGTTCGGATAAGCCATTGCTCGGCCTCCAACGGCGACTCAGTACCCGAAAAATTATCCGGGTGCAGCCTCATGAAGTCCGCTACCGTACCAAGCCTAGGTGGCAGAGGCCCAGGTGCAAGTCCAGTGACGTTCCCATTGGCTACCAAAGTTGCTCTCATCAGCTCATTGTGCTCCTACTGAAGAGTCATCATCTACTGAATCGTCTGGGGAATAGCAGCGTTGTCCGGCTGCCCATCCCCCAAACGAGAAGAAGAATTCCCATGAGCCATAGCCTGAAACACGATCAAAGATAGTCAGTACCCAGATTACTACAGCATGACAGTACAGTACTAAAATAGTGATTCCCGTTACTACAGAAATCCAAATCTGAATCCGTCAAAGAATCTGGAAAATAGACTTCCACACAAATCCAGAGATTATATATAAGCCATATAGTACTTCACAAAATCATAACTCAAAACTGATTTGAATCCAGAAAACACATTCAGCCAGAAATCAGTAAATCGAATTCTCAGTCAGAAAAACAGCACTAAAACTTCTCAAATAAATCCAAGAAAAATCTGGGGTAGTCCCCTATATGTCTAGTATTAGAATATAGATTTTTATAATATTAAAGTAAAATTAGTTCAATCAACAAAAATCAGAAAATATCAAGAAACGATAGTTTAGCAAATCTGGAACTTCCAACACTGCTGTACAAAAACTGTAATATCTCGCAAACCGTGAAACGAAATCCAAATCCACCAAAGGAAGATGAAAATAGACAAAATAAGATAACTTTCATATTTCATAAATAATTTCTATACAGTAAAAGGAAATAGGGTGAAAATACGATTCTTTACAGAACAGCGGGCAAAATACACCAAGTATAGCTCTTATAAACAGGCATGAAACGATGTATAAAACTCATCAATAAAATCTACCAAAATTCTGGATAATCCCTAAATAGGTATAGAAATACTGTGCAAAGTTTCAGATCAAAATAATACAGTTAGGACTAATATCAAAATAGTTTAATCATCAAAATCATCAAGAAACGAAATCTGGAATTAAAATACACCTTTGTAGTAAAATGAGCATAACTCACTCCTACGAAAACGAAATCGATCAAAGTTAGAGAGATTGGAAAGAAGACAGATTTCTCTACAATTCATGTCAAATACAAAAATTAAGAATTCTGAACTTAATATGGTCTAAAATACAAATCAAAACTGATCATCGACAATTACAGATTCTTCTCTAACAACAAAACCACCATAAATCATACGAAACTTGTTCCAATCACAATCAAACATGGTATAGAGTCTACTAAGTGTCCAAACATCATGAAATAGAGTATATAATATATTCACAATCATCATATCACCTGGATCTCATCAAACACATAATTTTACCTCATTATCTCACATACATAAATAGATCAAGAACGGTCAAACCTAGTTGTTTTCATGTCGATTTTTGTGTCGTGAGGCAACTATGGTCAAATAGCACAATAAAGACAAAACCCATTAAATATAACACACACACGAGTTGTCTCTAGAACCCAACTATACTATATGTGGTATTTTTGACTTGTATCAAAAAAAGTAATTGGAGTACAAGTTACTTGCCTTAACCAAAGACGAAAACGAAGAACACCAAGAATAATAGGAACGGATTCCCAGGCAACGAAAAAATCCGTGAACGGCAATCCACGAACCAATGATCACACGTGTAACTTCGTGCACATGCAAAACCCAAGAGCAAGAGAGAGAGAGATAGAGCGTCGGGCTCCTTGCGGTTGTTGCTGTTGCTACTGCCGGCGCTGCTACTGGCCGATGGCGACGGACGGCCAAGGGAACGGTAAGGGGAAAAGATGGTGGTGCTCGGTGTAGGAGGTTGTGACTTGGGTGGTCGGCAATGGTAGGGGTGACTGGGATGGGCTTGGTCGGGTGTTGGGTGCACAGGCCGAAGGTGGAGGGCGTCGGGTGTGGGGTTGGGGTGTTGGCGGCTGACGCAACAAGGAAGAGAGGGAGGACGGGTGTATAGGAGTTAGGGTTAGGGTTTAGGTTTTAGGGAGAGAGTATATATAGGGTGTATTTAGGGTTTAGAAATCTGAGGTGGGTAATTGGGTATTGGGATGTGGATAGTTTAGGAGTAGTAGTAGGATTAGTTTAATAGGGATTGATTAGGATAAATTGTATAGGATTCAAAATAGGATTGTGGTTTAATTTGGCTTTGGTAATCAATTATGGATAAAACAATAGGATTGGAAATAGGATGAGCAACCAAATCACCATGAGCACCCAATAACAAAAATAAAGAGAACGAGACCCAAATAAGAGAAAAGAAAAACAATCGATGAAGAACGAAGCAAAAGACAACAAATCAAACACAAAAGAGCTTAAAATGAAATAAAATGAATATATACTGAAAACAACTCCAATATACGGTCCAAGAAAATTACAAGAGAGTACAAATACTCAAGAAAGAGAAAAATAAACCAAAAATACGAAAAAATGAAAAACAGGAGTTACAATCCTACCCACCTAACAAAAAGAAGATGGATAGGGTAACCCCAAAAGAAAAGAAAACAAGGCAGAACAAAACAAAACAACCACTAATCAAACAAATGAGGAAACTTCTGCTGAATCTCTTCCTCCAGCTCCTAAGTCGACTCACTAGGCGAGTGAGGATTCCAAGCAACACGAACCAACTTGATGACCTTGTTCTTAAGCAATTTCTTCTGCCGTTCCACAATAGCAAATGGCAAAATCTCACAATTCTAGGGTTGGCATTCGGGTCGAACGGGCCGGGCCGAGCCGGACCCGCCCGGGTTGGACGTTGGCTTGGACGGGTTCGGGCCGGTTTGGTGACTTAACCGGTCCGGGCCGGGCTGGGCTGAAAGGTGGCTAAGGCGACCTGCCCAACCCATGAACCCTTTCGGGTCCAACCCAGGTCAGGTCGGGTCGACCCGCGGGTTGGCCCGTTTAGATAGATAGATTTTTTTAAAAATTTTTTTTTAACCTAAAATAATAATAATAATAATAATAATAATACTAAACATTAAAAATCATAATAATAATAATAAGATTGAAAGAGTGAAATTGGCAAAAAATATTGAAATATTATTCATATGAATTTAAGTTATACAAGTTTCACAATTTCTAATGAAATGAAGAATTCAATTCACAAATATGTTTTATACGCTAACATATTTCTTATATACAATTTTAATTTACTTCAATTTTTCTAATTTGAAATAACAAGCAAAGATATAATACAATTTCTAACGTGTCGGGCGAGTTGCTATTACAAGCAAAGCTATTGTTGTTGTTGTTGTTCTTCTTCTTCTTCTGGCGAGTTTCTCCCACTTGTGGACGTTGATAATGCTTTTCCTTGTGTCCTATCTTCAGCCTTCAGCCAGTCTTCTGTGCAAACGAGTATCTCTAACGTGTCGGGCTTCAAGCGATTCCTGTAATCAGTTAGAACTCTGCCACTTGAAGAAAATGCACTTTCAGAAGCAACTGTAGAGACAGGAGAAGTTAGTAAATCTTTAGCCATAATTGACAGAATATTAAAAGTATGTTCATGGTCTTTCCACCATTGTAAAATATCTAGTGGAGAAGAAGAAGACTCAGAATCTTGTTGGTTATACCAATTTAATTCATTTGGTTCATTAGTCCTAGGTTTTTTTGATTGAATTTGTCCAAGTAAATTAAATGTTCTATCATCAAATTTACTCTTACCCTTACCTTTAGAAGTAGCAGAACTAACTACAGAAGTTGTACTACTAGAAGCAAAATGTCTATCATAATAATCATACAAGTTATTTAATGTAGATTTAAATTGAACTAAAAAAGTAGCGCAATCAATTACTATTTCTACATTTTTTCCAAGTAATGCAAAAAACATTCAATCAAACTCTTCGTACCTTCTAATTTGATATGAGGATCCATAATGGTAGCAACACAAATCAACATAGGAGGAGGAAAATAATACTTCAAAAAAATTTTGTATGCAGGTTTTACAATATCACCAACATAAGTATCATTTAACATTTCGTTAAATGTTTGCATCATGCTAACTAATGAAATAAAAATGCTACTAGAAGTAGATTCATATATTTTTGAAAAATCATTTACAACTGTTTTATATTCGGTAATAATATGTTGTAAATCAAAAGTAGAGTTCCATCGGTGTTTAACATCCTTTGGAAATCTTCTAAAAGGTACATTTGAAATCCTACACCAATTTTTCCATTCTTGAAATACGCTGGGACTTAATGCAATGAAATATACACAATTTCTAATTTTAAGTATATATGGATCGGCTATTTTTAATGCATCTTGAACACATAAATTTATAATATGACATGCACATCTAATATGAAAAATAATTTCAGATGGAGGGTTTAATGCGGATTTTAAAGTAGTAATTGCTGCATTGTTATTAGATGCATTATCAAAACTAATACACATAATTTTATCGCGAATATGAAAAACATCACAAATTTCTAAAATACGGTTTGCTATTTCAGTGCCACTATGGGGGATACGGCAACGCCGCAAGTGATATGATTCTTTTTTGAAGAATCCAATCATTGTCGATCCAATGACAGGTTATTTCCATCGTTGGAATATTGTTGACACCCGTCCAACAATCCGAAGTTAAACTAACTCTACAAGTTAAACTCCATAAAATTGCAATCAAAGTGTCCTTCATTTCATTGTACACTTTAAAACAATTCGATTTGCAAGTATTTCTCGGAATTCTTCTAAAATGAGAGTTTAAGGCCGTTTGATTAAAATTTTCCAAGTCCCTACTCTCGGGATAGAAAAATGGTAACTCTTCCTTTATTACTAATCGGGCCATTTTCCGACGAATAAGTTTGGGATCATAAGGGTGGCTATCAACTAGACTGGTCCTAGGATTAATTTTTTGTTGGCCGGGTAGGTCAGTAAGAAGTTCTTTATGGTTATTAGCAATGTATCTACTAATTGTACTGGTGCCATCACCCCTCTTGAATTTGTATACCTTAGAACATGTTTTACAAACTTTCAAACCTATACCCGGAGTTTGTTCATCCGGGATATAATTGTAAAACTTATGCCAATCACTATTTTCTGCTCTACTTTTCCTATAACTACGGGGTTGTGTGGTTTCGGTTGGTTGTTGTTGTTGTTCTTCTTCTTCTAAATGTATGTCACCTACAACCACGTCGTGTGTACCCCATTGTTGGGTAGGAGTACCATGGTACTCTTGGGCGGGCTCACTAATTGGGACAATTGGTGGCCTACGGGAAGATGAGGAGGAATCTTGCCCACTTTGGCTACGACCGCTACCGTATCTAGACATAACGTAGTAATGTTTCTATAAAAAAAACTACACAATGTAGAAACGATGAATTATAAAAAAAATCTAAAAAACAAGAGGGTTGAGATAGAGAAGATAAAAAAACCAACAATAATTATAACTACAACAAAAATAAAATAAGAAGAGAGGTATGAAATTTTGATACCGCTCACCGTGGATACGCATATATAAAAAAATCCGTGAAAATAAGAATAGAAGTAGAAGTAGAATTCCTCAAATCCGGAATTAGAGAGTTGGGGAGAACTTGTAGGAGAGTTGAAGACTTGATCACTTGGAGTTGGACGAGAGTTGAAGAGTCGAAGACGTTGAATTTTGATTTCGATACGATCGGAAATTGATCGTGTATATGCCTTGAACACTTGTTTATTCAATACTTTAATTGTTCACAAATTGCTTAGAAATGAGTAATAATAGTAGAGAGAGTAAGAGAGTAAGGTGTGATTTTTTTAATGGGGTTTTAGGGTGTATTTATAGGCTAAAAAAAAACACAAAAAAACCCAGAAAACCAAGCAAAACGGCTATAAGAGCCGTTTGCTCTCGGTTGTACAGTGCCCCCCCCCTCAACAGCTCGTTTGACCCGCGGGTCAACGGTCAACCCGTGATGGGTCGAATGTTTGACCCGAACGAGTCCAATGGTTTGTAACCTGCGGGTCGACCCACGGGTTGGCGTGCGGGTTGGGTATTTTTTAATGGGTTCGCGGGCCAGGTTATACGGGTTCGATTCACAATTTACGGGACCCGGGTCGACCCGTTACTGTTCACGGGTTCGACCCGAGCCCGCCAAACACTTTCACGGACCGGGTTCAACGGGCGGGTCGCCGGTTGACCCCGGCCCACTTGCCATCCCTACACAAGTCAAATTTGGCCGCATGGTCAACTCAGAGTAGTCGATCACGTGACTCTCATCGTGAATATATCTCTTGAGTTGTGAGATATGGAAAACATCGTGCACTCCTGATAACGCTGGCGGCAAAGCAAGACGATAGGCCACCTTGCCCACTCGCTCCAAAATCTCAAACGGTCCAATAAACCTAGGGCTAAGCTTGCCCCCACCACCGAACCGAATGACACTGCGCCACGGAGATACCTTAAGGAAAACATGGTCACCAAAAACAAACTCCAAAGCCCTCCGATGGACATCAGCCCACCGCCTCTGCCTATCCTTAGCTGCCTGAAGATGCTTTATGATCTGAATCATAGCATCAACTGTCCTGGTGATCAACTCCGACCCAACTACTGCCCCTCACCAATATCATCCCAGCACACTGGTGATCTGCATTTACGTCCATAAAGTGCCTCGAACGGTGCAGCTTTAAGACTGGCCTGAAAGCTGTTATTGTACGAGAACTCCACGAGATGCAAATTGTCCTCCCAAGATCCACCGAACTGCAACATATAGGATCGCAACATGTCCTCAAAAATCCGAATAGTCCACTTTGACTGTCCATTTGTCTGGGGATGAAAAGTTGTATTGTACTTCAACTTACTCCCTAAACTAGCCTGAAGACTCTCCCAAAACTGATATCTGAATCTCGTATCCCTGTCTGATACAATACTGACTGGAACCTCATGAAGTCTGACAATATCTTGCATGTACTTCTCCGCTAGGCTCTCAGTAAACTGACAGAAACAAAAAGGAATGAAGTGAGTACTCTTTGTCAAAAGGTCGACAATCACCCAAACAGCATTGTGACCCTTAGGACTCCTCGGCAAAGCGGTCACAAAATCCATGGTGATATATTCCCACTTCCACTCCGGAATAGGAAGCGGTTGAAGAAGTCCAGCAGTTCTTTGGTGCTCTGTCTTAACCTGCTGACAGATCAAACACTGAGCAACAAACCGAGCTACAGCCCTTTTCATACCATGCCACCAGAAATGAAGCTTCAAATCTCGATATATCTTAGTACCGCCAGGATGGATAGAATACGAGGGCTGATGAGCTTCCTTAAGTAAGCTCTGACGAACTTCACCCTTAGGGACACACAAACGGGAACCAAAACGAAGTGAACCATAAGCATGAATAACCATGTCCATCTTGGACCCAGACTCAACCTCAGCTCGAAAACCCTGTAACTGTGCATCACCAGCCTGAGCCTCCTTGATCTGATCAACAAGAGAAGACTGGAGCTGGAGCACAAGACAACTCCGACTAGAACTCGGCAACAAAACCTCCAAATCTAACCTCCTCATCTGCTCAATGAGATCACTCTGCTGAGTAAGAAACATAACTGCTGGTCTCCTGCTCAAAGCGTCTGGCACCAAGTTTAATTTACCAGGATGGTATTGCAAACTGATGTCATAATTGGCCATAAGCTCCAACCATCGCCTTTGCCTCATGTTTAATTCATTCTGAGTGAAAACGTACTTGAGACTTTTGTAATCTGTAAAGATCTCCACACGGTCTCTACGTAAATAATGTCTCCACAGCTTCAAAGCATAGATCACTACCGCTAACTCCAAGTCATGAGTAGGATAGTTCTTTTCATGCGGACCTAACTGCCTCGATGCATACGCAATGATACGACCCTTCTGCATAAACACTGCTCCAAGACCCTTACCAGAAGCATCACAGAGAATTACAAATCCGCCTGAACCATCTGGAATAGTCAACACAGGCACTGACGTCAATCTGTTCTTCAACTCAACAAATGCCTTATTGCACTCACCAAACCAACAAAACTTCTTATCCTTCCCTGTCAGTTTAGTCAATGGCCTTGCAATCTTCGAAAAATCTTGAACGAATTTTCGATAATAGCCCGCAAGACCAAGAAAACTCCGAACTTCGGAAACTAACTTAGAAATAGGCCAATCCTTCACAGCTTCAACCTTGGCTGGATCCACAGAAACACCATTGCCAAAAATAATATGCCCCATGAAAGAAACCTTATCGAGCCAAAACTTGCACTTGCTAAGTTTCCCATAGAGCTGATTCTCTTTCAAAGTCTGCAGAACCACTCTAAGATGCTCGACATGATCTTCCCGATTTCGAGAATATACCAGAATATCATCAATGAAGACCACCACAAATCTATCCAAGAACTGAGAGAAAAACCGGTTCATAAGACTCATGAATACAGCTAGCTCATTAGTGACCCCAAACGACTTCACAAGATACTCATAGTGCCCGTATCTAGTCCTGAATGCAGTCTTCTGTATATCAGTACCCTTCACCTTGACTTGGTGATACCCAGAATGAAGATCCAACTTCGAGAAAACAATAGCCCCACTCAACTGGTCTAACAAATCATCGATCCTAGGCAAAGGATACCGGTTCTTCACAGTAACACTATTTAGTTTCCGATAATCTACACACAGGTGACGACTACCATCCTTCTTGCTGACAAAAAGGACCGGAGCACCCCAAGGCAAAATGCTTGGTCTGATGAAACCCAAATCAAGCAACTCTTGAATCTGCACCTTAAGCTATGCTAGCTCAACAGGTGCCATCCTGTAGGGACTCTTCGATATCGGTGCCGTTCCAGGCTGAACATCAATACCGAACTTTACTTTCCTATCAGGGAGTAAGCCAGGCAACTCATCTAGAAAAATATCCAAGAAATCCCGAACTATTAGAGGTGCAGCCTCACAGCCTAAGTGCAATTCCATCGCACAATCCACCTGTACAATTGCAGTCTTTGCTCAACCAAGGAAAGACTCCCCAGCATGGAACTCAAATTCTGCTCGATCTGGAACTCTAAAAACAACTTTCGTGGCACGGCAATCAATAATGGCATGGGCTTCACCCAACCAATCCATACACAGAATAACGTCGAATCCTGAATTTTCAATTATAATCAGGTTGGCTTTGAAATCTGTGTTCCTAATAACAACGGAACATTGCATGCACTCACGGTAACAAATGACAACACCACCACCAGTCAAAATGTTCCAAGCCTCAGACATGTTGCTACACTCCAACTAATGGCCAGCGACAAATCGTGAGGAGACAAAAGAATGGGTTGCCTCAGAATCATAGAGAACAGGAGCGGAAAAAAAGCAAACAAGGACGATACCTAAGGAAACAAAAGACAAGGAGAAAGAAAAAAGCAGACAATCAAGGGTAAGGGAAACAACAATGCAGAAAGATAACGGAAAGAAAGCAAAACAAGACCAAAAGAAAGAAACAAGAGAAAGCAAAACAAAAAGCAAAAAGATACCTGCCACAACTCCTTCAGCTGTTTCAGTATCTGCAGCAGTCAAGTTGAAAGCCTAGCCTCTCATCGGAACAGCGGTCCTCTGACCGACAATCTGATGCTGAGGAGGAAGCGGTGGCCTAACTGGGCCACGAGCTGAGCCTGCTTGCTGAATAGGACCCCTGGCTGGAATAGCCACCTGCTGCTGCTGCGAACAATCACGTACTGAATGATCAGCGGCGCCACACCTAAAGCACCGGCGGTTGACGCGCCAATAATTCTTACGCTCATGCCCAGAAATTTGAAAAAATTCGCAATAACCACCCTTCTGAAAACCAGCAGAAGGATACGGAGCTAACCTGACCAGATGGGTTGGGACAGGCCTCCGAGTAGGACCACTAGAAGGCCTAGCAGCAGAATGCAAAATAGTCCGCGGAGAAGGAACCAAACCACCACTAGCCTGCTCCTGAGCTCGAGCTACCTCATGAGCTTCAGCATAAGTACGCAAACGGAGAGACAAGATGCCTCCTGATATCCTGCTCAAGCCCATTCGTGAATCTACGAGCCCTATCCTCTTTGGTAGCCACAAGAACGGTAGCGAAGCGGCTAAGTCTAGTAAACTCAGCTGCGTACTCATCCACTGACCTGGAGCCCTATTTCAAGAAGTCCATGTTACAACATTGTTTAGACAATTATGTAACAAAATTCCAAAATAGAATAATGACTTAACCTGTTTTAGGGTCAGGAATTGCTGTTCCATCTCAACTCGAGTAATATTGGTGAAGAACTTCTCCAAGAATCCCTGAGTGAAAGTAGTCCAAGGAATAGGCCTCTCAAGTCATTCGGACTCGGCCATCCACCAAATATGAGCCAAATCCACCAGCTGGATGGAAACCACGTCCACCCTATCAGCCTCAGCAACACGTACCGCCAAGAGCAAGCACTCGGTCTGGATCAACCACTGCTCAGCCTTCAAAGGCGTCTTAGTGTCGGAAAAGCGATCGGGATGCAGCCTCATAAAATTTGTAACTGTTCCTGGACGAGGCGAAAGATTTTCTTACACAGGCACAACGGGAGGCGGAACCGGGTAGCTTCAAGAGCAGCCATCACAAGATCACTGTGATTTTGCTGCTGATTGATCAGCCACTCAAGCACAGCAGTGACAGCCTCAACTGGATCAGGCTGAGAAGAATTCCTACGAGCCATAGCTGCACCAAAAATCAAAACAATTAGCATTCAGAATCAAAGTTGATAATAATTCATTTATGCATGCATGGTTGGTGAAATATTGAGCCGATCCAAATTCGAGCCAAGCTTGTCTAATATATTAGGCAACTAATACATTAGCCAAATCTGAGCTCTGATACCACTAAAAGCCTTATCACGCCCCGCTTCCCAAAAAGAATACGGAATACAGATACGCGACTCAACTCAGTGAATGATTTGCATCATCCATAAGCTGTTCAAGAATCTTTACAATATCTCACAAAATAATCAGAGTCGGAAGCAAAAGAGTCAACTACACACATGCAAAATTGAGTTAATGAAACAACAGAATTTATTTGAAACAAAATGTATTAATCTCAAATAAATCAGAATTTGGATAAGATAAAATCCTGGGTCACATCGCCCAAAAAAAATGCAAAGTAATCATCCAAGTACTCAAAATACATTATCCAAAGCAACAATAATAGTAATACAAATAAGCAAGAAATTCAGCATTAATATCTCATTTCGCCAATGCCGTCGTGCAGTTGACCATCCTGATCTGCAATTAATAATTGCAGGAGAAGAAAAGAAAAAACAAGTACCTGTCAATTGCAAGTTACGGACCACTTATAATGTAGGATACAAGTACATAGGAAAGGTAAAGAAATAGCATGGAATAATCCATCAATAGTAATAACTAGCATGAATCAGTAAAACAAAGTCAACTAGCATGGTATACTAATAGTACAAATGAATGTGTCAAGTATAGTGTCATATGACAACTAATAGTGTCCAGTAACAGTAAGCTCAGTATATCAGTGTAACAGTATAACAATATCAGTCCAACAGTATCAGTCTAACAGTATCAGTCTTATGTTCTTATAGTCTTGTGTGTATTACTAGCTAGGTAGCACTTCATCGTCCCATATTATAATACATGGTTGCTAAAACAAACAGTTTCGCTTTTAGATTTCATAGTGGACCATAATGGGGCAGTGTACTCAGGTATCAGTAACATAGCAGTAGCAGTAAAAGTAACAGTAACAGTAGCAGTAAAAGTAACAGTAACAGTAACAGTAACAGTAACAGTAACAGAATGGAACACTAGTTCCCTTCCAATTACACGTTTTCATATTTTCCACTACTAGATCTTCCCTTAAGAAATCCCGGCTTGATCACTTTTATTATGCTTATCAACAGACATGATAGTGCATGAAATAGTGTCAAACTAACATGGTACAATCTGTATTAGGTTCAGGGAAACAAATAAACATGCATAGGTGATATATGGTCACATAAACGAACAAAACAGTGTATGTTCATATTCAGGACAGCATGACAGTATAGTACTAAAACAGTGATTTCCATTACCAAAGAAATCAAAATCTGAATCCGTCAAAGAATCTGGAAAATAGACTTCCACACAAATCCAGAGATTATATATAAGCCATATATTATTTCACAAAATCATAACTCAAAACTGATTTGAATCCAAAAAAACACGTTCAGCCAGAAATCAGTAAATCGAATTCTCAGTCATAAAAACAGCATTAAAACTCCTCAAATAAATCCAGGAAAAATCTGCGGTAATCCCCTATATGTCTAGTATCAGAATATAGAGTTTCATAATATTCTGGTAAAATTAGTTCAGTAACAAAAAATCAGAAAATATCAAGAAATGATAGTTTGGAAAATCTGGAATTCCCAACACTGCTGTACGAAAACTGTAATATCTCGTAAACCGTGAAACAAAATCCAAATCCGCCAAAGGGAGATGAAAATAGACAAAATAAGATAACTTTTATATTTCAGAAATATTTTCCATACAGTAAAAGGAAATAGGGTAAAAATACGATTCTTTACAGAACAGCGAGCAAAATACAACAAGTATAGTTTTTATAAACAGGCATGAAATGATGTATAAAACTCATCAGTAAAATCCACCAAAATTCTGGGTAATCCCTAAATAGATATAGAAATACTGTGCAAAGTTTTATATCAAAATAATATATTTAAGACTAGTATAAAAATAGTTTAATCATCAAAATCATCAAGAAACGAAATCTGGAAATAAAATACACATCTGTAGTAAAATAGCCATAACTCATTCATACGAAAACCAAATCGACCAAAGTCAGAGAGATTAGAAAGAAGACAGATTTCTCTACAATTCATGTCAAATACAAAATTTAAGAATTCTAATATATGGTCTAAAATACATATCAAAACTGATCATCGACAATTACAGATTCTTCTCTAACAACAAAAACACCATAAATCATACGAAACTTGTTCCAATCACAATTAAACATGGTATAGAGTCTACTAAGTGACCAAATATCATGAAATATAGTATATAATATATTCACAATCATCATATCACTTGGATCTCATCAAACACATAATTTCAACTAATTATCTCACATATATGAATATATCAAGAACAGTCAAACCCGAGCTGTTTTCATGCCGATTTTTGTGTCGCGAGGCAACTATGGTCAAATAGCACAATAGAGACAAAACTCATCAAAGATAACACACACACGAGTTGTTTCTAGAATCCAACTACACTATAAGCGGTATTTTTGACTTGTATCATACAATGGAATGGAGTACTAGTTACTTGCCTTAACCGAAGATGAAAACGAAGAACACCAAGAATAACGGGAATGGATTTTGGGACAACGAACAAATCCACGAACGAAAATCCACGAACCTAAGATCACACGTGCAACTCCGTGAACATGTAAAACCCAAGAGCAAGAGAGAGAGAGAGAGAGAGAGAGAGAGAGAGAGAGAGCATCGGGTTCCTTGCGTTTGTTGCTGCTACTACTGCCGGCGCTGCTGATGGCCGACGGTGACGGACGGCCAAGGGAATGGCAAGGGGAAGAGATGGTGGTGCTCAGTGTAGGAGGTTGCGGCTTGGGTGGTCGGCAATGGTAGGGGTGACTGGATGGGCTTGGTCGAGTGTTAGGTGCACAGGCCAAAGGTGGAGTGCGTCGGGTGTGGGGTTGGGGTGTTGGCGGCTGACGCAACAAGGAAGAGAAGGAGGACGGGTGTATAGGAGTTAGGGATAGGGTTTAGGTTTTAGGGAGAGAGTATATATAGGGTGTATTTAGGGTTTAGGAATATGAAGCGGGTAATTGGGTATTGGGTTGTGGATAGTTTAGGAGTAGTAATAGGATTAGTTTGATAGGATTAATTAGGGTAAATTGTATAGGATTCAAAATAGGATTGTGGTTTAATTTGGCTTTGGTAATCAATTAGAAATAAAACAATAGGATTGGAAATAGGATGAGCAAACAAATCACCATGAGCACCCAAGAACAAAAATAAAGAGAATGAAACCCAAATAAGAGAAAAGAGCAATAATCGATGAAGAACGAAGCAAAAGACAACAAATCAAACACAAAAGAGCTCAAAATGAAATAAAATGAATATATATTGAAAATAACTCCAATATACTGTCCAAGAAAAATACAAGAGAGTACAAATACTCAAGAAAGAGAAAAATACACCAAAAATACAAAAAAAATGAAAAACAGGAGTTACAGCAAATTACTGAGTTAACCTGGCTAGAGCCAATTCGTCTAATATATCAATCAAAACCAAACCTCGTAAAGATAGTTATATTTGATTGATATATTACTAAACCTTGGGCTTTGATACCACTAAAAATCCTGTCACGCCCCGCTTCCCAAAATACGAAACATGAGTACGTAACGTAGGCCCAGCGAATGATGTAAACATCATCCATAAGCTGTACTAGACTAACTCAGCAATAAGAACAACAAAGTACAACCACACAGGAAATATAACCACATGAACCAAAGATAAATTCCAATAATAAATGAAATAATCCAACAATATAAATATCCAACATCTGGGATCAAAACAAACTACGGGTCATAAAGCCCAAAACAGAGTACAAGTCATAACAATATTCAAGAACATAAATCTAGCAGTAAATAAAAATAAGCAGCGAAGACTGGTTTCATCTTTAGAAACGTTGCTCACCAATTCCTTCAGGGATAGATCCTTCAGTACTTATAAAATCTTGATCTAAAAAGAAAGAAAAGAGAGCCCTTGGAGCAAGTCGTGGGCAGCAAGTAGAGGAAACAAAGGATAAGAGAAAGCATGAATATCAAAGAGTAAGGACATGGTCAAAGACAAAGAACAACGCATGACAGGCAAAATATCAAAGGTCTACAGTAAATCACGCATGTAATGAGTGATGTCAGGATCAAGCAGAAAATACAGCTTATTAATCATTTTATCTAGTGCACGTACTACTGCGTCCCATTCCACAGGTTCGGCGCAAACACACAGTGTACACTTTAGACTGATGGTGAGTTCTCGGTCCGTGTACTCGGCCTAGCTTTCAGTATATTCATGTTCAGCGACTGTAATTATCGGGCAGTATTTTATGGCCATCATTACCGGTCAGTACAGATCAGGCAGTAGGGCCCGACCGAGTACAGTTTCCGATCAATCACTACCAAGTCTACCTATGATTCTCCGGCTTTTTATTAATTCATTTTCATCCTATGTGAGCATGCAAGAGGTGTCAGTGTTGTATAATACTAAGTGTGACTAATTCTAAGCGCTACGGATAAAGCATGAGGCAACCATAACAAATAAGCACAATTCACATAATCAGGACAGCATGACCTTGCTGTACTAAAATTCAGGTTATGGTCACTACAAAATAGCAAAACTGAATCCACCGAAAGGCATAGAAAATAGACTTTCACACGGTTCCAGCGAGTATAATTAAGGTATATAAAAGATACAGGAACTAGGGTGAAAACACTATTCTATTCAGGTTTTATGTTTAGGCTGCATGCAGCAGGTTGTGTTCAACTAATTATTTCAGGTCAGAGAACTCATTAATAAAATCTATAAAAATTCTGGGTGATACTTGTACATGTCTAGGTTCAGCAAAATTTATTTCAGATTTCTCTATTACTTTTAACAGGGTCAAATAAAATATAGAACAGAAGGATACGCATGAAATAGTGAGTCTGAAATTTCTAACATGATTGTACTAAAATGTTGATATCTAGCAAATGACACAGTGGAACTTAGATCCGTAAAAAGGATGTTAAACTAGATATCAGAGGCTAAAAATTCATGTTTGTAAAGGAAATTCAAATTATGACATTATCATGGGTGAAAGTTTGATACAAAATGAAACAACTAGTAGTTCAGAAATTGTCCTGACATGAATAGGCAAATAAATAAATCATATGATCACATATAGCATGCAAATTGGTAATCAAAGTGAATCCTAGGTGTCAACATGCAATTTCAAAGGTTTAAGATACAATTATCACATGCATGGTATGAGTTCATCAATTTTATCCAATCTTGAACATTCAATTTAACATGTCCAATTTATCAGGTAGTCCTATGCATAAATCTAATTATTTAAATGTGCATATGCATGAAACAATGGGAAACTAGGTTTTAGATCAAAGAGATAGCACGATATTAAGAGTATGTCAGGTTAGCTCGTGTAAACCCTTGATAAACCTAACAGAATTGTCAAAGGCAGATTAATAACGAAATGGGCGAGATCTACTTGTAGGAGATCAAACAAACTTAAATAGAATAAAATCATAGTTCAAGAAGAGACTTGTCTATTATATTGCAGATACAATTAATAAGAATAACAGGATCAGAATCCCGGGCGAAAATCCCAAAACACGTGCGAAATCCGTGTGAAGAAACCCAAGCAAACAAGTCCACAGCAACAGCAACGAATCCACACATTGGATCGGGACAGAACACGGGACAGCGATCTTGGTATCTGATGTGCCAAAACACGGGACAGCAATTTTGTCCAATGGATGATCTTCTTCACACCGGATCGGCCTAAACAGCGAACAGCGGTCTCGGATCCGCTGTGCGCCGAACACAGAACACCGAAATCACCTAATGGGTGATCGTCTTCTACCTCGGCAAGGAGAGAGAGAGAGAGCATGGCAGATGGAGACTGTGACTGCGAAGGGGTGGCACTGCGGTAGGGCATCACGGCGAAGACGTCGGCACCACGGTCGGGAAGCGACGGCGGCGATGGCAACCTCGACGAGCGGAGCTCTGTTTTTGGGTTGGAAATAGAGAGCGACGACGTCAACGATCGGGGACTCGAACGGCGACGCTAGGGGCTTCGGTGGGTCGGCGAGGGACCGTGGAAAAATGGTGTGGTGCACGGAGAATGGTTGGGGCGATGGCGATGGGTTAAGGCGATGGCAAAGGTTCGATGGTTTGGGTGAGCGGTTGAAGACGAGGACAGGGTGACGACAGGGACGGTGAGATGGTGGCGACGGTGGGGCGATGGTGGCGACGGTGGTAGAAGGTGATCGGAGATGGCAATGGGTACAGGGTTCGGTTTTGGGTTTGTTGGGTTTTTGAAGGGAAACAGAGAGATAGAAGGAAAGGGGTTCGGGGCGAGAGAAACTTCGGAGAGAGAGAGGGATTATTTTTAGGGTTTAATTACTAGGGTACATATATAGGGATAAAGAATTATGGTTTTGAGTTGAGATTATGTAGGTTCTGGGTATCAGTTTTGGCTCCAAAAAGAGATCATTGAATGCAATGAGTTGAGACGAATATAAAGGAGAACAAATCAGACTCAAAATAGACAGAGCAAAATTGCAAAGAGAGCAGAATCCAACCAAAAGAACACATATCGATCAAGAGAGAATAAAAGAATCCAAGAAGCAACAAATTACACTATAACAAATGAATCCAAATATAATAATCAAAAGAAAACGAATTACAATAAAATTTGAAAATAAGGCTTACAATCGCCTTTCATTTCTTTTTTGTCTGCAATTCACTACTTAGTTGATCTTGTTGAATCATACTAGGGATGTAAAATGGGCCGGCCAGGCCGATCCAACCCAAGCCTGTCGGGCCTCCCTAAGGCCTAGGCCGGCAGCCTTTGAAAAAGCGATACCCTAGGCCCGCCCGGCTTTTGAAGGGCGTATGGGCGGGCCTAAGGCCCAAACCTAAAATTCGGACTATTATATAAATATAATGCAAGACTTTTGTTTTAATATATAAGAAACATACACTATATTTTTTGTTAGAATTATATTATATTATACACTTTTATAGCTATCGATCAAGTAACTTATGTTTCGTAACAAAACAATTTCATATTTTCTATAATTATTATTTAAGTTATATATTTATGTATCATACATAAATATAAAACTTTACACTGTCCAACGTGAGTGGGCCTAAGGCCCAGACCCGTGATCCAGATCAAACCGGGCCTATGGGTCGGGCCGGGCTTCCAACTTCAAGCCCATGTCTGGCTCTTAGAGGGCTGGCCCAGGCTTTTGGCAATTTTATCCGCAGCCATTTGTGTGGGCTTGGGCTTTTGGGCTTTTTACATCCCTAAATCATACAACTTTAATTTTTTGTTGTTGTGGTTGTTGTTCGTTGTTGAGGGAAACAACTTTAAATTATTGCTCAACTACAATTTAGGTAAGGAATTTTCTTTCGGTACTTTGAAGTTCATGATGTTCAATCAGGCAGTTCCATTACCACCATCAGTCTCTTCTGATGTTGGTGCTTAAGAAGTGGTTCGTACAAGAAAGCTACTCCAAGAAGCATTCCCATCCAGATTCCCTACAAGTGAAACTGAGAAATATCACATTTTAATTAAATCTTTTCGCAAAAAAAAAAAGATAAACAATAATAATAATAATGATAGAAATATTATTAGAAGAAAAACACCCTGAATTCTGAAGGGTGAGCTGATAAGCAATATCTCAAGGTTGATGGTTTTGTATGTCCAAATTTTCACCTTAACTTGATAGCCAATCACATAACCAAGCACAATCTCTAGAGGAATCCTGATCAGGTAGTAAGATGTACCATTCACGTAGGCGACCACACTTTGCCAACCTGTGCCCCTATTGCAACCCTCATGAGGAAGAATACTATGTTAAATTACCATCAAAACTCTGATGCCAGAATCCTATGGGAAGAAAAAACTCTAATCTCTATATTATGGGGTTGTGTAACCAAACAAACACGTACATTGTAACAAAACAAACCAGGGCAACGCACACTCAGACTAAATCCAACTTAATAAACATGCATTGCACGTGTAGAATAAATCCAAACATTCAATCCCATAATGAAACCCTACATCTCTCATTCTATTTCTCTCACTCTCTCGCTCTCCTCCTCCCCCCCCCCCCCCCCCCCCGAGGGAAATTGAGGATCTTTTTGAGTCTTCGACACAATCAATGCAAACCACCAAGCAAAACTAGATCACATCAATCACACAAAGCATACAAGAATTGTCTCAGTTGGATTTTCGCCTTAATCCGGAGGAGGAAGAATCGAGATGTTATTTCAACTAGAGAACATGCAAGAATATTACAATTCTCACCATGACCCTATCTCAAGCCTAACAAGAACTTGGTTGCTGCTTACAATGGAGAAACTCGCTCACCCTCTCATATGTAGTACTCTCTTCATCTATTCGACACTCAATAGAATCATATCATTGTAGGAGCCATTTACATTGTATTTATAGATCTAGAGAAACTCTAGTTTAGATATCTTGATACAATAGCCATCCGAGATATACTGCAGAGATAAACATACAATTAGAGCCGTACGATCTAATCACAAGACGAAGTGGGCTTCAATCGAATCAACGAACCCGCACCCAAAAAATCCATCAGCGCAGCAGACGGTCGACCGCACATAGTTGTGGTTGACCGCAACTCCCAGACCATCAACCCGAGAAGGTGACAGTCGACCACACGGTCGATTGTCCCTTTCTCTATTAGCTACTACTACTGCAGACTATTTCTCCTTCTCTTCGATCCTTTGCTTCAAACCCTCTAATTGTATCACCATCTTCTCTTCGCACCGAATTAGTATGCAAAACATAAAACCCAACAATCTCCACATTGGATTGCATACTCATAAATCTATATCTGTGTGATTTAAAACTCTTCTATATCTTTCTTCTCCGCTTTGTAAACAACACGTTCCTATGGCTTCTTCTGCTAGTTGAACAAATCTCCACCTATTTTCCTCCAGATGTATGCCCTCCTCAAGGGTACACCCCTGTAGATGTAATCATGGAGGTGCCACCCTCCTAATGAACTCCACCTACATCAAGGCTCTCTCCACCTTCCAACGGTATTCGAATGTTGCAGTCTCAATTCGGTAATTCTAGTGATGGCTTACTAGATGTTGCTTTAGGAACAATGAGCTTCCATACACTCGGCTGAGTTTTCCTGCTCCCACAAAGCTGGTAGAGGTTGTGCTGACCCTGCCCAATTTCCCTCTTACCCTTTATTACCTTACGACGACTATCACAAACTGTCAAAACTTCACCTCGAGCAATATACCTGCAACCACGAGCATCAAGAGTCCCTAAGGATATCAGATTTTGATGTATCCAAGGAATATGTATGACCTCTTCTAGTGACCATTTATCTTCTGACGTCTCTAATTCAACTGTTCCCTCACCCACCACTTCATAAATCTCTCTACTCCCCGTTCTCACACAACGACCTGTTGACGACTTGTAAGTAGAGAATATCTCGCTCGCAGCAAATATGAGAAGAACTTCCCGAATCAAGATACCAACTTGAAAGAGCTTGAAACAAGAAGACATAGGTCATCATTATTCCTGACTCAGTTGCGCTGACTATATGGGCATGTTTCCCTTCTTTAGTAGCACTCTTCTGAATCAACTACTTTCGATGGTCTCATTTGTAATGCCCAACCCCTCTACAATAGTAGCAACGAATCTTACCTTTGTGTGCCGCATCCCTTCCAATTGAAGTATCGCCATCCACCTCAAAGCGACCTGTAGAAATAGACCCTTCTTTATGAGTCTCCTTTCTCAGTTCATCTTTCTTCAGACCCTTAATCACCCCGACTACTGTAAGTGTCTCCTTGGATGACTTCCCATGTAGAATGGTAGTTATCAAGTGACCATAAGAAGTTGGTAGTAAATATATCAAGTTGAAAGCTTTATCCTCTTCGCTAAGATCATCAGTATCAATCGCCTTCTGTTTAGGTATTACCTTATTAAACTTTACTATATGATCTTGAAGAAGGGTACCTTCCTTCATTGAGAACCAAAATACCTTCCTCTTCCAATACATCCGATCTAGCAACGACGACCCCGAGTAGTCAGATTGAGTCTCGCCTACAGACTCGCCACACTTGTCTTCTCAAGAATATTACACTTGACTTTGTCCGCCAATTACAACCGGATTAAACTCAAGGCCTTCAAATAAATCTCATCCCACTTCTCCTGCTTCATGTCAGTTGGCTTCTTCTCTTATAGGGCAAGGTGCAAGTCCTTTTAAACCAAAATATCATACATGTCCACCTTCCATAGATTAAAGTTGATCTTACCATCAAACCGCTTGATCTTCATCTTTTGATCTGTCATCACCTCCAAGGAACTCGAACAGACCCACGAACCTGATTATTCTAATACCACTTGTTAGGGAAACTGATGATCTTGTTGAGTCTTCGACATAATCAATGGAAACCACCAAGCAAAACTAGATCACACCAATCACACAAACACACAAGAATTATCCCAGTTCGGGCTTTTGCCTTAATCCGAGGGAGGAAGAACAGAGATTTTATTTCAACTAGAGAAGATGCCAAAAAATTATAATTCTTACCATGACCCTCTCTCAAGGCTAACTAAAGCTTAGTTGCTGCTTACAATGGAGAAACTCTCTCACCCTCTCATATGAAGTGCTCTTTTCTTCTATTCGGCACTCAATAAAATCATATCATCCTAGGAGCCATTTACATTATATTTATAGATCTAGAGAAATCATAGTTTAGATATCTTGATACAATAGCCATCTGATGTATACTGAAGAGATAAACATACAATTAGATCCGTACGATCTAATCAGAAGACGAAGTTAGCTTCAATCGAATCAACAAATCCACACCCAAAAATCCATCGGCGACGCGGACGGTCGACAGCACATAGTTGCGGTCGACCGCAACTCCTAGATCATCAACCCGAGAAGGTGACAGTCGACTGTCCCTTTCTCTATTGGCTGTTACTTTTGCTGATAGTTTCTCCTTCTCTTCAATCCTTCGCTTCGAACTTCTACTTGTATCACCATCTTCTCTTCACACCGAATCAGTATGCAAGACATAAAACCCAACACCCCCTGCTCTGTCGACCACTCTATCCGACTTCTACGGCGGAAAAGAACTTGAAACTGGATCTCTACTTCTATTTCTAAAAGTGGGCTACTCCTAAAAGTATATTGAGAAACAATGGATCTATGCAAGCTTCAAAACTCCGGAATTAGGACATGGATGAAATATGTGCTATCACTAAGTTTCACTTAAGTTCACAATTCATTATTTTTGTGAAAGCATTGATGGTTTTCTTGCTTGTTATTTGTTTGATGAAATATCCAAGTTAAGATGGAAGATAATGATGATACACGCTGAAGTAGAGAAGAAGAGAAATGGAGCTGAAGTAGGGTTGGCATTATGGTCGACTGGGCCGGGTCGGGTCGGACTCGCTCGGGTTGAAGGCTGACATGGGCAGGTTCGGGTCGGGTCGGTGGGTTAACCGGGCCGGGTTCAAAATTGGAACTTTAGACCTGGTCAACCAGTGAACCCATTAGGCTCAACCCGTTTTGGGTCGGGCTGGGTCGCGGGTTGGCCCGGATTGAGAATATTTTTTTTTTGACACCTTCACTTAAAAAAATTATAATAAGTATAACTATATAAAAGTGAAAAAAATACATATATTGTTGATTATTCATTTCTTTGTTGCTTGCTTCTTTGTTGAAAAAACATGATTTAATTGAGATTTAATTGAGTAGTAGTAGACTAGTAGTAGAGAGAGTAAGAGAGTAAGAGAGTAAGGTGTGAAATTTTTTAGATTGAATTAAGGGGGGTATTTATAGGGGGAAATACAAAAAAGAACAAAAAATATATATAAAAAAGATGAAAAAACCCACGGGTCGAACGTTTGACCCGTTCGGGTCCAAACCCACGGGTCGACCAGCAGGTTGACGGGCGAGTTTGACTCGGTCAATGGGTTGGGCGGGCCGGGTCGAGCGGGTTGAGTTCACGATTTTTCTGACCCGGGTCGACCCGGGTCCACCTACGGGTTCGACCCGGACCCAAACCGGATTATAGCGGGCCGGGTTCGTGTGGGCGGGTTGCGGGTCAGCCCGGCCCGGTTGCCATCCCTAAGCTAAAGAGTTGATTTGAAGAGTTGAAGGAACAGTGTGCATATCAGTGCTTTGAGTGGTTGTATCAGCTAGTGGGCAATTGTAATAAAGGCTAGGGGGGTTTATGTAAATAATGGAGCAGGTTAGTGTTGTGAACCGTTGGATGCTCTAGTGGTCGTTGGATTATAACATTGGGGCCCACACTCTAACTAACTAACTGCTCAGTTGAATTGTTTGTAACACGTGCTTTTCACGTAGTAAATCAATATAAATAGAGATTAGATATCCCGTTCAGGGTATCGATCATTTGGCCTAAAATCTCCTAACCACTTCTTGGTTTTGTTTCTCATCTTCAATCTTTGACCTTTCCTTAACCCTAACCTTAACTCATATCATCTTCTTGATTGCCCATGTTTTATGCCGAGAAAAGCTTTTAAAAGTACAGTAATGGCATCAGGTTTTGTAGAAATAGAATAGGTTAAAATCGAGAAGAAGAAGAAGAAGAAAGGGGATCTGCGGTATTAAAAATGCAAAGAGTAAAGACTCGGTCTCTCAAAGACCGAGTCTAGTGCAAATAGACTCGGTCTTTGAAAGACAGAGTCTTAACTGTTTGATTTTTCAAAGCGCAAGACTCGGTCTTTCAAAGACCGAGTCTATTTGCACTAGACTCGGTCTTTGAGAGACCGAGTGGGGCGCTTTGGGAAATAAAAAAAAAAGTAGGGCGGTTTGGGAAAAACTTTGCAAAAATGGGTCGTTTGGGGAAAAAATTCCAAACACCCCCATATATTAAGTATTTTGTGATTTTTACACCACAAATTATTACTTTATAAATACGTATTGTAGGAATTACACATGATCTTTTCTCTTTTGCCTTTCGTTAGAGAGGGAGAAGATAATAAATCATCTACTGGTCCTAGCTGCACCGAGAAGATAATAAACCATCTACTCGTCCTAGCTGCACCTCGAGGATGAATTTTAAAAGTCTTTAATACCAGCACAACCAAAAAATGGTTTACCCATTCTTCCCTGGCGAACAGTAATTAGGCTGTGAACGAGGGATACTATTTAGAGTAGGTACCTGACCAAAATACCATTGGCGAAATGAGTGACAACAGTGAAGACGAGGGAGTATAGGTTGCAAGCTGAGTGGAGCTAATGTAACCGAGGAATGCCTGCCTAATCACCTAGATTCCAAAGGTCGAAAATATGGCAAATATGGCAGACCCTGCAACCACCCAAAGCTTCTTATTCTCCGATAAAAACTTCTTGCTCAGGCTCTCTTCCTAGTCATCTGTTTTCGTTGCAACAGCATGCTTGGTAGTCAAGTTGCTCTTCATCTCTCACTTCTGTGCTTGTGTTTCCTTTTTTGAGAGAGCTCATTCTCTGTTTGCTAGGGGTGAAAGTAAGTTCAATGAGTGGGATTACAATAGATACAGTGGGCAAGCAAATGACATCTTTGGAGAAAAGGCTAGTGTGTGGTACTAGGTTTAGAATTTTGTAATTGAAGAGTGTCTGTTCCTATATCCACTTACAGTGGCGTACAAGTTAAAACGATTAAAACAATTTGTTCATCTAATATCGTCATTAATCTATATAGTTATAATCTTGTTATCTGTATCTTTAATTTTTGTGTGAGGCCGACCCTTGGGAAAAACCAAAGCCGGACTTCAAGCAAAACTGAAGAATGCATTTGCTTTGTTGTAACAAAAGAAGACTTCCCCATATGTAACAAGGAAAATCAATATAAGTTTTGATATTTGAAAGTTGCTATACTATAACTGACAAATATTTCATTTTATAAAATTATAGAACATCATGAAATATTTCATACATTGACATGTATAACCTTTGGGGAAGATAGTACTTGAAATCATGCTCCATCTTTGTTCTTTTCTTGTCATAATAAAGGTATCGTAAATTTTTCGTAGTGACAAGCATAATTAAGGATATTGATGTAGAAACGTGACAAGAGTGACAAAACAAGAAATGATAAGTACTTCTGTAGAAATTAGAGATGTCTCCAATTGCAAACAAGATAATAAGGATCAGGATAATCAACTAGAATGATTTGAGCATATGTCAAATAGATCAAGAAAAAGAATGCCAGAACAGTTGTAGGAAAATCTTGAATTGAGATAAATAGTGCGTAGATGGTCTTCATTATATGACAGAAAAGATGCTCATTGATAAGTTAAATGAAGAAGAAAGATTCATGTGACTGATGCCAGACAGCATGAATAAAGGATCCTGTTGTTTTTTTTTAAAGATAAAATGACCGCTCTCGGTCACCTGTTTCATTAAAATTTTTTTAAAGAAACCAAATATTACAACCAACATAAGTTCCATCTAGATTCGCAGATCTAAACCTCAAAAACATCCAAGTACATAAGGATTACAAAACCAAGTTCCCAACCAATACATGAAACCAAAACAACCAGCCTCGAGTCAAATAGCAGATCCATGTCCCTGTCCTCCTCTCGACTGGCATGCCCCCCGTTGCCAGTCTATAGAATTTACTCAGCATCCTCCAGGCGCATCCTCTTTCTAGCCCCTGTTTGACCTGCCCAGGTGACAATAAGGAAACTTGTTTTATGCAATGTTACTTGAAATGAACAACTATTATTACGAAAGCATGCATCATTCCTATCTAGCCACAGACTCCACAAAGCTGCTGCTACCGATATATCCCACATGACACGATATTCTTTCCTAATGTTAGTCATTCTCCAAAACCCCCATAGATCCCCTACAACGTTTGGCAACGCTAAGGTCCCAAAGCTTAAAATCAAGACTTCCCATAGCAATTTCGCTTTCGGGCGGCGAAGGAAAATATGGTCGGTATCGTCCTCTCCCTCGGTACATCTAGGGCAGTGAGTATCGGTTTGTATCTTACGACTCTTAAGATTCATCTTGGATAGGATCGCATTATTCATAACCAACCAAATGAATGCCTTTAACTTGTTAGGTACTCTCGACTTCGAAATAATGTTCGCCTCCTCGTTTCTAACACCCCCATCATTGTAGAAGTTGTACATGGATCTGACCCAAAACAATCCAGAGGATTCTAACTTCCAATACCTGACATCTTCTATCCCCCTACTGACTGTCACCCCTTCTTCTAGTCGAAGTTTGAGTTGAATTAGCTGTTGTTTACTTTCATCCGAAAGTAATCCATCGCGCTTTAGTTTGACTGATCCGTATTTCCAAATCTCTGAAACTAAAGCGTTTTTCTCTTTTGATTCCTCCGTCAGTTTTGGAAATAATGCTTGTAGTGTATTCTCTCCCGCCCACTTGTCTTTCCAGAACCTGATGCTGTTTCTATCACCTAGCTTGCAGGAAGTGTTAGCATGGAAGTCCTCCCCCACCTTCGCTATCCCCTTCCACATGTGAGATTTTGTCCCGTGTTTACTTCTTCCCTCAAATCTGAACCTTTTATGTCTCCGGTACAAAAGGAACGAGTTATCCCACCACACCTTGCGCCGCTTTTGCATTTTCCACCATCACTTTGCTTAAAGTGCTTTATTCATGTCGCTTAGATTCACTATTCCAAGTCCACCGAAGTCCTTCTTTTTACATACCCTACACCACCTCACTAGGTTAATTCCTTTACTGCCCTCTTGGTTTCCCTTCCACAGAAACCTCCTCCTACATTTGTCGATTCTCTGGATAACCCAAGTGGGGATCTCATAAATAGACATCAAGTACGTTGGTAGGCTACTGAGCACCGAGTTGATAAGAACAATTCTTCCATCCAATGATAAGAATTTCCCTTTCCAGCTGTCCAATTTCCTCTTAATTTTTGCCACAAGTGGAATCCAATCTTCCCTTAGCAGTTTACCAGGTCTTATTGGCGTTCCCAAGTATTTGAGTGGGTACTCCCTCTGTTCACATTGTAGCGCCTCTGGAATCCTTGATACGGAGTCGCCGGCCCAACTGCTAATCTCCAGAACCCTACTCTTTTGAAAGTTAACTGTCAACCCAGACCAAAGTTGAAAGCCTCGTAGAATCACTCTAATGGCCACCGCTTCCTCCATCCTCGAAACCCCGAACATAAGGGTATCATCCGCATATTGCAAGGTTGACAACTGCTCTGGGTAACCTTTGACCTTGATCCTTTTGATAATCCTCGTTTGAGCTTCTGTCCTAACCATTTCAGCCAGCCCATCAGCGATGATAGCAAATATCAAAGGTGATAAAGGATCATCCTGCCTCAGCCCTCTCCTGCATCTGATTTTTCTGCCTAGTTCCCCATTAAGTTGAATGAATGATTTTCCATTAGTAACACACATCTTCATCCATGTCCTCCATTTAGGTCCAAAACCTTTAAGTTCAAGAGCCTCTTCCACGCAGTCCCACTCAACTGAGTCATATGCTTTTTGGAAGTCTAGCTTCAAAAGAAAACCATCTACCTTCTCCGTGTTTGCTCTGAAGACCATTCCGTGGACCGAGGTAATACTGTCCATTATGTCTCTACCTTTGACAAATCGGCTTTGAGAATCATCAATAATATCTTCTAAGTTCGGAGAGAGTCTGTTAACAAGCACTTTAGTGATGATTTTGAAAGACCCATTGAGAAGGTTGATTGGTTTGAGGTCTTCCACCCTGAGATCCTCTGCTTTCTTTGGGATAAGGACAATATTAGCGTAATTTAGTCTATCTATTTGTGCCACTTCCGCAAAAATTCCTTAAAAATATCTATGAAGTCATTCTTGATAATCGTCCAATATAATGAGTAGAAAAGGATCAGAAATCCATCTGGTCCCGGGGCTTTTGTCCTGTCCCAAGTTTTTAATAGCTCTTATGACCTCCTCCTCTATGAAGGTTCCCTCCAAACCTTCGCTCCCATCCAATCTTGACCCACTCTACATATCAGATTTCAATATGCAAGTGTGGGCTCTCCTCTTTCCCAGTAGCTCTCTAAAGGTCGTATCTACATGGTTTCTAATATCACTACCCTCCTATGTCCATTCTCCCCCACAAGTAATTCCGAAATATTGTTCTGCCTTCTTCTACCATTCGCCACCTTATGGAAGAAGGCCGTGTTGGATTCTCCCCCTTCAGCCATTGGATCCTAGATCTTTGTCTCCAGTAGCACTCTTCCATCTCTCCAATCTTGTGCATTTTAATTCTGTTCTGTGCTAGCTCCTCCATCTCTGTACCATCTAATACTCTGTCTTCCTCGATGGTTTCTAGTTCTTGTGTTCTATTTTTCAATCTATGTTTTCGTCTCCTTAGTTCCCCATTCTCCTCTTTTGCCCACTTCTTTAGAGTTTTTTGCAATCTCTTAATTTTGACCATCCATTTGGATATTGCATCATTTGTGTTTATAGGCTTCTCCCACGATCCTTCAATAACCTTCTTGATGTTAATAGAGTAAGTCCAGGATTTCTCAGATCTGAACTTCTTTTTAATGAACCCTTAACCTATTCTACAGTCAAGTGCCAGAGGGTTATGATCCGACGTAAGTCTGGGAATTGACCCAAGCTTAGCCAGCGGGAATCTCTTTTCCCATTCTGAGAACACTAATACTCTATCTAGTTTTGCTAAGGTCGGGTTAGCTTGTATGTTAGTCCACATAAATCTTCTATCAGGCCCCTGTAGCTCGATCAGCTCTAGATCGCTGATTAGCGTGTTGAACTCCAATCTACCTCTATCGTTTCCCCCCTCCCCCAATGTTCCGACCGGAATCTAGTAATGTTGAAATTTCCTCCCAAAACCCACGGTCCCTCCCATCTACTCCGAACGTCTTTTAATTCTAACCAGAATCCCTCCCTAAGACTCATGGTGTTGGGTCCATAAACCGAAGTGACCATATGCTCCCACCCATCGATCTTTCTCCTAATTCTGATTGTCAGCGATAAAGTTTCCACAAAATCGTCTATAATCTCAAAGACTTTAGAGTCAAAACCTAACGCTATCCCCCTGACATGCCACTAGCCTCCCTAAAACGCTATTCAAAATCTCTAAAAGCGCTCATGTTCTCGAAGTCCCTACTTTGCGGCTTTGAAATTCTAGTTTCTTGCAAAGCACAAACAACTGGCTTGGGGTTAGCGATAGAATCATTAAACAGTCTACTCTTAATTCTAAAGAACATACCTCTTACATTCCAAAAGATGTATAACATAAAAACACGAAAAAATCTCCTAATCCCCTACCCAATCGAAACCCCCTTTCTAGGCCTGCTATGGACATAGTCTATCCGCCTCGTCTCTAAGATAAATGACCCTTTGAAATTGTTCCTCTTTCGTGGAGCCCATGTCTTACCCTATTGCACATGCATAGTAAAGAAGCATATTATCTGAAATGAAACTAAGTACTGAAAACGAACCTCCACAAGCAGAAGTTGGCTCCTTTTCTTTTGCAGCTGATTTGATAAGGTCTTCTTCACTCAGCCCCTTCGACCCCCATCTGTCACTCTGTCTTTTGCTCTTCCTGCTATTTTGAAATCAAGTTGACAGCTTTTTCAACAGCCTTGTTGAAATCGTCCTTCGACATCAACATCAAATCCCCCATCGACTTCGTGGGCCCCAGCCTAAGGCTAACCACATCACCCGTCTCCTCTCCCTTCCCTTTCACGCCATCATTCATCCCTTATTTACCCATTATTGTAACTGTCTCCCTCCCATCTTTTATGCTACCAATGTCTTGAGCCCCCCCACCATTTCTTTGCCACCTCGTATGATCAGAGTCTCATCTCTCCCATCTTGACAACTGTCCCCCCCTTCGTTGCGATCTGCTGAGTTGATTCTTTCTAAATTTTGCCGTGTTGGACGGTTGAGATTCGCCTCTAGATGAAGTGGCTTGCTGCTTTGGAGATTCTACATTGAGCTCTTGCCTTTGTTTCAATGGTCTTGATTGCCTCTTCCTGGATCCAATGGTACCCTCTCGTCTTCAACCTTCCTCTCGCTAGCGAAACGAGCTTCTGACTTAGACCTAGATTTCTCTGGCGATCCCTTAAACGAAACTCTCTTTTTCTTCTCTACGATGACTTTAACTTCATGGCATTCATCTTCAAACTCCGCAATAATGATGGAGGGAATTAAGCTGAGATCTTCGACCCCGATCTGCAATCTAGCGTATTCTCTACGAGTTTGTAGGTTAGTGTTCTTGTCAATTCCGATCAAGTAGCCAAAACCTCAAATGGCATTTTGGAACGCCGAGCGAACCCAGCACTGAAACGGGAGGTTGAACAATCTAATCCACACCGCCGGCAAAGCGTCGACCTTCAATGCGCCGTAACTCCTACTCCATCTGCTCATTGTAACGTAGTATTCATTGTTTTCTAGGCTCCCCATCATCAGCACCTCCTTGGTTCTCTCTTTCGATTCACAAAACACCATAAACACATCTTGGCGCACCTTTTAAACATCCCACTTTATAACTGATTCCAGCCTCACACTCTCAGAGAGCTTCTCGGCCATCTCCTGCACTGATGGGTATCCCGTATGAATCTTAAGCATGATACAAAGTTTGAGGCATCTCTCGAATTTTGCCATGATCAGAGTTGGTGTGATCACGGCTTTAATGATCTTTCTCCCCCCGTCATTACTCTCTTCCGATGGATGCGAAACACCTTTTTTAGTTTCGCCCTCCTTCTGAGCCAGCGACTACGTCGCCGAGGAGTAGGATTGATAGCTCTTCGCCATTGAGACGTTAGGGCAAGCCATCGATATGTGTCCAAACTTCTTACAAGCATAACAAAACTAGTCATTCGTGCATTCGTGAATCGTGTGGCCACTTGCCGCACATTTATGACATTGGGCCAACTTCCTTGTCGAGATTGAGGTCACCGATGACGACGAGAGAGCTTTAGCCACTTTCTTTTCGGCCATCTTCACTCTTTTGGGTTTAACCAATACCCATTCTCCCTCCTCATCCTCTCTCTTTCTGATCTCCTCCCTCTTCGGCGAACACCCTCCCCTGTTATGCTCCCCTCTGCCATATTCCTCATACCTTGGTCTACCCACATCCACGTAAGATCTTCGTAGTGTCGAAGATCCTCTAATCTTCACAGAGGAATCACAACACCCTTTGGACTCCCACTCTCTATTCCTAAGTTCCTCTCCACCTCTACTCGATAGGCCTCTATGGTCGAATCGAGTATATCTTTGCACCGTTGAACCTTTCCCTCTAGGAGGTTCATCGTTGACAAAACCCTGTCGAACTCCGTGCTCCAGTTTTCTGTCGCCCTCTTCGTCCCTTCTCATCTTAGTCATCGAGCGCTGGTGGAGTCCCTGGTTTGGTTTCCTGACATGTTCACTTTTCTTTCCTTGGTCGCCTTGATCGCTGTCACGCTCTGCTTCCCAAAATACGGAATACGAGTACGTAATATAGGCCCAGCGAATGATGTAAACATCATCCATAAGTTGTACCAAACTAACTCAGCAATAAGAACAACAAAGTTCAACCACGCAGGAAATATAACCACGTGAATCAAAGATAAATTTCAATAATAAATGAAATAATCCAACAATATAAATATCCAACATCTGGGATCAAAACAAACTACGGGTCGTAAAGTCCAAAACAGAGTACAAGTCATAACAATATTCAAAAATATAAATCTAGCAGTAAATAAAACTAAGCAGCGGAGATTGGTTCCATCTTTAGAAACGTTGCTTACCAATTCCTTCAGGGATAGATCCTTCAGTACCTGTAAAATCTTGATCTAAAAAGAAAGAAAAGAGAGCCCTTAGAGCAAGTCGTGGGCAGCAAGTAGAGGAAACAAAGGATAAGAGAAAGCATGAATATCAAAGAGTAAGGACATGGTCAAAGACAAAGAACAATGCAAGATAGGCAAAATATTAAAGGTCTACAGTAAATCACGCATGTAATGAGTGATGTCAGGATCAAGCAGAAAATACAGCTTATTAATCATTTTATTAATCTATCTAGTGCACGTACTACTGCGTCCCATTCCACAAGTTCGGCGCAAACACACAGTGTACGCTTTAGACTGATGGTGAGTTCTCGGTCCGTGTACTCAGCCTAGCTTTCAGTATATTCATGTTCAGGGACTGTAATTATCAGGCAGTATTTTATGGCCATCAATACCGGTTAGTACAGATCAGGCAGTAGGGCCCGACCGAGTATAGTTTCCGATCGTTCACTACCAAGTCTACCCAGGATTCCACGGCTTTTTATTATTTCATTTTCATCCATGTGAGCATGCAAGAGGTGTCAGTTTTATATAATACTAAGTGTGACAAATTCTAAGCGCTACGGACAAAGCATGAGGTAACCACAACAAATAAGCACAATTCACATAATTAGGACAGCATGACCTTGTTGTACTAAAATTCAGGTTATGGTCATTACAAAATAGTAAAACTGAATCCACCGAAAGGCATAGAAAATAGACTTTCACACGGTTCCAGCGAGTTTAATTAAGGTATATAAAAGATATAGGAACTAGGGTGAAAACACTATTCTATTCAGGTTTTATGTTTAGGCTGCATGCAGCAGGTTGTGTTCAACTAATTATTTCAGGTCAGAGAACTCATTAATAAAATCTATAAAAATTCTGGGTGATACTTGTACATGTCTAGGTTCAGCATAATTTATTTCAGATTTCTCTATTACTTTTAACAGGGTCAAATAAAATATAGAACAGAAGGATACGCATGAAATAGTGAGTCTGAAATTTCTAACATGACTGTACTAAAATGTTGATATCTAGCAAATGACACAGCGGAACTTAGATCCGTAAAAAGGATGTTAAACTAGATATCAGAGGCTAAAAATTCAGTTTGTAAAGGAAATTCAAATTATGACATTATCATGGGTGAAAGTTTGATACAAAATGAAACAACTAGTAGTTCAGAAATTGTCCTGACATGAATAGGCAAATAAATAAATCATATGATCACATATAGCATGCAAATTGGTAATCAAAGTGAATCCTAGGTGTCAACATGCAATTTCAAAGGTTTAAGATACAATTATCACATGCATGGTATGAGTTCATCAATTTTATCCAATCTTGAACATTCAATTTAACATGTCCAATTTATCAGGTAGTCCTATGCATAAATCTAATTATTTAAATGTGCATATGCATGAAACAATGGGAAACTAGGTTTTAGATCAAAGAGATAGCACGATATTAAGAGTATGTCAGGTTAGCTCGTGTAAACCCTTGATAAACCTAACAGAATTGTCAAAGGCAGATTAATAACGAAATGGGCGAGATCTACTTGCAGGAGATCAAACAAACTTAAACAGAATAAAATCATAGTTCAAGAAGAGACTTGTCTGTTATATTGCAGATACAATTAATAAGAATAACAGGATCAGAATCCCGGGCAAAAATACCAAAACACGTGCGAAATCCATGCGAAGAATCCCAAGCAAACAAGTCCACAGCAACAACAACGAATCCACACACTGGATCGGGACAGAACACGGGACAGCGATCTCGGGATCTGATGCGCCAAAACACGGGACAGCAATTCTGTCCAATGGATGATCTTCTTCACACCAGATCGGCCCAAACAGCGAACAGCGGTCTCGGATCCGCTGTGCGCCGAACACAGAACACCGAAATCACCCAATGGGTGATCGCCTTCTACCTTGGCAAGGAGAGAGAGAGAGAGCACGGCGGACAGCGACTGCGACTGTGACGGGGCGGCACTGCAGTGGGGCACCACGGTGAAGACGTCGGCACCACGGTCGAGAAGCGACGGCGGCGAAGACAACTTTGATGAGCGGAGCTCTATTTTTCAGTTGGAATTAGAGAGCAGTGACGTCAACGATCGGGGACTCGAACGGTGATGCTAGGGGCTTCGGTGTGTCAGCGAGGGACCGCGAAACAATGGCGAGGTGCACAGAGAAAGGTTGGGGTGACGGCGATGGGTTAAGGCAATGGAAAAGGTTCCTTGGTTTGAGTGAGCGGTTGAAGACGAAGATAGGGTGACGACGAGGACGGTGAGATGGTGGAGACGGGGGGACGTTGGTGGCGATGGTGGTAGAAGGTGATCGGAGATGGCAATGGGTATAAGGTTCGGTTTTGGGTTTGTTAGGGTTTTGAAGGGAAACAAAGAGATAGAAGGAGAGAGGTTCGGGGAGAGAGAAACGGCGGAGAGAGAGAGAGGGATTATTTTTAGGGTTTAATTAATAGGGTATGTATATAAAGATAGAGAATTAGGGTTTTGGGTAGAGATTATGTGGGTTCTGGTATCGGCTTTGGCTCCAAAAAGAGAAAAATGAATGCAATGAGATGAGACGAACACAAAGGAGAACAAATCAGACTCAAAATAGAAAGAGCAAAATTGCAAAGAAAACAAAATCCAACCAAAAGAGCACAGATTGATCGAGAGAATAGAAGAACCCAAGAAAAGACAAAATACACTATTACAAACGAATCCAAATACAATAATCAAAAGAAAACGAATTACAATAAAATCTGAAAATAGGGCTTACAAATCCTATTCACCTTACAAGAAGAATTTTGTCCTCAAAATACATACAAGAGGTGTATGGGGAAGACCCCGAAACAAACAAAACAGACAAACAAAGCAAAACAACCTCTACTCAAACAAATATGGGAACCTCTCCCGAATCTCCTCCTCTAACTCCCAAGTAGCCTCCCCTAGCGAGCGAGGATCCCAAAAAACTCGGACCAACTTGATGAATCTATTCTTTAGCACCTTCTTTCAACGGTCTAAGATAGAGACAGGTCGAATTTCACAGGACAAATCCGGCCTCACAGACAAGTCTGAGTTGTCAACCACATGACTGTCATCTCTGATGTATTTTCTGAGCTGAGAAACATGGAATACATCTTGGACACCTACTAAAGCTGGCGGTAGCACTAGCCTGTAAGCTACCTTGCCCACACGTTTCACAATAACGAATGGACTGATGAATCGAGGACTCAACTTGCCTCCACTGCCAAAACGGATAACACCTTTCCAAGACGATATCTTGAGGAACACATGCTCGCCTGCCTCAACCTCTAGAGGTCTCCGACGACAATCAGCCCACCTCTTCTGCCGATCCTGAGCGGCTTGCAAATGCTTGCGAATCTGAGCAATGGCATCAACTATCTTCGTGATCAACTCGGGACCTAAAAGCTTTCTCTCGCCGATATCATCTTAACAGACTGGCGATCTACACTGATGCCCATACAAAGCTTCGAATGGAGCAGCCTTGAGACTCGCCTGGTAACTGTTATTATAAGAGAACTTGGCCAAGTGAAGATGATCCTCCCACGAACCTCCAAACTGAAGAACGCAGGATCTCAACATGTCTTCTAGGATCTGAATTGTTCTTTCTAACTGCCCATCCGTCTGGGGATGGAATGCTGTACTGTAGCTCAACTTAGTACCCAAGCTCTTCTGCAAACTATCCCAGAATTGAGATCTAAACCTCATATCTCTATCCGATACGATGCTGACAGGAACTCCATGCAGACGAACAACCTCCTGAATGTACTGCTCGGCCAAACTCTCCGTGGACTGACCCACACGGAAAGGAATGAAGTGAGCACACTATGTCTGCTGATCCACTATCACCCAGATAGCATTATGACCTTTAGGACTCCTCGACAAAGCTGTCACAAAGTCCATCGTGATATTCTCCCATTTCCATTTAGGGATAGGAAGGGGTTGCAAAAGTCCTGTGGTCCTCTGATGCTCCGCCTTCATCTGCTGACAGATTAGGCACTGGGCAACGAATTGAGCCACATCCCGCTTCATACTATGCCACCAGAAATATTGTTTCAAGTCCCTGTATATCTTGGTACCACCAAGATAAATAGAATACGGGGACCGATGAGCTTTCTCGAGTAGCTTCTACCTGACTTCTCCTCTAGGTACATAAACTTAGAGTCAAACCGAAGCGACCCATCAGCATGGACAACCAAATCAGATCTTAAACCAGCTTCTACCTCACTCCTAAACTCCTACAATTGCTGATCACTCCCTTGAGCTGCCTTGATCTGCTCAACCAAAGAAGACTGCAATTGTAAAAACATAAGCTGTAGATCTGATCCGGGAAGCAACACATCCAACTCCAGCCTCCTCATGTCCTCTACTAGTTCCTTCTGCTGAGTAAGGAACATAGCGGCAGGCCTCTGACTCAAAGCATCCGGCACCGAATTTACTCTACCTGGATGATACTGCAAGTTGATGTCAAAGTTTACCATTAATTCCAGCCATTTCCTCCGCGTCATGTTCAACTCCTTGTGCATGAACACATACTTGAGGCTCTTGTGATCTGTAAAAATCTCGACTCTATCCCCAAGCAAATAGTGCCTCCACAACTTCAACGCAAAAACCACAGCTGCAAGCTCCAGGTCATGCGTAGGATAGTTCTTCTCATGAAGTCTCAACTGCCTCGATGCATAAGCGACAACCCTACCTCGCTGCATCAGCACTACTCCCAGACCTCTCCCCGAAGCATCACAATGGATCACAAAACCACCCGAACTGTCGGGTACAGTCAGCACAGGCACTGACGTCAACCAACGCTTTAACTCGACGAAAGCTTCATCACAAGCTTCATCCCAGACGAACTTCTGCTCCTTCCTAGTCAAACTGGTCAAGGGTCCAGTGATCCTGGAGAAATCCTGAACGAACTTCCGATAGTAACCAACTAAACTAAGGAAACTCCACACCTCAGGAATAGACTTCGGAATAGGTCAATCCTTGACCACAGAAATCTTCGACGGATCTACAGAAACCCCAGCACCAGAAATAATGTGGCCAAGAAAAGCAACCCGGTCCAACCAGAACTTGCACTTATCGAGCTTCCCATACAGCTGGTTCTCCCTCAAGGTCAGTAGAACCACCTTCAGATGCTCGACATGATCTGCCGTGTTCTGCGAGTACACCAATATGTCATCGATGAAGACCACGATAAACTGATCCAAGAACGGCGGAATCATACGGTTCATCAAACTCATGAACACAGCTGGTGAATTAGTCACTCCGAAAGGCATCACCAGGAACTCGTAATGCCCATACCTCGTCCGGAAAGCCATTTTCTGAACATCCTCGGATTTCACTCTGACTTGATGGTACCTGGAACGAAGATCCAACTTCGAGAACACTGAAGCACCTTCCAGTTGGTCGAACAAATCATCAATCCTCAGCAATGGATACCGATTCTTGACGGTAACATTGTTCAACTCCCTGTAGTCCATGCAAAGCCTGTGACTTCCATCCTTCTTGCAGACAAACAGAACTGGAGCTCCCCAAGGTGAAACACTAGGTCTGACAAAACCCTTATCAAGCAGCTCCTGAACTTGCACCTTCAGTTCTGCCAATTCAACCAGCACCATACGATACAGACTCTTGGAAATAGGGGCCATACTGGGCTGAACATCAATGCTGAACTCCACATCTCGGTCTTGCAGAAGACCAGGCAATTCCTCGGGAAACACATTAAGGAAGACCTGCACAACTAAGGGTGCAACAACCCCATCAGAACCTAGTGACACAAGAGAAATAGCCTTGGGGTCCATCGAGTTTTTCACACGTCCTGACAGTGTCTCACCCGCATGGAAAGCAAATTTTAGTTGATCAGAGAGCCTGAAAGTCACCTTCTTCTCCTGGCAATCAATCACGGCACAGGAAACACCCAACCAGTCCATGCCCAGAATGACATCGAAACCGGAGTTGGGAATCATAATCAAATCAGTCGAGAACACCACACCACCAATCATCAATGGACTCTACTTGCAAACCCTAGAACAGACAACAACACCTCAACCTGTGGTGATGTCCCAAGCTGCGGGCATAGCATCGCTAGCTAAACTATGCTGATCGACAAAGCAAGAAGAAATGAAAGCTTGGGTAGCACCTGAATCAAACAACACACGAGCTGTAAGAGAGAAGACTAAAATCACACCTAGAAGAAGATCAAACAAAAGAATTAGGTGCCAGCAGGATATATACACAAATAATTGTACAAAGTAGGGAAGAGAAATAATAGCATGCAGAAAGCTGGAAGAAAGAAAAAGAAAGTACAACTACTGTGATATACCGCAACCACTCCAACAGCAACTTCCGCTTCCTCGGCTGTCAGGTTATAAGCCTGACCACGACCTCCAACCTGACCTCCTCTAGGAGCCACACGCCTTTGATCAAAGACTTGCCTCTGCGGAGGAAGAGGCGGCCTGTCCTTACCACGCGTCGGCGCTCCTAACTGAGCAGCACCAGCAACCGACATAGAAACTCTGCTCCTCTGACAATCACGAACCATATGCTCACTGCTCCCACACACTAAACACACCCGGTTGGCCATCCTGCAGTCTCACTGTGAATGCCCAGTCTTATGGCAGTAGCCACAGGTCTTAACATTCCTGGGACAACAGGTGCGTACGGCTGTGCTTTCGTGAGAGGGGATGGAACTGGCCTTCGAATAGGTCCTCCGGAAGGCCGAGCTGCAACAGGATGCGAAACAGTCCTCTGAGAAACACTAGATCTGTTGAGAGTCTGCTCTTGGATCCGAGCCACATCCAGAACATCAGAATAAGCATGAAGCCGAAGAGCAGCCAAACGGTCCTAGAGGGAAAAGCTCAAGCCCGACAGAAATCGACTATCCCGAGCCCCATCAATGGCAACGAGGGTAAGGGCGAAGCGACTGAGCTGAGTAAACTCTGCAGCATACTCGTCCATGGAATGGTTTACCTGAGTTAGGGAAACAAATTATCGCTCCATCTCTGCCTTGGTGACACTGGGAAAGAACTTCGCCATGAAGCTCTCAGAGAAAGTGGCCCACTCAATGGGTCGCGACATCCTCTCGGATTCAACCCGCCACCAGATATAAGCGAGATCCACCAACTGGATGCGAACCACATCCACACGATTTGCCTCAGCAACACGAGCGGCGACCAGCAGTTGCACCGTTCGGATAAGCCATTGCTCGGCCTCCAACGGTGACTCAGTACCCGAAAAATTATCCGGGTGCAGCCTCATGAAGTCCGCTACCGTACCAAGCCTAGGTGGCAGAGGCCCAGGTGCAAGTCCAGTGACGTTCCCATTGGCTACCAAAGTTGCTCTCATCAGCTCATTGTGCTCCTACTGAAGAGTCATCATCTACTGAATCGTCTGGGGAATAGCAGCGTTGTCCGGCTGCCCATCCCCCAAGCGAGAAGAAGAATTCCCATGAGCCATAGCCTGAAACATGATCAAAGATAGTCAGTACCCAGATCACTACAGCATGACAGTACAGTACTAAAATAGTGATTCCCGTTACTACAGAAATCCAAATCTGAATCCGTCGAAGAATCTGGAAAATAGACTTCCACACAAATCCAGAGATTATATATAAGCCATATAGTACTTCACAAAATCATAACTCAAAACTGATTTGAATCCAGAAAACACATTCAGCCAGAAATCAGTAAATCGAATTCTCAGTCAGAAAAACAGTACTAAAACTTCTCAAATAAATCCAGGAAAAATCTGGGGTAATCCCCTATATGTCTAGTATTAGAATATAGATTTTTATAATATTAAAGTAAAATTAGTTCAATCAACAAAAATAAGAAAATATCAAGAAACGATAGTTTAGCAAATCTGGAACTTCCAACACTGCTGTACAAAAACTGTAATATCTTGCAAACCGTGAAACGAAATCCAAATCCACCAAAGGAAGATGAAAATAGACAAAATAAGATAACTTTCATATTTCATAAATATTTTCTATACAGTAAAAGGAAATAGGGTGAAAATACGATTCTTTACAGAACAGCGGGCAAAATACAGCAAGTATAGCTCTTATAAACAGGCATGAAATGACGTATAAAACTCATCAATAAAATCTACCAAAATTCTGGATAATCCCTAAATAGGTATAGAAATACTGTGCAAAGTTTCAGATCAAAATAATACAGTTAGGACTAATATCAAAATAGTTTAATCATCAAAATCATCAAGAAACGAAATCTGGAATTAAAATACACCTTTGTAGTAAAATGAGCATAACTCACTCATACGAAAACGAAATCGATCAAAGTTAGAGAGATTGGAAAGAAGACAGATTTCTCTACAATTCATGTCAAATACAAAAATTAAGAATTCTGAACTTAATATGGTCTAAAATACAAATCAAAACTGATCATCGATAATTACAGATTCTTCTCTAACAACAAAACCACCATAAATCATACGAAACTTGTTCCAATCACAATCAAACATGGTATAGAGTCTACTAAGTGTCCAAACATCATGAAATAGAGTATATAATATATTCACAATCATCATATCACCTGGATCTCATCAAACACATAATTTTACCTCATTATCTCACATACATAAATAGATCAAGAACGGTCAAACCTAGTTGTTTTCATGTCGATTTTTATGTCGTGAGGCAACTATGGTCAAATAGCACAATAAAGACAAAACCCATTAAAGATAACACACACACGAGTTGTCTCTAGAACCCAACTATACTATATGTGGTATTTTTGACTTGTATCAAAAAAAGTAATTGGAGTACAAGTTACTTGCCTTAACCAAAGACGATAACGAAGAACACCAAGAATAATAGGAACGGATTCCCAGGCAACGAAAAAATTCGTGAACGGCAATCCACGAACCAATGATCACACGTGTAACTTCGTGCACATGCAAAACCCAAGAGCAAGAGAGATAGAGCGTCGGGCTCCTTGTGGCTGTTGCTGTTGCTACTGCCGGTGCTGCTACTGGCCGATGGCGACGGACGGCCAAGGGAACGGTAAGAGGAAAAGATGGTGGTGCTCAGTGTAGGAGGTTGTGACTTGGGTGGTCGGCAATGGTAGGGGTGACTGGGATGGGCTTGGTCGGGTGTTGGGTGCACAGGCCGAAGGTGGAGGGCGTCGGGTGTGGGGTTGGGGTGTTGGCGGCTGACGCAACAAGGAAGAGAGGGAGGATGGGTGTATAGGAGTTAGGGTTATGGTTTAGGTTTTAGGGAGAGAGTATATATAGGGTGTATTTAGGGTTTAGAAATCTGAGGTGGGTAATTGGGTATTGGGATGTGGATAGTTTAGGAGTAGTAGTAGGATTAGTTTAATAGGGATTGATTAGGATAAATTGTATAGGATTCAAAATAGGATTGTGGTTTAATTTGGCTTTGGTAATCAATTATGGATAAAACAATAGGATTGGAAATAGGATGAGCAACCAAATCACCATGAGCACCCAATAACAAAAATAAAGAGAACGAGACCCAAATAAGAGAAAAGAAAAACAATCGATGAAGAACGAAGCAAAAGACAACAAATCAAACACAAAAGAGCTTACAATGAAATAAAATGAATATATACTGAAAACAACTCCAATATACGGTCCAAGAAAATTACAAGAGAGTACAAATACTCAAGAAAGAGAAAAATAAACCAAAAATACGAAAAAATGAAAAATAGGAGTTACAATCCTACCCACCTAACAAAAAGAATTTCGTCCTCGAAATTCAAAAAGAAGATGGATAGGGTAACCCCAAAAGAAAAGAAAACAAGGCAGAACAAAACAAAACAACCACTAATCAAACAAATGAGGAAACTTCTGCTGAATCTCTTCCTCCAGCTCCCAAGTCGACTCACTAGGCGAGTGAGGATTCCAAGCAACACGAACCAACTTGATGACCTTGTTCTTAAGCAATTTCTTCTGCCGTTCCACAATAGCAAATGGCAAAATCTCACAAGTCTAGGGTTGGCATTCGGGTCGAACGGGCCGGGCCGAGCCGCACCCGCCCGGGTTGGACGTTGGCTTGGACGGGTTCGGGCCGGTTTGGTGACTTAACCGGTCCGGGCCGGGCTGGGCTGAAAGGTGGCTAAGGCGACCTGCCCAACCCATGAACCCTTTCGGGTCCAACCCAGGTCAGGTCGGGTCGACCCGCGGGTTGGCCCGTTTAGATAGATAGATTTTTTAAAAAAAATTTTTTAACCTAAAATAATAATAATAATAATAATAATAATAATAATAATAATAATAATAATAATAATAATAATAATAATAATAATACTAAACATTAAAAATCATAATAATAATAATAAGATTGAAAGAGTGAAATTGGCAAAAAAATATTGAAATATTATTCATATGAATTTAAGTTATACAAGTTTCACAATTTCTAATGAAATGAAGAATTCAATTCACAAATATGTTTTATACGCTAACATATTTCTTATATACAATTTTAATTTACTTCAATTTTTCTAATTTGAAATAACAAGCAAAGATATAATACAATTTCTAACGTGTCGGGCGAGTTACTATTACAAGCAAAGCTATTGTTGTTGTTCTTCTTCTTCTTCTTCTTCCGGCGAGTTTCTCCCATTTGTGGACGTTGATAATGCTTTTCCTTGTGTCCTATCTTCAGCCTTCAGCCAGTCTTCTGTGCAAACGAGTATCTCTAACGTGTCGGGCTTCAAGCGATTCCTGTAATCAGTTAGAACTCTGCCACTTGAAGAAAATGCACTTTCAGAAGCAACTGTAGAGACAGGAGAAGTTAGTAAATCTTTAGCCATAATTGACAGAATATTAAAAGTGTGTTCAAGGTCTTTCCACCATTGTAAAATATCTAGTGGAGAAGAAGAAGACTCAGAATCTTGTTGGTTATACCAATTTAATTCATTTGGTTCATTAGTCCTAGATTTTTTTGATTGAATTTGTCCAAGTAAATTAAATGTTCTATCATCAAATTTACTCTTACCCTTACCTTTAGAAGTAGCAGAACTAACTACAGAAGTTGTACTACTAGAAGCAAAATGTCTATCATAATAATCATACAAGTTATTTAATGTAGATTTAAATTGAACTAAAAAAGTAGCGCAATCAATTACTATTTCTACATTTTTTCCAAGTAATGCAAAAAACATTTCAATCAAACTCTTCGTACCTTCTAATTTGATACGAGGATCCATAATGGTAGCAACACAAATCAACATAGGAGGAGGAAAATAATACTTCAAAAAAATTTTGTATGCAGGTTTTACAATATCACCAACATAAGTATCATTTAACATTTCGTTAAATGTTTGCATCATGCTAACTAATGAAATAAAAATGCTACTAGAAGTAGATTCATATATTTTTGAAAAATCATTTACAACTGTTTTATATTCGGTAACAACATGTTGTAAATCAAAAGTAGAGTTCCATCGGTGTTTAACATCCTTTGGAAATCTTCTAAAAGGTACATTTGAAATCCTACACCAATTTTTCCATTCTTGAAATACGCTGGGACTTAATGCAATGAAATATACACAATTTCTAATTTTAAGTATATATGGATCGGCTATTTTTAATGCATCTTGAACACATAAATTTATAATATGACATGCACATCTAATATGAAAAATAATTTCAGATGGAGGGTTTAATGCGGATTTTAAAGTAGTAATTGCTGCATTGTTATTAGATGCATTATCAAAACTAATACACATAATTTTATCGCGAATATGAAAAACATCACAAATTTCTAAAATACGGTTTGCTATTTCAGTGCCATTATGGGGATACGGCAACGCCGCAAGTGATATGATTCTTTTTTGAAGAATCCAATCATTGTCGGTCCAATGACAGGTTATTTCCATCGTTGGAATATTGTTGACACCCGTCCAACAATCCGAAGTTAAACTAACTCTACAAGTTAAACTCCATAAAATTGCAATCAAAGTGTCCTTCATTTCATTGTACACTTTAAAACAATTCGATTTGCAAGTATTTCTCGGAATTCTTCTAAAATGAGAGTTTAAGGCCGTTTGATTAAAATTTTCCAAGTCCCTACTCTCGGGATAGAAAAATGGTAACTCTTCCTTTATTACTAATCGGGCCATTTTCCGACGAACAAGTTTGGGATCATAAGGGTGGCTATCAACTAGACCGGTCCTAGGATTAATTTTTTGTTGGCCGGGTAGGTCAGTAAGAAGTTCTTTATGGTTATTAGCAATGTATCTACTAATTGTACTGGTGCCATCACCCCTCTTGAATTTGTATACCTTAGAACATGTTTTACAAACTTTCAAACCTATACCCGGAGTTTGTTCATCCGGGATATAATTGTAAAACTTATGCCAATCACTACTTTCTACTCTACTTTTCCTACAACTACGGGGTTGTGTGGTTTCGGTTGGTTGTTGTTGTTGTTCTTCTTCTTCTAAATGTATGTCACCTACAACCACGTCGTGTGCACCCCATTGTTGGGTAGGAGGACCATGGTACTCTTGGGCGGGCTCACTAATTGGGACAATTGGTGGCCTACGGGAAGATGAGGAGGAATCTTGCCCACTTTGGCTACGACCGCTACCGTATTTAGACATAACGTAGTAATGTTTCTATAAAAAAAACTACACAATGTAGAAACGATGAATTATAAAAAAAATCTAAAAAACAAGAGGGTTGAGATAGAGAAGATAAAAAAACCAACAATAATTATAACTACAACAAAAATAAAATAAGAAGAGAGGTATGAAATTTTGATACCGCTCACCGTGGATACGCATATATAAAAAAATCCGTGAAAATAAGAATAGAAGTAGAAGTAGAATTCCTCAAATCTGGAATTAGAGAGTTGGGGAGAACTTGTAGGAGAGTTGAAGACTTGATCACTTGGAGTTGGACGAGAGTTGAAGAGTCAAAGACGTTGAATTTTGATTTCGATATGATCGGAAATTGATCGTGTATATGCCTTGAACACTTGTTTATTCAATACTTTAATTGTTCACAAATTGCTTAGAAATGAGTAATAATAGTAGAGAGAGTAAGAGAGTAAGGTGTGATTTTTTTAATGGGGTTTTAGGGTGTATTTATAGGCTCAAAAAAAACACAAAAAAACCCAGAAAACCAAGCAAAACGGCTATAAGAGCCGTTTGCTCTCGGTTGTACAGTGCCCCCCCCCCCCTCAACAGCTCGTTTGACCTGCGGGTCAACGGTCAACCCGTGACGGGTCGAATGTTTGACCCGAACGAGTCCAATGGTTCGTAACCTGCGGGTCGACCCACGGGTTGGCGTGCGGGTTGGGTATTTTTTAATAGGTTCGCGGGACAGGTTATACGGGTTCGATTCACAATTTACGCGACCCGGGTCGACCCGTTACTGTTCACGGGTTCGACCCGAGCCCGCCAAACACTTTCACGGACCGGGTTCAACGGGCGGGTCGCCGGTTGACCCCAGCCCACTTGCCATCCCTACACAAGTCAAATTTGGCCGCATGGTCAACTTAGAGTAGTCGATCACGTGACTCTCATCGTGAATATATCTCTTAAGTTGTGAGATATGGAAAACATCGTGCACTCCTGATAACGCTGGCGGCAAAGCAAGACGATAGGCCACCTTGCCCACTCGCTCCAAAATCTCAAACGGTCCAATAAACCTAGGGCTAAGCTTGCCCCCACCACCGAACCGAATGACACTGCGCCACGGAGATACCTTAAGGAAAACATGGTCACCAAAAACAAACTCCAAAGCCCTCCGATGGACATCAGCCCACCGCCTCTGCCTATCCTTAGCTGCCTGAAGATGCTTTATGATCTGAATCATAGCATCAACTGTCCTGGTGATCAACTCCGACCCAACTACTGCCCCTCACCAATATCATCCCAGCACACTGGTGATCTGCATTTACGTCCATAAAGTGCCTCGAACGGTGCAGCTTTAAGACTGGCCTGAAAGCTGTTATTGTACGAGAACTCCACGAGATGCAAATTGTCCTCCCAAGATCCATCGAACTGCAACATACAGGATCGCAACATGTTCTCAAAAATCCGAATAGTCCGCTTTGACTGTCCATTTGTCTGGGGATGAAAAGTTGTATTGTACTTCAACTTACTCCCTAAACTAGCCTGAAGACTATCCCAAAACTGATATCTAAATCTCGTATCCCTGTCTGATACAATACTGACTGGAACCTCATGAAGTCTGACAATATCTTGCATGTACTTCTCCGCTAGGCTCTCAGTAAACTGACAGAAACAAAAAGGAATGAAGTGAGTACTCTTTGTCAAAAGGTCGACAATCACCCAAACAGCATTGTGACCCTTAGGACTCCTCGGCAAAGCGGTCACAAAATCCATGGTGATATATTCCCACTTCCACTCCGGAATAGGAAGCGGTTGAAGAAGTCCAGCAGTTCTTTGGTGCTCTGTCTTAACCTGCTGACAGATCAAACACTGAGCAACAAACCGAGCTACAGCCCTTTTCATACCATGCCACCAGAAATGAAGCTTCAAATCTCGATATATCTTAGTACCGCCAGGATGGATAGAATACGAGGGCTGATGAGCTTCCTTAAGTAAGCTCTGACGAACTTCACCCTTAGGGACACACAAACGGGAACCAAAACGAAGTGAACCATCAGCATGAATAACCATGTCCATCTTGGACCCAGACTCAACCTCAGCTCGAAAACCCTATAACTGTGCATCACCAGCCTGAGCCTCCTTGATCTGATCAACAAGAGAAGACTGGAGCTGGAGCACAAGACAACTCCGACTAGAACTCGGCAACAAAACCTCCAAATCTAACCTCCTCATCTGCTCAATGAGATCACTCTGCTGAGTAAGAAACATAACTGCTGGTCTCCTGCTCAAAGCGTCTGGCACCAAGTTTAATTTACCAGGATGGTATTGCAAACTGATGTCATAATCGGCCATAAGCTCCAACCATCGCCTTTGCCTCATGTTTAATTCCTTCTGAGTGAAAACGTACTTGAGACTTTTGTAATCTGTAAAGATCTCCACACGGTCTCTACGTAAATAATGTCTCCACAGCTTCAAAGCATAGATCACTACCGCTAACTCCAAGTCATGAGTAGGATAGTTCTTTTCATGCGGACCGAACTGCCTCGATGCATACGCAATGATACGACCCTTCTGCATAAACACTGCTCCAAGACCCTTACCAGAAGCATCACAGAGAATTACAAATCCGCCTGAACCATCTGGAATAGTCAACACAGGCACTGACGTCAATCTGTTCTTCAACTCAACAAAAGCCTTATTGCACTCACCAAACCAACAAAACTTCTTATCCTTCCCTGTCAGTTTAGTCAATGGCCTTGCAATCTTCGAAAAATCTTGAACGAATTTTCGATAATAGCCCGCAAGACCAAGAAAACTCCGAACTTCAGAAACTAACTTAGAAATAGGCTAATCCTTCACAGCTTCAACCGTGGCTGGATCCACAGAAACACCATTGCCAAAAATAATATGCCCCATGAAAGAAACCTTATCGAGCCAAAACTTGCACTTGCTGAGTTTCCCATAGAGCTGATTCTCTTTCAAAGTCTGCAGAACCACTCTAAGATGCTCGACATGATCTTCCCGATTTCGAGAATATACCAGAATATCATCAATGAAGACCACCACAAATCTATCCAAGAACTGAGAGAAAACCCGGTTCATAAGACTCATGAATACAGCTAGCTCATTAGTGACCCCAAACGACTTCACAAGATACTCATAGTGCCCGTATCTAGTCCTGAATGCAGTCTTCTGTATATCAGTACCCTTCACCTTGACTTGGTGAAACCCAGAATGAAGATCCAACTTTGAGAAAACAATAGCCCCACTCAACTGGTCTAACAAATCATCGATCCTAGGCAAAGGATACCGGTTCTTCACAGTAACACTATTTAGTTCCCGATAATCTACACACAGGTGACGACTACCATCCTTCTTGCTGACAAAAAGGACCGGAGCACCCCAAGGCAAAATGCTTGGTCTGATGAAACCCAAATCAAGCAACTCTTGAATCTGCACCTTAAGCTATGCTAGCTCAACAGGTGCCATCCTGTAGGGACTCTTCGATATCGGTGCCGTTCCAGGCTGAACATCAATACCGAACTTTACTTTCCTATCAGGGAGTAAGCCAGGCAACTCATCTAGAAAAATATCCAAGAAATCCTGAACTACTAGAGGTGCAGCCTCACAGCCTAAGTGCAATTCCATCGCACAATCCACCTGTACAATTGCAGTCTTTGCTCAACCAAGGAAAGACTCCCCAGCATGGAACTCAAATTCTGCTCGATCTGGAACTCTAAAAACAACTTTCGTGGTACGGCAATCAATAATGGCATGGGCTTCACCCAACCAATCCATACACAGAATAACGTCGAATCCTGAATTTTCAATTATAATCAGGTTGGCTTTGAAATCTGTGTTCCTAATAACAACGGAACATTGCATGCACTCACGGTAACAAATGACAACACCACCACCAGTCAAAATGTTCCAAGCCTCAGACATGTTGCTACACTCCAACTAATGGCCAGCGACAAATCGTGAGGAGACAAAAGAATGGGTTGCCTCAGAATCATAGAGAACACGAGCGGAAAAAAAGCAAACAAGGACGATACCTAAGGAAACAAAAGACAAGGAGAAAGAAAAAAGCAGACAATCAAGGGTAAGGGAAACAACAATGCAGAAAGATAACGGAAAGAAAGCAAAACAAGACCAAAAGAAAGAAACAAGAGAAAGCAAAACAAAAAGCAAAAAGATACCTGCCACAACTCCTTCAGCTGTTTCAGTATCTGCAGCAGTCAAGTTGAAAGCCTAGCCTCTCATCGGAACAGCGGTCCTCTGACCGACAATCTGATGCTGAGGAGGAAGCGGTGGCCTAACTGGGCCACGAGCTGAGCCTGCTTGCTGAATAGGACCCCTGGCTGGAATAGCCACCTGCTGCTGCTGCGAACAATCACGTACTGAATGATCAGCGGCGCCACACCTAAAGCACCGGCGGTTGACGCGCCAATAATTCTTACGCTCATGCCCAGAAATTTGAAAAAATTCGCAATAACCACCCTTCTGAAAACCAGCAGAAGGATACGGAGCTAACCTGACCAGATGGGTCGGGACAGGCCTCCGAGCAGGACCACTTGAAGGCCTAGCAGCAGAATCCAAAATACTCCGCGGAGAAGGAACCAAACCACCACTAGCCTGCTCCTGAGCTCGAGCTGCCTCATGAGCTTCAGCATAAGTACGCAAACGGAGAGACAAGATGCCTCCTGATATCCTGCTCAAGTCCATTCGTGAATCTACGAGCCCTATCCTCTTTGGTAGCCACAAGAACGGTAGCGAAGCGGCTAAGTCTAGTAAACTCAGCTGCGTACTCATCCACTGACCTGGAGCCCTGTTTCAAGAAGTCCATGTTACAACATTGTTTAGACAATTATGTAACAAAATTCCAAAATAGAATAATGACTTAACCTGTTTTAGGGTCAGGAATTGCTGTTCCATCTCAACTCAAGTAATATTGGTGAAGAACTTCTCCAAGAATCTCTGAGTGAAAGTAGTCCAAGGAATAGGCCTCTCAAGTCATTCGGACTCGGCCATCCACCAAATATGAGCCAAATCCACCAGCTGGATGGAAACCTCGTCCACCCTATCAGCCTCAGCAACACGTACCGCCAAGAGCAAGCACTCGGTCTAGATCAACCACTGCTCAGCCTTCAAAGGCGTCTTAGTGTCGGAAAAGCGATCGGGATGCAGCCTCATAAAATTTGTAACTATTCCTGGACGAGGCGAAAGATTTTCTTACACAGGCACAACGGGAGGCGGAACCGGGTAGCTTCAAGAGCAGCCATCACAAGATCACTGTGATTTTGCTGCTGATTGATCAGCCACTCAAGCACAGCAGTGACAGCCTCAACTGGATCAGGCTGAGAAGAATTCCTACGAGCCATAGCTGCACCAAAAATCAAAACAATTAGCATTCATAATCAAAGTTGATAATAATTCATTTATGCATGCATGGTTGGTGAAATATTGAGCCGATCCAAATTCGAGCCATGCTTGTCTAATATATTAGGCAACTAATACATTAGCCAAATCTGAGCTCTGATACCACTAAAAGCCTTATCACGCCCCGCTTCCCAAAAAGAATACGGAATACAGATACGCGACTCAACTCAGTGAATGATTTGCATCATCCATAAGCTGTTCAAGAATCTTTACAATATCTCACAAAATAATCAGAGTCGGAAGCAAAAGAGTCAACTACACACATGCAAAATTGAGTTAATGAAACAACAGAATTTATTTGAAACAAAATGTATTAATCTCAAATAAATCAGAATTTGGATAAGATAAAATCCTGGGTCACATCGCCCAAAAAAATGCAAAGTAATCATCCAAGTACTCAAAATACATTATCCAAAGCAACAATAATAGTAATACAAATAAGCAAGAAATTCAGCATTAATATCTCATTTCGCCAATGCCGTCGTGCAGTTGACCATCCTGATCTGCAATTAATAATTGCAGGAGAAGAAAAGAAAAAACAAGTACCTGTCAATTGCAAGTTACGGACCACTTATAATGTAGGATACAAGTACATAGGAAAGATAAAGAAATAGCATGGAATAATCCATCAATAGTAATAACTAGCATGAATCAGTAAAACAAAGTCAACTAGCATGGTATACTAATAGTACAAATGAATGTGTCAAGTATAGTGTCATATGACAACTAATAGTGTCCAGTAACAGTAAGCTCAGTATATCAGTGTAACAGTATAACAATATCAGTCCAACAGTATCAGTCTAACAGTATCAGTCTTATGTTCTTATAGTCTTGTGTGTATTACTAGCTAGGTAGCACTTCATCGTCCCATATTATAATACATGGTTGCTAAAACAAACAGTTTCGCTTTTAGATTTCATAGTGGACCATAATGGGGCAGTGTACTCAGGTATCAGTAACATAGCAGTAGCAGTAAAAGTAACAGTAACAGTAGCAGTAAAAGTAACAGTAACAGTAACAGTAACAGTAACAGTATGGAACACTAGTTCCCTTCCAATTACACGTTTTCATATTTTCCACTACTAGATCTTCCCTTAAGAAACTCCGGCTTGATCACTTTTATTATGCTTATCAACAGACATGATAGTGCATGAAATAGTGTCAAACTAACATGGTACAATCTGTATTAGGTTCAGGGAAACAAATAAACAAGCATAGGTGATATATGGTCACATAAACGAACAAAACAGTGTATGTTCATATTCAGGACAGCATGACAGTATAGTACTAAAACAGTGATTTCCATTACCAAAGAAATCAAAATCTGAATCCGTCAAAGAATCTGGAAAATAGACTTCCACACAAATCCAGAGATTATATATAAGCCATATATTATTTCACAAAATCATAACTCAAAACTGATTTGAATCCAAAAAAACACGTTCAGCCAGAAATCAGTAAATCGAATTCTCAGTCATAAAAACAGCATTAAAACTCCTCAAATAAATCCAGGAAAAATCTGCGGTAATCCCCTATATGTCTAGTATCAGAATATAGAGTTTCATAATATTCTGGTAAAATTAGTTCAGTAACAAAAAATCAGAAAATATCAAGAAATGATAGTTTGGAAAATCTGGAATTCCCAACACTGCTGTACGAAAACTGTAATATCTCGTAAACCGTGAAACGAAATCCAAATCCGCGAAAGGGAGATGAAAATAGACAAAATAAGATAACTTTTATATTTCATAAATATTTTCCATACAGTAAAAGGAAATAGGGTAAAAATACGATTCTTTACAGAACAGCGAGCAAAATACAACAAGTATAGTTTTTATAAACAAGCATGAAATGATGTATAAAACTCATCAGTAAAATCCACCAAAATTCTGGGTAATCCCTAAATAGATATAGAAATACTGTGCAAAGTTTTATATCAAAATAATATATTTAAGACTAGTATAAAAATAGTTTAATCATCAAAATCATCAAGAAACGAAATCTGGAAATAAAATACACATCTGTAGTAAAATAGCCATAACTCATTCATACGAAAACCAAATCGACCAAAGTCAGAGAGATTAGAAAGAAGACAGATTTCTCTACAATTCATGTCAAATAAAAAATTTAAGAATTCTAATATATGGTCTAAAATACATATCAAAACTGATCATCGACAATTACAGATTCTTCTCTAACAACAAAAACACCATAAATCATACGAAACTTGTTCCAATCACAATTAAACATGGTATAGAGTCTACTAAGTGACCAAATATCATGAAATATAGTATATAATATATTCACAATCATCATATCACTTGGATCTCATCAAACACATAATTTCAACTAATTATCTCACATATATGAATATATCAAGAACAGTCAAACCCGAGCTGTTTTCATGCCGATTTTTGTGTCGTGAGGCAACTATGGTCAAATAGCACGATAGAGACAAAACTCATCAAAGATAACACACACACGAGTTGTTTCTAGAATCCAACTACACTATAAGCGGTATTTTTGACTTGTATCATACAATGGAATGGAGTACTAGTTACTTGCCTTAACCGAAGATGAAAACGAAGAACACCAAGAATAACGGGAATGGATTTTGGGACAACGAACAAATCCACGAACGAAAATCCACGAACCTAAGATCACACGTGCAACTCCGTGAACATGTAAAACCCAAGAGCAAGAGAGAGAGAGAGAGAGAGAGAGAGAGAGAGCATCGGGTTCCTTGCGTTTGTTGCTGCTACTACTGCCGGCGCTGCTGATGGCCGACGGTGACGGACGGCCAAGGGAATGGCAAGGGGAAGAGATGGTGGTGCTCAGTGTAGGAGGTTGCGGCTTGGGTGGTCGGCAATGGTAGGGGTGACTGGGATGGGCTTGGTCGAGTGTTGGGTACACAGGCTAAAGGTGGAGTGCGTCGGGTGTGGGGTTGGGGTGTTGGCGGCTGACGCAACAAGGAAGAAAGGGAGGACGGGTGTATAGGAGTTAGGGATAGGGTTTAGGTTTTAGGGAGAGAGTATATATAGGGTGTATTTAGGGTTTAGAAATATGAAGCGGGTAATTGGGTATTGGGTTGTGGATAGTTTAAGAGTAGTAATAGGATTAGTTTGATAGGATTAATTAGGGTAAATTGTATAGGATTCAAAATAGGATTGTGGTTTAATTTGGCTTTGGTAATCAATTAGGAATAAAACAATAGGATTGGAAATAGGATGAGCAAACAAATCACCATGAGCACCCAAGAACAAAAATAAAGAGAATGAAACCCAAATAAGAGAAAAGAGCAATAATCGATGAAGAACGAAGCAAAAGACAACAAATCAAACACAAAAGAGCTCAAAATGAAATAAAATGAATATATATTGAAAATAACTCCAATATACTATCCAAGAAAAATACAAGAGAGTACAAATACTCAAGAAAGAGAAAAATACACCAAAAATACGAAAAAAATGAAAAACAGGAGTTACAGCAAATTACTGAGTTAACCTGGCTAGAGCCAATTCGTCTAATATATCAATCAAAACCAAACCTCGTAAAGATAGTCATATTTGATTGATATATTACTCAACCTTGGGCTCTGATACCACTAAAAATCCTGTCACGCCCCGCTTCCCAAAATACGAAACACGAGTACGTAACGTAGGCCCAGCGAATGATGTAAACATCATCCATAAGCTGTACTAGACTAACTCAGCAATAAGAACAACAAAGTACAACCACACAGGAAATATAACCACATGAACCAAAGATAAATTCCAATAATAAATGAAATAATCCAACAATATAAATATCCAACATCTGGGATCAAAACAAACTACGGGTCATAAAGCCCAAAACAGAGTACAAGTCATAACAATATTCAAGAACATAAATCTAGCAGTAAATAAAACTAAGCAGCGAAGACTGGTTTCATCTTTAGAAACGTTGCTCACCAATTCCTTCAGTGATAGATCCTTCAGTACTTATAAAATCTTGATCTAAAAAGAAAGAAAAGAGAGCCCTTGGAGCAAGTCGTGGGCAGCAAGTAGAGGAAACAAAGGATAAGAGAAAGCATGAATATCAAAGAGTAAGGACATGGTCAAAGACAAAGAACAACGCAAGACAGGCAAAATATCAAAGGTCTACAGTAAATCACGCATGTAATGAGTGATGTCAGGATCAAGCAGAAAATACAGCTTATTAATCATTTTATCTAGTGCACGTACTACTGCGTCCCATTCCACAGGTTCGGCGCAAACACACAGTGTACACTTTAGACTGATGGTGAGTTCTCGGTCCGTGTACTCGGCCTAGCTTTCAGTATATTCATGTTCAGCGACTGTAATTATCGGGCAGTATTTTATGACCATCATTACCGGTCAGTACAGATCAGGCAGTAGGGCCCGACCGAGTACAGTTTCCGATCAATCACTACCAAGTCTACCTATGATTCTCCGGCTTTTTATTAATTCATTTTCATCCTATGTGAGCATGCAAGAGGTGTCAGTGTTGTATAATACTAAGTGTGACTAATTCTAAGCGCTACGGATAAAGCATGAGGCAACCATAACAAATAAGCACAATTCACATAATCAGGACAGCATGACCTTGCTGTACTAAAATTCAGGTTATGGTCACTACAAAATAGCAAAACTGAATCCACCGAAAGGCATAGAAAATAGACTTTCACACGGTTCCAGCGAGTTTTATTAAGGTATATAAAAGATATAGGAACTAGGGTGAAAACACTATTCTATTCAGGTTTTATGTTTAGGCTGCATGCAGCAGGTTGTGTTCAACTAATTATTTCAGGTCAGAGAACTCATTAATAAAATCTATAAAAATTCTGGGTGATACTTGTACATGTCTAGGTTCAGCATAATTTATTTCAGATTTCTCTATTACTTTTAACAGGGTCAAATAAAATATAGAACAGAAGGATACGCATGAAATAGTGAGTCTGAAATTTCTAACATGACTGTACTAAAATGTTGATATCTAGCAAATGACACAGCGGAACTTAGATCCGTAAAAAGGATGTTAAACTAGATATCAGAGGCTAAAAATTCAGTTTGTAAAGGAAATTCAAATTATGACATTATCATGGGTGAAAGTTTGATACAAAATGAAACAACTAGTAGTTCAGAAATTGTCCTGACATGAATAGGCAAATAAATAAATCATATGATCACATATAGCATGCAAATTGGTAATCAAAGTGAATCCTAGGTGTCAACATGCAATTTCAAAGGTTTAAGATACAATTATCACATGCATGGTATGAGTTCATCAATTTTATCCAATCTTGAACATTCAATTTAACATGTCCAATTTATCAGGTAGTCCTATGCATAAATCTAATTATTTAAATGTGCATATGCATGAAACAATGGGAAACTAGGTTTTAGATCAAAGAGATAGCACGATATTAAGAGTATGTCAGGTTAGCTCGTGTAAACCCTTGATAAACCTAACAGAATTGTCAAAGGCAGATTAATAACGAAATGGGCGAGATCTACTTGCAGGAGATCAAACAAACTTAAACAGAATAAAATCATAGTTCAAGAAGAGACTTGTCTGTTATATTGCAGATACAATTAATAAGAATAACAGGATCAGAATCCCGGGCGAAAATCCCAAAACACGTGCGAAATCCGTGTGAAGAAACCCAAGCAAACAAGTCCACAGCAACAGCAACGAATCCACACATTGGATCGGGACAGAACACGGGACATCGATCTTGGGATCTGATGCGCCAAAACACGGGACAGCAATTCTGTCCAATGGATGATCTTCTTCACACCAGATCGGCCCAAACAGCGAACAGCGGTCTCGGATCCGCTGTGCGCCGAACACAGAACACCGAAATCACCCAATGGGTGATCGTCTTCTACCTCGGCAAGGAGAGAGAGAGAGCATGGCAGATGGAGACTGTGACTGCGAAGGGGTGGCACTGCGGTAGGGCATCACGGCAAAGACGTCGGCACCACGGTCGGGAAGCGACGGCGGCGATGGCAACCTCGACGAGCGGAGCTCTGTTTTTGGGTTGGAAATAGAGAGCGACGATGTCAACGATCGGGGACTCGAACGGCGACGCTAGGGGCTTCGGTGGGTCGGCGAGGGACCGCGGAAAAATGGTGTGGTGCACGGAGAATGGTTGGGGCGATGGCGATGGGTTAAGGCGATGGCAAAGGTTCGATGGTTTGGGTGAGCGGTTGAAGACGAGGACAGGGTGACGATAGGGACGGTGAGATGGTGGCGACGGTGGGGCGATGGTGGCGATGGTGGTAGAAGGTGATCGGAGATGGCAATGGGTACAGGGTTCGGTTTTGGGTTTGTTGGGTTTTTGAAGGGAAACAGAGAGATAGAAGGAAAGGGGTTCGGGGCGAGAGAAACTTCGGAGAGAGAGAGGGATTATTTTTAGGGTTTAATTACTAGGGTACATATATAGGGATAAAGAATTATGGTTTTGAGTTGAGATTATGTAGGTTCTGGGTATCAGTTTTGGCTCCAAAAAGAGATCATTGAATGCAATGAGTTGAGACGAATATAAAGGAGAACAAATCAGACTCAAAATAGACAGAGCAAAATTGCAAAGAGAACAGAATCCAACCAAAAGAACACATATCGATCAAGAGAGAATAAAAGAATCCAAGAAGCAACAAATTACACTATAACAAATGAATCCAAATATAATAATCAAAAGAAAACGAATTACAATAAAATTTGAAAATAGGGCTTACAATCGCCTTTCATTTCTTTTTTGTCTGCAATTCACTACTTAGTTGATCTTGTTGAATCATACTAGGGATGTAAAATGGGCCGGCCAGGCCGATCCAACCCAAGCCTGTCGGGCCTCCCTAAGGCCTAGGTCGGCAGCCTTTGAAAAAGTGATACCCTAGGCCCGCCCGGCTTTTGAAGGGCGTATAGGCGGGCCTAAGGCCCAAACCTAAAATTCGGACTATTATATAAATATAATGCAAGACTTTTGTTTTAATATATAAGAAACATACACTATATTTTTTTTGTTAGAATTATATTATATTATACACTTTTATAGCTATCGATCAAGTAACTTAAGTTTCGTAACAAAACAATTTCATATTTTCTATAATTATTATTTAAGTTATATATTTATGTATCATACATAAATATAAAACTTTACATTGTCCAACGTGAGTGGGCCTAAGGCCCAGACCCGTGATCCAGATCAAACCGGGCCTATGGGTCGGGCCGGGCTTCCAACTTCAAGCCCATGTCTGGCTTTTAGAGGGCTGGCCCAGGCTTTTGGCAATTTTATCCGCAGCCATTTGTGTGGGCTTGGGCTTTTGGGCTTTTTACATCCCTAAATCATACAACTTTAATTTTTTGTTGTTGTGGTTGTTGTTCGTTGTTGAGGGAAACAACTTTAAATTATTGCTCAACTACAATTTAGGTAAGGAATTTTCTTTCGGTACTTTGAAGCTCATGATGTTCAATCAGGCAGTTCCATTACCACCATCAGTCTCTTCTGATGTTGGTGCTTAAGAAGTGGTTCGTACAAGAAAGCTACTCCAAGAAGCATTCCCATCCAGATCCCCTACAAGTGAAACTGAGAAATATCACATTTTAATTAAATCTTTTCGCAAAAAAAAAAAGATAAACAATAATAATAATAATGATAGAAATATTATTAGAAGAAAAACACCCTGAATTCTGAAGGGTGAGCTGATAAGCAATATCTCAAGGTTGATGGTTTTGTATGTCCAAATTTTCACCTTAACTTGATAGCCAATCACATAACCAAGCACAATCTCTAGAGGAATCCTGATCAGGTAGTAAGATGTACCATTCACGTAGGCGACCACACTTTGCCAACCTGTGCCCCTATTGCAACCCTCATGAGGAAGAATACTATGTTAAATTACCATCAAAACTCTGATGCCAGAATCCTATGGGAAGAAAAAACTCTAATCTCTATATTATGGGGTTGTGTAACCAAACAAACACGTACATTGTAACAAAACAAACCAGGGCAATGCACACTCAGACTAAATCCAACTTAATAAACATGCATTGCACGTGTAGAATAAATCCAAACATTCAATCCCATAATGAAACCCTACATCTCTCATTCTATTTCTCTCACTCTCTCGCTCTCCTCCTCCCCCCCCCTGAGGGAAACTGAGGATCTTGTTGAGTCTTCGACACAATCAATGCAAACCACCAAGCAAAACTAGATCACATCAATCACACAAAGCATACAAGAATTGTCTCAGTTGGATTTTCGCCTTAATCCGGAGGAGGAAGAATCGAGATGTTATTTCAACTAGAGAACATGCAAGAATATTACAATTCTCACCATGACCCTCTCTCAAGCCTAACAAGAACTTGGTTGCTGCTTACAATTGAGAAACTCGCTCACCCTCTCATATGTAGTACTCTCTTCATCTATTCGACCCTCAATAGAATCATATCGTTGTAGGAGCCATTTACATTGTATTTATAGATCTAGAGAAACTCTAGTTTAGATATCTTGATACAATAGACATCCGAGATATACTGCAGAGATAAACATACAATTAGAGCCGTACGATCTAATCACAAGACGAAGTGGGCTTCAATCGAATCAACGAACCCGCACCCAAAAAATCCATCAGCGCAGCAGACGGTCGACCGCACATAGTTGTGGTTGACCGCAACTCCCAGACCATCAACCCGAGAAGGTGACAGTCGACCACACGGTCGATTGTCCCTTTCTCTATTAGCTACTACTACTGCAGACTATTTCTCCTTCTCTTCGATCCTTTGCTTCAAACCCTCTAATTGTATCACCATCTTCTCTTCGCACCGAATTAGTATGCAAAATATAAAACCCAACAATCTCCACATTGGATTGCATACTCATAAATCTATATCTGTGTTATTTAAAACTCTTCTATATCTTTCTTCTCCGCTTTGTAAACAACACGTTCCTATGGCTTCTTCTGCTAGTTGAACAAATCTCCACCTATTTTCCTCCAGATGTATGCCCTCCTCAAGGGTACACCCCTGTAGATGTAATCATGGAGGTGCCACCCTCCTAATGAACTCCACCTACATCAAGGCTCTCTTCACCTTCCAACGGTATTCGAATGTTGCAGTCTCAATTCGGTAATTCTAGTGACGGCTTACTAGATGTTGCTTTAGGAACAATGAGCTTCCATACACTCGGCTGAGTTTTCCTGCTCCCACAAAGCTGGTAGAGGTTGTGCTGATCCTGCCCAATTTCCCTCTTACCCTTTATTACCTTACGACGACTATCACAAACTGTCAAAACTTCACCTCGAGCAATATTCCTGCAACCACGAGCATCAAGAGTCCCTAAGGATATCAGATTTTGATGTATCGAAGGAATATGCATGACCTCTTCTAGTGACCATTTATCTTCTGACGTCTCTAATTCAACTGTTCTCTCACCCACTACTTCATAAATCTCTCTACTCCCCGTTCTCACACAACGACCTGTTGACGACTTGTAAGTAGAGAATATCTCGCTCGCAGCAAATATGAGAAGAACTTCCCGAATCAAGATACCAACTTGAAAGAGCTTGAAACAAGAAGACATAGGTCATCATTATTACCTGACTCAGTTGCGCTGACTATATGGGCATGTTTCCCTTCTTTAGTAGCACTCTTCTGAATCAACTACTTTCGATGGTCTCATTTGTAATGCCCAACCCCTCTACAATAGTAGCATCGAATCTTACCTTTGTGTGCCGCATCCCTTCCAATTGAAGTATCGCCATCCACCTCAAAGAGACCTGTAGAAATAGACCCTTCTTTATGAGTCTCCTTTCTCAGTTCATCTTTCTTCAGACCCTTAATCACCCCGACTACTGTAAGTGTCTCCTTGGATGACTTCCCATGTAGAATGGTAGTTATCAAGTGACCATAAGAAGTTGGTAGTAAATATATCAAGTTGAAAGCTTTATCCTCTTCGCTAAGATCATCAATATCAATCGCCTTCTGTTTAGGTATTACCTTATTAAACTTTACTATATGATCTTGAAGAAGGGTACCTTCCTTCATTGAGAACCAAAATACCTTCCTCTTCCAATACATCCGATCTAGCAACGACGACCCCGAGTAGTCAGATTGAGTCTCGCCTACAGACTCGCCACACTTGTCTTCTCAAGAATATTACACTTGACTTTGTCCGCCAATTACAACCGGATTAAACTCAAGGCCTTCAAATAAATCTCATCCCACTTCTCCTGCTTCATGTCAGTTGGCTTCTTCTCTTATAGGGCAAGGTGCAAGTCCTTCTAAACCAAAATATCATACATGTCCACCTTCCATAGATTGAAGTTGATCTTACCATCAAACCGCTTGATCTTCATCTTTTGATCTGTCATCACCTGCAAGGAACTCGAACAGACCCACGAACCTGATTATTCTAATACCACTTGTTAGGGAAACTGATGATCTTGTTGAGTCTTCGACATAATCAATGCAAACCACCAAGCAAAACTAGATCACACCAATCACACAAACACACAAGAATTATCCCAGTTCGGGCTTTTTCTTTAATCCGAGGGAGGAAGAAAAGAGATTTTATTTCAACTAGAGAAGATGCCAAAAAATTATAATTCTCACCACGACCCTCTCTCAAGGCTAACTAAAGCTTAGTTGCTGCTTACAATGGAGAAACTCTCTCACCCTCTCATATGAAGTGCTATTTTCTTCTATTCAGCACTCAATAAAATCATATCATCCTAGGAGCCGTTTACATTATATTTATAGATCTAGAGAAATCATAGTTTAGATATCTTGATACAATAGCCATCTGATGTATACTGAAGAGATAAACATACAATTAGAGTCGTACGATCTAATCAGAAGACGAAGTTAGCTTCAATCGAATCAACAAATCCACACCCAAAAATCCATCGGCGATGCGGACGGTCGACCGCACATAGTTGCGGTCGACCGCAACTCCTAGATCATCAACCCGAGAAGGTGACAGTCGACTGTCCCTTTCTCTATTGGCTGTTACTTTTGCTGATAGTTTCTCCTTCTCTTCAATCCTTCGCTTCGAACTTATACTTGTATCACCATCTTCTCTTCACACCGAATCAGTATGCAAGACATAAAACCCAACACCCCCTGCTCTGTCGACCACTCTATCCGACTTCTACGGCGGAAAAGAACTTGAAACCGGATCTCTACTTCTATTTCTAAAAGTGGGCTACTCCTAAAAGTATATTGAGAAACAATGGATCTATGCAAGCTTCAAAACTCTGGAATTAGGACATGGATGAAATATGTGCTATCACTAAGTTTCACTTAAGTTCACAATTCATTATTTTTGTGAAAGCATTGATGGTTTTCTTGCTTGTTATTTGTTTGATGAAATATCCAAGTTAAGATGGAAGATAATGATGATACACGCTGAAGTAGAGAAGAAGAGAAATGGAGCTGAAGTAGGGTTGGCATTATGGTCGACCGGGCCGGGTCGGGTCGGACTCGCTCGGGTTGAAGGCTGACTTGGGCAGGTTCGGGTCGGGTCAGTGGGTTAACCGAGCCGGGTTCAAAATTGGAACTTTAGACCTGGTCAACCCGTGAACCCATTAGGCTCAACCCGTTTTGGGTCGGGCTGGGTCGCGGGTTGGCCCGGATTGAGAATATTTTTTTTTGACACCTTCACTTAAAAAAATTATAATAAGTATAACTATATAAAAGTGAAAAAAATACATATATTGTTGATTATTCATTTCTTTGTTGCTTGCTTCTTTGTTGAAAAAACATGATTTAATTGAGATTTAATTGAGTAGTAGTAGACTAGTAGTAGAGAGAGTAAGAGAGTAAGAGAGTAAGGTGTGAAATTTTTTAGATTGAATTAAGGGGGGTATTTATAGGGGGAAATACAAAAAAGAACAAAAAATATATATAAAAAAGATGAAAAAACCCACGGGTCGAACGTTTGACCCGTTCGGGTCCAAACCCACGGGTCGACCAGCGGGTTGACGGGCGAGTTTGACTCGGTCAATGGGTTGGGCGGGCCGGGTCGAGCGGGTTGAGTTCACGATTTTTCTGACCCGGGTCGACCCGGGTCCACCTACGGGTTCGACCCGGACCCAAACCGGATTATAGCGGGCCGGGTTCGTGTGGGCGGGTTGCGGGTCAGCCCGGCCCGGTTGCCATCCCTAAGCTAAAGAGTTGATTTGAAGAGTTGAAGGAACAGTGTGCATATCAGTGCTTTGAGTGGTTGTATCAGCTAGTGGGCCATTGTAATAAAGGCTAGGGGGGTTTATGTAAATAATGGAGCAGGTTAGTGTTGTGAACCGTTGGATGCTCTAGTGGTCGTTGGATTATAACATTGGGGCCCACACTCTAACTAACTAACTGCTCAGTTGAATTGTTTGTAACACGTGCTTTTCACGTAGTAAATCAATATAAATAGAGATTAGATATCCCGTTCAGGGTATCGATCATTTGGCCTAAAATCTCCTAACCACGTCTTGGTTTTGTTTCTCATCTTCAATCTTTGACCTTTCCTTAACCCTAACCTTAACTCATATCATCTTCTTCATTGCCCATGTTTTAGGCCGAGAAAAGCTTTTAAAAGTACAGTAATGGCATCAGGTTTTGTAGAATCGCACCAAATGGTTAGAGCAGTTCGATTCTACGGTGAATTTGGGGTAAGATGGTGAAATTCCTCAAGAACCAAAACCTAATAGCGTTCTTGGTGCAGCTCTAGATCTTGAATGGCAGCAGAGTCACCAATTCTTGGTCGATAGAATGACCATTATGGAGAACCAAATGAGAGATCTGTCAATGCAAGCTTCGCAAATTCCTTTGAACCTAGCACAGATGCAGCCCTTATCTAAGCACGTGGGAGGTCGAATTGCAACATCCAAACTGAATCCAAAATCTCCGAAGGTGATTCCGCCATTCAAATCCGTTGGTAAGAAAATTTCTAACCTTAATCTTGATAAAAGTGGGGGGAATTTGGTGAGTAATGGAAGGAATATGGATCAATTTGATATGGGAAGTATTTTTTTCCAAAACCTCCTAAGTTATATGTGAGTTATATGTGAGCCCATTTTTGGGAACTGGTGATGTGCTTAACTGGGTTTCCAAATTGAACACTGTACCAAATTCAAGTGGTGGATAAAGTGAGGGTGGCATTTTTTTTTCTCAAAGATAAAGTTGTGCAGTGGTGTAGATGGTTTCTTAAGACTAATGAAGGAGTAGTGACTTTGCAGGAATTTAAATATGGTATATGCAATAGGTTTGAACTTGGCATTTATGAAGACGCAGCGAAGTCACTGTGTAGGTTGGAACAAACATCAACAGTTCTTGACTATCAGGAGAAATTTGAGAAGTTACAGTGTTTAATTGATGGTATAAGTGAACCCTATTTGGTACAACAATTTGTGAGTGGACTTAAGGAGGAGCTGCAGCATGATGTTTCCATGGCTGAGCCCCAAACTTTGGGAGAAGCCTTTAAGGTAGCCTTAAGGTTTGAAAAATAATTTAATTCTTTGAAGCATCTCTATAGAACTCTATATAGACCTCAGTATAGAAGTTCTACCAATAATCCCAGTACTGCCTCCTATCCTTCTCAGTCGAATGCATGCAATCAGTCAACCAGATTTTCAAATAATTCAGGTTATTCTGGTAATAACATAAGCTCAAGTAATACCAGTGGTCCTATTTTGAAGAAATAAATGCCTAATGAAGTGTGGGATAAAAGAAAGAGGGGTTTGTGTTTTCATTGTGATGAAAAATACTTCCTAAGTCACTTATGCAAGACGAAGACTTACATGTGTATAGAGGGAGTGGGATATATTCACTATACAAGATGAAGAAGAATTAAGTCAGCTCTTAATTGATGAAGAGAAAGGGTAGTTGCCTAAAGATGTTGATAATAGTTAGCTTAGCACTGCAACATTGGGTACAGGGGTAAACACCGAGTGTTTAATTCTCAAGGGTAAGCTTAATAACATTGATGTACATATTCTAGTAGATATTGGTGCAACAAACAACTATATTGACCCATTCATATTAGAAAAAGCAAGGTTGCCTCTTTCGATTAAACAAACTTTCAATGTGAGAGTAGTAGGTGGTAAAGAAGTTGAAGGAAGTGGATTATGCTCATATGTGAAGATCAAATGTCAGGGCTATGACATTGTTGATAATTTTTGGGTCTTTCCTATTGGTGGACATGATGTAGTTGTTCGAGCAAAATGGATGAAGCAAGTAAGAGAAGTTACAGTGAATTTAAATGAGAAGCAATTGAAATTTGATCACAAGGACACTGACTGGATCTTACAAGGGTTGCGTCCAAGTTCTACTCAGCTATTAACTGACAAAGAAGCAAATAAAATTGCTCTACAAACTCATATAGGGTTTGTCTTGTATTTGATATCCTCTGCAGTGGATCAGTGTGCTGCTACTCCTCATTCTCTAGAAATGGAATCCTTGTTGAAGGACTTTCATAGCTTGTTTGAAGAGCCTAAAGGACTGCCTCCCAAAAAATCTTGTGATCACAAGGTACCTTTAGAGAAAGGTTCAAAACCAATATGCATCGACCATATAGACATTCTTTTGAACAAAAGAATGCAATTGAGGAAATAATTGCTGATATGTTGGCTCAAGGAGTGATTAGACCAAGCACCAGTTGCTATTCTTCACCAGTGGTGTTAGTGAAGAAGCACGATGGATCTTGGAGACTTTGTGTGGATTATAGATCCTTAAATCAGCAAACAATAAAAGATAAGTACCCGATTCCCATCATTGATGATTTATTAAATGAGTTACATTGGTCAATTTTTTTAACTAAGTTGGATTTAAGATTCGGGTACCATCAAATAAGAATGAATAATGAAGATGTGCCAAAAACTGCATTTAGAACACACAGTGGACAATATGAGTTCTTAGTAATGCCCTTCGGATTAAGTAATGCTCTATCTACTTTTCAAGCCCTTATGAATGACATCTCCAGGCCACATTTGAGGAAATTTGTCTTCGTTTTCTTTGATGACATTTTAATCTTCAGAAGTTCATGGCAGGAAAAATTAGTTCATCTTCTGGAAGTTTTGCAAATATTAGAAAGGAATCAGCTATTTGTGAAGAAATCTAAGTGTGCATTTGGCCAAAGTCAGGTAGAATACCTTGGTCATGTTATATCTGATGCAGGGATTGCAGTAGATGCAAAGAAAGTATCAGCAGCCAGAGATTGGCCAACTCCTTCAACTGTTAAAGCTTTGCGTGGATTCCTTGGTCTTACGGGGTATTATAAAAAGTTCATCAAAAATTATGGCTGTATAGTTGTGCCATTGACTGAGCTGACGAAGAAAGAAGGAGAGAGCTAAAAATGCATTTGAAATGCTAAAAAATGCCCTCACGATAGTTCTAGTACTCCAATTACCTGATTTTAATGAAACATTTATCGTAGAGTGTGATGCTTGCAAGGAAGGGATCAGTAATGTTATTTTGCAAAAGAAACACCCAATTGCATATATTTGTAATCCCTATTTTCCTATTTTGGATTATTGTATTTTATTCTCTTTTCTTGATTATTGTATCTAATTCCTTTTAATAATAAAATTTTGGCTTTTCTTGAGTTCTTTTATTCTCTTTTCATCATTCCATACTCTTTTGGCTTGAATTCTGCTATTTTTGGCTCATTGCAAATCTTTGCTCTTCGTGTTTTGAGTGTGAATTGTTCCGCTATATGTTCATTCCATTGATTTCTATGTGTTTTTCTCTTTTTGGAGCCCAAACCTGTACCCTAAACCCATTAACACGCAACCCAAAACCCCAACTTCTTAATTACCATATAAATACCTCATTATACCCTAATTATTAATAACCCTAATATCTATCTCTCTCTCTCCTCTAACCCACCACTCTCTCTCACATCCCGACTTTCTCCCCCATCCTCGGTTTCCCTTCAACCCATCCACATCCCTGTGCTCCGCCGTCCTCGCCTTCCCGCTCTCCGACCACCGCAACACCCACCACTCCTCGCCACCACCCTCTCATCCAACCTCCGAAGACTCGTCATCTTCATCCTTCCAACTCGCCGAACCCATCAGTCATTTTCCACGTCCGTCGAGCATCCACCACCTCCAGAGCACTGCCCCATCCCTGTTCACCCTCGCCCTCAACCGCAACCACCGCCGCGCCTCATCCCCTGTTCCCTCAGCTGCTCCTCTGTTTCGGTGCGAAGCAGAGCATCGATCGAGCTTCTCACCGACGATCGTCGTTGCATCGCTTCCTGATCGCCAGTGCCCTGCCGTCAGCACCCTGATCACCCTCGAGTGCACCGTAGTCACTAGTCGCCATGCACAGGCTGTCGATCTCCCTCTCTCTGCTGTTTAGTATTCAGAGGTAGGGGATTGGTTTGCGCTGTTTGGTGTTCGGCAATAGAAGGGATCATTGTATTCGTTGTTTGCTGTTCGTGAAGAGGAAAGGCTTTATGTTTGCTATTTTGTGAAGAAGGGGATCGATCTGTGTTGATTGTGTTATGTTTGGTGTTTTAGTTGGCGTATGCTGTTCTGTGTGGAGGATTGGAGATCCGGGATTTGATTGTTGTTGTTTTGATGTTTTGCACGTAGAGCGCACGTGCTTGCGTGTTTTTGTGTTCTCATCCCATTATTCTATATATTCGAAATTAACATCTAAAAGACAAGTCTCTTATTGAACTAGTTATTTGTTTTGTTCATGATTCTTTGATCTCTGCAAGTAGATCCAAATCTTTTTATCATATTGCTATTTGAAATTCCGTTAAGTTTATTGAGGGTTTACACGAGCTAACCCGATATATTCTTAACATCGTGCCTACAATTTTTATCTAAAACCTAGTCCCCTTACACATTGCATATGCACGTTTACATGAAAAATAACTAGATCCATATGATAGACTTTTTTGATGAATTGCATATATTAGATTGAATTTGAATTAATGAATTGATTATCATGCTTATGAAATTGCATCTTAAAACTAGAATTATGCATGTTAAACATCTAGCATCACTTTGATTATTAATTAGTATGAATTATATGTTTGTATGATGAGAATATTGCCTATTCATATCAAAATAAATTCTGGACTGCTGTTTGTTCCTTTTTGTATCAGATTTTCGACTATGTTGCTGTTGTAATTTGAAATAACTTTCTGAACATGAATTATAGCCCTATGAATCTATTTTCCAGAACTTTTAACAGATCTGAATTCCGAGTTATAATCTGTTATATATCAGTATTTTAGTACAACTGTGTCTGAATTTCCAGGTTCACAAATTCATGCTTATGTTTATGTTTCAGAATTAAATTGAATATGTTAACAGTAAAATAAAAATATGAAATAAATTTGGCTGAGACTAGACATGTGTAGGAACCACTCTGAATTTTTGTAGAATTAATTGAGGAGTTTTCTGACCCAAAACATAGAGATGAACACAATTTATAACTTGCCGCCTGAACATAAAATCTGAAAAGAATAGGATTTTCACCCTAGTTTCTATATTTATATGTCGTATATATATTTGCTGGAACCGGCAGAAAGTCTACTTTCTAAAAATTTTGATGAATCCAGATTTGCTTTTCTATAGTAGCGGTAATCTATATTTTTGTACAGCAACGTCATACTGTCCAGATTATGTGATTTGTGTAATTTAATATGTTTGCCTCTTGTGTTGTCTGTAACGAGTAGAATTAGATACACCTAGCATCATACAACATTGACACATTCTTGCATACTCACATAGGATGAAATAAAATGATAACAAGCCGGAGTATTATGGGATAACTTAGTAGTGAACAATCAAAAACTGTACTCGGTCGGGCCCTACTGCTTGACTTGTACTAACTGATAGCCATAAAATACTGCTTTAGAATCACTGTCACTGAACGTTAACAATGATTACTGGGCCGAGTACACGGACTGTAAATTCACCATCATCAATCTAAAGCGTACATTGTGTGCTTGCACCGAACCTGTGGAATGAAACGCAGTAGTACGTGCACTAGATAGACTAATAAAATGATTAATAACCTACCTTTGACATTTCATGATTGATCTCGTATACTGTCATTAGCATTGAACTTGAATTGGAATTATTAATTAAATGTATGATTAAACATAGACCCTTGATACTTTTGCCATTCCTTGTCTTTACTATTGACTTTGATTCCGTCCATTTTTCTTTGACATACATGCTTCCTATTATTCTCTGTTTTCTCTACCTGTTGTCCATGACTTGCTCTAAGGACATTATTTTCTTTCTTTTTAAATCAAGAGTTTACAAGTACTGGAGGAACAATACCAACAGGAATTGGTGAGCAACGATTCTAAAAGATGGAGTCCAAGATTAGATTGCTTGAATTAATTTATCGCTAGATTTATTTCTTTGAACATTGTCTTGATATTATACTTTGTTTTTGGGCTATATAACCCAGAGTTTGTTTTTATCCCAGATGTTCGATATTATTATTTGGATTATTTCATTTATTATTGAAGTTGATCTTGTTTATGTGATTATATTTCCTTACATGGTTGTGATTGTTATTTCATATTATTGAGTCAGACTGATACAGCTTATGGATGGTATTTACATCATCCGCTGGACCTACGTTACGTACTCGTATGTCGTATTTTGGGAAGCGAGACGTGACAATATTAGTCAAGGAATTAAGGAAAAATGTCTACATTGATTTGTGTATGAGAAGGAAATGTTTGCAATACTATTAGTAGTGAAGAAGTGGAAGTAATATCTCTTTGACAGGAAAATTATAATTCATACAGACCATCAGCCCCTCAAGTACATGTTGGATTAAATACTATCTACAGAGGCTCAACATCCTTGGCTAATGAAATTATATGGATTCAATTTTGAAGTTGAATACAAAAAAGAAAGGGATAATATCCTAGCTGACAGACTGTCGAGAAGAGATTTGGACTATTTCTGATGCAGCTATCTCTTTTGGTATATGACTGGTGGAAGGATATTGTGGAAATGACTGAGAAAGATTCAGATTTCAAAGATTTAACAACACAAGTTTCAAATTCAAATAGTAGTAAGTTTGGTTTGGTGAGAGGTGTATGGTATAAAGGCTCCAAGACTGTTATCGGCCCAACTTCTTCTCTTCGACAAATGCCAATTTTTAACATCATGATACACCTACTGGGGGTCATTCTGGATATGACAAAACTATGCAAAGAATTCGCAGGTCATTCTGGTGAAAGGGAATGAAGGCAGATTGGCAAAGATATATTCGAGAGTGTACAACATATCAGACAAGCAAGTATGTGTGCCAAGCTCCTTCGGGTTTGCTCCAGCCTTTGCCAATTTAAAATTTGGGAGCATGCGAGCATGGACTTCATCGAGGGCTTACCCATCAGCTGTAAGTACTTAGTTATACTAATTGTGGTGGATAGATTATGTAAGTACAAACATTTCTTTCCTATATCACACCCTTATTCTGCATCCACAATAGTTCAAAGTGCTGACTGAGGGTGTTTTCAAATTGTATGGAATGCCTACTTCCATAGTGTGTGATAGAGGGTCAGTATTTACAAGCTCACTTTTGAGGGAATCACTCAAGTTACGAGGCACTAAGCTCAAATTTTTCACTGCATATCACCCGCAGAATGACGGGCAAACTGAGGTTGTAGTAAGTGTTTAGAGACCTATTTAAGATGCTTTTGTCATCATCAACCAAAGGATTGGAGTAAGTGGTTGCTATGGGCAGAGTATTAATACAACACATCTAGTGCTACCAAAGTTACTCCTTATGAAGTGGTGGATGGCAGATCCCCCTACATTGTTATCCTATATACCTCACACTGCCAAGAATTCCCTCAAGTTGAAGAATCGTTGTTAACCAGGGATGTAAGCTTGCAGTTTCTTAAGGATCATTTGAAGAGGGCTCATGAAAGAATAAAGAAGCAGGCTGATGGGCATAGGCTTGATAAAGAATTTCAGGTTGGTGATTTGGTGTACTTGAAACTACAACTCTATAGGCAGGTATCAGTGGCTAGCAGGGTTGTTCAAAAGCTATCACCATTGTACTATGGTCCTTATTCGATGGTTGAAAGAGTGGGTGAGTAGCCTACAAACTAGCTTTACCTGATAGCTCAATACACCCAGTGTTTCATATTTTGTAGCTTAGGAGACACATTGGACCTGCAGTGGAAGTACAAAGAACAATTCTAGCAACAATTTCTTTAGCCTTGATGGAAACTGAATAGATAATTGATAGGCGATCAATAATAAAGAGCAAGAAGTTGATTTTAGAGGTTTTGATTAAGTGGAAATTTTAGGATATTGAGAATGTGACTTGGGAATCATATTGGGATTTGGTCAAAATACATTCGCTATTCAACCATGAGGCAAGGTCTTAAAAAATGGTGGAAGGAATTGATACACACTGAAGTAGAGAAGAAGAGAAATGGATCCGAAGAGTTGATTTGAAGAGTTGAAGGAACAATGTGCATATCAGTGCTTTGAGCGGTTGTATCAGCTAGTGGGAAATTGTAATAAAGGCTAGGGGGTTTTATGTAAATAATGGAGCAGGTTAGTGTTGTGAACCGTTGGATGCTCGAGTGGCCATTGGATTATAACAGCGGGGCCCACACCGTAACTAACTAACTCCTCAGTTGAATTGTTTGTAACACGTGCTTTGCATGTAGTAAATCAATATAAATAGAGATCAGATATCCCATTCAGGGTATCGATCATTTGGCCTAAAATCTCCTAACCACTTCTTGATTATGTTTCTCATCTTTAGCCTCTGACCTTTCCCTAACCCTAACCCTAACTCATATCATCTTCTTGATTGCCCCTGTTCAATGTCGAGAAAAGCTCTTAAAAGTACAATAATGGCATCAGGTTTTGTAGAACCGCACCAGATAAGAAGGTGAAGAAAAATGTTGTCTTCTTTGAAATTAAAATAATTTGGACATGGAATTTCATCTTTTAGACTTTATTCGTAAGTTTTTTTTTTATGTTACTATCAACAATCAATTAGAAAAAGTTTGTTAGAACACGGTACAGATGAAATTGAATATACTATAAGTAACACCGCACCTCAATTAAATTTCACTGCTCACATGGAAATGTTTTCTTTTTAATTCTTGATCTTATTCTCCAAAACAGTGGTATTACGAAGAATGCAATCTAAATTTTAACTGCGAAGTAGTTGTGATTAAATTTGTTAATGCTCATAAGGTAGTTGATGACATGCTCATGAAGAATTTCATGATGATGTAGAATACGTTGTTGATTTATAGTAGTAAAGATAGTATTAATCTTGATCTCATTTTAAAAGATTTGATCCTTTTGGCCATGTTTGTTTGAATCGATGGGATTTGAGGCAACAACATTATAGATTGTGATATGGCTAAAAATGTGATTAAATCGGGACTATTCAAATCGGACACGAAGCTTAAAGCTCAGAGGTAAAACGGTAATTTCACCTACAAACAGGTCTGAAATGGGAATTGGGTCTTTCTTCAAAGCCCAATAACCCATGAACAGATCTGCCTTACTGGGTACCGGTCTCAACCTGTTACAAACCAGTTCAGAAGGATAAAGAAGAATTTAGATTCATAATTATCCCTAAGAGGTGGTCTTAACCACTTCTACCCATCCACACCGGAAAGTAGAGATTTGCTCCTATCTCGAAACAGATCCCTAAGGCGACTATAAAAACCCCTTTCCTCCCACCGTTGCAAGATAATCAATCTTTTTCCAGTTAAAGCTCTTTCATAATCTTCCTGATTACTGATAAGAGCGTCGGAGGGTGTGTCGCCGGGATCCATCCCGGTGTATCGCACTTTTTGCAGGTTCGTGGCAGCAGCAAGAAACAAGTCAATACATTTGTGAAGGTCAACAGGTCAACAGGTTTGCCTCGTTTCTCAAGAATTCACAAATTCTATCTATTTCCTCCACACCAGATTCAGCAGCAACAGATTGTCGCCGCCTGTGGGAAGCGAAAAAGCAATCCAACCTTCTTCATCAGCGGAAGTAGTTTCAAGCTATGCATCCAAAAGAGAAGGGAAAGGCAGCGGTCTCCAGCCGAAGAACCACCATCTTCCTCCTCCCCCTCCTCTAGCTCAAGGTGCTCCTCCTCAACAGGCCCCTCCAGGGCCTCGGGGGACTGCTCATGGGGGCTCTCGTGGGAGTCGTCCAAAGCAACATCCTCTTCAGGACCATGTCGCGGTCCGCAATCCTCTAGTTGACTCTATGGCTTCTCAAAGCCCTCCCGAGCGGGATCTCTATCAAGTGATTGCCGACCACCAAAAGGGGGTCGGCCTCCGAACTCGCCTGAATGGATGGAGAGCCCTTAAGTGCATCCATCAACCTGAGCACCTAGGGGTCTCAAGAGTCCGAACCCTCCGCCGACCGACGACCAAAAGATCCTCTCCCCCTAAAAGGTGAAGAGAGTCCCCTCAACGTCATCGGTGGAGAACTCATTCTCTAGTATGCCGAGCCACACATAGGGACCGCCAAGCTGGAGAGGCACCAGTCACAAGGGCGGAGCTCCAAGATTTTCAAGAGGCCGTTCTGCGGGCCCTCAACGCCGCTCCTAACCACGAGCAACGGGCACCTAGTCCTGAACCTGCCCCAAGCCGTCACCACCGCAATCCAAGTTCCCTTTCGCATGGGAAAGAGTCTAAGGGCTCGGCAGGATATGACCAAAGGGAAGACTTGGTCTACCACCGTCTCCACGAGATGGAGAGGCGCCTTGGCCTGATGGAACTGAGATGATTCCCAGGACTACGGATTGGTGTGCGTATCGATCGTTAAATATAAACAGATTAAAAATGTGATCTAACCCTATATAGCAGAATCTAGGGTTCACAAATTATACCTGCGGTGAGAAGAAGACGACAGCGACCCCAAGATCTTCTGCACGTATTCCTTCCTCGGGTTGGACGTCGTGTGGGCGACGATCTCCCAACCTTTCTTCTCCTTGGCTGACCTCTCTTTCTCTCCTTACGTGAATCACGAGTTTTGAGAAAGAAAATCTTATATTTCAGATTGTGAATGACGGCCAGAGAATAGAGGATATATATAAGGCTACGGCAGGGACCATGAGGAGAAATTAGGGTTAGGTCTCCTAACGAATCTGGGTATCCCGTGTTCAGCCCGAACACACAACCCAGGCCCATTAACAATAGCTCGGTCCACTAAGGAGCTATTGTTGCACTACCTTCCTAATCCCAAATTATATTTATGGGCTCCTTTTATTATATGCTCGTTCAACTCCCCATGTTAAGATATCGAATGTCCGTCGATCAAATTAAGTTACTGACAACTATATTGATCAACATCTTTTATCCTTAAGTAGTACCACTCAACTTTATTTGTCATGTCGGATGTAATCCACCTGCAGGGTTTACATGACAATCCTTATGAGCTCCTTAAGGGGACATCATCAACCCGACGTATCGGGACATGGATTCCTTTTACAATCAACAGCCCATCATACATACAATGCTATTACCCAATTCATAGAGGTTGTTGATCCATAATGAATCTCACTCTTTTATGAGTCAAAGTAATGCACATTGCATATACATGTCTGTTATTATATCTGGATGAAGAGCATAAGCATCCATAATAACAGAGGTGTTTGTTCTCTTTTGTAGTCAGTACAAAGAGAACAACCTCAAGTGGTCCTGTTCAATACACACAAAGTGTACTAGTGTAAACCTATAGTCAAGACAGACTAATACCAGATTACACTACAACCTTTCCAATGGATTGTCCAAGTCCGTCTAGGTTGTGAACTATTTATATATTCCATAGGGAACTGATAATATGATCTTCTGTGTGTCACCTCACACCATATTATCAACCTTATAGAATATCATACACTTGCATTAATATTATAATAAACACAATATGCAAACATATGCCCATATGATTCTCATTCAAAAAAAAAATAAGGAAATAAAGTTAATACAAAAGTGATGCTTTCAGTATATAACCCTAACATGGCCGACTTGACAGAGAAAGGGAACAACGGGCGAGGAATTTCTGCTCGAGCAGGCCCCCGTTCTCCCGAGCCATCATGGAAGCCCCGGTCCCGCAAAACTTTAATCCCCCTAACTTTGAGTCATACAATGGGGAGTTGGACCCTGCCGACCACATCGAGAGTTTTAAAATTCTCATGATGATCCACCAGGCTTTGGATGCGCTCCTTTGCAAGACATTCCCTGCCACGTTGAAGGGGCCTACGAGAGAATGGTACTCTCGACTTGGCCAGCATCTATCTTCTCCTTCGACTAGTTCGAGGATCTTTTCCTCACGCATTTCGTGAGCAGTCGCCGCACCGAGAAGACGACCGAATCTCTATTGTTTCCCAGTCAAAAGAAGAGCAAACGATTGAGGGACTATGTCAAGTGCTTCACTGCTGAAGCCAGGTCCATCGCTTCCTTGGAATCCTCAGTCGCCACTATTGCCTTCCGGTCCAACGTCCTCAATGCTGACCTCAGAGCGTCCCTTTCCAAGAGCCTTCCTCAAAACTTCTCAGAACTTCTACTTAGGGGTGAGAAGTACATTCGAGTGGAAAAGGCTCTCAACCCCCCACTCTCGAGGAATTGTCTTCCGGGAACAAACGGAAGAATACGAGCGAAGAAGGGTCCCAGAAGCTCCAGAGGAACGACAATGGCCAACACCGCCCAGCTCTTCGTTTTGAGAAGTTCACCCCCTCAATGCTAATATATCAAAAGTTCTTATGGAGGTAGATGAAGAAGGGCTACTCCGTGCACCTCCTAGAATGAATACCCCTGGCAAGAAAAGAAACAGGGATAAGTGGTGCTGCTTTCATAGGGACCACGGCCACGACACAGATGATTGTCGGGCTCTCAAAGAGGAGATCGAAGAACTCATACAGCGGGGACACCTGGACAAGTTCGTCCGAAGAGACGGGGCCGACCTTCCATCCCGAGGAGCCTACAAGCGAATAGAGAGGTCTGCAGAGTTCCAAGATTCCGAACCTGGGGCCGTCCTTCACCTCATCCAAGGAGGTCCAATGGGGGGAGAACTCAACTCCTTCCAAGAGGCATTCACTTTATCGTAGAAGTAGGATCCTGGTTTTCAATAAGGCCGATGCTTGTAACCCGGCCAACAGCATGTAACAATGGTTCACGCCATCGAAGCGGCCATTTAGTTTATTCCAATAAAACATAAAATTTTGTCTATTATTGCAATTGCTTCATTTCTACTTCTTCGAGTCACTTCTACGACTCGCTAAATGGTAAGTTTGGAGTCCAGCTTGTCCTACGGGACTGCTCCCACAACTTATTAAACTCAAAAGACGAGTTCGGAGTCCAATACATGGTTCGACGTTGCCTTAGCCGCTTGTAAACATGTAAGTGCGGGGTAGCTCACCATTCGGAATTGCTCCTACAACTCATCAAATCTCTAACAACAAGTTCGGAGTTCAAAACTTGGCTCGATTCCTCTTCAACTACTCGCTTACAAGCGAGTAAGAAGTGGTTCGCCATTCGGAATTGCTGTTGTTGGAAATCTAGTACCTAAATTAATAGATAAACTAGACACAAATTATAAAAAACCTCGCAAGTGCACGAATCGAATCGTAGTAATAGCAAGGGTCGATCCCACAGAGATTGTAGACTTCAACTAACTAATCAATAGAAAATAATAAAAATCATCATGAGTTGTTTTAAAAGGCTAAAAGGAATAAAAAGATTAAAACTAAGAAGGAATTGTTGAATCACAAATATCTCTTGAATAGTTGGGTTGTTGATCTCCACCAATAGTTAGTAATGCTAATTTGCCTTCTGAATTTACTTCCAATTACTCATGTTGTTCACTTCAAGGGCATGGTATCTACTCCTTAAAGTATTGTTTCCCTAAGCCAAGAATTAGGCATGGTATCTACTCTAATTCGTTTCTTTCCATAAGTATCTAGCAGGGTATCTACTAAGTTATACTTAGAGAAAACATCAGAACAGTGGAAACGAACAAACACTTAAAGTTCTAGAAATTGGTATCAGATCTAGATCCTCTAAGTTGATTGAACCAAGAACCCCTAAAGATTCCTTTGTTACAAATTATGAGCACGAGATTCGGTCGTCTCAATATGCTTCATATAACAGATTTAGATAAATGATAACATAAACTTGATATTCTCACGTGCTGTATGTCAGTCGACTGGCTCTCACCTCAGTCGACTGCTCTCAGACTTCAAGATCCAAGTTTGATGATCATTAATCTATGTCAATTCAACCAGATTCAATCAATAAGTAATTAGAAGATCTCAGAAGAATATAGCACTACATAACTACGGTTTTGATCTACCCAACTATGAAATTAGTTCCACATAATAATAACTTTATTGCTTAACAAGTTTGAATACATGATCAACATAAAAAGAATAAAGAGAGAAGAAGAAATAAACTAATGGATTCCGGCAATATGGTCGACTGGCTGTCACACAGTCGACTGCCTTCTGGTTGCTGGATCTTCTTTCTCCTTCTTCGATGTTGATGGAGTGATGCTTGGGTTGATGACTTGATGGTTGGGAACTCTCTGATTAAGTTGTGTCCACGAGATAGATCTGATGATCCGATGGAGTCGTTCTCTTCTGATATTTATAGAGTACGGCTGAGAATTAGGGTTTCCACTTTTTTCAGGAAGGTCCTTCTTTATTTGATTTGATGATTAATATCTTTCTCTTTTCTCCTTTCCTTCCTTATCTGTTTACCACGTCCACTTGGAAACCCCCAGTCTCTAGATTTGATTTGCATAAATCTGGATTCAAATAGATGTGAAATTAGATGCAGGTGAATCTTCGAATATCTGATTTGTGTACTCCGCCGCCTATCAGTCGACTGTCCTTGGGAGTAAGTCGACTGTGTCGAGACTTCAGTATTTTCATGATTCATCCGCCCAGTCGACTGATGTTTTGGGAACAGTCGACTTGGTCGAGCATCTGTGTAAAACTTGATTTCCTCTGTCCAGTCGCCTGTTATCATGACCAGTCGACTGCCTCTTCAGTTTCCTGTGTATCATCCTGAATTTGCTTCGTTTTGCTGTTTATAGGCTGTTTCCTGCAGAGAAAGAGAAAAGAAGCATAAATACCACATATAGAGCTTTTAAATGTCTAATTATATTAAGATTATTGCTCTTAAAAAGTGAATAATAATGTGTTCATCAAATACCCCCACACTTAGCTTTTGCTTGTCCTCAAGCAAAAAGTGAATTTATGAACAAGGGAGTAATAATCAGAATAAGCTCAACCATCAAGATTTCTTATTATGTGGACATCAAAATGAAAAATATAAAACTACAAACAATTTCAGATAAAGTAAAATTAAACATACCCACTTTCTTTAGTGCAATTGTCTATTCATAAATCCCAAACTTAATCATATTTGTCATGCGATTAATGTAGTTATAGTATGCAACTACTCAGTCTGTGATTATCCGCTTTCTCTACTACAAATCCAGTAGCAAACTAGAGTTTTTTTTTTTTTTTTTTTTTTTTTTTTTTTTTTTTTTTTTTTAGTTCCTTCTCTAAAGATGTCACTTGTCTTTTGACGCGAATGCGAAACATTTGTGATGTATCCACCCGGTTACTCAACAAGTCACAAATATTAAAGTGCTTTGCATACTCATATTTCAAGTTGCCGTTTGACGTAAAGGTAAACATTGGTGATGAATACCCCTAGTTACTAAGCCCTCAAAACATTGGAGTAGACTGACTTTATTCAAATATATATTCATATATTGTATCACTCTATTTACTTAAACTCGATTTAGGACTAGATCTAAAGGGAATAATTATCAGAAAAAGCATCACATTTTTTTATGTATAATCGCATGACTCGCACAATTTTGTAGGGAATTATGAAACTCAACAATCCTAAAGTAAATAAGTATCCTTACTCTTATTTTATAAGAAATTGTTTATCCTAAAAAAAATTCAAAAGATTCCAAATATAACTATATAACTAACTAATACCCCCACACTTAGATGGAACATTGTCCTCAATGTTCGCACAAAACATAAGATATAGGCATGTGTTACCATCTAGTAAGGAGAGACTGAAAAATAAAAATGAAAATGAATAAAAATAAAGGGAAAGTGTAAATACTCCCCTGAAAGTTTGGTTGCCTCCCAATAAGCGCTGTGTTTCATGTCTTCAGCTAGACATGATGAGTTCATGCAATGTATTGAATGGTTTGAAGATTCACATCTTCCTCTTGCGGTTCTAGACTCATCTCTATGTATGGCTTCGCCCTGTGTCCGTTCACCTTGAATGTTTGATTTCGTTCTTCGCTGTGAACTTCCAATGCACCATGTGGAAAGACTTTTGTGACAATATATGGTCCATACCATCTTGACTTGAGCTTGCCTGGAAAGAGTCTTAATCTTGAGTTGTAGATCAATACTTTTTGTCCTTCATAAAACTCCTTCCTTGCTAATTGTTTATCATGGTATAACTTAGTCCTTTCCTTGTATAGCTTGGCATTTTCATATGCATCGTGCCTCAATTCTTCAAGCTCATTTAGTTGCAATCTCCTTTTGTCACCTGCCTGTTTCATATCAAAATTGAACTTTTTGATAGCCCAATAAGCTTTGTGTTCCAACTCCACCGGCAGATGACAAGCTTTTCCAAAGACCAAACGGTATGGTGACATGCCAATGGGTGTCTTGAAAGCGGTTCTATAGGCCCATAATGCATCGTTCAAGCGTAGTGACCAATCCCTTCTGCTTGGATTGACTGTTTTTTCCAAGATGCTCTTGATCTCTCTATTGCTAAGCTCCACCTGTCCACTGGTTTGAGGGTGATATGGAGTACCCACTCTATGTGTAATCCCATATTTCTTCATTAAAGAAGCAAATGGGTAGTTATTGAAGTGGCTGCCTCCATCACTTATTATTGCTCGTGGTGTACCAAACCTAGTGAAAATGTTCTCCTGCAAAAACTTGACAACAACTTTGTGATCATTAGTTCGTGAGGGGACAGCCTCGACCCATTTAGACACATAATCCACACCAACAAGTATATATAAATAACCAAATGAGTTAGGAAATGGACCCATGAAGTCGATTCCCCAAACATCGAAAAGCTCGATTACTTGTATGTTGTGTAGTGGCATTTGATTTCTAGAAGAGATGTTGCCTGTCCTTTGGCATTTGTCGCAAGTCCTGCAAAAAGAAAAAGCATCTTTGAATACTTTAGGCCAATAAAAACCAGATTGCAATACCTTAAGTGCTGTTCTCTTTGGCCCAAAATGTCCTCCACATGCATATTGGTGGCAATGTTGTAGAATACTCCTTTGTTCCTCGTCTGCCACACATCTTCTTATAATTTGATCAGAGCAAAATTTGAATAAATAAGGATCATCCCAATAATAGTGTTTGCTCAGATCCACCAATCTTTTCCTTTCCTGATGTGTCATACCTGGAGGAAAAACATGAGCAGTTAGAAAATTGACAATATCAGCAAACCAGGGTAGTTGTTCAGAGAGATAAGTCGACTGGTTGAGGGACCAGTCGACTGCCCCGAGGGTGTGAATATTTATTGCAAATAATTGTTCATCTGGGAAATTTTCATTCAGCGGGGGCACATTTCTCTCGTCCTCGTGCAGTAATCTGGACATGTGATCTGCCACAACATTGTCGCATCCTTTCTTGTCTCTAATCTCAAGATCGAATTCTTGAAGCAATAGCACCCATCTGATCAACCTAGGCTTAGCTTCCTTTTTAGCCAACAAATATCTCAAAGCAGCATGGTCAGTGAAAACAATAACTTTAGAACCAATTAAATATGATCTAAACTTCTCTACAGCAAATATAACAGCCAACATTTCTTTTTCAGTAGTGGAATAATTTAGCTGTGCATCGTTTAGAGTTCGAGAAGCATAGTAAATAACATGGGGTTTCTTATTGATTCTTTGGCCTAAAACAGCCCCTAAGGCATAATCACTTGCATCACACAAGAGCTCAAAAGGGTGGCTCCAATATGGTGCCATGACAATAGGTGCAGAAATGAGAAGAGTTTTCAATGTATTAAAAGCATTTGTACATTCTTTTGTCCATATAAACTCAACATCCTTGGCTAACAAATCACAAAGGGGTTTGGAGATTTTTGAAAAGTCTTTTATAAATCGTCTATAAAAACCTGCGTGTCCTAAAAAACTCCTAACACCCTTAACTGTAGTGGGAGGGGGTAGTTTTGATATGATGTCAATTTTTGCCTTGTCTACCTCTATTCCCCTTTTGGACACCACATGTCCCAACACAATACCTTGTTGTACCATAAAATGGCACTTCTCCCAATTCAGCACTAAATTGCATTCTTCACATCTTTTAAGCACCAGCTGCAAATGGTTAAGGCATTCATCAAAACAAGATCCAAAAATACTAAAATCATCCATAAATACCTCGATGAACCTCTCCACCATGTCTGAAAATATGCTCATCATGCATCTTTGAAATGTAGCTGGAGCATTGCACAATCCAAACGGCATCCTCCTGTAAGCAAAAGTACCAAATGGGCATGTAAAAGTGGTCTTTTCTTGATCTTCTGGAGCAATAGCTATTTGATTATAGCCACTATAACCATCTAAAAAACAATAATGACTATATCCTGCTAATCTTTCTAACATTTGATCAATAAAAGGAAGAGGGAAGTGACCTTTCCTGGTTTCATTGTTCAGTTTCCTATAATCAATGCACACCCTCCAACCTGTGGTTACTCTTGTTGGGATAAGTTCATTCTCTTCATTTGTTACCACTGTAACTCCACTTTTCTTAGGAACTACATGTATAGGACTTACCCATTTGCTATCTGAGATAGGATAGATGATGCCAACATCTAGTAGCTTCAAAATTTCTGCTCTTACCACTTCCTTCATGTTGGGGTTGAGCCTTCTCTGTGCCTCTCTGCTAGGCTTTGCATCGTTTTCAAGCAATATTCTATGCATGCATTTGGATGGACTTATTCCCTTGATGTCTGCAATGGTCCATCCTATTGCATTTTTGTGTTCTCGCAATACCTTCAGCAGCTTTTCTTCTTCCTGTGCAGTTAAGTTGGCAGCAATTATTACTGGTAGCATCTGGTTCTCACCTAAGAAGGCATGTTTCAAATGATCGGGCAGCTGCTTGAGTTCTATGTCTGGGCGCTTCTGTACAGTCGACTGATCCATGTCAGCAGTCGACTTATCCTGTGTTTCTTGGTTCAGTCGACTGTACAGAAGACCAGTCGACTTTACCTGTGCACCAGGCGCCTGATCTGTAGAAAAACAAAGATTATCAGACACAAATTTTTCAAATACAGGACCAGGTTTACCTGAGTCTGACTGTGGAGTTTCAAGTTGATGTACTGTCTCTGCAATCTCCCAGTCATCGTATTCCTGTTCAACATGAGATAAAGTTAGAGATTGAGTGATTGTAGCTTGTAGTGGTTCAACGCTATGTACCTGAAATGTTTGATCAACAATCTCCTGCACCACATCAATATTATAGCATTCATGATCATCTTGTGGTAATTTTAGTGTATCAAACATTTTAAATTCCACTTTTTCTCCGTTTATCTTCATACTTATAATGCCCTTTTTAACACAAATTTTTATATCAGCTGTACTCATAAAGGGCCTACCTAATATGATCGGTAGAGATGATGACATAGAAGATTCCTCCATATCTAACACAACAAAATCAGCAGGCAAAATAAAATCATTTACCTGAACTAGGACATCTTCTAAAATACCTCTAGGTCTTTTTATGCTGCGATCAGCCAATTGCAAAGTGATGGATGTTGGCTTCAGTTCCCCCAACCCAAGCTTTTCGTATACAGAATAAGGAAGAAGGTTGATGCTTGCCCCCAAGTCTAGTAGTGCCTTTTCAAAGAAGTGCTCACCAACTTTACAAGGAATGGTGAAACTACCTGGATCTTTCAGTTTAGGTGGTAGTTTTCTTAATAATACAGCGCTCACTTCTTCTGTCAAAGCCACATCCTCCTTAACCTGAAATGTTCTTTTGTGAGTACAACAGTCCTTCAAAAATTTGGCATAAGAAGGAATTTGTTTAATAGCGTCAAGTAGGGGGATATTAATTTCTACCTTTTTGAGAGTTTCAAAGACGTCAAATAAATGTTGTTCTTTCTTTTTATTGACTAACCTTTGAGGGAATGGTGGTGGAACTGTCCCTACTTTTTCACTTACCTTACTTGAACCCAAAGCTTTTGATGGTTGTTTTTCTGATTTGTCTGTGCAGTTGACTGTCTTGTAAGAACAGTCGACTGGTTTGTCTGTGTGTGTTCCAACCCTGTTGTCAATTATCTTACCACTTCTTAAGGTAGTCACTGCTTGGAGTTGTTCTTGGCCTCCCGGATTCGGTATGGTTTGTGAAGGGAGTTCACCTGCCTTTCTTTCGCTTAGCTCTTTTGCAATCTGACCAATTTGGGTTTCCAACTTCTGAATTGCTTGTCCTTGTTGGTTGCTTGTTTGATGTTGTTGTTGGAGCAATTGAAGAACAGTGGTTTCAAAATCCAACTTCTTCTGTTCTGGAACTGGTCTTTCAAACCCACTTCCCATCTGAGGGTTCCTTGTATGTCCTTGTGTGAATTGATTCCCTTGATTATTTTGATTATTGCTCCATGAGAAGTTTGGATGATTCCTCCATCCTGGGTTATATGTGTTCGAGTATGGGTTGTTCTTTGGTGGAAATACTCCTTGACCCACATAGTTTGCATGCTCCTGATCTGTAAAAGTAGACATGGGACATGTATCAGTTGTGTGATCTAAATGCGAACAAATTGCACACATTTCATTTGTTTGATTTTTAACTCCACCCATCGTCGACATTGCATTAACAAGCATATCAATTTTCTTATTCATGTTTGCCATTTCTAATTGAATGTTATTATTATTAGAGATTTCGTAAACTCCCTGTTTTTTCGAAGGTCCCCTTCTTGTTGAGAATTGTTGGGAGTTCTCGCTGAGTTCTTCAAAAAGTGCAATGGCTTCTTCTCCACTTTTCCGCATCAAAATTCCATTGCAAGCTGCATCAACAATTGCCTTGTTAGTGTCATTTAAACCTTCATAAAAAGCTTGTACCTGATCGTCTTTAGGCAGATTGTGAGTAGGACACTTGAGAAGCTTGCTCTTGAAATCCTTCCATGCCTCAAAGAATAAATCTCCATCCTTTTGTTGGAAGAGTTGAATCTCCCTTTTTAGCTGTTTGGTCTTTTGGGCTGGAAAGAATTCTTTCAAAAATTTCGTTGCCAATTGCTCCCATGAATTAATTGATCCTGGTTCCAAAGAATTATACCACAACTTAGCATTAAGTTTTAAAGAAAAAGGAAACAAGATTAACCTGATTTGTTCAGCAGTAAGCCCTTGGACGCTTTGTGTCCTGCAAAGATCGAAAAAGTCTTGCAAGTGAAGATGAGGCTCTTCATCTGGTTTGCCACTAAAGTGGGGAACCATACTAAGTAAATGAGGAGATAAGTGCATGTTCCCTGTGGCATTAGGTTGAAAAGCAATGCAGGAAGGTTGCTCAATATTCTTAGGAGTGAATTTGTCCTGCATTGGTACTCGATTTTGTATTTCTTCAGCCATTATTGTCTGTGAGAGTAGTCTCTGTGCAGTCGACTGTCTACTGGTACCAGTCGACTGGTTGGCTGCAAAAAGTTTACCTAGTTTGTGCAAAGTTCGTTCTGTTTCTGCGTCAATAGGTAGTAACTCTGGACGAAGTGATCGTCTACCGTGCATTCACCGAAGTCCTCTAACCTAAAAGAAAAATTATTAATAAAAGAAAAGAAAAGCTAATAAAAATTCTACTGACTTGTAAGTTAAAATACTAAACAATCCCCGGCAACGGCGCCAAAAACTTGTTGTTGGAAATCTAGTACCTAAATTAATAGATAAACTAGACACAAATTATAAAAAACCTCGCAAGTGCACGAATCGAATCGTAGTAATAGCAAGGGTCGATCCCACAGAGATTGTAGACTTCAACTAACTAATCAATAGAAAATAATAAAAATCATCATGAGTTGTTTTAAAAGGCTAAAAGGAATAAAAAGATTAAAACTAAGAAGGAATTGTTGAATCACAAATATCTCTTGAATAGTTGGGTTGTTGATCTCCACCAATAGTTAGTAATGCTAATTTGCCTTCTGAATTTACTTCCAATTACTCATGTTGTTCACTTCAAGGGCATGGTATCTACTCCTTAAAGTATTGTTTCCCTAAGCCAAGAATTAGGCATGGTATCTACTCTAATTCGTTTCTTTCCATAAGTATCTAGCAGGGTATCTACTAAGTTATACTTAGAGAAAACATCAGAACAGTGGAAACGAACAAACACTTAAAGTTCTAGAAATTGGTATCAGATCTAGATCCTCTAAGTTGATTGAACCAAGAACCCCTAAAGATTCCTTTGTTACAAATTATGAGCACGAGATTCGGTCGTCTCAATATGCTTCATATAACAGATTTAGATAAATGATAACATAAACTTGATATTCTCACGTGCTGTATGTCAGTCGACTGGCTCTCACCTCAGTCGACTGCTCTCAGACTTCAAGATCCAAGTTTGATGATCATTAATCTATGTCAATTCAACCAGATTCAATCAATAAGTAATTAGAAGATCTCAGAAGAATATAGCACTACATAACTACGGTTTTGATCTACCCAACTATGAAATTAGTTCCACATAATAATAACTTTATTGCTTAACAAGTTTGAATACATGATCAACATAAAAAGAATAAAGAGAGAAGAAGAAATAAACTAATGGATTCCGGCAATATGGTCGACTGGCTGTCACACAGTCGACTGCCTTCTGGTTGCTGGATCTTCTTTCTCCTTCTTCGATGTTGATGGAGTGATGCTTGGGTTGATGACTTGATGGTTGGGAACTCTCTGATTAAGTTGTGTCCACGAGATAGATCTGATGATCCGATGGAGTCGTTCTCTTCTGATATTTATAGAGTACGGCTGAGAATTAGGGTTTCCACTTTTTTCAGGAAGGTCCTTCTTTATTTGATTTGATGATTAATATCTTTCTCTTTTCTCCTTTCCTTCCTTATCTGTTTACCACGTCCACTTGGAAACCCCCAGTCTCTAGATTTGATTTGCATAAATCTGGATTCAAATAGATGTGAAATTAGATGCAGGTGAATCTTCGAATATCTGATTTGTGTACTCCGCCGCCTATCAGTCGACTGTCCTTGGGAGTAAGTCGACTGTGTCGAGACTTCAGTATTTTCATGATTCATCCGCCCAGTCGACTGATGTTTTGGGAACAGTCGACTTGGTCGAGCATCTGTGTAAAACTTGATTTCCTCTGTCCAGTCGCCTGTTATCATGACCAGTCGACTGCCTCTTCAGTTTCCTGTGTATCATCCTGAATTTGCTTCGTTTTGCTGTTTATAGGCTGTTTCCTGCAGAGAAAGAGAAAAGAAGCATAAATACCACATATAGAGCTTTTAAATGTCTAATTATATTAAGATTATTGCTCTTAAAAAGTGAATAATAATGTGTTCATCAATTGCTCCCACAACTGTTGAATCTCTTTAAACGAGAAGTTCGGAGTCCAAAACTTGGCTCGATTCTTCTTCAACTACTTGCTTACAAGCGAGTAAGAAGTGGTTCGTCATTCAGAATTGCTCCCACAACTATTGAGTCTCACTTAAACAACAAGTTCAAAGCTCAATTCTCCCCTAGAGTTGCTCCTCAAACTTGTCTTCCAAATTGCTATCTCCTAGAGCCAAGCTCTTCGCTCCACTCGCCTCCAATGCGGACCTCTTCTCCACGAGTTAGGAGTACAACTCTCTCCTAGAGTTGCTCCTTAAACTTGTCTCCCAAATGGCTCTCTCCTAGAGCCAAGCTCTTCATCCCGCTCGCCTCCAAAGCGGACCTCTTCTCAATGAGTCTGGAGCACAACTCTCCTCCTAGAGTTGCACCTCAAACTTGTCTCCCAAATGGCTCTCTCCTAGAGCCAAACCCTTCGTCCCACTCGCCTCCCGAGTGGGCCTCTTCTAAGCGAGTTCGGAGCTCAAAACTCTCCCCTAGAGTTGCTCCTCAAACTCATCTCCCGAATGGCTCTCTCCTAGAGCCCTATGATGTTCTTCACTCCGCTCACCTCCAAAGCGGACCTCTTCTAAGCAAGTTCAGAGCTAAAGCTCTGCCCTAGAGTTGCTCCTCAAACTTGTCTCCCAAACGGCTCTCCCCTAGAGCCAAGCTCTTCCCTTCGCTCTCTCCCAAAGCAGACCTCTTCACAAAGAGTTCGGAGCACAACTCTCGCATAGAGTTGCTCCTCAGACTAGTCTTCCAAGAACGGACTTCTCCTAGAGCCATGCAAAGCTCTTCTCAACTTTGCAAAGACGAAGATGTTGCGGGACTATATTTACCTTGAAAAAGGATGATTCTCCAACTCATCTCGGAAGAGAACTTGTAGATCTTCGAGATAGCTTCGAAACAAAGGGTCACACGCCCCGATCTGACCTCCGTAGCACTGGGAACATCTGTTACAATACAAATGCGAGAAGAACTCTCCCTAGATGTCGGCAACGTATGCCAAGCATTCTTGCCACCGACGCCCAAATGTGAGAAAAAATATCTCTTGGACTTCAGCAACATGCACCGAGCGTTCTTGCCGCCGACGCCCAAATGTGAAAAAAAATCTCTCTTGGACTTCGGCAACATGCACCGAGTGTTCTTGCCACCGACCATGTAACGAGAGAAAAAGTTATCAAAAAAAGTCAACGGTCAACCGTTGACCGCCACGTATCAAGTTGCCGAAGCCCTCTCTTGGTTCGGAAATGCAATCCGAGTGTTCTTGCCACCGATCATGTAACGAGAGAAAAATTTATCAAAAACTCAACGGTCAACGTTGATCAAGTCAACGGTCAACCATTGACCGCCACGTGTCAAGCCGCCGAAGTCTCTCCTAGTTCGGAAATGGAGCCGAGAGTTCTTGCCACCGGAGCTCAAATGAGAGAAAAACTTTACCTCAGAATTCGTGCTCAATCACGATCGACGGCTCAGATACAAGCAACCAAACAAACAATACCAAAAAAAAAAGAAAAAAAAGGGCAAAAAGGGGGTCGACGGGTTGGGTTCGGACCTGTTAGGGACCAAACCCGAAACCCCATATGCAAAGAGTCTTCTTCTCCAGTGTTTTGGCGCCAAACGAAACCGACCCCCATACTTCACCTTCTTCCATACACTCCCCAGGATCAACCTCCTTCTTCAACCTTCAAGCTCTACTGCTTAAACTCCAACGCCAAAGCTCGGAACCCACCTTAAGCTCCTCCTCTTCGAGCTTTCCTTCACCACCAAGGGTTCGCCACCTTCTCGCGAGCTTCCCTCACAGCCGCCACAAGCTTCGAACTCACCTCAAGCGAGCTCCGCCATGGCCAATGTCTCCACCGAGCTCTCTCCACCCACGAAGTCACCTCCGCTGCGAGCTCCAACGAGGAGCTCCGTCACAACCCCAACGGTAGCCTCCATGCTCCACCGTCCTCGCCGAACCCAACATCTCCAACACCGAGCTCTATGCCGATGTCCTTCCTCGTCGACCTCCACGTTGCGAGCACGACTCCAAGATCTACCAAGAGCACCAGCATCCTTCTTCCTCTTGAGACTCTGACCTCCACGTCGCGAGCATCCTTCTGCCAACTCCGACCTCCATGTTGCGAGCACCTTGAGCTCTTCGCCTCTGACGTCGGCCTCCACCTTCGTCGAGCTCCATTGGCGACGGAGCATGAAGGTCGGTAGTGATCGCTGAGCGTTCGTGGCACCGGAGCCCAAACATGAGAAAAAAAGCTCCCCTCCACGTTGCGAGCACCAACCGCAACCGAACTCACCGTTGAACTCAACTCTGAAAGTCGATGTCGAGCTCCTCCAAACTTCGTCGAAGCTTCGTTGAGCTTTGAGCTCAGCGCTCCCTCCATTGCCACCGACAAGTCCCAACACCGAGCTCGAAAGCTCCAAAACTCCTCGTCGAGCTGCCTTCACTGCCGAACTCCCCCCTCGCCGAGCTCGAGTCCCCTCGTTGTCACCTTCGTTGAGCCCCCCTCTCCTCTATGATTTGTTGAGCATCAGTTTGAGAGACATTTGAGACATCACTTCTTTTCTCCTCTTCCAGCTGTTTTGGATTAGTTTGAGAGCTATTATAGACTTCAAGTGTCTTTTCCTTTTCAACTCGACGAGCTCCGAAGCTCACTCGCCGATCTCCTCCATTGCCGAGCTCTAACGACGAACCCTTCAATCTACCTCGTCGTCGAGTTCCTCCCTTCGACCACTCGTCTACTCCCTCGCGCGAGCTCCGTGAGCCCTCCTTTCCACTGACGTCAAGGACGAAGAAAGTGAGTGACAAGGGAGGAAAACGAACGGAGCTAATAAACGAAGAGGCGGAAGAAGAGTGAAGAGGGCGTAAAAGAAGAAAAACGAAGTAGTGGAGAAGAGAACAGAGCGGGAAAAAAAAAAGTCAACAGTTCGCCGTTGACCATGCCACGTGGCGTCGACCTACACTTCGGCAACTCTTGCCGAAAATTCTTGCCACCGGAGCTCACATTGGAGAAAAAATGACCTCTTCCCGATGCGCGCTCGCTTGATCGTGATCGATGCACAGGATCGCGCCACGTCACCAGGTATTTATTTATTTATTTAATCGAATTAATTATCTAAAAAATACAAAAAAATATTTAAAAATCGGAAAAAATTAATTAAAATTTTTAAAAGTAATTATTAATTCAGAAAATAATTTTTAAATTCTGAAAATAATAATTATTAAATTAAAATAATTAATTAAATTTTTCGATAATTAATTATTTAATTCGGAAATTAAATAAAAAATTCGAAAAATTCAGAAAAATCTGGAAAAATAAAAAAAAATCCAGAAAAATCTGAGAATAATTTTGGGTATTTTACAAGCTCAGAATAACACCATTACACCCCGAGCTAGATCCAACTCCCCCGAGAACTCCGATAAAATCCCGTACACCATTTGAACAACAAACTACTCCTCAAAGGCTGTTAAACTCAGTCTTCAGGAGTGGGGGGCTCGTGATATGGCTAAAAATAGAATTAAATCGGGACCGTTCAAATTGGACATGAATCTTAAAGCTCAGGAGTAAAATGGTAATTTCACCTACAAACGGGTCTGAAATAGGAACTGGGTCTTTCTTCAAAGTTCAATAACCCATTAACGGATCTGCCTTACTGGGTACGGGTCTCAACCCATTACAAACCAGTTCAGAAGAATAAAGAAGAATTCAGATTCATAATTATCCCTAAAAGGTGGTTTTAACCACTTCTATCCATCCACAGCGGAAAGTAAAGATTTGCTCCTATCTCGAAACCGATCCCTAAGGCGACTATAAAAGCCCTTCTCCTCCCACCGTTGCAAGGTAATCAATCTTTTTCCATTTAAAGCTTTTTCATAATCTTCCTGATTAGTGACAAGAGCGTCGGAGGGTGCGTCGCCGGGATCCATCCTGGTGTATCGCACTTTTTGCAGGTTCGCGGCAACAGCAAGAAGCAAGTCAACACTTTGGTGAAGGTCAACAGGTCAACATGTTTGCCTTATTCGTTTCTTAAGAATTCACAAATTCTATCTATTGCCCCACACCAGATTCAGCGGCAACAGATTGTTATGGTTTTGATTGGAAAAAATGGATTTCATGTGATTGGTGCGGATCTAGGTATGCGGCAATATACAAGAAAATCAATATAAACACAGTAATAAAATATTTTCTGGAATGCAATGTCTTGCACCAAACGCAGTATTGCAATATTCATAAGTGTTGCTGCTGATTTCGGGTGTGGGAGAAAACAGACGAATTTGTAAGTTCTTAAGGAAAACAGTAAAGAGAACATGTTGACTCCGCCTATGTGTTGATTCGTTTCTTGCCGCTGCCACAAACCTGCACAAAGTTCGATACACCAGGATGGATCCCGGCGAAGAACCCTCTGACGCACTTGTCAATAGCCAGGAAGATTAAGAAAGAGCTTTAGGTAGGCAAAAATTCATTACCTTGTCACGGTGGGAGGGAGAGGGGTATCTATAGTCTCCTTAGGGATCTGTTTCGAGATAAGAACAAATCTCTACTTCCCGGTATGGATGGACAAAAGTGGTTAAAATCACATCTTGTAGATAATTACGGATCTGAATCCCTTCTTATTCTAGTTTGTAATGGGTTGGTACCCATACCCACTATGACAGATTCGTTCATGGGTTGTTGGGCTTTGGAGAAGAGACTCGGTTCCCATTTCGGACCCATTTGTAGATGAAATTACCGTTTTACCCTTGAGAGCTTTAAGATTCGTGTCCGATTTGAACGGTTCCGATTTAGTCCTATTTTTATCCATATCACGAGCCCCCCACTCCTAAAGACTGCATTTTGTAGCCTTTAGGGAGTAGTTTTACTGTTATAATGGCATACAAGGCTTTATTGGAGTTCTAAAAAGGGGTTTCGGATCTTACTTGAGGTGTAACGATGCCAATCTGAGTTAGAGGAGTGCCCATAATGATTCTTGGAATTTCCTTTTTTTTTTCTATTTTTTAAATTATTTTTCAAATTTTTTATTCAAATTTGCGAAGTGGTGATCTATTTTCAAAGAGTACTAATTAACCGTTCTAATTAATAATTATTTATCCATGGGATCAAAAATATTTTCCGAAATTTATAATTATTTTTTAGAATTTTAAATTAATTTTCTTGAATTTTTAATCATTTTTCGCAATTTTTAAATAATTAATTCGAATTAATAAATAAGAAAAATGAATTTGTAACTTCCTGTTCCAGTTGTACGTATTTTATTATGTAAATTTTTGTACTTCAATGTTTAGATCAGTTTTATTTTCTCTTTGGACTCTTTATCTAAAGCCAGAATATTTTTCTGATCAATTCTATAATTTTGTGATTTTTCGACCGGAGTTTAAATATAAACTTTAATCCTGATTAATCCTAATCATAATCCTAATTTTTAATCCAACAGCTAACCTAACTATCCTACACCTTATTTTCTTCCTCCCTACGCTTCTTTTTCTCCCTCCCTACTTCTCCATTTCTGCATACGCCAACCTCCCCCCCTCCCCCCCTCATTTTTCTCATTCTCTAACCTAACTCCCTCATTTTTCTTCTAACAGCCTAACTCTTCTCACCTTTTTTCCACACTCCTACACCTAACTCCACACATGCATGCACAATTGCTTCATGACTCCATATACAACCAGCCAACTCTCTCTCCCTCTCTCCTTGTTTGAATCTATATATATGCATACACACACATGCATAACACATCAACCCCCCATCTCTACGTCTCATTCTTCATTTTTCCTCCATTCTTTCTCTGTTTTCTTCACACCCGAGAGCTCAAGCAATACCCGAGCTCCACTTTACCTTCCACCTTCGAGCCGACGACTCCGCTTCTACGATCCCGTGAACCCCGAAAAACAACCCGACGCCGCGCCATCTTGTTGTTGTTGTCACTCACCGTTGCTACCGTTGTTCACTCGTTGCAGTCTTGCCGCCATTCTTACTACCGTTGTGCCGCCGTCCATTGCCGACGTCACTTCTTCTTTCCGTGGTTAACACCACCACCGAAATCGTCACGTTAGTACATTGTACACTCTTTTTGTTCTTGTACAAGCATTTTCCTTGGACTCGTGGCAAGTAGTCTAGTTATCATCATGTTTTATTGTCAAACTCCGTTGGAGTCACTAGTTCCATGCTATATCAACTCAAGAGTGAACCGTTAACACATTTCGAATCGTGTTATCGAATATCGAATATTCAACCTTACTATCTCTAAAATTTCTTGACTTTGCACTAAGAATTAGACCATGTTCCCGATACTGGATTGAAGATTTTCTACGTAAAAATCGTAGCCTATCGAGTCCCGAATCCAGAAAATCTTACGGTTTCTCAATCGGATGTATAGATTGTGAGATATCGCGATTTTAGTACTGACATATCGTGAATTTCTGAACCTACACGGGATTACTAACCGGTATCTTGTACTGAGAATTCGACTATGTTCCCGATACTGGATATATGAAAATCGTAGCCCTTCGAGTCTAGATATCCGAAACATATTACGGTTTCTCAATCGGATGTATACATTGTGAGATATCGCAATTTTAGTACTGGCATATCGTGAATTTCTGAACCTGCATGGGATTACTAACCGGTATCTTGTACTGAGAAATCGACCATGTTCCCGATACTGGATCGAAAAACTTTCTACATGAAAATCGTAACCCTTCGAGTCTAGATATTCGGAACATCCTACAGTTTCTCAATCCGATGTATAGATTGTGAGATATCGTAGTTCTAGTATTGTAACTCTGAATTTCCAGAGTGCCCGAGAAACATCGAAACCAGCAAAAAATGAATTTGTACGCATAGCTACTGTCTCTAGAATGTATCGTGTAAATATGCGTTGGAACTGGAAGAGAGTCTACTTTCTAGAATCTCAGACGGAATCGGATTTGCTTTTCTGTAACAACGGGAAAGTGAATTTGAATACAGATATGTCAAGTTATCTAAAAATTCATCTCTACGTTTTTACATATAAACCCATTACTTTTCATATTTAATGAACTGAATGTATTATTGTTCTTGTAATAATAACTTGCATAGATATAATAGGTTGATAGAATGTATTTTATATCACTTGATAATTCTATAATAATTACTCTCGATACATGTACTCGTTTTACGCCTCATGTCCATGATTACTTTCCTTGATATTTTTCTTGACTAAACTATTTGATTACACCGTTTCACTAGTCGTACCAACTGCATGTTCATAATTAATTATAAAAGAATAACAAGCCGGGGTTATAAGGGTACGGCTTAATAGTGGACAATATAGGGGAGTATACTCGGAAGGGGGCCCGTGTTTCCCGAAATAGTAATTTTTGATTATTGATTCTTGATTACACAATTCTTGATTATATAATTCTAGATTACATGATTCATGATTACATGTCTTGATACTATCACTGGAAGACCCGAGTACATAATCCTATAGAATTCACTACTTAAGTCTAAACGTCACATGATTGATATGCACCGAACTTGTAGTATGGGACACAGGATTGCGTGCATTAGATAAGTTAATAAAATAGATTAACTTGAGATCTTCACTAAGTATGATTCTTGATTACATGACTCTTGATTCTTGATTACATGATTCTTGATTACATGACTCTTGATTACACGACTCTCGATCCTTGATTACATGATTATCGATTAACTGAGCCTAGGTTATCAATTGTTTATACCTTGAAGAGTAGAATACACTAGTTAGAGTTATTACTTATATGATCATATTGTCCCAGTTCTTTGCTTACTTCCATATTGTATTTGTACTTCTACTTCTTATTTCTTTCATGTTATATCTTGTCATATTACCCCTTTTACTGCTTGTTGCTACTTGCTGCCCGAAACTTGCTCTAACGGGAACTGTTCTATTTTTCTTTGAGTTAATAATTATATAGGTATTGATGGACCCGACGAGTAGACTCTCTAGACGATCGTTGCTGCTTCCTTACTACTTCTTGTTGTTTTTCTTTCAGTCGCTATTTTATCTAGTTGTTATAACGAACTGCTTATCATATTATTTTAATTCTGGCACCTTGTACTCCCGGGCATCTTGACCCGATGTTGATGTATTATCCAAATGATGGTTATTCTATTTTCAGCTCATGTGATTATTATATTTGCCTGCGTAAATATGTTATAAAGATCTTGTTGAGCTTATAATTATACAGCTTATGGATGATGTATATCATTCGCTAGGCCTCAGTTGCGTACCTGTATTTCCGTATAGTGGGAAGCGGGGCGTGACAGGATTAATCAGCGAAATATTGACGTGGCCAAATCTGGGGCGTTCATCAAGCTTCGGTGCAAATTTCGGAGCAATCAGACTGCTGATCCGGAGCCCAGGCATTTTTTCCTTCACGCCGCGTTCGTTGCCACGTTTGCTTGGTGGCTGACACCGAGGGACGTGGCCAAATCTGGGACGTTCATCGAGCTCCGACTCAAATTTCTGAGCAATTGGACGGCTGATCCGGAGCGCAGGCATTTTTTCCTTCACGCCGTGCTCGATGCCACGTTTTCTCGGTGGCTAACACCGAGGGATGTGGCAAATCTGGGACGTTTGTCGAGCTTCGGCGCAAAATTCTGAGCAATCGGATGGCTGATCCGGAACAAAGGCATTTTTTCCTTCACGCCGCGCTCGATGCCACGTTTGCTCGATGGCTGACACCGAGGGATGTGGCCAAATCTGGGCTGCTTGATCTTGGTCCAGTCCAAATGTTGAGGCAGCATTTTGGCCAATTTCATGCTCGGAGCCACGTTTGTTCGGATCTGACTCCAAGGGACATGGCTCGCTCTGAGTTGTTTGATCTGCATTGAGCAGGAATGTTGAGGTGACATTTTGGCCAATTTCACGCTCGGAGCCATGTTTGTTTGGACCCGACTCCGAGGGACGTGGCTCGCTCTGAGCCGCTTGATCTGGGTCGAGCATGAATGTTGAGGCAGGATTTGGGCCAATTTCATGCTCGGAGCCACATTTGTTCGGATCTGACTCCGAGGGACGTGGCTCAATCAGAGCTGTTTGATCTAGGTCGAGCGTGAATGTTGAGGAAGCATTTTGGCCAATTACATGCTCGGAGCCACTTTTTTCGGATTTAACTCCAAGGGACGTGACTCAATCTGAGCCGCTTGACCCTGTTCGAGCACGAATGTTGAGGCAGTGTTTTGGCCAATTTCACACTCAGAGCCATGTTTGTTCAGATCTGACTCTGAGGGACGTGGCTCGCTCTGAGTCGTTTGATCTGCGTTGAGCACAAATGTTGAGCCGATGTTTTGACAAATTTCACGCTCGGAGCCACGTTTGTTCGGATCCGACTCCGAGGGACGTGGCTAGCTCTGTGCCGCTTGATCTGGGTTGAGCGCGAATGTTGAGCAACATTTTGGCCAATTTCACGCTCGGAGCCACATTTGTTCGGATCTGACTTTGAGGGACGTGGCTCGCTCTGAGTCGTTTGATCTGTGTTGAGCACGAATGTTGAGGCGGCGTTTTGGCCAATTTCACTCTCGGAGCCACGTTTGTTTGGATCCCCCACACTCCTTTTTTCATTCTTCACTTTGTACTCTTGGATAATATTTTTTCACTCTCGAGTGGTTCTACTAGCGGTTGCGGCAAGGCGTTAGGCTCTCCGGCGGGATATTCCGACCGCTGTTATCATATCAAGGTAAATATAAATTCTCTTTCGTATATAGTGCGAGATGTCTAGGGTTTCTTCGGGGAGAGAGACCTCCACTCTGGACCACGAAGAAGATCAGCCTTTGGTCGTGGCTCCGAGTTCGGATAAGGGGAAGGCAGTGGTAGGGGCAGTAAGGTCTGTAACGATAGTGGAGACGGAAAGAAGGGCCGGGGCGTTGGGTCAGCTCCCCGGTCCCTTATCGAACCTCAGCAGAGTTCGAGAATATAAATAGTTTAATGTAGACGAAAAATATGATGAGAATGTGTGGTAAGGCCAAGAGGAGGCTACATTTAAACAACCTCAGATATGGTACCATGAAGAAATGCATTCTTCATGTCCATCTGGTACAATGATCACTGATGGATGGCGAAAATGGTAAATAGATTGCGAACTGTAGTCATCTGTGTAACTGGAGCAAAAGTCTTATCATAATCAATGTCATACTCCTGAAGAGCTATTGTGCCACTCAGTGGAGCAATCATGTTGATATTTGACCTTGAAGAGCTATTTGTAACTAACAAGCTCGCAGCTCGCTGGTAGTGGTACAACATCCCAAGTGCTAGTCAGATCAATGGCATGGAACTCCTTTGTAATAACTTCCCACCGCAGGAGATATTGAATCGCTTCCTGATAGGTTTTGGGCTTACGTGTGAAATGTATAGCGGAGAGATATGCATGGAACTGTGGTGAGTAAAAGGTAAGGTTGGCAAACCCAAACCAGTTAGAAGGACCAGTAGCATCAGCTATATAGCGTGTCGGCGGAATGCTCGAAGTGGATTGTATAGAGTGACGAACCGGTGGTGGATGTGCAGGGTGTAGCAGTGAGGTCGGTGGGGTGGGTGCAAGCGACCGTGGAATGCAGGTGGTGTGGATGCATGTGGTTGTGGTGATGTACGTGGTGTAGGAGGAGCCTCTGTAGAAGGAACATGAGTCGTAATGTATGTATGAGATGGGAGAGGAGCCAAAAAAGTGGGATCGAAGGGAATGCATGAAGATGTGTCCGGGGAGGTAGTCGATGGAACCGGGGAATCGAGAAAGCTAGTATCCTCAAGAGACGACAAATAGTAAAGAGAGTTATTCACAAAAGAGACGCGATGGGAAATACAGACACGATGCGCCAAGCATTCAAAACAACGATATCATTTGTGCTCAGAACTGATACCTAGGTAAAGCACTTAGCAGCCCGGGCGGTTAGCTTCGTGCACTCAGTGAAAGGGAGAATGGCATAATAGGTCCACCCAAAAGTATGAAGCATACTGTAGTCCGATGGTGAGTGATGAAGATTCTCATAAGGTGTGGTACCAGATAGGGTAGACGAGGGCGTGATGTTAATGAGGCTGACAAAAGTCATGACAGCTTTAACCCAGAAAAAACGAGGAACAGAGAAAGAGAGTAGAGGAGTACGAGCCGTCTCAAGAATGTGACGATACTTGCATGCAGCTACACCATTCTGTTCATGTGTGTGAGGGTATAACTATTGGAAAATGGTACTGTAAGACTGAAGAATTGATCTCATAGTAGTGGACGTGCACTCACAAGCACTGTCTGAGCAAAAAATCTTGATGCGCACACCGAACTAAGTGTGTATCATGGTCTTAAAGATCTGATAAACATTAGGAATCTCATATCGTTGTGCATAAGAAAAATGATTTATCATGTATAACAAGTGATAAACGTGTGTATCATGTATATCATGTCCAAACTCAGATCTGGTAAATGTTTGTATCATGTATATCAAGTGAAGTGATTTATGAAGACAACATAATAGAGATAGCCTTTGTCAGAAGGTGTAAGAAAGAGTCCTCATATGTCAAAATGAACAAGCTGAAAAGGATGAATGGTCAGAGAAGTGCTTTCGTTATTAAAAAGAAGTGCGATGTGTTTGGCTAACTAACAACCTTGACAAACAGACAAACGTGTAAAATAAAGATGGCTAAGGGCACCACTATGGGTTAAAGTCTTGAGGCGAAACTCATTAACATGACCTAAATGTCCGTACGATAGATCGACATTAGAGGACACAACACCAGCAAGGATGAGATCTATGTGCATGTAGAAAATCTAGATGATATAGACGATATTATCGACTAGCACGCCCAAACTCATGTATAGTGTGTGAATCTTTAATAGAACAACCTAAAGAATCGAATGTGACGGCAAGATCACTCTCGCACCAGAGTACTAATGGAAATAAGGTTCATAGATAAATGAGGAGCATAAAGAACATAAGGCAATGTGAGAGTGGGAAAGTTAATAGATCCTGACTGTGTAGTGAGAAGTTGAAAGCCATCAACTGTGTGAAGGGATGGAGAGTGTGAGGAAAGTGCAGTGTTAGTGGAGAGCAATGTATAATTACTAGTAAGATGATGTGATGCACCAAATTCTAAAATACAGGAAGAATTCATACCGGAAGTAACAGAGAATGCAGGGGTAGAGGGCCCAATATTGGCAGGCTGACCCAAGAGCTTGATTTTCAGCTGAGCGAGGTGATGCTGAAGATTGACTCAATCAATAGGAGATGACAAAGCTGAAGTAACGGTCATGACACAATATGTAAGGGAAGAAGTATGACGAGGATGAATGAGACCGGTGATATTGTGGCAGGGATGAGGATGAAAATGTTACTGTTTTCGGGATTGGGATGTTGCTACTATTGCTGGTATCAGTAGAAAGGGTGGGGCAGGGATATGGATGATGCTGAGATGAGGGAGGTGGCCGAAATCAGGATGACGGCGGTGTTGCTATTGTCGAAAACTGGATGGGGAACTGGATGGTGTTGTTGTTGGCGTTGGAAGAAGAGAAGAGGCATGGATCTGGAAGATGTTGTTGTTGTCGATGTCGGGAGCATGGATGAGTGAAGAGGAAGATATTGTAACTGGGAAGTCGGTAGAGATGGGAATATACTGGTAGGGGTTCCATTGGAGAAGTACTACTACCTGTAATATTTTTTTGGGTTTTTTTTATGACAGATGTAGCGGGAGTAGAGAGTAGAGTTTAGTAGGGTTTGGGTTGGGTTTGGGTTTCAGGTTTGAGGGTTGGGTTAAGGGTATTGGTCTGTAGGTGGGGTGTAGGGTCGAGTTTTATTTTATTTTATTTTTATATTTTATATTTTATATTTATGTTTTATATTTTATATTTTATATATTTATTTTTATTATTTTCTTTGGAGATAGTAGGGTGTGGAAAAGTAAGGCCGATTTTGGGATTCAGATAAAGGGTAAGCGGATCGGGTATAGTGGTAATAGGGTATTGAAGTAGGGTGATTTTTTTTCTTTTTTTCTTTTTTTGGTGTGTATTGTAGGGTTTTTAGAGAGTTGGAAGCGGCAGAAAGAATATGAGAAGGGGCTGTGAGTGGCCAGGATGTGGGATCGGAAGGTTGTCGGTGAGATGGCTTCGGGGAGGGGAGGGACGGGAGAGGTAGGATTTGGAGATCGAGAGTGTTGGAGGGATGGGAGAGGATTAATTTGGAGATCGGGATTGGTGGAGGCAGCAAGGGATTTGTGAAGGAGGCAGTGGTGGAGTTTGGTGGTAATGGTTTGGAAAGATGGGTTGAAGGTTGCTAATTGGAACGGATGAAGGAGTTGGAGATTAGTGATGATGATAGAGGGTAGTTGTGGGATGATTAGGGATGATGATGGTGATTAGGATTTTGATTTGGAGATTAGGGATCAGGGTTTGTGATTTGATTTGGTATTAAGGTAGCGCAGATACCATGTTAAGATTAACAGAGAGATTGAGAAAAAATTATTTGATTGATTATAACTGAATACAATGTCTATTATATAGGAGAGAAGTAAAAACTAAACTAATACATATTCTGATATGTGACTAAATTGAGTAATATAATATATGATATAATATCTAACACATGCACATCATTTGACACAATAATGAATTGTTTTAACCTTCTATGTAGATCATTCATGTTTATGGTGTCAGACCTTATGAAAAATTTACCCAAATGATGTGGTTCTTTCTGAATAAGCTATTTACATATCTGTTGTAGACCACATCCGTTCAGGGCCGGCCCGGAGGTCCGGGTTGCCCTAATCAAGCCCATGTTTGTTGCTCTTTAGTAAAAAAAAATTAATAATAAAAACAAAAATTTTGTTGCCCTTATATGTTAAAGCTCAATTCTATTATAGTGAGCTGTTAAAGTGGACTGGGCTGACCTAGTGGACTGACTGTTAAAGTCCAATTCTATTGCCCTTATATGTTATACACACATAAGGGCTTAAAATTTTTTGTTGACCTACGAAAGGGAGGTTGCTTAAGCCTGCTGGCTTCTTGGGCTTATCCCTGGGCCAGCCCTGCATCCTTTTAGTTTGATGTTAAAATTTGGTAGGATTCAAGAATCAACTCTACCGACTGGATTCAAAGTATGAGTATCCCCTCCCTTTTGCGCTATTTGGGTTGAAGACTCAAGCTCTTAAATCCGTGATGCAGATATAGAATGGCATGCCACTAACTCATTGATACGAAACTGGCTAGTTTCAAAATAAAATCCATGTAAATGCATATACACAATGAGAAAAGAGAAATATACATAAAATACAAGAGTAAACATTGGAGAAGCAACACAGAAGGATAACGTCTTGTACAAGCTTTGCCATGGAATCAAAAGTCTCTCTTCATTATCAAACTCCTCAATGTTGTCTATATAAATTTGTATTTGAAGCAGTTTGTTTTTGGGGTGTGGCTGCAACAGGTGTGAGTTCTTGTAGTTTGTATAGTGGAAGTTACAGTACTGGCTCTGGTCCGACCCTCGGCTGAGGGACTGGCTCGGGAGTAGCAGGAGTGAGGTGGGGACCGGGTGCTCGGCTCAGATCCAGCAGCTCGGCTTGGATATGTGGGCTCGGCTCGGTCCTGGGTATCTGCACACTACCTAGAAACACCAGGAGAAGTCCTGGCGATAGGCCCTCCGACGATCTAGTCAGTCACTGGAAAAGCAATAGTAGTTAGGGTTCAGGGGGAGAAAGTTTGATTATTTTTACAGTGAGGCGGGGGTCTGGTATTTATAGGCAGGGGAAACGGGTCTGAGACCCTGTTGGGCCGTGTCAGACCCGTTTGCTCGTGGGCCTGACGTGGCAGAAGCCCATATAGCTCTGGGTTGACCTGATGATCATAGAAGTGCAGTTTTTGAGGGGATCCGGTGGCCCAGGAGGGGCCACGTCATCTGTACCATATCAGGAGCCCCCACTCCTGGAGGGCTGGGTAAGCCAACTGTGGAGTAGTGGTTTTATCTCTAGAGGGAGAACGGAATGGGGAATATGGAGAATGCGGTCTATAACTTCCTGAAGAGGCCTACAAGGTAGGATGAAGGGGATCCCATAGAGGAGAAGAGGTGATGAATATTGAGCATTAAAGGTCGGCGGCCGAGACGGTGGTCGGCATCGAGCTCCTTTCCATGTGGAGGCCAAGGTCGGTCCTGAGCTCGTGGTCGAGCATCGAGCCCTTGAGTATATTTGTGAAAAAGTGGGGGGTGGATCGGCATCGATGCCGAGCGTTGAGCCTCGAGGCTTGTGGGAAACACCCTAGTAACACCCTAAATTTCTATTTATGTAGAGTTTGTGATTTTACGTGTTTTGCATGTATAATTTCATATGTATAATTTCTTTTATAAAAATATTTCTTTATAGCATGTATAAGAAATTGTTCTCTTTATTTTCCAAAAGAGACTATTTTTAAAAGCTTAGTTGAATTCTAGGCCTAATTGTCTCTTTTTAGCTCATCTTAATTAATAAATTAATTTAATTAGTAGAGCTCATGGTTAATTGGCCCATTAGTGAGCCCATTTAACTTATCCTCTTTTAAATAGCCTAACCTGTAGTGTCGACTCATTTCATGAACAATTAATTTTTTTCACATGAACAAACTTATAAATGGGGGACACTAGAATGGCACGTGCATGCACTAGCATGTGCAATATGCACACTCTTGAAGCTTGGCCGGGTTATGCATGGGAGAGAGGGAGAGTGGATGAGATGGTGGGGTGGTTACTTCATCTTGGGAAGTTATTACAACTCCCTATTTCATCTTGGCCCTTGATCCTTAACCATTTGATCTCATCCTAGCCCTCCATTCACCCTAAAAATTTGTATAAATACCCCCCTACACTAGTTATCCTTGCACCTAAAATTGAAAAAAAAAAAAGAAAGAGAGAAAAGAAATACAAGTTAGTGAGACAAAAGATTTAGGAGTTTCTGAGTTTAAAAGATTGAGTGGCAAAATTGTGTGTTCCCCCACCTATAGTTGGCCGGCCCATTTCCAAGGAGCAAGAAGAAGTTCCATCATCATCAAGCTAGGAGAAGAAGCAACTTGGTGGCTCAAACTAGGAGGAGAAGGCTTTCCTTGTTCATTCTAGGAGATCTCTAGAAAATTTTGTGTGTTTTCTCTCCATTAGAGGTAGGTGATTTTCTTACACTTCTAATTAGACATCATGCTAGGGGGTATGTTTGATAAGATTAAGAAGAAACAATAACTAATCTAGCCAGGTGATGTGAAAATGAGACAAATTGATATTGGTAGAAATGTATGTTAAAAGAATGTTAATTAATTGCAAAAATTGTGATTGTTAGTTTAGAATTTACCATGCTACCATGCTCTATTTGATTGTTATGTGCTAGAATAAGAAGATATGCTTGTATGTTAAATAATTGAAAGAACAATTATGGAAAAATGTGAATTTGATTGTTGGATTGTTAAATGGCATGAAAAAAAAGGGAAATTTATTACTGAAATAATTGTATAATGGTAACAAAATTAATATAAGTGATCTAGGGGATTTTTTAAAAATGCAAATTTGTAGAAAGAATATGCTTGCTTTCTCTAAAAATGAAATTAAATAGTAAAATACAAGAAGAGGGCAAAAATTATGCTTTTGTATCAAAAATGAAATTTTAATTTACTAGACTACTGTAATTATATAGAATATGAATTCTGGAGTTTTTGAATTAATTTGGAGAAGAAGAAAGGACTTAAAAACACTCATTTGTGTAAGAATTCGAAATAACCGAGCCTCGGACTTTAACCCCTAAGAACCCCATATTATATCAGGCTGGTCACTTAGACCAATTGGTTAATGGGTGCTTACTGTAGCTTGCGGGTGACCCTTGTGGTATCGGGTTCGAAACAGGGCTCTGCCCTTCTTATTTTCTATTTTTTTGAATAAAACCCAAACCCGAAACCGAACCTCACATTAATTAAAACCCTTTCCTTATTGCAAGTGCGCCATAGCCTAGTTGGCTTTTGGTGGCGGGCAGCTAGTCTCAGGTCTTGGGTTCGATTCCTGGCTTCGGCAGGATTAAAACATTTTGATTTTGGGGTTTAAAATTGATTTCTTAACTTTTAAAAATTCGAAAAAAATACTATAATTACTCTAAAAATATGTTGATCCTATGAAAAATATTTGTGCATTATTTGACTAAAATAAAAGTGACTTAGAAGTGAAAATTGAGTAGAATTGCATGAAATTGACATTTGTATAAATATGAAAAGTAATTATTTTTCATAAAAAAATTTTATTCAGTTATAAAAGAGAAATTTTGAAAGGATGAAAATTTAAGTGTGTTGATTATGGACTTTTATTCATTTATTTGGGTTTTGTGTGCACTCTAAAGATAAATGAAAAATACAACTTTGTGGATTGAATTAAGTAAAAGAAAGAAGTACTAGTATGGGAATCTAATGGATTTATTGAAATAAAATTTTGAGTATGAAATGCATGAATTGAAATTGAACCTTATATATGAGATTTAATTCATAGAATAGAATAAAAATCATGTTAATTGTGAAAAGGAACTTATGAGTATGAAGACTCAAAATTTGTGATTATGAAGTGAAATTGAGAACTAGAGTGTAGCTAAGCCTCATACCAGCATTGAAAGGAAATATGTTGAAATGAAATTTGAAATGAAAAGACCAAGATTTGGATCGCGTTATATAAGTGGTTAAGACCGGTATAGTGGAAGGGCTGACTCTAGAGAATTGATTTTGTTCATGATTCAAATAACTAAGGACTAGACACATGGTGAAGATGTGATGAAAATAAGAGAAAAATACGAGTATGAGGGCCTCGGAGCTTCGGTGTGAGAATATTCATAGGATGTCTACACGATGCGTCGTGTCATGACGTGGATATGTCTCCATGAGTCCGTACCGCAGGCGACGCTTGTGTGGTGTTTGGTGACTGCGGGGTGGTGTCATGTCCCATGACGGAGGCTAAATTGTCCGTAGGTTTTTCACGATGCGTCGTGATGTGACGTGGGATTCCCCTACAGGCTGTCTGAATATGAGCTCGTAACTCATAGAATATCTAGGATACTTATCGTAGTTAGAGTAGTAGTTTAAGTCATGACAAGGGATTGAACCCTACAAGATGAAGAATGGTTAAGGGCTTGCCCTCAGACCTATGTAGTATGTGATACATAGAATCTGAACAAGTGCGCATTAGTATCATGTAACATACATCACTGCATTAAGAACTAAATGCACCGCACAACACGACATCAATAGGATAGTCCCTTGTAGTTTTGTTTGTGATCAAGTTTGTAGTTTGTTTAAGTATTTGAGAATCGTTATACAGTTCGGCATATAGAGGATAGCCGTGTATAATATTTCGTCGGTTGTAAGCAACTGACGTACCCAGAGTTTCTATGCAGGGTAAAGTGATTAAAAAGACTAAGTTTGCATGCTGCTTAAAGAATGATTCAAGTGTTGTACATTTCTATTCATGTAATTTGTTGTAAATTGCTTCCGCTGTAAATATATAATGTAAATGTAACTCTGATGTAACAAAAAATTTTATTTCCTTGTATAATTGTACGAAGAGAAGTGCAAAGATCCTGTGGAACTTCGAATTCAGTCTGTTTTGGAATTCGGAGTGTTACAGCCCTGGGGCGGCTCGACAACACGACCGAGCATCGAGGCCAGTCATGAAAACCTAGAGATGGTTCGAGGTCACCTCCTAGGTCTGAGCCTCCTTTGCTTGTGAAAGTCCTGTGGGGGCATGAGATCACGACCGAGCTCCGAGCCCCCTTCGCTTTGTGAAAGCTATGGGGTGGCTCGAGGTCACGACCGAGCTCCGAGCCCCATCTGCTTGTGAAAGCTATGGGGTGGCTCGAGGTCACGACCGAGCTCCGAGGCCCTTTCGCTTGTGAAAGCTATGGGGTGGCTCGAGGTCACGACCGAGATCCGATCCCCATCTGCTTGTGAAAGCTCTGTGGGGGCTCAAGATCACGACCGAGCTCCAAGCCCCTTTATCTTGTGAAAGCTATGGGGTGGCTCGAGGTCACGACCGATCGTCGAGACCCATGCTTGTTTGGAAAAGCTATGAGGGGTGTTGAAAGCCAAAAGTAGGGGGTCGTGAGCGGAGCGTCGAGCATCGAGCGACGAGCTCGTATACGATCGGATGCCGGGGTCTGTTGCCGAGCATCGAGTGTCGAGGGTCGAACCTTCATGAGCTCGGGTGCCAAGGCTCCCAATCGGATGCCGAGTCAAGAAGCTCGTCTGTGGGAACCAAGCGTGGCTCAAAATTACCACCGACCGCCGAGCCTCCGAGCTTCTTGGAAAATCTATTGGGTGGCTCGAGGTCACTACCGAGCGCCGAGCCCCCATGCTTGTTGGAAATTCTTTGGTATGGCTTGAGGTCACAACCAAACTCCGAGCCCCAAAACTTGTTGGAAAAGCTTTGGTATGGCTCGAGGTCACAACCAAGCTCCGAGCCCCAAAACTTGATGGAAAAGACTTGGTGTGGCTCGAGGTCCCCTCTCCTAATTGCTTGTGAGAAGCTATGCGATGGCTCGAGATTACAACCGAGCTCTGAGCCCCAAGACTTGTTGGAAAAGCTTTGGTATGGCTCGAGGTCCTAAACGAGCTCCGAGTCCCAAAACTTGTTGGAAAAGCTTTGGTATGGCTGAGGTTACAACCGAGCTCCGAGCTCCAAAACTTGTTGGAAAAGCTTTGATGTGGCTCGGATTCACTACCGAGCAACGAGGCTCCGCATTACCTGTGAGAAGCTATGCGATGGCTCGAGATTACAACCAAGCTCCGAGCCCCAAAACTTGTTGGAAAAGCTTTGGTATGGTTCGAGGTCACAACCGAGCTCCGAGCCCCAAAACTTGTTGGAACAACTTTGGTATGGCTCGAGGTTACAACCGAGCTCTGAGCTCCAAAACGTGTTGGAAAAGCTTTGATGTGGCTCGGATTTCTACCGAGCGACAAGCCTCCGTATTAATTGTGAGAAGCTATGCGAGAACTCGAGATTACAACCGAGCTCCGAGCCCTAAAACTTGTTGGAACAGCTTTGGTATGGCTCGAGGTTACAACCGAGATCCGAGCTATAAAACTTGTTGGAAAAGCTTTGGTGTGGCTCGGATTCACTACCGAGCGATGAGCCTCCTCATTGCTTGTGAGAAGCTATGCGATGACTTGAGATTACAACCGAGCTCCGAGCCCCAAGACTTTTTGGAAAAGCTTTGGTATGGCTCGAGGTCACAACCGAGCGTCGAGCCTCCAAAACTTGTTGGACAAGTTTTGGTATGGCTTGAGGTCACAACCGAGCTCCAAGTCCCAAAACTTGTTGGAAAAGCCTTGGTGTGGCTCGGATTCACTACCGAGCGACGAGCCTCCTCATTGCTTCTGAGAAGCTATGTGATGGCTCGAGATTACAACCAAGCTCCGAGCCCCAAAACATGTTGGAAAATCTTTGGTATGGCTCGAGGTCACAACCGAGCTCCGAGCCCCAAAACTTGTTGGAAAAGATTTGGTATGGCTCGAGGTCAGAACCGAGCGTCGAGCCTCCTCATTACTTGTGAGAAGCTCTAGTATGGCTCAAGATTACAACCGAGCTCCGAGCTCCAAAACATGTTGGAAAAGCTTTGGTATGTCTCGAGGTCACAACCGAGCATTGAGCTTCCACATTGCTTGTGAGAAGCTCTGGGATGGCTTGAGGTTACAATCGAGCTCCGAGCCCCAAGACTTGTTGGAAAAGCTTCGCTATGGCTCGAGGTCACAACCGAACTCCGAGCCCCAAAACTTGTTGGAAAAGCTTTGGTGTGGCTCAGATTCACTATCGAGCGACGAGCCACCTCATTGCTTGTGAGAAGCTATGCGATGGCTCGAGATTACAACTGAGCTCCGAGCACCAAGACTTGTTGGGAAAGCTTTGGTATGGCTCGAGGTCACAACCGAGCTCCGAGCCCCAAATCTTTTTGGAAAGTTTTTGGTATGGCTCGAGGTCACAACCGAGCTTCGAGCCCCAAAACTTATTGGAAAAGCTTTGGTATGGCTCGAGGTTACAACTGAGCTCCGAGCTCCAAAACTTGTTGGAAAAGCTTTGGCGTGGCTCGGATTCACTACCGAGTAACGAGCCTCCTCATTGCTTATAAGAAGCTATGCGATGGATCAAGATTACAACCGAGCTCCGAGCCCCAAAACTTGCTGGAAAAGCTTTGTTGTGTCTTAACTTGCTCTTCTTTTGTGGGGGGAAGGAATAGTAGGGGTAAATAAGAAAGTGCAATACTTGAGTCGTTGCCATGAGACATCGAGCCACCGTACCCGCTGAGAAGGCCGAGGGTAAACCTGAAATTTTATGTGTCATGCTGACGTCATGGGGGTGGAAATCGTGGCGTTTGAGATCCTAGTTGCCGTTAGATCTTAATGATCAAGATTGGACGGTGAGGATCCATTTGCAGAATTCGAGGAGTCTTTTCCATTCTATAAATCCCCCACCCCTCCCTTTATTTCTCCACTTTGCACTCTCTCTCTTAATAACAGAAATTTTCCTGTCTTTGCTGTCAGCGACAACTTTTTCGGTGATCCTCCCATTTTCAAGTTAATTAGGTTAGTATTTTGTTTTCTTATGTCGCGCTCTCAGTCCAGCTCCAAGGCGAGCTCTTCGGGTCGTGGTGTGGTGGAGGTACAGTCAGAGTCGACGTCCTGGTCCCTGGGTGACCCTACTTCGGAGGAGGAAGGACAGTCGAATTCGGTATCCGGGGGTACGAGTGATGTGATTTTTAACGTGGCCCCTTTGCAAAGTCGTATGCCAGAAGAGGGGTCATCGAGGGAGGAGATTGATGAGGGGTCTGAGAAGGAGCTTGTCAAGGAAGAGGGCGATCAGGAAGGGGGCGAAGGAGGAACCGAGGGAGAGGGCAACCAGGAGAGGGGTGAAGGAGGAACCAAGGGAGAGGAGGGGGTGAAGGAGGAGCCGAGGGAGTGGTAGCGGAGGAAGAAAAAGGTCTCCCCCCTCTGCCGCCACAAGAGAGTGATGCACGGTCACCCGGACTCGATAAAGGCATGGAAGGAGAAGTACATCGTTGTCTGGAGCGAGACGCCTTGGGAAATCCCCACAGTCTGGAATTTTTTTAAGCCAAACCATGAACCCCCGAGGCAGAGGGACTTGACGAAAAAGGAATGGGCTGAAGTGGATAAAATTATCGAGGGGCACAACATCGGTTGGCCACGCATCACAGAGTTACATCTGGCCCGAGCTGGACTGAGGCCAGCGCCCCTTTGTTTGTTTTTGTTTCTACTTTGCCTAATTTTTTGCCTTCGTGTTAACATTTTTCTTTTTCTTTTTCTTTTTCTTTAGCGATGGATGCGAAGAGCCTCGAGACGAGGAATGCCCTTCTGGCTTTGGTCGCGAAGAGGAGAACTGACAAGGAGAAGGCTGCCAAGGAGAAAGCTGCCTCGACAGCGGGGTCCACCTAGGAGGCAGGCCAAGGATCTTTGGAGCCGCCTCCGAAGAAGTCAAAGAAAAGCCACTCGTCTAGAGGGCCGAAGGAGTCAGAGCCGAGCTCCAGTAGTAAGAAGGTGATGGTGGGCAAGAGGGATCCCAGTACTTCGCCCTGACGCCCAGGAGATGGTGGGCAAGAGGGGTCTAAGGTCGTTCGCCCCGGATTGGGTGGTTAAGGAGAGCGACACTCTGACGGAGGGCCCGATCGCGGTGGAGGTGGCAGAAAAGCTCATCACGGATTGTGACCGGATAACCCTGGTGACAGAGACGTCCGAGGTGGCCTACATGAAGTGGGCTCAGGCGCAGGTCGCGGTAAGTATTTGTTATTTATCTGCTTTGTTCTTAGTATTTATGATTTTTACGTCTAACTCAATTCTCCTCGGCCAGGCTCTACTACACGAGGAACATCTATAGAAGTGCTTGGAGAAGGAGGTCCAGGTCGAGAAGCGGAATGCTGAGCAGTTCCTTTGAGAGGCAAAGAAACTGAAGGATGAGCTGACGGCGGCTCAGGGAGCTCAGGGGATCCTCCAGACCGAGATGGCATCTCTGCAGGATCACCATGCGTGCGAGGTGGCGGCGGTTCGAGCAGTGGCCAAGGCAGAGTATGACGAGCTGCAGATGTCTTATGCGGATGAGTTGATCCAAGCTCAAGACAACGCATACGACCGAGCCAATGATCACTTTCTGCACCTCCCAGAGGCCAAGATCGACCACCTAAACTACGGGTGGACGCCTCCCGTACTTCGTCCGACCCCCGGGGGTGAGGAAGACGAGGCTCCGAAGGAGCCTCACTTGGAGGGGGAGGCAGGGGGTGCCTCGGATGCCGAAGAGGTGCCAAAGTAGTGTAGGATTTTTACTTTCTTTTTTATTTGTATTTGCTTAGTGCAGACTGGCCACCGCTTTCTATAACACAATTTTTGAATTTATATATAAAAAAAAATTTGGCCGATCCTCTGTGACTTGTTGTTTTTAGCAAGCTCTCTTAGTGAATCGTTACTTCTCCCCTGTTTTTGCTAGATGAACGAGACTGCCGGGGCCGACCTCAGTTCTGCCGAGGTTCGGCGACTTCGAAATAAGCTACAGTCCAAGGAGAGTGTGCTGATTCGCTATCGTAAGCAGGCTCACGATCACGACGCCACGGTAGACTATTTTATGAACAAGTCTAAGGAGCTCAGCTTAGAGGCAGCTCGTCTGAAGAAGGCCCTAGCCGACCGTGATTGGCGGAGTGTCGAGACGAACTAGTCTCTATCTGATGCCTCCACCAGATGTCCAACCTCCAAATCCGTTCTTCGCGAGTTCGTTGTTGAGAAGGAGCTGGAGATTCAGAGGTTGAAGGTGTTGCTAGGCATCGGACGACCTCGACTCGACCGTCTGGAGCCAGGAGGCCCCTCTGCCTTAGGCTCCTTATCGACCCTGTATCTGGAGATGGTAAGGCCTGCTGACGTGCAGAGCTCGGTCGCAGAGACGTCAACTATGGCTACGCCCAGGATGCAGAATGAGAATGCTGGGGGCGGAGTCGTTCCGCAGGACTCGAGGTGGCTCTTGTGAGCACAGAGGGTCTGGCGAGGGACCCTTAGGTAGGAGTAGAGGGCAAATGCTATAACATTTTTAAATTGTACCATAGCCTTTGAGGGCATTTTATGAATAAGGTTCGATTTGTCCGACCCTTTTTGACTTGGAAAAAATTTGGATGTTGACTGTCCCTCAAACCGGGTTTCGAACCCCCTGTATTGTAGGAACCGACGTCGAATGTCATTTTGTCTTCCATTGTCGCTTAATGGGGGGTGTTTCATCTTTCGTCATTTTGACTTCCCAATGTCCTAAATGTGCCATTCTGGAGGGCTATATAACCCTTACCCCTTCACCAGTAGTTCATCAGAAATCGTCTCACTTCACCGTGAGTTCTCGTCGCCGGTGACGTTCTTGCCACCCTCTGACAATTGAAGGTAACGGTTATGAGTGCTGGTTTATCCCCTGTTGTCAGCGGGTGAGAGGTGGGTCGGTCCCGGAGGCGGGGATCGGGGCGCTTGCCGAAGGCGAGCTCCCCTGCCACCCTCTGACAATTCGGGGTAGCAGCTCCGAGAGCTGTTTACCCCGAGTTGCCAGCGGGTAAGAGGTGGGTAGACCGATGGTACAAGGCTCGAGGCGTTTGCCGAAGGTGAGCGCCCTAAATATTAATGAAAATTTTTGGGTTGGGGGGAGAGCTGAAATCCCGGCTGAAGGTCCAAGAATTGTGTTTTGACGAAAAATCCCTCGGGTGCTCGAAGGGTCGAGCCCCCATAACTTGGAAGGGTTGTGGCTCGGGGGCACTGCCGAGCGCGATGCCCTGTTAGCTTGAGAAAGCTAGGGTGTGGCTCGAGGTCAGTACCGAGAGTCAATCCCCGTTAACTTGGAAGAGTTGTCGGGTTGTGGCTCGGAGGCACTACCGATCGCGAAGCCCTGTGAGCTTGAGAAAGCTAGGGCACGGCTCGAGGTCAGTACCGAGGGTCGAGCCCCTTTAACTTGGAAGGGTTGTCAAATTGTGGCTCGGAGACACTGCCGAGCATGAAGCCCTGTTAGCTTGAGAAAGCCAGGGCGTGGCTCGAGGTCAATACCGAGGGTCAAGCCCCCATAACTTGTTCGTAAAAAATGACAGAATGTAGCTCGAGGCCATCGTCGAGCGTCAAGGTTACAGGACTTGAAAAATCCCAGGGCCGTGCTCGGGGTCGATGTTGATCCCAAATCTTTTTTTTAAGAAAGCAGGCATGAAGCAAAATGAGGAAAAGAATACATCATATTTACTTGCAACAAAACGAGGCCCGTGGTGCCGATTACATCTTACTATTTACAAAGGGAAGTTACAAGAGCTACTCCTCCCCTTCGAGGAATTTGATGAGGTGTTCCACGTTCCAGGGTCTCTTCACAGCCCTGCCCTTGGGGTTGGTGAGTTGGTATGTGCCGAGGCGCACAACTTCGGAAACCTTGTATGGGCCCTCCCAATTGGGTGCCAGCCTCCTCTTTTGGCCCGGGTTGGATACCGCCTGCCTTCTGAGCACGAGGTCCCTAAGTTTGATGTCGGTGGGACGAACCTTCTTGTTGTAGAACCTTTCGATCCTCTACTGATACATGCTCCTTCTGATGGTGGATTTCTCTCGGACCTTGTCTATGAGGTCCACGTTGGCACATAGTTGCGCCGAGTTGCTCTCTTCGTCGAAGGCCATGATCCGGGGCGAAGGGAGCCCGATCTCGAAGGGGATCACCGCTTCCGTGCCGTAAGTTAGATTGAACGGTGATTCTCCCATGGGGATCCTCTTCGTCGTCCGATGTGCCCAAAGCACGCTCGGCAGCTCGTCGACCCACAATCCCTTGGAGGAATTATCAAGCCATTTTTTGAGGCAGTCAAGGATTTGGCGGTTCGCATTCTCGGCCTGGCCGTTCGACTGCGGGTGGCATACCAAAGAGAAGCGCTGCTGGATGCCGAGATCTTCGCAGAACTTTTGAAAATTCTTGCCCGCAAACTAGGTCCCATTGTCCGTGATAAGTATATGCGGAATTCCGAACCGGAAGATGATGTGTTTCCAGAAGAATTGCTAAGTTTGCTGTTCTGTGATCGTTGCCGGGGCTCAGATTCGATCCATTTGGTGAAGTAGTCGATGGACACAATTAAGAACTTCCTTTGGCCAGTTGCTTTCGAAAATGGGCCGACCAGGTCCATCCCCCACATGGCGAATGGTGTCGGACTGGCTAAAGAACAGAGGTTTGCATGTGGAACCCTTCTTACATGAGGAGAATCTTTGATAAGGACCGCACTTTTTGACTAGGGCCAAGGCGTCTTGTAACATTGTGGCCCAGTAATATCTCTGGTTCAGGGCCTTTCTGGCGAGCGAACGGCTCCCCATGTGGCACCCACCAATTCCTTCGTGGAGCTCCTCGATAGCGTACTTGGCCTCGTCAGGGGATAGGCAGTAGAGGTTGGGTCTTCCGTCCATCGTTGTGAACGAGTGTTTGAAGAGGGTCTCGCTGATCACGATGAACCTTTCCGAGCAGACCCTGGTTCTTCTTGCTTCGGCTCGATCTTGGGGGAGCTCGCCCTTTATCAGAAACATTCGAATGGGAGTTGTCCAATCGTCCGACCGAGCTTTGTTATTTATACAGAGGGTTTCGGGGAGGTCAATACTTGGTTTTAGGAGGACTTCAATCAGCACCGTGTGGTCGAGGCCTTCAAAGGATGAGGAGGCAAATTTTGACAGGGCATTCTGCTCTCTTGGGATCCGTAGTACTGTAGAACAGTCGAAGGATGTTAAGAGCCGCTGGACCACTGCCAAGTACCGGACCATCCGATCACCACGAGCCTCGTACTCCCCGGTGATCTGATTAACCACAAGCTAAGAGTCGCTATAGGCCCTAATCTGTCTTGTGCAGGCCTGGTGCGCTAGGGTAAGTCCCGCGATCATAGCCTCATACTCTGTCTCGTTGTTAGAGGCCAAAAAGTTGAGGCAGAGAGAATATTAGAAAAGGAAGTTGTCGAGACCTCGTAAGATGATGCCTGCACAAATTCTCGCTTCGCAAGAGGAGCCGTCAACGTAAACTTCCCACGTGGGATCGACCTCTTGACCATTGGTTTGGTCGGAGGTGGTGCACTCCATGATAAATTCGGCGAGGGCCTGCCTCTTAATGGCTGTTCTTGGCTGGTAGCTGATGTCGTATTGACTTAGCTCGATCGACCATTTAACCAATCAGCCGGAGCTTTCTGGCTTGTGGAGCACAGCCTTGAGGGGTTGGTCTGTGAGGACCTAGATTGAGTGTGCCTGAAAATAAGGGCGAAGCTTTCGGGCGGCCATGACCAAGGCGTACGCTATTTTTTTCCATCTTCGCATATCGGGTCTCGGCCGAGAGCAGGACTTTGCTCACATAGTATAACAACTTCTGAACTCCATCTTCTTCTCGGACAAGAATGACACTGAACGTGCTTTTTTAGGCTGAAAGGTAAAGCCAGAGCGGTTCGCACGGCTCAGGTTTGCTCAGAAGTGGGGCGCCCATTCGAAGCCTCCGGTTACGTGCAGAGCCTTGAAGAAGGGGAGGGACTTCTCTCCAGACTTGGAGAGGAAGTGGCCGATGGCCGCCAGTCTCCCCGTGAGCCCTTGCACGTCCTTGATGTTTCTAGAAAGGGCCATGTCTATTATGACATGGATCTTCTCAGGGTTTGCCTCGATGCCGCGCTTGCTGACGACGAATCCGAGAAATTTTCCCGAGGAGACGCCGAATGCACATTTGGCGGGATTGAGGCTCATGTTGTGGGTCTGAAGGATGCCAAAGGCTTCTTTGAGTTCAGCGACATGGTCCTGCCCCCGTTGGCTTTTGACGAGCATGTTGTCGACGTATATCTCCATATTATGACCCATCTGATCTTTGAAAACTCGGTTGAAGAGCCTCTGATGGGGAGCTCCGGCGTTCTTGAGCCCGAAGAGAATAACTCGGTAGCAGTAGAGACCCTAGTTGGTAATGAAGGATGTCTTGGTGATATTCGGGGGGAACATACGGATTGATTGTAGCCCGAGAAGGCGTCCATGAAGGTTAGGAGCTTGTGACCCGACGTTGCGTCGATCAGAGCATTGATGCTGTGGATGGGAAAAGGATCTTTGGGGCACGCCTTGTTCAAATCTGTAAAGTCTATGCAGATCCTCCAGCTCCCACTGGCCTTCTTCACCATCTTGACATTCGCCAGCCACTCGGGGTAACTGACCTCTTGAATAAACCGGGCGGACAATAGTTTGTCCACCTCTGCCTTGACGGCTTGCTGCCTCTCCAAGGAAAACTTACTCCGCTTCTGAACGATCGGTTTCGAGCCCGGGATCACGCTCAGTCTGTGCATGATCAGGTCTTCAGAGATCCCGGGCATGTCGGATAGTTTCCATACAAAGAGGCCGATTTTGCGGCAGATACAATCGATTAGGTCCAACTTCTAGTCGGGGGCGAGGGAGTGGCTCACACGGAACCGCTTCGACTTTTCTTCTACCTCGAACGAGACTTCTTCCAGTTCGCCCGTCAGTTCGGGCTCTAGTTGGCTTCTTTCGGGTTGAAGTTCGACGGCGTCGAGGGGAAACACCCTGCCTCCACCGCCATCATATAGCACGATCGTGCAGCCTCTTGGTTACCCCGGACAACACCGACCCCCTGCTTGGTAGGAAACTTCAGCTTTAGGTGGTAGGTCGAGGGGACAGCCTAGAAGGAGCAGAGCCCGGGTCGGCCGAGGATAGCATTGTACGCCGCTTTGACGTTGACTACTATAAAGTCCGTCGACTCGGTCCGTCAGAGGGGGATTGTGCCTGCGGTTACATCTAAGGTCACGATCCCCTCTATCTGTACTGGGATGCCGGAAAACCTGTGGAGGGTGTATCCGGCCAGTTTGAGCTTGTCCCGGGGGAGTTTGAGGTTCTCGAATGCCTCTAAGAAGAGGATGTTCACCGAGCTCCCGTTGTCCACAAGGATCCGGCGGACTTTGAAGTTTGCCATGTCGAGGCTGATGACGAGTGCGTCGCAGTGCAGGAGCCGGACCCCCTCCAGGTCTTCTCCAGAGAAGGAGACTGGAATTTGCTGGATCTGGGGGGAAGGAAGGTCTCGAACGACGTTCACCTCTCAGACAAATGCCTTGTGGGAAGTATTGGACTCCCCTCCCATAGGCCCCCTATGGACGCAGTGTAGGATGGCCTGGCCTCCGGTCTCCTCGGGCTCTAGGTCCTGCTCGAGACCCCGTTTGGGTGTGCGAGGAGGAGGCGAAGGCCTTCGGTTCCTCGTATCCCTTCGGTTCCTTGGACTTTCCCGGGTGAATTCTCGGAGATACCCCCATTGGATGAGGGCCTCGATTTCATCCTTGAGGGCCCGACAGTTGTCGGTTTCGTGCCTGTTGTCCCGGTGGAAGCGGTAGTAGAACCGCTGATCTCGTTTCTTATTGCTAGTCGGTCGAGGGGGTAGCCGGACAAGGTCCTTATCCTCGATCTCTAGGAGGATGGCAGACACATTTTGTGTCAGTGGCGTATACCTCTCGAAGCGTGGGATCGGAGGGACCCTCTTTAAGCCAGTCCCATTTTTCGGGACCATTTTGGCAGGCTCAGCCTCATCGGCCTTGCACTTCCCCTTCTCAGTGACCTCTTTGGTGCCTTCCAGATTTAGGGCCTCTTCCGCCCGAATGTACTTCTCGACCCGGTTGAGCAAGTCAAGGAAGTCTAGGGGAGGCTTATTGGCCAAGGAAGCTTTCAGCTGTCCGTGTCGGACATTGTGTCGGAACGCGACCGAGGCGACCCCGGCGTCTAGGGAGGAGACAGACCTTGCCTCGGCGGTGATCCTTCGGACAAACTCACTGAGTGACTCTGATGTGTCGGATTTATATACAAATATTTGTACTCATTTACCTATTAAAATGACTTGTTTTCGCTGAATTGTCTATAATTCATCATATTTCTATAAGATTTCATTTAATTAATTATTTTTGAAGAAATAATATTTTTGATGCAAAAAATAAAGAATTGTGGAAATAATCAACAAACAAAGTAAAATAATTGATTTATCATTTTTTATTGTTTTGTTGAGTTGAAGTTGCGACAAATAATTTGTAAAAGGATTTTTTATACGCGAATATGATTTATAGTTAGTTTAATTAATTTTAAACTAATTAAATTTATTTTATTTAAAAATCCTAATTTCAGGTATTAATTTGTATATGCAGAAGCACGTGGTTGGCAGAAAAGGCAGAAAAGAAGGAAAGAGAAACAAATAAAATTCTGCATTATAAAAGGAAGGAAATAAAGAAAGATTGAGGACTTTTCTGCAAAAGTGCAAACCCTAATTGACCACTCCGTTCTCTATAAATACAAGGCAAAGAAAGAGGGTACAATTCAAGAGGTGACGGCTGTACCAAATACAAAGGAAAAAGAGAGAGAGAAAGTGTGTACGAGTTCCAAGGAAACCAAGTACGTGCGGGCAGTAGGGCTGCCATCTGGCGCAGTATTCGAAGTGCACCCGGCTGAAGTGGTGACTTGGCGACTCGGAAAACGAGAATCACAGCAGAGGGAATTTATTGCGGTGCAGTACCTGGGACACGTGCTGACTCTGGTGCAGCACCTGGCGCGGAGAACGACGAAAAGCTGCCAGCGATTTGACGTGACGCAGTTTTCAAAGTCCTGGGTTCGGTATTCTTTAGACAGGGTTGCATACATAGTTTTTATTAATATTTTTGTGTACTTCTTCTTCTTTAAATATTTGTAGATGCAATCTGAACATTCTATTAATTGCAATTCGAACATGAACTGAAATTGAATGTTCTAGAGGGTGAGATGTAACCAAGTTTTGAACACAGATTTTAATTCCTTGCTCTTACTATATTTTTCCTGATTGTGTTTTGAATTTTTATTATTTATACATACAACATGGTGGATAGACATTTGTATGAATTTTCAAATCATAAAGAGACCGAACAGGTAATTTTTGATTAATAAAAATTAAAGACCGTATATTGGAGGACGTGACCGTTAAGAAATCCAATTTTTCAATTAATAATTTGGTGGATAGACGAATGATTAATTGAGAATAATTTTTAGACTACGTTGATAGAGTGGTTAATATCTTTAGGATTTTGGTCGACAATTGGGAAAGATAATATTTTTATTTATAAGGAATTAAAATTTGTGTGTGCGTGATAAACGAGGTGAACCAAGAGCCCTAGAACAAATTTACCACTAAACAAATTACAAGAGCTTCACTATTTTACAGCCCTCTCCCTCTTCACCAATTTAGTTAGATTTAGTTAGATTAATTTAATTTAGTAATTTTATCCTTATAAAATTTGATCTTCCAAATAGTGATTAATCTAGTGATATCGGTACTCAGTAAAATATCTAGTCCCTGTGGGTTCGACACTCTATTCACCTATCTATATTACTTGTGCGATTTTGTATACTTGCAAATATCAACATCAGACTCTCCTTCCTTCTGTCAAAGGCCAGCAACGATGCTCTTGTTTTTTCGGCCTTCCTGCTGGTCACGAAGTGAGCCAGGAAGTTGGCCTCCAACTAGTAGAACGAGAAGATCGAACCGGGGATGAGCCTAGAGAACCATTCCCGAGCCAGGCCCCGAAGGGTGGCAGGGAAGGAGCGGCACAGGAGAGGATCCGAAGCGCTGTGAATCATCATGAGGGTCTTGAACCCCTCCATGTGATCAGCAGGATCACCCTCGTCGTTATAGGTTTCAAACTGTGGAGGCCAAAAATTCATGGGAATCTCTATTTTCAAGATAGGAGTAGAGAAAGGCGGTCGGGTCGGCCTATTACCCTGAGCCGGCATCTGACCACCCTCACCGAAATGGGCAAGGTGGTTCTCCATTTCTGTATGTGTTGGAGGATGGCATCTTCCTGCACTGGTGGGCGGGTCGAGCCGCGAGGCTGCTGACTCCGGTACCCGACCGCGAGTGAGAGCGGTGGAGTGTCTCGATTCCGGGGGCCCATAAGATGGCCTCCAAGACCTCGTTTCGAAAGTTTTGGAACTCGGCTCGTGTGACTGGAGCTTGCCCGGCCGGGTCGTGCTTAGGTGGCAGCCTCCGGGCTGTTCGATTGAGCTCTGGCTCCCGCTCTTGGGATGGCTGCCTGGGATGGTTCTGGACCGAGTTGGAAGCGGCCCCTCCCCTTGTACGGATGGCTTGTAGGTTCTCGATGACGCGACGTAAGTCGGTTGCAACCGAGCGAGAAGGGCCTGTTCCGACTCTGCGTTTGCTGTCGATCCTCGAATAGTTGGATCCGTGGGCATCGGGGTGGCTGTTCTGGGAAGGAGCACCTGGACGACGTCCAGAGGTGACAGCTCTTCTAGCCTTCGGGGCCATGTAAGAGCTCGGATTCTGGGATGACGCCCCTAGGTGGGATCGAACTGAAGTCAGAACCAAGGATTTCCCACAGATGGTGCCAACCTAATGTCGTTTTTTTTGGGGTGTGGCTGTAACAGGTGTGAGTTCTTATAGTTTGTATAGTGGAAGTTGCGATACTGGCTCTGGTTCGACCCTCGGCTGAGGAACCGACTCGGGAGTAGCAAGAGTGAGGTGGAAACCGGGTGCTCAGCTCGGATCCAGCAGCTCGGCTCGAATCCATGGGCTCGGCTCCGTCGTGGGTATCTACACACTGCCTAGAAACACTGGGAGAAGTCTCGGCGATAGGCCCTTCGACGATCTAGTCAGTCACTGGAAAAGCAACAGTAGCTAGGGTTCATGGGAGAAAGTTTGATTACCTTTATAGTGAGGGGGGGCTGGTATTTATAGGCAGGAGAAACGGGTCTGAGACCCTGTTGGGCCGGATCAGACCTGTTTGCTCGTGGGCCTGACGTGGCAGAAGCCCATATGGCTCCGGATTGACCTGATGATCATAGAAGTGCAGCTTTTGAGGGGATCCGGTGGCCCAGGAGGGGCCACATCATCTGTACCATATCAGTATTGGTTATTCAACATATATAGAAAATAAAATATACGTAAAAGTGGACTAAAGGGGACAAACAGCCTGACACATTCAAATACAGGTCCATGCTGAGAAAGAGTCTTTTAAAATTACTAGTAATTTATATGTGCGATGTACGTCTTAATATATATATTATTATTTAAAAGTTAAAACTTCAACGTAGTTTGGCCTCGAACCTAAGATCTCATTTATATTAGTAATGCATGGACAATGTACGGATTTGTTTATCTACAAATGACAATTCCAACTCTCCCATTACAATATTAGATTAGACTAGTATTCTGCACATGCGATGCACGTTCTAATAAATTTTTTTATATTGTAAATAATAAGATGTAATCTGGCATCGAACCTGAGACTTCCCTTTGCTCATCACATACTCTTTACAAATTACCCTTAGTGGCACAAACTGATACTTTGTAAATAATTATGTTGTAAATAAATTTGAACTTTAAGGGTATTATGGTAACTAACAAGAGTTGAGTAAATGAATGGTGAATGTCTACAAATTACAGAATATCTACAAATTACAGTTTGTTTACAAATGACAACCCCAACCCTCTCAATATCTTTAATAAGTAGTAATTTAAACGTGCGATGCACGTTCTAATACTTTTATATATAGTAAATAATAAGAAGCAATCTGACCTCAAACCTGAGACCTCCCTTTACTCATCACACACTCTTTACAAATTGTCCCTAGTGGCATAAACTTTTATTTTATATGAGTGACACTTTTGCAAATAATTATGTCGTAAATAAATTTGAACTCTGAGGGTATTATGGTAACTAACAACAGTTGAGAAAATGAATGGTTAATATAACTCCCACTTAAAAATGAATGGTTGAGAGATTAGATGGTTGAATAAATGTCTACAAATCTCTACTACTATAATGGGAGAAGGCCTTAGTGTAATTTGTCCATATCCCAACCCGTGCAACGCACGTTTAAATAAACTCTACAATATAAACCAATAAAATACGTACAGTACACGTTCAAATTTATTACCCTCTCCCTATCTCTCAAAAAAACCAAAAACCCTACCATCTTCATCTCCCTCTCTCTTTGCACCTGCCCCGTGGGAGAAGGATCATGAATAGTGAATGTCAGTCTATTATTTTACGTGTTCCGCACGTGCTTCTCCCATTATAATATAGATAAATAGAATATAAAAAAATATTGTTCAGACGTGCATTGCACGTGTATTTACTAGTTATAGGTTATCTACAAATGACAACCTCAACTCTTCTATTATAATATTAGAGATTAGAGATTAGATATAGCATTATTCATCAGAATCATCATACTGGTTTGGAATCTAGTCAATCTACCTAGATTTCTATGGACACATTACCAAACTATTAGTTTAAATTTTGTGACTTTGACGACCTCCGTTTTATCAATCAAGGATGTTATTAATCCACTATACTAATGTGCATCTATCCATTTCGTTGTTTTTGAGCAATTTCTGATATGATTCTGAATTCCATTTAAAATGGCATCCTTTACACTACTACTATGGTTGCCCTTCAGTTGAAAATACCATCTCCCACGAAGTTCCCAATTTTCTTATCCAACATTTTGTTCTTTATTTTCTAGGATGTATTGTCACAATTTGTAAAATTTTCTTGGATGTATTATCACTAGGACTTCTTGACATACCCTGTCATTATTTACCTGGCATGTGTCAACTCTTTAATTTATTGCCTTTTAACGTTTCAAAAACTGTTTCTCTCTCTAGAAAATTTCTAGAGAGAGAAACTTACCCCCTCCAAACAAAAACTAGAAAACCCTAGATCTGAGGTCCTTAGGGGCGGGGGCGGCGGCGGCTAGCCCCATCGCCGCCCGCCTCCCGTCGCGACTCCAGTCCTGGGCGCCCACGGGGATCTGTCGGCGACCTCCACTCACGTCGATGGGCTCAGGCGTCCGGCGCACCTCCATCGTCAGGCAGTTTCAAGGACGGCGCGGCCTTGCCGGCGGTGATGTGGTGGGGGCCAGCCGGTGGTGCCCCCCCCCCCCCCCCCCCCCCCCCCCGACCCAGATCTGATTTGCCCATGTGAGGCCGATGATTCGGCAAGGGGCATGTGCTTGCTTTAGGTGTGGTTGGGGGTGTGAAGCATGTAGTTTTGTGTGATTGTCGGGTTGGACTCGAGATGGGTTACCTCCATGATTGGCTAGATGTTTGTCCGGATATTCTACGCGCTTGCCACCATGTCCACACTCTCGGGACCAATCATGGCGATCTGTGAGGGTTGGTAGTGCGTGTGAAGATGTCGGGAATTAGGTTGTCTTGCACGTTTATGGAGGTTGGGCCCAAACACAGGGTCCCTCCGTGATGTGCGCTCACTTGTCTCAACTTCCGAGGTGTTTGTCTCAACTGTCGTGGAGCGACTATGCAGCGCCAGAGCATACTCCTGCGCCTGTTTTCGCGAACACTATGGATTTGAGATTCAAGTGTGTGAGGTCGGTGTTTCGGTTTGGGACCTGTGGGGCCAGGCCGGTAGTGGGTTGGTGTTGAGGGTGAGGGGGTGTGGGGTTTGAGTATGGTTGGTCTGGAGTGTACTACGATCTCGCCAGTGCAATCTTCACAGTGCCTACTGTCAGACTATTGAGCTTCCTCTAGCTTAGGCCACTGGCTCGAGACAGCGTCGCCTCTTCCCTCCGATTGGGAGTTTGAGTCGAGATAAATCTGTGTGGTGAGAAATCGTCGGAGAGAGTTTGTGCGTGAGAGAAGTGAAGGTATCCTCTCCACGGCTCTCTCCTGGAGTGTGGTGTTTGGTGGGATGAGCGAGATAGTTGTTTGGTGAGAAATTGCCTGAGAAAGCGCAATTGTGTGAGAGGTAAAGGTATCCTCTTCACGGCTATCTCTTCGGTAGCGGCTGTGGGAGCGACTGGCACGTTTGTAGGATGAGTGGTGGAGATGGTGGGAGGGTGCGATCGCAGTGCAGGTGCCGTGGGGTCAGTTTTCGACCTGTGGAGCTTGGGCCCAAAGATGGGGTCCCCCCAGCGAGGTGAAGGCAAGGATCAGCGGAAGAAAAAATCCTACCAGACTTATTTCAGGTGGGTGTGCATGTGTGGTGGAGGCACTGTACGAAGCTAACTGACGTACTTACATTTAGCTGGACCGAGATGGTTTGTCGGCCCACCCTGCAGGGTTGTTAGAGAGATTTCTTGTTTGTACGCGTCATGTTGCTTCATGTATGTTGTATTTTTTTTATTTGTAGGTTGTACTTGGGCTCAATACTCTGGGTTTGTTTCGTTAAACTCTTTTTAATGAAACAGGGTGACCAGATTCCACCTTTTCCCTAAAAAAAACTCTTTAATTTATTTTGCATGAACAATAGAGTTGTCAGTTTGAATTTTAAACCATTAATTCGGTAGAAAGATAACGCAGTAAGTGATACCGAAAAGGAATTCGTGATGCTAGTATACGGATTTTCGTGCAATATTTTTTTTTGATTTACTGATTGGTGCATGCATTGTTCGTTTCGCGATAGGAGAAGAACCCCGATCATCTATGCAAACATTCCTTCAGGTCTTTCTTATAAAAAACATTCCTTCCGATCCGAATCAGTATCAGTATCAATACCACATCAATTTATCTCTAATTTCAGTGCCTCGTTAACAATGAAAGTACATGAACGAGTTGCAGACACAGTACACTAACCTCATAGAAGAATTGTCATAATATTGACCTTTAGGAGACATTTAGTACGCGGTAATATACAAGAAAATGTAGAAATACCTTCTGAATTACTTGGTTTGGTAAGATATAAGTATATTATTGGAAGAATTTTTAAACACTCCTGAAAATCAGAATACTTTATTGGGAATGATATGCATTTCTCTTTAAAATGGTAGAATTTGTGAATTTCTCAACATAAAAAATAACTGAGATTATTACGTTACCACACACCCTCCAGATTTTTGATAATCTTTATGTCTTATCATATTGCCGCTCTTTGTTCTCTCCAACAAATTTGTTACTTTGTTTTATCAGAGTGGGATATGTGCATATTTATATGTAAAGATTAACGTATAATTAGAGACTGGACATAATTAAATAAGTATTATATATGTTTCAGTATAATGTATCGATTTTGACAATAGTACCCACCATTATTTATTAAAAAATTGAAGGAGAAACCCTCTCTCTACTAAGTCATAAATAATATACTTTATTGATAATTATAATCCACGTATGCTTAAGATCATGTGTTCGTACTGCGTGCATTTCATTTTTTCTTTTTTGTTATATTTTTTATCTACCTAGTTGAAATATATTAGAATTATAATATAACTTTTTGAGTTATCTATTTCTTATTGTACAAATGTTTCATAAGTATTGGTTTTGCACGTGTCACGCTTATGCATCGATTACTAAAGTAGTTAACAATTATATTGGTTTTTAAAAAATAAAGTAAAAATGTTATTTTTGGTAATGTCTACTATAGCGAATGATTGATAAGAATGAATTGGTCTATACCAAATACAGTAATAAAATATTTCCTAGAATGTAATATCTTGTATCAAATGCAGTATTGTAACATTACTGAGAATCATGATACCTATCATTACATTCCCGAAAATCCGTCCATTCCAAGAAATTCTTCAATCTGCCAACCAAACGCTCTTTTAGAATGATTTCAAGAATCAGCTAAGATATTGTAATCCATTGTATCTATAATCCTATCAAATTCAAAAAATCCAGCTCATCTGTATTTTTTCCTTGTGTTGAATTTCAAGTGCATTCCCAGAACCCTTTGATTAAAAATATTAGTAATCTGCACGTGCGATGCACGTTCTAATTAATTAATTTTTTTATATAATAAATAATAAGACGTAATCTGGCCTCGAACTTGAGACATTCCTTCACTCATCACATACTCTTTATAAATTACCCCTAGTGGCACAAACTTTTATTTCATACTAGTAATATACACGTTTGCACGTATTAATTTTATAAAAAAAAATTAAAGTGAAACTTTGATTTACACAAGTGATGCATGTCTTAATAAATATGATTATATATTTTTAAAAGTAAATGTGAAGATTATAATGGGAGAGTTGGAGATGCACGTGTGTTGCACGTAAGTAGGTAGATTTACAACTCCAACTTTTTCATTATAATAGTTATTATATATTATATTATAAATAAATAGATAGATAGATAGTAATTTACACGTGTGATGCACATTTAATATATTAAAAAAAAATAATGTTAAAATCTAACGTAGTGAGGACTCGAACCTGAGACCTCCTTCATATTAGTTATGCACGTGCAATGCACGAGTTGGAAGATTGACAAATGACACTATGGTCTTCTCCCATAAATATATATATATATATATATATATATATATATATATATATATATATATATATATCAACTTGCTCATTTAGTAAATGAGCAAGTGATTATGTGGCATGCATGTGATACAATGACAACTAACCATTTTAATGATTTTCCAATCACATGCATGACACATCCTCAATTGCTTATTTACTAAATGAGCAAGTTGTTCATACCCCTTTTTCCCATATATATATATATATATATATATATATATATATATATATATATATATATATATATTTGAATTGAGGGTATTATGGTAACTAACAACAGTTAAGTAAATGAAGGGTTAATATAACTACCACTTAAAAATGAATGGTTGAGATTAGATGATTGAATGTCTACAAATGACAACTCTAACTTTCACGTTATAGTATTAGAGATTTATTCTTTATTTTCGTTATAGATAGATTCACTTCAGGCTGTGTAATGAAATACTAAGGAACATGCGGAGGAGGATGACGAAAGGGTGGATTGGGTTTTGGGGGTTTATTTATCGAAGGTGGGTCTGGCGAATTTGGACTTCTCCTTCTACCTGACATCCTTCTCTTTGAATCGTACATTGAATCTTGGTATCCCCCACCTATATCTGTGCACAATGTTTTTCTTGGTGTACCTGCTCGAACCAGTAATAAGAAAAAGAAAATTAAACACACACACAAATATATATAAAATATAAAGCTATGATAGAGTGAGACCATTTTAGATGAGAACCACATGAAACTTTTTTTGGGATATTAGTTGAAAGATCTGAATCATTCATTTTGATCTACATGACAAAATTAGTCTATACATGAGAAATCAAGTCGTTTGAGATTCGTTTGCCGATGCATTGAAGTATTACAAATTGTATGATTTAAAAATTGTTATTTTTTATAATAACATGATGCATGGCCAAATGTATTTTAGATAACTTGATTTTTAATTTCTAGACTAATTTAGTCATGTTAAACAATGTGAACGGTTCGGATCATCCATATGATGGATATGTGTGGAGTTGTCACAAAGCTTATCGTGAGAATGGTTCTCACCCAATCGCTACTCGTATATATATATATATATATATATATATATATATATATATATATATATATATATATAGTCAGTCTATTAAGAGCTGGGAAGCTGAGATTCTTATAGAGAGCTGAGATTCTCAACCGTTCGATTGCGATCCAATGGTCAAGATTTGATCCGACTATCAACTGATATGTTGAAGGGCAAAATAGTCATTTCTCAGCTTCTTTCTTTCTCAGATTAGCTACTCTCTCCCGTTCTCTCTCTCTCTTTGAGGAATCCAAAAAAAGCCCTCAGCTCTCCCGTTCTCTCTCTCTCGTCAAAGAGCCCATCTCCATTTCCTAAGCGATTCGTAGCTAGGGTTTCTGATATGCCCATTTCTCATCTCTCTCGTTCTCTCCCTCTCTTCGATGCATCTCTCATCTCCATTTCCTGAGCGATTTGAAGCTAGGGTTTCTGATTTTGGTCCATTTCTCATCTTTCTCGTTCTCTCCCTCTCTTCGACGCATCGCCCATCTCCATTTCCTGAGTGATTCGAAGCTAGGGTTTCTGATTTTGGTCCATTTCAATGGGAAATGGAGTGTTGGGGTTTTGAGGGGTTTGGCTACTATCGAAAGTTCTATTTGATCAAACCCCTTCAAAATGGTCGACGCCCCTTCTCCTGCTTTCGAAATCCCCCCATATCCCCAAAAACCCATCGAAACTCACCCGATCGAAACCCTAACTCCACCTTTCTTCTCCTCCCCGACATCTTCGTTCAGGTATAATTTTGGTAAACATTTTTTTCCAAAATTTTTTTTTTCAATTCCCTTATTGTGTAAATTAATTGCTATGCTTTGAAAATTGTTATATGTTTTCCATTCACTTGTTCAAACTCTTTATTGTTAATTAATTTGTCAGGTAATGTTTGCATCTCAAGAATAGTGTGTGGAACAAGATGATCAGCTACAACATGTCAGGGAAGTATTCGATTCCCCAAATAGTTTGTTATATTCATGTGATTGTGAGTTTGCTTCCTCGTTGGATAACTTGGATTCTAGTTTTACAAGTGATGATGAGATGGATTATGTTTATGAAGTTGCACACTATGAATCATTTATTTAATGATTTGTAGAAGTGACTAGTGATGAATTAATCCTATCTGAGCTTTATTTTTCCTCTTTGGTTATAAGGGAGTGTTTGGTTGGAGGGGAATTGAGGGAAGGGGAGGGGAGGGGAGGGGTTTTTTAAAACTTTTCATGGCTGGTTCATTTTTTAGGATGAGAGGGGAGGGAAATGGGGGGTGCAACACCCCTCCTGAGCCAATTCTGGCTCTCCTCTAAAAGTGGGGGGATTTGGAGGGGAGAGAAATTATGTCTAATTTTTTAATGTGAATGGACTAAATTGTCCTTTTAGTTAGTTCTCTTTGATATTTTCTCCACCCCTTATTCCCCTGAAAATTATTTGGAAATATACGATCAAGACCCAACAATTGCATCGTACTATTGTCTGAATCTTGAATGATCAGATTCACAGACTTCATGTATGGATATACGGAGTACATAGCATGTCCAACTTCACGTATGTATATGTGAAGTCCATAGCATGTCCAACATTCTACCATCTTCATCTTCCTCTTCTTTCGGTGACCCTTTCACTCTATATTTGAGTGCTTCTGTGGTGTTTGTTTGCTGCGAGAAGGGATGGACACCTTATGTCTGTAGTTGGATGAGACCGTTAGGATGTTAGGATGATCTGCGAATGATAATCAATGTTCTAGGTAAAGGTTTTCTGCCACGTAAGAGTTTGGTTGGATTAACTAAGGTCTTTTCTTGAGTTTCAGAGATTCGACGTGAAGATTGACGAATGAATCTTAAATCCTATGTAACTAACAGGGGAAAAAAACTAAATTAGTAATCAATATCTTTTGTATCTTGAGAAAAGTCAATTAAGAAGAAAATAAAAGGGAAGAATAAGAAGAAAAAAAAATCTGCACACATAAAAAGCAAAACACATAAGGAGAAAATATATATTAAATAAAGAAAAAATATATATCAAATAAACAAAATAATAATAATTTGCACACTAAAATAATCAAATTTTGTGATTCAAATAGAAATAAATATATCACGCACATAAATAATTGAGAATTAGCCTAATTTCCTTCAAAATTTTAATTATTGAAGTATCTCCTCATCTCAGTAATATATTCTCTACCATGAGGAAAAATCACTTGGACCAAACAATTTGGAATGCAATTAGGGAATACAATTGTGAAGGGTATAAAAGTAATTTTATTATAAAATCCATTCCCTCCCCTTGTGAACCAGACAAGAAGATAATTATTTTCCCTCCCCTCCCCTCCTTTGAACCAAACAGTCTTCATTAAATCCCTCCCCTCCCCTCCCCTCCCCTCCTTTGAACCAAACAGAGCCTAAGTGATGATGAGATAGATTATGTTTCTGAAGTTACACACTATTATTTAATGATTAATAGGAGTGAGTCTATTATGAGATGGTGAGCCGAGATTCTTATTGTGAGCTGAGATTCTCAGTCGTTCGATTGCGATCCGATGGTCAAGATTTGATCCGACCATCAACTGATATGTTGAAGGGAAAAATAGTCATTTCTTAGCTTCTTTCTTTCTTTCTGAGATTCATATATATAGAATAACTCATATAGAGTTAGTCTATTATGAGATGGACTTATTTAGGGCTTGTAGCTATTTAGCTGAAAAATTCAGAACTTGAGATGATGTGGATTTGGGTGTTATGGTTGTGTTTGATTACTCGAAGTTATGAAACTTGATGGAAGCCAAGCTCTGAGAAGTGGGGTTTGGTGTTAGTTCTGAAATTTAGGTTTTGGTGGGTTTTGAGTATGGTGGATAGTGCTTATCGAGGTTGGAGAGATCAGAATGATATTTACAAACTGGGAAGAAGGGTTTAGGATGTTTTTTTAAACTATTTGAAACTCGAGTTTCATGGTTGCAAGTGGTTTCAATGGTTCTTATGTAGCCAAACATAGCCTTTATCTAAAACAATCCTTTCAAATTTGTAGAAACTGTATTTTGTTGTGTGTGTTGGTATAGGCGAGGCGATGATGACAAGCACTACTTTGATTTATTATGCCACCCCCCCCCCCCCCCCCCACAAATTTCTGATTGAGTCTTGGTTATGTTGTATACTGGCTGATTGAGTTTTTTTATGTTGTTTACGAGCCGTTTGAGGAATGTTTATGTTGTATCTCGGCTGATTAAGAATTTTTTAATGTTATTTATGAGCATTCTAAGTTGGAATTTTTTTTTTTTGGGGGGGGGGGGGGTGAAACTAGTTGGCATGGCATAATAATGCAGTCCTAGAGAAATAAGTATGCTTCATTTGAACAAACAGTGAAATAGAAGTGTGTTCTGAGCCTACAACTACTTCAATTTATAGGCACATGTTAACATTCCAGCCCATTTATAGGCCCATCTCACTTCCTCCTGGTTTATCTTGTTGTTTTTACTTTTTTAGAATCTTTTTTTTCCTTTCATTCTTCGTTATGGAAATGTTTGAGTAATGATTCGTATTCGGTTATTCAAAGTATTCAAAGTAAAGGTATATTACTTGTTGGAACTTTGCACCATTGTGACTTTGCACATGTAAAGATAAAAACAAATCTTTTTCTTTGATTTGCAGATGAAGCAGAAGATAAATGGCTGAAGCTAACTTAAATCTCTACCGCGAGGAACATCTTTGGCTTATCCCTGTGTTGTTGAACTCAATTTTTTTTGTTTTGTTTTGTTTTGGTTTTTTTTTTTTTAATTTTTTTTATTTGCTTTTTCATCAATGTAAATATTGGAATACAATGTAACAGTGACGACAAGTTATACATTCAATTTAGGTGCTTGTTGAATTCTAGTGTTAATGTGTAGAAATCTGGCCTATTCGTTTTCTTTGGCCTTATTCTGAAGCTCTAGTAAATAAGTTTCTAAAGTGACCGTCTGTGAATTTTTTCACCAACAATTTATAATGCCATCAAAAGCCATAATGTAATGCATTTTGTGATCAGTCATGAGCAGTAAACCATTTCTCTTCAGTTTGCAGTCAAAGAGGTCTAGGTGAATATATATATAGGAGTTAAACATGGTTGCTCTGTTAGTTTTATAAGGTAATTGCTTGAAAATGGATTTACGTAGCTTATAGATTATATATCTTGCTAAACAATTGGTTTTAAACCTTCAATTTAGAAAGGTGCAAAAAAGAATTAATTTGCCGACAAATATCCCATGACAGCAGCCTTGACACTGAACCCATAAAACTTACATGACTAATAACATGAACATAAAAGTTCGAGTGCAAGTAACATATAGGTTGCCATTTATTCATCTATTTAACAATTCATGGGGAAAAATAGAGTTATTAATTATGGTTATCAGACGCTTAATTATGCCTTCTTCAACCACACGCATCACACCAGTTTCCAAGCGATCAGCAAATGAAGGGAAATGGAGATGCCTTAGCTTCATAGCAGAAGAGAGAAGCAGAGCCATTGGATTTGCTCTTTTCTTCTCCGAAAGCTTCTCATTCCCTACATTACCTGCCGAAGCACCTTGCTAAAAAATGTCATAATCTTGGCCAACATTGCTAGTTTGGAGTCACATCAATTTAAATGTAGTAACCATATATGGTGAAATACTGATAAGTGTAGACAAATACATGCATATCTTCTGTTTACTTCTTTTAGATGCTCAAAACTATTGAGTCTATGACACACCTGCTAGTGCTACACCATAGTGATCTGGGCCTCAACTCATTCATAATCCTCCCATCAACTTTTACTACAAAGGAATATGCATCTATCACAAATAATGTCTATGACACACCTGCTAGTGCTGCACCATAGTGATCTGGGCCTCAACTCATTCATAAACAGAGGTACACAAACAGAGTGTATTAATTTAGTAAAGAACACGCATTGCCATAATTTCATTTCATTCAGCCTTCTTGAGAATGAATCAATCAGATCTCAATTTTCTTCTGTCCATTTTACATTACATGAATGGTTTAGTAAAGGAATTCGAGCTCTTGAATTTTGATTCCCCTGCTTCCAATAGCTTGTTTCACCAAAGGAGAGTAAGAAGCATTTAACCAGGCCAACACTTCAATGGATGGACAAATGAATTCCAAATGACTTAATTTTATATATTTAGACTAATTTAGACGTGTAGATCATTGTGAACGGTTCGGATCATCCATGTGCACTCCGTATAAAAGTTCACACGGAGTGCACATGAAGGGTAGTGCACAACGGAAGGGCCATATATATATATATATATATATATATATATATATATATATATATATATATATATATATATATATATGGAAATTCTCCATTGCAAACGCTGTTGTAGCATGCAAACGTGTGCAAACCACATAAACCGTTGTTTCAAACAAAGTCCTAAGTTATAATTAAGTCATTGTTTGAAACGATGACTTCATATTTAAAATACCCTAAGCCATTGTTACTGCTTAGGTGGTTTGCGCGCATTTACACGCTACAATAGCATTTGCAATGGAGAATTTCCCATATATATATATATATATATATATATATATATATATATATATAGAGAGAGAGAGAGAGAGAGAGAGAGATCTTTGGTTGCAAAAATGACTATAGCGTGCAAACACCCTATGAAGCCTAACGCCATGGTATGTATGCTACTTTGCGTTTGCAACCGAAGATCCCCTTATATGGGAGATCTTCCATTGCAAACGCCTAGGCATGCAAACGGCCATTCTGGGCATCGTATGGATAATCCAAACCGTTCATCTTGATCTACATGTCTAAATTAGTCTAAATATGTAAAATCAAGTGATTTGAAATTATTTGCCCATGCAATTAAGTGTTACAAAATTGTATAGCTGAATAACTGGATTTTTTTTATAATTACTTGATGGATGGACAAATGAATTTCATGTATCCATGCCACCACTCTGTAGTGCCCCAAATTCCATACATAGGCAATTCGTGACTCATGCAGAATCTTTACTTCAATTTCGTATAACACAATACAAAAATACAGGAAAATTTAAAACTTTTTAGGACAACAATGTCCTTTACATAACACAACGGAATTTAAAATAAAATTTACAATTCATTTTCTCATTAGATTCTCAATCTTTGAACAACGTTCATCACAATCTCGCATCCTTGCCACATGTTGACCACAGTCCTGCAAAAATTGAAAACTGTGGGCACGTCAGTTGAATACAACCGGCACAAAGCTAATTACAGTAGTGATTCCCTAAAACTTAACAAACACAAACTTGAATGAAACATAAATGTGAAAAGAGTGACTATCCTAAATATGTTAGTGTATGCTATGACCCTAGCGACTAATGCACAAACTAACATACATACGATGCTCTTTCTAATGCACACTTGTTTAGATTCTATTCCACACATACAACATAGGTCTGAGGGCAGACTCTTAGCGTTCTCCTCTTTGTAGAGATTTATCTTATGTTGATTCTTGATTTTGATGATCACAACACAGTGCAACATGTGTCTATGTTATACAGCTAACATTGCAGTGTATATACGAAAGACAACTCTAGCTGAACAAATGAACAAGCTCAAAAGGATACAGATGAAGACTTCAAGACAAGGATCAAGACTCAATTCAAGACTCAAGACTCAAGACTTCAAGCTCAAATGTGTTAAGTTATTGTGTCTTGTAAACATTGTATCTTTACTTTTGTTGAGTCTTAGTCTGATTGTAAAGCCTTGTCACACACACACACTCAAAATTTCATAATGTGTATCTCTTTAAAACCCCAAAAAGAGTCAAAACAGTTTGAAGAATTTTAATTCTTGAGTACCAGTCGACTTAAGCTTCTGCCAGTCGACTGATAGTACAAAACTGCTTAAAATTATTCAAACTCTGATCAGTCGACTCATATGGCAACCCAGTCGACTGTTCGAGAGCTTTTGACCGTTTTCTGTTTTTCAAAATCGAATTTTTTCAAACTCAAAAGCTCAGATCCGTTGGTTGACAGTTGAGTAACTGATTTCCCAACGTTCAGGAGATCAAACTCTTTAAGTAGAGTTCAGATCTCACTGAAAAAAATCTACAGAATTTTACTTTGCAATCCGAGCACTCTTGAAAAACATTCTAAGTGATATTTTCTATGAGAAACAAAGCTTTCAAGTTCATACACTTTGGTTCTCTACATTCAGTCCAGTATAGCATTGAATTCGCTCTAGACTGAGTATAGAAGTCGACCTATTCTTTTAGCCACGTGCATCAACACATACAACAACAAGACTATAGGTTGACTGTAAAGTATTCTTGTTCTCTTGCTCTCGGTTGGAGAGTGTTTTTGACTCTTGGTTGTAGAGTCGGTATTGTTTCACTCTTGGTGGAAGAGTGGGTTGCTTTCTCTGGTTGAGAGAAAGGACTACAGGTTAGACAAGGTTGTTGTCGTAACGCCGTAGGGTATTCTTGTAATTTTTCAAGAATAGTGGAAATCTCAAGTGGGTTGCTTGGGGACTGGATGTAGGTCGGGAGGACTGAACCAGGATATATCTTGTGTACTCTGTGATTGATTATCTTGTGTTTGCATTTACTCTGGTTTATTTTAATTCTGCAAAAAGTTTCTGAACAGTCGACTCCTTGCACCATCAGTCGACTGGTCAGTGCCGTTTGTAGTTGTTATTTAAGTGTGCCTTCAGTCGTCTGTCTCATTCAGCAGTCGACTGCACAGAGTTGTTATTTTCAGTTATTTTGAACATATCAGTCGACTGGTCCTTAACTCAGTCGACTGCACCGAGAAAAATTTCCGCAGTTTTTATTAAACACTATTCACCCCCCCCCCTCTAGTGTTTGTTGTCTTGCCTACAGGATCCAACACTTGGTATCAGAGCAAGGTTACAGGCTATGGTAACTACTTCAAATACAAATCAGTACCATGAAGGCCAATCTACACAACGGCCACCACTATTTGATGGAACAAACTACAATTATTGGAAGTGCCGAATGCGAATCTATCTCCAATCAATCAACTATGAGATATGGCAAATGACAGAGATGGAATATACTGTTCCTACCATTCCATATGCACAATGGAATGATGATCAAAAGAATCAGACTATGAACAATGCCAAAGCAAGGAATGCCTTATTTTGTGCACTTACAAAAGAAGAATTCAACCGTGTATCCAATGCTACAACCGCACATCAAATTTGGCATACACTCGAGGTAACACATGAAGGAACGAATAAAGTAAAAGAGTCTAAAATTTCTGTTCTTGTCCACAGGTTTGAGATGTTCAGAATGAAGGACAATGAGACTGTGTCCGAGATGATTACCAGATTCACAGACATCACAAACTCTCTTGTGGCGCTTGGAAAGACTTATACTCAAGCGGAGATGGTTAGAAAAGTCCTACGTGCACTTACTCCAGAATGGGAGAAAAAGACCACAGCAATAGAGGAAGCGAATGACTTGTCAACACTTACTCTCGAGAATCTCGTTGGAAATCTCCTGGCATATGAGGTCCAACTTGAAGATTGAAAGAAAGATACAGAATCACACCAAGCAAAGAAGAAATCATTGGCTTTTAAAGCCATGACAGACTCAGAAGATGAGGAAGAAGATGAAGAAGAAATAGCAATGTTCACTCGGAGATTCAAGAAGTTCTTAAAGAAGGGTAAGTTTCATTCTAAAGTAAAAGATTCTAATGACCCTCCTACATGTTTCAGGTGCAATAAAATAGGTCACATGAAGAAGGATTGTCCCTTAGAAAATGCAAAGAACAAGGGAAAATCATCCAACTTCAAGAAGGACAAATATCCAAAGAACAAATTTGCCAAGAACAAGAAGGCTTATCAAGCTACATGGGATGATAGTGATTCATCTTCCGAAGAAGAAACAGATGAAAATAATGAAGTGGCAAATGTGTGTTTTATGGCTGCACAAGAACATGTAAGTAATGATTATGATTCCGAAGATCTTCTTGATGCTTTTAATGAAATATTCCAAGAGTTAAAAAAAGAAAAGATTAGAGTTAAGAATCTTGAGAAAGTGAATCAAACACTTAATCAAGAAAATCTTAACCTTGATAAGGAAGTAAAATCCTTAAATTCTCGCATTGCAAGTTTAGATACTGATCTTGAAACTCTCAAAAAGAATTATGAAGAGATTTCAAAGAACGTATCTAAGTTTAACAAAGGCAAAGAGAATTTAAATGATATGCTTCATCATCAAGTCACATCTAGTCAAAAATATGGACTTGGTTTTAAAAAAACCTCTGTAAAAGAATCTCCTGTTGTAAATACTAGTAAGACTAAATCAGCATCTATTTCTAGTGTTACACACAAGTTGTATGATTTCTTTGCAAAGCCTAAGGTTGTTAATTTTAGTGATAAAAGCAAAACTACCGTTCGGTTAAGTCGACTGAACCATACAACCAGTCGTCTGTCCAGAGAAATTAGATCTTATTCAACAAGTTCAAAACCTCTTATAAGTCGACCTAGTGTATCAACCAGTCGACTGATGTACACCAACAGTCGACTGAATAACACTGGTAAGTCGACTGGACAGAACAAATTAGTATGGGTTCCAGTCAGTCTAAATCAGAATGATAGAATTGCTTATATTAAGTCATATATGTTAAATGTGTGTAACTCTATTTATTATATTCCTGCTTATGGAGGAAGGTCAAACTCTTCATGGATTTGGTTTCCCCTAAACTAATGTGTTTTGGACCCAATAAAAAGGGTACCATATTTACCTTAAGACCATTATAACAAACATACAATTGAGTATTTGAGTTTGATTAAAACGGTACATTCAAAGTACTCTTACCATCAGAAAGGATAGGCTCCAATTTTGTATCACCTGGAGCACTGCAAATTGGGATAAATTAAATGCAGCAGGATTATCATTTGCTAGTTGCTTTTATATTTATGAAGAAGATGAATACATATTACATTAATACGAAATCTATAGCTACTCAAGTATAAAACACAGGTTTAGAAGTTCACATCAGAATGTCATATTCAACAAAATGGAAAGCATATTAAAGGGCATATATGATGTGATCTCTAGGAATAATTATGGTAGTGGTAAATGTAGTGAAAAACAATATGATAAACTTACTGTAAGAGCACTCGGGCAGCTTCTTGACACTCATAAACTCGATTATTGTATCCAGGATTGGTTGTCAAGCAATGCTTCAACACTGAAAATCCCAATAAAATCTTGTATGTTTTGTGTCCCTCCGAATGCAAACTCGAGGAATATACAAGAGTATATTCTTTTGACTGTTGAAAAGGAATTATGTTGCAACATGAAAGTCAGCCAGAACACTCGGTCACATAAATCACATGAATTTTGTCATTAAATATCAGAAATTGGATTCTAGACCATTAAAATATATATATATAGATTCACGTGTTTAATTTCGATGACAAATTTCTCATGGATAGCAAGCACTGGGTAATGAAATATCATAATACAGAAAAAAAATTACAGAAATTATATTTAATAAATTCATCTACAAATTCTTCATCCACATACATATGTATCACCTAAACTTATGATTCTTGTAAAAGAACTTCTACTGCTGTGGAAATGAAAAAACACAGTTGCTCTTTAAATATTAGGTAGAAAATAGGAAGAATTAAAGAAGAAAGAAGTAAACATAATTAAAAATATACAGAATATTTATAAGCATACTATATCATCCAGAGTATCCACTAGCACATGTGACAAAAGATATTTGAATTGATATATTAAGAGGCTTAAAACAGTTGCAATCTTACCTTGCAATCCATGACGGTAAGGTGACCATACTTGGAGAGTAAAATTGCTGATTGATCCAGAATGCCATTTCTCAAACCTAAATATCCATTTTCAATTAACCTGCGTAACAAATTTCAGTTGAATAAAGATGATGAAGGAGACATATCTGTGCTTTCTGAAATAAGCTTGTTGTTACTAACAAAGGAAATATGGAAATAAGCTTTATATTAAGAATATACATCAATCCATCGACAAAGCATCATTTTAAAATCTGTGCGCAAATAATCACAAATTGTATATAAAAATTAGCAATACAGTCCTGGTGCAAGAAAACAACTACAGAATTAGTAATATCAAGCATAACCAATCCCAAGGAACATAATAGAACTTTACCTATCTAACTCAATATTTTGCTCTGGAGAAATAGTCAAGTTATTTGCGTTCTCCAAAGCGAGCAAGTAAGCAATCCCAACCTGTTCCACAAGTAAGACTAAGCCATGTAAAAGAAAATAAAAGGGAAACTTTTGAGGTAAAGAACCTAAACAATATATTAAAGATCAGTTAGAAATTCACAGCATTATCTCTTAGGATACCCAGATTAAAAGTTATTTGAGTGTTATTCACCCATTATCATAAACACATCAGGAACATACTAAAGGACATATTAACATAGTGTCTAGCAAAATTTAGCAAAATTTTAGGAACTAAAACTCATTATCTAATTGTTAGTTATTTTAGTCTCCCATTCCTAGAAACAAATGTATTCATAGAGAGCTCGGTTGTTCTTCCTCTTCTTTCTTCTCTTTAAGAAATATATCAGCCAAATAATAGTGATTCCTCCTTAACTCAAACTTCCGAATTCCTATCCCCCTATACTCTCCTCTTGACTACTGAAACAGAAAATTTCACCTAAAATGACATGTCTATTTAGAATACTAGGAAGTGTCTGATTAGGCTGACCTAATACTAAATGCCTTCACCTTTCTTTCCAATAGAACTTAGTAAAAAAAGATTATCTAACATTACTTAATCAAAACTAAGTACTTGTTCATACATAAACATACAAGTCGGACTTTACTCACTTGTAATCTAAACAATCCACGAACAAAGAAGTAGGATTTTACTTATATTATTCATCTCATTACTAATTATATGCTTGCTAATATCTCACTCCCCTCATGTTCTTGGAGTGCAAGTTGCTAACTCTTAACATGATAAAGTCAAACAGTGTCCTTTCTAAGATAGAGCATATTAGATGGTGCGTTAAGAATCTTGATCTGAATCAGAAAGTAGCAAGGACTCCTTATGCATCCTATCCAAGGGACTCCAGTATCCCATTCTATATTCCCATTAATTTTTTAGGAAATTAAGTACGCATCCAAAAATTATTGGGAGTAAAAAATTAAAAAAAACACATTGTAAAATTAGTAACTTACAGCGGCTGAAGAGCTCAGCCCTGAACTATCAAGTCCTCCAGAGCCACAAATGTAGCCAACTATATAAAGTCTTGTAACAATCTCATCCACTCAATATTATAGGCAAAAATATAACTACTCTTCAATTACCACTAAACACAAGTGGTATGCTGTATAGATAAACTTTAAGCCAGTTTAAATTCAATGGAGCTTAGATTAAACAGAGAGGTAGGCAAGAAAATCTAACTACACTTACATCCTAAGAAAAAGAAGGTAATGTTTGATTCGTGGTCCTCACCATTCAAAATTCAAAGTCAATTCATGAAAACTTTTCCAAAGAATATGAATGAGCCTAATCTAATATGTGTCAGAATGGGATCCATAAGAAAAACCGGACTCAGTATCTAACAACTTGGTCATTTGATGGAAAGGACAAGGAGCAAATATGCTAGGAATCTATGGCAAATTGGTCATAGCGATAAAGATTCCAACTGGTATCACCAAACTCTCTAAATTAATAAACAATAAACAACAACATGGAAATCAAAATTCATCAACTAAAGGGGAAGCACCCAGATTCATACCTAGGGTTTGCAAAATTAATCAAAAATAGATGGCCGCGGGTGATGGTGGAAGCGGTGGGTGACGGCGGACAACGAAAGACGACGGCGGATGAAGAAGTGGGCGACGGAGGTGGGTGGTGGTGGGTGACGGAGGAGGAAAACGGCGAGAGGAAGACACTGCTGCGGTGGCGAGGGAAGACAACAGCGGCGTGGAAGACTGACGATGGCAGCCACGTGGAAGACCGACGACGGCGACTTCGAAGACCGACGACGGCGATGCGATCAATGGGGGATTCGGGTGTGAGAGAGAGAGAGGAGAGAGAGAGATAGGTGTGAGCGTGAGAGCTGTATAAATTGGGGCTATTTGAGAATTGGTGGGAAAATGAAAAAGTTGGGGGGAAATAAATTATAGAATATACCCACGATGTTTTATCCCGTTGGTAAAACTTATAGTTACGGATTAAAAACTCTAAAGTTATAGGATACCTATACCCACAGCTTATTATACGTCTGTAGGTATACAATGTCTATACCCACGGTTTTAGTGATCCGTCACTATAGGTGTCCGTTGGTATATGGCAAATTTCTTGTAGTGTCTATAAAAAAAGTTGCATTTGAGCTCGTCTTAAATTAGGTAGCTTATTGAAAAAATTCTCTTTCTCATTGTTCTCTCTCTCATACCCACTCTCATACCCAGTCTAACTCCTTAACCTAAACCATTATCCAAACCCAAAAGTAGTTAACTTACTTTGCTTTCATTTTTTTTTTTGATTTTTAAATTTTTTTTTGATTAAAAGATGACTCAGTCATCGCTTTATCAATACGATATTAAAGAAACATAGTAGTACTAATTACAAAAAGCCATACAAGTTCCTCTAACAACCAAAATATATCGAACAAAAAGAAGCAAATAATAAAGTAAGATACAATGGCTACTAAACAAAGCCAGAAACTGTGGCAACCTCTTCGAGAGGTCGATACTCCCATTCCACTTCTAGTAGGAGTGACTTCGTACCTGCTGCCAGTCCGTAGCCCAGTCTCGCTAATCCTCCTCTTCCATGCGCAGACGTTTCATAGCTCCCCGTCCATGCATGAGATAGATATAAATTTTTCACATAAGTACCGAAAAGCTACATGTAATATTACAAAAACATAGCTCATTTCTATTTAACCATAAGCAGCACATCGTAGCTGTAGCCATAACACACTAAGCCTCTCTATCTTCCCGTCTAACTAGATCTATCCCCCCACATCCTCAAACCTGTGAACTAGACTTAGGGGTTTCTATAAATCCGAATCTTAGACTCACCACCTCCCATGCTAGTTTAGCCTTAACGCAAGAGAATAAAATATGGTTGGTATCTTCATCTCCGATCGCACATGCCTCGCATCTAACATCAATCAGTATGTTCCTTTTTCGGAGGTTGACCTTCGATAAAATTGCGTTGTTCATGACTAACCAAGCAAAAACTTTGACCCTCAATGGCACCTAGAGCTTCCAAATAAAGTTAGCATCCTTACATCGCAAACCCCTGTCGTTGATCTGCTTATACATCGAGGCAACTGAGAACTCCCCAGTTGAGTCTAGCATCCATTCTCTGCTATCTTCGCCGTCGTTGTTGTCCTGCCCTTCTACCCTAATAAACATATTAAGGTTAGAAAGTTCTGAGGCTGCTGTTTGGGTTAAGCATCCTTTGACTTTCAACATAAGTCTCTGATTATGCCATACATCTGCCACCACAGTGTCGGTGTTAATCGTAGCCTCTGCCGCTGCTGGAAATAAACTACTCAGACTCCTGTCCCCGCACCACTTATCCAACCAGAATCTAGTATCCTTCCCACAACCAATTCTGCATCTAGTATTGGAGTGATACAAGATCTCCACCTTCGACACTCCCTTCCATAAGAAAGAGTACTTTCCGAAAGCACTTTTCCTGCCAAACCGATAAGATTTCCTAACTCTATATTTGGCGAATGATTTGCACCACCAGTTATTACGACGGTTCTTCATCTTCCACCACCATTTGCTCAGCAACGCTCTGTTCATATCCCTTATATTCAGGATCCCTGGCCCGCCATACTCTTTCCTTTTTGCATACTCTACCCCAGCTGACTAGAGGTAGTCCTTTGTTTGCCCGTCGGTTCCTTTCTAGAGAAATCTTCTTCTGATTTTGTCTATTTTCTTGATGACCCATTGAGGGAGCTCGTATACTGACATCAGATACGTCGGTAGGCTACTGAGCACCGAATTTAGTAGTGTAATTCTTCCACCTAAGGTTAGGACCCGGCCCTTCCACCCTGAAAGTTTCTTTTCTATTTTATCGATTAACGATTGCTAATCCTCTCTATGTGGTGCCCCCGGTCTGATCGGTATTCCTAGATAAACGAGAGGAAACTTTTCGCTTTCGCATCCGAAAAAACTCTTGATGGTGTCGATTGGAATAGACATTTGGTCGCTAATCGGAAGCACACAAGTCTTCGTTAGGTTCACTTTCATGCCCGACCAGGTGCCAAAACACTGCAGTGCCATGCCTAAGACCTTCATATCTTCATTTTTAGCAGCTCTAAATAATAACGTATCGTCTGCATATTGTATGATGGAAATTGTTTCAGGGATACCCCTTGCTTTAATCCCCTGAATTAGCCCTTGTTCCCTACCTGTAGTAATCATTTCAGCCAGTCCGTCTGCAACAATAGCAAATAGTAGAGAAGATAATGGGTCTCCCTGCCTAAGGCCCCTTCTACATTTGATTTCCTTCCCCAACTGACTGTTGACCTGAATAAAGGACTTTCCCCATTGGTCACATTTCTTGATCCACGATCTCCACTTTGTGCCAAATCCTTTTAATGTAAGTGCTTCGTCTACGCAATCCCATTCTAGAGAATCATAAGCCTTTTCGAAGTCTATTTTTAATAGAAATCCGCCTGCCTTATCCCTGTGACCTCTATATAAAATTTCGTGAGCTGAAGCCACACTATCCATAATATCTCTTTCCTTGATAAAACCGCTCTGGGATTCACCTACTACCTCATCCAACTGTGTAGTAAGCCTTTGCACTAAAACTTTCGTAACGATCTTGAAGGATCCGTTCAGTAGGCTTATCGGCCTGAAGTCCTGTACCCCTGACACCTCTTTCTTTTTAGGGATTAGGACTACATTAGCGTAATTAATCCTATCCAAGTCAACCACTCCCTCGTGTAGTGCACTGAATATATTCATAAGATCCGTCTTGATGATATCCCAATATAGTTTATAGAAGAAGATTGGGAATCCATCTAGCCCCGGCGCTTTGTCCTGTCCCAGGACCTTCACCGCTTGAAGGACCTCCTCTTCTGAGAACATACCCTCAATACATTTACTCCCATCAATTCTTGACCCGCTCCACATGTCTGGCCTTAGCTTACATCTAAACTCGTTGCATCTCCCGAAAAGCTCCTTGAATCTTTTGTCAAATTCTTGTCTGATTAATCCTTCGTTCTCTGTCCATACATCATCAATCAACAGTCTACCAATGTGGTTTTGTCTCCTCCTTCCATTGGCCACCTTATGGAAAAATTTGGTATTCGCGTCCCCCTCTTTAAGCCATTGAACCCTAGCTCGTTGTTTCAAATATTATTCTTCCATGGCACCGATCTGTCGAATCTCTAGTCTACAATTGAGAAGTTCGTCAGTCTCCGCTTCGAAGAGATCCCTACCTTCTTGAATACCTTCCAAGTCTGCTACCTTACTGGCCAATTCCTGCATTCTAATTTTGATCGCTCCAAATTCCTTCCTCGCCCATTCTTTTATAATCTTTCGTAATCTCCTTATCTTTTCAGTCCATATCCCTACTGCGGTTACCTCCATGGTAGTGGTCCTCCAAGATTCGTCTATGACCTTGCGACAGTTTGTTGACAACGTCCAAGCTTTCTCAAATCTGAAAGGATACCTCTTTTTGACGTAGTCTTGTCCACACTCCAATAGCAATGGCAGGTGTTCTGAAGTGTATCTCATTATCGTCTTCACTTTAGCTAGTGGGTATACAACATCCTAATCAGTAGAAACCAATATTCTATCAAGCTTAGCTAATATCATGATAGGCTGCATATTAGACCAGGTGTACTTTCTATCTATCTTCTCCATCTCCATCAGCTCCAGCTCGTTAATGATAAAAATGAAGTTATCCTAATCGGTACGGCTTGGTCCCCTCCCTCCGTGCTCATGACTAAATCTGGTGATGTTGAAATCTCCCTCTGTAACCCACGGATCTGGCCAATAATTCATAGTCTCTCTAAGTTCATCCCAGAAATGACTTCTTCTTCTGGACGCATATGGACTGTACACCATTGTAACAACGTGAATCCAGTCATCGCTTCTCCTTCTTATTCTAATAGAAACAGAGAATTCCCCTATCTTGTGATCCAATACCTCGAACATTGTAGAATCAACCCCTAAAGCTATCCCCCTGAATAGCCAACTGTCGACTTAAATTTCAATCGAACTCATAAGCCCAATAAGGCTTCCGAAACTCATCCTCATTTGGGTTCTCGATCCTAGTTTCCTGGAGACCGCATATACCCGGTTTAAATCTACTGATGGTGTCATTAATTGTAACTCCTGTTTTTCGTTTTATGTATTTTTGAGGGTATTTTTCATTTTGGTGTATTTCTCTCTTTGTATTTCCTCTTGTATTTTTTTGGGACCGTATATTGGAGTTGTTTCAAATATATATATTCATTTACTTATTTTTGAGCTCTTTGTATTGGTTTTTGTTCCTCTTTTGTTCCGTTCTTCGTCTATTATTGCTTTCTTTCATTTTGGTTCTTGTCCTCTTTAATTTTTTTTGTGCTTGTGGTGGCGAGTGGTTGTTCATCCTTTTCCTAATCCTATTGTTGATCCCTAATATATTTACCAAAGCTAAATTGAACCCAATTCTATTTTGAATCCTATTCAATTAACCCATATCCATACCCATTAAAAAATCCTAATACTAATCCTAATCTACCCACAACCCAAATACCCATTAACCCTAAACACCACTATATATATATATATATATATATATATATATATATATATATAACATCCTCACACAAACCCTAACCCTAACAACTAAACCATCACCCCGGCCTACTCTCCGTACTCTCTCTCTCTCCCTTGGCGGCTGCACACCCGAAACCCCCATCCCAGCCTGCATTCCGATCCGACCCCCCTCTGGCCTGCACCTCCAACCCGCACACCCGAGCCCCATCATCCGACCACCTCCGGCCACCATACACCCCCATTCGATCCCTTCTCCCCTCTTTGCCGACCAACTCCCAAGCCACTAGCCGTCGCAAAGTTGACATCTTTCGTTTGTGGGTTTCTCTCTTCTCTTGCTTTGAGAAGCATGCCGTGTGTTCGTGCGATTGTTCGTGGGTTCGTTACTCTTGATTTTGGATTCTCTTGTTCATGGATTTTCGTTTGTTTCCCGGGAATCCGTTCCCATTAATCTTGGAGTTCGTTTCGTCTCGGTTAAGGCAAGTAACTTATACTCCAATTCCTTTATTTGATACAAGTCAAAAATACCACCTATAGTGTAGTTGGGTCGAGAGACGACTCTTGTTTGTATTATCTTTGATGGGTTTTGTCTCTATTGTGAAAACTTAACCATAGTTGCCTTACGACACAATATCGACATAAATTAACTTAGGTTTTTTCCGTTCTTGATTTGATCATGTATGTGAGACTTCTTGTGAGAATTTGGGTATTTGTTGAGAACCATGTGATAGACTTATTTTAGATATGTTAATAACCTTAATTCATGATGTTTGGACACTTGGTAGACTCGATTTCATATTTGGCTGTGTTTTGAACAAGTTTTGTATGATATATGTTGAGTTTTCGTTAAAGGAAAAAATCTATATTTTGTCGATGATCTGTTTTGTTTGCTGTTTTGGACTGTCTTGAAGTCAGCAACTTAATTTTGGTATAAAACATGAGTTTTAGAGAATTTCGTCTATTTTCAAACCCCTCTGACCTTGCTCGATTTCGTTTTCATATGTGTGAGTTATGACTGTTTTACAACAGAGGTGTCGATCTTTTCCAGATTTCGTTTCTTGGTAATTTTGATGATTAAATTATTTTGATACTATGCTACACATATTATTTTGATCCAATACTTTGGTCAGTATTTCTTTATCTAGTTAGGGTTACCCAGAATTTTGGTAGATTATATTGATAAATTTTATGTGCCGTTTCATGCTCGTTTATGAAAACTATACTTGCTGTATTTTGCTCGCTGTACCGTAAAGAATCGTGTTTTCACCCTGATTACTTTTACTGTATGAAAAATATTTGTGAAATATTAAAGTTAGTTTATTATATCTATTTTCATCTCCCTTTGGCGGATTTGGATTTAGTTTCACGGCTTGCGAGATTTTCAGTTTTCGTACAGAGGTGTTGGGAATTCCAGATTTGCCAAACTACCGTTTCGAAATGTTTTCGGATTTTTGATGACTAAACTAATCTTTCTGGAAAATTATGAAACTTTATATTTTGATGCTAGACATATAGAGGAATACCCCAGATTTTTCCTGGAATTTATTATGATGATTTCTTGTTGTTTCCCTGTACTTGAATATAATTTACTGATTTCTGGCTAAGCGCATTTTCTGGTTTAGATTCAGTTTTGAGTTGTGATTTTGTGAAACAATATATGACTTATTTATATTCTCTGGATTCGTGTGAAAGTCTATTTTCCTGATCCTTTGACGGATCCAGATTTGGATGTTTGTTGTAGTGGGAATCACTGTTTTTGTACAACACTGCCTTGCTATCCTGAATTAGAAAAACTAGTTGTTTTACCCTATTATGTGTTATCTTGTACCTGCACTTGTTTATCTTGCACCCTGAACTTGATACATGTTTATACCCTATTATCCTTGGTTTGTTTTGTGACACATACATGCATGCCTGATTATAATAATAAATGACCAAGCCGGGATTAAGGAAAAGATCTAGTAGTGGAAAATATGGAAACGTGTACTTAGAAGAGGACATTTTTCCTGCCTGCCTGTTACGTATTCATGACTACATGATTTACGATCATGTTGCCTGTACCTGACTGCATGCTTCCCTATACGAAGATGTACTCGGAAGATAACCACTAGGTTATACCTGTTTCCTGTACTTGACTGCATACTTCCCTATAGGAAGGTGTACTCGGAAGAGAACCACTAGGTTTTACCTGTTTCTGTTATTCCTGTTATCCTGAACCCTGAGTACACTGTCCTATGGACTCCACTACGAAATCTAAAGCAAAATTGTATTGACTGTAGCAACCATGTAGTAAAAGGATGGATGCATGAAGTGCTACCTAGATAGTAATATAACAAGACTTGACATGACATAATCTAATTTCCTGTACTTGATACCTGATTATCCTGTTACATGATTACCTGTTTACCTGTTACCTGATACCTGTTACATGTTAACCGGTTTACCTGTTTACTTGATACTTGATACATGTTACCTATACATGTTAGTATACCATGCTACTTGTTTCTATTTTTCTAATTCATGTTAGATATTATATTTCTGTTGACACACTTATACTATGCTATACTTGTTACTTAGAATTATCTATCCCCTGTACTTGTATCCTACATTATAAGTAGCTCGTAACTTGCAATTGACGGGCACTTGTTTTCTTTTTCCTTCTCCTGCAAATTTACTAATTGCAGATCAGGATGGTCGACTGCGAGATGGTATTGGCGAGATGATGTATTAGTGCTGGATATTCTGCTTCATTATTATTATTACTTGTTGCTTGAACTTGAAGAAATTGTACTTGATTACTTGGATATTTATTTGTTTTTAGGCAATGTGATCCAGGATATTTAACTTGTCCAGATTTTGATTTATTTGAGATTTATATATTTTGGGTTTCAAGTAAATTCCTGTTGGTATCTTGTTTCAATTATGCATGTCTTGTTGTATCTTTTTCTTCCGACTCTGATTATTCCTGTGGTATGTTGTAAAGATTTCTGAACAGCTTATGGATGATAAAAATTGTTTGCTGGGCTTTTGTTACGTGCTCGTATTCCGTATTTTTGGGAAGAGGGGCGTGACAGGGTTTTTAGTGGTATCAGAGCTCAGGTTTGGCTAATGTGTTAGTTGCCTAATATATTAGACAAGCTTTGCTCGAACTGGAATCTGCTCAACATTTTACCAACCATGCATACATAAATGAATTTATACCAACTCTGATTCTGGATACTAGTCTTGTTCCCTCTATTTTGATCCCTTCTTATTCAATCCCTTGATTCCTTGTTTGCTTCTCTCTATCCCTTCATTATCTGTTCTTTCTCCTTGTCATTGATTCTTTTTAGGTATCATCCTTGTTTGCTCTTTTTTTGTCCATGTTCTTTTATTCTGGGGCAACCCATTCTTTTGTCTCATCTCAATTTGTCGCTCGCCATCAGTTGGAGTGCAGCAACATGTCAGGAGCTTGGAACATTGTGATAGGTGGTGGAGTTGTCATATGTTCCCATGAGTGCAGGAAATGTCCCATTGTTATTGGGGACGCAGATTTCAAAGCCAAACTGATTATAATTGGAAATTCAGGATTCGATGTCATTCTCGGTATGGATTGGTTGGGTGAAGCCCATGCCATTATTGATTGCCGTGCCAAGAAAGTTGTCTTCAGAATTCCAGATCGAGCAGAATTTGAGTTCCATGACGGGGAGTCTTTCCTTGGTCGAGCAAAGACTGCAGTTGAACAGGTAGATTGCAAGATGGAATTGCACTCAGGCTGTGAAGCTGTGCCTCTAGTGGTGCAGGATTTCTTGGATGTTTTTCCAGATGAGTTGTCTGGCTTACCCCCTGATAGGGAAGTGGAATTCGGTATTGATGTTCAGCCTGGAACAACGCTGATATCGAAGAGTCCCTACAGGATGGCACCGGTTGAGCTGGCAGAGCTTAAGGTGTAGATTCAGCAGTTGCTTGATTTGGGTTACATCAGACCTAGTGTTTTGCCTTAGGGTGCTCCAGTTCTTTTTGTCGATAAGAAGGATGGTAGTCATCGACTGTGCATGGATTATCGGGAACTGAATAGAGTTACTATAGAGGTTCGGTATCCGTTGCCTAGGATCGATGATTTGTTTGATCTGTTGAGTGGGGCTGCTATTTTCTCAAAGTTGGATCTTCGTTCTGGGTATCACCAAGTTAAGGTGAAGGCTGCGGATATACAGAAGACTGCATTCAGGACTAGATACGGGCACTATGAGTATCTTGTGATGTCGTTCGGGGTCACGAATGTGCCGACTGTATTCATGAGTCTTATGAACCAGGTTTTCTCTCAGTACTTGGATAGATTTATGGTGGTCTTCATTGATGATATTTTGGTGTATTCTCGGAATCGGAAAGATCATGCTGAGCATCTTGGGGTGGTTCTGCAGACTTTGAGAGAGAATCAGCTATACGGGAAACTCAACAAGTGCGAGTTTTGGCTCAAAAGGATTTCTTTCTTGGGGCACATTATTTCTGGCGATGGTGTTTCTGTAGATCCGGCCAAGGTTGAGGATGTGAAGGATTGGCCTATTCCCAAGTCAGTTTTGGAGGTCAGGAGTTTTCTTGGTTTGACTGGCTATTATCGGAGGTTTGTTCAAGACTTTTCGAAGATAGCAGGACCGTTGACTAAATTGATTGGAAAAGATCAGAAATTTTGTTGATCTGATGAGTGCAATGAGGCTTTTGTTGAGTTGAAGAACAGATTGACGTCAGTGCCTGTGTTGACTATTCCAGATAGTTCAGGCAGATTTGTAATTCACTGTGATGTTTCTGGTAAGGGTCTTGGAGCAGTTCTTATGCAGAAGGGCCGTGTTGTTGCGTATGCATCGAGGCAGTTGAGGCCGCATGAGAAGAACTATCCTACTCAGCGGTAATGATTAATGCTTTGAAGCCGTGGAGATATTATTTACTTGCGAACCGAGTGGAGATCTTTACATAACACAAAAGTTTCAAGTACGTCTTCACCCAGAAGGAGTTAAACATGAGGCAAAGGCATTGGTTGGAACTTATGGCCGATTATGACATCAGTTTACAATACCATTCTGGTAAAGTAAACTTGGTGCCAGATGCTTTGAGCAGGAGACCAGCAGTTATGTTTCTTACTCAGCAGAGTGATCTCATTAAGCAGATGTGGAGGTTGGAGTTGGATGTTGTGTTGCCGAGGTCTGGTCGCAGTTGTTTGGCGCTCCAGTTGCAGTCGTCTCTTATTGATCAGATTAAAGAGGCACAGGCTAGTGATGCACAGTTGCAAAGTTTTCGAGCTGAGGTTGAGTCTGGGTCCAGGACGGACATGGTTATTCATGCAGATGGTTCGCTTCGTTTTGGTTCCCGGTTGTGTCTCTAAGGGTGAAGTTTGTCAGAGGTTGCTTGAAGAAGCTCATTAGTCTTCGTATTCTATCCATCCCGGCAGTACTAAGATGTATCGGGATTTGAAGCTTCATTTCTGGTGGCATGGTATGAAGAGGGCTGTGGCTCGGTTTGTTTCTCAGTGTTTGTTCTGCCAGCAGGTTAAGGCAGAGCATCAGAGGACCGCTGGACTTCTTCAACCGCTTCCTATTCTAGAGTGGAAGTGGGAACATATCACTATGGATTTTGTGACTGCTTTGCCAAAGAGTCCTAAGGGTCATAATGCTATTTAGGTGCTTGTCAACCTTTGACGAAGAGTGCTCACTTCATTCTTTTTCGTGTCGGACAGTCTACTGAGAGCCTAGCTGAAAGAGGTATATGCAAGAGATTGTTAGACTTCATGGGGTTCCAGTCAGTATTGTATCCGACAGGGATACAAGATTCAGATCCCAGTTCTGAGAGTCTTCAGAACAGTTTGGGGAGTAAATTAAAGTACAGTACAACTTTTCATCCCCAGACTGATGGACAGTCAGAGCGGACTATTCAGATTCTTGAGGACATGTTGAGGTCCTGTATGCTTCAGTTTGGTGGATCTTGGGAGGATCATTTGCATCTCATAGAGTTCTCGTACAATAACAACTTTCAAGCCAGTATTAAAGCTGCTCCGTTCGAGGCACTCTATAGGTGGAAGTGCAGATCGCCAGTGTGCTGGGATGACATTGGTGAGAGGAAGTTGTTGGGTCCAGAGTTGATCACCAAGACAGTGGATGTTGTGGTTCAGATCAGGAAGCACTTGCAGGTAGCTCAGGATCGGCAGAAGCGATGGGCTGATATCCATCGGAGGGCTTTGGAGTTTGTTGCTGGTGACCATGTTTTCCTAAAGGTATCGCCGTGGCGCGGTGTCATTCGGTTCGGTGGTGGGGGCAAGCTTAGCCCAAGGTTTATTGGACCGTTTGAGATTTTGGAGCGAGTAGGCAAGGTGGCCTATCGTCTTGCATTGCCGCCAGCTTTATCAGGAGTGCACGATGTTTTCCATTTCTCACAACTCAGGAGATATATCCGGGATGAGAGCCACGTGATCGACTATTCTGAGTTGACCGTTCGGCCGGATTTGACTTGTGAGATTCCGCTAGTTGCTATTGTGGATCGGCGGGAGAAAGTGCTTAAGAACAAGGTCCTCAAGTTGGTTCGTGTTTCTTGGAATCCTAACTTGCCTGGTGAGTCGACTGGGGAGCTGGAGGAGGAGATTCAGCAGAAGTTTCCTCATTTGTTTGGGTAGTTTGATTTGTTCTTTTTGGTTGTTTTAGGATTACCATATGTATCTTCCGGTTTGAATTTCGAGGACGAAATTCTTTCTGCTAGGAGGGTAGGATTGTAACTCCTGTTTTTCGTTTTATGTATTTTTGAGGGTATTTTTCATTTTAGTGTATTTCTCTCTTTGTATTTCCTATTGTATTTTTTTGGACCGTATATTGGAGTTGTTTTCAATATATATATTCATTTACTTCTTTTTGAGCTCTTTGTGTTGGTTTTTGTTCGTCTTTAGTTCCGTTCTTCGTCTATTATTGCTTTCTTTCATTTCGGTTCTTGTCCTCTTTATTTTTTTTGTGTGCTTGTGGTGGCAAGTGGTTGTTCATCCTTTTCCCAATCCTATTGTTGATCCCTAATAGATTTACCAAAGCTAAATTGAACCCAATCCTATTTTGAATCCTATTCAATTAACCCATACCCATACCCATTAAAAAATCCTAATACTACTCCTAATCTACCCACAACCCAAATACCCATTAACCCTAAACTCCACTATATATATATATATATATAACATCTTTTCACAATCCCTAACCCTAAGCCACTAGCCGCCGCAAAGTCCACATCTTTCATTTGTGGGTTCTCTCTTCTCTTGCTTTGAGAAGTGTGCCGTGTGTTTGTGCGATTGTTCATGGATTCGTTGCTCTTGATTTTGGATTCTCTTGTTCGTGGATTTTTGTTTGTTGCCTGGGAATCCGTTCCCGTTATTCTTAGAGTTCGTTTCGTCTCGGTTAAGACAAGTAACTTGTACTCCAATTTCTTTGTTTAATACAAGTCAAAAATATCACCTATAGTGTAGTTGGGTCAAGAGATGACTCTTGTTTGTGTTCTTTGATGGATTTTGTCTCTATTGTGAAAACTTGACCATAGTTGCCTTACGACACAATATCGACAAAAATTAACTTAGATTTTGCCCGTTCTTGATTTGATCATGTGTGTGAGACTTCTTGTGAGAATTTGGGTATTTGTTGAGTACCATGTAATAGACTTGTTTTAGATATGTTAATAACCCTAATTCAAGATGTTTGGTGTAACATCTGTTTTTTTTAATTCCTCAATTATTTGATTTAAATTATTTTTAAATATGTTTCTCAGTATATTTACCCTTATTAATCGATTTTATTAGTATTAGAATGATTAAATTGATATTTTGGGGTAAACGGGAAAAATTGAAAATATAGGAGTTTTGAGATGAGTTTTCTCGGAGGAGATGAATCCAATTTGACCAGAAATTTTTCTGGGGCATTTGTACATTATAGGGGGTTTAAATTTTCGAGTTATTAAATTATAGTTTGAAGTTGAAAGTATTTTTCAAAAATATTGTGATATTCGTATATATACATATTTATATGTATTGCTATTGTTCATAACTATTGGTTTTGATAACAACTATGTATAAAAATGCACTTCTAATTTTATTTTATGTTTGGGATGAATTTAAGTATATTATGGAGTGATTTTTACAAGAAAACCCTAGAAAAGTTAACTAGAAGGCTATATATATAAACCTATGGTCAAATAGGGACTTATATGAATTATTGCCCTTATATTTACATTCCCATGCCCCTTTCCCCTTCCCCATTCTGAACCGACCAGAAAAACCCCCTTCCCTCATCCGGCCATTCATGGGGGTGCGAAACCCTAGCTATTTCAACTTCCTTATTCAAGAAAAAAATTGAGGGTTTAGGTCAACTTCGAGGCGTTCTACTCATTTTTGGAGTTTATTTGCGAGAATAGTGCTTGGAAGGTAAGAATTATGGAACTTTATTTGATGGGATTGTATGGTTTTGTGTTTTAATTGCTAGAAAATGATATAGTAGGGTAATTAGGTGATGCTGGTAATTATAGAGAAGGAAGATTGGTAAGAAATTGAGTGGTTTGTGATTTATAAATTAATTAGTGTGTTAGCTTTATAATTTGGATAATAAATAGAATAATTGATAAGGATGAGTTATAGAAATTGTTGTGAATTAAGGGGAAACAATTTAGAATGAGTTTAGTGAAAATTATATGGAATTAGAAACCCGTTGGAATCTCAAAAATACGGGTATACCATGTATGCACGCCGGGTGTTCGGTGAAATGCCCGAGCGAGATTTAGGTGAGAATTTGATGTTTTCGGAGGTGTAATTGAGTCTTATTATTATTATTAACCCTAATTTGAGAGATTGGAAAAAAAGGGATTAAAGAAATTAGAAAATAGGAAATTTTCCTATTAGAAAGTCTCCGATCAATGTGTGAGTTCTTGTATTGGGGTTCGAATTTGAAATCCGTCGATGTAGCTCACCTACTTATGTCATTTGTGATGTGTGGGTGAAGACGGATTCAAATTTGGAGGTCCGTAGGTTGAGTTTTGAGTTTTAAGCTAATCGGTTCTATAATTTTCCAACTAGGTGGAAAAAGTTGAACTTTGACTGGCAACCGGGCGGACGTGGGACATCGTTTGCTCGATCCTTCAGGTGAGTATGTTGTATCTATAAATATTTTATATTGTGGCCAAATTTTGTGGCTTTTTGATATATTTTGTCGAAGTTATGCCAAAAATTGATTTTCAATGAAAATACGGATTTTTAAGGGTCCGAAAATGGGTTTTTGTGATATTTTTTGAAATTAACTATTTTAAGTATATAAAATCTATATTATGGGTTAATGTGACATGTTGAAGTATAAAAATTAAATATATTAAACGGTTTATGCATATATTTACCCCCATGCATGTTTTGTGCATGTTTTTGGGTGAATAAGCCGATATAGGTGATTTGGTATATGTGGAGCCTTGTGTATGGACTAGCATACTATGGATGGATGTTATAAGATGTAATTAGACGAATGATATGGCTAAAAATGGGGTTAAATCGAGACCGTCCAGATCGAGCACGGATCTTGAAGCACGGGGGTAAAAAGGTAATTTCACATACAGATGGATCCAAAACGGGTATTGGGCCTCCTTCTCACAAAACCAACTACCCACGAATAGATCCACTTCAACTGGGCACGGGGCCCGACCCGATACAAGCCCGGTCCACCAAGAGGAGAATCAGGCCACTGATTTGATCAAATTAATAAGCCTGATTGACTCCCACCAGGGAATCAGGGCCTAACTTCCCCAAAACAGAATAGGAGGATTTTCCTCCTGGTTGTTGGGCAGGAAATCAGGACCCTGATTGTTCCGAAAGGCGACTATAAATACAACCCCTCTACCACCAAGACCAGGTTAATCACTTTTGAACCCCTTAAGCTCTTTCTTAATCTTTTCCTGATTACTGACAAGAGCGTCGGAGGGTGCGTCGCCGGAATCAACCCCGGTGTCTCGCACTTCCTTGCAGGTGGCGGCAGGAGCAAGAAGGCCGAGTCAACTATTCAGGTTTTTCCCGGACCCACAAATTCTATCTGTTTACCCCCACACCGAAATCAGCGGTAACAGATTGGCGCCGTCTGTGGGAAAAAGCCACACGAACAGCCTCAGTCCATTCTCCGTAATCCCCTGCAGTCATGCCGCCGAAGAAGAACAGATCCAGAGGGTCGAACCGTGCGGGCGACCTCACTGACCCGGCAAATGAAGCTCCGGTCAATCCTATCCCTCAGTCCGAGCTCCCTCCGCTGACCCAGCAGGTCCCGCCTCCTCCTCCAAAGCAGCAGCCCAACAACGGTCCGTCCGGTCATAACGGTCGGAAGGAGAAGCAGCCGCTCAATTCGGGCCACGTCTCAGTCCATAACGGGTCTTCGGACTCGATGGCTTCTCATCACCCCGACCTCCGCATCAGACTTCTGAACCGTCAGAAAGACGACGACCTCCGTACCCATCTTGACGAGAGGCGGGCCCGAGAGGGAGCCTCCCGCCAGCGCCAAGGTGAGCGGTCCCCACGTCGCCGAGACGGCAGAAGGTCTCCGGACCGCAGAGGCCGAGCGGCATCCCCAGATCGCCGAAGGAGGAGGTCCCGCTCCCCTAGGGATCGGCATCATCCGAGGGACCGGGATGTACCTATCAGTCGAGCCGAATTCCTCCAGTTTCAGGAGACCGTTCTGCAGGCCCTCAATCTTCGGCAGAACGTCCAGAATGCTCAGAGGGCTCCGACACCCCCCAGGGATCCCAGTCCTAGACGCCGGACCCGGAGTCCTTCCCCGGCTCCCAGCCGCCAGCAGCGGGAACAAAGCCCTCGCCGGTCCCAGGATTACCGGCGTCGCAGTCCACGCTCCCCTTCCTATGAAGAGGAATCCGGGGGGTCATACGATTACCAGCGGAGGGACGACGCCCTCATCCGCCGTATCCATGAGGTGGAAAGGCGCATCGGCCGCATGGACAGGGAGGAAGAGTCCCGAGCAGGAACCTTCCGTCCCAGCCGACCCCCCTTCTCACGGTCGATCATGGAGGCCCACATACCGAGGAGTTTCAAGCCGCCGCAGTTTGAAACTTACTCAGGGGAATCCGACCCGGTCGACCACGTCGAAAGCTTCAAAACCCTAATGCTGATCCATCAAGCTTCTGACGCGGTGCTCTGCAGAACTTTCCCTGCCACCCTCAGGGGTTCGGCTCGGGAATGGTATTCCAGGCTCGCCCCCTCGTCCATCTTCTCATTCGAGCAGTTCGAGACGCTGTTCATTACTCACTTCGTGAGTAGCCGACGGGCCGAGAAGACAAGTCTTTCCCTCCTGAACCTGCGGCAGGAGAAGGAAGAAAAGTTGCGGGACTATGTGAAAAGGTTTACCGCAGAAGTCAGGTCAACAGCCTCCTTAGACCAGTCCGTGGCCACCGTGGCGTTCCAGTCGAACGTCCTTAACCCCAACCTCCGATCATCCCTGGCCAAGAAGCCCCCGCATGACTTCGCCGACCTCCTCCTGAGGTGCGAGAAGTACATCCGAGCAGAAGAGGCTAAAGCCCTTCCCAGCTTTGGGGGACCCTCCGCATGGTCGAAAAGGAAGGCGACGGGGGAAGAAGGGTCCAAGAAAGCTCAGAAGGATACGGGCGGTCAGCGCCGCCCTCCCCCCAGGTTCGAGAAGTTCACTCCCCTCACCACTAATGTCTCCACTATCCTCATGGAGGTGGAGAAGGAGGGGGTCATCCCTCCAGCCCCGAGGATGCACACCCCGGCGAGGAGGAGAGACAAAGATAAGTGGTGCCGGTACCACCGAGACCACGGGCACGATACGAATGACTGCCGGGTTTTGAGAGATGAGATCGAAGCCCTCATTCGTAGGGGGCAGTTGGCCAAGTTCGTGAAGGCAAACGATCGGACGGATCGCCACTCCCCTCCGCCTCGGGGGGCTAACAAGCGCTCCGAGCGGCGCGAAGAGACACCCGAGTTTGAGGAGGAACGGGTTCTGCACTTGATCCATGGAGGCCCCATGGGGGGCTCCTCTAATTTCTCCCGGAAGGCCTTCGTCCGAGAGGTCAACTCGGTCCATAGCGCCCCTCCCCCGAAAGGTCTCGGCGTCCCTGTGTCTTTCTCCGATGCCGACCTCGAAGGAGTCCGAATCCCTCACTGCGATGCCCTCGTCATCGACCTCCGCATGGCCAACTTCAAGGTGCAGAGGATTTTGGTGGACAACGGGAGTTTGGTCAATATCCTTTTCCTCTCGGCCTTCCGAGGCCTGCAGCTGTCCCGAGACCGTCTCAAGCCGGCCGGTTACACTCTCCACGGGTTCACGGGGGTCCCGGTAACCGTCGAAGGGGTGATAACCCTGGACGTTACTGCGGGGAGCGCCCCTACTACCCGGACCGAGCCAATGGACTTCATGGTAGTCGACGTCCCGGCGGCATATAATGTCATCCTAGGCCGCCCCGGCCTAGCCGCTCTGGAGGCTGTCCCCTCGGCATACCACTTGAAGATGAAGTTCCCCACTCGTTCGGGAGTAGGGGAAGTCAGGGGAAGCCAGGAAACAGCTCGGAAGTGCTACATGACTTCCACCGGGGGACCAGTGCTCTCGCTCGAGACACTAGAAATCCCCGAGCCGAAGGCCCGCCCAACGTCCGAGCCGGCGGACGAGTTAGAAGTACTCTTCTCGGACGAGGATCCGAGCCGAAAATTCCTCGTCAGCAAGTCCTTGCCGACCGTGCTGTTCTCCGACTTGGTGAGGTGCATCCGGAATAACCGCGACCTATTTGCTTGGTCGGCCGTGGATATGCCCGACATCTCCGAGGACTTGCTCGTCCATCGTCTGAGCGTCGAACCGGGGTGCAAACCGGTTCAGCAGAAGAGGCGAAAGTTCGCTCCCGAGCGACAGCAGGCAATCAAGGAGGAAGTGGACAAACTTCTAAAGGCCAAGTTCATACAGGAGGTAAATTATCCCGAGTGGCTGTCGAACGTTGTAATGGTCAAGAAGTCCAATGGCTCGTGGAGGATATGCATTGACTTCACCGACCTAAACAAGGCGTGTCCGAAGGATCCCTTCCCGCTCCCGAACATTGACACCCTTATCGACGCCACCTCCGGCCATGAGCACCTCAGCTTCATGGATGCCATCTCGGGGTACAATCAAATCCGAATGTTCCCTCCGGACATTCCGAAAACCTCCTTCGTCACCGACCAAGGTCTCTACTGCTACCGGGTAATGCCGTTCGGCCTGAAGAACGCGGGCGCCACCTACCAGCGACTCGTCAACAAGGTCTTTCAGAGCCAGATCGGCCGAAACATGGAGTTGTACGTTGACGACATGCTCGTCAAGAGTATCCGCGGCACCGATCATGTGGCCGACCTCCAGGAGGCCTTCGGCATGTTGAGGAAGCACAACATGCGGCTGAACCCGAACAAGTGTGCGTTCGGGGTCTCCTCGGGAAAGTTCCTCGGCTTCATGGTGAGCCAGCGAGGAATCGAAGCTAATCCCGAGAAGATTAAGGCCATCTTAGACATGGCTCCGCCTCGGAACGTCAAGGAGGTGCAAAAGCTCACTGGTCGACTCGCTGCTATCGGCCGCTTCCTCTCAAAGTCAGGGGAAAAGTGCCTTCCCTTCTTCAAAGCACTCCGGGGGGCCAAAGGTTTTGAATGGGGCCAATCGCAATAGGAATCATTCGACCAGCTGAAGGCTTATTTGGTGAACCCCCCGTTGCTCAGCAAACCTGGTCCCGGGCGAGACTCTCTTTGTCTACTTGGCAGCCTCCGAGCAGACCCTAAGTGCTGTCTTAGTGAGGGAGGAGGACCGAACCCAAAGGCCTATCTACTACGTGAGCAAGGTGCTCCGGGACGCCGAGCTCCGCTATCCGAGGATAGAGAAGATAGCCTACGCCCTGATCATGGCTGCGAGAAAGCTTCGGCCGTACTTTCAATCGCACTCGGTCGTTGTCCTCACCGACCAACCCCTCAAGCAGATCCTCCACAAGCCGGAGACCTCGGGCCGGCTGATGAAGTGGTCCATAGAGCTAAGTCAGCATGACATCTCCTATCAGCCTCGGACGGCAATTAAGGCACAGGCTCTCGCTGACTTTATCGTAGAGTCCACAATCCCCGAGGTCGGCCACGTCCCGAACGGACCCCCCATTTGGACAGTTTTTGTGGACGGATCCTCTTGTAATGAAGGAAGCGGCGCCGGCATCATTCTGAACGGCCCTGACAACTTCGTCCTCCAGTATGCGATTCGCATGAACTTCAAGGCCTCGAATAATGAGGCGGAGTACGAGGCTCTCATAGCAGGTCTCGGACTCGCACGGAGTGCTGGGGCGCAGCGCCTTCGGATTCACAGCGATTCCCAGCTAGTCGTGAACCAGGTCTTGGGCGAATATGAGGCCAGGGACGAGCGAATGGTGAAGTACCTCGCCAAGGTCCGGGACTTCATGGGCCGATTCGGAGAAGCCATCATCCAACGGGTCCCCTGGGAGGAGAACTCACAAGCCGACGCTCTCTCCAAATTGGCCTCGTCTTCTCTGCAAGGTCTAGAACAGACCGTACTAATTGAAGTCCTCTCTAAACCGAGCATCGAGGACGAGGTACCTAGCTCGGTGGAGTCATTGCCGGTCATGCTGCAGGACAATTGGATGAAGCCACTGGTAGAATTCCTAAGGGACGGACTTCTGCCCCCGGACCCCAAGGAAGCACGCTGAGTCAGAACTCGGGCTGAGCGCTATGTCTTGATCGATGGCGTCCTATACAAGCGCTCCTTCTCTCAAATAGATGGCCGACCATATCTAAGGTGCCTCTCTCCGGATCAGGCCGAATATGCCCTACAGGAGCTTCATGAAGGGATCGGAGGGGCACACTCCGGATTTAGGTCTTTGGCCCGGAAAGCTTTGAACTATGGGTACTTCTGGCCGACCCTTCTTCAAGATGCCGAGCGACATGTTCGGCAATGCAGCACTTGCCAGAGGCATTCCAGCATCCGACGTCTCCCTTAGGCCAACCTCGCCTCCCTATCAAGTCCCATCCCCTTCGCAATGTGGGGGATGGACTTACTAGGGCCCTTCCCTCCAGCTCCGGAACAGCTCAGGTTCTTGGTCGTAGCCATTGACTACTTCTCGAAGTGGGTCGAGGCCGAGCCCCTCGCCACTATAACCGAGAACAAAGTGGTGCAGTTCTTCTGGAAGAGCATCATATGCAGATTTGGCGTCCCCCGCATCCTCGTGATGGACAACGGGACTCAGTTCACCGGCACGGCATTCCGAGCCCTATGTGATGACCTCGTCATTCAGCAACGCTTCTCGTCCGTTTCACACCCCCAGTCGAACGGACAGGCCGAGAATGCTAATAAGCAGATCCTCGCAGGCATCAAGAAAAGGTTGGACAAGTGCTCCAAAGGTTTGTGGGTCGAACAACTCCCCAATGTGTTGTGGAACTACCGCACAAGCAAGCGGACGCCCACCGGAGAGTCCCCTTTCAACCTTACTTATGGGGCCGAGGCTGTGATACCCCTCGAGGTCGGAATACCTTCCCCTCGGCTCATGGCCTATGACGAAGCGCAGAATGCCAGGGACCTCAGAGGAAACTTGGACCTGATAGATGAACTGAGGGAAAGGGCATCGATTCGGCAGCAGAATTACAGAAGAAGGGTCGAGCTAGCGTACAACAAGAAGGTCTGACCCGCCAACCTTAAGCAAGGAGATTTAGTCCTGAGGAAGCTGGCCATATCCTTCCCCGGTCAGAAGAGCAAGCTAGCTCCGAACTGGGAAGGTCCGTACAGGATCACAAAAGTTGTCCGACCTGGGGCGTACCGTCTCGAAGACATGGAAGGCAGAGAGCTCCCGAGGACCTGGAATGCCGACCACCTCCTAAAATACCAAGAGAGCGTTCCGACGCCACTCTAAGTAACAAGGAGTATCGAGCCATTCCAATCCTCCGACTTGTAACCCATTTTTTTCATAAATTGTACAATGTAAAGCGGTTCGCCGTCGAAATCAATAAAGAAAGCTCTGTTATGTTTGTGAATCTGCATGTTTTTCTCCCCCCTTGTCACCTGTCTCTTTTTTACATTACCTCAACCAATGGTTCGGAGTCCACGTTCGGCTCGGCCTCATTCCCTCGGTTCGTCCCCGGACGGACCAGAGGCGAACCGCCGTTCCGAACTGCTCCCACAGCCGTTGAACTAAACCGATGGTTCGGAGTCCAACACTCGGCTCGACTTTACCGCCTCGGCTCGTCTCCGGACGAATCAGGGGTAGATCGCCGTTCGGAATTGCTCCCACAGCCGTTGAACTAAACCGATGGTTCAGAGTCCAACATTCGGCTCGACTCTACCTCCTCGGCTCGTCTCCGGACGAACCAGGGGTAGATCGCCATTCGGAATTGCTCCCACAGCCGTTGAACTATACCGATGGTTCGGAGTCCAACACTCGGCTCGACTCTACCTCCTCGGCTCGTCTCCGGACGAACCAGGGGTAGATCGCCGTTCGGAATTGCTCCCACAGCCGTTGAACTATACCGATGGTTTCGGAGTCCAACACTCGGCTCGACTCTACCACCTCGGCTCTTCTCCGGACGAACCAGGGGTAGATCGCCGTTCGGAATTGCTCCCACAGCCGTTGAACTATACCCAAGGTCCGGAACATATAATCCGAACTCTTTAAACTATTAGCCGAAGCCCGAAGACACACACATTCGGTCGGCTCCCGAGCAAGTGCCTTCCCGAGCATGTAAACGGGGAAAACACACTTTCCCCTCAACTTTCGTACGTGATCTCGATCAGACGGCTCAGATCTCGCCACCCGCACTAAACGACAAGATAACGTTTTCTTGGAGAACGAGCCTCCTCGAGATTCGCGCCTACATTCAACGGCTCAGATCTCGCCACCTGCTCCAAACGACAAAATAGCACTTTCTAGAGCGCTGAGCCGCCGAGGAATTTGTGCAGTACCGTGTCAGAACCACTAAACGACAAAGTGCCGTACCCCTGGGGATCCATTCGGCTAAACAGACACGCTCAGTTCAAAGATCTCGGCACGACCGATACAGTTATAAGCAAAGACGAATATACAAAGCAACGAAAGGGAATTTTATTAATTGTCGGCGCATAGTACAAAACATTCCATTACAAAGTGTTGGCAAACAAAACATACAATGCCCGACCCACTGCACTTGTCTCTCATAAGAAAGCATCCTCACCAGACTGTTCGTCCTCCTCGGCTGGCAGCTCCTCTGCCTCCCCCCGGAGCTTCGCCATTACAGCCTGCAAGTGCCACATCTCCGAGAGCAAGTCATCCCGCTCGGCAATAATCTTCGACTGAATGTGCCGAATGCTTTTGACCCGAAGAGCGTTGCTGAATGCAGTCTGCGAGTCTTCATCCTCTCCTGCGGGGCTCAGCTCGACGATCCTATTCTCCAAGCGTTGGATCTCGGCTTCCCGGAGACTGAGGACCAACGAAAGGTGGTCCCACTCACTCTCGGCTCGGCGTAACTTCAGATCGGCGCTCCTGGGGCTCAGAACCACCGTTCCAGAGGTGGCCTCGGATTCAGAGTCATCATTCGAACGCTCGGAGTCCGAGCCATGGATCGTCACAATGAGCTGAAAAGAAGGGAAAACGAATAACACAGTTTCAATACACAGCCGAAGTCTAACACTTGAAATTTTTTCAGAACTATTTGCATTCAGACATAATAGTGTTACAGACGGTCGACCGACCCCACAACTAAGTTGTTACAACGACCAACAAAAATGGAAAACGACATAATCAGGGCCTCTTCGGAAGGGGAATGCTTCGGTTTAGGGAAATGCGAGGATGACAAGGCCTACCCTCCGAGCTCGACCCTAAACCAACGAAGCGCGATCCCCCTTCACTACTAGTCCTAACAGCGGCGCCGACCGAAGCCCCGCTCGACGAAATAGCAGCGCTGCTCTGAGCATCGGCCGGACTTCGCCTGGTCATAGGCGAGCGCGTCGCAAGTTTGTAAAACGTAATCCCCCTCTCGCTTTCTTCGCGAGTGCACGAAGTGCTGCGTACATTAGCTCTCTCCGGCGCGGGCTTGAGCGACGCGATCTCCTCCTCCAGTTCGATAATCCTATCCCTCAGGACGACGTCCTTCGCCAACTTCTTCGGTCGAGGAGCCCTCAACGAGCCCGAGGCATTGGAACTATCAGTTGCGAGCTGCCGGTAGTGGGTGACCTCAATCCCCCTATCTATTGTGATCCTTCTGAGCCTGTCGACTTCGGCCGACAGCTTCTTGCGCTCGGCCAACGCCTCCTCCAGCTCGGACGCTAGCTTCTCTGCCTCCGCTGAGCGTTCTTTCTCCAATAGCTCCAAGTATTGGACCTCGGCCAAAAGGTCGTCATTCCTCTGCTCGACGGCAGTAAGCTCCCCACGGAGCCGCTCGACTTCCCCTTCGGGACCAGGGGCTTGGGAGCGCTTCCGCAGTTGATGCAGCTCGCGACAGTACCTCCTTAGAAGTGCCCTCACCTCCTCCGCCTGGCCGAGCAGGAGAAACCGCCTCTGTCGGCTGTCCGGGAGTTCACGCTTCAATTTGGCCAGCTCCTTCCGAAGGAAGACGAGCTCCGTGACCGGACCGAACATCACCTGAAAAGCGGAGATAAATCCGATACCCAACACTTGAAAACATCTACAACTAGTCACACACAAATCCGAGGCTCGACACTTGGACAAATTTTGGCCAAACAAAATGCTTTTCATTCAAAACAAAAGCGGTGGCCAGTCCGCAATGAGGCTTACAAAAAGAAAACAAAACGAGAAAAGACTAAAAGAAGACAACCGAGTCAGGGGTCGACCTTTTTACCGCTCGGGTCCGTCGACCCCCCGGTCTTGTCCTCGCCACCGCCCTCGCCTCCGCCTTCGCTCCAACTCTCCTCCCCGGAGTCATCTTCCTCCTCGCCCTCGGCTTCGGTCTCCCCGGGGCCTTCGACGGGTTCCGTCTCTCCCTCGGGACCGAGCAGACCCTCGGTAATCCCTTCCTCCCCCTCCACGGGCTCGTAAAAATTATAGGAGGACGTGTCGAAGCCCGGGTTCCTTGCGGCTACGTGGGTCAGGGCACGGCCGTAGGCGTCCAGCATGTTCTGGATCATGTGCTGCGCAGCCTCCTCCTGCACGGCCTTCTTCACCTTCTTCACCTTCTTCAGGTGGTTGGCCTTGATCCTCTCAGCCCTCTTCCGAGCGGTCTCTGCTTCCGACCGAGCTTTGGCCAGCTCCTCCTTCAGCTCGGCAACCTCCTTCTCAGCTCCCGACCAAGCGCTGGCCAGCTCCTCCTTCAGCTCGGCCACATCCTTCTCCGAGGCCTCAAGCTTGGCCGCCGTGTCCTTTGACAGCTGAACGGCGTCGGCCAGCTGCTTCCCCAGCCCCTCCACTTCGGTGGCCCTCTTCGTCGAAAGAAGCAGCTCGGAATCAAGCTGCTTCGCGACCCTGACGCGCTCCGCCCTCTCCTTCTCCTTCTCCTGATCCTTCTTCGCCAACTCCTCGACCAAGAAATTGAAGTGGCAGAGGGTCTGGAAGAGAACAACACGTTAAAATCTGAGTCCAAGAACTTAGAAAAATTCTAAGGAAGAAATTTGGATAAAGAAGAACTTAGCATACGTACCGACATGGTGTTCCGGGCTATCTGCATCACGGCGTCCCCCGCCATCCCGGCCTTCAGGGTCGCTCGATCCTTCGGGATCGGTAAGTGCCTCACCGCCTCCATGCAGATGTTTCCGTCGCCCAAAAAGCCGTCGACGTTCATCACCTGCCAATCGGGGACAAAGATCTGTTTATGACGCTCGGTCAAGATCTTCTCCGCGTCGGAGGTAAGGGGAGGAATTGGGAGGAACAACGCATCCGTCACCCCGAACCCGCTGCTCGACGGACCGGGAGCGTCTTGCTCGCTCGGCTCCATTACTCCCTTCCCTTTATCCCCTCGGCCAACGGCTTGCTCCGAGGCAGGAGTCTCAGCCGAAATCTTAACCATGTTTTCCTAAAAAGAGAAGGGAAAGAGACTGACCTTGAAGTGACAGGTGCGGTCGGAAAGTTCGCCGGAACTAGGAACGCTACTGCGACAGCTAGCAACGCCACCAGAGAGCTAAAAACTTCGAAGCTGGGTAAAAACTGAAGAGAGAGAGTAAAAGTGAAAAGTGAGACTTGGTCTTAGGGGGGGTGAAGATTTATAGTAAAATTGGGACGTCCCTTGGACTTCCAATGAAAGTTCGCGACTTTTGGGCTGCTCTCGAAACGTCGCGAAGGCCCATCACCACTACCTCTCTCACCAAGTCAACTGGCTCGGCTCCAGGGGTTCCAAATCCGAGCTACAAGCGATCCGAACACGCCGGCAGCAGGATCCGATCAGAATCCGAGCAAGTGCCTTCCCGAGCTGGTAAACAGGGAAAACTCACTTTCCCCTCAACTTTCGCGCCTGATCTCGATCAGACGACTCAGATATCGCCAAGAGCACTAAATGACAAGATAGTGTTTTCTTGGGAGCTGCGCCCGTCTTGAGATGCGCGCCATCATCCAACGGCTCAAGGTGCGCCACGTCGCTCGGACGACTGAACCCTCGGACGCCTCACCTATGCCTAGAAGAACCTGGAAAAGTTTTGATTCAGTTTTGAGGCGCCGCCCTCGGCGGGCGCCCCCCGGGTCCCGTGCCTCAGTCGGTATTCCGCCGACCACGGGCCCCGGTCGGGAACAGATCGGCACTCCCCCCATCTCTAACTCCCCCGGGCTGACGTCCATCAGAAGCCATCAGCCCAGAAGGAAGACAGAGATGAGAGGGGACCCATCAACACTCAGAGATCAGGAGAAACACACCGTTCCGAGCTAGTTGTTTACAACTGGAAGGCGCGGCTTGTCAGAGGACTCTGACCGCAGTGCCTTCACAGTTGCAAACAACGGGCTCGGACGGTCCAGAAGCCCGAGCTGCAACTCATGATGGAGAAGCGCACCATTCCGAGCTAGTTGGTTGCAACTGGAAGGCTCGGCTCGCCAGAGGACTCTGGCAACGGCGCCTTCACAATTGCAACAAACGGACTCGGACGGTCCGGAAATCGGCCTCGGACATGGATCATCACCTCTTCCACCAAGACCTCCGCCCACCTAGGCAGCCGCTTCGGAACGACCAAAGAAGGCCGAAGATCTTGGTGGAAGAACGACCACCCGTCCTTCCGAAGTGGCACACACCCCGGGTCCGGACCATAGTCGTCGCCACTACTGCCTTATCCCCTCCCGCTCCTGACATCCCTTTCGGAGCAGTGAGGAACGGGAGAAGAATAAGACAACAGGGCGACCACCCGTCCTTCTGAAGTAACTCATCCCTCGGGTCCGGACTATGGTCGTCGCCACTACTGCCTTGTTCCCCCCCCCGCTCCTGACATCCACTTTGGGGCCGTCAGGAACAAAGGGAAAACCAGGCAGAAGAGCAACCACCCCGGACCTCAAGAGAAAAGCTACCCAAGGCAGATGCCTCCGAGGTCTGAAACTCAATTTGGTTGTGACTGAAATGACAAAGGGAGTGGAGTACTTATAGCCTGCCTCCAAGAACCAGCCATTATGACCTTCGGAAGTTGAAACGCCACGCATTAATTAAAGGAATTATCCTTAATGACATCTGGAAGACAGAACGCCACACAAGTCCCGAAGCACCATTAATACCATTGGGAACAGAGCCATCTCGGATTGCCGAAAACCACAGGCCCTCGGCCGGCTGCCGAGCAAGTGCCTTCCCGAGCTGGTAAACGGGAAAAACTCACTTTCCCCTCAACTTTCGCGCCCGATCTCGATCAGACGGCTCAGATCTCGCCGAGAGCACTAAAAGACAAGATAGTGTTTTCTTGGGAGCTGCGCCTGTCTCGAGATGCGCGCCATCATTCGACGGCTCGGATAGTGCCACGTCACTCGGACGACCGAAGCCCTGCCTCCGGTCGGCGGCCGAGCAAGTGCCTTCCCGAACTGGTTAATGGAGAAAAAAGACACCGAGCTACTTGAACCGTTGGATCTCTCAGAAATTCACGCTACCTATGATGAGCGGACCAGATTACGCCACGTGTGCTAAAAGACAAGATAGCATTTTCTTGGGAACCGCGCCCGTCTCGAGATGCGTGCCCAGCATCCGACAGCTCAGACAGCGCCACGTCGCTCGGCCTGCCGGACCCCCTGCCTCCGGTCGGCAGCCAAGCAAGCGCCTTTCCGAGCTCGTAAACGGAGGAAAACGCTGCCGAGTGGTAACAGCCGTCAGATCTTTCCGAAGTTCGCGCCCGTCCATGATCAACGGCTCAGATCGAGCCACGCCATTAATCAGTATTTAAATCGTTTTTTATTTATTTAAATCGTTTTATTTATTTAAAAGTTGCGAAAAAATTACTAAAAATTCGGGAAAATTAACTAAAATTTCTGGAAAATAATTGGAAACTTGGGGGGACATTTTCGAACCCCTAGACGAACAATTATTACCCAGGATGTACCGTTAAAGACCCCCGAACGATTAGTGAACACGTCACAAAATTAAATAAATAATTCAAAAAAATAGATAAAAACCCTTGAGTACCCGATGTGACCAAAGAACAGCCAGCAGCGTCAAAAGTTACCTCACTACCCCCTTTCTAGATTCAAAATCCCACATTTGGACCCCGATGCAACTCCACCAGCCACTAAAATAGCTAGACTACTCCTCAAAGTCTGATCACGCTCAGTCTTTAGGAGTGGGGGGCTCGTGATATGGCTAAAAATGGGGTTAAATCGAGACCGTCCAGATCGAGCACGAATCTTGAAGCACGGGGGTAAAAAGGTAATTTCACATACAGATGGATCCAAAACGGGTATTGGGCCTCTTTCTCACAAAACCAACCACCCGCGAATAGATCCACTTCAACTGGGCATGGGGCCCGACCCGATACAAGCCCGGTCCACCAAGAGGAGAATCAGGCCACTGATTTGATCAAATCAATAAGCCTGATTGACTCCCACCAGGGAATCAGGGCCTAACTTCCCCAAAACAGAATAGGAGGATTTTCCTCCTGGTTGTTGGGCAGGAAATCAGGAACCTGATCGTTCCAAAAGGCGACTATAAATACAACCCCTCTACCACCAAGACCAGGTTAATCACTTTTGAACCCCTTAAGCTCTTTCTTAATCTTTTCCTGATTACTGACAAGAGCGTCGGAGGGTGCGTCGCCGGAATCAACCCCGGTGTCTCGCACTTCCTTGCAGGTGGCAGCAGGAGCAAGAAGGCCGAGTCAACTGTTCAGGTTTTTTCCGGACCCACAAATTCTATCTGTTTACCCCCACACCGAAATCAGCGGTAACAACGAAATTAGTGATTGTGGTCATATTTTGGAAACCCGTGTATATATAGTGCATGTTTTGTGCATATTTTGGGGCATATAGGCCCTTATAGGTGATTTTACTTACATAGAGCATTGTGTATGAGCTACCATGCTATGATTGGTTGTTATGGAGTTCAATTAGAAGAAATAAGTGATTGTGGCCCTATCTCTTGGAAACCCGCAAATGTGATGTATGTTTGTGATATATATAGATGATAATGGCTTGTGATGTAATAATTGATGAAATTAGTAAGTGGGTATATGTTTACAGTCTAATTATGTTCGAAATGAATTAATGGGCAATAATATGACATTATAATGTGATGAATTATACATTTTGATACTCTTACGATATGGAATAACATAATGTAGTTCTTTTATTAATGTTATAACTTGGCGTATGCCTATATATATGATACAATGAGGTAATGAATAATGTGGTATTCTTAATGTGGGATGTTATGGCAAAATAAATATCTTGGCGCATTAATATTATGCAATAATATGATATGATGGTTTTATATGTTGAATGTAGGGTGTATGCATAATGTAGTATAATGATATGATGATTAATATTGTGGACACCGGATATGCATTAAATGATAAGATACAAGATAAGATGGTACGTGCTAATAAAATGTGTTATTAATTCACGTGGTTAAAGTCAAAGACATGATTCGTTGTGAATCAAAAGTGAAATGCTTGTGTTGATAAAGTAAGATGGAAAGATGACATGATTAATGCTAATAACAGATGGTTTTGTTGACCAGTACCTGCAACAATCCTGGGGGTTTGGGCTAAACCTCCTAATACCTAAGGACCGACTTGGGGTGCGGTGTTTATTACCCAAACTATGTGTTTGGGGTGCGGTGTTTTTATCGCCCAAGCTATCGGCTTGAGGCCCGATTATCCCCTCGATGACAGTTGTCATGAGGAAGTACCCAGTTTACCTGGGGTGCGGTGTTTTTCCCTCCTGGCTTCGGCTGGGAGGAAGTACCCAGTTTATTTGGGGTGCGGTGTTCCCTCGTTGGCACAGGCTGGGAGGAAGACGTAGCCTCGGACGTGTAAGACTCTATGTGAGCATCGGTCCGTGTGTTTTAATGGGTTGTCAGCTTTCAGTATATTGGAATACTGTGGCTCACTGGTCGACAAACTAATAAAATAAATAAGTATTAATGAGAATGAGTATTAAAGTGAAATACAGTATGATTTGAGTTAATACACCTTGGAATTGTGTCGAGGAACTACCCATCCACTATTTTCGTGGGAATGGTGAGAACTACCTGCCTTGTTATAATTTGCAGGGTGAGTTGGCATGATATCGGTAATGAATAATGGAAATGAAAAAAATAAAGTAAAGTGAAGATGAAAAGTAATTGAAGTAAATTTATAACCAAACTATCGGCTTGAGATGTGATGTGATATTACCCAGACTATGTGTTTGGGGTGCGGTGACTATTACCCATGCTATCGGCTTTGGGGTGTGATATATTATTGCCCAAACTAAGTTTGGGATATAGAGTATAAATTGTTGAGAATGAAAGTGAAATTAATGGTGACTTGAGATATAAGTGAAAATGAAAGTAAGTTTAATTCTCAATAAATTGAGTAGTAACTAAGTGATATAATGAGATAAGAATGAGCTATAAATCATGCTTTTGATGCAATGAGAATAAGCATTCTAATAAGTGATGTGATAATGATGTGATGAACTGCAAGCAAATTGTATTGTGCAATGAAATGTTGTGTTTGTATTATAAGACATGAATGAATGTGGTATTATGAGTATGAATGCATATGTTTATGATGTGATACGTGGTATAATACAATAAAATAAATACATGTATTTGGGGAGTGGTTATGAAAATGGTTATTAAAGAAAGTATGTTGTGATATGAGTTTGTGTACCTTGGAAGTGTGTCGGGGAACTACTCGCCCGCTATTTCCGTAGGAATGGTGGGAACTACCGGCCTTGGCACAACTTTCAGGATGAATGGGTGTGTTGATGATATAATATAAGTAAATGAAGCACATGGCTAAATAAAAGTGAAGAAAATATGTAGTAGCATCCTGTGGTTATATATACTAGTATCATACACGTGCACACGTGCACGTGGAAAAAATTGAAGGGATAATGAAAAGGATAAAAAGAAAATAATTTCCAAACTGATCCACTTCCGAAAATATTTACCAAACTGGTCCACTGTCGAAAATATTTACCAAAGTGAGTCATTTTGTCAACACGTGCGCTGCACGTGTTGACAAAATGACGTCGATGACAGATGACACTAAGCCCTTCTCCCATTATAATAGTAGAGATATAAATGAAGAATTGGTGATATGATGATAATTGTGGAAAGATAAATATTTGAGTTAGGGAATTTAAATCGAAAAGTAATGGATTGTATGTGAATTAGTATTATGCAAATGTAAACTAAGGATATATATATATATATATATATATATATATATATATATATATATATATATATATATATATATATGCGGTTAGTGTGATGGATAAAGTGAAATATGTGAAGTTATGGTTATGTATACAGTTGGATGCAGCCTGTAAGAGTACTTTGATATAAAAATCGTATTGGTGATGTTTTTATGTTTAGACTCCAGGTTAAACCTTCTTATCCTTATGTTTATAAGTTCAATTCATTTTCTTTATGAAATTTAATTTATTTATTAGATTAATAATTATACTCACACCAGAGATGGCTAACCCCTGTTGTTTTCTGGGGATTAGGGGGGTCCCTCCTTGAGGGTGGACAACCCTAACTCTCCTGCAGGTTGCTAGCAACATGGTGAGGTAGTATAGAGCTAGATTCTGTACTTTTGTTGGAGTTAATCTATTATCTATGTACTTAGTATATGTAGAAAGGTGAATAGTTGATGTATTATTTTGTATTACGGTAAAAGTATATATACATAGTGCTGTGATGAAGTAAGAAAGCCCGTACCCACCTCGTTGTGGAGTATTGGGTTCTGCGGTTGGCTTTTAAAAAGGTTTTCCTAAATCTTTACAAAAATCTTATATGTTTTCAAAGGAATTTATGGTTTTTATTTAATATTTGATATTCTATTTAAAGATTGGCCCCCAGAGCATATTATTTATATTGCTTGTTTGATTCTACTCATTTTGGCTTGGGGAGCCCTTGATAATGTTGTTTGTGTTGTGAGCTACGGAATTTTGAGCAGAATTCCGTAAGCTTTTTGTGTTTCGGGACAGAAATTTCAGGGGAGACTCTGCCAAAATTTTACTTGAAATATATGTTAGTTTGTGTTTAAAGTGATATAGAAATTGAAAGAATTGAATTTAGAGGTTTAGTTTTCAAAAAAAAAAAAAAATGGGGTGTTACATTTGGATACTTGGTAGACTCGATTTCATGTTTGGTTGGGTTTTGAACAAGTTTTGTATGATATATGTTGAGTTGTCGTTAAAGGAAAAAATCTGTATTTTGTCGATGATCTGTTTTGTTTGCTGTTTTGGACTGTCTTGAAGTCAATAACTTAATTTTGGTATAAAACATGAGTTTTAGAGAATTTCGCCTATTTTCAAATCCCTCTGACCTTGCTCGATTTTGTTTTCGTACGTGTGAGTTATGACTGTTTTACTACAGAGGTGTCGATCTTTTCCAGATTTCGTTTCTTAGTAATTTTGATGATTACATTATTTTGATACTGTGCTACACATATTATTTTGATCCAAAACTTTGGTCAGTATTTCTTTATCTAGTTAGGGATTACCCAAAATTTTGGTTGATTTTATTGATAAATTTTATGTGCCATTTCATGTTCATTTATGAAACTATACTTGCTGTATTTTGTTTGCTGTACCGTAAAGAATCGTGTTTTCACCCTGATTTCTTTTACTGTATGAAAAATATTTGTGAAATATGAAAGTTAGTTTATTATATCTATTTTCATCTCCTTTTGGCAGATTTGGATTTAGTTTCACTGCTTGCGAGATATTTCAGTTTTCGTACAACGGTGTTGGGAATTCCAGAATTGCCAAACTATCGTTTCGTATTGTTTTCGAATTTTTGATGACTAAACTAATCTTTCTGGAAAATTATGAAACTTTATATTTTGATACAGACATATAGGGGAATACCCCAGATTTTTCCTGGAATTTATTATGATGATTTGTTGCTGTTTCCCTGAACTTGAATATAATTTACTGATTTCTGGCTGAACACATTTTTTGGTTTAGATTCAGTTTTGAGTTGTGATTTTGTGAAACACTATATGACTTATTTATATTCGCTGGATTCGTGTGGAAGTCTATTTTCCAGATCCTTCGACGGATCCAGATTTGGATGTTTTCAGTAGCGGGAATCACTGTTTTTGTACAAAACTGTCTTGCTGTCCTGAATTAGAAAAACTAGTTGTTTTACCCTGTTATGTGTTATCTTGTATCTGCACTTGTTTATCTTGCACCCTGAACTTGATACATGTTTATACCCTATTATCCTTACTTTGTTTTGTGACACATACATGCATGCCTGATTATAATAATAAATGACCAAGCCGGGGTTAAGAAAAAAATCTAGTAGTGGAAAATATAGAAACGCGTACTTAGAAGAGGACCTGTTGAAACACCCTGAATTCCAAAATACAACTGAATTCGAAGTTCCATAGGATCTTTACACTTCTCCTCGTACAATTTTACAGGGAAATAAAAACTTTTTGTTACATCAGAGTTTATACTTACATTACATATTTACAGCAGAAGCAATTTACAACAATTTATATGAATTGAAATGTACAACTCTTGAATCAATCTTTAATCAGCATGCATTCTTTAGCCTTGTTAATCACTTTACCCTGCATAAAAACTGTTGGCGTGTCAGTTATTTACAACCGACGAAATATTATACATGGCTATCCTCTCTATGCCGAACAGTATAACGATTCTCAAATACTTAAACAATCACAAACTTGATCACAAACAGAAACTACAAGGGACTGTCCTATAGATGTCGTTTTGTGCAGTGCACTTAGTCTTTAATGCAGTTGTTTATATTAGATGACACTAATGTGCACTTGTTCAGATTCTATGCATCCCATACTACATAGGTCCGAGGGCAAGCCCTTAACCGTTCTTCTTCATGTAGGGTTCAATCCATCATCATGACTTAAACTACTACTGTAACTACGATAAATATCCTAGATGTTCTATGAGTTACGAGCTCATGTCCAGACAGCCTGGAAGGAAATCCCACATCATGTCACGACGCATTGTGAAGAACCTATGGACAATTCAGATTCCGTCATGGGACATAACACCACCCGCAGTCCCAAACATCCCACGAGCGTCGCCCATGGTATGGACTCCTGGAGATATATCCATGTCATGTCACGACGCATCGTGAAGACAGCCTGTGAATATTCTCACACCGTAGCTCCGAGGCCCTCATACTCGTGTGTTTCTCTTATTTTCATCACGTCTTCACTATGTATCTAGTCCTTAGTTATTCGAATCATGAAGAAAATCAATTTTCTAGAGTTATCCCTTCTACTATACCGGTCTTAACCATTTATTCAACACGACCCAAATCTTGGTCTTTTCATCTCCAATTTCATTTCAACACATTTCTTTTCAATGCCGGTATGAGGCTTAACTACACTCTAGTTCTTAATTTCAATTAATAATCACAAAATTTGAGTCTTTATACTCATAAATTCTTTTTCATAATTAACATGATTTCCATTCTTTTCTATGAATCAAATCTCATACATAAAGTTCAATTTCAATTCATGTATTTCATACTCAAATTTATTTCAATAAATCCATTAGATTCCCAAACTAGTATTTCTTTCTTTTATTTAGTTCATTCAACAAAGTTGTATTTTTCATCTATCTTTAGAGTGCACACAAAACCCAAAATAGATGAACAAAAATCCATAATCAACACACTTAGATTTTCCTCCCTTCAAAATATCTCTTTTATAACTTAATAAAATTTTCTCATGAAAAATAATCACTTTTCATATTTATACAAGTGTCAATTTTCATACAAGTCTACTCAATTTTTTTTTACTTCTAAGTCACTTTTATTTTAGTCAAATAATGCACAAATATTTTTCATTGAATCCACATATTTTTAGAATAATTATAGTATTTTTTCGGATTTTTAGAAGCCAAGAAATCAATTTTAAATCCAAAAAAATCAAAAGTATTATATTCTGCCGAAACTAAGAATCGAACCCACGACCTGAAGCTAGCCGCCTGCCACCGAAAGCCAACTGGGCTAAGGCGCAACCACGATATGGCGTGGGCTTTAATTAATAAGGGGTTTCGGTTTCGGGTTGGGGTTTTATTCAAAAATGAAAACAAAAGGGCAGAGCCCAGTTTCGAACCCAAGACCACAGACACACCCGCACGCTACAGTAAGTGCCCAAAGCCACCAATAACCAAATGGTCTAAGAGACCAATCTGATATAGAGTGGGGTTTTTAGGGGTTTAAGTTCGAGACTCAGTTATTTCGAATTTTTGCCAAAAATGAATATTTTTGAGTTCTTTTCTTCTCCAAATTCATTCAAAAATTCCAGATTTCATTTTTCATCTTATGACAACATTTCAGTAAAAAAATTTTTGATTTTTGATACAAAACAACATAATTTGCTCTCTACTTCATTTTTATTCTTCAATTTCGAATTTAGGGGAAAATAAGCATAATCTCCTTATAAATTACACTTAAAATTTTCCTATATCACTTATAATATTTTTATTAACATTGTACAATTATCTCAGTAATAATTTTTTTTTTCATGTCATTTAACAACACATTAATCAGAATCACCTATATCCATAGTTCTTTATTCAATTGTTCAACATACAAGCATGTATTTGTTTATCTAGCACATCACAACAAAATTGAGCATGGTAACATGATAATCATTTAACAAATCATAATTTGGCAGTTAATTTAACACTCTTTTAATATATAATCAAACTAATAGCAATTTATCTCATTTTCATAATGCATGGCTACATTTTTTAGAGTTTCTCCTTAATTTGTCAACCACGTCCTAACATGATGTCTAATTAGAAGTTTAAGAGAAACACCCACCTTAAATGGAGAGAAACAATCAAATAGACTCCTAGAGATCTCTTACGACGAACGAGTGAAGCCTTCTCCTCCTAGATCAAGCCACGAAAATTGCCTTCTCCTTGTTGCAATCTTGAACCCGAGCCTCCCCTATGCAGTCCGGCCTCCTTCTCCTTGGTTGAAGCACTCACACAAAACACTCACTCTTTTCAACTCACAACTCCTCAATCTTTTGCCTTACTACTTGTATTCTTTTCTATCTTTCTATTCTTTCTTTTTCAATTTTTTTTCCAAGTGTGAGAATGAAGAGTGTGGGAGGGGGTACTTATACAATTTTCTAAGGTGAATGGAGGGCCAAGATTAGATCAAATGGTTAGAGATTAAGGGCCAAGATGTACTAGGGAGTTATAGAAACTACCCATGATGAGAGTAACCAACTTTCCACCACTCCCATATCTCCCACTCTCCATATCCTATCCAGCTATGGTGAAAGGGTGTGCATTGCACACTCCATTGCATGCACCTGCCACCTAGTGTCCCCAATTTATAAATTTGTTCATGTGACCAAAAATTAATTGTCCATGAAATGAGTCTACACTACAAGTTAGACCATTTCAAAAGAGAATTAAAGTAAATTGGCTCACTAATGGGCCAAACTAACCATGGGCTTTAAAATAATTAATTTAATTAATAAAATAGAGTGGGCTTAAAGACAATTAGGCCTAGATTTTTATTAGGCTTTTAAAGAGAAAAGTTTTTTTTTTGGAAAAATAAAGAGAACAAATACTTATATAAAAATATTTTATAAAAGAAATTATACAAATGAAATCATACATGCACAACACGTAAAATCACAAAATCTCATAAATGAAAACAAGGGTGTTACACCTGTGTCCTGTCTGCCTGTTACATGTTCATGACTACATGATTCACAATCCTGTTTCCTATACCTGACTGCATGCTTCCCTGTAGGAAAATGTACTCAGAAGATAACCACTAGGTTATAACTGTTTCCTGTACCTGACTGCATACTTTCCTATAGGAAAATGTACTCCGAAGAGAACCACTAGGTTCTATCGTTCCTGTTATTCCTGTTATTCGAAACCCTGAGTACACTGTCTTATGGACTCCACTACGAAATCTAAAGTGAAATTGCATTGACTGTAGCAACCATGTAGTAAAAGAATGGATGCATGAAGTGCTACCTAGATAGTAATATAACAAGACTTGACATGACATAATCTAATTTCCTGTACTTGATACCTGATTATCCTGTTACATGATTACCTGTTTACCTGTTTACCTGTTACCTGATACCTGTTACATGTTAACCTGTTTACCTGTCTACTTGACACTTGATACATGTTACCCATACCTGTTAGTATACCATGCTACTTATTTCTATTTTCCTGATTCATGTTAGATATTATATTTATGTTGACACACTTATACCAAGCTATTCTTGTTACTTAGAATTATCTATCCCCTGTACTTGTATCCTACATTATAAGTGGCCCGTAACTTGCAATTGACGGGTACTTGTTTTCTTTTTCCTTCTCTTGCAAATTTGCTAATTGCAGATCAGGATGGTCGACTGCCAGATGGTATTGACGAGATGATGTATTAGTGCTGGATTTTCTGCTTTATTATTATTATTACCTGTTGCTTGAACTTGAAGAAATTGTACTTGATTACTTGGATATTTATTTGTATTTGGGTGATGTGACACATGATATTTAACTTGTCCAGATTCTGATTTATTTGAGATTTATATATTTTTGGTTTCAAGTAAATTTCAGTTGGTATCTTGTTTAAATTATGCATGTCTAGTTGTATCTTTTGCTTCCAACTCTGATTATTCCTGTGGTATATTGTAAACATTCCTGAACAGCTTATGTATGATGAAAATCATTCGCTGGGCTTTTGTTACGTGCTAGTATTCCGTATTTTTGGAAAGCGAGGCGTGACATTAATAAGTCGCCTCTTACCCTTCTGACGCATACCACTAACATTTCAGAAGATGTATGACATTAAAAAAAATTAACCCCAATCTCCTACTCTCTCTAGAGAGGCACGTATCTCCTAATTCTTGACCCATTTGATGTCCTCTCTAATTCTGTTAGCATTTTTAGTTTGCTCTATCCTAGTATTTCCCATGTCCAAACCATATAGACTAGCAAAATATATAAGCGAGTCGTCATTTAGAAGATTTAGAATTGAATAAATTTGAATAGGATTACCTCCACAACCAGACGCTGGTTCCTTTCCTTTAGCCGCCGCCCTAATAAGGTCTTCCTTGCTTGGTCCTTGCGTTTCCCACATGTCCAATTGTCTCTTGCTTTTTCTTGGAGCCTCTGTCAACTTTTTCCCAGTGCTACCCAACTCCGCTATTCCTTCTTCCTTGTCTCCCGCGTCAATCTCAGTTTCTGATATAAAGTTGTCTTCTCTAATCCCATCTAATGCATCGATCATCTCATCCTCTACTGAATCTCATGAGAAGGGGAGGTAATCGTCAGTCTAGAGTCGTTAACAAGCTGATACCCTCCATCCCCCAAAACAAGCTCTTGTTCTACCCCCAATTCAGAACCATATTCAGCCAGCTTAAGCCCAGAACCCTCACCAATTCACTTAGAGGGCCCATCTTCATTATCCTTTACCGCTTCATTCAAAGTGATGGGCCTCGGCCCAATTGAACTTGCCCCCTCTTTGTTTGAAAGAAGTGTTCGTAGAGCCAGTCGAATGGACATCTCCACTTGCTCTTTGGAGAACTGTACCATTTCATTAATGCCCTGACCCTCTAGCCGCTCACACGTCACATCTTTTTTCAAAATTCCGAGTTTTAAGGAATGGTCAAATTCACACGTCTCATCTGTCCTCCCCATCACCATAGGCGCTTGAATAGCTATCCCTGTAGACTTAGTCAGATAGGAGTTAGGAACCAATGGTCGAATGCTTGTATGGACAGATATCGATGAACGGCTTGGGTGATTTTTGATTTGATCCTGCGGCTAAGATCTCCCAACGTTAATTTCCCTCTATGGACGGCTGAGATGGCTCCACTCCCTATCCAACGGCTGCAGTGTTTCTTCAACCTCCAAATCATTCACGAGCAGCTCCTCCTCTCCTTCCTCTCTCCTCGACTCTCCCCGAAACGATACCGACTTCCTAGCTTCTCTAATAACCTTCACTTCGAATCTTTCCTCTTCGAAGTCTATGCTGATCATCGATGGAATATCTTGCTTGCTTACGACTCCCACTCGAATTCGAGCATACTCAATGTTGGAGTGGACCGTTGATCCTCTATCTATGTCGAGCACCCTACCAAAACTCCTAGCCATGTCTTGAAATCCAGTACGAGCCCAACAATGGTATGGCAAATTGTAGAGGCGCAACCAGAGTGAGTAGAGCGACTCTGCTTTCAAAGCCCCTTCATCGCGCGCCCAACATTTGAACGTAATGTAGAATTCCATACCGTCTCTCGCCCTGCCTTCTAGACCCTTTTATCTCGATCAGTTCAGTAATGCGATTTTCATTGACGCAATGCACTAGAAAATGGTTCTTCGCTCTTGGCGATACTACCCACTTCCAGTTTGTTGGCATTGCGGTAGTGGCCTGTAATAGTTCCTCGATATCAACTCGATTAGGGTATCTCGTATGCGCCTTCACCAAAATACAGTTCTTATAACGTCTTTTGAACTCCGCCATGATCGGCGTCGGAGTGATTTTTGCCAAACCCATCTTTCTCTGCCATGCTTCGTTCTCCTCTATTTTGCTGCTAATCGATTTCGCAGTTCTCACAGGGGAGATGAACTCTTTGTTTGATCGGATACCGTTGCTCTTACTATGTGGACACGCCATGGAGATATGGCCTGACTATTTGCAGCTAACGCAAAACTAGTCGTTCGTGCACTGGTGAATGGAGTGTCCCCTCTGCGCGCATTTATGGCATAACTGTTTTCCTCCGACCCAATTCCCCCCCCGACGACCCAATGCTTCTCCTGCTGTCTTCGTGGCTGTCTCTTGTAGTATGCTTCTTGGACTTGACAAGAACCCATTCACCTTCCTCATCTTCCTTCTTTCTAGGCTGGGTCATCTCCGGTGAGCTCTGTGGCCTACGGGCTCTCTGCCCTTCGTCCCTTCGACTATCGCCCCTAGTGACATGTGCATATGATTTCCTCTTAGAATCATCATGCTGTCGAGAATAGATTCTATCTCCAACAGCCCTTTCTGACTTTCTTATGCGATCTCTCTGATCGAAGTGACGGTGGTTGGACGTCGACCTACCCCTGGCCATTACTAGACCATCGTACTGGTAGCAACGCTTGCCAGAGCCCCCTTCCATCTCAGCCTCTCTTCCTCTCTTAGTCATCTTCTCGGTGGAGTGTTGGCGAACTCTACCACAGTCAGAGAAGTCTTTGTAGTGCCTAGGTGAAGATGATCTAAGGGAGTGCCTTTCAGTTCTCTTAGCTCTTGTCATTTTTCGCCCCTAGGTTTTTTTTTTTGTCTTCGATCTCTGCAAGTTCATAAGAACAATAATACTTTGCTCTCATTTCCCTCTCGTATTCGCACAACCCAAACGAAACCATACCAAGAATCACTCTTTTCTCTTTCATACCCAATATAGTCCTAGCCAGAATATATCTATACAATATATTATGCTAAGACCACTTTTGGCCGAAGGATTCTCTCATTTTTTCTTATAAAACAAAAAAAAGCAAATTTAGGAGGTAACCACCCACTTTTTCTCCATCCAAATTTTGAACTGCAATCATATCCTTTAATCATACCTAAAAAATTATGCAGTATTACATATATGTTATTAGATGATGTTGCTGCTTTTTTTTGGTATGGGAGCAATCAGATGATATGAATTCTTTGGAGTAACAATCAAGAATTTGACCTTTTGACTTTCAATGGTGTTGACTGCCTTTGACTGCGATTAACTTGACGATCTGACTCGTTTGCGCCGTAGGATTTGATTCGTGTGGTGACGATCGACTCCAACTGACCTGCAAAAAGTCTGAAACACCGGGGTTGATCCCGACGACAGACCCTCCGACATTCAAGTCAGAAATCAAGAAAACTATGAGAGAACTTTTTGGGAGAAAATATTGATTACCTGTTTCTGGTGGAGGTAGGGGGTATTTATAGTCGCTTTGATCAGTTTCAAGATAATGATTTATCTCTACTTCCCGGTATTTTTGGATTGAATCAGTAGTCTCTTCTTCATGAAGAGATAAGAGTAGTTGAGGATAGTTTAAACTTCTTTCAAGATAAGAGATATAGTTTTTGAACCGCCTCTTATGGATAATTATGGGTTTAAATCGTATTTACACAATTTGAACCCATTCTCATTGGGCTAGTAAGACAACCCAGTTAAACAGACCCCGTTTGGACTGTCGGGTTCGGAGAAGATCCAATTTTCGTTTATGGACCTGTTTCAGTAAATACCGTTTTACCTTGAATGATTTAAGATTCGTGCCCGATTTGAACGGTCCGATTTGGTTATATTTTTACCTATATCACTAGCCCCCACTCCCGAAAACTGTGTTTTACAGTCTTTAAGGAGAAATTCACCCGTTTTTTATTGTTTACAAAACATATCGGAGTTCTCGAGGAAGTCTGGATCTTGCTCGAGGTATAATGGTGTTATTCTGAGTTTGTAAGATACCCAAAATTACTTTTAGAATATTCTGGATTTTCTGTGTTTTTTGCAGATTTTTTTGAATTTCTTCAAATTTTTAATCAATTTTCAAATTTTTATTCAATATCCGCAATTTAATAATGGATTTTCGAAATTTTTTAATTAATTATCCTGAATTTAATAATTATTTTTTAGAAATTTAAAAATATCTTTCCGAATTAATAATCATTTTTAGAATTTATAATTATTTTTTTACGATTTTTATTTTTATTTTCAAAAATTTTAAACAGTTAATTTGGTCTTATAACTAAAAAGGAATTAATAATTACCTGATGACGTGGGGAGATCTAGAGCGTCAATCGTGACTAGCTCAAAAATTGGGGTGATCGAGCTGTGGCGAGCGTTGATCGGTTAACGCGAAGCGCCCCCTTTTAACTCGGGGGCATGTTTGCTCCGAACACTACGCCGAACGATGGAGAAGTTTTGGCTGTTTGACACGTGGTGTTGACCATTGACATTGACTATTGACCGTTGACCCGTCAACGACACTTCGTGTTTTTTGGTTCGGGGACACGTTTGTTCAACACAAGCCACCGAACGTTAGAGGTGGTTCGACTACGTGACACATTTCCCATTGACCGTTGACGTTGACCAGTCAATGGATTTCCATGATTTTTAGGTCGGGGACTGTAAGACCCCGTATTTCTAGAGAGTATACATATACTAGTATATGGAATAGTATATATATATATAGTATATATACTAAAGTAGAAAAGAAAGAAAGAATAGAAAGGATGAAGGTGACGTGGCATGGAAAGAAGGAAAAGAAAGGAAGTGGAGTAGGTATTAAATGGTGGCCTATAGATGATCCTATGGGAGGTGATGACATGATGGACCTAGATGATTTCCTATGGGACATAGGAAAGAATTAAATGAATAAGGAAGTGTGTGTGTGGTGTGGTGTGGACCGGCTGACCATGGGATATAATATCCCATATCGGATGGAATAAGGAGGAAAGGAGAGAATATATTAGGATAGCCAAGGATTAAGGGTACCCAACGTCCGGACACCCTTTTGAGGCAGCCTGTGGTGGGCGTGGCTAGAATTTAGTTAATTGTGTGAGTACGAGTTGAGTGCGGGGCGTTACAGATGGTATCAGAGCCAACTTTCAACATCGAATGTAGGACTTGTATATAAGAGGTGCGTGATATGTGTATAAGATGCGTAAGACCCTAGGAGGGCAGCGATTAGGAAACAAGTCTACATTCGACTAGAAAGACGATCCTGTACTAGATTGCACGTCCTGTATTCAGCGAGGACGCTGAATTCTTAAGAGGGGGTGAATGTAAGACCCCATATTTCTAGAGAGTATATATATACTAGTATATGGAATAGTATATATATATAGTATTATACTAAAGTAGAAAAGAAAGAAAGAATAGAAAGGATGAAGGTGATGTGGCATGGAAAGAAGGAAAAGAAAGGAAGTGGAGTAGGTATTAAATGGTGGCCTATAGAATGTGATGACATGATGGACCTAGATGATTTCCTATGGGACATAGGAAAGAATTAAATGAATGAGATAAGGAAGTGTGTGTGTGGCGTGGTGTGGACCGGCTGACCATGGGATATAATATCCCATATCGGATGGAATAAGGAGGAAAGGAGAGAATATATTAGGGTAGCCAAGGATTAAGGGTACCCAATGTCTGGACACCCTTTTGAGGCAGCCTGTGGTGGGCGTGGCTAGAATTTAGTTAATTGTGTGCGTACGAGTTGAGTGCGGGGCGTTACAGGGACACGTTTGTTCGGCACATGCCACCGAACGTTGGAGGTGGTTCGGCTGTGCGATATGTGTCTCGTTGACCGTTGATCGCTGACCAGTCAATGGTTTTCTTTGTTTTTTAGATCGATGACACGTTTTTTCGGCACAAGCCACCGAACGTTGAAGGTGGTTCAGCTGCATGACAAGTGTCCCATGACCGTTGACCGTTGACCGTTGACCGTTGACCAATTAACGGGGTATGTCGTTTGATCTTCTTGACTATTGGACTCCCTTTGTCATTTTTGCCTTCATGTCTGTTAGGCTTCCCTTGCTCTTGGGCTTTCTCAACAGCTGGGGACCCATGAGCTTCGGGAGTGCAAGCGTCGCCTTCCTCTTGCTATAAAACCCCCACCCCTTCTTCTCTTCCATCTTCTCTCATTTCTCATCCTAAAAAACTATTCTTCTCCGGCGAACTTGTTAGTCGTTGCGACAGGTATTTACTTTTTCCTGTGAGCTTTCCGACCGTAGCTGTCACATCCAAGGTAATGTATATATATTATTTTATCAAAGATGTCTAGGGTGTCTTTAAGAGACGAGACCTCCCCCTCGAGCCATGGTGGAGATAGACCACTTGCTCCGCCTTCATGGGCAGATAAAGGGAAGAAAGTGGGAGAGTCAGTTGTGGTTGGGACGGTATTGGAGAGTGTAACACGCCGAATTCCAAATACAGGTAATTCATAGCATAACCAGGATCTTTACTTCAATTTCTTACAAAAATATAAGAAATTTAAAACTTTTTCATTATAACATTATTCTTTACAATGCATAGTGGAAATACACATATATAATACATCTTGTATCATCAAAAATCTTCAATTTTGCAACATCCTTCGACACCAAAACTCATGTCCACGCTGCTTGCTAATCCGAGTCCTGCAAAACTTGAGAACTGAGGGCATGTCAGTTGAATGCAACAGATGCAATGCTATAATACAACTATCCACAACTTTAACAATCACAAACTTGATGCACGAAACAAAAGCAATGATGACAATGATAAATAAAAAAAAAGTGAATTTTATTTATGTGTATAAGTGTATGCCTTAAAACAGAAATCGAAATGAATAAAACAATGACATAAAATAAGTATCCAAGAAAGCAATAAATGCGCACAATGCACACTAATGCACACTTGTTCAGATTCTATCAATGTCATACTACATATCCATCTCATACTACATAGGTCCGAGGGCAAGCCCTTAACGTAATCCTTATTATAAGGTTCAATCCTTCATTATGAAATCCTACTACGGTGAACAAAACAAGGTTTAGACGCCCAGAATCCACCGCCCCACTATACAGAATCCTCGTCGGGAAAACATCCTGCAAGTGTCGCTCTAGCCTAGAATATATTAGAGAACCGCATCCTTTTCGCCTGACTATTCATGATCCCGAAATCTACCGCCCGACCAATCATAATCCCGAAATTAATTAAGGCTTATCTCGCTTTGCAAGCAATCACAGTCCCGGAATCCATCGCCCGGTTGAATCTCTAGTCTCAGAATCCACCACCCGACTGAATCTATAATCCCAGAATCCACCTCCCAACTATATAGAGATGCCCCTCTAACATTTGCCCAAGTCTAATCACATCTCCTTTTCTAGTGTCTGTCATTAAATTCAAACATAAATAGTATCGCCTAGAGCTAGCTTACCCTCTTACCAGACTTAAATCAACACACGAGATATTAGCCCATACTAGTCACTTCTCAAACTTTCATAATCACAAATTTTTCGGTATCTTGGGTCTCGCACAACCTCTAGAACCCACACATTCAAAAGTTCATAAACTTTTCAGGTTATCCACAACCTCTTTTATAATCAATTAGAATTCAATTCATTCGTATACTCAATTCATCTGTTATACATTCCATCCAACTAGTCATTCTCAAATAACTAGATTTCTTCTCTTTAATCAAAATTTTCTAATAACTAGACTTCACAAGTCTTAAAATCATCTTTGTTCAAATCCTTCAAAATACTAATATCCTTTAAAACCATCTCTATTCAAATCCTTTATCTAAGTGGAAAAAATTAATCCAAAAATATTTGTACAATTAACCATCAAAATATTTCCCCAAAATATCAATTTATATTTTCAATGTACTCAAAAACAGTAATACAACCAAAATCGAGCTTACCAAGACCCAGACCTGCAATCTCAAAGGTCCTAAGCCACATGCACTAACCAAATACTCCAAGCTTATTTCTCTATCGGCTTTCTTTCAAGGTAACAATATATATATAGAATCCGCTATTTGAATGTTTAACTATCTTTGGACATCAACTCAATGGTCTTGCAAAAATCATACACATTAAGATACTTATTAGAAAATAGATTTCTTAGTTTCATATGAAAGCTAAATAAGTCTAATACAATAGTGTAGTTAAGATCATCTAAATTCATCCTCAATTACATCGTCTAAATTCATTTGCAAAACAGTAGGTTCAGAATCCGAAAACTGCAGCTCATGCTACTTGTAAATCAGAGAAAATTCTATGCTTCATAAAATTTTGTGTTATGATGTTGAATGTTTTGGCCTGGGAAGAATTGATATATATTATAGGTACATTGAATTATGAAATTGTTTGCAGATTTTCGTAAGGAAAATCTGTAAAAGGCCTAATATTTCAGGGGAAACTCTGCCAAAATTTTATTTGAAATATAACTATCTTAGTTTATGTTTAAAGTGACATAGAAATTGAAAGAGCTGAATTTGGAGTTATAGAATTGGAAAAAATAAAAAATTTGGGGTGTTACACATTCGACAGATCAACAGACACACCATCGTCGGAGATAATATGGCCCAGAAAGGCAACCCGGTCGAGCCAGAACTCACACTTACTGAACTTCCCATAGAGCTGATTCTCCTTCAAAGTCTGCAAGACAACTTTCAAATGCTCAGCATGATCCTCTCTGCTCCGAGAATACACCAAAATATCATCGATGAATACCACCACGAACTTGTCTAAGAACGGAGAGAACACCTGGTTCATCGAACTCATGAATACGGTTGGTGCAATTGTAACTCCGAATAGCATACTAAGAACTCGTAATGTTCATATCTCGTGAGGTATGTAGTTTTCTGAATATCTTCAGCCTTCACCTTAACTTGATGATAGCCAGAACGAAGATCCAACTTCGAAAAAACTGAAGCACCTCCCAGCTGATCGAACAGATCATTGATCCTTGGCAGAGGGTACCAGTTCTTCACAGTGACATTGTTAAGCTCATGGTAGTCAATGCAGAGCCTACGACTACCATCCTTCTTATTGACGAACAACACTGGGGCAGCCCAAGGCGAAACACTAGGCCTGATAAAACCTTTATCCAACAACTCCTGAACTTGCACCTTCAATTCAACCAACTCAACTGGTGCCATCCGGTATGGACTCTTCGAGATTGGTGTTGTTCATGGTTGAACTTCGATACCGAATTCCACATCTCGATTTGGTGGCAATCTAGGAAACTCTTCTTGAAACACATCGAGGAAATCCCGAACAACAACCGGTGCAACTGCACCATCAGTGCACAACGACTCACGTGACGAGCCTCCTGGTTCATCGAGTTCTTGACACGCCCAGACGGTGTCTCACTTGCATAAAACACAAACTCCTGACGACCCGAGAGCCTGAATATTACCTTCTTCGCACGACAATCATTCACAGCATGGGTAACTCCCAACCAATCCATCCCAAGGATAACATCAAAGCCAGAGTTGGGGATCACAATCAGATCAGCCTTGAAATCATGCCCTAAATCAACAAAGGGCTCTGCTTGCACACCTTAGAACAGATGATGATGCCTCCACCTGTGGTAATATTCCAAGCAGTAGGCAAAAAATCGCAAGCCAAACGATGTCGAACCACAAAGTAAGAAGAAACAAAGGAGTGGGTAGAACCAGAAACAAAGAGAATATGGGCAGGAAGAGAGAATACTAAGATGATACCTAAAAGATGATCAAATAATAAGAATGAAAGTGAATGCAGGACAAAAGCAAGAATAATTGAATAGAAGAAATAAATAGAGTAGAAATAGGAAGGGAAAGAACCGCCACGAGCCATAGTCTGCAAAACATCGAGTTGGTTAGTACCCAGATATATGCTGGTTATTACATGTTCCTGTGATCAACGTGGTGCGCATATTAATGAGTTAACCTGGCTAGAGCCAAACCTGACTAACATATCAGCCAAACATGACTAACACATTAGCTAAACCTGAGCTCTGATACCACTTAAAAACCTATCACGCCCCGCTTCCTAAGATACAGGAATATGAGCACGTAACAAAGGCCCAGTCAATGATAAGAATATCATCCATAGCTGTAACAAATTAACTCAAAATATACAAGAGAATACAATCACGCAAGAAAAGAATAATCACATAAACAAGGAATAAACTCCAAAATAATCATAAAATAAATTCACCAATATAATATCCAACATCTGGGAAAAGTAAACTTCGGGACACACAAGCCCGAAATAAAAAGTATAATAGAAATAATAAAATAAGAAAATAACATGGGATAACTATAATAGTCTAATAGTCCAGCTCCGATCTTCAGAAAGTTTGCTCACCAAGTAATTGAATCATATTTCCTTCTATACTTGCAAACTCATGGTCTAAAATATAAGAAATAATATCCGTTAGCGCAAGTCACGGACAGTAAGTAGTGAAAGTAAAGAAGCAAGGAAAATATGGTATGTCAAGAAATAATGGGCTAGAACAAAATCAAAGATTAATGACAATAATAAAAATTGATGACAAAATCAAAGTCTAGAGTTCATGATGCAATAAACAGTGAGTGTATTCAATGATGCAAGATCGATAAAAATAATCATCATCAAGAATGTGACTGTCAATCCTAGGTCACTACAAAAGATACTCGATTTTCCGGCGTTTTTTTTACGTCTTTACCGGCATTTTTTTACGCCGGTGAAACTTTCACCGGCGTTTATAATAGCGCCGGTCCAAATACCGCCGAAGCGAGCGTTGCGGAAAAGAAGGGGTCTACACCGGCGGTTTTCGTGGATGCCGGTAAATGTGATAACTACACCGGCGGCCAGAAAATGCCGGTGTATGGGGGTCTCTGGGTGCCGTTCTTTTACCCCCAATATACATTCACCGGCGGTTTACGACCGCCGGTGTTTATCAATTCACCGGCGTTTATAGAAACGCCGGTGTAGAATGAATGTATACCGACGGTCGACGCCCGCCGGTGTATGTGCGTTTATGAGTGCCCGGGTTTCCCTACTTATAATCACCGGCGCGACCAAAAAATGCCGGTGTAGTTAGGTATATCGGCGTTCGTAAAACGCCGGTGTACCTTGGTGCCGTTACAATTGACGAAATACACCGGCGTGTGTGGGAACGCCGGTATATCGCACACCCAACAAATTGATTAGATAAACCGGCGTTTTTTAAGATGCCAGTCTAGCTATGCCCGTTTATTTTCGATACTCCGGTTTTCCGTTAGATTTCAATTCACAGTTTCATTTACAAAACCTGTAAACTAATTCACAACTTATTCAACCAATTTCGTTGCATATTACTGCGCAAATCACAACCAAACACAAGAATAATTAAACATAATAAAGTTTCACACGTGTCATATCAACGTCCAAATTCATTGATTAATTAACAGTGTCATAATCAACAAATTAATATAGGGACTAACATCCCAAATATCCAAACAAACCAGTCTGACAAATATCCAAAATATCCCAAATTAAAAGACTGACATAACTCTCATAAAAAAAAACCAGTCTGACATAACAACAGCAAGGAGGAGGACATAAGAACAACAACCATACAGCAAGGAGGTCATAAGAACAGCAAGGAGGACCGCAACTTCATACCCCTCGAGTAGCTTCAGTTCTGATCATCAGAATTTCCTCCATCTGGGCGACCGCTCAGTCAAAAAAAAAAAAATAGTTTAATTCAACAGTAGACCACAATACAGAATATACATATTTTTTGAACTTGCAAAAAGATCTACCTGTATCTTAAATTATAAGATCATAGTGCCAATTGCAAATGGAATTGTTAATAATATATACAGAGGTAAAATAATTACATTGCAATGCTAAAAGTCTAGTACTTAATTTTGTTTTTAAATACATCTAAAATAACAAAACAAATGAAAATTCAGTATCTAACTTGAAACCTTTATATTCTCCTCTGATTGGGAATATCCACTATCTAAAACAGTAAAACAAATGAAAATTCAGTATCTACGCATGTCTTTCATGGATTGTTCAAACAATCCATGAAACTGTCATCGTGGACGGAAACCAAATATAAGAAAAAAAAGAAAAAAAAGATAGGGCTCATATCAAGTGTATTTTTAGGGAACTGTCATCGTGGAAGGAAACCAAATATAGAAGCCAGAAATGGAAACAGAAAGAAGAATGGTAGAGACTTTGGATACACCAGGCTAACATAGCAGCATTTTCCTCATCTCTCTCTCATCCCTTGTTTCCCTTCAGCACACGAACACAAAGTGCCATCAGCAACAACAGCAAGAGCGACAAGAACAACAATAATAATAAATTATTATGAACAAGATGTCTCTATATGGGTTTCCAGATCTCCACTCGAGCCCTCTCTTTCTAATCACAGCCCAATTAAGAACATAGACAACAACCATTAAACAATCCAATCACAGCCCAATCAAAATTTGTCATCCTGGATCTTAATGAAATAAGCTTCATTAACAGTGAAAGATAATGAGGATGCTAGCAGCATACTTAGTTTGGAAGTGAACCCATTTTTTGTTAAAAAATCATGCCAAAGATGGCAATCAGCTTCATTAACAGTATCTGAAAATGAAAATTTCCATTATCTGAGCTTATATGTTGCTCTACTAATTCACTGTGCCCAACTAAATCTAAAACCCAATTGTTGTGCATATCCGGAGGATTTTGGCATACGTACCTATAGCATCCTCAGTTCATAGTGAACCCATTTTGGTCAAAAAAACATGCCAAGATGACAATCAGGTGCATGAAAATAAGCTTCACTAACAGTAAAAGAAAATAGGGATGCTAGCAGCATACTTAGTTTGGAAGTGAACCCATTTTTTGTTAAAAAACCATGCCAAAGATTGCAATCAGGTTACTTTAACAGTATCTTAAAATGAAAATTTCCATTATCTGAGCTTATATGTTGCTCTACTAATTCGTTAGCCCAACTAAATCTAAAACCCAATTGTTGTGCATATCCGGCCGGAGGCCTTTGGCATACAGCTATAGCATCCTCAGTTCACAGTGAACCCATTTTGGTCAAAAAAACATGCCAAGAAGACAATCAGGTGCATGAAATCAGCTTCACTAACAGTGAAAGAAAATGGGGATGCTAGCAGCATACTTAGTTTGGAAGTGAACCCATTTTGTGTTAGAAAACCATGCCAAAGATTGCAATCAGGTTACTTTAACAGTATCTTAAAATGAAAATTTCCATTATCTGAGCTTATATGTTGCTCTACTACTTCTTTAGCCCAACTAAATCTAAAACCCAATTGTTGTGCATATCTGGAGGATTTTGGCATACAGCTATAGCATCCTCAGTTCACAGTGAACCCATTTTGGTCAAAAAAACATGCCAAGAAGACAATCAGGTGCATGAAATCAGCTTCACTAACAGTGAAAGAAAATGGGGATGCTAGCAGCATACTTAGTTTGGAAGTGAACCCATTTTGTGTTAAAAACCCGTGCCAAAGATTGCAATCAGGTTACTTTAACAGTATCTTAAAATGAAAATTTCCATTATCTGAGCTTATATGTTGCTCTACTACTTCTTTAGCCCAACTAAATCTAAAACCCAATTGTTGTGCATATCTGGAGGATTTTGGCATACAGCTATAGCATCCTCAGTTCACAGTGAACCCATTTTGGTCAAAAAAACATGCCAAGAAGACAATCAGGTGCATGAAATCAGCTTCACTAACAGTGAAAGAAAATGGGGATGCTAGCAGCATACTTAGTTTGGAAGTGAACCCATTTTGTGTTAAAAAACCATGCCAAAGATTGCAATCAGGTTACTTTAACAGTATTTTAAAATGAAAATTTCCATTATCTGAGCTTATATGTTGCTCTACTACTTCATTAGCCCAACTAAATCTAAAACCCAATTGTTGTGCATATCCGGAGGATTTTGGCATACAGCTATAGCATCCTCAGTTCACAGTGAACCCATTTTGGTCAAAAAAATATGCCAAGAAGACAATCAGGTGCATGAAATCAGCTTCATTAACAGTGAAAGAAAATGGGGATGCTAGCAGCATACTTAGTTTGGAAGTGAACCCATTTTGTGTTAAAAAACCATGCAAAATATTGCAATCAGGTTACTTCAACAGTATCTTAAAATGAAAATTTCCATTATCTGAGCTTATATGTTGCTCTACTACTTCTTTAGCCCAACTAAATCTAAAACCCAATTGTTGTGTATATCCGGAGGATTTTGGCATATAGCTATAGCATCCTCAGTTCACAGTGAACCCATTTTGGTCAAAAACATGCCAAGAAGACAATCAGGTGCATGAAATCAGCTTCACTAACAGTGAAAGAAAATGGGGATGCTAGCAGCATACTTAGTTTGGAAGTGAACCCATTTTGTGTTAAAAAACCATGCCAAAGATTGCAATCAGGTTACTTTAACAGTATCTTAAAATGAAAATTTCCATTATCTGAGCTTATATGTTGCTCTACTACTTCACTGTGCCCAACTAAATCTAAAATCCAACTGTTGTGCATATCCGGCCTGAGGATTTTGGCATACGTACCTATATACCATCCTCAGTTCACAGTGAACCCATTTTGGTCAAAAAAACATGCCAAGATAACAATCAGATGCATGAAAATAAGCTTCACTAATAATAAAAGAAGATGAGACATCAGCAACAACAGCAACAACAGCAAGAGGGAACCAAATATAGAACAATTGGGTTTTGAATGGAGATTGTAGTCATAGATCAATTCTTCATTGAAGAAAAATACGAATAGGGCTCATATCAAGTGTAGTTTTAAGGAATTGTCATCGTGGAAGGAAACCAAATATAGAAGCCAGAAAGAGGAATGGTAGAGAATGAGGATACTCCAGGCTAACATAGCGGCATTTTTCTCATTTCTCTCTCATCTCTTCTTTCCCTTCAGCACACGAACACATAGAGACATCAGCTGCAACAGCAACAGCGACAAGAACAACAATAATAATAAATTATTATGAACAAGATGTCTCTATATGGGTTTCCAGATCTCCACTCCAACTTGTCTCTTTCTAATCACAGCCCAATTAAGAACAATTGTTCACAGTCACTGTTAAAGAAACATATATGCTCAGATTATGGAAATTTTCATTTTCAGATACTGTTAAAGAAGCTGATTTCATGCATCTGATTGCTATCTTTGGCATGATTTTTTAACCAAAATGGGTTCACTTCCAAACTAAGTATGCTGCTAGCATACCAAAATCCTCCAAATCAGTACAACAACACGGCTGAACAAACCTTGTTTGCAGGTCATACAATGTCATCTATACCATGTTATGTGCCAAAGTGGGGTTGGTCATACAATGCATGAACGACACGTATTAGTTGTTTGTGAGTATGCAATAGGGTGCAGCTATGAACAGGGCTCATATCAAGTATAGTATTACGGACTGTCATCGTGGAAGGAAACCAATTTAATATAGAAGCCATATATGGAGCCAGAAAGAGGGATGGTAGAGAATGAAGATACACCAGGCTAACATAGCGGTATTTTACTCAACTCTCTCTCATCCCTTCATTCTCTTCAACACACGCACACAAAAGAGACATCAGCAACAACAGCAAGAGGGGGTTGGTCCAACAATAAGTCTCTCATATGTTTGACTGCCACTATTATTTAGTGGCTGCTCATCCCCATGGCTCTCGTTGCCATCATTTATATTTACCCTCTTTCCACGCCTCGGCATGTTGTACCTGTCAAGGATTCGATAACTTCCTTAGAGATGCAAATTTAATTAATAACATGTTTATAATAACTATCATAAAATTTGTACTTTAGTCGGATTAACAAACTAACATAATTATTAAAAAATTAAAAAAATGAGATTTGTAACAGATTAAATTACAGCGATAGTTTGGTTCAAATGACACTAAGCATAGTTTAATATAAATAATACCAAGCAGTAGAAAATAGAAAGATAATTAAACCGGTGTATTAAATTCACAATGAACATATTCGAAATTACAGACATAATATTACAACAAGATTTAAGACATAAAATTACAGACATATAATAAACCCAATTGAAAATCATGTAAACTACAATACGACATCTTCCAGTACATCGCCCTCTTCTCCATCCTTGCGGAGCCAAGTCCCGCAAATTCCAACGTCGGTTGTGTTTACATCAAACACAGGAAACTCAGAAGCAATGTAACTGTTCATGACTTCACCGTCTTCATCTTCTGAAGTATCGCCCAGTTGGAATACATCTCTTGGTTGCATAGGGAGAGCCACATACGATTTTGGCAGGGTTGGATCTTCAATGTAGAACACTTGTTGCACTTGGGATGGAAACACAAATGGCTCATGGTTAATGTGTGTACCGATGTGAATCAATTTTGAGAAGTTTACAACTGTGAAGCCAAGCTTATCCTTGTTGTTAGCAAAATTCCTATCAAACTCAGCCCAATCCCCACGAAATAAGACAACACGGAAATGACCAAAATAATTCAACTCAATGATATCCGTGAGCACTCCATAGTAGTCGAAATCTCCATCTACAGGCCTTGTGTCCGATTTGGAAGCATAACTTCTAGTCTTAGACGTCACTACCATTCCACTATTTTGAGACTTCAAATGACATTCACGATCCTTAGTACGAAATCTAAAACTATTGAATATGTATCCTCTGTATCTTTTGACCATCTTATAGGGACCTTTTGCAAGTACTTGTATTTCAGATGATGCACCTTCAGGACCCAAAGAATGTACCTATTAATTTTGCGCAAATCGTATCAGCACCATAAAAAATGTAGATAGAATGAAGATTAACTTGCATAACTGTAATTCACCTACATGAGATTCAAACCACTTATGAAATTTTTCATTCATCAACTTGTTTTGTTCACGTGGTGGTAGTCTTCTTGGTTTAGCCCTTCGTTTGATGTCCCTGACAAATTCGCTAAAAAACAAGCAATTGAAATAAGGAATAAAAAAAGTAAGTTAATATCGAACTCCGCGGTTTTCACTGTATTCGATTTAAATTCAAAAGCAACTTACCTTCGAAATGGTTCCACTGATGCATGGTGGTCTAGCACATATCGATGTGCCTGTTCCCACGCTAAGTTATCTAGCTCAAATGCATCAACTTTACCAACAGTAGTGCCAGCGGTATCAAAAAGATATTGAGCACCATCAAGGTTGTAAAAGTCTGGATTTCTACGTGGTCTACTAGAAGATATCTCCACACCCGGCAAATACCTGGAAAAAAAATGTGAGCACTCCTCTGATAGATATCCCTAGGCTATTGACCCTTCAGGATATGCTCTATTTTTCACATAACCCTTTAGCCGGTATAGGTACCTGAACATGTACAATTAATGAATTAGAGCGGATTAGGGGATTAAAAGAAATGAGCTTTTGAAAATTCTATTTCGTAAGATGAATGAATTCTTTTACCTCCTAATGGGGTACATCCACCGATAGTGAACAGGACCGCCGATTCTGGCTTCACCAGCAAGGTGGATTATCAAGTGAATCATTATAGTGAAGAACAATAGAGGAAATATCATCTCCATTTTACTAAGTGTCAATGCCGCCTGCTGCTCCAATTGGTCCAGATCTTCAACACGAAGCATTCTTGAGCAAATACCTTTATATATGCTACAAAGATCTTTCAGGACAGTAGTGACTTGCCCACACATTGAAGACCTTAGGGCCACAGGAAGGAGATCCTGCATTAGGATGTGGTTGTCGTGTGACTTTAGACCCTGAAGCCTCTTCTCTTTAAAGTTGACACATCTTGCCATGTTAGAAGAATAGCCATCAGGGACTTTAAGTTCAAGTAGTACTTTGCAAAACAATTCCAACTCCGATTTTGACATTGAATAGATTGCAGGAGGTAGGAGTACTTTCCCGTTCGGCAATTCTTCTGGGTGCAACTCATGTCGGATGCCCATTGACTTCAAATCAAGTCGGCTCTTGAGATTGTCCTTTGTCTTCCGATCATCTCCCATAACTGTTCCTATACAATTTTCACCAATTTTTTTTCCGATATGCATCACATCTAAATTATGTCACAGTAAGTTGAATTCCCAATACGACAACTTGAAGAAAATACTCTTCTTCTTCCATACACCTAAACTCGTTATGTTTTGATCCTCATCTTCGCCATATAGATCGGTCTCCTCACCTTGCTCCGGCCTTGCCCTTTTCTTGCCCTTTGTCCTGACTTCTGGTTCTTTTCCATATTTGAATTGATGACTATCTACCCGCCTCAAAATATCTGAACCAGAAGAAGACCCAGGAGCATGTTCCCACTCGTCGGTACCATCAAATGTCGCTGCATCTGCCCGAAATATATGTGTGTCAGGCAACCATCTCCTATGACCCATATAGCAAAACTTTCTGCCATTGTACAACCACCTTGAACTAGTTTGGTCAGCACAACATGGACATGCATAACGTCCTTTAGTACTATATCCAGATAAATTTGCATATGCTGGAAAATCATTGATTGTCCAAGACAACACGGCCCGAAGAGAAAATGTTTCTTTAGCCACAGCATCATAGGTTGGAACACCCACCCACAACTTCTGAAGTTCATCTATTAACGGTTGTAGGTACACATCTATATCATTTCCAGGACCTTTCGGTCCAGGAACTATCATGGACAAAATAAATGAGGACTGCTTCATGCATTTCCAATGCGGCAAATTGTATGGTATCAACACAACCGGCCATATGCTGTATGTACTACTCATTTGCCTGAAAGGTTTGAAACCATCACTAGCTAGTCCAAGTCTCACATTTCGAGGATCTTCCGCAAAATCAGGATATCTTTCATCAAATTTTTTCCAAGATTGAGAATCAGCAGGATGTCTAAGAATCCCATCATTAGTGCGACCTTCAGCATGCCATTTCATATCAGAAGAAGTTTTCGTAGACATAAACAACCTTTGTAGCCTAGGAATCAGAGGAAAGTAACGCAGTATTTTGGCAGGCTTCTTTTTCCTACTTCGCTTAGTAGATCCACTGGCTCCCTCGTCTTGATTTGGTCTTTCTTTCCATTTCGAAGAACCACACACTTCGCAATTCTCCAGACTTTCCTTACCACTCGTGAAAAGCATACAGTCATTTGGACATGCTGCTATCTTCTCATATCCTAGATCGAAAGAACTTAGGAATTTTTTGATTTTATAGGCTGAGTTTGGAATACAGATTTCAGGAAATGCTTCATTCAACAATTCGAGTGGCATAGTGAAGGACTTAGCAGACCACCCGTTTAAACATTTAATTTGAAATAGTCTGACAATGAATGAGAATTTAGAAAATTTGGTGCAATCGCGGTACAATGGAGTACTAGCATCTTCAAGTAACTTAGCGAAGGATTCTTGCTGCTTATTATTTTCAGGGGTGGGGCCAGACATTTCCTCGTCCACCCCACCACCAATCTGGTTTTTTTCTGTTGACTCATTGTGAACTTCGGTTGTTGGGTTATTGGTGTGGAAAGGAACATTATGAATCCCCATGGCATCTTGTAACAAAGCATGCATCTCATCGGAAACGCTTAAGTCTTCGTTCACTAAGGGCTCAGCTTCATTTTCTAATACAACCGGACGAACCGGAGCTGACGTATGATCCTCTCCATGACAAAACCACCTTGTGTACCCTTGAAGAAAACCGTTGACAACCAAGTGTGTATGTACTACGTTACATGTCCTCAGCATACAATTTGTACACCGGAGGTATGGACAAAGGATTAGGTTGGGATCACGGGAATGTCGTTTGGCAAAGATAATAAAATCTTTAATACCATCACGGTACTCCTTGGATAATCGTGGTTTACTAATCCAACTTCTATCCATTATATCAATAGCACACAATCTGAAATTAAAATTTGATATATTAAATAGTAATAACAGTAAATGGCATTTTGTATATTAAATTTCACCTATTTGAAAACCATCCCTTGCTGCAAATAAATAAACGATATAATCTTTAACTGTAAAATAAAGAAATTGTGGTTCCAAAAAATGTACAAAAAAAAACTACATCTTAACACAATCTACTCTATTCACATAACCCTAAACTATCTTTTGTGGAAATTATCACAACCACCTTAGTGGTATTTTATCGCACACCCTGTGTTCGAGCATAAAAAAAAATCGACAATAGTCTCCCCTGTATTTGGCTTTCCGTTCAAGGAGATGATGATGGTAAAGAGTATTTTGCTGATGAAGAGGAATCGGCCGAATAATGAGCGCGTCGTGCTGTAACTACGGTAACAAGAAGATCTGATGACTCATGAACTATTCTGTTCATGGCTAATAATAATCACTTATCTTATAATAATAATAATAATAATAATAATAATAATAATAATAATAATAATAATAATAATAATACTAAACAAAAGAAACTAATATGGCTACTAATAAGTTTTTCTAAAATAATTCTTCATCCCAACTAAATCATTGATGCTTGTAGCGCCAAAAGAAACCTGCACCAGGTTTGTTCAGCCCAAATATTGTACAGATTTGGAGGATTTTGGTAAAAAACATGCCAAGATGCCAATCAGATGCATGAAATCAGCTTCATTAACAGTAAAAGAAAAATGATAATGTCCAGTATGTAAGCATATATTTTTCAGAGTGAACCAATTGTTGTACATATCCGGAGGATTTTGGCATACAGCTATAGCATCCTCAGTTCACAGTGAACCCATTTTGGTCAAAAAAACATGCCAAGATGACAATCAGATGCATGGGATAAGCTTCATTAACAGTAAAAGAAAATGAGGATGCTAGCAGCATACTTAGTTTGGAAGTGAACCCATTTTGTTAAAAAATTATGCCTAAGATGGCAATCAGCTTCTCTTACAGTATCTGAAAATGAAAATTTCCATTATCTGAGCATATATGTCGCTCTACTAATTATTTAGCCCAACTAAATCTAAAACCCAATTGTTGTGCATACCCGGAGGATTTTGGCATACGTACCTATACCATCCTCAGTTCACAGTGAACCCATTTTGGTCAAAAAAAACATGCCAAGATGACAATCAGATGCATGAAAATAAGCTTCACTAACAGTAAAAGAAGATGAGGATGCTAGCAGCATACTTAGTTTGGAAGTGTACCCATTTTTGGTTAAAAAATCATGCCTAAGATGGCAATCAGGTTATCTAATAGTATCTGAAAATGAAAATACCCATTATCTGAGCGTATATGTTGCTCTACTAATTCTTTAGCCCAACAAAATCTAAAACCCAATTGTTGTGCATATCCGGCCGGAGCATTTTGGCATACGTACCTATAGCATCCTCAGTTCACAGTGAACCCATTTTGGTCAAAAAAACATGCCAAGATGACAATCAGATGCATGAAAATAAGCTTCACTAACAATAAAAGAAGATGAGGATGCTAGCAGCATACTTAGTTTTGAAGTATACCCATTTTATGTTAAAAAATCATGCCTAAGATGGCAATCAGCTTCTCTTACAGTATCTGAAAATGAAAATTTCCATTATCTGAGGTTATATGTTGCTCTACTACTTCTTTAGCCCAACTAAATCTAAAACCCAATTGTTGTGCATATCCGGCCGGAGGATTTTGGCATACGTACCTATAGCATCCTCAGTTCACAGTGAACCCATTTTGGTCAAAAAAACATGCCAAGATGATAATCAGATGCATGAAAATAAGCTTCACTAACAATAAAAGAAGATGAGGATGCTAGCAGCATACTTAGTTTGGAAGTGAACCCATTTTTTGTTAAAAAACCATGCCAAAGATTGTAATCAGCTTCATTAACAGTATCTGAAAATGAAAATTTCCATTATCTGAGCTTATATGTTGCTCTACTACTTCTTTAGCCCAACTAAATCTAAAACCCAATTGATGTGCATATCCGGCCGGAGGATTTTGGCATACGCACCTATAGCATCCTCAGTTCACAGTGAACCCATTTTGGTCAAAAAAACATGCCCACATGACAATCAGATGCATGAAATCAGCTTCATTAACAGTGAAAGAAAATGGGGATGCTAGCAGCATACTTAGTTTGGAAGTGAACCCATTTTTGGTTAAAAAATCATGCCAAAGATGGCAATCAGGTTACTTTAACAGTATCTTAAAATGAAAATTTCCATTATCTGAGCTTATATGTTGCTCTACTACTTCTTTAGCCCAACTAAATCTAAAACCCAATTGTTGTGCATATCCGGAGGATTTTGGCATACACACCTATAGCATCCTCAGTTCACAGTGAACCCATTTTGGTCAAAAAAACATGCATGCCAAGAAGACAATCAGATGCATGAAATTAGCTTCATTAACAGTGAAAGAAAATGGGTATGCTAGCAGCATACTTAGTTTGGAAGTGAACCCATTTTTTGTTAAAAAATCATGCCAACGAGGGCAAATAGGTAACTTTAACAGTATCTTAAAATGAAAATTTCCATTATCTGAGCTTATATGTTGCTCTACTAATTTACTGTGCCCAACTAAATCTAAAATCCAATTGTTGTGCATATCTTGCCGGAGGATTTTGGCATACGTACCTAGAGCATCCTCAGTTCACAGTGAACCCATTTTGGGTAAAAAAACAAACATGCCAAGAAGACAATTAGATGCATGAAATCAGCTTCATTAACAGTAAAAGAAGATGAAAATTTCCAGTATCTAAGCATATATTTTTCTATTCATTCTTCATCCTAACTAAACCATTCATGTTAAGGAAATCAAGATGCATACTCTGAAAAAGCTTGCTTTTTTTGAAAAATAAGGGAAATCAAGAGATGATACCGAAGAGAGAGAGAGAGAGAGCGGGGCGACGAGCGCGGGGGCGTAGGAGAGAGAGAGAGAGCGGGGCGATCGTCGATTCACCTCCAAATAGAGAGAGGGAAGAGGGAAATCGAAAATGACGAAGGGAAGAAGGGACGATTTCGGAAGGTCGAAGGCCGTCGAAGAGGACGAAGCGGCGGAGGCAAACGCGCGGGAAGTAGAGCGAGGAAGGAGGGAAACGAAGCGCCCCCTTTTTTTTTGGGGTTTAGGAAAATGGCGAGCGAAAGATTAGGGTTCGCGGGTTTTATCGCAGCTTATTCACCGGCGTTTCAATTTGACACGCCGGTGAATGTGTCCGTATATTCACTGGCGTTTATTATCAAAACGCCGGTGAATAATACACTTCACCGGCGTTTCTAAATAAGACGCCGGTGAATACGAAGATTGACCGGCATTTTAAAGCGACCGCCGGTGTATAACCATTCCATCTGGCGCCCCATTCCTATTCGCTCCCTACCCCGGCGCTAGTAGTAAAACGCCGGGGAATATTCGCCGGTAAAACAAGTATCTTTTGTAGTGGGTTCATTAGTATTTTATTATCCTAGCTAATGCACGTAATACTGCATCCTATACCGCAGGTTCGATGCACGCAAACAGTGATCATTTAGACTATGATGGTGAACTCAACAGATCGTATACTCGGATAACAAGATAACAAGATAACAAGATAACAATATAACAAGATAACAAGCGTTACTCCACCTTCTATAACAAGAATCCATGTAAACAAAAAGGGCCCTTACCAAGTACAGTTTCCGATTGTTCACTACCATGTCGACCCTTATTTACCCCAGCTTGCTAATATTTTGTTACACATAAATGTGGACATGTAATGGGTTAAGAAGTTTAGAAATGATTTTAAAGAGTTGGCAAGGATATGAAATTCATTATATAACAAATTCTATTCCCTAGATGTCACATCAAACATGGATATATAAGCAAAAATACAAAGCACACACATTCTGGACAGCAAGACGTTGCTGTACAAAAGTCAAGTTTCCCATTGCTAAAGAAAAACAGATTAGGTTCCGTTAGAGATTCTGGAAAATATTCTGCCGGTTCCAGCGAATATACATACGACATATAATAAATACATAAACTAGGCCTATAAGTTCATTCTTTACTGATTATAGGTTCAGGCAGCATGTAACAGTCAAAATACCTGTGTATAGAATTAGGTTGTAAAATCCTTTAAAACTTTTAGAAAAATCATATTTTAATTCCTAACAATGTTTAGTAACAAAAAAATTAATCTCAGATTTTATTTCTTAAATTTGATCTACTGTTTCAGTTAATTAAGCCGGGTGGTGCATATTCAAACTGCATTATGAAATTCAGACGTGACTGTATGTAAATATGAATATCTTGCAATTGGTAGGCTGGATTGCAAAACTATCAGATGATCTGGATTCTAGACACATAGGGCTACAATTCTTATTTAATGTTATAATTGATATTATCTACAACGAGGTCAAAATTTGTGTTCTTTACAGAATTAGTATTCTAATCAGCAACCTAGAGTCAAGTTTTCATATTTATAAAAGGTCTGAAAAATCATCAAATAATATTACAAAAATAGTAGGGTGATTCCCAGTCATGTCTAGTAACAAAATATAAAATTTCAAGTTCAAATTTTGTTGTTAGCATTTTATTTCAATAGAAAATTAAGTCGGTGTATCTCTGGATAGGAATCTTGAAATTGAAAACATAGCAGTACTAAAAATATGATATCTTTCAATTCGTAAATTAGAATCTAGTATTGTATAAGTTCTGAAAAATAGATTCAAAAAGCTACAGATGATGTTTACAAAGTTTTATGAAATTACGACTGCAACTGGGTCGAAAACTCAAATCAACACAGAGCAAACAGCAGGCCAGCAACCAGGTTACCATTAAAAGACAACGAAACAACCAAGTTTGCATATGATTTCGAAGCAAAAATTACAGAAACTCATAGTCAATCCTTATGGTGGAATTCTACTATTTATGATACAAATTATTATCAACATAGCATGGTCATCACATCCCAACGAAAGCATCCAATCATCAATGTCTATATACATGTTCTAATCCAAGCATTCATGTCGTGTATGCATGTGACTATATATAACAGGCTTGAGTTTGAATCAAGGGAAATGGCACAAAAAGAGGACTGCTACTTGATTTCGTTGATGAATCCGTAATAGTCTCTTTGACGGTATCAAACAAAATAAAATATGATAATAGAAAGAGGAGCTACTTGCTGAGATCAAAGGATTCTTGAACAAAAAAAAAAAACTAGTTCAAGAGAAATGCCTTTTAGATGACGACACTGAACACGAAAGAATAACGGGATAAGGATCCCGACGGTAACAATACACGTGCAAAACACGTAATAGCAACACACCAAAAGCACGTGCAACACGTGCACAGCAACAACAAGTCGGCAAGAATAGCAACGGGTAAACACCAGATCGCACAACAGTAAATAACAACAATAGCAGATCACCACAGCAAACAGTGGGCTTCGACTTTGACTGGTGGCAGTGCACAAGGCGGTCGAGGTGCTGGAGTGGATGAGCGGTAGTTAACGAGGGTGCAGAGGTTGACTGCAGGCGGGGTGAAGCTCGACGGTGACGAAGTAGCTGTGGAGGCAGAGGGTAAGGATGATCAGGAGGAGCGAGGATGGCCAGGGACGAGGGTGATGAAGGTAAGCGGGAGTGGTGGTCAGGATCGACGAGGTGATGGTGGCAGGCTGGCGATGAGGGCGAAGATGAAGGATGAAGATGAGGGTGGAGGTTCGACGGTGGCTGTGATCGTTGTAGGGACGAAGACGAGAGGTTGACGACGGAGTGGGATGGGTTTAGGGATTTCAAAACAGGGGAAGGGGAGAGGGAGAGCGGCGGGATGCGAGAGAAAGAGATACATTAATTAGGTTAATTAATAATTAGGGTTTTAAGTGGGTATTTATAGAGGGTATTTAGGATATTGGGTTTGGGTTGTGGGTTAACGGGTTAAAGGATATGAGTTTACAATCCAAAAAGAGAAAATAGATAATAAAAATGGAGATATGAATATAATGGATCAAAATAAACCCAAAGCACAAAAGAATAAAATTAGCAGTGAATCAAAAAATTTGCAGGTTCAAGCCAAAAGAATACAGATGATCAAAAGAGAACAAATGAGTCAAAGGAATAGCAAAAAAATCTATTATTAAGATAAATCCGAATACAAAAATTTTAAGAAGGAAAAAATTAAAAATAAATAAACAAAAACAAAAATAGGGGTTACAATATCCTCTAGTACTTCCAGCGACCTTCTCTGCCTCAAGTTCAGATCTCTGCTGATAGATGTACTTCAAACTCTTGTGATCTGTATACATATTAACCTTCTCCCCATACACATAATGCCTCCACTTCTTTAAGGAAAATATGATTGCTGCCAACTCCAAATCATGGGTTGGGTAAGTTTTCTCATGCGGTCTTGATTGCCTAGACCCATAAGCTATTACCATTCCCTCCTGCATTAGTACACAGCCCAGCCCTCGATGTGAAGCATCATTGTAGACATCATAATCAATTCCTGCTCGCGGCAAAGCCAGTATTGGAGCAGTAATTAACCACTCCTTCAACTCTTGGAAGCTTGCTTCTCACTGCTCCGTCCACTTAAAGCTTACATTCTTCCTTATAAGTCCTGTGAGTGACACGGCTATCCGAGCATAGCCCTGAATAAACTATCGATAGTAACCTGTCAAGCCCAAGAAACTCCTAATTTTCTTCACTGATGTGTGTCTTGGCCAATCCTTCACTGCTTCTATCTTCTGTGTATCAGTGGCCACTCCATCCTTAGAAAGGATATGACCCAGGAATGCGACTTCGGACTTCCATAAGTCACACTTAGATAACTTGGCATACAGTTTCTGTTCCTACATATTCTTCAATACCACTGCTAAGTGCCCAGCATGCTCTTCTTCTGACTTGGAATATTCCAGAATATCTTCGATGAACACCACGACGAAAGAGTAGATGAATGGTCGTAGGACCTTGTTCATCATGTCCATGAATATGGCCAGTGCATTCGTCACTCCAAATGACATAAATAAGAATTCGTAATGCCCATGTCGAGTTCGGAATGTAGTCTTATGCACATCTTCTTCCTTAACACGAACTTCATGATAACCCGACCGTAGATATACCTTGGAGAAAACTACTGCTCCTTGAAGTCGATCAAATAAATCATCAGTTCGCGAAATAGGATACTTATTCTACACAGTCACCTTGTTCATCTCCCTATAATCGATACACATCCTCATCGATCCATCCTTCTTCTTGACTAATAAAACTGGCGCTCCCCAAGTCGACGCACTCGGTCTGATGAAGCCCTTGTGCAAAAGTTCTTCAATCTGCTTCTTGACCTCATGCTGTTTCACTAGTTCCATTCTGTACGGTGCCTTGGATATCGGTGCACTTCCTAGCTGAATGGAAATGCTGAATTCCACGTCCCGATGAGGTGGTAGTCCAGGTAGATCCTCTAAGAATACTGTCGGAAAGTTCCGGACTACAGGAATCTTCTTGACTTCCTCAGGGATCTTCTTCTTGTCAAAGCTGCCACCAACTCCTTGCACTTCCTCTTCCCCTGGAATGTTACTACTGGCCCTCCGGTGCCTTCACCATAACTTCCTTGCTCTTGCATTCGATACTAGCACTGTAGATCGACATCCAGTTTATGCCAATGATTAAATCGACTCCCAAGATTGCCAACTCTATGAGATCGATTCCAAATGCCTTTCCTCCAATCTCGACGTCACATCCAGCATAGTACCGATCAGTATTCAGTGTTTCTCCTGAAGGGGTAGCTACTACCAGAACCTTACTGGGGAAAACTTTCGGCTCAACCCCTAATCCCCCAGTTCTTTTGAAAATTTAGGAGACACAAAGGTGTGGGACGGTGCAGTATCAAACAACAAAGTAGCTTTTATTCAATTTACTAGAAGTTTCCCTGTTACATAATAAATTTTATCTTTCAGTACATAACATTCTTCTAATAACGGACTTGAAATAACAGCATAAACTATATTCAGATGCTCCGATACCGGTGATGACATTGTCGGCATCTTCTGCATCCTCTTCAGTCAGAGCGAATACTCGCCCCTGCCGGTATGGTTTCTTCCCTAGGTCGGCATGCTTCGGATTCTGCCCTCCCCACTGGAATTGTGGGCAGTCTGGTTTGATATGGCCCTATTTCCCGCAATTAAAGCAAGTTATTTCCTTCCTCCTGTTCAGGCACTTTGCCTTGAAGTGGTCATTCCCTCCACACAGGAAACAAGTGCTTGGCATTCCGGCTGCAGCAACAACATTTGCCCCATATCTGCTTCTGTGGCTGTAGCTCTCCGTACCAGCTTATCAAATTTTCTGATACCGAAGGGTATCATTTGAGACCTCAAACCTACCCTCAGCCCCTGCTCGAACTTCCCGCCTTCTTGGCATCGTCGATCACTAACTCCGGTGTATACCTTCAGAGCTGAGTGAACTTCGTCTCATACTCCTTGACCGACATGCTTCCCTATTGTAGGCTCAGGAATTCCATAGTCTTTTTCTTCTGCACGTCCATTGGGAAGTAATGGCCGCAGAACTCCTCCAGAAAGTCCTCCCAAGTAATTGGTTCATCACCTAGGGTTCGCTTCATGGACTGCCACCAAACTCCGACGTCCTTTTCTAAGTGGATAGTGGCCTGCTTCACCTTACTACCCTCTAGAGTCTCCAAGACCTCAAACACAGTTTCAATCTGCCGGATCCAATCATCGATTGCATCAGGATCCTCCTTGCCCTAAAAAAATGGCTGGTTTCATCCTCTTGAAGGATTCCACCAATTTGACCGCCTCTGGGACTTGCACTGCCTGCCGTACCCTGGTGTTTCGGTTCACACTTGTGGGAAAGGTGTTGAGTGTCTGGTACACACGGGCCAGTCCTGTCTCCAGATCTAGCCGGTTGCCTTCACCGCTGGATCCTTCACCATTTCGAGTTCTTCATCCGGCCATTTTTGGGTCATAAAACTTCATTAATCACCAAAAGCAGCAACAACATATACTTTTCTTCCAACACAATTTATTCATTTCCAAAAATAAAGTATATAAATTCAGAAATAAAATTGGTCCATACAAAACACCAGAAACACCAAACTTCCTAAAAACATAAAGCAGTCTAGATTCTACGATTCTTCTTGGCTTCTCTGATCTCTCCCCGTAGTTCATCTAATTCCTTCTGCATCTTCTCGCATCTTTGATGGCATTCTTGCTTTCCCCAACGAGTTTGGTTGTCTAGCTGGGTGAAATGCCAAGCATTCCCGTGTCGACACTTCTCCAGTTCCCATACTCGCTGACTCAGAGCTGTGATGTTCTGCTTATGCTCCACTGGTGGATAATCATCTACTTACGGAGGGAAGCGATAATATGGTCCTTTTTGTCTCGAACCAGTACTTCATCTGAGGATTCATCTTGGGAATCAGGTGGAGGTGGAGTGATCTCCGAGATTCAGGCAATTCTTCCTCTCCCTCTTCTGGGTCCTCTTCTTCTTCGGGTTCTTCTTCTTCTTCTTCGGGGTCCTCGAAGAATAGTTCTTCTTCCACTTCATCCACTGGGTTTTGGTTATCATCCATCTTATAGGGAAAGGGAGGAGAAGACATTAGTGTATAAAGAAACACAAATGTAAATCAACTTACATTTAAATCTTTATAAACTGAACTCACACTTCTAATGTCCACCCTAATGTGTCATCCTTATAATTTTGTACTACATATTGAAGTCGGCTCTAATACCACTCTGATACGTCCTGAATTCCAAACATGTGTAATTCGTAGAAAATACACGAACTTTTACTTCAACTTCGTACAAATTTACAAAGAATTTCAAACTTTTTATTTACAACATGTTGTTTACAAAAGCACAGCGGAATTAAATGATACAATATAATCTACAATAATGAAAATCCTTCAATCTTGTAATCAACTCATCATAGTGACTTCAAGCCCATAACAAGTCCAAATCTGCATCTGGAAAACTGTGAATACGTTAGTTATATACAACTGATGCAATGCTATAATACAACGATTCTTCTACTTTAGCAAACACAAACTTGAATACAAACAAGAAAAGAAATTATCCTAGTCGTGTCAGTGTAGACATTTACACTACGATGACACTAATGGGTACTTGTTTAGATTCTATGCATCCCATACTACATAGATCCGAAGGCATGCCCTTATCGTACTTCTCATTATAAGGTTTATATCCCATGCCAATATTGGACCTTACCGACATATCCCTAATCCATATATAGTGGATTTATCGGGCGTATCCTCAGCCACGAACCCTAGCAAGTCGATCTCCCGCAACTACGGACCTTACCAGCATACCCCTAGCCCAAACACCGGGGATTTACCGGGCGTATCCTCGGTCTCGACCATTCCTAAGAACTGCAATATCTTTACTGACCTTTTTGATGATAGACGCACATAACCCTATCCCATATACATGGATTTACCGAGTGTATTCCTCGATCTTGAACCCCTAGGAGCTGCACATTCTTTATCGGATATGTTCGCCGTTGTTTCTATCATATCTTGTTCTAGTGCCTATCCTTAAGTTTTAAACATGAATAATATTACCACCTAGAGCTAGTTTACCCTCATACCGGTCTTAAACAATACACAGAGAATTATAGCCCATTTGGTCACTTCTCAAATTTCAATAATCTCTTTCATCACTTTGTCGGTACTTTGGGTCTCACTTAGCCTCTAGAATCAACACATTTCATGTTCAACATCATGCGTTATTCATACCCTCATTATTCACATGTTCAAATTTCATTCATTCACATATTTTAACTTCTTTTATCCATTCTCTTATTTCTCAATCATGAAGTAATCAACTTCTTTTGGCAACATTCAATAACACTTGATGAGTTAAAACCCTTATAAACATCACATATTTAACATTCCAACTTTATCCTTTAATTATCTCTTAATTTCTCATAAGGTACATCTTACTAACATTCCAATTTTTAAATCCGAATTTATACGTTGAAAAAGTTGTCGGACAACTAGATAAAAACATCAACCTAATAGTACTGTAAAAGTCATATAAATTCCAATACTACTCCAAAAAAAGATTTATTAGTTTTATAGGAATCACGAGAGTCTACTACAACTTTGTAGTTAAGATCATCTACATTCATCCTCATTTACTTCGTCTAAATTCATTTGCAAAATAGTAGGTTCACAATTCGAAAACTGCAGCTCATGCTACTTGTAAAAATCATAGAAAATTCTATACTTCATGAAATTTTGTGTTCTTTAGATCAAATTAAAGGTATAAAAGCTTACTATAACTTTGTAGTTATAAATTTTCCCAAAATATTGTGTCTATAACCCTGAATTCTTCGAAATTTACAGTGGGGTCGAAATGTTACACAGATTGTCACCGTATAAACTTTTAAAATTCATTATAAATTCGATTATTTATGAAAAATTAATTTCTAGACTTTACAGAAAGTTTAACGACTCTACTACAAGTTCTTAGTTTTGACTTTTCTCAAAACACTGCATCTAAGATGTTGATATGATCAAAATCCGAAATATGTATAAATTTCCATCAACTAGCCAACTGCCAATCAGTCATAAGTTTAGATTTTATTAAAATAGTAAACGACATCCAAATTTTATGAAATTTGAAGGAGATGTTCCTGATATATACGAGATGATCCTATTAAAATTTTAGATCTAGATTCCATCTAGTTTAATTGTTATGATTTTTTGAAGTTCTATTAAGACTAAAAATAGAACCTTATGGAAATGCCCCCAAATGAACATATCCTAATTTCACACATTCAATCAACAAAAATTAATCTAAATATGATTGTTCAATCTACATAAGTTATCATGCATCTAACAATTCACACATGTCAATCTATATTAGAAAGTTGAAGAAAACAGCCACTTCAAATGTAGACTTTCCTAGTAGTAAAACCTCAGAAAATGCTCCAAGCTCCCAAGCACAAAAATCCCGGCCTAGCTCTCCAAACCGCAAGCCTTCTATCTTCCTTTCTCTCTTAATTTTGTTTAGAGTTTGTGTGTTGTTCATGACAAGGGTATGGACTATTTATAGAAAAAATGTGTGGTCAAAATAGCTTCCCACTACCCAAAATACTCCCCACTCTCACACAACTCACCCCCACTCTCTCCTTACTCAAAGATAGGTCTGCCACTCCTCAATGTGCACAAAAGCACGTGCACGTGTATCAAATATGCACACTCTTCATACAAATTCTATTATTAATTTTTTTTATTAAGCGAGATGTATATTTGTGTTACACATGACAAGTGTACCACTCTAACTAGACATTAAAATATACATTTAAGTATAGAAATAATCATGGGCATTAAATTTGCAATTAATTTTTAGTGGGCTAAAAATGAATTTCGGCCTAATGGATTTAATTAAAAATAAATCACACAATTGTGGCAAAAAAATGAGAAGAAAATGTTCATGACTCAAGAAAATTTTAGGAATAAAAATGTGCAAAAATTTTTATGTGCAATGCACGTGAAAAAAATAATTTTTTATCTGGGGATGTTACACTCACTATTTCACCCTATAAATACCTTCTCACTTTAGCCATATAGGGATACAAAAAAAAAAAAAAAACAAAAAAACAAAAGAGAAAGAGAGTCAAGGAGTTGCATTCGGGAATCCAAGGAGGAGAGCTTGCGGGATTTTCTAGTGTGGTGGATTTTGAGGTATTTGCTAAGGAGTCAACCATTAGGAGGTCTATTTTGAGGTGGGTGTTCTCATTGTCTTCTAAATTTCAGTAAGTTGTGCTTGCTTAGCCATGACGTGTAGATGCTAATTTAAATTGGTGTGTATAAGTGTAGAAGTTTTCTAGAGTTTTAATTGTGCACTTTTAGTCGTAGTATGTGAAGGTGTGGGGTTTTCATTGATTTCTAAAATGTTAGTAATTGTGCATCTTAGAAATATGTAAATGGATAATGAAATTGGCATGTGTGTGTAAAGTAACATCTTTAGCAAAATTTATTAGTACATGCTTAATTATAATCATGTAGTAGATAATTGAATTAGTGTATGTATAAGAATTTTTAGAGAATACTTATCTAGTGGAAATTTATCAAACAAACCCATGGAATTACATTTCTCTATATACAAGGTAAAAATCTCCAAAAAAAATGTAGTTGCATAGAGAACAATAATTTATATAGTTCAAGTTGTAGAACTATGGACAATCCATGCAAGTTGGGCAATAATTCCTTATACTTGGGGAATAGATTGTTATAGGATTTATTTCAGGCTGATACGCTAATGATCAAGGAACTTATTTTCTATAAATGATTAGAAATAATAATGCATAGCGAATACGAAATCGAAGTTTTAAAGTAATTTAGAAACAGAGAGTTGCAATAAAAGAATTGCAGTAGTAGTATAATTAGATTAATAGGCTTGACTGCTTGGTGTTAGAGTTAGGTGTAGATGCTATGTACAGCGACCTGTGATCGCGGGTTCGAGCTCCAGTGGGGGTTTCTCTTTTTGAAAACTCTGAGAAATTGTCAAAACAGTAAGCAAAACATATAAGGAAATTGTGTTTAGAGTTTTTCACCAACAGAGAGTTGGCATATTGGATGTTGGGTGCACCTTGGGTTGCGGTTTGGCATGCGGTGCGCTTGGGTTCGATCCCAGGTGTACACATATTGTTTTTGTTAAAAAATTTTTGGGCGTTTCATGTTTTTAAAAATGGGAGGAAGCTGTGGAAATATTTTTAGAATATTATTAGAACATTTGGAAATAATTCTACACTATTTTAAAATTTCGGGAATATTATTAAAATGATTTAAAATTTCGGGAATGGTATACAATTTTAGGAACTCATGCAGAGGGGGCTATACATGAAATTACTAGATAATAAATGCAAAGATTTGAAATATTAATCTTGCGATGTTTTGTAAAGGGTTTATCAATTAAAAAGTTGTTGAATATTGTTAAGTGATAAATCAGAAATGTTAACTGAGTGTTTGTCTACAATAAATTGATCAATCACACTATTATAAGTGTTCATTTACATTGAGATGATAAACATAAAGAAAATAGATAAAGAAGAAATGATGAATAATGAATGAGATGTGCATAATGAGGTTAGCTGTGACCTATGTGATCTCTTTATGGAGATGGTTAGTTGTTCTAGAGTGAGCGGGGACCCATAATATCGGCAGGTTATGATATATAAAATTTGAGAAGTAGCCAGTATGAGTTAACTTTCTCTTTGAGAAGTATCCAGTGTAGGCTAACATTCTCAGTGTTTTGGTTTAAGCCCGGTGGGTAAACTAGCTCTAGGTCTTAATAACTACGATTTAAACTTAAGGACATGCACTAGTTTGAGATATGATGAAATAAGAGAAAACATGAGTATGAGGGCTCTAGGATGATCCGCAGAGCGAGACAATCCCGAGTATTCCTGGCTAGGGATGAAATAGGCCCCAGAATGATCCACAGAGTGGGATAGTTCTTTGGTATTCCGGGACGAAAGCGACGATCATGGAACATTTGTGCAATCAGGGTTTCAGGATGATTCGGGGAGTGAGACAATCCCCAGTATTCCGGGACGAGGGATGAAATAAGTCCCAAGATGATCCGCGGAGTTGGATTGATCTCCAGTATTCTGGGGCGAAAACCAGTACTTGCAGAGTGTCTAAATCTCATAGTAGTCATTGTAGTAGGTTGCATAGCGAGGGATTAAACCCTATATTTTGGAGTACGTTAAGGGCTTGCCCTCGGACTAATGTAGTATGGGATTCATAGAATCCGAACAAGTATGCATTAGTGTCATCGTAGTGTGAATTTCTGCAATAGGAATTAGGTCACACTTACATTGTCATAATTAGGATAGTCCTTCTATGTTTTCTGCATTTAAGTTTGTAATTGTTAAGATTGTGAGATCACTACATTATAGCATTGCGTCAGTTATATGTAACTGACATATCAGCAGTATCCTAGTTGCAGGATTGAATTTGGCATGGACTTGAAGTCACTGTGATGGGTTGACATAAGATTGAAGAGCTTCCATTATCATATGTTTTATTGTACTTATTCATTTCTGCTATGTTATTGTAAAGAGCAATGTTGTAAATGAAAAAGTTTTAAATTCCTTGTAATTTTGTACGAAGTTGAAGTAAAAGATCTTGTTTATGCTACGAATTACCTGTATTTGGAATTCGGGGCATTACATCACGTCCCCAATCTAGTGCATGTCCTTAGGTTTAACAATTATTATTATGACCTAGAGCTAGCTTACCCCACCGGACTTAAATCAACACAAGGAAAATTGTAAGTCGACACTGACTACTTCTCAATTTTCATTTATCACAACTTTTTAGTCACTACGTGTCTCACTCAGCCTCTAGATTCCAACCATCTCAACACCAAGATCTTATAGATCTTCATGACCTTAATTACACAACTTTCCATTCATGATACATTTGATTCTTTCATACATCCACTTTAAATTGTCAAATTTCAAATTATTCTTTATTAAGTGTCACGCCCTGCTTCCCAAAAAAAAAATACAGAATACAGATACGCAACAAAAGTCTAGCGAATGATTTTCATCATCCTTAAGCTGTTCAAGAAATCTTTACAACATTCTGAAGAATCATCAGAGTCAGAAGCAAAAGAATCAACCACATGCAAATGATGAGCCAAAATACCAACAAGAATACTTGAAACCAAATATATAAATCTCAAATAGTCATGATCTGAATAAAATAAATATTTTGGGTATATCGCCCAAATACAAGAATAAATCCAAGTCTCAAAATACAATATTGTTCAAGCAAGCTACAAGAAATAATATTAATAAAATGCAGCACTAATACTTCATGTCACCAATACCATCAGGAATCTGTTCTCCAAATTCTGCAATTCAACGAATGCAGGAAAGAGGAAAAGAGAAAAAAATAAGTACCCGTCAATTGCAAGTTACGGGCCACTTATAATGTAGGATACAAGTACATGGGAAAACTAACTAGCAACATGGTATAAGTATGATGTCAACATAAACAACAAGCATGGCAAAAGTGAACAAGTATCATGTAGCATACATCAAGTGTCAAGTAAACAAGTGTCTTATTCTAACACCTCGAATTCCAAAATACAACTGAATTCGAGATTCCACAGGATCTTTACACTTTTTTCATACAATTTTATAAGGAAATAAAAACTTTTTTTTCATCATAGATACATTTACACTTGTACATGATCACAACGGAAGCAATGTTACAATAAATTACATGAAACAATATTTAACTCAATCCTGCGCAGCATGTATGCTTCAATTGTCAAGCATCTTTACCCTGCATATAAAACTGTGGGCTCGTCAGTTCATTCAACTGACGAAATATTATACACGGCCATCCTCTCTATGCCGGAAACAGTATAACGATTCTCATTTCTTAACAAACATAAACTTGTCAAAACAAAGCTAAAGGGACTATACTATTGTTGTCGTGTTGTGAATGTGCACTTAGTCCATAATGCAATTATTTATATTATATGACACTAATACGCACTTGTTCGGATTCTATGCATCCCATACTACATAGGTCCGAGGGCAAGCCCTTAATCGTTCTTCATCTTGTAGGGTTCGATCCCTCGCCATGACTTAATCTACTACTGTAACTACGGTAAGTATCCTAGATGTTTTCTGACCTACGAACTCATGTCTAGGCGCCCTGGAGGGAACCCCAATGCACTGACACATGACTCATCATACAGGCATCCTGTGGTAATTCAGCTCCTACCATAGACATGACACCACCCGCAATCGTCAAACACCCCACGAGCGTCGCCACCGGAACGGTACTCTGGAACAATATCCACGACATATCATGACTCATCATGGGACATCCTGTGAATACTCTCATGCCGCCAATCCAAGGGCCCTCATACTCAATGTTTTTCTCTTACTTTCATCACATCTCCACTATGCATCTAATCCTTAGTTTAATTGAATCATGAATAAAATCAACTCTTAGAGTGTAGCATTTCCACTATACCGGTCTTATTCATTTAATTCACATGACCCAAACAATGGTCTTCTCATTTCAAAATATCGTTTTCTCATTTCTTTCATTGCCGGTATAAGGCTTAGCAATACCCTAATTCTCAATTTCAACTCATAATTACAATGTCATATTCATAAGATCTTTTCATGATTAATCACAATTCATATTTCAATAGTATAGTATTCATGTATCCACATCTTTCATAATTCATCACAATCAATAATTCAATTTCGCATGCAATCCATGTGCAAGAATAAATTTCACTTAATAGTCACTAACAATTTCATATATTCCATAAATCTATTACTCACAAATTCACAATTTTACTACAGCACATTTTTCTATAATTCCGTTTAATCATGCTAGTCACAAACTTCAAAAATTCATCTTTTATAACTCAAAAATTTACATTATTAATTTTCTTTCGTTTAAAAGAATAAAAATGAGTCATTCCTTGCAAAAACCTCAATTTCTTATTCACACTTCTTCAAAAGTTGTATAAATATTTCCGAATAAGTTCTAATAATTTTTCCAGTAATTAAAACATATTTTCCCAATTTTTATTCTATTTTAAAAATTCAATTTAATCCAAAAATTCTCAAAAAAAACATTTTTTTCTAAAATCCCATCGAGATTCGAACCCACAACCAGCGGCGAAACAGACAGCGCACAGACCAACGCGCCAAAGCTGCCCATCGATTTAACTAGGGGTTAAAATCCCTATATGTTCAGTTCTCGGTGGTTTGGATTTTTAACAAAAATGACAAAATAAAACACAGCTTCGGGGTATCGAACTGAAGACCTCCGACCACTGTAGCGAACCCAAGTCTCTTCCGACCAGTTGGTCTAAGTGGACATATCGATTAGAAGATATTTAAAATAGGTTTTGATCTTAATTCGCTGTTCAAAGTTATACTTCAAAATTTCTCAAAAACGAATTTGTCTCCTTCTCTCCTCTTTTGAAAACAAAAATGTCCAAAATAAAAATAAATTTAATTTAACAATAACCAGTATTTTTAAAGGTATTTTTCCCTCTTATAAAACATATATTTAGCCTTAATTTGCATTTTATATAAATATTTCGACATTTGAAAACTAACACATATTTGTTCATAAATAAAGATGAATTCTCACACAAAATTCACTACTATAATGTTTTGACAATTATGATATTTTTAGAGCACAAAAAAAAACAATCTTTATAAGTGAATAAAACCTCTATTTTTATCAATTAGTCTACACATGAAGCATTCGATTATTTGTTTGCCTAAAATACATTCTTTCCATTTATTCTAATTTTCACATGGTATATATAGCAATGGGGAATTTCATTACATCTATTAGCAAGCATTTCTTAGCAAATTATTCTATCAATTCATCTTTAACACATCATTCTACTTTAGCACTTTAATCAATAAACATGATTCTAACTTCTTACTAGCGAAATTCACATAATTGCAATTAAAGCATAATTAGCATGCATTCTAAAGTTATAAACAATGAGAACATACACTTTCACTTATGTTAAATGAATCTAACCATCACAATAACACACATTTACTAGTTTATCAATTTCTACTCTAAATAGGCAACATGTATTTCATCTCAACTAATTACTTTTTAATAACCAATTCAGTTTATTCCTAATATGATTTTTACTTTAGAAGTCATGAGAAACACCCACCTTTTTGAAGAAAACCAATAAGAAAATCTCCTAGAGCCTCCTAGAATGCGAGAGAGTGCCTTCTCCTCCTAGATTGCGATGCACTATCTCCTTCTCCTCGCTCCCTTGCAAAAACCGAGTTCTCCAAGTGGTGATGATGGCCGGCCTCCAATGGGGAACACACACACATACACTCACACTCACACACTAATATATATCTCCTATATAATGCTTTCTTTTTTCAATAGATTATTAGTATAGAATACAAGTAGATAGGGGGGGGGGGGGGGGGCTATTTATACTAATCCTAGGATAGATTGGAGGGCTGGAATTTATTGGATAGTTATAGGATGAATGGCTAGGATAGGAGTAGGAGTTATAGCAACTACCCATACACTAAGTAACCACCCATGCACACTCACCCACACTCCCATCACTCCAAGCACAATGCACGTGCCACTTAGTCCCCTATGTAGAAGTTTGTACAATTTTAATTAATCAAATTATTCACATTTTGTCTCTACATGACAAGTGTGGCCATTGATTAATTAAATTAGTGGGCTTCTTAAACAGTGGGCTTAGGCTTGTGGACTAAAACCACAAATTAATAATTAATAGAAGTGGGCTAAAACAATTAATTAGTGTTTTAAGCTTTTGGAAAATAGGCATTTTTTGAAAAATAAAGGAAAATAATTGTTCATACAAAATGAGATTTTATATAAAATAAATACATAATATATGCATGAATTTTGCACGTGCACAACACGTGAAAAAAAAATATTTTTATTAAAATGAAATTTTAGGGTATTACAACACTCCCTCCTTAGAATAGTTCCGTCCCCAGAACTACAATTAAAGAGTGAGAAAACAAAACACAAGAAGAAAAATACAATCAAGCAAACAGCTCAGGATGATCCTTCATCATCCTCTCCTCAGATTCCCAAGTAGCCTCTTCAACCAATTGGTTTCTCCAGACTACCTTGACCATCGGTGTTGTCTTATTCCTCAAGACTTTCTCCCGACGATCAACAATCTCAACTGGAAGCTCAATGTAATTCAGATCCAACTGCAAACCCTCTGGCACTTCGGGCAAATGGTGACTAGGATCTGGAATATAACCTCTCAGTATAGACACGTGAAAGACATTGTGCACCTGAGACAACTCTTCCGGTAACTCAAGTCGGTAAGCAATTTTCTCGATTCTTTTCAATATCTTATACGGGCCTATGAACCTCGGGGCTAACTTTCTACCCTTGCGGAATTGGATCACGCCTTTGCTGGGCGATACCTTCAGAAAGACAAAGTCACCAACCTCAAACTCAAGGTCCCTCCTCCGATTATCTGCTTAGCTCTTCTGCCTACTCTGAGCGTCCACCAACCTCTTCCTAATCAGATCAATCTTTTCAGAGGTCTGCTGCACAATCTCAGGCCCAAACATCTGATGCTTCCCAACTTCAAACCAACAAACAGGTGTTCTGCACTTCCTGCCATACAAAGCTTCGTATGGCGCCATCCCAGTGCTAGTCTGAAAACTGTTGTTATAGGCAAACTCCACCAAAGGTAAATGCCTTTCCCAACTGCCTCCAAAGTCTAATACACAATACCGAAGCATGTCCTCAAGAATACGGTTGACTCTCTCGGTCTGCCCATCGGTCTGGAGGTGAAAAGCAGTGCTGAAATCTGTCTTGGTACCCAAAGCTGTCTGAAGACTCCTCTAGAAATGCGAAGTAAACCGTGCATCTCGATCAGACACAATGGTCAACGGAACTCCATGAAGCCTGACAATCTCACCAACATATATCTCAGCTAACTTGTCCATCGAAGTAGTGAGTTTCATCGCCAAGAAGTGAGCGGACTTGGTTAATTGATCGACTATGACCCAAATCGCATCATTGCCCTTAGGACTCTTAGGCAAACCCGTGATGAAATCCATACTGATGTTATCCCACTTCCATTCCGGAATAGATAACGGTTGCAATAGACCTCCAGGTTTCTGATTCTTGGCTTTGACTTGTCGACAAACTCACACCTCTACACAAATTCAGCTACATCCCGCTTCAAATCTGACCACCAGAAATGCTGTTTAATGTCCTTATACATCTTGGTACTTCCAGGATGTACTGATAAAAGAGTAGCATGGGCCTCATGAAGAAGACTTTCTTTCAAGTCCGATTGATCCGGAACACAGCCTCTTACCAAACCACGGCACTTCATCCCTGATTTGAAATCCGAGCAACTTGCCAGCACCAACCTGCTCCATCATCTTCTGAATCTCTGCATCTTCCTTCTGACTTGCAATAATCCTTCCATTCAGCATCGGTTGAAGCCTCAACTGAGCTAAAGATGATCCTAAGCCTTGCAGAACCTTCAATTCCAGCCCGATCCAACTCCTCTACCAGCTGCTTCTGAGTTGTAATCAAACTCGCCAGACTGCTCTTGCGGCTAAGTGCATCAGCAGCAACATTAGCCTTCCCTGGATGATACTTAATCTCCGGACGAATGTCCTCAAGTACCTCCAGCCATCTCCTTTGCCTCAGGTTCAGATCCTTCTGCTGATAGATGTACTTCAAGCTTTTATGGTCTGTGTACATGTTCAGCTTCTCGCCATACACATAATGCCTCCATTGCTTTAAGGCAAAGATAATCGCAGCCAGATCTAGATCATGAGTCGGATAATTCTTCTCATGCGGTCTTAGTTGCCTAGACCTATAAGCGATTACTTTTCCTTCTTGCATTAAGACACAACCGAGCCCACGATGTGAAGCATCACTGTAGACATCATATTCAACAGCTGCTCTAGGCAAAGCCAAAATGGATGCAGTAGTCAGTCTCTCGTTCAACTCCTGAAAGCTTGCCTCGCACTGCTCAGTCCACTTGAAGTTCACATTTTTCTTGGTCAAACTAGTGAGCGGCATGGCTATCTGAGCGTAGGGGTGGGAAAAGGCCAGGCTACCTGACAGGGGCCTACAGCCTGGCCTATTTAGAGCCTGGCCTGGCCTGGCCTTTTTAACAAAGAGGCCAGGCTAAGGCTTTTTCAATGGCCTATTTAATTAAATAGACCAGGCTTGGGCTTAATAATAAGCCTTTAAAGCCTATCAGGCCGGTCTGTTTAGGCCCATATTAATACACAATTTGATACTTCATGCTGTGTTTCTGTTTGTTCTGAGCTACCAAATTTGGATACTTCATGATGTGTTTCTGTTTGTCCTGAGAATACAAAATTTGATACCTCATGCTCTGTTTGTGTTAGTTCTGAGCTTACAAAATCTGATACTTCATAATCTGTCTCTGATTGTTCTAAGCTGACAAAATTTGATACTTCATGCTCTGTCTCTGATTGTTCTGAGCTTACAAAATTTGATACTTCATGCTGTGTTTCTGTTTGTTCCGAGCTAACAAATTTTGATACTTCATGATGTGTTTCTGTTTGTTCTCAGAAAACAAAATTTGATACTTCAGGCTCTATTTGTGTTAGTTCTGAGCTTACAAAATTTGATACTTCATGCTCTGTCTCTGATTGTTCCGAGCTGACAAAATTTGATACTTCATGCTCTCTCTCTGATTGTTCTGAGCTTACAAAATTTGATACTTCATGCTGTGTTTCTGTTTGTTCTCAGAAGACAAAATTTGATACTTCATGCTCTGTTTGTGTTAGTTCTGAGCTTACAAAATTTGATACTTCATGCTCTGTTTGTGTTAGTTCTGAGCTGACAAAATTTGATACTTCATGCTCTGTCTCTGATTGTTCTGAGCTGACAAAATTTTTATACTTCATGCTCTTATTATATGCAAAAGGGTATAAAAGTAATTTTATTATAAAATCCATTCCCTCCCATTGTGAACCAAACAACTGAACAAGAAAATAATTATTGTAGAGATAATGTGTTCATTTGTTAAAATATGTTTTGTAGGCTTAAATAGGCTTATAGGCCAGGCCTATTTATTAAAAAGGCCAGGCCAAGCCTACAAAAAAAGCCTATCACAGGTAATAGGCCAGGCTTGGGCCTAATTTTTGTGAAACAGGCCCAGGCTATTCAATAAAAAGCCTGGCCTGGCCTGGCCTATTTCCATCCCTATCTGAGCGTAGCCCTGGATAAACCTCCTATAATATCCAGTTAGCCCAAGGAAACTCCTGATTTCCTTCACTGTAGTAGGTCTTGCCCAATCTCTCACTGTCTCTATCTTCTGAGGATTAGTTGCCACTCCCTCCTTAGAAAGGATGTGACATAGGAATGCCACTTCAGATTTTCAGAAATCACACTTGGACAACTTGGCATACAACTCCTGCTCCTGAAGCTTCCTCAAAACTGCTGCCAAATGCTCCGTGTGCTCCTCCTCCGACTTGGAGTACACGAGAATATCGTCGATAAATACCACGACGAAAGAATCAATGAACGGCCTCAGAACTCTGTTCATCATGTCCATGAAGATTGCAGGCGCATTCGTCACTCCAAACGGCATAACTAAGAATTCGTAATGCCCGTGTCGAGTTCTGAACGCAGTCTTATGCACATCTTCAGCTTTCACTCGAACTTGATGATATCTTGATCGGAGATCTATTTTGGAGAAAACTGCAGCTCCTTGTAGACGATCGAACAAGTCATCAATTCGCGGAATAGGATATTTATTCTGAACAGTGACCTTATTCAGCTCTCGGTAATCGATGCACATCCTCATCGAACCATCCTTCTTCTTTACCAAAAGTACTAGTGCTCCCCAAGGTGACACACTAGGTTGAATAAAGTCCTTCTCCAACAGTTCCTCAATCTGCCGTTTGATCTCATCCTGTTCCACAGGTGCCATCCTATACGGTGCCTTGGAAATAGGTGCACTCCCTGGCTGAATAGTGATGCTGAACTCCACATCACGATGCGGGGGTAACCCAGGAAAATCTTCCAAGAACATGGTCGGATAATCCCGAACTACAGGAATCTGCTGCACCTCTGCAGGAATCCCTCTCTTCTGGCTGATAGCAGCAACCAAATCTGAACATCTTCTCTTCCCTTGGAAAGTGACTTCAGGTCTACCTGGAGCCTTCACTGTTACTGTCTTGGTCTTGCACTCGATGTTCGCACTGTACACCGACATCCAATCAATGCCAATGATAACATCGACTCCCAAAACATTCAGCTCGATCAGATCGATCTCAAAAATTTGATCTCCAATCACAATCTCGCAGTCATCATAGTACCGATCAGTGGTTAGAGTCTCTCCTGACGGAGTAGCTACTGCTAAAACCTTGCCTGGAAATATCTTCGGTTCGACTCCCAGAACTTTAGCAAATTTAGGAGACACAAAAGTATGAGAGGACCCAGTATCGAACAAAACAACAGCTTTCTTTCCATTCAAAATAAGTTCTCCTATTACATAACACTCACTCGTCATACAACAGTTCACTAATTAACAGGAAAAGAGACAACAAAAAACACTCCTAAACATCCTCCCTCATACCAGTGATGACGTGATCCACCTCATCAGTGTCAGCTTCAGTCAAGGCAAATACTCGCCCCTGCTAGTACGGCTTCTTCCCGATCTGCTGAGTTGGTCTATTGCGGACGACATCCTGCAGTTTGGGGCAGTGAGATTTGTAGTGGCCTGTCTCTCCACAGTTGAAACAAGTCACTGGAGGTCTCGCCCAAGTATTCCCGGGTCTTCCTGCCACTTGAACAGCATTCGCACCAGTAGGCTTGAACCTTTGAGCCGGTGGCTGTCCCCTGACATTGCCAGCAACTACGGGCCTCTTCCCCGCATTCCAGTTGTTCCTCCTATTCTGAACAGCGTGGAACTGCTCCATGTCTGCCTCTGTGGATGCCGCTGGTTTGACCAGCTTGTCAAACCTCCTAATACCGAGGGGTATCATCCTGGACCTCAAGCTCGGTCTCAATCCATGCTCGAACTTACGAGCCTTCTTCTCCTCATCCATCACCAATTCGGGAGCATACCTTGAGAGCTGAGTGAATCTGGTCTCATACTCCCTAACCGACATGCCACCCTGCTGCAGTGACAGAAAATCCATGGCCTTCTTCTCCTGGACGTCTGAGGGAAAGTAATGACTGTGGAATTCCTCCAAGAATTCCTCCCAGCCAAGAGCCAAGCCTCCCATCATCCGCTTCATCGACTGCCACCACACAGCCGCATCCTTCTCGAATTGCAGAGTCGCCAACTTCACCTTACTGCCTTCCAGGGTCTCCAGGACTTCGAAAATAGTCTCTACCTGACGGATCCAATTGTCAGCCGTGTCAGGGTCTGACTTCCCTACAAACACCGGTGGTTTCATCCGTTTGAATGATTCCACGAGTTTGATTGCTTCGGGTACTGGATTCGCAGGCACCCTTCCTTGATTCTGATTCATGGCCACGGCATTGAGTGTCTGATAGACCCTCGCTAGTTCCGTTTCCAAGTCCAGACCTTCACTATTACGAGCTCGTCTTCTAGCCATATTCTGATGCAAAAGATCCATTAAATTCGAAGTATGAAACATGAACTTTTAAGTCAACATTTCCATTTCATTAAATTTCAAACTTTATACATTCGAATTTAAGACATTTCTGACATCAAAATGAAAGCAGTAGATGATACAACGGTCTAATTCCTATGGTTTCTCTTGGCTTCACGAAGCTCTCCCTGTAGTTCCTCCATATTCTCCTTCAGTACATCAGTCATGTTTTTCCTCTTCTCGAGTTCCCATACACGATGACTGAGAATTGCAAAATCATCCTCGCTCTTTGCCAGCTGAGCCTCCAATAGTCCGACCCTCTCCCACAGAGTTTCTACCTGCCTCTGAAGAGATATCACAAGATCACTTGGAACTGGTTCTTCTTCTTTGTCAGAAGAGTCATTAGATGAGTCCGGAGGTGGAGTGATCTCTCGGGACTCAGGCCATTCCTCTTCCACTTCTTCGGGATCTTCCTCGTCTAAATCAGCTTGTCCGAGGTAGTAATCTTCCTCAATAATATGCCAATTGTCATCTCCAGCTGGGTCGAAGTGATCAGCCATCTTAGAAAAAGGGAGGAAGAAGCATAAGTCATAGAGCAACACAAATGTAAGTGGTTTACATTTAAATCTCTACTCAACACACACTCTAATGTCTGCTTCTAGGGTGTCGTTCCTTATAAATTTGTACTACTTGGAAGCATGCTCTGATACAACTCTGTAACACCCCGAATTCCAAAATACAACTGAATTCGAGATTCCACAGGATCTTTACACTTCTTTCGTACAAATTTACAAGGAAATAAAAACTTTTCTTTCATCAGAGTTACATTTACACTTGTACATTATCACAGCAGAAGCAATGTTACAATAAATTATATGAAACAATATTTAACTCAATCCTGCGCAGCATGTATGCTTCAATTGTCAAGCATCTTTACCATGCATATAAAACTGTGGGCACGTCAGTTCATTCAACTGACGAAATATTATACACGGCCATCCTCTCTATGCCGAAAACAGTATAACGATTCTCATTTCTTAACAAATACAAACTTGTTACAACAAAGCTAAAGGGACTATCCTATTGTTGTCGTGTTGTGAATGTGCAATTAGTCCTTAATGCAATTATTTATATTATATGACACTAATGCGCACTTGTTCGGATTCTATGCATCCCATACTATATAGGTCCGAGGGCAAGCCCTTAATCGTTCTTCATCTTGTAGGTTTCAATCCCTCGACATGACTTAATCTACTACTGTAACTACGGTAAGTATCCTAGATGTTTTCTAACCTACGAACTCATGTTTAGGCACCCTGGAGGGAACCTCAACGCACTAACACATGACTCATCATGCAGGCATTCTGAGGTAATTCAGCTCCTACCATAGACATGACACCACCCGCAGTCATCAAACGCCCCACGAGCCTCGCCACCGGGACGGTACTCTGGAGCAGTATCCACGCCCTATCATGACTCATCATGGGACATCCTGTGAATACTCTCACGCCGCCAATCCAATGGCCCTCATACTTAATGTTTTTCTTTTACTTTCATCACATCTCCACTATGCATCTAATCCTTAGTTTAATTGAATCATGAATAAAATCAACTCTTAGAGTGTAGCACTTCTACTATACCGATCTTATTCATTTAATTCACATGACCCAAATATTGGTCTTCTCATTTCAAAATATCATTTTCTCATTTCTTTCATTGCCAGTATAAGGCTTGGCTATACCCTAATTCTCATTTTCAACTCATAATTACAATGTCATATTCATAAGATCTTTTCATGATTAATCACAATTCATATTTCAATAGTATAGTATTCATGTATCCACATCTTTCATAATTCATCACAATCAATAATTCAATTTCGCGTGCAATCCATGTGCAAGAATAAATTTCACTTAATAGTCACTAACAATTTCATATATTCCACAAATCTATTTCTCACAAATTCACAATTTTACTACACCACATTTTTCTATAATTCTATTTAATCATGCTAGTCACAAACTTCAAAAATTCATCTTTTATAACTCAAAAATTTTCATTTTTATTTTTCTTTCGTTTAAAAGAATAAAAATGAGTCATTCCTTGCAAAAACCTCAATTTCTTATTCACACTTCTTCAAAAGTTGTATAAATATTTCCTAATAAGTTCTAATAATTTTTCCAGTAATTAAAACATATTTTCCCAATTTTTATTCTATTTTAAAAATTCAATTTAATCCAAAAATTCTAAAAAAAACATTTTTTTTCTTAACTCAAACCCCACCGAGATTCGAACCCACAACCAGCGGCGAAACAGACAGCGCACAGACCAATGCGCCAAAGCCGCCCATCGATTTAACTAGGGGTTAAAATCCCTATATGTTCAGTTCTCGGTGATTTGGATTTTTAACAAAAACGACAAAATAAAACACAGCTTCGAGGTATCGAACTCAAGACCTCCGACCACTGTAGCGAACCCAAGTCTCTTCCGACCAGTTGGTCTAAGTGGACATATCGATTAGAAGGTATTTAAAATAGGTTTTGATCTTAATTCGCTGTTCAAAGTTATACTTCAAAATTTCTCAAAAACAAATTTGTCTCATTTTCTCCTCTTTTGAAAACAAAAATGTCCAGAATAAAAATACATTTAATTTAACAATAACCAGTATTTTTAAAGGTATTTTTCCCTCTTATAAAACATATATTTTAGCCTTAATTTTTATTTTATAATACTATTTCGACATTTGAAAACTAACACATATTTGTTCATAAATAAAGATGATATCTCACACAAAATTCACTACTATAATGTTTTGACAACTATGATATTTTTAGAGAACACAAAAAAAAAACAATCTTTATAAGTGAATAAAACCTCTATTTTTATCAATTAGTTTACACATGAAGCATTCGATTATTTGTTTGCCTAAAATACATTCTTTCCATTTATTCTAATTTTCACATGGTATATATAGCAATGGGGAATTTCATTACATCTATTAGCAAGCATTTCTTAGCAAATTATTCTATCAATTCATCTTTAACACATCATTCTACTTTAGCACTTTAATCAATAAACATGATTCTAACTTCTTATTAGCGAAATTCACATAATTGCAATTAAAGCATAATTAGCATGCATTCTAAAGTTATAAACAATGAGAACATACACTTTCACTTATATTAAATGAATCTAACCATCACAATAACACACATTTACTAGTTTTTTAATTTCTACTCTAAATAGGCAACATGTATTTCATCTCAACTAATTACTTTTTAATAACCAATTCAATTTATTCCTAACATGATTTCTACATTAGAAGTCATGAGAAACACCCACCTTTTTGAAGAAAACCAATAAGAAAATCTCCTAGAGCCTCCTAGAATGCGAGAGAGTGCCTTCTCCTCCTAGATTGCGATGCACGATCTCCTTCTGCTTGCTCCCTTGGAAAAACTGAGAGCTCCAAGTGGTGATGATGGCCAGCCTCCAGTGGGGAACACACACACATACACTCACACTCACACACTAATATATCTCTCCTATATAATGCTATCTTCTTTCAATAGATTATTAGTGTAGAATACAAGTAGATAGGGGGGGGGGGGGGTATTTATACTAATCCTAGGATAGATTGGAGGGCTAAGATTTATTGGATAGTTATAGGATGAATGGCTAGGATAGGAGTAGGAGTTATAGCAACTACCCATACACTAACTAACCACCCATGCACACTCACCCACACTCCCATCACTCCAAGCACAAACCGGCCCAAAAGGTGTGCATTGCACACTACGTGCATGCACGTGTCACTTAGTCCCCTATGTAGAAATTTGCACAATTTTAATTAATCAAATTATTCACATTTTGTCTCTACATGACAAGTGTGGCCATTGATTAATTAAATTAGTGGGCTTCATAAATAGTGGGCTTAGGCTTGTGGGCCAAAACCACAAATTAATAATTAATAGAAGTGGGCTAAAACAATTAATTAGTGTTTTAGGATTTTGGAAAATAGGCATTTTTTGAAAAATAAAGAAAAATAATTGTTCATACAAAATGAGATTTTATATAAAATAAATAGATAATATACGCATGAAGTTTGCACTTGCACAACACGTGAAAAAAAAAAAATTTATTAAAATGAAATTTTAGGGTATTACACTTATAAACATGTGTCAAGTGTCAAGTATCATGTATCATGTATCAAGTATCAGGTTTCAAGTCTCATGTATCATGTAGTCAAGTATCAAGCAAGCATGTATCATGTTCAAGTATCATATTCAAGTATCATGTTCAAGTAGCATGTATCAAGTCTTGTAGTGAATTACTATCTAGTAGAACTTCATGCATCCCATACGGCATGGTTGCTACATCAAATAGTTTCGCTTTAGATTTCATAGTGGACCATAGAGGGCAGTATACACTAGTAGAAAATGCTACAGTCGCAATAGAAATTTCCCTTGTAGAAGAGTACAATTCCATGGTTAGTGTACATTTGTAAGGGATTTTTCTTCATTCCCTTGTAATTGTGCTGTTGCGAAATCTCTCCTGGTTAATGTACAGAATTTTAACTATCCCTTGCGAATATTAGCCACAATAGAATATCTGCAATGGAAGTTGTACCTTGCTATCTCCATATACAAGAGAATATTTACAACAAATTCGTCTCTTGCAAGTGTGTTTTAAAAGGGATTTTTTCCGTTGCTAATGAACTATTGCTACAGAGATCTGCAAGATACTGATTCCCTTGCAATTGCTATATTGCGAATGCAATTGCACACATTTTTTCTTCAATACTGATTATATTTGAATGGCTTAACCAAATTTACAAATTAAAATAATGTATTTTGACAATGAAGAACATATAATTATTTCACATATTGATTCACACAATTATATAAAGAAAACACAATAATGCAAAATAAATTTGAATAGTATATAATTCAGAACCTTCTCATTACAAAATTTTTTGTTTGTTTCATAGTGCCAAAACAACAATACATTCTAGAAGAAAAGATAAGTTGTGAAACTCCAAGAAACAAAATTAAATGTTTTCAAAATAACTTTTAACCCGCTACTGCTTCCATGTATCCCCAACTTCACTTTTCACGTAAGGTCTTCTACATGTTCCTCATTACCCACTGTCTCATAGTCATCGCCACTACATATAGACTATATGAAAAAGAAACAATACAAAATTAGAACTCGTTATTCAATATATATAGATAATAATATATTATCCAATTGAGGCAATTAAATATATAGCTACCTCTTGTCGTATTTGACTATTGGATGAGTCGACAGTAGTATATTCCAACCTTTGTTTCAAGGCTTCCATTTTATCAGGATGCAGCTCACAAAAGAAGTCCATAAGAACTTGATTTTGTATTGCCAACTTGTCACACTTTTTGAATAAAGATTTAACAGTTGATTCTTCTTGTATCCTTTTATCTATTGTTGATTCCGATGAGAGAGAACCAGCATCATCTTCCTTTCTATTTCTCAGAATTTTTGTTCCTTTAAGTCTACTGCGGTTTTTCTTTGGACTGCCAAACACACTGTAGACGCACCTATCTTGAACTTCTTGGGGCAGCTTTGATGGATCTAGATTTTCAAAACCTTGTAACTTGAGTGCAGCTTGTTTGACTGAAAAAGTCAAAGCATCCTAAAATAAGAAAATGAATAATTGATATACATGCCACAATAAGAATCATCACAAAAATATTGAAGAAAGCAAATCTTACCACCATAATGAGGTTCTTGTTCTTCTTTGTTTCATTCTTGTATTCTTTGTTAAATGTTCCATATGATATCTTCGCAATTTGGTCGACAGTCAACTTATCGACTTTTAATTTTTTCTTCAGAAAAAAAATACTTAATTTGAAGGTTATAATTTTGTAGATATAATTGGAAGGAAGAGAAAATGAGAATTTTAATGTTTCTCTTACCAGCTTATACTCCGTCTGCGCATATGAACTTGATCCCAAGTGATGATCAAAATCATTTGATAGTCGATTTCTGCTGCACTGCAATGTTTTTTTCTGCGAAAGTTTACAAAATATGTAATGCACAGAAGTACAATAATGCTCAGAAAGAAGGCTGATAGAAGTCACATTTAATTAAGAACTACAGCAAATAGTCATAGCATAAACAATTCAGTAGTCATAGCATAATTCATTTAATATAAGTAGGACAATTGAACATCCATGTTGTACCAATTTACAGGTTTTAGAGATATAAGACAAGCACTCACTTAAGAGACTAGTCCAGAACAGCAAAGTTCTAAGGCATACAACCTGAATATAACTAATCTAAGTACTTATTGAATTTTCTAAAACTTATTGTTAAGCTGGAAAGGCTGACTTTGTACACCATAGTGGGTGGGTAGGTGTAAGTGGATGGATAGGTGGAAAGTGTTCTGAATAATAATTTTCACCAAAATAGATCAAATAAAATACAGCTTTTGCATTTTAAGAACATGAAAATTTGTCCCAGAATTTTACGTTCCTTTTACAACATTAGAGAACAAGAAATGCCATATTTATTGTTGGGCAAGTTTTATTATTATCTATGGAAACAGACAAGAGTATTGCATTCATACATAGCAATTCTTGAGGAAAAGATGCATTTGAATATGTATTCTGGCATGCTATGATTATGTACATATGTTCAGTGTATTTCTAATATACTGACAAAGATTAATTTAACAATTAACACATGACAGCTTCACTTTCATAGGAGTTAAACACACAACATTCTATTCGTATTCGCCAAGGAATGAGTATAGATTTATAAAATTTGAAACTAGAAGTCACATTTATTTGTCCTACATGCAAGAGAAAAATTCAGTGATTTGTTAGAATAAGCCATATATAGCTGCTTTAAAAGACAGGAGGGCGATGAAAGAAAGGTAGTAAGCTGACAGAATTTACGTGGATCATGTGTATCATCAAGTCATATTCCCATATAACTTACTAAATCAATTTCAAACTGACAGAATTTACTAAATCAATTTCAAAGGTAGTAAGCTGACAGAAAGAAAGGTAGTAAGCTGACAGAATTTACTAAATCAATTTCAAACCTAGCCATCATGCACATTCCCATATAACTTTGTTTGGACATTAACCTAGCTAGCTAGACATTGAACACAACACCAAATGCAAGTGGCATTCTGAATGTCATCAGATGAAAGACAGTCACTGAAGTGATTATCTTTCAATCAAGTCATATTACATTCAGAATGTCAGCTGTCTTTTGCACTTCATACGTACTAAGTGACAGTCGACGCTTGATCATTACATTGACCAATTAATCAAGTCATATTGCTCGATTTGTTCAATATATGCCTGTATTATACTTGTCCTAATTTTTAGAAAACTAATGCTTTTGTATCTTCTATAATATACTAGTGTTTTTAAGGGAGAAAGAATCCATAGAAGTGGAGGACCACTATTTATGCATCTGACTGTTTCAGAGTACTTCTCTTCTGGAAATGGGATATTAGGTTTCAACCATCCTTTGTCTTCACCATTAATTAATCCTACATGCACCTGTATTCTAGAATGGTTAAGATATCAACTTTTTCACTTCTGCAATTAATCAGGTGAGATTTGGCATTTTGGAAGCTGGAGCCTATGGTGTTTCTCAGTAAAGGAAAAGAGTCTTTATCTGGGCTGCATCACCAGAAGAAACACTCCCTGCAGAATGGCCAAAACCATAGCAGAACTTCTTACTCTTTACTTGCAGAAGTTCCATAGCTGAAACTGAATTTCCATACAATTAAGAAGCTCACTGCTCAGTTCTCAGACTACTCAAGCAGTTATTGGCTTGGCTTTGTTTACTGTACTCATTATTGTATTCCGCTATAAGGCTATTTAGTAGTTGCAATGTTAAATTTCCATTCTAAACAAACAAAGAAAGTGCTTACCATAATTCCAATCCAAACTAGAAAAAAGATACTTTATTCGATGAAAAAGTTAGAACTAGTAGTCATGTGAAGAAGTTATAAGATGGGGGAATAGAACAAGGTAAAAAAACTCAAATCTGCTCACAAATTTTCGCTCAAAATTTGTGTACACTTTTATGACAACAGAAGTGATGTTCGAGTCTGTTTTTCTTTCTTCACCAGATCATTAATTATAAAAAATGCAACAACCTACAATTCAAAATCAATTCTTCGTCCTTCTTATTTATTGCCAAAGACTCATTACAACAACAAAAAATTGCATAAATATCAAGGCCATTAGCCAAAACAAATGATAAAAATATTGGAAGTATACCTGTGAGGCCACCGACTCCCAATAATATGAACATGCTGAAAACTGAACTGCATCTACCCGAGGATCTAATCGCCAGAACCGTTCCGAATCATCATTGTATTTAAGAAAATGGGAATGCAATCTAGTCTTCCAGCACCCTAGCATACCCTGAATTTTAGTTTGAAATACATACTCCAATGCTTTCGGATTTTTGTCCATAACATAGAATTTCTGCAAACACGAGAGATGACGCTTGGTATTTATATAAAGATCAATATAAAATCGACAAATAGAAGTTCTTTGCTTAATATTACCAAAAGAATTCGCCATGTAGCTTCTAATCTGCTAAAAGGTTGATGCAAACAACCAATTGCAATAGTGAATAGATCTGATCGCTTGGCTAGAATTCCTAGATAGTTATTGAAGCGGTTACCCCACTTACCAATCGGCTGGCCTAACTCGTTCCATTTTAAAACTACCCTTTGACCATTACGAGGTCTCTTGGTTGCTGGATTATTACCTGTTCATCCTCTTTTTGGGGGCCTCATCAAAGCTATGCAAAATATGTAACTTTTTGCATCAATTAAACTATAACATAGCCATATGTAGGATGACAATTAATAGTTCAAAAAGATTGAGAATTGCATGTAACATGCTTACCCGTGTGTCGTACTCTCTCCGCCTTGGCACTCTCATAGCGATCAACGGACATTTGTCTATTCTGCCTCCAATATGCCACAGCTTTCGGTACATTTTTTTTCCTACTTTCTTGATCAATGAGAGCGAGTGGTGGTAGCGGTAGAGATAAAATCTCCTTTATTGCAATGCCCGGTAGAAACTCATCATCACTGTCATCATCTGATTTATCCGCTTCTGGTATTTCTCCATCTACTCGTGCAAACTCCTTAATAGTCTCCGGAAGAACATCATCTGCCCAAATTTAAGAATAACATTTAATAGAAGTAATCAAATCATAAAAACTGTAATTAACACGAAGAATAAGATAAAAATAAGCTAATATCCACCTATTCTTCTTAAACTAGCTTCAATTGTAGGGTCCCTCATCTGTCAATAAATATTAATGTCCAAGAGTTAGTCACTTTAGAATATCCTCATATGAGAAGTACAAACAAAGTCAATGAAAACTAAACAAACCACTAATCTAGATAGTAAGTAAACAACAATATAAATGCCAAGTTTAATGAAAGTACCTGCAGGCTATACTGTAATGGATCAGAACAGTCAGAATAGAACCAAATAGAGTCTACAACAATAAAAATGTCAAGTTTAACAAAAATAAAAAATGTCAACTTACTGTCCAAATACAGTCCATACAGTACTTTTGGGCCACAACATCATTGCTTATAGAAAAATATCAATGTAGTTCAGAAGGTTAATATCACACATAAACAACAAAAGATCTCTCTAATCAATGAAGTTCTTAAAAGTTAATAATAACTGAAACAGTTGATGCCCTACTGTTCTACTCCAACTTTTTTGTTTCTCTTCATTGTTGATGAAACATTTGCCTCTATAACTTTACTATCAATTTCTGGCCTCACCAAGGAGATATCACCATCAAGTTGGATGTTCTGCGAGAAGGAAAACTTTTGAACAGGATCAACAGCTCCTTCGATCTCTATTGGCCCATCTTCTTCATCATCAACAATATTACCACTATCTGGTATATCAAATACAGCTCTGGATGGCCTTCTCAAGACTACCAACATATTTGGATATATAGGATTTTCGATGTAAAAACATTATTCTGCTTGATTTGCAAACATGAATTTATCATCTGTACATATTTCTTTCTTCAAATTCACAAGCTGAAAACCATACTCATCCTTGGATTTTTGCATTTCGCACCAACGTACTTTGAACATTATGTATTTATATTATTGTTGATGTCCATAATATATCTCCACAATATCTTCAAGCTGACCACAGTACATCACATTACCTTCACGAGGATTTTTATCTTTATTGCTTGAATAACATCTTTGGGTAAAGACCTGAACAATCCCATTATTTTGGGTTGTTCTCTTTTCTTCCAGAGAAGTTATATGAAACTTGAAACCATTAACACAATACCCGCCATACCTATTCACCCATGAAAGTGGACCTCTTGAAAGAGAAACAACTAGATCTGAGACAAGTTCTCCTTCAGTGACTAGGTACTCAACCTAACATGAAATAAGTAGAGTAATTTCAGTTAATCATATCTTTCCATGCACACACACACACATACAGAAATGAAGTAGGCTTAAGGATAGATTTATAGAATTATACGTGACTTTGAAGCCAACATGGAAAATCCTTTCTGTCAATACGATCAATCGCCCTTGTTGCACTTTTTCCCCTATATTTCTTTCTCAATTCTTCGATGTGTTTACTACAAAAAATAATAATGATAACTTGTTAAAGTATAACATTCTATATAATCATAAAAACACACTAAACTATATATAAGGGTATAGTGAACGCACTTTCGGAAGATATCTATTTCTTCAACATTATTTAACACATATGCATGTGCTTGCTCCAACATTTCTCTAGGGTAATGTGTATCCTCCTCAATGAAAGAAAACAATGAACCCTCTGCATTTCGGACTGGATGGTTTAGCCTTGCTTCCACATCATGCAAATAACGTGAAACAAAGTTTAAGCATTCGTTTGCTAAATAATTTTCAGCTATTGAACCTTCAGGGCGTGCTCGATTATGAACTTGTTTTTTCATAAACCCCCAATACCTAGAAACAAGAAACAATCAAAAATTTATAAGTACATGTACACATGTTTCTAAGTATAATATAAAATTTTAAAATTAGGTTTATAGTCTTTAGTACCTTTCAATGGGATACATCCATCGATATTGGACAGGACCACCTACCTTAGCCTCTGCAACTAAATGTACTGTAAGGTGTACCATGATTGTGAAAAAAGATGATGGAAAAAACACTTCTAACTTGCACATAGTCTCTAATACTTGTTGCTCTAGCTCCTCAAACTCTGATACATCAATAACTTTTGAGCACAACTTATTAAAAAAGCCACAAAACTCTATCAACACTTTAGCAACTTCAAATTTCATGTTATGCCGGAGTGCAACAGGTATTAGTTGATGCAGTAGTATATGGCAATCATGTATTGAGGTTTGGAATTTTCCTATCTTGAACCTGCACATTATTGGAAATATTTGAAGAATAGCCATCTGGAGATTTCACTGATTTAAGCACCTGACAAAATCTCTGCATCTCTTCTTTTGACATGGTGATTACTGATGAGGGCAATTGAAACCTGTTATCCCCAATATCTACAGCTTGAAGGCTCCTACGTATATCCATGTCCGTCAAATCTTGACGAGCCCTTAAATCATCCTTTGATTTCTTTGAATCTTGCAGGAGCGTAGATAATATATTGTCACATATGTTTTTCTCTATATGCATTACATCCAAGTTCTGTCTAATTTTAAGATCCTTCCAATATGGCAAGCGAAAGAATATACTTATTTTGTTCCACCCTGCCGGCAATTTTTGCGCATTTTCATTGTTACTTATTATCTTGCCTCTCTTCCGTTTCTTCTCCTGAACTGCATTGTCTGGCTTGAAACGATCTTTTCCAAAAGTCACATTTGGAAAGCCCCCTAGCTGTTGGAAAATGTCAGCTCCAGACATCTGTATTGGTGCTATCCGTCTTTCAACTGTTCCATCAAACTTATTCTTATTTTGACGAAATGGATGATGTGATGGCAGCCACCTTCGATGACACCAAAAGCAAAACTTGCGACTATAAGTGAGACGCTTCCCTTCGTAATCTGTTGCACAAATAGGACATGCAAATCTACCCTTAGTTGACCAACTAGAAAGATTACCATAAGCTGGAAAATCATTTATAGTCCAAAGCACAGCTGCATGCATTTTAAATTCTTTCTTAGTGTAAGCATCGAATGTTTTAACACCAATCTCCCATAGAATATTTAGTTCATCAATAAGTGGCTCCAGAAACACGTCAATGTCATTCCCAGGAGCATATTTCCCAGGAATCAATAAAGATAGAAATATGTATGGTTGCTTCATACACATCCATGGAGGTAAATTATATGGCATAAGCAACACAGGCCATGTAGACCATGATGAGCTCATTAAACCAAAAGGGTTGAACCCGTCGCTTGCCAAACCCAATCTGACATTTCTTGAATCTTCAGTGAATTTTGTATACAAACGATCTAGGTGCTTCCACGCCTCTGAGTCAGCCGGATGTCATAGTTTGCCATCATCGATACGACATTCGGAATGCCAGCTCATTTCCTTAGCAATATCTTTGGACATATTCAATCTTTGCAATCTGCTTATGATAGGAAAATGACGAAGAACCTTAGCCGCCACATTCGTTTGATTTGCCCCCTCTTCAGACGTACTTGTAACTGTAGTGCGCTTGTTCTTTTTCCACCTAGATACCTTGCACTTTGGACATTCAACCAGGTCATTATACTCCTTATAATATAGAATGCAGTCATTTGGACACGCATCAATCTTGTTGTACTCTAGGCCGAGTGTCGCAAGAATCTTTTTAGCATCATAATATGATTTGGGTAAGCTCTCTTGCCCATTGGGGATTACTCTGCAAAGTAAATCAAGAAGCATCTCAAAATGTTTTATGGACATCCCACTTATAGTTTGGAGATGGAAAAGTCTAACCATAAATGAAAGCCTAGAAAATTCAGTGCAACCATCATGTAAGTTTCGCTCATTGTCCTCTAGTAGTTTCAGAAGCTCATTAAAATCTCCGAAGTCTTGATTTTGAGATGCTTCTCCTCCATGTGCCATGTCATCATCAACATAGGTTGCAGCCATTATGTCGTCCAACATCACATTTATGTCGTCAATCCTTTCAATCTCTGATTGAACTGTTTCCTCGTCTATGTTATGAGCATCCATTCCTTCTCCATGATAATCCCAAAAAATGTAGTCCTTACTGAACCCAAACATCAATAAATGTTCACGTACTACTTCTTGATCCTCTAATGCTCTATTCAAACAATGTACACATGGGCAATATATTTTTCCTGTCTCCAACGATAAGGATTTTCATCAGCATATTTCAAGAATGCCACTACACCTTCTTCATATAGTTGATTCTTAAACCTGTCTTTCTTAAGTATACTAATGAATGACTTGTTTGGAAGAATTCTCATCTGAAAGTTTACAGCATTTATTATTAGTTATATAATCAAACTATTTGCAAGTGCATACATAATTAGAGTCTCATTCTTTCAAAAACTTTTTGGTACACACATGAAATCTAGTTAGAAAGTGCAGTGAACTATTTCTGTAATGGTGTTATTCACAAGCTTTTAAAGGTGTATTTCTATTAGTCTATATGCACATTAGTAAGCACACATATAAACACTACATTACATCTATGCAGTATACAAATTACAGGAAACAACAAACAATTGAGGACAACGAAATAGAAAAGCACAACCACAACAAAAAGCTCAATAAAATATGATCATTGTTTACATCAAAAGTATGATACCCTTCTTTTATGGCTTAATAAAAGAAATAAAATTTCCACAAAAAAACCCAAACTTGTTCATAGGCATTGTAAAGAAATAAAATATGACGCATGGAACCATTGATTCACACCATGCGTCATAATCTACACACTACACCTTAAAAGGCATTGTAAAGACATGTGTATTAGTTATTCATTCACACCATGCGTCATAATTTTTTGTGCTTGCAAATAATCCATTATTATTGCAAGGTTTTCTACTAGTGGTTATTTCTTATAAGTAATGTGAATATACATATGCCAAACTATATGAATACTTTAAATATGTCATCTGTTTATATTCAATAAAGATATCTAGGAGTTATGCATTATCATGAGTTGTATAGATGCATTATTTAGTTTCAAGTAATATATATAAGAGTTACACAGTTACTACCTCTATATATAGACTTCCATTCCTTCACCAAATCAAATAAATCAAAGATTTCACTTGGATGTAGAACAAAATAAATGTTTCCCAGGTAATATAGAATAGGGCCTGGTTGTGTAGATAAAATTCACTTTGATTAACAGATGATAGTTCATACTTTTTTTTTGAAAAAGTTTTATTTTGTTGTTGAGTATTTTTTAAGGATATAAAACTTGAAAAGTAAACAGGCATTACTAGATTTTTTCGCTATGACAGACATTAGATATTTGAAAGAAAATAAGAGTTGCGCTAAGACATTTCATCAAATCTGTCGAGAATATTAAACCTTTGAACCACTGAGTTGAGTTGTAGCTCAAATGGTGAGAAGTTGGGATGGATAAAGGGATGTATAAATACTTTTTTACCATATATATATGGCACATCCATGCGTTTTATTTTGATATATGTGCCATATTTATCTGTGTTGTTTATATGTTTACCATATATATATGGCACATCCTTATATATATTTTTTACCATATACAGATAAATAATTATCCAATGACTATAAACTGAAGTGTTAAACATAATCTAATGGAAAGTGTTATATGCAGATCTCTAAGCATATATATGTTTGTTGCTCATGCTAGTAATTAATCTCACGCAAATTTCATACTACTATTTGTTTTATCTAATGAAATGTATTCAGGATAATTTAGGCTATAGGACTAATTTATGATATAGTAAACTACAGTAAATAAACAGAGAGTTAGTAATATCTACAGATGTCCATTTTAAGGATAATGTTTATATTGCATAAATTTTACTTAATAGGAGAACCTGAATAAAATATCTTAATATTGTGGAAACTAATGTTAGTTCTACCTTCTCATCTTCACATTATGCTACAAACTCTCCTACCCTCTGTCTAGTTGCCATGGAACTGAGATTTAAATTCATACCTCTCTAGCTGATATAACTTATATATGTAACTCTTCACTCCATAGCAGGATGTGGGGCTAAGACACTTCAGTATATAAATGCACTTGTATATCTAACAGAATATACAAATGACCATCCATGAAAGGGGACTTCAAAGTATCAGCATTGTCACAATAGGTCATGGTCACTTGACAGTCCAAATTTACCATCTAAAACATCCATCTTGCACTTTATTGAGTACCTTGGAGACTTGGAGCTCTAGTATATACAATGATTAATTAACAGGTTGGAGAAAAAAGAAGAGCTAACAAACGATTTTTTTTCTTCTTTACCTGAAGAAAGTGGTGCATTAGTGTTCTTCACTATCCGAATCATATATACACACAGTTAAATTATAACTTATATGATATACTATCACTTTGATCTTGCTTTTATTAACTAAATTTGGTTATCATAAATATTACAGTTACTCAAAGGCCTAAGTGTTTCAGATCATCAAAATTTCATTTTTATTCTTTTTACAAATTAAGAAATAAGGCAAGTGTTGCAAGCAATCTGTAACAAAAAAGAGAAGAAAAACAACATTCAAGAGATCTGAATGAGTACTTCATCAGTTACCTTGGAGCGGCGACGAGGAATACGGGCGACGAAGAGCGGGTAGGGGCGACGAGGGGCGACGAGGAGCAGTGACGAAGAGCGGGGAGGAGCGGCGACGAAGAGGCTGGATGAAGAAAGTTGTGATTTTGGTGGGATGCGGGCGTGGGGGTTGGGGGGGGGGCGAAATCAGGGTTATGTTTTGGGGAAGGTCGCGCGGGTTTTTTATTCCTTTTGTTCCGCCTTTCGATTTTGGCCCGGGAAAGTTAAAAGAATGTGTTTATTGGTTTTTTTTCTTTTTACCCGCTCAGTATTTGAAAAGTGAGAATAATTTTTTAACATGAAATTGTTGGGTGGCAAAATTATCTATGTAATGCACGTGTTTATATCTAATTTATTTTTAAAAATAAATATTTTATAACTACTTTGGTAATGGAGTATTGTTTGTTGCAATTGTTCCCTTGTAATTGTCAACACTTGCAACGGTTGAATAAAATCTCTTGCGGATGTCAAAATATTTGCAATGAATGAGTTTGTTGTGAGTAATTTGTTGTTGATAGTAACAACTACAAGGAATTTTTGGTGATTGCAAATAATCCATTATTATTGCAAGGTTTTCTACTAGTGATACTCGAGGACAAGTCAAGTAATCGAACTCCAAGCTCCAAGTATCATGTATCATGTAATCACGTGTCAAGTTGTGCAAGTTGAAAATATCGTGTCTTGCGTGCAAGTATCAAGTAATCACGTGTCAAGTATCATGTCTCAAGTAATCACGTAGGATCAGTGGATCCCCTTCCGAGTACACATTTCTGAATTATCCACTATTAGATCTATCCCTTAAACCCCGGCTTGGTTATTTATTATTAATGTCAAACAAGCATGTAGGTTTGCAAAATATATGAAGAATAACATAGCATGATTATGTGACAAGTACAAGTTGCAAGATAAACATGTACGAGTGCAAGATATCACATAAAAGAATAAAATAGATAAATCTCAAGTTCACGACAGCAAGACCATGCTGTAGTAAAACAGTGATTCCAATATTACAAACAAGCAAATCTAGATCCGTCGAAGGATCTGGAAAATAGACCTCCACACGAATCCAGCGAATATAAATAAGTCATATATTAATTCACAAAAATATGGCTCAAAACTGATTTGAATACAGAAAATAGGTTCAGCCAGAAATAAGGAAAACGAATTCAAGAACAGGAAAACAGCATACAAACACATTAAATAAATCCACGAAAAGTCTGGGGTATTCCCCTATATATCTAATATCTAAATATAAAGTTTCAGATTTTTCCAGTAAAATTTGACCAGTCATCAAAAATAAGAAAGCATCAAGAAAACATAATTTGGCAAATCTGAAAATCCCAACAATACTGAACGAAAACTATGATATCTCGCAACCAGTGAAACGAAATGCAATTCCGCCAAAGGGATATGAAAATAGAGAAAATATACTAACTTTCATATTTCACAAACATTTTCCATACAATAAAAGGAATCATAGTGAAAATAAGATTCTCTACAGAACAGCGAGTAAAATACAGCAAGTATAGAATTCATAAACGAGCATGAAACAACACATAAAACTCATCAATAAAATTCACCAAAATTCTGGGTAATCCCTAACTAGATAAATAAACACTGACCAAAGTCTTGGATCAAAATAATATATGTAGCATAATTCTTCAAAATAGTTTGTCATCAAAATTACCGAAAAGCAGGATCTGAAAAAGATCGACACCTCTGTAGTAAAACACTCATAACTCAGTCATACGAAATCAAAATCAAGAAAGGTCAGAGGGGTTTGAAAATAGACGAAATTATCTAAAACTCATGTTTTATACCGAAATTAAGATACTGACTTTAACACAGTCCAAAATAGCAAACGAAACAGAACAGCGACAATATACAGATTTTGCCCTTAAAAACAAAATCAACATAGATTCAAGAAAAGTGATCCAAACACATCCAAACATGAAATCGAGTCTACCAAGTGTCTAAACATCATAATTTAGGGTATCTAGCATGTCCACACCGATTATTTCACATGGGACTCAACCAAAACACGAATTCTCACAAGAAGTCTCACATACATAATCAAAATCAAGAACGGGTAAAACCTAAGTTAATTCATGTCCATATTGTGTCGTGAGTTATCTATGGTCAAGTTTTCTCAATAGAGACAAAATCCATCAAGCAAAACACAAACAAGAGTCGTCTCTAGACCCAACTACACTATATGTGGTATTTTTTGACTTGTATCAAATAGATGAATTCGAGTACAAGTTACTTGCCTTAACCGAAGATGAAGAACGATTCAAATCAAGAGTAGGAGCAAAACCCACGAACGAAAATCCACGAATGAACGAATCCAAGCAACTAGAGCGAAAATCTCCCCACGAACAAAAAATCCAAAAGCGAGATGATAAAAGTGGCTTGCGGCCACGATGAAACACCACGAAAAGGAATCGAGGGATTGAGTGGTGGTGTGAGGTGGTCGGGATGGCCAAAAGAGGGATCGGGAGTAGGTGAAGAGGGCTCGGGTGTGGGTGTTGCCGGGATGAGATGATGGCCGGGAGAGGGGATGGGGTGTGCTCGGCCTGGAGGTAGGGTCGGCCTCGGGGTCGGGGGTTGTGTGCGGGTGTGCAGCCGTAAACAAGGAGAGGGAGAGAGAAAGGGGTAGGCCGGGATGGGTAGAAGTTAGGGTTAGGGTTAGGGTTTAGTGGAGAGGGGTATATATATATAGGGTATAGATGTGGGTTAATGGGTTAATAGGTATTAGGAGTAGTAGTAGTTTTACCAAATGGGTTATGGATTTTGGGTCAATCAAATAGGAATACAAATAGGATTGGGATTTTAAATTGGCTTTGGTAAAATATTATTAGGGATCAAATAATAGGGTTGGGAAAAAAAATAGGACAACCAAATCACCACCACAAACACCCAAGAAAAATAAAAAAAATAAAAATAAAGGGAACGAGGCCAAAATGAAAGAAAGAAAAAAATAATGAAGAGCGAAACAAAAGAGACAACCAATCACACACGAAGAGCTCAAAATGAAATAAAACGAATATATATTGAAAAACAACTCCAATATACGGTCCAGAAAAATACAAGAGAGAAAAATACACCAAAACGAAAAATACACTCCAACAATACACAAAAATGAAAAACAGGAGTTACAATCCTACCCACCTAACAAGAAGAATTTCATCCTCGAAATTCAAAAGAAGATACATAGGGTAACCCCAAAACAATCAAAAGAACAAAACAAAAACTACTCAAACAAATGAGGAAACTTCTGCTGAATCTCCTCCTCCAGCTCCCAAGTCGACTCACCAGGCGAGTGAGGATTCCAAGCAACACGAACGAACTTGATGACCTTGTTCTTAAGCACTTTCTCCCGCTGATTCACAATAGCGACTGGCGGAATCTCACAAGTCAAATTCGGCCGAATGGTCAACTCTGAATAGTCCATCACGTGGCTCTCATCTCGGATATATCTCCTGAGTTGTGAGACATGGAAAATATTGTGCACTCCTGATAAAGCTGGTGGCAAAGTAAGATGATAGGACACTTTGCCTACTCGCTCCAAAATCTCAAACGGTCCAATAAACCTAGAGCTAAGCTTGCCCCCACGACCAAACCGAATGACACCGCGCCACGGTGATACATTTAGGAAAACATGGTCACCAACACCAAACTCCAAAGCTCTCCAATGGACATCGGCCCATCGCTTCTGTCTGTCCTGAGCTGCCTGCAAGTGCTTCCTGATCTGAACCACTGCATCAACTGTCTCGGTGATCAACTCCGGACCCAACAAATGCCTCTCACCAATGTCATCCCAACACACTGGTGATCTGCACTTCTGCCCATAGAGTGCCTCGAACGGAGCAGCTTTAAAACTGGTTTGAAAGCTGTTATTGTACGCAAACTCTACGAGATGCAAATGATCCTCCCAAGACCCACCAAACTGAAGCATGCAGGACCTCAACATGTCCTCAAGAATCTGAATAGTCCGCTCTGACTGTCCATCAGTCTGGGGATGAAAAGCTGTACTGTACTTTAATTTGCTCCCCAAACTGTTCTGAAGACTCTCTCAGAACTAAGATCTGAATCTCGTATTCCTGTCGAATACAATACTGACTGGAACCCCGTGAAGTCTAACAATCACTTGCATGTACCTCTCAGCTAGGCTCTCAGTAGACTACCCGATACGAAAAGGAATGAAGTGAGCACTCTTCGTCAAACGGTCGACAATCACCCAAATGGCATTATGACCCTAAGGACTCCTCGGCAAAGCGGTCACAAAGTCCATAGTGATATGTTCCCACTTCCACTCTGGAATAGGAAGTGGTTGAAGAAGTCCAGCGGTTCTCTGATGCTCTTCCTTAACCTGCTGGTAGATCAAACACTGAGCAACAAACTGAGCCACAACCCTTTTCATACCCTGCCTCCAGAAATGAAGCTTCAAATCTCAATACATCTTAGTACCGCTAGGATGGATAGAATATGAAGACTGATGAGCTTCTTCAAGCAACCTCTGACGAACATCACCTTCCGGGACACATAATCTAGACCCAAAACGAAGTGATCCATCCGAATGAATAACCATGTCCGTCCTGGACCCAGACTCAACCTCAGCTCGAAATCTCTGCAACTGTGCATCACTAGTCTGCGGCTCTTTAATCTGATCAACAAGTGATGACTGCAGCTGAAGCACCAAACAACTCCGATCAAAACTCGACAACAAAACCTCCAACTCCAACCTCCTCATCTGCTCAACCAAATCCCTTTGCAGAGTCAAGAACATAACTGCCGGTCTCCTGCTCAAAGCATCTGGCACCAAGTTTACTTTACTAGGATGGTATTGCAAACTGATGTCATAATCGGCCATAAGCTACCACCAACGCCTTTGTCTCATGTTTAACTCCTTCTGAGTGAAGACGTACTTGAGACTTTTGTGGTCGGTAAAGATCTCCACTCGGTCCCCAAGTAAATAATGTCTCCACAGCTTCAAAACAAAAATTACTGCTGCTAACTCCAAATCATGAGTCAGATAGTTCTTCTCATGCAACCTCAAATGCCTCGATGCATATGCAACGACTCGGCCCTTCTGCATCAAAACTACTCCAAGACCCTTACCAGAAGCATCACAGTGAATTACAAATCCGCCTGAACCATCGGGAATAGTCAACACAGGTACTGACGTCAATCTGTTCTTCAACTCAACAAAAGCTCCATCACACTCACCAGACCAACAAAATTTCTGATCCTTCCTAGTCAACTTAGTCAACGGTCCTGCTATCTTCGAAAAATCTTGGACGAACTTCCGATAATAGCCAGCAAAACCGAGAAAACTCCTGACTTAAGAAACTGACTTGGGAATAGGCCAATCCTTCACAGCCTTAACCTTGGCCGGATCCATAGAAATACCATCGTCGGAGATAATATGCCCCAAGAATGAAATCCCGTCGAGCCAAAACTCGCACTTGCTGAGTTTTCCATAGAGCTGATTCTCTCTCAAAGTCTGCAGAACCACTCTAAGATGCTCAGCATGATCTTTCCGATTCTGAGAATACACCAGAATATCATCAATGAAGACCACCAAAAATCTATCCAAGAACTGAGAGAAGACCCGGTTCATAAGACTCATGAATACTGCCGGTGCATTTGTAACTCCGAACGGCACCACAAGATACTTATAGTGCCCGTATCTAGTCCTGAAATCAGTCTTCTGTATATCTGCAGCTTTCAACTTGACTTGGTGATACCCAGAATGAAGATCCAACTTCGAGAAAATAGAAGCCCCACTCAACTGATCAAACAAATCATCGATCCTGGGCAACAGATACCAATTCTTCACAGTAACTCTGTTCAGTTCTCGATAATCCATGCACATTCGACGACCACCATCTCTCTTGTCAACAAAAAGGACCGGGGAACCCCAAGGCGAAACACTAGGTCTGATGAAATCCAAATCAAGAAACTCCTGAATCTGCACTTTAAGCTCTGCTAGCTCAACCGGTGCCATCCTGTAGGGACTCTTTGATATCGGCTTTGTTCCAGGCTGAACATCAATACCGAATTCCACTTTCCTATCAGGGGGTAAGCCAGGCAACTCATCTGGAAAAACATCCAAGAAATCCCGAACTACTAGAGGCACAGCCTCACAGCCTGAATGCAACTTCATCGCACAAACCTTCTGATCAACTGCAGCTCGGCCAAGGGAAGACTCCCCGGCATGGAACTCAAATTCTGTGCGATCTGGAATCCGGAACACAACTTTCTTGGCATGGCAATCAATAATGGCATGGGTTTCACCCAACCAATCCATACCCAGAATAACATCGAACCCCGAATTCCCAATTACAATCAGATTGGCTTTGAACTCTGCGCTACCAATAATCACGGGACACTGCCTGCACTCCCAGGAACAAATGACAACTCCACCACCTATCACAATGTTCCAAGCCTCTGACATATTGCTGCACTCCAACTGATGGCGAGCAACAAATCGAGAGGAGACAAAAGAATAGGTTGCCCCAGAATCAAACAGAACATGAGCAGGGAAAGAGCACACAAGCACAACACCTAAGACAGAAAGCCAAAGAGACAAAGAAAAGAATGGTTGAACAGGGGTGAGGAAAAACAAAATGCAGAAGACAACAGAAAGAAAATAAAGCAAGGGAAATTGAGAAAAACAAAGAGAAACAACAACCATAAAATAATAAAACAAAAGATACTTGCAACCACACCCTCAGCTGACTCAGCATCTGCAGCAGTCAGGTTGAAAGCCTGACCTCTCCTGGAAACAACGGTCCTTTGACCGACAATCTGACGTTGTGGGGAAAGCGGTGGTCTAACTGGACCACGAGTTGCGGCAACTGGCTGAACAGGACCCCTGGCTAGAGGAGCCAACCGCGGGCAGTCCCGTACTGAATGATTAGCAGCACCACATCCAAAATAGCGATGATTGGCACGTCGGCAATCCTTGCACTCATGCCCTGGAATACGGCAAAAGTCACAGAAACTAACTCTCAGAAGACCCGCAGAAGTGTAAGGAGCTGCCCTGACTGGAGGGGCTGGAACAGGTATCCAAATAGGCCCACCAGAAGACTTAGCAACTAAGTGCAGAATAGTCCGCTGAGAAGAAGCCAATCCACCACGAGCCTGCTCCTGGGCCCTAGCTTCCTCAAGAGCCTCAGTATAGGTACGCAAGCGAAGAAAGACAAGCTGCACCTTGATGTCTCGCTCAAGCCCCAAAATGAACCTACGAGCCTTATCCTCTTCGTTCGCCACAAGAACGGTTGCGAAGCGGCAATGTCTCGTAAACTCAGCTGCGTACTCGTCCACAGACCTGGAGCCCTGTTTCAAGAAAGTCTTATGTTACATCATTGCATGAACAATATGTAACAAAATTCCATTACTTGAAATAATGACCAACCTATTTCAGGGCTAAGAATTGTTGCTCCATCTCAACTCTGGTTCTGCTAGGAAAGAACTTCTCCAAGATGCTCCTAGTGAAAGTGGCCCAAGTGATCGGTCTTTCGAGTCTGTCGGACTCGGACCTCCACCAGATATGAGCCAAGTCCACCAACTGAATGGTAACCACATCCACACGATCTGCATCTGCAACTCTAGCTGCCAAAAGCAGTTGCTCTGTCCGAATCAACCACTGTTCAGCCTCCAAAGGCGTCTCAGTGCCTGAAAACCTGTCGGGATGCAGCCTCATAAAGTCTGTGACCGTTCCCGGACGGGGTGGAAGAACATCCTGCCTAGGCGCAACAGGCAGAGTAACTCGAGCGGCTTCCAAAGCAACCATCACTCACTATGGTTCTGCTGCAGATTAATCTAGTGTTCAAGCACTGCAGTGACCGCCTCAATCGGGTCACCATACGACAGCGAAGTAGAACCTCTACGAGCCATAGTCTGCACAAAACCAAAAACAGTTACCATCCAGATCATTGTTGATAATATTTGATTCATTTATGCATGCATGGTTGGTAGAATGTTGCGTAGATTCCAGTTCGAGCCATGCTTGTCTAATATATTAGGCAACTAATACATTAGCCAAACTTGGTGCTTTGATACCACTAAAAACCCTGTCACGCCCTGCTTCCCAAAAAAAAAATACGGAATACGGATACGCAACAAAAGCCCAGTAACTGATTTTCATCATCCTTAAGCTGTTCAAGAAATCTTTACAACATTCTCAAGAATCATCAGAGTCGGAAGCAAAAGAATCAACCACATGCACATGATGAGCCAAAATACCAACAAGAATACTTGAAACCAAATATATAAATCTCAAAGAGTCATGATCTGAATAAAACAAATATCTTGGGTCACATCGCCCAAATACAAGAATAAATCCAAGTCTCAAAATACAATATTGTTCAAGCAAGCTACAAGAAATAATATTAATAAAATGCAGCACTAATACTTCATGTCACCAATACCATCAGGAACATGTTCTCCAAAATCTGCAATTCAACGAATGCAGGAAAGAGGAAAAGAGAAAAAAATAAGTACCCGTCAATTGCAAGTTACAGACCACTTATAATGTAGGATACAAGTACATGGGGAAACTAACTAACAACATGGTATAAGTATGATGTCAACATAAACAACTAGCATGGCAAAAGTGAACAAGTATCATGTAGCATACATCAAGAGTCAAGTAAACAAGTGTCTTATAAATATGTGTGAAGTGTCAAGTATCATGTAATCATGTATCAAGTATCAGGTTTCAAGTCTCATGTATCATGTAGTCAAGTATCAAGCAAGCATGTATCATATTCAAGTATCATGTTCAAGTAGCATGTATCAAGTCTTGTAGTGAATTACTATCTAGGTAGCACTTCATGCATCCCATACGGCATGGTTGCTATATTAAACAGTTTCGCTTTAGATTTCATAGTGGATCATAGAGGGTAGTATACTCGGGGACAAGTCAAGTAATCGAGCTCCAAGCTCCAAGTATCATGTATCATGTAATCACATGTCAAGTTGTGCAAGTGGCTAGTATCGTGTCTTGCGTGCAAGTATCAAGTAATCACTTGTCAAGTATCATGTCTCAAGTAATCACGTAGGATTAGCAGATCCCCTTTCGAGTACTCATTTCTGAATTATCCACTATTAGATCTGTCCCTTAAACCCTGGCTTGGTTATTTATTATTAATGTCAAACAAGCATGTAGGTGTGCAAAATATATCAAGAATAACATAACATGATCATCTGACAAGTGCAAGTTGCAAGATAAACACGTACGAGTGCAAGATATTACATAAAAGAATAAAATAGACAAATCTCAAGTTCAGGACAGCAAGACCATACTATAGTAAAATAGTGATTCCTAATGTTAAAAACAAGCAAATCTAGATCGGTCGAAGGATCTGGAAAATAGACTTCCACACGAATCTAGGGAATATAAATAAGTCATATATTAATTCACAAAAATATGGTTCAAAACTGATTTGAATACAGAAAATAGATTCAGCCAGAAATCAGGAAAACGAATTCAAGAACAGGAAAACAGCATAAAAACACATTAAATAAACCCACAAAAAATCTAGGGTATTTCCCTATATATCCAGTATCTAAATATAAACTTTCAGATTTTTCCAGTAAAAGTTGATCAGTCATCAAAAATAAGAAAGTATCAAGAAAACATAGTTTGGCAAATCTGGAAATCCCAACACTGCTGAATGAAAACTATGATATCTCGCAACCAGTGAAACGAAATCCAATTCTGCCAAAGGGATATGAAAATAAAAAAAAATATAATAACTTCCAAATTTCACAAACATTTTTCATAAAGTAAAAGGAATCATAGTGAAAATAAGATTCTTTACAGAACAGCGAGTAAAATACAGCAAGTATAGAATTCATAAACGAGCATGAAACAACACATAAAACTCATCAATAAAATTCACTAAAATTCTGGGTAATCCCTAACTAGATAAAGAAACACTGGCCAAAGTCTTGGATCAAAATAATATATGTAGCATAGTTCTTTAAAATGGTTTGTCTTCCAAATTACCGAAAAACAGGATCTGGAAAAGATCGACACCTCTGTAGTAAAACAGTCATAACTCAGTCATACAAAATCAAAATCAAGCAAGGTCAGAGGGGTTTGAAAGTAGACGAAATTATCTAAAACTCATGTTTTGTACCGAAATTAAGATACTGACTTTAACATAGTCCAAAACAGCAAATGAAACATAATAGCGACAATATACAAATTTTGCCCTTAAAAATAAAATCAACATAGATTCAAGAAAATTGATCCAAACACATCCAAATATGAAATCGAGTCTACCAAGTGTCTAAACATCATAATTTAGGGTATCTAGCATGTCCACACCGATTATTTCACATGGGACTCAACCAAAACACGAATTCTCACAAGAAGTCTCACATACATAATCAAAATCAAGAACGGGTAAAACCTAAGTTAATTCATGTCCATATTATGTCGTGAGTTATCTATGGTCAAGTTTTCACAATAGAGACAAAATCCATCAAGCAAAACACAAACTGGAGTCGTCTCTAGACCCAACTACACTATATGTGGTATTTTTTGACTTGTATCAAACAAATGAATTGGAGTACAAGTTACTTGCCTTAACCGAAGATGAAGAACGATTCAAATCAAGAGTAGGAGCAAAACCCACGAACGAAAAATCCATGAATGAACGAATCCAAGCAACTAGAGCGAAAATCTCCCCACGAACAAAAAATCCAAAAGCGAGATGATAAAAGTGGCTTGCGGCCACGATGGAACACCACGAAAAGGAATCGAGGGATTGAGTGGTGATGTGAGGTGGTCGGGATGGCCAAGAGAGGGATCGGGAGTAGGTGAAGAGGGCTCGGGTGTGGGTGTTGCCGGGATGAGATGATGGCCGGGAGAGGGGATGGGGTGTGCTCGGCCGGGAGATAGGGTCGGCCTCGGGGTCGGGGGTTGTGTGCGGGTGTGCAGCCGTAAACAAGGAGAGGGAGAGAGAAAGGGGTAGGCCGGGATGGGTAGAAGTTAGGGTTAGGGTTAGGGTTTAGTGGAGAGGGGTATATATATATAGGGTATAGATGTGGGTTAATGGGTTAATAGGTATTAGGAGTAGTAGTAGTTTTACCAAATGGGTTATGGATTTTGGGTCAATCAAATAGGAATACAAATAGTATTGGGATTTTAAATTGGCTTTGGTAAAATATTATTAGGGATCAAATAATAGGGTTGGGAAAAAAAATAGGACAACCAAATCACCACCACAAATACCCAAGAAAAATAAAAAAAATAAAAATAAAGGGAACGAGGCCAAAATGAAAGAAAGAACAAAATAATGAAGAACGAAACAAGAGACAACCAATCACACACGAAGAGCTCAAAATGAAATAAAACGAATATATATTGAAAAACAACTCCAATATACGGTCCAGAAAAATACAAGAGAGAAAAATACACCAAAACGAAAAATACACTCCAACAATACACAAAAATGAAAAACAGGAGTTACATTATGCCCTTATAATGCAGCTCGAAAGCATTTCAATTTTGATAAAAACTTTACATATGTCATATGTTTATTTTCCCAGATACATTCTTTGTTTATCTCTTAATTGTCACATAAATTGTTTTCATAAATTCTATGATGAAATTTCCTTTCATATGACACACAAATTCAAGAATAAATTATCACATTTTAATCTTTCATCACAAAATAAATTATTACCAATTTTACTTCTTAAAGTAAATAATGTACATTATAATTTTCATCCAAATGAATTTTCTACATTTATATTTAATTATCTCAACTATTCCAAAGTTAATTCAAAAATAAATAAAAAATAATTATTCTTTAAAGGATCCCAAGATAACCATCTAGGAAAATTAATCAATTTGTAGTGGGATTTTACCCTCAAATAATTTCTAAATTTGTACATAATTATTCTCAAAATATTCCATCAATATTCTAGTATAATTTAAATACATCTTTAATTGCATTTATGCAAATTTAGCTAATATAATATGGATTTTTAAAATAAATACCTCTGACCGGGCTTGAACCCAGAACTGGAAACAACCCCAAACCCGTGAGCCAACTCACTGTTGTGAGTAAAAAGTCTCACCACTAGTTTATGAACCTGAACTACAGTATGTGTAATAACTTGAAAATTTTGATAACTCGATTTCTATGTTTTACTTTACGCCTTCAGAATAAAATTATTTCTACGATTAGTGTATATGTACGAAATAAATCATATAGTAATTTTATTCTTGAAGAACATGAGAATTTTTAATTTGTATGAATCACTCTTAGTCCTAAAACTTGAATTAGAAAAACCATTGTCCCCCACACAACTAAAGTTCTTGAGAAGTATCTACAATATTAGTTCTTGCATACAATGAAAAGTTGATCTCATGGATTTATGATATGGAATTTCCACTAGATGAAATCTCTATAAAACTTCTATACATACACACCTAAATTTCATTATCTACCACACAATTATAGGCAATCATGCACAAATAAAAGTTTTAGAGCCATTATTTCACATGTACAAATCAATTAATCTTTATCTACACATTTCTACTTTAAACAAACACAATTTTTACGTACTAGAAGATTATGAAAAATTCACACATTCACATACCAATTTAATTATCCTCTACATCTGTTATGGCTAAGCATGCACAATCTACTAAAATATTAGAAGATAGTAAAAACACCCACCTCAAAAGAGACCTCCTAATAGTTGAATCCCTTTGCAAATTGCTCCAAAATCCTACTCCAAAAAATTGCTACTCCTCCTTCCTTGGATTTCCCGAAAGCCAACAGAAATCCCACCTTGCCTCTCTCTTTTATTTTGTTTGATTTTTGTGTTAATGTATGTCTAAAGTGAAGGGGTATTTATATGGGTAATTTGGGGGTAGTTTTAGCAACTAACTATCCACTAATCCACTCACACACCTCCCTCACTAATAAAAATACCCGGTCATCCCATAAATATGCAGCCAGTTTTGGGAAAAAGTGTGCATTGCATGTGTTTTGTGCATTTTTTACATTTCATTTTATTTTATTATTTTAAATTCTTTTAATTGTGAATACTCATATATATATATATTTTGATAACAAGGATAGAATCATTAGATTCCGGTCTGTGTTGTTGGGGATCCACTTTCGAGTTCTTCTTGCCCTTTTCCCTTTGGACCTTCTTGCTACCTGCTGTTGGTCGCTGCTCCGTTGTTGTGTTGTGCCTTACTAGAAATTTTCTCAATTGCTAGCTGTATTTATTTTTGGACTTTGTTGTTGTTTTATTTGATTCTACGCTCAGCTGAAACTGAACACCGAAAATCTGCAACTTGGGCCAAAACGCAGCGAGAGCACTCGGAACGCAAAGCATCGAGTGAAACAAGAGCAATGAAAGCCACCTTTGTAGCTGATAGCGTGGAGGAAGCTGCAGGCGCACCGTGCAACATCCAAATCAAGACGGGTGGGACATAGGCAACTAGCCGGGGAGACCACACCCCAAAAAAAACACGCACGACGAGCAAATAAAAGAAGAGCAGCAAACACAAAGAAGCACCCCAACAGCAAAAATGAGCAGCAACTCAGCTCAAAAGATAAAGAGAAACTCAATAATAACAGCTATCTATATGCGATAAGCAGCTAATGAAACAGAACCAGTGCTTGAAAACACAAGCAGAAGCGGCCCAAAAAGCAGACTGCGCCGACACCCAGCACAAGAACGAGCAAAGAAAACAAAAACCCAAACAACAGAACATACACAGCGCAACCAAACCAGAGAGGATATATAAGGGCTGCACCAAGCCGGAACTAAATCCACATCGGTGGCCAGAAACATATACAAGAAGGAGGCCATCAAAAGCACTTAAAGCTAGTGCCAAAAAGAACAAAGCCATCATCAGTTCAACCATACATCATAAAAAGAACAAGAAACAACACTAACAACAGTAACATCCAAAGGATACATTTAAACCAAGCCAGAAGGATAAGAGGGCAGTAAGCCATCCCCAAAAGCCAGAGCACTACCAAAAACTAGCCAAAAAGCCTTAGCGAGGGAGAAGAAACAAGCTACACCCACTTCAACATTGCAGGGAAGAGTAAAATGGTAGATAGGTTAGAAGTGAAGTGTACTAATAATAGAAAATTCTAGTAGACCGATAAATGTTGATCGCCTCGTCAAGGCGATCAAGGTGCAATGCCTCCGCTTTATCAAGAGATAAAGAGGATGGCCAAAATTTGGAGCAGAATAAAAATTCATCGATAATGGTATCAATCGAGGAAATGGAGTGATGAAAAATACGTTTATTCCGTTCCGACCAAATCACCCAAATGATAACCATAAGAGAAAGAAACCAAGATTTACGATACATTTTCCTAAGAGAATGTGTCATCCAACACGAGGAAAAAATGTTGTGGATATCAGGAGCAAACCATGCTAAAGAAGTAATCCTCCACAATAGTTTAGTAAAGTTGCATTGAAGAAAAAGGTGATTGGCGTCCTCGTGATTGGAGGAACACAACAGGCATAATTGACCTAAAGCCAGATTCATCTTATTCAGGACCTCTACAGTGAGGAGCTTATCATTAAGAGCAAGCCAGGTAAGAATCTTAACATTCAAAGGAGCGCAACTACTCCATAAAGGCTTAGCAAGCGGGGAAAGGATACTGCCGAAATTAAGGAAATTATAGAAAGATTTAACCGGGTAATCATCGGACCTGGTCCATCTCCATTTGAAATATTTCGATGGATACCAGGAATAGAGGTTGAGCTTGAGAAAAAGCTCTTGAAGCTCGAACTCCAGCGATTGGGGCAGAACACCACTGAATTGGATAGACCAGAACTTTCGGTTATTGATGATGGTAACAGAGTCTGCCACAGTGGCTGTGGGGTTGGAGTCCAGTTGGAAAAGAGAAGGGTAGACCAATGCAAGCCTAATGTTTTCGAACCATAAATTGGTCCAGAACATGGTTTTGGAACCATCAGCGCAGACGTGGTAAATACCACATTGGAAAGGTGCGACCACTTTCCAAGCCCCCCTCCAGAAGTGCGAGGACTTGCGAGGGAGGGTTGGCGGGAATTCCCACATCTTACATCTGGGAAAACATTTAGAGGTGATGAAACGAGCCCAGGGCAAATGGTTGTATTTAAGAAATCGTCAAAGCCATTTGCCCAGAAGAGCTAAATTTTGGTGCCTAAGGTTAAGAACCCCAAGACCTCTGGCACCTTTGGAGGTGCAAATCAACCTCCAATTATAGAAGGCGAGTTCCTGCTCTAAAAGAATCAGCGCCAGACCAGAAGAAGTTTCTTCTGATTTGGTCAATCCTCTTGATGACCCAAGATGGGACGAAATAGAAAGACATCATATAAAGAGGGATAGGAGATAGGACAAAATTGACAAGAATAAGTCTTCCTCCACGCGAAAGGTGCTTACCAGACCATGAGTTAAGTCTAGATTCCACCTTTTCAATCATCGGCATCCAATACGCTTTATGGAGTTTTTCCCATCTCAAGGGAATTCCGAGATATTGGATAGGAAAAGAGGCCGATGCACGGTTAAAGAAGTTAGCTATTTCAACTTGGCAGTTGTGAGACCCTCCAAGCCAAAGAACCGAAGATGTTTGGAAGTTGATGGAAAGACCGGAGGCACTCTCAAATAAGTAAAGAAGTAACTTAAGGTTCTGAAGGGTGCATCCATTGGGTTTTGCAAAAATAATAGTGTCATCGGCGTATTGGAGGTTCAGCACACCACGGTAACTTTGAGAGCCCCCCAGACCTTCTATCACCTCAGCCTCCAAGGCATTGCGGAGCAACTTGCTGAACACATCGACCACAAGAGAGAACAAAAGGGATGAGATCAGATCTCCCTGGAGGAGGCCACACTTGTACTTGAATTTGTGACCTTCCGACCCATTAATAATAATGAACGAAGTACCAGCGAATAGGCTGGAATTAATCCAAGCAATCCATTTAGGACCAAAGCCTCGGTACATGAGGATTTCAAAGAGGAAATCCCATCATACATTATCATAAGTTTTTTTGAAATCTAATTTAAGCAGAATACCCTCTGAATTGGATTGATGGCAGTCGGTTATAATTTCTTGGGCCGAAGACATGCTATCGAAGATAAAGCGATCTTTTATAAAACCTGTTTGAGTAGGGTCAATCAATGGAGAGATAACCACACTGAGACGGGACAAGAGAACTTTCATAATGATCTTGAAGGTCATATTTAGAAGGCTAATCGGTCGTAAGTTAGAGACCTAATTGGCACCCAAAATTTTGGGGATGAGTACGATATGAGCGTAATTGATCCTATCGAAGGAAAAAGACCCTTATTGAAGATTAGGGAACATTTTAAAAAGGTTGTCTTTGAGACCGTTACAAAAGTGTTGGAAGAAAAAAGCTAGAAGCCCCTCGGGCCCAGGGGTGGAATCACTCTTTAGTGAAAAAATCACAGATTTAATCTCTTCTAGATTAAAAAGAGCTTTCAGGCTAGACAGGTCGTGAGATTGCTGGCCATACAATTGGGACCAATCCAATTGAATGGAGCGATGTTTGTGAGATCCCAGAAGATCTTTAAAAAAGCGAAGGAACGACACATGGATTTCAGGGTCTGAATTCAATTCATGACCATTATCGAGGATAGAGGTAATGCAATTTGCATCGTTGATGATGAGAACCATAATTATGGAAGATGGAGGTGTTACCATCACCCTCTTCCAGCCAACGAATCTTAGCTCTCTGAACCCATTTAATGTGGTCGTTATGGAGAAAGGAAGCAAATTCCATCTTACAAGATGCACACTCGGAACGAAGGGAATCTGAGATAGGTCCAAGTTCCTCAAGTTTATCAATGGAATCAATGGATGAGAGAAGAACATTTTTAACATTTTTAAGGAAGAGGGTGTTGGCAAATCTTTCTTTACACCATATCTTACAGCCAAATTTAAAAGCGTGAAACTTAAGAAGGATGCGACCTAGACCGGAGGAACCAGTGATAGCAGAAAGACATTCTGTAATGAGATTGACGAAGATTTGATCTTGCAACCAGAATTTTTCAAAGCGGAATTTGAAAGGTCTAGCGAAATTATATTTAGAGCACAAAGAGATAGGAACGTGGTCCGACGACGAGTTGGCCATTGCCGAAACAAAAGAGTTGTGGTAAATGTTGATCCAATCGGGGGAGACAAGAAAGCGATCAAGTTTTGCCATAGTCGGGGACAACCGCATGTTAGACTAAGTGAAAGATCTACAGTTGAGCAGAATATCAGTCAAATGGAGAGAACGGATGCAGTCATTAAAACGGGAGGAGACTAAGGAGTTCGAATCAACCCTTGATCTTTCCCAAAAGAATCTTGTAGCATTAAAATCTCCAAAGAAAACCCTAAACCCTTGAATGTCGTTTTGAAGCGAGATGAATTCGTTCCAAAATTCTTTACGACGATCTGCGGTGGATGGACTGTAAACAGATACCACAGTGAGTGGACAACTGAATTCAAACCAGTGAAGCCGAAAATGAGGAAGAAAGTTAATCTACGAATAGAGATTAAGGAGAAGAGGGCGTCTTTAAAACCAAAGAGGATCCCTCCTCTTGATCTAATGGCATTCAGAGAAACCCAATTGGAGATGATGGAACCACCTATCGAGCGAAGGGTGGAAGGGGACAGGGATTCAAGTTTAGATATTTGAATAGAGATCAAGTCACAATTGGAGGAGGAAATGAGGTGATATACAGCTAGTTGCTTGGACGCACTCCTCAGACCCCTAATATTCCAAGAGATGCTAATCATTATAACACTTATTCTCAAAAACTCTGGAGATTTTGCGACTTTGGATAGAGAGGTCCGAGTTAACCAGAAACCCCATTGCTTTAGACAAACGAATCATCTCTAGGTTAGAAAGGTAGTCAAAGTGCACCTGATAGATGGAGCCAAGTTGATCTGTCCCAGATGTGGAAGGAATGGGGGGAGAATCAACAGACTTGCGGATCTGAGCCGCAAGTGATGCTTTCGGGTTAGCCAAGTGACTCGGAGATCTCTTAGCTTGAATACGAGCACTCGAACGGATCACTAGGAAGGGCTTTTTGTGAGATCAGTGGACTGTTGACTCTCTGGGGTGGCAACAGAAGCTGAACGCTTCTGCACTTCGGCACGCTCAATAGAACAGGGGTTGTTTAAGAATGACAGATGAATTGTGCTAAAAGCCGTGAATGAAGGTGAAGGAGAAGTACGGAAAATATTAGAAGAACGGGAGTGAGGCAGTGGGATCTCTCTACATCGACGAGGTGAGTAGAAACCCACTGGGTACGATGTTGGATCCCAAAGAAGAGAACTAAAGTGAGTATAAGTGGCTAGAAAGTACTCGAGAGCATAGCTAGCCGACAGAGAAGAGTATATACCAAAGAGAAAGCAACGAAAGCAATTGAAAGCGCAGGGAAAAGAAAATGGAAATTTAAAAGTAATAGAATGAAATGAAAAAATTACCTTCTGATAGGGATTAGGCTGATCCATATTCGCGACTTCTTCTGCTAAAAGATCATCATGATCGATCCACTCTTCAGCTTTGGACAAGGGGGAAGAAGACGCTTTAGTTGCAGGTGAATAGGATTTGGAACCAAAGGCTGGAGTACATTGAACAGCACTCTTTCACTTTTCCCACATCGAGGAAAATGACGGATTCGCCTCCCAAACTAGCCATTTCTCATTCGACTCAATCAAAGTGGATGGAACAGCCAAAGGAATAGTCGCAGTGGACACAGAGGGAATAGTGGTAAGAGCAATAGGCACCGAAGAAGTCGGTATGGAGAGGGACCCCAATAGAGGGGGGGATGAAGTTTGGGTGAGGGGTCGACTGCACCAGAAAGAGAGGTGGAACTGTGCTTCATAGCAGCAATGTCGGGGTAAATCCATACTAGGTTGTGCACTTTAGATGAAGAGATTTTTGGCTTGGATGGAGTGCTAACACCTCTGCATTGGGTCTGCCAGTTCTTTTTAGAATGAGCATTGTGCGATGCCTTCCATTTGGAAGACGAAGCAGCCTGCTGAGAAGAAGAGCCGATTGTGAAAGATTTTGGAGCAGAGGGAACCACCGTAAAGATCTTAGGAGCTCCGTGACCCAACCGAGAAGACTTCAAACTACCCTGACCACAATTCTGATAAATGACATAGATATCGAAGTTAGATACATTATCTCTTAATGAGTAAGCGTTGATTCTGTCAACCCCAAGGGGGCAATAGAACTCTACATCGACTTGTAGGCATCCGGATGCCAACATAGTGGAAGAAGAAATGCGGCGTAGCTTCCCCATGCAATTGGACATGTCCGCAACCAGACGGGGTGAGTCGCAAAAGGGTGGGAGTCCTAGAAGAGTGACTTGAACTGGGGATTGGATCAGTGCGGAAGGAGGATGACCTAGGTGCCCCCATTTGCGAATGGAGATCTTAATAGGACCAATGGCAAGGGTGTGGATGGCAATAAGCTCTTCAAGAATTTGCATGAACAGGCAAATAATGACCACCTCCCCATTGGAACAAGTGTTAACCACCCATGCCCAATCTTGAACATTACAGGAGTTGCACAGAAATGAATTGAGAGTATGGTTAGGAACTGCACCTTCGGAGAAGGAAACCGCCCCATAGGATACAAACATTTTCAATTTATCAGAAAGCTCCGCTGAAGGGATGAAGACAAAGGGGACATTGGTCTTGGATACCTGCTTTGCAGGCTGGGAGGGCACAAGGGAAGCAGGGTGCTTGGCAGCAGAAAGTCAAAAAGAGGCTGGAGGTGTGGGGATTAGAGGAGAATCCGAAGATGATTTCGCCCTCTTAGGCTTAGGAGCTTGAGAGTCTGCAAGCTTAGATTGCAACGATGGGAAGTCAAGTGCATCTAGCACTTGCTCGGAGATGGGAACCCCCAAGGAAAGACCCAAAATTTTCTGAAGAGAGAAGCAGCGATTACGCAAGTGGCCAGACTTCAGGCAAAACAAGCACTTCATGTTGTCCGTGCAGAACGCCATCATGTGCCCCGGTTGGAGACAACGGAAGCAAATGAGGGCGCGGGAGAGAGAGGAAGATGAAGACGTTTTAGAAAAGGGATTGGAGGAGGATGTGAATGGGTGTTAAAGAATAGGGAGCACTTGCCCTAGAATCTTCTTAGAGATGGGCCGACCAAGAGAAGGCTTCGATTGGCCCAGAAGTCCCAAATTCGTGATTTTTTTTTGGGTTACTTCGTGAACTTTTTTTGGGTTAATATATATATATATATATATATATATATATATATATATATATATATATATATATATATATATATATATATATATTAACAATCTCAACCCACGAATAGTCCATTATGGGTCGGGCCCAGGACCAATAATGGAAGAAAAAAGTGACCGAAGTGAACAGATGGAATACCACATTCACTATAGCGGTCAGAGCGGTGGCTACGAAAAATGAACAAACAAAAAACAAATCCCAAAAAGGATAAGTAATTCAAACTTTAAGAACAAGAACTTGATGAAGAAAAGCATGAGAAAATTGATAGGGGTGGGATCGTAAGATCCAAAAGAAAGAACACCCAGTCGACCTAAAAGAGGTATAGATCACACCAGTAAAATGCAGTAAGGGGACAGAGATACACCAGATGAAGAAGATAACAATAATGAAGAAAGAGAACGAGAATAATAGAGAAGAAGCCAGGTCCCAGCTTTAGCAAATACAGAGGGGATCCGTGAAATGGGATCTGAGAAAAATAAAGAAAAATAAAACTAGAACACAAATACTTACAGTGGAATGGGCGCGAACCTGCACAGCTCAGAAAGGGAAAGAAGGAGCCTTCGCTAGATCTCCAAGGACAAAGGCCTCAATCTAGGGGCAATCAACCATGGAGGAAGCGGAATGGAGAAACCCAACAGGGAGGACTCCAAGATCCTCAACGACAGGGCCACCGAAACCGGACCAGAAGGCTGGATAGCTCTCGGGACCAGGAGTGGGTGGGATCCACACCAACGCCCCGCCATGCGAAGGAGGCAAAATTGAGGAAGAGGGCCAGCACGGGCTAGCCAATCTGATAGCAAGAAGACACGACAGCAGAGGGAAGGAAATAGCCTCAAGCACCAAGGGACGATGATTGACTAACTACTAGGAGCCGCCAGCAAAAATAGGGGTGGAGGAGAAACAAAAGAAATCACTCATATTAAGTTTATTAACAAAAATTTCAGTATATTTTGCTTAATTTAATCTTAATAAAATTTTAGTGCACGACGTGTAATAAAAATAACGAAACTTGCACGTGTATAGTAAAAAAAGCATGTAGCAAAAATATTTAAAAAGAAATACTTCACGTAAAACTAGTTTAAACTAATAAAAATAAAAATAAACATACACACTTCATAAATTTTTATTTTGAAAATGGATACAACCAACACGTGCACTGCAAACATGTGCGTTGCACGTATCAATACAAAATAAATTCGGACGAATGAAAAGCATTCATAAATAGTCAAAATACAAAATACATTGAAAATTTATATTAATAATGTTACGTATATTACACGTATCGGTAAAATATACGTAATCAACACGTGTATTGAAAGCACATGCAATACACGTAAAAACACAAAAATTAGGATATATAATTGTTTTGGCTCAAAATAGAATAAGATGAATTTTGATAGGAAGGAAAAATATATAAATAATCGAAATACAAAAATATGTTGGATATTTATATTAAAATACGTTACGGATATTACTCTTAACAATACAAAATACATGTGTTTAACACACGCGGAGCAAAATTGTCATTACTCAATTTTGCTGGGTGTTATAGGTTAGATATCTTAGAATTCCAACTAGGCTCTTGAATAGTGTAGGATCAACTGGTTTTCTTGGCAGGTCGTGCATGAGCTTGAGTCCAGTTTCAGCTGGAGTACTGACTAGATTGCAGTTCGCCATGTTGAACCTTCAAATATCTAACTTACAAACTTCTTTTGGGAAATAAATATTCCTTTCTCTGATTGAGTCACCTCTGCACCGAGAAAGTAGCACATCTCTCCTATGTTCGTCATGTCGAACTCCTTGGTCATTGCTTTTTTGAACTCCTCGAACATCTTTGGATTATTCCCTATAAATATCATATCATCGACTTACAGGAACATGATCATTGTCATTACCTTGTTTCTTGGTGTAGAGGGAATGCTAATAAGGACTTTTCTTGAAGTCATTCTTCTGCAATTAGTCATCGATCCTTGTGTTCCATGCTCTGGGGCTTATTTCAATCCATATAGTGCCTTCTTCAACTTGTAGACTTTGTCTTCTTAACCTTCCTTCTCATAGCCTGGTGGTTGCTCGATGCATACTTCATCCTCCAAGTAGTAATTCAAGAATAAATACTTGGCATCCATCGATAGATCTTCCATCTGCTCTGAGTAGCTAGTGTGATGAGCAGTCTGATGGTGTCCATCCTTGCTACTCAGGTAAAAACATCTTTGTAGTCAACACCATCTCTTTGACTATAGCATTTAGCTACTTGCCTTGCCTTGTACTTTTCTACCTTTCCTTCTTGGTTGGTCTTTGTTTATAGACTCATTTTACACCAATTGCTTTATGGCCTTGACGTAGTGTTGTCAGCTCTCACATGTCATTCCTTTGGATTGCCTCGATCTCTTCATCCATCGCTTTTCTCCACTTCACTTCTTGTGCAACTTCTTGGTAGGTCATGGGATCGCATTCTGCAAGCAGGCAGAATAAAAAATAGTCTTCTATTTGTTCCACAGGCTCTGTATTCTCTTACAAGTCATTGAGACTTCTCACTCTTTTGGATGCTCTCCCTAAAGAGCTGCTTGTATTTGGACTGGAAAGCGATGATCCTGCTGCCAATGATCTTGGTGTAGATGGAGCCGGACTAATAGGAGGACTTGGATCTGGACCTTCATGTTCTTCTTCATGGTCAACATCTTTTGCTTTGAACCATATTCCTTTCGCTTTCTTCTCTTCATCGGTCCACTGTCGGTAATTTTCTTCGTTGAACTCCACATCTCTTGAAATGATCACCTTCTTGTGACTGGGTTGCATAGCTTGTACGCCTTGGTTATCTTGTCGTAGCTGATGAAGATGCATTTCTCTCCTCGATCATCAAGCTTCTTTATTTTTGGCTGTGGAATGTGTGCAAATTCGATGCATTCGAACATGTTCAGAATCATGCTAGTTGATGAAATTTGTTTTGGCATAAAGAAAAGTAATTCAAATTGCTTTTTGTTTTTTTTTTCATTTCCAACCGAATGCAACTGGATCGAGTATAATATGAACTGGCGATCAGAACATATGTTTTTATTTTTCTAGAAATGAATGTCCACTTCTTTGGCATGTAGAAAATGGATAAATAAATCAATCATATTACGAGAAGCTTGATAAAGTGCCCCTTAGAGGTTAAACTTCCATTCGTCCATATTTCCAGAAAAAAGTATTTCTTGTTTTTCATTTCCCTTACCATAAGAATAAATACTATGATTCACATTTCGAACACGCCTGGGTACAGCATCTATAGGATAACTTTCGTCTTAATAGTTATTTGTGGGGTACATACGATATCCATGATCTCTCTTGATTTGTAATTCAATACGCAAATCAATTGGTTTCGTCAGGTTAGCTATATGCTGTGTTGTGTCAATTATTTCTTCGGAAGGTGGTGAGATGATATCTTGAGTGATTACGTATCTAGGGACCCAACGCAAATGGAAATTGATCATGGATTATCAATAAGCCTAGAAGGAATTCTTTTTGGATCGATGATCGAGCGGTTAATGGGGACGGGTTGTAAATTCGTTTCTTTGACAGAATATATAATTTCCTGCTACGGAGCTCGAAAAGGAGTCATGGATACCGATGTACGAACATCAGATGCTGGATATCTCATGCGTAGACTTGTTGAAGTAGTTCAACACATTATTGTACGTAGAACAAATTATGGTACTATCCGAGGTATTTTTGTCAGTCTTCGATATGGGATGACAGAAAAAAATATTTGTCCAAACCCTAATGTTGGATCCTGTATGCAAAACAAATAACACTAGTGGTGGTGAATAGTGTTGTTTTAAAAAAAACTTAATAAATTAAAATTGATGCAACTGTTAAGTCGACTGTAAATAAGAGATCAGTCGACTGTTACGCCAGATAAAAGAGAGTAATCAACTGAAGAACATCGAGTCTGTTAAGTCGACTTAAAAGGAGAACTAGTCGACTGGACAGACACGATTTAGAAAGAAATGCAGCGAAAATAAAATTGCAAGTTAGAGAGTTCAAACCAAAGAGAATTAACAATGCTAACACCACAATATATGTTGGTTCGGTCTTTCCGACCTACATCCAGTCCCCAAGCAACCCACTTGAGATTTTCCACTATTCTTGAAAAAATACAGGAACACTCTATGACCTTTGACAACAACAATGTCAAATCCGTAGACCTCCCTCACCACTAGAGAGAGCAAGACCCCACTCTACAACCTAGAGTGACACTGACTTTACACCAAAAGTCATTCTCTCCAACCGAGAGGAACACTCTCACAAACCGAGAGTAAACAACAAATAATGGAAGATTACAATAACCTAAAGCATTGTTTTTGAGTGCTTTTTGTTGAGAGGCTAAAGGTCAACTTCTAACTTTAGTCTAGAACAAAATCTTTGCTATACAAGACTGAAATTAGAGAACCAAGTCTAGAGAATGAGAGTATTAGAAAACTTGAGTTTTTTTTCTCACAAAAAATAAGAAGACTTGTTAATCAGCTGTGTGAACCGTTTCCAAGTTGATTCTACACTCTATTTTTAGAGTTAGAATCTCCAAGATGTTGGGAAACAATTCCACAACTGCCATAAAACGGCTGTAAAAGATTTGAATTTGAAAAAAAAAAATTTAAACTTCAGAAAACTGTCAAAAACTGCTTGAATAGTCAACTGGGTTGCCATATGAGTCGACTGCTCAGAGCTTGAGTGAGTTCAGTCTGTTTCGTACTAGAACAGTCGACTGCTTACTAGAGTAAGTCGACTGGTACTTGACAGCTGAACTTATACAAGCTTTATTTTGACCATTTATTTTAGTAAACTTTATTTTTTATTCTGAGGGGATGTGTGAGTGTGTGTGACAAGGCTTTAACAAAGATTTCTAAGACACAAATATTACAAATAGATTACAAGACACTTGTTCTTTTAGCTAATCACATTTGAAGCTCTTTGAGAAGTCTTCGTCTTGCATCTTGATCTTGAGTCTTGAAATCGTTCTTGTCTATGTGGCTTGAACTAGTGTTTTGAAAGCTTCATCATTGTATTGTGGACCTGAACACTTTAATTACACACTGCAAAAGATTTGTGAGATAGAACAATTGTGTATTATGTTGTAGTCATCAAAATCAAGAATCTACACCTAAGTGGTCGTGTATTAGCAGACGATATATATATATATATATATATATATACATATATATATATATATATATATGTATATATATATATATATATATATATATATGTATATATATATATATATATATATATGTATATATATATATATATATATATATATGGGGATACGATGTATTTTCACTCTTGGTTGACACTTGGCTTCAAGTTACTCTAATGATGTCTTTAACCTCACACTTAAAGTTGAACACCTATTTAGAAGGTATACAACACAATCTACAGCTTTGGCCCAGAATGTCTTTGACATGTACTTACTTTTCATCGTGCTCCTTACTATGTTGAGAATCGTGTGATTCTTCCTATCTACTACTTTATTTTGTTGTGAAGTGTATGCCAAAGTGAGCTGGTGGATGATCTCATGCTTCTTGTAAAACTCATCGAACCTTGTCGAGTTGTATTATCCTCCACAGTCTGATATGAGACTTTGATGTAGTACCTACTTTTCTTTTCTAACACCTCTTTGAACTCATTGAACCTCTCTAGTGCTTTTGATTTCTCCCTCAAGAAACAGATCCAAACTTTTCTACTATAACCATCAATAAATGTGAGAAAACATTTGTTACTTCAAAGTGAAATGATTTCAAATGGTCTTGCAATATATGTGTGCACCAGCTGCAATGGTTTTGTAGCTTTCATGGAATTTCCCACTTCAAAGCTTCTTCTGCGTTGCTTGCCCCTCATATAAACTTCGCATAGCTGATTTGGATGCACAATCTGTGATAAACCTCTCATTATCTGTTTCTTCCAAAGTAGATTAAGTACAATAAATGTTAAATACCCATAGCGTGGATGCCATAACCAAAATTTTTGTTTGATTATTGACTTCAGGCATTTAACAATGACAGTATTAATGTTTAAAGTGAACAGTCAATTTTTTGACATGCCCACCTTAGCAATTACTTCTCCTTTATTCTTGATGGTGAGAGTAAAGTCCTTTAGTTGAATATCATATCCTCTTTCTAGTAGCTGACCTAGACTAAGGATATTGTTCTGCAATACGGGAACAAAGTAAACAACAGAGATATACTTGTGGTTGCCATCTTTGGTCTGGATCATGATTTCACCCTTGCATTCAACTAGAATCTCTGACTGATGTCCGAACGATTTAGCTTGGTGAAGTACCCTTAATTCCACACATATGGTTGCCGGCACCTGAATCCAGGTACCAAATATCTCGATTCTTGTACTCCTGATTCTGGCATACTAGGAGTACTATTGATTCATCACTTCCATCTTCTGTGATGAAGTTTCTCTTCTCTGTGACTTTGCTTTCTGTTTAGCGTGGACAGCCATAGTTGGAGTGACCATATCGTTTACACTTGTAGCACTGGTATTGAGCTCTGTCAGTCTGGTAGTATCTTCCACAACCTCGACCATGTGCACCTCGTCCTCATCCTTGTCCTCGACTAGTTGATTGTTCACGATCATATTCTTCATACTGATATTAGTAAGATTGCCTTCCATGTCCTCTTTAAGAATTTGAGCTTCCTATGTAACTGCCTCTGCCTATGTTGCCTTGGCCACATCCTCTTTATACACCTTCTTGAATTCTCAGCTTACTTTGGAGAGCTTACCCCAAATTTTCTCCATTATTTTGATTTTGGTTTATCCTTTGCTCATGAGCATGGAGAGATCCTTGTAAATCATCTATAGAGATAGTAGAGATACTTTTTGACTCTTCGATGGCTACTACTACATGTTCGAACTTTGAAGTCAAAGATCTCAATACTTTTCCCATTATTGTAACTTCATCTTGAGTCCCTCCATTTCTTTTCATTTGGTTGGTTATAACTTGTACTCGATCAAATTAATCCAAAATTGTTTCACTAACTTTCATTTTAAGATTTTTAAACACAACACATAAAGGTTGAAGGCATACCTTTTGTTTCTTTGTCTACTCCTTGGGAAGTTTTCTACAGAATATCCCAAGCTTTCTTTGAAGACTTTTCATCTGAAATCTTCTTAAAGACTGATTCACCGATGCCAAGATATATGATAACCAACACATTCTTATCCTTCTTCCTTGCTTGTCTTAGGTCATTCTTCTGCGCACTGGTCAAAGAAGCTTCAGCAACAGGTGACTCCGGTTCATTGTAGCCGCTATCTACAAACTCCCACAGCTCATGCGATCCGTGCAGAAGTTTCATTTGAATGCTCCAATGATAATAGTTCGTGTTTGTCAGATTCAGAATTTGTTCCTGGAACATATTCTCCGTCGTACAGAACCTCCTTTTAGAATGAACCCAGTGACAATAGTTATGTTATATATTATGTCCCATATCGGTTTATGTATTAGTTTAGTATTTGGATCCCTCCAATATATAAATAGCAGATATTGTACTCAGTTATTATCAATCCAATAATATTTCCAATAAAATTAGCAGTAATCCCTAACCCTAATTACTCTTTCCCAAATCCAACTCTGCTATCTTCTTCATTAGCAGCAATATGAACTCCGGCAACAACAATCGGCAGCAACAACTCCTTCTTCCCAAACAAAACAAACAACAATATCAAGAACAAGCATCATCACTAAACCTCCGCGCCACTGCACTGTTCGCTCCAACTCCAGCCAGAACCAACAACCATGAAGACTTCCGTCATCAACCTCTCCGAAGCCCTCTTCCTCACAGTTGTCGACCCCCCCTCCCCCGACTGCAACAGAAACCCAATCACCGTCCCCTAGCTTCTTCTCCACACCAAAATTGCATGTCTTCTTCTCTGAAACCCATCCCCCTCCTCCCCATCTCCTGCCTTCTCTGAAACCCATTCATGAACCCTAGCCGCCCCTAACCGTAATCATATTCCCTTTTTTTCCAAACTAAACCCACAACCCCAATCCTACTCTCACACCGTACCTGACCCAGTTTTCAAAACCAAGACCCATATGACCCCATACCCAAACCAGATACCCCATACCCAAACCCAAATCAAATCCAAAACCTAACCTGAAACCCGTCCCGAACCCATACCTAAACCCCTTTTTTGAAGAAGAATAAGGGGGAAAAAAATTAGCCGAAATCCACAGCCAAAACCTTAACCCTACCCTACTCTAACCTAACCATTCATCTTTCTACTGTTGCTGGTCTATTGCTGTCATCACTACCGCCGCCTCTGCCGTTGTTCGTCGTCGTTAAAATTTAAAAAAAAAAGAAAAAAAAGTTTCAAAAAAAAAAATTGCAGATACTCTTTCTTCTCCAATGGAACCTCAATCTCACCAGTCTCTTTCATTCTCCACTGACTTCTCCGCTACAACATCTTTCTCTTCACCCCCCTCACATCCCGATCACCATTCAGATTCAGACAGATGCAGCACCGTCATCACCCTGGTTTCGATCCTACCTCCTCCTTCCGGCATCATCCCTAACCCTGCCCCACCCCTTCTTCCGCAACCGATAGCACCATCCAGCTCCCTATCCTGATCCCGACAATAGCAGCCGTTCCGACCTCATTTGAATTTCTTCCACAACAACACCAGTCTCATTCCTCATCGCAGCATTTCTTCCCTTACATCCTTATCCATGACCGTTACTCTAGCCTTGCCGACTCCTGCTGATTGAGCTAATCTTCAGCATCTCCTCGCTCAGCTGCAACTACAGCTCTTTGGTCAGTCTATCACTACTGAACCCTCTACCCCTACATTCTCTGTTACACCCGGTATAAATTCTTCGTGGATTTAGATTCTGGTGCATCACATCATCTTACTACTAATTATACACTGCTCACCAGTTTCCTCTCACTCTCCATCCCCACACACTGCCGATGGCTCATAACTTCTCACTACACACTCAGGGTCTATTAGCTCTCCCACTCTCACATTGCCTTATGTTCTTTATGCTCCTCATTTATCCATGAACTTTATTTCCATTAGTGTGTTGTGCGATAGTGGTCTTGTTGTTACATTTGATTTTTTAGGTTGTTCTATTACCGATTCATACACTGGTCAGGAGTTTGGGCGTGCTAGTCGACAGGGTCTGCTATATTATCTAGACTTTCTTCATGCACATAAAACTCAACGTCATTTTTCTGGTGTTGTGCTCTCTGATGCTGATCTGTTGCGTAGATGTTTAGGACATATTAGTGAGTCTCGTCTTAAGACTTTAGCCCGTAGTGGTGCCCTTGGTCCTTTTCGTTTACTCATTTATCTGATTGTCAGGATTGTCATTTGGCCAAACACATAGCACTCCCCTCTAATAACACAATCACTTCTCAAATCACCCATCATTTTCAACTTTTTCTCTCTGACATATGGGGACCATCTCCTATACCTTCTCACAAATGTTATCTCTATTATGTTAGTTTCATCGATGACTTTATAAGATACACATGGGTGTTTCTTATACATCAACGATCTGAGATCCCTGACATTTACCAGTTCTTTAAGAACATGGTTCACACTCCGTTTGTTGTGCGTATGAAAACCTTTCGTTCAGATGGTGCTCGTGAGTACACTTCTGACGCTATGAGATCAGTCCTTCAATCTCATGGTACACTCTTTTAACAATCATGCTCTCACACGCATGAGCATAATGGTGTAGCTGAATGCAAGCATCGTCACATCCTTGAGACGGCTCACGCTCTTCTACTCTCCTCTTCTGTTCTCCGTTCTTTCTGGGCTGAAGCTGTCATGATGTCTTTCAATCTCATTAACATCACTCCCTTGTCTGCCCTATCTGGCACATCATCTTATGAGGCTCTTCGTCACTCACCACTGGACTACATTATGCTCCGTAATTTTGGGTGCACATGTTATGTTCTCCTTCCCACTGAGCACACGAAGCTTACCGCCCGAGCTTCCAAGTGCTTACACATAGGTCTTAGTCCTGAGCATAAAGATATTGTTGTTTTGACCCTGTGGCATGTCATATTCGTATTTCCTAACATGTCTCCTTTGTGAAAGACTCTTCCTACTAATTGACCTCTCTTAAGGATGCTGGTTTTCTCGACTCCCCAGTTGTTGGGCTTATCTCCACGGTCATAACTTCATGCATTCCATTTAATCCCGCTCCTTTGGCTCCTTTACGATCTCATACTGACATTCCAACTATTATTCCTTATACAAAGACACCACCTGCCTCCCCACTGCATTATGCACTCTCACCACCTGCACCCCCATAGCTGCATGCGCACACACCACCTATCTCAACCCCACACACTGTCTATCTGCCACATGTTCATCAAGCTACACATTTTACGTCAGGCATCCCACCGGCATGTTACGCACCTGTTACTAATGGTCCTTCTGACTAGTTTGGTTTTACCACCCTAGCCTCCTACTCACCACAGTTTCATACGTATCTCACTAATATACACTCCACACATGAGCCCAGAACCTATCAGGAAGCTATTCAATATCCCGATTGGTGAGAAGTTATTGCAGAGGAGTTCAGCGCACTTGGTCATACTGACACTTGGAATGTTGTTCCACTTCCTGTGGGCATCCATCTTGTTAGTTGTAAGTGGATTTTCAAGGTCAAATATCGACCTAATGGCTCTATTGAGCTGTACAAGGCTCGTATAGTTACCCAAGGATTTTCTCAGGAGCATGGCATTGATTATGATGAGAATTTTGCCCTAGTTGCACAGATGACTACAGTTCTTACTCTTCTGGCCGTTGCCGCCATTTGTCAGAGGCCGCTATACCAGATGGACGTGAAGAATGTCTTTCTTCATGGTACCTTATCTGAGGTTGTTTACATACATCCTCCTCCTGACCTTCCCACTCGTCCTCGTCATGTCTATCGTCTGCATCGAGCTATATCTGGTTTGAAATAGGCTCCTCTAGCCTGATTTGAGTATTTTGCTGTGTCATCACCCAGGATGGTTTCAGTCAGAGTTCATAAGACCACTCTATTTTTATGCGGTCATCACCGCAGAGGAGTTCCCTTCTATTATTATATATGGATGACATGATTATTACTGGATATGATTCCATAGACATTGCATTCACCCAAAAATACCTTCACCAGTAGTTCCATATGAAAGACCTTGGCAGATTATGCTACTTTCTGGGTCTAAAGATTGCCCATGGATCTCGGGGGATACTTATTTCTCAACAGAAATACACATCAGATATTATCTCCACTGCATGCCTCTCTGACAGTCGATCAACCGATACTCCCTTAGAGCTTCATGTGAAGCTTTGTCCTACAGATGGTGAGCTCCTTCCCGATCCCATGAGATATAGGTAGATTGTTGGATAGCTTGTCTACTTTTGCATGACCAAACCCGATACTGCTCATGCTACTAGTATTGTTAGTCAGTTTGTTTCCACACCTACATCGGTTCACTACAGTGCTTTTCTTCGGATCCTCAGATATCTTTGGGGCACTATCACTCGCTCCTTATTCATGCCCTCTACATCAAAACTGAAGCTTAGTGCATATTCTGATTCAGATTGGGCAAGTGATCTTACTACTAGATCTTACTACTGCAGGTTTCTGTTTATTTCTTGGTGATTCCATGATCTTAGGGCGAAGGAAGAAACAGACAGTTGTATCATGTTCTTCTATAGAAGCTGAGTACAGAGCAATGACAACTACAATTAGAGAGATTGTTCATGTTTGTTGCCTGTGATCATATATGTGAGTCACTTTTACAGGATCTACTTCTCTTCACTGTGATTGTCACACCCCGCTTCCCAAAAATACGGAATGCAAGCACGCGATGTTGGTCTAGCGAATGACTTCCGTCATTCGTAAACTGTTATAGATTCAACTCAACAATATAAACAAGAAAGTAATATAACCATGCATGCATTAATAGAGTAATCAAATGAATAAAAAAAATTGGAATTTAAGCATAGAATAACCAACATGATAACAATTTAACATCTGGAATCAACAATAACAATATTCGGGTCAAAATCCCAATATACAAAGAAATAACAATGTTCAATTATTTAAGACATCAAAACGAAACAATAATTATCTAAGCGATAATGCAAATCGATTTCTTCACCATTGTTGTTCTCCTAATCCATCAGGCAATTCTCCTTGATTACCTGTAAGCTGTTCATCTAAAAAGTGAGAATAATATGTCCTTAGAGCAAGTCGTGGACAGCAAGTAGAAAAACAGAGAAACAGAGAAACAATGACAATAACGATATAACAAAGAATTCAATGAACGATGAAATTAATAACATTGAACAATGGCAAAATGGTAACAGTACAATGTGCAATAACCATGATTGATAACGATGACAATAAACGATAACAATAACGGTAAACAATAACGAAAACACTGTTCAATAATGATGACAATATGCAATGACGATGCGATGAAAATCTTAAGTCTATTATTCATTTTAATCCTAACTAATGCACGTACTACTGCATCCCATAACTATAGGTTCGATGCATACAATCAATTTCGTTTAGACTAAGGTGGTAGATTCTATAGGTCATGTATTCGGTACGATATAACACTGACTATTGTAGCAATTTCTTGCACAATAACGATAACACTGGCTATTGCAGCATTTTCTTGCACAATAACGATAACACTGGCCATTGACACAATTTCTTGCACAATGACGATAACGATATTTTAGGAATGAGGCCCACACTTCCGAGTACAGTTACTATATTATCAACTACTTTAGTCAACCCTTAACCCTGGCTAGATTAACATTCTTTATTAATTCAACATGCAATACTAATAGGGAATAATAGGGACAGAAATATTAATGGAGAAATAATAAGGCAATTAATAAGGGACACTAGAATGATGACAACACAATACTAAGATCATGCAATCTACTCCATACAATTAAATGCACTAAAGACAACATTATAGATTCAATTATATATTATCAAACATGGAAACTCAATTCTGGACAGCAGTAGGTTGCTGTACTAAAATTGAATTTCCCGCTGCTACAGAATAGCAAATATGGATCCGTCAGAAGTTCTAGAAACTAGACTTCTGCCTGGTTCCAACATATATTAATAGTCCAAAATCTGACAACAGTAGCTAGGTGAATTATAGTGTTCTTTACAGGTTACAGGTTCTGGCTGGTTATTAATGTTAACTAGTTTCAGTTGTAAAGCAGAAAATGTTCATTTTAAAAATTAGCAAAAATAGTTTTCTTTACCCTAAGCATGTTGGCTATCAATCTGAAAATTATCATGGTAATATTTGATCATTAGTTCATCTATTTAATAAAGTTAACATGGTATATGCATAAATCTGGAAATAAAATGTAGCAACAGTAAAATGGTCATAACTCATGCAATATATGTCGGAATTCAAAAATTCTGGATGTTCTGGAAACTAGAAACATGGGGGTACATTTCATATTCAGAAAGTTATTGATTTTGATGACAGTATCTTGGTTGAAACAACATGCTAATGTTCAGGTTGGCAATAAATTTCATTGTCTCAATATATTTTTCGTGAATAAAATAATTAAAATCTTATAAACGATGAATTAGGGGTTGACAACATAAATCACAGCAATTTATATCTATATGAACATGGTATTAAGATGTATAATGTCCAAAATCCTACTAATCATAATCAACTAATACACCAACATCAATCATATGAACAATCAACACTAGTATATAATCTACAATAGTTGTGTAATGTTATGACATGAATTACAATAACAATCCATACTTCTATATTCTATAATTAACTATATGAATGCATGCAAGATCTCCATAAATTGTAGAAAAAAGGACGACACGAAATCAAGACTACTACTTGAATTCGCTCATGTAAATCCGTAGTATCCCGACGACAGATAACAATAGAATATATACGATAATCAATATAGATCTACTTGCGAAATTCAATAAACAATATCGAATATGATACAATATAATTCGAGACTGAGATGACTTGCCTTTAGAACGACGTTAGATTAATCCGAATGTGCGAAGAATAATGGGATCGGAAACCCGGCGACACGGTGACGAGCAAACGATCACGATGTTCACGATCGGGCACTGGGCTTGATGGGGATCACGATCGGATGATCGAAAGGCTGAGATCAAAGATAAAGATCAAGACATGATCGCGATGCTCAAGGGAGTTCCGACGGTCAAGATTAATTAGCTTGATGCACTGTTAGCTTGAACCCAAAAACAGAGGAGCTCGGTGGACCAAGGTGGTGGCACTCGGAGGCGGCAATGGCAGGGCGGAGCTCGGTGTTAAGGCGCTGGCAGGAGGTGTCGAGGTCGAGTTAAGAAAGGCTTGACAAAACAGGGGAGCGGCGAGGAGAACTGGGGTAAGGGCTGTCAACGACGGAGCACAGGGCAGGCAGTGTCGGGGTGCCTCAAGGTTGAAGCGCTTGGTTGTGTTCGTAGACGGCGACTGGTGGAGGGACTGCGGCAAATGGTGGTAGGCAGTCGATGCCATGGCGGAGCAAGCGGGGTCGTAGCAACGAAGTTGAGGACGAGAAGGATGGGTTGTCTTTCGGTCCAGTCGAAGGGAGATGGTGGTCGCGATTGGGGGAGATGCGGGCGGGAGACGAGTCGAGCGGTAATGGCAAAGACAGGACAGCTACGAGTGCTCGGGAGGAGAGCAATGGCGTCGGGATAAGGTGGGTTGGAGATCGAGTTCAGCAATGGCGAGCGGCAACGGAGACGAAGAGGAGGGAACAGGATCGCGACACCGTGATGAGGGAGGGGGGTGGAGTGGAAAAGGATGAGGCTGAGTCGAAGGTAGAGCGGGGGATTAGAAGGAGGAGAAGATGAGCAGGTCCAGCAATGGCATCGAGGGGGGCTCGATGGGGAAAAGGCCGGGGCTATCGTAAGTGGAGAGCGATGTAAATAGTGTCGAGACGAGCTGGAGGCACTGGCGCCGAGGGGACAAGCTGTGGTGAGGGCAGGGTGTTCGATGGTTGATGACGAAACAGGGAAGAGGAGGCGATGGGAGGGGGAAGCTGTAACACCTCGAATTCCAAATAAGACTGAATTTGAAGTTCCACAGGATCTTTACACTTCACTTCATACAATTTTACAAGGAATTAAAAACTTTTACACAATAATGTTTACATTTTACAAAGCAGAAGCAAATTACAACATAATACATGAATTAAACATCAACTTAAACATTTATTTAAGCAACATTCAATCTTTAGTCTTGTTATTCACTTTATCCTGCATTGAAATTGTGGGCAAGTCAGTTGCATACAACTGACGCTAGGATATAATACATCAATTTCTCTTAGTTAGAAAGCACACACTTGTCACAAACAAAGCTAAGGAGGACTATCTTATTGATGTCGTGTGTGAATGTGCACTTAATCCTTAATGCAGTTATTTATAATACATGACACTAATGCGCACTTGTTCGGAGTCTATGTATCCCATACTACATAGGTCTGAGGGCAAGCCCTTAATTGTTCTTCTTCTTGTAGGGTTTATTCCCTCGCCATGAGTTAAACTATTACGGTAACTACGGTAAGTATCCTAGGTATTCTATGAGTTACGAGCCCATATCCAGACAGCCTAGAGGGGAATCCCACATCGTGACATGACGCATCATGCAGAGCCTGTGGACAATTCAGTCGCCGTCATGGAATGATGGCACCACCCATAGTCACCAAACACCCCACAAGCGTTGCCACGGTCCCGATAATTCCGGAGATGTATCCACACCATGAGATGATGCATCAAGCAGGCAACCTATGAATACTCTCACACCGTAGATCCGAGGCCCTCATACTCGTATTTTTCTCTTACTTTCATCACATCTCCACTATGAGTCTAATCCTTATATGATAGAATCATGAATAAAATCAACACCATAGAGTTAGCACTTCCTTTATACCGGTCTTAACCATCAATCAATAATAACGACCCAAACTTGGTATTTCATTTCAATATTTTATCTCAAAGAATTTATTCAATGCTGGTGTAAGGACTTAGCTACATTCCAATCTTTAATCTCATTTCATGTTCATAAAAATTGAGTATTCATACTCACAAAATTTTCTCATAATTCATCATGATCTTTCATTCCATTTTCATGTACAAATTTCATGTATAATACAACAATTTCATTTTTCAAACTTACCACATTCATAATTTAACTTCACATAATTCCTTTACTTTCATAATGTCAATCCTCCACTTACTTAGCCAAAAATCACATTTATCTTACTTAAATTTTCCAAGACACAATCTCATTTTAAATCTCTACTCAAAATTTCTTTTAAAAGAAAAAATATTTATTTTCTTTAATTAATCAATATTTCAATTTAATAATTTGTATCAAGTTATTTTCTCAAAATAGCCTCTAATTATCATTATAATAAGTCAAAAGCTATAGAAATAATTTTCATGAAGTCTAAACATTTTTAGAATAATTCTAAAAAAGTTTCTCAAATTTTAAAACACTTAAAATTTGTTTAAAATAATAAAAATAGGAAAAAAAATCATTTTTTCCGAAAAAATGGCCAAGCCGGATTCGAACCCACGCGCATAGCCCCCGCCGTGCTACAATAACGTTTTAAAAATGCACCCGAAGACGAATAAGTCCAAAGATGACTACTGTCTAATAGCAAACTCAGATTATACTTTATCTTTGGGTTTCAGTATTGAGTTAAAATCAATTTTCGAAAAAATAAAGTCTCTGGAGAGACTCAACCCAAGACTAAGAGCTCTGCTTGCTACAGTAACATTTTTAAAACGCACCCACTGACCAATAGGTCCGAGTGACTAACCCGATGTGAATTGAGTTGAGTTATTTAATTTTTCACAATTCAAAATATTTTTAAATAATTTTCTCCTCTATTTTTGTATTATAAAAATTTCCAGATTATCAGCCTTAGAAATTTGCAACATAACAGTATTTTAAGATGATTATTTTGACATAAAAACATGAATCTTTCTTTCTACTATATATTCTATGTCTCCATTTTCAACCTTGTAAAGCAACCATGATTTCTACATAATTTGGCACCACATTTTTCACAAAAGACTATTTTCTTACTTTCTTTTATTACACAAACATTTCTAGAACATAATTCCCTTTTTCATACTACTGTTACATTAATTAAGATAATACATATCTATGATTCAATTAATCAACTAGTCATTTCACAAGCAAATTTCCTTAATCTAGCATGGTTCAAAAACACATATTTCATAGCAACATGATAATTTCCAATGTAATAATCACAATTTTTATCAATTATCAATCAATTCATAAAGCATTCACTTAATTAGTCTCTTTTTAACCAAACACATGGCCAATTTAACTAGTTTTTTCTTAGCAATTTCATCAATTCAATCCGTCGCATGATATCTACATTAGAAGTAGAGAAATCACCCACCATAATTGAATAAAACAAGAAAAGTTCCTAGGAAAATTCCTTGAACACATGACCCTCTCCTAGTTGTAGACCTTCTCCTCCTTGCTTGTGCACACCAAGATGAGCTTTCTCCTCCTTGTACTATGCAAGCCGAAGCTCCTCCTTGTCCTCTTGATGTAGGCCGGCCTCTAATGGGGATGGGAACACACAACACAATCTCTCAATCTTTTTCCTCACACAAATCTTTTACAACTCTATCTTTTCTTCTCACTTTCTTTTCAAATTTTAATGGTGCAAGAAAATTAATGGCTAGGGGGCTATTTACGTACACACTTCTTAGGGCCAAATGAAGGGCTAAGATTAGTTTGATTAAAGTAGATTTGGGGCTAGGATGTACTAGGGAGTTAGAACAACTACCCATGAACACATAACCACTCACCACTCACTCCATCTGTCTTCCCACTTCGTGAAGCAATCCGGCCACCCCCCATGCTCACTCACAACACGTGCTAGTACAATGCACGTGTCACACAATGCACATTTAGTTACTAAATTTTCATGTTTTTATTTAATTTGTTACAAAAACAAGTCTGCCCTACAAGTTGTCTCATTTTAATTGAGAATAAACTAGTGGGCTCAAATTAGTGGGCTAAAAGTCCATGGGCTTATTAATTAAAATAATTAAATTAATTAGTGTGGGCTAGAATTAAACAATTAGGCCTAGAGTTTAAAATAGGCTTTTAGGCTTTAAAAAGGGAAGAAATAAAATACTTTGTTCATGACATAAAAAAAATAAATTTTTAAGGGAAAATGTACATAAATTTGCAAGTGCAAAACACGTGAAATCAAACAACTTATATTTAATTATAGTTGAAAATTCAGGATGTTACAACACTCACTCCTTAGAATAGTTCCGTCCCCGGAACTATGCTTAAAGAGTGGGAAACAAAACACAACAAGAAGAAAAGAAAAGAAAAATACAAATCAAACAAAGAGCTCAGGATGATCCTTCAACATCCTCTGCTCGGATTCCCAAGTAACCTCTTCAACCAACTGGTTTCTCCAATCTACTTTGACCATCGGTATCGTCTTGTTCCTCAAGACTTTCTCCCGACGATCCACGATCTCAACCGGTAGCTCAATGTAACTCAGGTCTAGCTGCAAACCCTCCGGCACTTCGCGCAAATGGTGACTTGGATCTGGAATATAACCTCTCAGCATAAACACATGGAAGACATTGTGCACCTGAGAAAACTCTTCCGGTAACTCCACCCGGTAAGCAGTTTTCTCAACCCTCTTCAATATTTTATACGAGCTAATGAACCTTGGGGCTAACTTCCCCCCTCTGCCAAAACGAATCACACCTTTACTAGGTGATACCTTCAGAAAGACAAAGTCACCTTCCTTGAACTCAAGGTCCCTCCTCCGATTATTTGCATAGCTCTTATGCCTACTATGAGCATCTCCACCAACCTCTTCCTGAACAAATGGATCTTTTTAGAGGTCTGCTGCATGATCTCAGGCACAAACATCTGTCGCTCCCCTACTTCAAAGCAGCAAACAGGTGTTCTACACTTCCTGCCATACAGAGCTTCGTACAGCACCATCCCGATACTAGTCTGAAAACTGTTGTTGTAGGCAAACTCTATCAGAGCCAGATGCCTCTCCCAACTGCCTCCAAAATCTAGAACAAAACACCGAAGCATATCCTCAAGAACTCGGTTGACTCTCTCAGTCTGTCCATCAGTCTGAGGATGGAAGGCAGTGCTGAAATCCGTCTTAGTACCCAAAGCTGTAGGAAGACTCCTCCAAAAATGCGAAGTAAGCCGCACATCTCGATCGGACACAATGGTCAACGGAACACCATGAAGCCTGACAATCTCTCCAACATACATCTCGGCTAACTTGTCCATAGACGAAGTGAGTTTCATTGCCAAGAAGTGAGCTGATTTGGTTAGTCGATCGACTATGACCCAAATCGCATCATTACCCTTCGAACTCTTGGGCAAGCCCGTGATGAAATCCATGCTGATTTTATCCCACTTCCACTCCAGAATAGGTAACGTTGCAATAAACCTCCGATTTCTAATTCTCGGCTTTCACCTACTGACAAATCTCACACCTCGCCACAAATTTAGCCACATCCCGCTTCAAACCTGACCACCAGAAATATTGCTTGATGTCCTTATACATCTTGGTACTCCTAGGATGTATAAATAAAAGAGTAGCATGTGCCTCCTGAAAAATACTCTCCCTCAATTCTGCTTGATCCGAAACACATAGCCTCTCTCCAAACTACAACACTTCATTCCTGATATGAAACTCTGACAACCTGCTAGCACCAACCTGCTCCTTCATCTTCTGAATCTCTACATCTTCTTTCTGACTTGCTATAATCTTTTCATTCAGCATGGGCTGAAGCCTCAGTTGAGCTAAAGATGATCCCAAGCCTTGTACAACAACTTCAATATCAGCCCGATCCAACTCCTCTGCAAGAAGTCTCTGGGTCATAATCAACCCGGCCAAACTGATTTTACGGCTCAGTGCATCAGCAACAATATTAGCCTTCCCCGGATGGTACTTAATCTCTGGACAAATGTCCTTAAGTACTTCCAGCCATCTTCGTTTCCTCAGATTCAGGTCCTTCTGCTGATAGATGTACTTCAAGCTTTTTTGGTCCGTATATATGTTTAATTTCCCACCGTACACGTAATGTCTCTATTGCTTCAAGGTAAAGATAATCGCAACTAACTCCAGATCATGAGTCGGATAATTTTTCTCATGCAGTCTTAGTTGCCTAGATCCAAACGATCACTTTTCCATCTTGCATCAAGACACAACCAAGCCCATGATGTGTAGCATCGCTGTAAACATCATACTCAACACCTGCTCTAGGCAAAGCCAAAATGGGAGCAGTAGTCAGCTTCTCTTTCAACTCCTGAAAGCTTGCCACACACTGCTCGGTCCACTTGAAATTTACATTCTTCTTGGTCAAACCAGTGAGCGGCATAGCTATCTGAGCATAGCCTTGAATAAACCTTCTGTAGTATCCAGTTAGCCCAAGAAAACTTCTAATTTCCTTCACTATAGTAGGCCTTGCCCAATCCCTCACTACCTGTATCTTCTGAGGATCAATTGTCACTCCCTCCTTAGAAAGGATGTGACCCAGGAATGCCACTTCAGATTTCTAGAAATCGCACTTGGATAACTTGGCATACAACTCAAGCTCTTGAAGTTTCTTCAGAACCTCAGCCAGATACTCAGTGTGCTCCTCCTCCTACTTGGAGTTCAAAAGAATAACTTCGATAAACACCACGACAAAAGAATCAAGAAACGGCCTCAGAACTCTGTTCATCATGTCCATGAAGATCGCAGGTGCATTCATCACTCAAAATGGCATAACTAAGAATTTGTAATGCCCATGTCGAGTCTTGAATGTAGTCTTACGCACATCTTCATTCTTCACTTGAACCTGATGGTATCCCGAGCGAAGATCTATTTTGGAGAAAATAACTGCTCCTTGTAGATGATCGAACAGGTCATCAATCCATGGAATAAGATATTTATTCTAAACAGTGACTTTATTCAGCTCTCAGTAAACGATGCACATCCTCATCGACCCATCCTTCTTCTTCACCAACAGTATGGGTGCTCCCTAAGGGGACGTACTCGGCTGATTATAGCCTTTCCCCAACAGTTCCTCAATCTACCGTTTGATCTCATCCTGCTCCACAGGCGCCATCCTATACGGTGCTTTGGAAATTGGTGTACTCCCTGGCTGAATAGTGATGCTAAACTCTACTTCACGATGTGATAGTAACCCAGGGAAATCTTCTAAGAACACAGTCGGGTAATCCTGAACCACTAGAATTTGCTGCACCTCCACAGGTACCTTCTTCTTGCTGATAGCTGCCACCAAATCTGAACATCTCTTCTTCCCATGTAAAGTGACTTCAGGACCTCCTGGAGCCCTCACTATTACTTCCTTGGTCTTGCACTCGATGTTCGCACTGTACACCGACATCCAATCAATGCCAATGATAACATCGATCCCCAGGATATTCAGCTCGATCAGATCAATCCCGAAAATTCTGTCCCCAATCTCGATCTCGCAGTCTACATAGTACCGATCATTGGTTAAAGTTTTCCCTGATGGAGTAGCTACTTCTAAGACCTTGTCTGGCACAATCTTTTGTTCGACTCCCAAGACTTTAGCAAATTTAGGAGATACAAAAGTATGAGAGGATCCAGTATCGAACAAAACAACATCTTTCTTTCCATTCAAATAAAGTTCTCCTGTTACATAACACACTCTTGTTACATAACAGTTCTACAAAATAAAGCAGGGAAAAAGAACAACAGAAAACTTCTAAACATCCGCCCTCATACCAGTAATGATGTGATCGACTTAATCAGCATCGGCCTCAGTCAAAGCAAATACTCGCCCCTGCTGGTATGGCTTCTTCCTAAATTGCTGCATTGATCCATTACGGATGACATGTCGCAGCTTAGGGCAGTGAGATCTGTAATGACTTGTCTCCCGACAATTGAAACAAGTCACTACAGGAGGCTTCAGCCAACCATTTTCGGGATTCCCAGCCACATTGACAATGTTCCCCCCAGTAGGTTTAAACCTTTGAGCTGGCGGCTGCCCTCTGACATTCCCAGAAATTGTGGGCCTCTTCCCCACATTCCATTTATTCCTCCGGTTCTGAACAGCATGAAACTGCTCCATAGTCGCCTCAGTAGCTGCAACTCGCTTGACTAACTTGTCAAACCTCCTAATACCGAGGGGTATAATCCTTGATCTCTGGCTCGGCCTCAATCCATGATCGATCTTCCGAGCTTTCTTCACCTCATCCATCACAAGTTTGGGTGCATATCTCGAAAATTGAGTAAACCTTGTCTCATACTCCCAGACAGGCATGCCTCCCTGCTGCAGCGCAAGGAACTCCATCGCCTTCTTCTCTTGGACATCAGATGGAAAATAGTGACCGCAAAACTCCTCCAAAAATTCCTTCTAGCCAATAGCACCATTTCCTATAGTCCGCTTCATCGACTGCCACCACACTGCCGCATCCTTCTCAAGCTGCAATGTAGCCAACTTCACCTTACTACCTTCTGGACTTTCTAAGACTTCAAAGATAGTATCAACTTGCCGAATCCAATTGTTAGCTGCATCTGAGTCTGATTTCCCTTCAAACACTGGTGGCTTCATCCTCTTGAATGACTCCACGAGTTTGATTGCCTCAGGAACTGGAATCGCAGCCATCCCTCTATGGTTTTGATTCATGGCAACGGCGTTGAAGGTCTGATAGACTCTAGCCAACTTCATTTCCAAGTCGAGTCCACAGCTGGGTCCTTCTCTATTCCTTGATCTTCTTTCAACCATATTCTGATTCAAAAGATCCATTAAATTCGACGTAGAAAACATGAATTTAAATCAACTTCTTTCATTTCATTGAATTCAAACTTTGTACATTCAAATTTAAAACATCGTCTGACATCAAGCAAAAGCATTGAGAAAATACAACATTCTAATCCCTACAGTTCCTCTTGGCTGCCTAAGCTCTTCCCGTAGTTCTGCCACTTCTTCTTTCAGTACATCGTACATGTCCTTTCTCTTGAGTTCCCAAACATGATGATTGAGGGTTGCAATATTCTCCTTGCACTTGACATACTGCACCTGCAATAGCTCTGCTCTCTCCCTCTGAGTCTCCACTTGACTTTGAAGTAACTTGATGAGACATTCTGGAACTGGCTCTTCCTCGTCGGATGAAATTTCTGATGAGTCTAGAGGTGGAGTGATCTCTCTCACCTCGGGCCATTCTTCTTCATATTCCTCGGGATCTTCTTCGTTGGAATCTCCTTGTCCGGGGTAATAGTCCTCTTCGAATATGTGCCAATGATCATCGCCCGCTGGGTCGTGGTGGTTCGCCATCTTGGGGAAGGGAGAAGGAGAAGCATCAATCATACAGTAACACAAATGTAAGTAGCTTACATTTAAATCTCTAAACCCAACTTACACTCTAATTTCCACTCTAGGGTGTCGTTCCTTATAAATTTGTAATACATGGAAGCATGGCTCTGATACCACTCTGTAACACCTCGAATTCCAAATAAGACTGAATTTGAAGTTCCACAGGATCTTTACACTTCACTTCATACAATTTTACAAGGAATTAAAAACTTTTAGACAATAATGTTTACATTTTACACAGCGGAAGCAAATTACAACATAATACATGAATTACCCATCAACTTGAATATTTCTTTAAGCAGCATTCCATCCTTAGTCTTGTCATTCACTTTATCTTGCATAGAAACTATGGGCATGTCAGTTGCATACAACTGATGCTAGGATATAATACATTAATTTCTCTGGCTTAGAAAGCACACACTTGTCACAAACAAAGCTAAGGGGGACTAGCCTATTGATGTCGTGTGTGAATGTGCACTTAGTCCTTAATGCAGTTATTTATAATACATGACACTAACGCGCACTTGTTCGGAGTCTATGCATCCCATACTACATAGGTCTGAGGGCAAGCCCTTAATCGTTCTTCATCTTGTAGGGTTTATTCCCTTGCCATGAGTTAAACTACTACGGTAACTACGGTAAGTATCCTAGGTGTTCTATGAGTTACGAGCCCATGTCCAAATAGTCAGGAGGGGAATCCCACGTCGTGACATGACGCATCATGCAGAGCATGTGGAAAATTTAGCCTCCGTCATGGAACGATGGCACCACCCGTAGTCATCAAACACCCCACAAGTGTCGCCACGGTCCCGATAATTCCGGAGATGTATCCACGCCATGACATGACGCATCAAGCAGGCAACCTATGAATACTTTCACACCGTAGATCTGAGGCCCTCATACTCGTATTTTTCTCTTATTTCCATCACATCTCCACTATGTGTATAAGCCTTAGGTGATAGATTCATGAATAAAATCAACACCCTAGAGTTAGCACTTCCTCTATTCCGGTCTTGATCATCAATCCATAATAACGACCCAAACTTGGTCTTTCATTTCAATATTTTATCTCAAAGAATTTATTCAATGCCGGTATAAGGACTTAGCTACACTCCAGTCTTTAATCTCATTTCATGTTCATAAAAATTGAGTATTCATACTCACAAAATTTTCTCATAATTCATCATGATCTTTCATTCCATTTTCATGTACAAATTTCATGTATAATACAACAATTTCATTTTTCAAACTTACCACATTCATAATTTAACTTCACATAATTCCTTTACTTTCATAATGTCAATCCTCCATTTATTTAGCCAAAAATCACATTTATCTTACTTAAATTTTCAAAAACACAATCTCATTTAAAATTTCTACTCAAAATTTCTTCTAAAAGAAAAATATTTATTTTCTTTAATTAATCAATATTTCATACAAATAATTTGTATCAAGTTATTTTCTCAAAATATCCTTTAATTATCATTATAATAAGTCAAAAGCTATTGAAATAATTTTCACAAAGTCTAGGCATTTTTAGAATAATTCTAAAAATTTTTCTCAAATTTTAAAACACTTAAAAATTGTTTAAAATATTAAAAATAGGAAAAAAAATTCAATTTTTCCGAACAAATGACCAGGCCGGATTCGAACCCACGCACAGAGCCCTCGCTGTGCTACAATAACATTTTTAAAACGCACCTGAAGACTAGTAAGTCCAAATAAGACTACTATCTAATAGCGAACTAAGATTATACTTAATCTTTGGGTTTCAGTATTGAGTTAAAATCAATTTTCGAAAAAATAAAGTCTCTAGAGAGACTCGAACCCAAGACTAAGAGCTCCGCTCTACCACAGTAACATTTTTAAAACACACCCACTGACCAGTAGGTCTGAGTGACTAACCCGATGAGAATTGAGTTGAGTTGTTTATAACTCAACTCGTTTTTTATTAATAATTTTTCACAATTGAAAATATCTTTAAATAATCTTCTCCTCTAATTTTGTTTTATAAAAATTTCCAGATTATCAACCTTAGAAATTTGCAACAGAACAGTATTTTAAGATCATTATTTTGACATATAAACAGGAATTTTTCTTTCTTCTTTATATTCTATGTCTACATTTTCGCCATTGAAAAGCAACCATGATTTCTACATAATTTGGCACCACAATTTTCACAAAAGACTATTTTCTTACTTCCTTTTAATCCACAAACATTTCTAAAACATAATTCCCTTTTTCAAACTAGTGTTAAATTAATTAAGATAATACATATCGGTGATTCAATTAATCAACTAGTCATTTCACAAGCAAATTTTCTTAATCTAGCATGGTTCGAAAACACATATTTCATAGCAACATGATAATTTCCAATGTAATAATCACAATTTTTATCAATTATCAATCAATTCATCAAGCATTCACTTCAATTCTAATTAGTCTCTTTTTAACCAAACACATGGCCAATTTAACTAGTTTTTTCTTAGCAACTTCATCAATTCAATCCCTCGCATGATATCTACATTATAAGTAGAGAAATCACCCATCTTAATTGAAGAAAACAAGAAAAACTCCTAGGGAAACTCCTTGAATACACGACCCTCTCCTAGTTTTAATCCTTCTCCTCCTTGCTTGTGCACACCAAGATGAGCCTTCTCCTCCTTGTACTATGCAAGCCGAAGCTCCTCCTTGTCCTCTTGATGTAGGCCGGCCTCTAGTGGGGAAGGGAACACACAACACAATCTCTCAATCTTTTTCCTCACACAAATTTCTTATAACTTTATCTTTTCTTCTCACTTTCTTTACAAATTCTAATGGTGCAAGAGAAATTAACGGTTAGGGGGGCTATTTACACACTTCTTAGGGCCAAATGAAGGGCTAAGATTAGTTTGATGAAAGTAGATTAGGGCTAGGATGTACTAGGGAGTTAGAACAACTACCTATGAACACATAACCACTCACCACTCACTCCATCTGTCTTCCCACTTCGTGAAGCAATCCGGCCACCCCCCATGCTCACTCACAACACGTGCTAGTACAATGCACGTGTCACACAATGCACATTTAGTTACTAAATTTTCATGTTTTTAATTAATTTGTTACAGAAACAAGTCTGCCCTACAAGTTGTCTCATTTTAATTGAGAATAAACTAGTGGGCTCAAATTAGTGGGCTAAAAGTCCATGGGCTTATTAATTAAAATAATTAAATTAATTAGTGTGGGCTAGAATTAAACAATTAGGCCTAGAGTTTAAAATAGGCTTTTAGGCTTTAAAAAGGGAAGAAATAAAATACTTTGTTCATGACATAAAAAAAATAAATTTTTAAGGGAAAATGTACATAAATTTGCACGTGCAAAACACGTGAAATCAAACAACTTATATTTAATTATAGTTGAAAATTCAGGATGTTACAACACTCACTCCTTAGAATAGTTCCGTCCCCGGAACTATGCTTAAAGAGTGGGAAACAAAACACAACAAGAAGAAAAGAAAAGAAAAATACAAATCAAACAAAGAGCTCAGGATGATCCTTCAACATCCTCTGCTCGGATTCCCAAGTAGCCTCTTCAACCAACTGGTTTCTCCAATCTACTTTGACCATCGGTATCGTCTTGTTCCTCAAGACTTTCTCCCGACGATCCACGATCTCAACCGGTAGCTCAATGTAACTCAGGTCTAGCTGCAAACCCTCCGGCACTTCGCGCAAATGGTGACTTGGATCTGGAATATAACCTCTCAGCATAAACACATGGAAGACATTGTGCACCTGAGAAAACTCTTCCGGTAACTCCACCCGGTAAGCAGTTTTCTCAACCCTCTTTAATATTTTATACGAGCTAATGAAACTTGGGGCTAACTTCCCCCCTCTGCCAAAACGAATCACACCTTTACTAGGTGATACCTTCAGAAAGACAAAGTCACCTTCCTTGAACTCAAGGTCCCTCCTCCGATTATTTGCATAGCTCTTATGCCTACTATGAGCATCTCCACCAACCTCTTCCTGAACAAATGGATCTTTTTAGAGGTCTGCTGCACGATCTCAGGCACAAACATCTGTCGCTCCCCTACTTCAAAGCAGCAAACAGGTGTTCTACACTTCCTGCCATACAGAGCTTCGTACAGCACCATCCCGATACTAGTCTGAAAACTGTTGTTGTAGGCAAACTCTATCAGAGCCAGATGCCTCTCCCAACTGCCTCCAAAATCTAGAACAAAACACCGAAGCATATCCTCAAGAACTCGGTTGACTCTCTCAGTCTGTCCATCAGTCTGAGGATGGAAGGCAGTGCTGAAATCCGTCTTAGTACCCAAAGCTGTCGGAAGACTCCTCCAAAAATGCGAAGTAAGCCGCACATCTTGATCGGACACAATGGTCAACGGAACACCATGAAGCCTGACAATCTCTCCAACATACATCTCGGCTAACTTGTCCATAGACGAAGTGAGTTTCATTGCCAAGAAGTGAGCTGATTTGGTTAGTCGATCGACTATGACCCAAATCGCATCATTACCCTACGAACTCTTGGGCAAGCCCGTGATGAAATCCATGCTGATTTTATTCCACTTCCACTCCAGAATAGGTAACGTTGCAATAAACCTCCGATTTCTAATTCTCGGCTTTCACCTACTGACAAATCTCACACCTCGCCACAAATTTAGCCACATCCCGCTTCAAACCTGACCACCAGAAATATTGCTTGATGTCCTTATACATCTTGGTACTCCTAGGATGTATAAACAAAAGAGTAGCATGTGCCTCCTGAAAAATACTCTCCCTCAATTCTGCTTGATCCGGAACACATAGCCTCTCTCCAAACTACAACACTTCATTCCTGATATGAAACTCTGACAACCTGCTAGCACCAACCTGCTCCTTCATCTTTTGAATCTCTACATCTTCTTTCTGACTTGCTATAATCCTTTCATTCAGCATGGGCTGAAGCCTCAGTTGAGCTAAAGATGATCCCAAGCCTTGTACAACAACTTCAATATCACCCCGATCCAACTCCTCTGCAAGAAGTCTCTGGGTCGTAATCAACCCGGCCAAACTGATTTTACGGCTCAGTGCATCAGCAACAATATTAGCCTTCCCCGGATGGTACTTAATCTCTGGACAAATGTCCTCAAGTACTTCCAGCCATCTTCGTTGCCTCAGATTCAGGTCCTTCTGTTGATAGATGTACTTCAAGCTTTTTTGGTCCATATATATGTTTAATTTCCCACTGTACACGTAATGTCTCTATTGCTTCAAGGTAAAGATAATCGCAACTAACTCCAGATCATGAGTCGGATAATTTTTCTCATGCGGTCTTAGTTGCCTAGATCCAAACGATCACTTTTCCATCTTGCATCAAGACACAACCAAGCCCATGATGTGTAGCATCGCTGTAAACATCATACTCAACACCTGCTCTAGGCAAAGCCAAAATGGGAGCAGTAGTCAGCTTCTCTTTCAACTCCTGAAAGCTTGCCACACACTGCTCGGTCCACTTGAAATTTACATTCTTCTTGGTCAAACCAGTGAGCGGCATAGCTATCTGAGCATAGCCTTGAATAAACCTTCTGTAGTATCCAGTTAGCCCAAGAAAACTTCTAATTTCCTTCACTATAGTAGGCCTTGCCCAATCCCTCACTACCTGTATCTTCTGAGGATCAATTGTCACTCCCTCCTTAGAAAGGATGTGACCCAGGAATGCCACTTCAGATTTCTAGAAATCGCACTTGGATAACTTGGCATACAACTCATGCTCTTGAAGTTTCTTCAGAACCTCAGCCAGATACTCAGTGTGCTCCTCCTCCTACTTGGAGTTCAAAAGAATAACTTTGATAAACACCACGACAAAAGAATCAAGAAACGGCCTCAGAACTCTGTTCATCATGTCCATGAAGATCGCAGGTGCATTCGTCACTCAAAATGGCATAACTAAGAATTTGTAATGCCCATGTCGAGTCTTGAATGTAGTCTTACGCACATCTTCATTCTTCACTTGAACCTGATGGTATCCCGAGCGAAGATCTATTTTGGAGAAAATAGCTGCTCCTTGTAGATGATCGAACAGGTCATCAATCCATGGAATAAGATATTTATTCTAAACAGTGACTTTATTCAGCTCTCAGTAATCGATGCACATCCTCATCGACCCATCCTTCTTCTTCACCAACAGTATGGGTGCTCCCTAAGGCGACGCACTCGGCTGATTATAGCCTTTCCCCAACAGTTCCTCAATCTACCGTTTGATCTCATCCTGCTCCACAGGCGCCATCCTATATGGTGCTTTGGAAATTGGTGGACTCCCTGGCTGAATAGTGATGCTAAACTCTACTTCACGATGTGATAGTAACCCAGGGAAATCTTCTAAGAACACAGTCGGGTAATCCTGAACCACTAGAATTTGCTGCACCTCCACAGGTACCTTCTTCTTGCTGATAGCTGCCACCAAATCTGAACATCTCTTCTTCCAATGTAAAGTGACTTCAGGACCTCCTGGAGCCTTCACTGTTACTTCCTTGGTCTTGCACTCGATGTTCGCACTGTACACCGACATCCAATCAATGCCAATGATAACATCGATCCCCAGGATATTCAGCTCGATCAGATCAATCCCGAAAATTCTGTCCCCAATCTCGATCTCGCAGTCTACATAGTACCAATCATTGGTTAAAGTTTTCCCTGATGGAGTAGCTACTTCTAAGACCTTGTCTGGCACAATCTTTTGTTCGACTCCCAAGACTTTAGCAAATTTAGGAGATACAAAAGTATGAGAGGATCCAGTATCGAACAAAACAACATCTTTCTTTCCATTCAAATAAAGTTCTCCTGTTACATAACACACTCTTGTTACATAACAGTTCTACAAAATAAAGCAGGGAAAAAGAACAACAGAAAACTTCTAAACATCCGCCCTCATACCAGTAATGATGTGATCCACTTAATCAGCATCGGCCTCAGTCAAAGCAAATACTCGCCCCTGCTGGTATGGCTTCTTCCTAAATTGCTGCATTGATCCATTACGGATGACATGTCGCAGCTTAGGGCAGTGAGATCTGTAATGACTTGTCTCCCGACAATTGAAACAAGTCACTACAGGAGGCTTCAGCCAACCATTTTCGGGATTCCCAGCCACATTGACAATGTTCGCCCCAGTAAGTTTAAACCTTTGAGCTGGCGGCTGCCCTCTGACATTCCCAGAAATTGTGGGCCTCTTCCCCACATTCCATTTATTCCTCCGGTTCTGAACAGCATGGAACTGCTCCATAGTCGCCTCAGTAGCTGCAACTCGCTTGACTAACTTGTCAAACCTCCTAATACCGAGGGGTATAATCCTTGATCTCTGGCTCGGCCTCAATCCATGATCGATCTTCCGAGCTTTCTTCACCTCATCCATCACAAGTTTGGGTGCATATCTCGAAAATTGAGTAAACCTTGTCCCATACTCCCAGACAGGCATGCCTCCCTGCTGCAGCGCAAGGAACTCCATCGCCTTCTTCTCTTGGACATCAGATGGAAAATAGTGACCGCAAAACTCCTCCAAAAATTCCTTCTAGCCAATAGCACCATTTCCTATAGTCCGCTTCATCGACTGCCACCACACAGCCGCATCCTTCTCAAGCTGCAATGTAGCCAACTTCACCTTACTACCTTCTGGACTTTCTAAGACTTCAAAGATAGTATCAACTTGCCGAATCCAATTGTTAGCTGCATCTGAGTCTGATTTCCCTTCAAACACTGGTGGCTTCATCCTCTTGAATGACTCCACGAGTTTGATTGCCTCAGGAACTGGAATCGCAGCCATCCCTCTATGGTTTTGATTCATGGCAACGGCGTTGAAGGTCTGATAGACTCTAGCCAACTTCATTTCCAAGTCGAGTCCACAGTTGGGTCCTTCTCTATTCCTTGATCTTCTTTCAACCATATTCTGATTCAAAAGATCCATTAAATTCGACGTAGAAAACATGAATTTAAATCAACTTCTTTCATTTCATTGAATTCAAACTTTGTACATTCAAATTTAAAACATCGTCTGACATCAAGCAAAAGCATTGAGAAAATACAACATTCTAATCCCTACAGTTCCTCTTGGCTGCCTAAGCTCTTCCCGTAGTTCTGCCACTTCTTCTTTCAGTACATCGTACATGTCCTTTCTCTTGAGTTCCCAAACATGATGATTGAGGGTTGCAATATTCTCCTTGCACTTGACATACTGCACCTGCAATAGCTCTGCTCTCTCCCTCTGAGTCTCCACTTGACTTTGAAGTAACTTGATGAGACATTCTGGAACTGGCTCTTCCTCGTCGGATGAAATTTCTGATGAGTCTAGAGGTGGAGTGATCTCTCTCACCTCGGGCCATTCTTCTTCATATTCCTCGGGATCTTCTTCGTTGGAATCTCCTTGTCCGGGGTAATAGTCCTCTTCGAATATGTGCCAATGATCATCGCCCGCTGGGTCGTGGTGGTTCGCCATCTTGGGGAAGGGAGAAGGAGAAGCATCAATCATACAGTAACACAAATGTAAGTAGCTTACATTTAAATCTCTAAACCCAACTTACACTCTAATTTCCACTCTAGGGTGTCGTTCTTTATAAATTTGTAATACATGGAAGCATGGCTCTGATACCACTCTGTAACACCTCGAATTCCAAATAAGACTGAATTTGAAGTTCCACAGGATCTTTACACTTCACTTCATACAATTTTACAAGGAATTAAAAACTTTTAGACAATAATGTTTACATTTTACACAGCGGAAGCAAATTACAACATAATACATGAATTACCCATCAACTTGAATATTTCTTTAAGCAGCATTCCATCCTTAGTCTTGTCATTCACTTTATCTTGCATAGAAACTATGGGCATGTCAGTTGCATACAACTGATGCTAGGATATAATACATTAATTTCTCTGGCTTAGAAAGCACACACTTGTCACAAACAAAGCTAAGGGGGACTAGCCTATTGATGTCGTGTGTGAATGTGCACTTAGTCCTTAATGCAGTTATTTATAATACATGACACTAACGCGCACTTGTTCGGAGTCTATGCATCCCATACTACATAGGTCTGAGGGCAAGCCCTTAATCGTTCTTCATCTTGTAGGGTTTATTCCCTTGCCATGAGTTAAACTACTACGGTAACTACGGTAAGTATCCTAGGTGTTCTATGAGTTACGAGCCCATGTCCAAATAGTCAGGAGGGGAATCCCACGTCGTGACATGATGCATCATGCAGAGCATGTGGAAAATTTAGCCTCCGTCATGGAACGATGGCACCACCCGTAGTCATCAAACACCCCACAAGTATCGCCACGGTCCCGATAATTCCGGAGATGTATCCACGCCATGACATGACGCATCAAGCAGGCAACCTATGAATACTTTCACACCGTAGATCTGAGGCCCTCATACTCGTATTTTTCTCTTATTTCCATCACATCTCCACTATGTGTATAAGCCTTAGGTGATAGATTCATGAATAAAATCAACACCCTAGAGTTAGCACTTCCTCTATTCCGGTCTTAACCATCAATCCATAATAACGACCCAAACTTGGTCTTTCATTTCAATATTTTATCTCAAAGAATTTATTCAATGCCGGTATAAGGACTTAGCTACACTCCAGTCTTTAATCTCATTTCATGTTCATAAAAATTGAGTATTCATACTCACAAAATTTTCTCATAATTTATCATGATCTTTCATTCCATTTTCATGTACAAATTTCATGTATAATACAACAATTTCATTTTTCAAACTTACCACATTCATAATTTAACTTCACATAATTCCTTTACTTTCATAATGTCAATCCTCCATTTATTTAGCCAAAAATCACATTTATCTTACTTAAATTTTCAAAAACACAATCTCATTTAAAATTTCTACTCAAAATTTCTTCTAAAAGAAAAATATTTATTTTCTTTAATTAATCAATATTTCATACAAATAATTTGTATCAAGTTATTTTCTCAAAATATCCTTTAATTATCATTATAATAAGTCAAAAGCTATTGAAATAATTTTCACAAAGTCTAGGCATTTTTAGAATAATTCTAAAAATTTTTTTCAAATTTTAAAACACTTAAAAATTGTTTAAAATATTAAAAATAGGGAAAAAAAAATCAATTTTTCCGAACAAATGGCCAGGCCGGATTCGAACCCACGCACAGAGCCCTCGCTGTGCTACAGTAACATTTTTAAAACGCACCTGAAGACTAGTAAGTCCAAATAAGACTACTATCTAATAGCGAACTAAGATTATACTTAATCTTTGGGTTTCAGTATTGAGTTAAAATCAATTTTCGAAAAAATAAAGTCTCTAGAGAGACTCGAACCCAAGACTAAGAGCTCCGCTCTGCCACAGTAACATTTTTAAAACACACCCACTGACCAGTAGGTCTGAGTGACTAACCCGATGTGAATTGAGTTGAGTTGTTTATAACTCAACTCGTTTTTTATTAATAATTTTTCACAATTGAAAATCTCTTTAAATAATCTTCTCCTCTAATTTTGTTTTATAAAAATTTCCAGATTATCAACCATAGAAATTTATAACAGAACAGTATTTTAAGATCATTATTTTGACATATAAACATGAATTTTTCTTTCTTCTTTATATTCTATGTCTACATTTTCGCCATTGAAAAGCAACCATGATTTCTACATAATTTGGCACCACAATTTTCACAAAAGACTATTTTCTTACTTCCTTTTAATCTACAAACATTTCTAAAACATAATTCCCTTTTTCAGACTAGTGTTACATTAATTAAGATAATACATATCGGTGATTCAATTAATCAACTAGTCATTTCACAAGCAAATTTTCTTAATCTAGCATGGTTCGAAAACACATATTTCATAGCAACATGATAATTTCCAATATAATAATCACAATTTTTATCAATTATCAATCAATTCATCAACCATTCACTTCATTTCTAATTAGTCTCTTTTTAACCAAACACATGGCCAATTTAACTAGTTTTTTCTTAGCAACTTCATCAATTCAATCCCTCGCATGATATCTACATTATAAGTAGAGAAATCACCCATCTTAATTGAAGAAAACAAGAAAAACTCCTATGGAAACTCCTTGAATACACGACCCTCTCCTAGTTTTAATCCTTCTCCTCCTTGCTTGTGCAGACCAAGATGAGCCTTCTCCTCCTTGTACTATGCAAGCCGAAGCTCCTCCTTGTCCTCTTGATGTAGGCCGGCCTCTAGTGGGGAAGGGAACACACAACACAATCTCTCAATCTTTTTCCTCACACAAATTTCTTATAACTTTATCTTTTCTTTCACTTTCTTTACAAATTCTAATGGTGCAAGAGAAATTAATGGTTAGGGGGGCTATTTACACACTTCTTAGGGCCAAATGAAGGGCTAAGATTAGTTTGATGAAAGTAGATTAGGGCTAGGATGTACTAGGGAGTTAGAACAACTACCTATGAACACATAACCACTCACCACTCACTCCATCTCTCACCCCACTTCATGAAGCAATCCGGCCACCCCCATGCTCACTCACAACACGTGTTAGTGCAATGCACGTGTCACACAATGCACATATAATTACTAAATGTTCATGTTTTTAATTAATTTGTTACAGAAACAAGTCTACTCTACAAGTTATCTCATTTTAAATGAGAATAAACTAGTGGGCTCAAATTAGTGGGCTAAAAGTCCATGGGCTTATCAATTAAAATAATTAAATTAATTAGTGTGGGCTAGAATTAAACAATTATGGCTAGTGTTTAAAATAGGCTTTTAGGCTTTAAAAAGGGATGAAATAAAATACTTTGTTCATGACATAAAATAAATAAATTTTGAAGGGAAAATGTACATGAATTTGTTCGTGCAAAACACGTGAAATCTAACAACGTATATTTAATTATAGTTGAAAATTTAGGATGTTACAGAAGCTCTGTTTCGTTTTCGAAAACAGAGGAGAAGGGAGAGGGGGAGAGAGAAAGATAGTGGGGAGAGGGGTGATTGAATATGGGGAAGGGGGGTTTTAGTATAATATAATATATAATATTAAATATAATATATAATAATGGGTAGTTATGACAGAGTGGGGGTGTGGGGGTTACGGGATCAATTAATGAGATGATGGGAGGATCAATAGACTGATTATTAGGGATATTAAATTGGGGGTTATGGGATGTGATAATGGTTAGGAAGAATTTTTGGAGATTGGCTGTTAATGATTATTCTGGTTAATGGGTATTGGGTATTAAAAAGGGAATCCAGTAAGATGTATATGGGATTGGGTTGGGCTCTGGTTATATATTAAGAAATAATACAATCAAATGAATATAAAATTGGGCTTTAGATGATGGGCTTCAATTTAAATAATTAAATAAGGAAAATACTCCATTGAAAACGGGTCTAGTTTTCACGGGTTGGAAAACAGCGATCTGAGCCGTTGGATCGCTCATGATCGTGATCAACGGCTCAGATCTGGCTCCCCATAACCCGTTTCAATTGTTGAGCGAAGGGTTATTTTGGGAATTTTGTCCCAAATAACTCTTCGCTGAACAGATTCTAAAAAAATTGATATAACCTAGGCCGTTGTTGGGAACAACAGCCTAGGTTATAAAAAAATGGAATTATAAGCCGTTGTTTGGAACAACGGCCTTGTTCTGGAATTATAGGCCGTTGTTCCAAACAACGGTCTATGATTCAATTTTTTATAACCTAGGCCGTTGTCATTTTTTTCAAAATGAATCAGGCGAAGAATTATTTGGGACGAAATTTCCAAAATAACCCTCTACCACTTAAGTCATATAGGGTGATGGGCGGGCTCGATCTGAGCTGCTGATCGCGATCATGAGCGATCCAATGGCTCGGATTCGTGTTTTCCAACCCGTGAAAACAAACCCGTTTTCAATAGAGCATTTGCCTATATTCGGGAGAGAGAAAGAGACTGGGGAGAGGGGTGATTGAATACGGGGAAGGGGGGTTTTAGTATAATATAATATATAATAATGGGTAGTTATGATAGAGTGGGGATGTGGGGGTTACGGGATCAATTAATGAGATGATGGGGGGATCAATAGATTGATTATTAGGGATATTAAATTGGGGGTTACGGGATGTGATAATGGTTAGGAAGAATTTTTGGAGATTGGCTGTTAGTGATTATTCTGGTTAATGGGTATTGGGTATTAAAAACGGAATCCAATAAGATGTATATGGGATTGGTTGGGCTCTGGTTATATATTAAGAAATAATACAATCAAATGAATATAAAATTGGGCTTTAGATGATGGGCTTCAATTTAAATAATTAAATAATATAACATACATCAAAACTAATGGGCTTTAACAAAATTAATAATAATAATACTAATTACAACACATATTAGTAATAAATTAATAATAATAATAATAATAATAATAATAATAATAATAATAATAATATCAATAATAATAATAATTGTAATAATAATAACATTATACAACAAAATAAGAATTTGGTATATCAACTTTATATTAAAATAATCCAAACAGAAATATATATAGTCGATCAATTATAAAATGGAAAGTAAAGTAAAATACACCCTTATTCGAAAAAACATAATTTCCGATTAGAAAAAAATTTAATAGAAAATCCAAAATGAATTAAAGACAACTAAATTTATAAATAATCGAAATACAGAAAATTATGCAGAAAATATATATTTACGGAAACGGGGGTTACAATCATACCCACATTATAGAAGAATTTCATCCTCGAAATTTTCTTAGGCGGTACATAGGACAAAGGAAAAACAAACTTGGGAAATAACAAAACTGAGAATTAAAGGGAAAAAGACAAAATGGTGGCAACACAAAAATGGGAAAGAACATGGAAAAGAATGAAGTGATCTAAAATGAGGTCGAATAGAGATTCGATGAATGATGAGAATGCAAATCAATGAATAAGGAAGTCAACAAAGCATAGAAACAGAAGTAACAAGAGAATTCTGGGACCTGTAAGTTATGGGCCCACTACGCTTCTGCGGCGCAATTCTAATCGAAAAGACTCCATCATCTGCATCCATTAACTCCAGCAATCTGCCTCGTGGATTTCCATATCCATGACACATGCAAACAACATCTCTTTAGCATGAACTCCAAACTTCAGATTCTAAACACTTCTTGAGATCTGGGACTCTGTGTGCACAGCAAAAGACGACTTTTCCTTTCCTTGTGATGATCCAAGCCTCTAACATGTTGTTGAAGATCCAGCGATGCCGATCGGCGAACCAAATAGAATTGGAAAGGATGGATGACACTGAATCAAAAGAATATGGGTACAAAAGAATGAAATTATACCCAATAAGGAATCAATCAAAGAGGGCGACTGCAAGGGATGAAGAAAATAAGAAACGAATTAACTGAATCCGAAGGGACCAAAAAGTGGATTAAAATGTTGGAATCCAGATTATATGTTGATTATCAATTATCTATGTGATTCACGCGTTGTACATATTGTTGAGTCAAACCAGTTAAACCCAACTAATTAGGGTCCAACTCCAAACTAGTAAGAGTCAGACCTGGCTCTGATAGCACTAAAAAAACCTTGTCACGCTCCACTTCCCAAAAATACGGAATGCAACCACGTGACGTTGACACAGTGAATGACTTACATCATTCGTAAGATGCTATCGATTTAACTAAACAATGTAAACAAGAAAGTAATACAACCATGCATTCGTTAAAGGAGCAATCACATGAATAACAATACTTGGAATTTAAGCATAGAATGACCAACATGATAACAATTTAACATCTGGAATCAACAATAACAATATTCGGGTCAAAAGCCCAATATACAAAGAAATAACAATGTTCAATTATTTAAGACTTCAAAACGAAACAATAATTATTTAAGCTACGATGCAAATCGATTTCTTCACCATTTTTGTTCTCCTAATCCATCAGGTAATTCTCCTTGATTACCTGTAAGCTGTTCATCTAAAAGGAGAGAATAATATATCCTTAGATCAAGTCATGGACTGCAAGTAGAGAAACAGAGAAACAATGAAAATAACGATATAACGAATAATTCAATGAACGATGAAATCAATAACATTGAACAATGGTAAAATAGTAACAGTACAATGTGCAATAATCGTGATTGATAACGATGACAATAAACGTTAACAATAACGGTAAACAATAACGATAACATTGTTCAATAATGATGACAATATGCAATGACGATGCGATGAAAATCTTAAGTCTATTATTCATTTTAATCCTAACTAATGCACGTACTACTGCATCACATAACTACAGGTTCGATGCATACAATCAATTTCGTTTAGACTAAGGTGGTAGACCATATAGATCATGTACTCGGCACGATATAACACTGGCTATTGCAGCAATTTCTTGCACAATAATGATAACAGTGGCTATTGCAGCAATTTCTTGCATAATAATGATAATACTGGCTATTGCAGTAATTTCTTGCACAATAACGATAACACTGGCCGTTGATGTAATTTCCTGCACAATGACGATAACGATATTTTGGGAACGAGGCCCACACTTTCAAGTACGGTCACTATATTATCAACTACTCTAGTCAGCCCTTAACCCTAGCTTGATTAATATTCTTTATTAATTCAACATGCAATACTAATAGGGAATAATAGGGACAGAAATATTAATAGGGGAAACGATAAGACAATTTATAAGGGACACTAGAATGATGACAACACAACCCTAAGATCATGCAATGTGCTCCATACAATTAAATACAACATTATAGATTCAATTAAATATTATCAAACATGGAAACTCAATTCTGGACACCAGTAGGTTGATGTACTAAAATTGAAATTTCTGCTGCTATAGAATAACAAATGTGGATCGGTCAGAATTTCTAGAAACTAGACTCCTGCCCGGTTCCAACGCATATTAAAAGTCCAAAATCCGACAACAGTAGCTAGGTGAATTATAGTGTTCTTTATAGGTTATAGGTTCTGGCTGGTTATTAATGTTAACTAGTTTCAGTTGTAAAAGCAGTAAATATTCATTTTAAAAATTAGTAGAAATAATTTTCATTATCTAAAGGATGTTGGCTATCAATCTGGAAATTATCATGCTAATATTTGATCATTAGTTTATCTATTTAATCAGGTTAACCTGGTATATGCATAAACCTGGAAGTAAAATGCAGCAGCAGTAAAATGGTCATAACTCATGCAATATAAGTCGGAATTCAAAAATTCTAGATGTTCTAGAAACTAGAAACATGGGGCTACATTTCATATTCAGAAAGTTACTGATTTTGATGACATTATCTAGGTCGAAACAACATGGTAATGTTCAGGTTGGTAATAAATTTCAGGGTTTCAACATATTCTTCGGGGTTTCAATATATTTTTCGTGAATAAAATAAATAAAATCTTATAAACAATGAATTAGGGGTTGACAACATAAATCATAGCAAGTTACATCTATGTGAACATGGTATTAAGATGTATAATGTCCAAAATCCTACTAATCACAATCAACGAATACACCAACATCAATCATATGAACAATCAACACTAGCATTCAATCTACAATAGTTGTATAATGTCATGACATGAATTACAATAACAATCCCTATTCCTATATTCAATATTTAACTATATGAATGCATGCAAGATCTCCATAAATCGGAGGCAAAAAGACGGCACGAAGTCAAGACTACTAATTGGATTCGCTAGTGTAAATCCGTAGTATCCCAACGGTAGATAACAATAGACGATATATGATAATCAATATAGATCTACTTGGTGAATTCAATAAACAATCTCGAAAACGTTACAATATAATTCAAGAGTGAGATGACTTGCATTTAGAACGACGTGAGATTAATCTGAATATGCGAAGAATAACGTGATCAGAATCCTGGCGACATGGCGACGAGCAAGTGATCATGATGATCAGATCGGTTACAGATCTTGATGGGGATCAAGATCAGATGATCGAAAAGCTGAGATCGAAGATCAAGATCAAGACATGAGAAGATCCGATGGTCATGATATATTAGCTTGATGCACCGTTTGCTTGAACCCAAAAATAGAGGAGCTCGGTGGACCAAGGTGGTGGCTCTCGGAGGTGGCAATGGCAGGGCAGAGCTCGGTGTTGCGACGCTAGCAGGAGGTGGCGAGGTCGAGTCGAGGGAGGATTGACAAAATAGGGGAGTGGCGAGGCTAACTGGGGCAAGGCTGTTGACGACGGAGCACAGGGCAGACAGCATCGGGGTGCCTCTAGGTTGAAGCTCTCGGTTGTGATGGCAGACGGTGACTGGTGGTAGACCAGGAGTGGTAGGAACCTTGTAGCACCCCGAGCCCGGCTCAGCTGTGCATGTGGCTACACGTGCGCGCACGTTTAAGAACGGATACAAAACTTCAACCACGCCCACCACAGACAACATCAAAAGGGGGTCTAACCCATTAGGTGAACCATTATCATATGGTTTAACCTATATCCACACATTCTCTCCTTAATTTTTCCGATATGGGATTTTATCCCCATGAACACCCACGTCACTATCTCCATGTGTATGCATGCACACTCTCATTTATTCAACATTTAATGTCTATGCCCCATAGTAGATCCTATAGGCCACTTTCATCAATCCCTTTTCAATCAAGCCCATAGGATCCTCCTATAGGTCAACATCCAACAACTCATCTCATCTCTTTATATGTATATATATTATTATTATTATTATTATTATTATTATTATTATTATATATATTACTATATATTTCTATATAATATTATATATATACTCGCTTAAGTACGGGGTGTTATACACATCCCTCCTTAAGAACTCAGCGTCCTCGCTGACCCCGGGACCCGTAAGCTGATACAAGATCGCCTTTCTAGCCGATGTGGAGAGGACTACCCTGATTCTGCTAGCTGTACAGCCCAACCAGAGACTCTGATCACCCACCAGTGTACATCTGCTAGCTCCATCTCAGGCACTCATCTTGCACACACTCGATGTCGAAAGTCAGCTCTGATACTATTTGTAACGCCTCGATTCCGGCTCAGCTGCGCACGCGAAAGAACGGACACAAAACTCTAATCACGCCCACCACAGGCACCATCAAAAGGGGGTTAACCTATTAAGTGAACCTTTATCATATGGTTTAACCTATATACACACAATCTCTCCTTGTTTCCGATATGGGATTTTATCCCCTTGAACACCCACATCACTATCTCCATGTGTATGCATGCACACTCTCATTTATTCAACATTTAATGTCTATGCCCCATAGTAGATCCTATAGGTCACTTTCATCAATCCCTTTTCAATCAAGCCCATAGGATCCTCCTATAGGTCAACATCCAACAACTCATCTCATCTCTTTATTATTTATTTTATATATATAATACATATATATATATATATATACTACGGATTGGTGTGCGTATCGATCATAAAAGATTAACAGATTAAATACGTGATCTAACCCTTTATAGCAGAATCTAGGGTTCACGAATTATACCTGCGATGAGAAGAAGACGATAGTTTCTAGCAACCTCGAGCTGTCAGCGACCCCAAGATCTTCTGCACGTATTCCTTCCTCGGGTTGGATGTCGTGTGGGCGACGATCTCCCAACCTTTCTTCTCCTTGGCTGACCTCTCTTTCTCTCCTTACGTGAATCACGAATTTAGAGAAAAAATCTTATATCTCAGATGATCAATAACGGCCAGAGAATAGAGGATATATATAAGGCTACGGCAGGGACCATGAGGAGAAATTAGGGTTTGGTCTCCTAACGAATCTGGGTATCCCGTGTTCAGCCCGAACACATAACCCATGCCCATTAACAATAGCTCGGTCCACTAAAGAGCTATTGTTGCACTACCTTCCTAATCCCAAATTATATTTATGGGCTCCTTTTATTATATGCTCGTTCAGCTCCCCATGTTAAGATATCGAATGTCCGTCGATCAAATTAAGTTACTGACAACTATATTGATCAACATCTTTTATCCTTAAGTAGTACCACTCAACTTTATTTGTCATGTCGGATGTAATCCACCTGCAGGGTTTACATGACAAATCCTTATGAGCTCCTTAAGGGGACATCATCAACCCGACGTATCGGGACATGGATTCCTTTTACAATCAACAGCCCATCATAAATACAATGCTATTACCCAATTCATAGAGGTTGTTGATCCATAATGAATCTCACTCTTTTATGAGTCAAAGTAATGTACACTGCATATACATGTCTGTTATTATATCTGGATTAAGAGCATAAGCATCCATAATAACAGAGGTGTTTGTTCTCTTTTGTAGTCAGTACAAAGAGAACAACCTCAAGTGGTCCTGTTCAATACACACAAAGTGTACTAGTGTAAACCTATAGTCAAGATAGACTAATACCAGATTACACTACAACCTTTCCAATGGATTGTCCAAGTCCGTCTAGGTTGTGAACTATTTATATATTCCATAGGGAACTGATAATATGATCTTCTATGTGTCACCTCACACCATATTATCAACCTTATAGAATATCAGACACTTGCATTAATATTATAATAAACACAATATGCAAACATATGCCCATATGATTCTCATTCAAAAAAAATAAGGAAATGAAGTTAATACAAAAGTGATGCTTTCAGTATATAACCCTAACAATATATATATATATATATATATATATATATATATATATATATATATATATATATATATATATTATATTTCTATATAATATTATATATATACCCGCTTAAGTACGGGGTGTTATAATGCGATGGCGGTGCGAGCGGGGTCGCAGCAACGAAGTCGAGGACAAGGAAGATGGGTTGTCTTCGGGTGTAGTCGAAAGGTAAATGGTGGTCGCAACTGGGGGAGACGCGGGCGGGAGACAAGGCGAGCAATAATGGCAAAGACAAGGCGGCTGGCGGCCGCGAGTGCTCGGGAGGAGAGAAATGGCAACGGGAGAAGGTGGGTTGGAGCTTGAGTTCAACAATGGCAAGCATCAACGGAGATGAGGAGGAGGGAACATGGTCGCAGCACTGCGACCGGGGGGGTCGAGTGGAAGAGGATGAAGCTGAGTCGAAGGTGGAGCGGGTGATTTGAAGGAGGAAGAAGATGAGGAGGCACGGCAATGGCATCGAGGGGAGCTCGACAGGGAAGAGGCCAGGGATGTCGTAGGTGGAGGGCGATGGAAATGGCGGCGAGACGAGCTGGAGGAGCTGGCATCGAGGGGACGAGCTGCGGTGAGGGTAGGGTGTTCGATGGTTGATGGCGAAACAAGGAAGAGGTGGCGATGGAAGGTGAAAGCTCTGTTTCTTTTTCGAAAATAGATGAGAAGGGAGATAGGGGAGAGAGAAAAAGAGTGGAGAGAAGGGAGATTGAATACGAGGAAGGGGGGTTTTAGTATAATATAATATATAATATTAAATATAATATATAATAATGGGTAGTTATGAGAGGAGGGGGGTGTGGGGGTTACGGGATCAATTAATGAGATGATGGGGGATCAATAGGCTGATTATTAGGGATATTAAATTGGGGGTTACAGGATGTGATAATGGTTAGGAGGAATTTTTGGAGATTGGCTGTTAGTGATTATTTGGGTTAATGGGTATTGGGTATTAAAAAGGGAATCCAATAAAATGTATATGGGTTTGGGTTGGGCTCTGGTTATATATTAAGAAATAATGCAATCAAATGAATATAAAATTGGGCTTTAGATGATGGGCTTCAATTTAAATAATTAAATAATATAATATACATCAAAACTAATGGGCTTTAACAAAAAAAAAAAAATACTAATAACAACACATATTAATAATAAAATAATAATAATAATAATAATAGTAATAATAATAATAATAATAATAATAATAATAATAATAATAATAATAATAATAATAATAATAACAATATCAATAATAATAATAATTGTAATAATAATAACAATATACAACAAAATAAGAATTTAGTTTATCAACTTTATATTAAAATAATCTAAACAGGAATATATATAGTCGATCAACTATAAAATGGAAAGTAAAGTAAAATACACCCTTATTCGAAATAACATAATTTTCTATTCGAAAACAATTTAATAGAAAATCCAAAATAAATTTAACACAACTAAATTTATAAATAATTGAAATACGGAAAATTATCCAGAAAATATGTATTTACGGAAATGGGGATTACAGTGATAACCAGGGTACATTGCACATTGCAAGAAATCCGGTCTTTCATGAGCGAACGAAGCACAGAAAGATTGATTGCCATTAAGTTCATGAGCGTTTTGAAGTAGGGATCATTCCACTTCATTCTGTTACCTCTTCACAGCAGAGAGCAAACATCAGACTTCTTCACCAAATCCTACATTGTTCAGAGATTTTGATACTTGGTGGGCAAACTCACACTATTCGACCCACCGTGAGTTTGAAAGAGGGTGTTAGATATTATGTCCCATATAGGATTATGTATTTGTTTAGTATTTGGTTCCCTCCTATATATATAGGAGATATTGTACTTAGTTATTATCAATCTAACAATATTTCTCAATCTCTCTGTTAACCTTATCTAGTTCGTCTTCATCAACTTCAGAATTTGTGGCTAGAACATATTTGTCATCGTACAGAACTGCCTTTTAGATTGAATCCATTAGAAGAAACGTGGCTCTGATACCACTTTGTTGGAAGTTGTAGAGGAACTAGGTATGCTTGTGTGCACGTGCCTACGGCACGTATTCGGAACGTCAGAGCCTTATCTTACTTTGATTATGAAAAATTATGTAAACAGTAAGGGATGATTTATATAGATATTTATTTGCTAGTAGACGTTGATGTATTGATGTACTCTGAAGTGGGATTATGCAGTGACCTTGATGTTTATTGGTATGTATATTGCAGGATCATTTGTCAGCAGCTCGGGATTCAAAAATAATACTGTGAATCTACAAAAGTAGGGGATCAGAAATTTCTTGCTATGTGGACTTGAGCGAAAAATCATCTAAACAGTAAGAGATGATTTATATAAATGTTTATTTGCTAGTAGACGTTGATATATTGATGTACTCTGAAGTAGGATTACAGAGTGACCTTGATGTTTATTGGTTTGTATATTGCAGAATCATTTGTCAGCAGCTCAGGATTCAAAAATAGTAATGTGAATCTACAAAAGTAGTGGATCGGAAAATCCTTGCTATGTGTGACTTGAGCATAAGAGATTTCTTTTTTGATTTAGAGTCTCACATAAGTGGCAATTCATTTTCTAATACGGTTGACGCCTCAAACTGCATGAGTTAGTTCCCCCTTGTTTGTTTTTTATGTAGTTAACCATGTATAATTTTAAAAGAGAAAATTTGTTGTGATGTATATGTGAAGTGAAATTGCAGCAAAGCAGATCAAGATACAATTTTGCAGCTACTAAAACCCGAAATATAGGGATTAAGCATGGATTAGTCCATAAAAATACGGTCAAGCGAGTCAATTAAAAAATTTGCAACGATCTTTAAAAGCGGCAAATGCCCAAATATTCAAAAAAAATATAATCCGAAATTGCATAATAAAAAAAAATATTCTAATCAAAATTAACTCAGTGAAGTATTCTAATCTAAAACAATTGCTAAGTGAAGTATTCTACATCATATCAAATATGGTAATTCAAAAACAATTAAATAGAAGTTAATGTTATTGAGTTACGAAAGCCTAATCTGAAGAAAAAAAGCGTAATTAAAAATTTGAAAAAAAAAAGCATAATCCAAAATTGCATAACCAAAATAAACATTCACTGTTTGTTTTGTTTTGTTTTTTTTTTGACATACCTGGGTAAAAAAAGAGAAGAAATAGATAGAATTATGGAAAAAAGAGAAAAGAGGGGGAAGAGAGAGAGAGAGTAATAAATGAATGAGTTGTTTTATTTTGGGGGGAAAATTTTGAGTTATGGGGTTCAAATTTTGAGGGGAAAAATGTCTTTTGTGAGGTTAGATATGAACCATTTATTTACTTTCAAATGAATGAGAGCCACTTGATAGCTTTCTTTGTGTTTTATTATATAGATATAATTGAGGACTTATATGCAAATAATGACAAAATAAGGACTTCTTGATTTTATAATATTATCAACACAAGAGCAATGATATAATATACTCACAAATCTATCGCACACCAGTACGCACTCTTTCTCTTTTTGGTGTTTGAACACCTATACTCTACCTCACTATCACACTCTTCTTTACTACTCACTTTATTACTCTTCATAGGAGATTGTTCCAAATAGCCAACCTCTAAGGGGTATTTATAGTTGGGTTAGATTGGTGGGAGAATTCTCTGGAGGATTTTATTTGAAAAGTTCATTAAATGGGAAGATTCTTGATGAAGCTATGAGATAAGTCAAGATTTTGAACTTTCTAGAGTGTAGTCTAGAATTTTGATGATGATTCTTGATGCTGCTTGTTTTCGGTGCGGGAGCAATAGGTGTGAGTTCTTGTAATTTTTAAAGTAGAAGGGACGCATCTCGACTGCGGCTCGAGTCGGTTCATGGAAGTCGGCTCGGAAGAGTTGCCGGTGATCGAATGAATGGGGTACCTGCAAAAGGCCTAGAAACACCGAGAGAAATCCCGGCGACAGGAACTCTGACGAACTAGCCAGTCACTGGAAAAGAGACTAGACAGCAAGAGTTCAGGTGGAGAATTTGAGATTACCTTCTGCAGTGAGGAGGGGGCCTGGTATTTTTAGGCTGAGGCAAATGGGTATCTAACCCTAATGGGCCAGGTTAGACTTGTTTATTTATGGGCCTGAAGTGGTGGAAGGCCCGTTGGACCTGTTGACCTGATGATCTGAGATGCGCAAAATTTGAGGAGATCCGATGGCCTTAATTGGGCCACGTCATCTATACCCACATCATAATCCCCCCACTCCTAGAGGGGCTGTGTGCACCAGCCGTCGAGGAGTAGTTTGTTCTTATGAGAAGAGCAGAGGGGAGTGTTTTGCAAGGATGAGATGGTGAGCTCCTGGGAACAATGTTTGGGGTCGGCGCTGAGCTGAGCAAGGTATATGGCTTGATCGAAGTCCGTGCCGAGTGCCGAGCTTGAGGGGTCTGTGCCGAGCGTCGAGCCAGGAGGGTCGATGCCGAGCATGCTGAACGAGGTGCTTTTTGAGAGGAAGTTGTGCCTCTGCTCGAGGTATGTGTCGAGCTCCGAGCTTGGGGTCGATGCCGAGCTCCGGATGGTGGCATTTTCTAAGAGAAAACCATGGAGCTGCTCGAGGTACGTGTCGAGCGCCGAGCTTGGGTTCGGTGCTGAGCGCCTCGATGGAGGCATTTTTCTAAGTGAATGTTGTGGTGCTGCTCGAGGTACGTGTCGAGTGCTGAGCTTGTGGTCGGTGCCGAGCACATCGATGGATGCATTTTCCGAGAGAAAGCTGTGGCGCTGCTCGAGGTACGTGCCAAACTCCGAGCTTGGAGTCAGTGTCGAGCTCTGAATGGAGGCAATTTCTGAGAGAAAGTCGTGGCACTGCTTGAGGTACGTTCCGAGCTCCGAGCTTGGGGTCGGTGATGAGCACCTCGATGGAGGCTTTTTGAGGGAACGTTGTGTCGCTACTCGAGGTACGCACCGAGCGCCAAGCTTGGGGTCGGTGTCGAGCGCCTCGATGGAGGCATTTTCTGAGAGAACGTTGTTGTGCCGCTTGAGGTACGTGCCAAGCGCCTCGATGGAGGTTTTCTGAGAGAAAGCTGCGACACTACTCGAGGTACATGCCGAGCTTCGAGCTTGGGGTCGGTGCCAAGCACCTCGATGGAGGCATTTTCTCAGAGAACGCAGTGGCGCTTTTGTGAAAATGTTGGATGCCTGCTCGAGATTCATGCTGAGCGTCGAGCCTTGTGGCCTTGCTTAGAGGCGCTTTTGTGGAAACGCTGGGTGCCTGCTCAAGATTCATGCCGAGCATCGAGCCAGGTGGGCTTGCTTAGAGGCGCTTCTATGAAAATGCTGGGTGCCTGCTCGAGATTCATGCTGAGCATCGAGCCAGGTAACCTTACTTAGAGGTGGTATGTAATACCCCGTATGAGATGAGACTTCATGGTGTGGTGATTTAGTTCCACATGGAAGGTGAGTTAGGATTGTGTGTGTATATATTAGGAAGCCTATGATCAAGAGACACCAACTAGTCATGACACCTTTTGAGAGGCAGCCTGTGGTGGGCAGTTGTTAGAATTTGTTTAAGTGGGTCTCGGGGCATCACAAATGGTATCAGAGCCGACTTTCGACACCGAGTGTGGGTACAGAGTGGAGGTTATGCCTGAGATGGAGCTAGTAGATGTACTGGTAGATATTCCTGAGAGGGAGTGAGGTTGGGATAGGTCGTCCGGGTAGAGTACTGTACAACTAGCCGAATCAGGGTATGTCATTCCACATCGAATAGAAGGGGATCTTGGATCAGGTTGCATACCCTGGCTTCAGTGAGGACGCTGAATTCTTAGGGGGGTGTATGTAACACCTCATGTTAAGAATATATATATATATATATATATATATATATATATATATATATATATATATATATATATATATATATATAATTAATTGGAGTTGGTCCTACAAAATATTCTGTAGGGGAGTTGTATGGAATTAAATGGACATAGGGGGCCCACGGTGAAGAAATGCAGCGGATTATTGTATGGCTGTTTTTGTCACATGAGGGTGACGTGGCAGATGGGTGGGGCCCGCCCATTGTGAGGCGAAGGCAGCATTGCTGCTATAGGCAGTGGGGCCCCCATCTAGGGTTGATGTTGTGCTTCTCTCTCCTGGCTTACGTCAGGGGGTCTCGGATGTGGGAAATTTGGAAGAATAATTATAATCCCTGTTTTCCCAAAAAAAAAATTTGTGTATTTTATGTATTTAAAAGTTTTTGCAAATTATTTTTTTGGTTTTCAAATTCTTTTGTCAAGATGTATTCTTCTTTTCTATTAAAATCTGTTTTCGATCAATAATTTTATTGTAACTATTTTCTATGATTTATATTGTAATGCAAATCTTATTTTTGTTATTATTAATTTGATTTCGATTATTATTATTAATACTGTTACTATTTTTATCATTTTTCTTATTATTGTTATTGTTTTTTTTATAGATATTTTGGATAGAGCCAAACGGCTCCAGCCATCAAAAAATATATATATATAAAAAACAGTTGAGATACAGAAATATATACAAGAGTTTACAAGCTGTAAAACAGAAAGAAAAATACAAAAATGAATACAAAAATCGGATGAGTCGCACGGAAATAAGAGATCTGCGAATCAAATGAAGAACTACACCGAGAAGGGAGACGGAGCAAACAGCCAGAATAACAAAGCAACTAAAGGAGCTAAACACCCTGCCGCACCAAAGAAGAGGGAAGACGCCCACTAAGGCTAACATCCGCAAGGCAAAAGGAACTGCAACGATCAGGAAGTCAGATCCAGGAGCACACAAACCTTGATGACATGAGCGAAAATTGTGTAACAGAGCCATATGACAGAACCAAGACTCAGGAGGCAAAACAGCTCCACACGAAGGCACAAAACACAACCTGCACAGAAAAGAAAAGAGAGAAAATGTAGGAAACCAGGCACACCACTAAAAAGCTCAGGAAATAGTGTATGCATACATCCATGAGTATGCATACACAGAATGTGAAGATAGGAAAAGAGAAGGCACACCACAAAATATCTAATGACGAGTCTAAATGAGAAGAAAAAGACCCAGCAGCTCATGAAAACATAATCAGCACCGAAAAGACTAAAAACCAGACTGCCAACTCAGAGGAGGATAGAATAATGTAAAAAATCAGCTGTGTACAAGAAGATGAGCCGACACTGAAGCTGCTTTATTAGCCAAAATACGAGCACTCACGCAAATTTGCACATTATTATAGAGATTCTTATTGTATTTTTGCTTAGCGGGGGGAGGATCGACCTCCACCAAAGGGAACGAAATCACACCAAGGTCAGGCATGCTAGCATCGACTTTGTTTAGGCAAGAAGAGGGTAAGAGAAAACTGGAAGAAACTGATGATGATATTGGAATAGAATTAGTATGATAAGAATAACGGGGAAAGGAAGAGTCACCAAGAATCGGTGAAAACTTGAAGGGGAAAGAAAGAAGGATATGCCTAACCACCATCAGAAGATGATTGAGACATGAATGAACCCCTAAATATTGATAAATCGAGAAGATGCAGCCAGGAAAATGAAAAGAGAACGTAGAATGGTTGGGATAGGCAATCATCATAGAACAAGAAAAATAATAAAATAAAGAAGGTGCCTTTAAAAAAGCATTAGCATTAGCATGAGGGACCTGGGAATCTAAAATAAGGCATTGATGAACGTGCCCCATCGCACTTCAAAACCAAGAATGGCAAGAACCTAAGAATTTAAACAAAACTGACTTCTTATCCAGACTCATACTCAACGTAGGCCTCACAGCTTTAGTATGGGGACGAGGCTAATAAGTACCCAACCGAGGAAAGGAAACAAGTTCCGTGAAAACCGAGCGATCCTTAAACAGGTTAGAAAAATTAGGATATTGAGGAGTAGCAAGAGAGGCACCATGAGCAGTAAAAAAAGTAGTGGGGTTCATAGATGGATAAGGAACCACTACAGAGGAGTCAAAATCCTTTTCAGACTCAAAACTAATCTTCCTCGCGAAGCATGCATAAAGCTTGCACTTTAAGAGGGGACAGTTAAGAAAGGAGAGACGTTTGGCCGGTAAGGACTTAAACAAAACAAAATTATTATCCAGACTCATATTCAACGTAGGCACCACAGCTTTAGAATGGGGATGAGCCTGATAAGAACCCAACCGAGGAAAGGTAACTAGTTTCGTATGAACCGTTCGATCCTTAAAAAGATTAGCAATATTAGGAAGGTGATGAGTGCCAAGAGTCACCATAAGCAGTGGAAGAAGTAGTTGAGTACATAAATGGATAAGGAACAACTACAGAGGAGTCAAAATCCTTTTCAGACTCAAAACTAATCTTCCTCGCCAAGCATGCATTAAGCTTGCACTTTAAGAGTGGATAGTTAAGAAAGGAGAGAAGTTTGGCCAGTAATGGTTTGCCTCTGGGTAATCCAAGGAGTTTTTGAAGGGAAAAACATCGACTTCACGAGTGTCCAAGCTTGTCACAGAAGATGCACTTCATTTTATTCACGCACACTCGTTTAAAATGCTCAGGAAGGAGGCACCTGAAACAAACTAGGAGAGGTTCGGACCTACAAGAGGAATGGGGAATAGGGAAGATGGGAGAGAAATGAGAGTGACAATGTTTAATGGGCCGATTTTTTTTAACGACCTCAACCCAAGATGGGCACAAAGAGGCCATGGCCCAAAACCAGAAAAGGGAGAGTGCAAGGGGATACCCGAGCAGGGCTATGGAAACTGATACTGTGAAGATCAGTTACTGCAAAAATGGCTAGAACAAAGAGGATAACGGATCGTTACAGATCCAGGACAAAAAACAACAATGCAATTCAATGCAATAGACAAACCCTAATACAAACACCAGGGGATCGGAAAGACCCAAGACACAAAGAATCAGAACTAAAATGAGTTCAGAATGAGGACTTAAGAAGATACCAAATATCACAAAAACTCTAAAAAACAAGCCCAATAAAGGGGAGATCCAAATGGCAGTGCAGGACCCGGTGGGAAAAAAGCTACCACCGATCCAAATGGCTTCAACACTCCTCCACCACCCGTGGAGGAACTAAGATCCAACACAAATCACACCCAAAGCAAACCACCCCCAAACCAGGCTGAACAAAATAGCCCAACCCTAAAAAAACCCCGAACTTACAGTGAAAGTGGAGCAGCAGTGCTGAGGCACCGACCAATCTGAGTGCAAAACTGAGCAAGACAGACGACACCGACCAAACCTTCTGAAGCAATAAGCCAGAAATGCCAGAATCTGGAGCACGCCAGAAGAACCAAAGACCGCTGAAGAAGGAGCACACCTGAGCAAAGACCGCACGCCTGAAGGGAAGCGAAATCCCCTCCTAGCCAGCAAGAAGGTAAAACGAAAAAATCGAGATGGTTTTGGAGAGGATAGAGAGATCTCAAACTTTAATGAAGTGGGTAGAGGAGGAGAGGGCAAGGGGATGGAGGATCTGGACGATGAATAGGTGCTTTTTTTTTTAAATATCGCCCATTGACAGCTAGAGATGTAATTTCCTTTCTCTTCCATTATTGTTATTGTTCTTAGTATTATTATTAATACTGATTTTTTTTTAATCCTATTTATTTATTTATAACTTTTTCCTAAATCTCTTATTGGTTTTTAAAAACCTAAATACCCATTTATTATCACCCAAACCCATTTTATTCCTTAGTGGATTTTGTATCCATTACCCTATAACCCAATTCACTTAAACCCATTTAAACCCATTTACTTTTTACCTAAACCCATTACCCTATAGTTACCCAAACCCAGTTCATTGCCGACCCCGAGAATCGGGCGAGCGAGGCCCTGTAACGCACAGAGCTCCAATCGCGGGTGTGTCTACCTTAGCAGCTCTGGGCGATCCTGCGGAAGACCAAACTCTTTCGGCTAGCCTTGAACTGATCTGTATTAACCCTGCGGCTCCAATACAGGAGCCCTAGGCCAATTTTGAACGATGTAATAAAGTATCTACTTATAATGATACACTCCCTTTGGTTGAAATAATAATAAGAGAACATGATTGTATTGGTCTTTTGTGGATTCTTTTGCCATGCGCATACATCGAAATTCCGATGATGGGTCTTCGAAGTCCAAGCCAAGGGGTGAGTATGATACCAAGGGATCATGAATGACTGGTAATGGAGGACGTTTCGTCTTCCAATGTCATAAATGCGTATAATAGAAGTTTCGACTTCCCATGCCATAAATGCTCATCCCCTTTGGGCTATATAAACCTAACCCCCCATCATTTCACTACTCACTTCACTACGAGCTCTCATCATTGATGACTCTCCTACCACCCTCTGACAGTTAGGGGTAGTGGCAATGAAGGCTGCTCTACCCCTGGCTGCTAGTAGGTGAAAGGGGGGTCGACTTGGAGTGCGGGGCTCGAGGCACTTGCCGAAGGAGAGTGTTAAAAGTAAAAATTAACCGAGGGTCCCTATGACTGGTGGCTCTCCTACCACCCTTTGACAGTTATGAGTAGCGGTGATAAAGGCTGCTCTACCCCTGGCTCCCAGCAGGTAGAAGGTGGGTCAGCTCGGAGCACGGAGCTTGGAGGTCCTCGCTGTGGGCAAGGTCAGGACCGCAAATCAAATTGAAAGTTAGGTAAGTAGTGGTTGAAGTCCCAACTGAGGGGTGCGGATTTAAGAGATTGAGAACTTTTTGGTTATTGACAAGAGCGTCGGAGGGTTCATCACCGGGATCCATCCCGGTGTTTCGAACTTTGTGCAGGTTCACGGCAGCAGTAAGGAACAAGTCAACACGGGCAGATTCAGCAGGTTCGCTCTACTGTTTTCCTTAATAGAACTCACAAACTCATCTGTTTGCTCCCATACCAGAAATCAGCAGCAACAGATTGGTGCCATCTGTGGGAAAACAGAAGCAGTGATCCGATCCTCTCCCATCAACCAAGCTAGTTCCAACTATGCCTCCCAAGAAGGGGAAACCACGGTCTCTAACCGCAGGTCCAGTCCCGCACCTTCTCCTCCGCCAGTCCAGGAGATTCCCCTTCAATCCACACCACAAGTCCAGCAGCCTGGACATCTTCCCCTTCAACTCGTCCAGCAATCACAGCCTAGACAGCCCCTTCCTCGGCAATCACAGCCCCAGCAGGCTCCTCCTAGGCCACAAGAAGTAGGGGGACCCTCCCGCTGAAGTCGATAAGTGCAACATCATCACCGCGACCATGTATCAGTGCACAACCCCTCGTTAGACTCCATGGCTTTGCACAGTCCACCTATGCCCAAGGATCTCCGCCACATCATCATCAACAAGCAGTATCCGGAAGATCTCTGGACCTGCCTCGACGAGAGGCAGACCCATAATGGGATACCCTGTCGAGAGCATCACAGGGGCCTAAAGATCCGGTCCCCTAGAGCCCGGTACCCCCGTAGGCCAGATCAGAGAAGGTCCAACTCCCCAAGGAGGTAGAGGGAGTTGCCTCGGCACCATCAAAAGAGAAGCCGCTCCCCGGTTGGCCGATCAGCTCTTTGGGACCACCGAGAGCAGGAGGTCCCCATCACGAGGGTAGAGTTCCAGCAGTTCCAGGAGGCAGTCCTGAGGGCCCTTAACGTCGCCCCTGACCTCAGTCAGCAGGCGCCCAGTCCTCAACCTGCCTGGGACCATAGACACCATACGCCCAGTCCTCAAGCGGCCCCGAGCTATCTTCGTTGCACTCCCAGTCCCCTTCCACGCGAGGACGAATCTTGGGCCTCGGTAAGGCATGATCGGAGGGAAGAATCGGTCTTCCACCGTCTCCACGAGATGGAGAGGCGCCTTGGCTGATTGGACAGGGAGGAGGAGCAATGGGCAAGGAACTTCCACCCCAGCAAACCCCCATTCTCTCGAACCATCATGGAGGCCAGCACTCTAAAGGGGCCTGCAAGGGAGTGGTACTCCCGCCTAGCCCCGGCCTCCATCTTCCCCCTCGATCAGCTCGAAGCCCTCTTCCTAACTCACTTTGTGAGCAGCCATCGAGCCGAAAAGACCGGCACCTTCCTCTTCTTGCTTCATCAAAGAAAGGGTGAGCGGCTGAGGGAATATGTCAAACGGTTCACTGCGGAGGCCAGATCCATCGCCTCCCTAGACCAGTCCGTGGCCTCCGCCGCCTTCCAATCCAATGTCGCCAACGACAGCCTCTGAGCATCCTTCGCCGACAAGCCCCCTTGGGACTTCTCAAAACTTAAGCTTAGGAGTGAGAAGTATATTTGAGCGGAAGAAGCCCTCTCCCACCCTGCTTTTGAAGGGTCGTCATTCGGGAACAAACGGAAGGGCACTGAAGAAGAAGGAGCTAAAAAGCTCCAGAAAGACAATGGAGGTCAGCGTCGCCCTCTACCCCACTTTGAAAAGTTCACTCCGCTCAATGCGAGTGTCTCGGCCATCTTGATGGAAGTAGAGAAGGAGGGTCTTCTACCGCCACCTCCAAAGATGAATGCCCCCGGGAAGAAGAGGAATCGGGACAAGTGGTACCACTTCCACAGGGTCCATGGCCACGACACGGATGACTGTCGGGCCCTGAAGGACGAGATCGAGGCCCTCATTCAGAAAGGGCAGCACTCTAGGTTCGTAAGGAAGGACAGGGATAATCCACCTCCGCCTCCCAGGGAGGCTAATAAGCAAATCGAACAACGTGCGGAGACCCCGAACGTCGAAGCTGAAGCCGTCCTCCACCTTATACATAGAGGCCCAATGGGGGGAAATTCCAACTCCTCCTGAAAATCCTTCGTCCGAGAAGTGAATGCCGTATAGAACTATCCTCCCCTAGGGGCCTTGGAGTTCCTGTTACGTTTCTAGGGACTTGGAGGGTGTCTGGACGCCCCATTGCGATGCCCTTGTTATAAACCTCCGCATGTCCAATTTCGACGTACGCCAGGTGCTAGTTGACAACGACAGTTCGGTCAATATTCTCTTCTTAGAGGCATTCCAGGGCCTTCAGCTATCAAGAGATCGACTCAAGCCAGCTGGTTACATTCTTCACGGATGCACTGGGGTGTCGGTGACGATCGAGGGAGTTATAACCCTCAACGTGACCGCTGCCAAAACTTGGTCACCCGAACCGAGCCGATGGACTTCATGGTGGTAGACGTAAAAGCCTCCTATGACATCATCCTGGGTCGACCAGATCTGGCTGCTCTCCAGGCCATACCATCAACCTATCATATTAAAATGAAGTTCTCCACCTCGGCAGGAGTGGGAGAAGTAAGAGGGAGCCAGGGGCAGCTTGTAAATGTTAAATAACCTCTATGGAAGGGCCGGTCCTCTCTCTTGAAGCCCTCAAACTCCCACAAGTAAGTAGCCAGACCATCTCTAAGCCGGTCGATAAGTTGGAAGAAGTTGCCTTCTCAGAAGGAGATGCTACCAAAACATTTTGGATCAGCAAGGCCCTTCCCCCCACCATCAAAGAAGACATCTCCCAATGTATAAGGTAGATTCGCGATCTTTTCGCCTGGACCGCAGCTGATATGTCTGAAATCTCAGAAGAACTTATGATGCATCACCTCAGCGTTGCCCCAGAAGTTAAACCTATCCAGCAGAAGCGACGTAAGTTCGCTTCTGAGCACCAGCAGGCCATCAACGAAGAGGTAGAGAAGCTCTTGAACGCTCGGTTCATCTAGGAGGTAAATTACCCCGAATGGCTATCCAATGTGGTAATGGTTAAAAAGGCCAACGGGAGCTGGATAATATGTATCGACTTCACTTACCTCAATAAAGCATGTCCAAAAGACCCATTCCCCCTCCCAAGCATTTATTCTCTAATCGATGTGACCTCCGGCCACGAACTCCTCAACTTCATGGATGCCTTCTCTGGGTATAACCAGATCCGGATGTTCCTTCTTCACATTCTGAAGACCTCGTTCGTAACCGAACAAGGGCTATACTGCTACCGGGTCATGCCCTTCGGGCTAAAGAACGTCGGAGCTACGTACCAACGCCTTGTCAAGAAGGTCTTCCAAAAGCAGAGAGGTCGTAACATGGAAGTTTATGTAGACGACATGTTGGTCAAAAGCGTTAGCATGCAAGATCATGTCTTTGACCTCTAGGAAGCTTTCGGGGTACTAAGAAGGCACAACATAAGACTGAATCCGAGCAAGTGCGCCTTTGGCATCTCGTCCGATAAGTTTCGAGGGTTCATGGTTAGCTAGAGGGGCATGAAGGCCAACCCTGAGAAGATCCAAGCCATACTCAATATAGCTCCCCCCTCTCATGTTAAAGAAGTGCAGAGGCTCACGGGACGCCTCGTAGCTATAGGGTGTTTCCTCTCCAAATCAGGGGAGAAATGCCTCCCGTTCTTCAAAGCCCTGACGGGAGCGAATGGCTTTGAGTGGGGGCAATAACAGCAAGAGTCTTTCGATCAACTGAAGGCCTACCTGGTAAACCCCCCACTCTTGAGCATGCCGAAGCCTGGTGAAACCCTATATCTATACCTAGCAACTTTGGAGCAGACCCTTAGTACCGTCCTGGTAAGGGAGGAGGATAAACTTCAACGACCAATCTACTATGTGAGCAGGGCCCTTAGGGACGCATAACTCTGCTACCCGAAGGTAGAAAAGATGGCCTACGTATTGGTCATGGTGGCACGAAAACTTTGCCCCTATTTTCAGTCCCACTCGGTGGTCGTTCTTACCGACCAGCCCCTGAAGCAAGTTCTCCATAAGCTCGAGGCATCAGGACGTCTAATGAAATGGTCCATAGAGCTAAGCCAGCACGACATCAGCTACCATGTCTAATGAAATGGTCAAATCAATCTAACATGTCTAATTTTCCAAAAGATTCTATAACACCTAGATCTAGTTATTTTCATGTAAATGTGCATATGGAAGGAACAATAGGGACTAGGTTTTAGACCAAAGAGAGCGGCAAAATGTTAAAAATATCTTGGGTTAGCTCGTGTAAACCCTCAATAGACTTAATGGAATTTCAAATAACAGCATGATCAGGAAAAGGACTGGATCGACTTGCAGAGATCAAAGAAATCTTGAACAAAACAAAATACTAATTCAAGAAGAGACTTGCCTGTTAATTAGTAGATTCGAATATCTAGAATAATGGGATAAGAATCACGGGCGACGAACCGAAACACGTGCGAGCCACGTGCAAAACACATACAGCAACTAGGATCCCCTACTCCACAAAACACCACATAGAAAACACACCAAGATAGTCTCTTCAACTGTCGAACACCAAACAAGAACTTCAGTTCCCCTACTCCATAACACAGAACACACCGAAACAGCCAATCCCTCTTCGTCTTCTTCCTCACTTCGACAGAGAGAGAGCGCGGGCGGGAGAGGAGACGGTGAACACGGTGGCGGCTGGCGACGGCAGTGAAGACCACGGAAAGGGCGGCAATGACCAACGACGGTGCTGCGGTTGGGAAGAGATGCAGCAAAAGGGAAACGGCTGCTCCGTTTCTCTCCGAAAATAGAGGAGGCGAACAGCGGGGGGGGGGGGGGGGGGGGGGTTCGGGCTTGTACGGAGATAACGACGAAGCGAGGGATCTTCGGTGGTTGTGGGGGTGCACGGAGGGCGAATACGAGATGGCGAGGAATGGGTTCGGCGGCAAAGGTGACTCGGAGGACGGCGATGGGATGAAGACGACAGGGAAAGAGATGGCGATGGGGATGGAGGGCGATGGCGGCAGCAAGGGCGACGACAAAGGGCTTGGGGGACGAGGAGAGGGGTCGAAGGTGGTGGACAATGTGGCGATCAGAGCATGGGGAGCGATTGGGTTCGGTGGGTTGAACGAAACAGGGGAGAGCGGGAGGGGGAGAGAAAGCGGCGGAGAGAGAGAGAATATAATTAGGGTTTAATAATGGTATTTATAGGGGATTAAGAAATTGGGTTTTGGGTTGCGGGTTTGAGGGTTTAAGGTACAGATTTAGGCTCCAAAAAGAGATAAACAAACATAAAACAATGGGATGAACATATAGCGGAACAACTCAAATTCAAATCATAAAGAGAAAAATTTGCAATGAGCCAAAAATAGAAGAAAAGAGAACAGAATGATCAAAAGAATATAGATGGACCTAAGAAAAGCAACCAATTAGATAATAGAAAGAATCCAGATACAATAATCAAGAAAGAAAATAAAAATACAATAGAAATCTAAAATAGCAAAAATAGGCGGAAAATAATTAGTATCATATGGTTTATAAAATAAAATAATCATAATCACAATAGTAACAACAACAATAATAATAATAGCAATAGAAATAATAATAATAGTAACAGTAATTAATCACAATAACAATAAAAATAATAATAGTAACCATGACAATAAAAATAATAATACTATTAATAACAATTAATAATAATCATAACAATAAGAATAAAATACTACCAATAATAATAATAGTGACAATAATAATAATAGAAATAATAATAATAAGAGTAATAACAATAAATAATACTAACAACAACAATAGCAATTATCAGAGCAATATCATTATGTAAAAATAGGAATTTTTTGAAATAGTCCAAACAGTAATAATTTTTGTGAGGGTTAAAATGTGAATAATTGATCAAGTAGAAACGGAAACAAAGTTTATTCAAAATAATTATAACCATTGTTTAGACTTAATATAAAATCCACAATGAATTTAATAAATAACGAATTTATAAATATCGAGATACAGAAAATACTCAGAAAATACATATTTGCATAAATGGGGGTTACATTACTAGATTAACTACTATTTGGAAAACCGAATTTTTAATAAAGAAAGCAACTAAATTAAATTAATCTAAAGGACTAACTAAATTAATTTAAAAGGAGCGGAATCTGAAATTTTGTTGTTTATTAATTGCAAAACTAATTCTAGATCTTTTGATTTCACCTAGTTAATCCCACACAATTTATAATTCCATGCAAATAATAAGATTATTTTTCCAAGTTGTAGACAAAAATTCCCAAATTATTCAATATATTCTCTCAAGCAATATAAAAAATATTCTCAACTACTTATTTGTCATAGTCTATGCACAAATTATTAATTGAAAATTCATTAAGATCTATGGATTTCTTAACGGTCACATTAACAGCGGTTCGCTATTGTAATGGTGTTTAATTTTATTAATTCAAAATCACAAATTACCAATTCGGTTTCTCCATGATTTAATAGATCATACAAAAGTTGGTCAACCAATTGTAAGTTTTAAGAACAAAAATCAAACACACAACCATGGAAAAATAGAAAAATAATATGGAATTAAAATTGTGTTCTTAAAAATAAGCTACATCAAAGCCCTAGAAAATTAAAATTTAGTTCATAATAAATTTGCAACTAACAAATTTTGTCTTGGATTGCATAATAAAATTAGAAGAAAATTAGAAAAAGAAAAGTGATACAAAAGAAAATGTTTTGTAAAAATAATTGCAAACTGAACAGCCTTGATTTTTGTGCCATAGAGTAACACCTGCTTCTTTTTCCTCTTTATCTATCTTGGTACTGTTCCTCAAATTCCGCACCGAAGCCCCATGTCAGAAACCCTGTCCACGTCAGCTTGCTGCTTTTCTTCCTGCCTTGAACTCAGCGCCGCTGAGTCACAGTCCCTATGTCACGTCAACTCAGAACTTCTACTCCTTTGCCTTTGTGCCTTGGTTTCCGAGTACGTCGACTTGCAAAGTGTATAATACAATTTGCAAGTGCATCAAGTTTTTGACCAGCTTCTGTTAAATTTTTTTTTTTTCATTTGGAAAGATCAAGGTAGCCGTCGCTCAACCTCTCTCGTATGGCGGCCTCTCTCTCTCTTCTTTTGCTTTTGTATTTATAGGCACAGAAAGTAGAGATTAGGGTTTATTTTTTCAGAAAAACCGCACATCTTTATTTATTTATTTCTTTATTTGATTTGATCTTTATTTCTTCCTTCTTTTCATTCTCTTTCTTCTTCTTGAAGGACATGCTGCACACACACAAAATAAAATCAGAATTTAGAATTTAAAAATAAAAATAAAATTAATTAGTTTAAATTAATTAAACTAACTAATAATCATATTCGTTCAATTTAACCCTTTTAAATTTGTTTATTGCACTTTCACCTCTATTGGCAATTAAAATTTTATATTTTTCTTTTCACACGGCTAAATTGTAAAATTTAAAATTCAACAAATCAATAAAAATTAATAAATCATTCTGCTTGTTTTGTTTGTTGATTTTTACCAAAAATCTTCACATTTTGCATCAAAAATCTTATTCCTTCAAAACTAATTAATTAATTGAAATATATGGAAATGAGATAAATTATAAACAAGATAGAAGAATACAAGCAATTTTTATGGGTAAATGAGTACAACTATTTATATAAAAATTAGACACATTAGGGGAATCGGGGATGGTGCACTCCGTAATGAATTCTGCGAGAACCTGGCCTTTGATGGCCGTCCAAGGGTGGTAGCTGATGTCGTGCTGGCTAAGCTCGATGGACCACTTGATTAAGCTGCCAGAGTTCTCGGACTTGTCGAGGACCACTTTGAGAGGCTGATCTATAAGGATGTGGATGGAGTGGGCTGAAAGTATGGTCGAAGTTGTCGTGCGGCCATTACCAACGCGTAGGCGTTCTTTTCCATCTTGGTGTATCAGACCTCGGCATTGTGCAAGACCTTTCTGACATAATAGAGGGGCTTCTGCACCCCGTCCTCCTTTCTAACTAGGACAGCGCTGAGCACGTGTTCCATGGCGGCCAGGTAGAGGATGAGGGGTTCGCCTGGCTCTGGCTTGCTGAGGAGCGAGGGGTTGGCCAGGTAGGTCTTTAGTTGGTCGAACGCCTTTTGTTGAGAATCCACCCACTCGAAGATTTACGCCCCTCGGATGGCCTTAAATAATGGAAGCGACTTCTCTCCTGACTTAGAGAGGAAACGACCGATGGCCGCCAGTCGTCCCGTGAGCCTTTGGACTTTTTTGACATTTTTCGGAGGGGCCATGTCGAGTATGGCATGAATCCTTTCGGGGTTCGCCTCAATGCCGTGCTGTCTCACCACAAATTCGAGAAACCTTCCGGAGGAGATGCCGAAGGCAATTTTGGAGGGATTGAGTCTCATGTTGTGAGATCACAGGACCCCGAAAGCCTCCTCATGGCTGCTGACATGATCCTGCCCTCTGCAAATCTTGACGAGCATATCATATACATATACTTCCATGTTCTGGCCTATCAGCTCTTTGAAGATCTGGCTGTCAAGCCATTGATATGTGGCACCAGTGTTCTTCGGTCCGAAGGGCAAGACTCGGTAACAGTAGAGCACGAAGGCGGTCTTTGGTATATCTGGAGGGAACATTCTAATCTAGTTGTAGCCTGAAAAGGCATTCATTATAGGCGGCCTTAATATTGACTACCATGAAGTCCATCGCTTCGGTCCGAGGGGTCGGGGCTGTGCCGGCGGTCACGTCAAGTGTGACAATTCCCTCGATTTGGATGGGGACGCCGGAGAACCCATGAAGTGTGTACCCCGCCGGCTTCAACCTTTCATGGGAAAGCTTAAGGCTTTCGAACGCAGTGAAAAATAGGATATTGACCGAACTCCCATTGTCAACAAGGATACGTCGGATCTCGTGGTTTACCATGCCGAGGCTGACCACCAGGGCGTCACAATGAGGCAGTCGGACACCTTCGAGATCTTCGTTGGAGAACGAGACTGCCACCCTCTGGTCCACGAGGGGCAAATAGTTATGGACTGATTTTACTTCCCAAATGAAAGTTTTGAAGGAGGTGTTCGATTCTTTCCCCATAGGTCTGCCGTGGACAAAATGAAGGATAGCCGGCCCCCCGACATTCTCGACCTCGAGCTCGGGCTCGGGAGGCCTGCTGACTGTTCGAGGAGGATGCGAGGGCCGCGACTGTAGTACCCCATATTTTTAAATATTATTTTTAAGATTTATAAATGAATTAAAATGATTTTTGGTGATTTAATAAGTATTTTTCTGAAAATTTATCTTTTTACACATGCAAAACACGTACATATGTTTTCTTGAGAAGTTCAAAGCCAAAAATTATTTTGTGGAAAATAATTATTTATTATTAGATATTATTTGTGAATTTTTTAGATTTTTCTGACAATGGTTGGACCTATTTGCAAATATTACAAAAAGAAGGACTTTTGTGCAAAATTACCAAATCGGGTGAAAACTCTAGATTTTCAGATTTTTTAGGCGGGACTAATGCCTAGTTAACTCAGGGTTAAAAACTTTACTTTTTTTTAATAAATTTGGTTTATTTTACAAGTTTTGATAAAAAATGGGATCTTTTTGCAAAATTGCTTTTTGAAGGGGCTGAAAATGCAAAATCATTTTCTGGGTTTCTCAAACAGTGCCGGCTGACTTTATGAAGGTTAATTTTTTTTAGAATCTCAAATAAATTTGTTTTATCAGGTTTCCAAGTATAGGGATTTATTTATGTAAAGTTATATTTAAAAGGATTATTTTTGCAAATATGTTCAAAACCCTAATTCTCTTAATTTCCGGCCTATTTAAAAGGTGGAGTGTAGCCATCTTTCGCTGCACAACACAAAGGTTTTATTATTATTATTTCTTGGAGATTTAAAGAGAAGATCTTGGATTTCTTGCAAAGAATGGATTTTTCCTATTACTTTATCATATTCGTTCGATTTCTTCAACAAGGTGAGTGATATAATTATTTTGTTTTGTTCTTTGAATGTTGTATGTGGTTTTTCATCTATTAGAATGCATGCTAGGGTTTTGATATGAATACATATGGTAGATTGGATGAATTGATGAGTTAAAAATTGGACCTTTTGTGAAAATCCTAGTTATTTGTGAGTAGAATTGCATGTGGATGATTTTAGATTGTAAGAGAACCCAATATAAATTGTGAGTAGGCTATTTCTGTTGTATTATTGCTCATTTGATTGAGCTTGGTGAATGTTAAGCATAAATCGATTAAAGATGAGATTTTTGACTATTGGTGAGTTGGATGAATGCAACTTGGCCATGTTAATGATAAATTTATTTTTGTTCATGAATTAACTATTGAGAATAGTTGAGATTGCGATTGAGAAATTTTGAGAAGGAGTAATGGATTAAAAGACCATGTCTTGAGAATTTGAGTTGTGATGACTAGATTTGGGTTTGATACATTTTGACTAAATTTGGGGATTTTGTGATTTGTGAGAGGTTTTACTTGAATTTGGATTTCTCAAATACTAAGATTTAAATCTGAATATGTTGTTATTTCTAATTGATGGATTTGTGAAGTTTTCTTTGATGCACGAACATGCACAAACAATTTACATGAATATCGTATTTCATTGTTTTTGAAGAAATTGAGTCTTTATGTGTCTTCGAAGAATTTGACTATATCTCAACTTATTTTGGTATTGATAAAGTTTGGAATATAAAACGAAGTTATTTTGATGTATGATTGATTCTTCAAAACTCGACTTTTGATATATGCACATATTCATGTTTCAATTTGAAGGAATTAATCAAAAATCTATTTTTATCAATTGAAAGTGATTTTGATTGGTTTGGTGAACTCTTATATACTCTATGAGTCATATTTGATCATATCAGAAATATACTTTTTATAAATTTCGTTTTTATAAAGTAAAACTCCATATCGGTTGAAATGTGCACAACTAAAATTGCAATCTGGAGGACTGACAGTCGACCGACCAATGTCGACAGTCGACTGTCGGGGTCTTGGCTGAAGTATTTTCTTGAATCTCAAAATTTCCTGCGGGACAGTCGATTGGCTTCCTTATACAGTCGACTATCTCTGGTCTAAATTAATATTTTCTTTAAGTGTTGGATTTTCCTATGGGACAGTCAACTGTCCAGATTATACAGTCGTCTGTCATTGCTCAGATTTGTGTTTTCTTGATGAATTGGATTTTCATGCGGAACAGTCGACTGACCACTTTACATAGTCGACTGGTCTGCTCTGATTTATGTCTTCTTAAAGTTTTGGATTTTACGCGAAACAGTCGACTAACCCATTTTTACAGTCGACTGACTCTGCTTAGTTTTGACATTTTCTCAAAGTTTTGGATTTGCATTCTGGACAGTCGACCGATGACTTTTACAGTCGAATGCCATTACTTAGAATTATTTTCTTGAAGTGCTGGTTTTTTTGCTCTGGACAGTCGACCGACTCCGGTTTACAATCGGCTGTTACTGATGTTTTCTTGAGTTATCCTGAAGTTCTTTAAACGATTGATTCTTTAAAAGTTTTGGATCTATAACTTACTATTCTAAATATTATCTTTTCTACAGAACGTATGTTTTCAAGATGTTTTATTGTTGGGTTTGGATTCTGGAATTTTATAAAAGGTTTGGGTTTTGTTGATCGGAGAAGTTACTCCATATGATCGTTTTGACAATGGATTTGTAAGTTTTGGTCGTGATGATATCTCTAGGAGTTGATTGGGAGTCCTGTGAACTGGCAGTTGAGATTTATTGATTTAGACCAGTTGGGTCTTGGGGTTGTTGTTAAGTATTTATGTCCGGCAGGATACACTAACTCTGGAGATGGGAATTTTTGTGTTTTAATAATAATCAACTTAAGAACAGGCACTAGTGGGGATGTGATGGAACTTGGGAAACATAAGTATAGGCTCATGGTTTTGTTAGTCCCATGGATGCGTTCCAAGACTGTTTGTTGTTCTGTCTCGAGAAGACATTTGTATGTTCACGTGTCGAGGGTTTGCAGGCCTATTCACGGAGCATGCAGGGTGCATTTGCGTGTCGAGGATCGGCAGGCTTATTCACGGAATATACCTAGTGTATCTGCACGTCGAGGGCCTCGCAAACCTATTCGTGGGGTACACGGTTGGGAGGTGATTCTCTGGTTTTTGAGCTATCTTACATGATGCTTGTGCATCGAGAACTGTGGTGCCTATTCGCAGAGTATTTTGGATCTTGTTTTCCATCACCGTAGTAGGATTAGTTGCATAACGAGGGGTTTAACCTTATAAAGTCGAGATCGATAATGGCTTGCACTGGACCTATGTACTATGGAATGTATAGAATCCGACAAGTATGCATTAGAGAGTCAGCGTATAGCAATTGTGTTTTCTTGACTTGGTTTTATGCATAATGATTTCTGTTTTTCCACACTTGACACTTAGTCTAGTTTCACTTGTTGTTTTCATGCTCTACTATTTACTATCTTATAATCCTTGATGTTTTCATGCTTTACTGATTGTTATTTCTCATTTTATTTATTCTTGCTGTTAATACATGTTGTTGATGACTCTGTGCTCTATGTTTTATTTATGTGGTTTTGTTTTATGTCACTCACATCGTTATGGCTGACCCTTGTAGTTTTGGGAGTTAGGGTTATCTCTAGCCTCATGTTTTACAGGTGGTTACCTATAGCATTGGGATTTGGATGCATGAGATAGGATGATAATAAAGCTTATGTAAAATTGTAAAGAAGTGTTGTAAAGAAAAGTTTTGTAATTCAAGGTGTTTTGTATTCCGCTGTGTTTTGTAAATAAGTAATGTAATAAAAGTTGAAATAAAATTATCTGTGTTTTTGGCTATGTTTACTATTGTAATTGAAGTTGATGCTGGGAATTGTTCCACGTATTTCTGAGATATCATGTTGGAAATTCGGGGCACTACAGCTGCTCCCCATGGTCCTTGGGGTTGGTTCGAGTGAACTCCCTCAAGTACCCTCTCTGGTTGAGGGCTTCAATCTCATCTTTCAGGACACAGCAATTATCTGTCTCGTGCCCATTGTCCCATGGAAGCGACAATAGAACCTCCGGTCCCTCTTCTTATTATTGTTAGGTCGGAGAGGAAGGCGGATGATTCCGTTGTCCTCGATCTCCAGGAGGATAACCAACACGTTTTGGGTCAGCGGAGTGTATCTCTCGAACCGGGGGACCGGCGGGGAGCATTTCTAGGCAAACACATCTTTCTGAGCTTTCTTCATAAGCTTGGAGTCTTCGGTTTTTCTTTTCCCCTTGGCTAGGTTTTCTTTCAGGCATTCGGGGTGCAGGGCCTCCTCGTCCCGGATGTACTTTTCGACCCTATTAAGGAGGCCGGAAAAACCTAGGGGTGGTTTGTTGGCCAAGGAAGCCTTCAATTGGCCATGGTGAACATTGTGTCGAAAGGCCGCCGATGCGACACTAGCATCGAGATACGAGACCGCCCTAGCTTCAGTTGTGAACCTCTGCACAAATTCATGGAGGGGCTCTCCTTCCTTTTACTTGAGGTCTAGAAGGGACGCGCTCGTCTTCTCGACCTTCCAGCTGGTCACAAATTAGGCAAGAAAGTTCCACTCGAGCTGGATGAACGAGAAAACTGAACCGGGGGCGAGCTTCGAGAACCATTCTAGAGCCGGGCCACACAGGGTGGCTGGGAATGCGCGGCATATGAGATGTTCCGATGCGCTGTGAATCATCACGAGGGTTTTGAACCCTTCCATGTGATCAGCCGGATCGCTCTCGCCATTGTGGGTCTCGAACTTAGGCGGTCTGAAATTCCTAGAAATCTCGGCGTCTAGAATTTGAGAGGAGAATGGGGGTCGGGTCGGCTGTTGCGCCCGTCCAGATTATGGTCCTCCCTCGTTAATGCGGGCGATGCGCTTCTCCATCTCTTGAAGGCGGTGGAGGACGGCTTCGTTCTGCCGTGGTGGCTGGGACGAACCATCAGACTCGGGACCAGACTCGGGACCCCGACCCCCTTTAAGCCTCAGGTTGACATTTTGCTGTTCGAGCTGGGGGCCGCCTCCGAGGGCTCGAAGGATCTCGTTCCTGAAATCTCGAAACTCTGCTCTCGTGACCAGATCTTGTTCGCCCTGACCGGGCAGAAGTTGCCCATCCCTCGGGGAGCGACTGTGATTGTGCTCCCGACTTCGGGATAGGAGAGTGCTAGGTGTCGAAGCTGGGTTGGAAGGGGTTGCCCGGCTCCTTCATCGGCTGAGCTGGAGCCGAAGGTCAACCGCGGGCTGCCGGTGGTTGATGACATGCCGTAAGTCATTGGAAACCAAGCGAGAAGTGCTCGGACCGGGTCCCATTGTGCCATTGACTGGTGGTCTGTTAGATCCCTGAGTGTTCACACGACTATGAGAGGGATGGGGGTCTGGACGACGTCCAACGGTGAAGGCTCTTCTGGCTTTGGGAGCCATGGGAGAGCTCGGTTTCAGGAGAGATACAAGCTTAGGATCGAGGCAGTCGATTCCCACAGACGGCGCTAACCTGATGCTGCTTATTTTCGGTGCGGGAGCAACATGTGTGAGTTCTTATAATTTGTAAATTGGAAGGGACGAATCTCGATCGCGGCTCATATCGGTTCTTGGAGTTCGGCTCGGAAGAGCAGCCGGTGCTCGGACGACCGGGGTATCTGCAAAAGGCCTAGAAACACCGAGAGAAATCTCAGCGACAGACCCTCCGACGATCTAGTCAGTCACTGGAAAAAATATTGGATAGCTAGGGCTCTGGTGGAGAATTTGAGATTACCTTCTGTAGTGAGTAGGGAGCCTGATATTTATACGCAGAGGCAAACGGGTATCTAACCCTAATGGGCCGGGTTAGATCCGTTTGTCTGTGGGCCTGAAGTGGTAGAAGGCTCGTTGGATCGGTTGACCTAATGATTTGGGATGAGCAAAATCTGAGGAGATCCGACGGTCCTGATTGGACCATGTCATCTATACCCACATCAATTCTCAACAGGAACAATGTTCACGAAAGAAATTCAAAATGAACCAAGCTTCGCACACAAATAAACAGTCCCAAGCTTTAAATGGACCAAAACTCGTTCAGTTGCAAATGGAAATGAACCAAGCTCTAACAAAGCATTCCCATAAACAAAAGGAACGAGGGTCGAATCACCCCTAAGATTAAAATGGAAATGAAACTGTCCAAGGAACTTTGCAAACAAGGTGTCCAAATCAAATGTCCTCTATTCTGGGAAAACTATAATAGTTTTCCAACAGCATCTGATTGTTTTCTTTGCAAAATTTAGCAAATAGTTTTGAATTCCAGAAATAAGACGAATATTTCGGTGCTTCCTGCATACGACTGTGGTCTTTATTAGCATGAATTCGTATTAGAAAGCATCAATCCATACAATCCAATCCTCTACGTACTATGAATACTTTATTTATATATATGTACAGCTATATGTAGTGTAAGGCCAGTTCCCTATGGCAAAGCTTCCCTTCCCTTCTACAAGCCAATGAGCCATTGTTCTTCTCCAGTTTTGCTTCAACTTCTACTCTTCTGCTGCTTGTATGTCCATTTCTTATCCAACATTTTAAGGTGTGTTTCGGAAGAAAGTTAGGATAACTAAACTTCTTGAAGTGGAGGTACAACTTTTCAAACCTCTACTACCTCCACCGGAAAATCAGCTTCCGCCATTGGAGAAGCAGGGTTGAGTTAGATTACATAGGTGTAAATAACTACAGTATCTCAACTTAACTACAGTATCTCAACTTATTTGGCTAAGAAAAGTTGTTGCTGAAAGTTATCTCAAATCCATAAAAAAAGTATGAAATTAACATAGCTAAGGTTATGCGAGTGCTCTCAAAAAAGAAAAATTATTCTCTCAAAAACCAAGGATACGTGAGATAACTTTTTAGAACTCCAATTATCATACCTTAAACATGCCTAAGGTTTTATTCAGAAATTAGTGAATTAATTTCAAGCAGATTGAGTTCCTGTACTTGTGACCCTCGTTTCCAACTTTTTTTTTTCTCAGATTTCTCTTTTGTAATTCTTTTCTCTTCTCAATTCCCGTAATCTGATTTATCTAATAATAATCTTGTTGTGTTTTTCAACCCAATGTATTCGTTCGGTCGATCAACTTTCTTTTTAGTTGAGCCCTACAAATTCTTGTACATCTTGTTTAATTTTGGTATCTGGACTATTCTAATTAATCTACTATAGTCTTGATTGTTTCTTATTGAATTCTAAACCCAATTCTTTAGCCTAGTTCAACCCAAAACTCATACTATTAAAGTCCATTGATTATTTTATTTTATTTAATGTTGAGCCCAACTATTGAAGCCCAACCCAATTCCACCCTAACAAATTTCCTATTTGTCTCCTTACAATCCCATGATCAGATTAAACCCCCTAATCTCCACTAACTGCTCAATCCCCACTATTTCCTCCTAATCACTCATCTTCATGTATCCCTTAATCCCATGATTTTCACTTATCTGTAACTAATCCGTTAATCCCCTCATTAATTAACATAAACCTTAATCCTAATCTTAATTTATCCCTCTATCAGCCGTCTAATTCCCTACCCCTCAAATGCTTCCTCCTTACTGCCTCCCCGACCACCGAAACCCAAGCTCTCCATCGCCATCAACCCCGACTGCTTCCCTTCCTCCTCGCCAACACCGCGCGCAACCGAAGCTCCTCTCCCTCCTTCTTCTTCCCCGAGCACCGACAACCAAACCAACCCCGACCATATTCCTCGCCGTCCTCCACCTTTGCCGCACTGAGTCCCACGCCACCGCACTCAGCCCCGACCAACTGCCGATGCTCATCATCTCCAGCACCCCCGCTCGACCTTGCTACTCCCGAGCACCTACACCTTGACCCCGCTCTCATCTCCTCATCATCTTCAACTGCCAACCGCCAACCGCCAACCGCCAACCGAGGCCCACTGCACCACCTGAGCACCAACCCCGAGCGCCAGCCCCCTCGTCCTCCATTCGACCCTGCATCCCTGCACTCCCCCATCCACTGCTGCCTAGCCGCAGCTCTCTGACTTCCTGCTGACCACCATCAGCCTCCCTCGATGGCGACACCTCGAGGCCGCCCTTGCTACTGCCTCCCGCTGCAACCACAGACTGCCCCAAGCCCTCAAACAACAAAATTGTTTCTGTTACTGCTGTGTATTGCGTATCTACTGCCGTGAACTTCCACCCTAGTTGTTGCCACATCTTGTTGTATTGTAACCGCTCTTTTGTTCGTTGTCCCATCAGAATCATCTCATCAAAAAGGCAAGTTTCTCTTGAACAAACTTGTTGTTTTAGTTCAAGAATTCTTTTGATCCCCGCAGGTAGTTTCCATTTCAATTATCGTATTTTATTTGCTTGATACCTCTCAAAGAGACAATTACGAAATCATCGGCAAAACCAAGTAGGAGTTTTCTTTTCGTGTCATTCCCTTGACTCAATCCCCAGCCTTGTTATACATTTTCATATACATACCCCACACTGTACAAATGTAGAGTATATTTTGATAATATGTTAGTCTAGTATATTTTGATAATATGCATTGAATCAGTATGATTATTGATGATAATTCTAGATCGCAGAAATGACAAGTTTCTATCTTGATAAACGTCGAAATGCACCCGAAATACTGAAAATGAATACTTGTAACCTCTCATAATAGAATATGCATTTTGTATATCTCGATTATGGATAAATAAAATTCATCATGTCGCTGCCTTACTTTCTAGTCTGTATTGTAGTGAGTTTTTGACCATGTTATTGTTAAAATTAAGTTAACCTTTATAAATAAAAGTCATATCCCTTTGAATCTATTTTCTATAACATTCGACGGATCTAAATTTTGACTTATAAACTGAAAGTTATCATATTTTTAGTACTGCTAGGTTTTAATTTTCAGATTGTTATCTAGAGACACACCGACATGACTTTCTAATTAAAATAAAATATTAACAGTAGAATCAAAACTTGACAATTATCCAGGAAGTTGTTAGACATGATTAGAAGTTGCTTTAAGTTTTTTATGAGCCTAATTGATGATTTTCTAGACTCGTTATGCATACAAAAACATGACCCTAGATTGCTGCCAGATTACTAGTTCAGTAAAGAACCAGACTTTTGAACTATCTGCAGATAATATTATTTAGAACTCATTAAACAAGAATTATACACCTATGTGTCTGGAATCCATACAATCTGACAGTTTTGTAATCCGACTTACAGGTTACAAGATATTCTAATTCTTGTGGAGCAACGTCTGCATTCCATAATACAGTCTGAAAATACATTATCATGTTTAACTAATTGAAACTATTGATTAAAGTAAGAATTTAGACCAGAGACTAATCGTGTTGTTACTGGTCACTTTTAGGATCTAAATTACAATTTTTACTAGATTTTTAATGATTTTACAACCAATTTTTATATATAAGAATTTGCTTGTTGCCTAAACACGAAACCAGTAAAGAATGTAATTTTACACATAGCTACTATGATTATAATATATTGTGTGAATATGCGTTGGAACCGGTAGAGAGTCTATTTTCTAGAATCTCTGACGGAACCTGTTTTGCTTCCCCATAGTAGCAGGAAAGTCGACTTTTGTACAACAACGTCTCACTGTCCAGAAATGTATCCTTTATGTTTAATTATAAATCTGTTTAAACTTTGCATTGCACTGCATTCCATCCAATGTATAGGCATTGATACCTCGTTGATATCGTTTCTTGACACATGTTCCATAGATTCACATTCATGATTCATATTAATAAATTAATAACTAGTCGGGGTAATAAGGGTCGACTTGGTAGTGAACAATCGGAGATCGTACTTGGATGAGGGGCCAGTGTTTCCCTATATTGTTATTGTTATCGTGTATCGTATCATGGACAAATTCTCGTTATTGATCATTGATTGTGAATTCTCATTATTGATTATCTTTGCCGAGTACATGATTTGTAGAGTTCACCACTATAGTCTAAACGTTCACTTGTTTGTATGTACCGAACCTGTGATATGGTATACAGAATTATGTGCATTAGATAAGGTAATAAAACATGATAGACATAGGATTGACACTTACATTGATCTTGGTTATTGTTATCGACTTGATTCTTGTTTTATTGTTATTGTTGATCGTTGAATCGTTTATTATAAACCTTAACCTTGTTACCGACATATTCACTAACAATTGATATAGGTCTAGTTCATTGTTCCTTGATATTTATGTGTCCTGATATATTGTTCCTTGCTCGTTACTACTTGCTGTCCGTGACTTGCTCTAACGGACCTTCCCCCCCACTCTAAACCACGAACTTGCAGGTACACAAGGTGAACTACTCGAAGGACTTTGTGAGCAAATCTTCTGGGGATAGGAGCCAAATTATTGGCCTACGATAATTGTTTCGTTCATGTTATTTTAAAATTCCAGTATTGTTGCTATTATCGTACTTTGTGTTTTGGACTTTGTTGACCTGAAGTTTATTTCTTTCTAGACATTGGTTATGTTCAGACATTTCATGGATTATTTATGTTGTGTGATTTCATTATAGCATGCGTGGTTGTAATTGTATTGCATATTGTTCAGTTAAACATTACAACTTATGAATGATGCAAATCATTCGCTGGGCCTTAGTCGCGTGCCCGTGCTTCCGTATCTTAGGAAGTGGGGCGTGACAGATTTATAGTGGTATTAGTGCCAGGTTTCCCCCTAATCAGATTGTGTAATCCCTGTTTCTCATTTTCTTGTATTTTTGGATGTATTTTTTTTTCTTGTGTATTTATTCATATTGTATTTCTCCAACTCTTTTTGAACCGTGTATTTGATCTTCTTTATCAATATATTCATCTATTTGATTTGTCGTTTTTTTATTTGATCTTCTTGATTCAATTGTCTGACTATTATTTCGCCTCTGATTTATCGGGCTATTATTTTTTATCCTCATTGTTTAAATTGTTCATGTCCTATTTCATTTATTCATTTTTGTTTCCATCTCTCTATTGGATCTCCTAATAAACCCTATGTGCTATTGGATCTATTTATAACCCCTTAACCTTATTCTTTATACCCTATTGGATCTTGTAATACCCAAACCCAATAGCTTTATAAACCTAATAACCCATTAATACCCAACTCTCCACCCGTCTGCCCAACCTAACCCTAATATCCATCTACCCCATATATACAGCCTGTTCATTACCCCCTGTTCATCTCCAAACCCTAGCCGACTTTTGAACCCATCCCCTCTTCAAGCTGTGAAACATACTCCCGACAACCCCCCGATCTCTCCTAGTGTAACCCCCATTCCCGTAAATATGTATTTCCTTAATATTTTCGGTATTTTGATTATATATAAAATATTTTTGTGCTAAATTGGTTTGGGATCTTTTACTGAGTATTTTATAATCGACAATTATATTCACTTTGAATAACAATATATTTTCTATTTTTAATTGATCAACTATTTATATTTTATATTATTCCTGTTTGGATTTTAATGAACTTGTTAACCTCAAATTCTATTTTGATGCATATCATCATCATCATCATCATCATCATCATCATCATTATTATTATTATTATTATTATTGTTATTACTATTATTATTATTATCGGTAGTACTATTATTACTACTATCATTATTATTATTTTTAGTATTTTCATTGTTATTATTTTTATTAATATTTTTTGTTATTGTTATTAGTATTATTATTATTGTTATTCTTATTACTGATTTTACCATTATTATTATTAGCATGTTTATTGTCATCATTCTTATTATTATTATTTTTGTAAAGCCCCCAATGTCATTACTATTATTATTATTGTTAAAACCCATCGATTTTGACCTATATTGTATTATTTAATTATTTAATTTGAAGCCCGATCCAAGCCCATCTCCATTGGATCCTAAACCCAAATTCTAGTTTATCCTAAACCCATTAACCCAAATAATCATCAACAGCCAAATCCCTACATTCTCTCCTATTCGCTCCCTAATAACTACCCCACTGTCTCTTTGACCCTAATAATCAGGCTATTAATCCCCCCACCATCTCATTAATTGATTCCGTAACCCCCACATCCCACTAACTCCCCCTTTATCATAATATTATAATATATTCTATTAAAAAAAAACCTAATCCCTATGCAGCCATTACCCCCCCCCCCCTAACTCTTCACCTCCCCCTCCCGTTCCTTCTCTTCCCCTGCCTTTCTTTGAAACCCATCACCTCCCTCCTCTGTCTTGCAGCCAACTCATCGCCCTCCTCCATCCTAATCCACCATTGTTGTCTCCCCGTCTCCTCCGTCGACCACCGCCGTGCACACCCCGTCGCCTTCATCCCGCAACTATAGAAGCACCCTCAAACTGCACCTTCATTCTCTTCCATCGCCGCTCATCACCCCCGCTGCTAGTCACGACCACCTCCCGAGATCCTCCCGTCTTCGTCCCCCGCCATCTGCAGAACCATCTTCGTCACATCGTGTAGCACCCCGAATTTTCAATATGATATCTTAGAAATATGTGGCACAATTCCCAGCATCAACTTCAATTGCAATAGTAAACATAGCCAAAAACATAGATAATTTTTATTTCAACTTTTTATTACAACAACTGTTTACAAAATACAGCAGAATACAAAATACCTTGAATTACAAACTTTTCTTTTACGACACATCTTTTACAAATTTTACATAAGCTCTATTATCTTTCTAGCACAAGCATCCAATCCCAAGCTATAAGCACCTACCTGTAAAACATGAGGCTAGAGATAACCCTAACCCCCAAAAATACAGGGGTCAGCCATAACAGTGTGAGTGACATAAAAACAAAACAACATAAATGAAACCTTACGCATGGAGTCATCAACAACATGTATTAACAGCAAGAGTAAATGAAATAAGAAATAACAATAAGTGAGCATGAAAACATCAAGCAATACAAGATAGTAAATAGTAATACATGAAAACATCAAGTGAATCTAGACTAAGTGTCAAGTGTAGAAAAACAGAAAAACACAAGCATAAAACTGTCAAGAAAACAACAATACTATATGCTGACTCTCTGATGCATACTTGTCAGATTCTATGCATTCCATAGTACATAGGTCCGGTGCAAGCCCTTAACGATCTCCACTTTATAGGGATAACCCCTCGTTATGCAACTTATCCTACTACGGTGATGGAAAACAAGATCCAGAATACTCCGCGAATAGGCACCACAGCCCTCGACGCGCAAGCATCATGTAAGATAGCTCAAAAACAACTGGAGGATCACTTCCCAACCCATGTACCCCACGAATAGGCTTGCAAGGCCCTCGACATGCAGATACACTAGGTACATTCCGTGAATAGGCCTGCCGACCCTCAATACGCGAATGCACCCTGCATGCTCCGTGAATAGGCCTGCGAACATACAAATGTCCTCTCGGGACATAACAAAAAATAGTCCTGGAATGCATCCGTTGGACTAACAAAACCATGAGACTATACTTACGTTTCCCAAGTTCCATCACATCCTCACTAGTGCCTGTCCTTAAATTGGTTATTATTAAAACACAAAATCCCCATCTCTAGAGTTAGTGTATCCTGCCGGACTTAAATACTCAACAATAACTAAACTAAGACCCCCCAGGTCTAACTCAACAAATCTCAACTATCGGTTCACAGGACTCCCACTCAACTCCTAGAGATATCATCAAGACCAAAAACTCACAAATCCATCGTCAAAACGATCATATGAAGAAACTTCTTCAATCAACAAAACCACATCTTTATAAAATTCCAGAATTCAAATCCAATAATAAAATATATTGAAAACATATGTTCTGTAGAAAGAATAATATTTAGAATAGTAAGTTATAGATCCAAAAATATTTAAAGAATCAATCGTTTAAAAAGAATCAATCGTTTAAAGAACATCAGAATATCTCGAGAAAATATCAGTAATAGTCGACTGCAAACCAGAGTCAGTCGACTTTCCAGAGCGAAAAGAACCAACACTTCAAAAAAATAAATTCTAAGTAGTAGCAGTCGACTGCTAAAAGTCACCAGTCGACTGTCCAGAGCGAAAATCCAACACCTCTAGAAAATATCAAAACATAGCAGAGACAGTCGACTGGAGAAATGGGTCAGTCGAATGTTCCGCACGAGATTTTCAAGAAAATGAGAAAACACAGCAGCTAGGTAGCGACGGTCGACTGTCGAAACATACCAGTCGACTGTCATACCTACAGACTACAGTTTGGATTGTGCATATTTCAACCGATACGAAGATTTACTTTACAAAAACGAAATCTATAAAAGTATATTTCTATTATGATCCAATAAAACTTATGGGATATACAAAGATCCATAAAAACCAATCAAAACCACTTGAATTGATAAAATAGCTTTTTGATGAATTTCCTCAAGATAAAACATGAATATGTGCATATATCAAAATTAGAGTTTTTAAGAATCAGTCATACATCAAAATAATCTTGTTTTATATTCCAAACCGCATCAATACAAAAATAAGTTGAAATATAGTTAAATCCTTCGAAAACGCATAAAACTCAATTCCTTCTAAAACAACAAAATACAATACTCACGAAAAATATTGGTGCATGTTTGTGCACCAAAAGAACTTCACAAATCCATAAATTGAATAACAAAATGTTCAGATTAAAACTTAGTATTTGAGTAAATCCAAATTCACAAAATTACGAATCCCTTAAATTTAGTCAAAATGTATCAAACTCAAATTTAGTCATCACAACTCAAATATTCAAGACATGGTCTTTTAATTCATTACTCCTTATCAAAATACCTCAAACTAAATCTCAACTATTCTCAATAGTTGATTCATAAACAAATTTATCATTAACATGGCCAAGTTGCTTTCATCTAACTCACCAACAGTCCCAAAAATCTCATCTTTAATCAATTAATGCATAATTTTTACCATGCTCAATCCAAATCAGTAATAACCCAAAAGGAATAGCCTACTCACAATTTGTATTAGGTTCACCAACAATCTAAAATCATCCACATGCAACTCTACTCACAAACAACTAGGGTTCTTCTCAAAAGATCCAGTTTTAACTTATCCATCCATTAAATCCACCATATGTATTTATATCAAAACCCTAGCATGCTTTCTAATAGATGAATCACCACATACAACATTCAAAGAACGAAACAAAATAAATTACATCACTCACATACAACATGCACAAAACAAAATAAAACAAAACAAGTCACTCACCTAAATGACGAAATCCAATCGAATTAATGAAGAATAAGGAAAGCCCTTCTTTTGCGAAATCCAAGATCACCTCCTTAAATCTCCAAGAAAATAAAAACAATAAAATCTTTGTGTTGTGCAGCGAAAGACGGCTACACTCCACTCTTTTAAATAGGCTGGAATTGGGAGAATTAGGGTTTTGAACACATTTGCAAAATAATCCTTTTAAAATATATCTTTACATAAATAGATCCCTATACTTGGAAACTTGATAAAACCAATTTAATTGAGATTAAAAAAAAAAGAACAATTTATTTCCAGCCGGCACTTTTTGAAAAGTCATAAAACAGTTTTGCACTTTCATCCCTCAAAATGATAATTTTGCAAAAAGATTATTCTTTTCGCAATATTTGCAAATAGGTCCAATAAATATCAGAAAAATCTAGAAAAATTACAAATAAATCCCAAATAATAAATAATGATTTTCCACAAAATAATTTTGCCTTTTTGAACTTCCTAATAAAATATTTGCACGTATTTTGCATGTGTCAAAAGATAAATTTGCAGAAAAATATTTATTAAATCTCCAAAAATCATTTATTTTTATTTTCAGATCTCAAAAATATTATTTTAAAACACGGGGTACTACACGTCGAGCCCTTCATCATCTCCTTATGCCACCTTCACCAAGTCCCTACTTCCTCTATTCCGCTCCCGAAACAGAGGAACCCATCTTCATCCTGCCTCCTCATCGACAGCCACAAACTACTGCTCCCCTCCAGTCTCAACCAACTCTCGCAACAACCCCGTTGAGCACCACCGTGCTCGCCACCTCGAAGCACGATTTTGACCGAGCCCTCGATTGCTCCAGTCGACTGCCAGTCCCCTGTTGCTCGCCAGCCATCCCTCACGGCCCCATCGACCGTCGCCTGGGCTTCCCCCACCGCTCGTCATCCGGTCCATAGCTGCCTTCGAAGCTGAAGTCGCTGCACCGCGTCGCCAGTCGCCGCTAGTCAAGCCGCCCCTGCTGTAACTCCGTCGCTTTCTCTTTCTCTCTCCTAAGCTGTGTGCTGTTTAGGAGTAGAAGAGTGGGATTTGGTGTTTGCTGTTCGGGGAGTAGGGGATCTGATTTTGCTGTTTGGTGTTATGTGGAATTGATCTTCGATCTGGACCCTTGATCGCGATCATGATCCTTGATCTTGATCCTGGATCTTTCAATCTGATTCGTCGATCACTTGATCTTTAATCTTGATCTCAATATTTGATCTCGGCTGTTGGTTGCTTGATCTTGCACTTGACCGTTGATCATCATCGAGATCTGTACCCAATCGTGACCGTCACATCGATATTCGCTTGGTTCGCGATCGTCGTTGTCCCTCGGGATCCTAATCCTATTATTTCCTATATCGGATCTAACGTCATGCTAATGGAAATTCATTTTCCCTCGAATACTTACTGTATCTTATTCAAGAATGTTTATTGAATCCCGCAAGTAAATCTATATTGATTATCGTATATCATCTATTGTTATCTATTGTTGGGATACTATGGATTTACACGAGCGAATCCTAGTAGTAGTCTTGATTTCGTGCTGTCTTTTTGCCTCCAATTTATAGAAATCTTGCATTGCATTAATGTAGTTAATTATTGAATATAGGAATAGGGATTGATATGGCTAAAAATGGGGTTAAATCGGAACCGTCCAGATTGGGCGCGAATCTTGAAGCTTGGGGGTAAAATGGTAATTTCACATACAAGTGGATCCAAAGCGGGTATTGGATCTCCTTACCACAGATCCAATAACCCACAAACGGATCCACAAATCCACACCAATTGGGTACGGGTCCCGACCCGAAGCAACAAGAGACGAATCAGGGCCACTGACTTGACCAAGTCAACGGGCCTGATTTGCTCTCACCGGGAATCAGGGGGTTAGTTTCCTAAACAGACTGTGAGGATTTTACTCCTAGCAGTTACACAGGGAACCAAGCCTCTAATCACTCCCCTGGCGACTATAAATACCTTCCCTCTGCCACTGTGACCAGGTAATCTCTCTTTTGCCACCTTAAGCTCTTTCTTTAATCATCACTGGTTACTGACAAGAGCGTCGGAGGGTGCGTCGCCGGAATCAACCCCGGTATCTCGCACTTCCTTGCAGGTCGCGGCAGGAGCAAGAAGGCTTGGATCAGCTGTTCAGGTTTTTTCGAACTCACAAATCTTATCTGTTTATCCCCCACACCGAAATCAGCGGTAACAGATTGGCGCCGTCTGTGGGAAAAACCACACGAACAGCCTCAGCCCCTTCCTTGTCGTCCTCTCCAACCATGCCTCCAAAGAAGGTCAGAACTAGAGGGTCCAATTGCGGGACCAATCCCGCCAACCCTACAGAGGAAGCCCCTGCCAATCCTATTCCACAGCCCGAACTTCCTCCACCGGCCCCGCAGGGCCAACCACCTCTTCCCAAACAGCAACCGACCAATGGCCTTACCGGTCATAACGGTCGGAGACAGAAGCAGCCCCTCAACCAGGACCATGTCTCGGTCCATAATGAGTCCTCAGAGTCAATGGCTTCTCATCACCCCGACCCCCGCAACACGATCCTGAACTGCCAGAAAGATGAGGACCTCCGCACCCACCTAGACGAGAGGCGGGCCCGAGAGGGAGCCTCCCGCCAGCATCGTGGTGAGCGGTCACCTCACCGCCGAGACGGCAGACAGTCTCCGGACCGAAGGGGCCGAGCGGCATCGCCCGAGCGCCGAAGGAGGAGGCCACATTCCCCTGCGGATCGGCATCATCGCAGGAACAATGACGCGCCCATCACTCGTGCCAAGTTCCTACAATTTCAAGACACCGTACTGCAGGCTCTCAACCTTCGGCAGAACACCCAAAATGCCCAGAGGGCTCCAATGCCCCCGAGGGTTCCCAGTCCCCGACGTCGATCCCGAAGTCCTACCCCGGCTCCCAGTCGCCCCAAGCAGCACTACAGTCCTTGCCGATCCCAGGACTACCGACGCCGCAGTCCCCGTTCCCCTTCCTATGAGGAAGAGTCCGGGGGGTCGTATGATTACTAGCAGAGGGACGATGCCCTTAACTGCCGTCTCCATGAGGTGGAGAGGCATATTGGTCGCATGGACAGAGAGGAGGAGTCCAGAGCAGGGACGGTCCGGCCCAGCAGACCCCCTTTCTCTCGGACGATCATGGAGGCCCCCATACCGAGAGGTTTCAAACCCCCGCAGTTTGAAACGTACTCAGGGGAGTCCGACCCAGTTGATCACGTCGAAAGCTTCAAGACATTAATGCTGATCCATCAAGCTTCAATGTTCGAAAAGTCGCTAGGCGGTAGTCGGGCGGCCAATGGGTGCATAGCGCCTAGGCCTTGTAAGCGGAGCTTAAGCGGCTAGGCACTAGGCGGTTTTATTTATATATTACATATTTATTTATTTATGTATATATTTTATTTATATAGTTTATCATTTTGTTTTATTTTGTTATTACCAATTCTTACTCTTGATATTTCTCCTTGCAATTGCAGGATGAGCTTTACAAAATCGAATCTGTGTATTATTATTAGTCTTTTTTCTTTTTTTTGTATAGTCTTATACTCATCTATTAGACTAGTATTAATCTATGACGAAGATCAGTAGTGGAGATTACCTGTTTGGCTATTCCAGTCCAAGGAGCAAACAGTGTTGGGAAGCGAAAGGCTTGAGTCGGGGGATGGGGGAGGGTTGCGTCAGGAGAAGTTTGAGAGAGAAGAAGAGGACGTAGTGTTGACGTCGGAGGTGAAGCAAGGCGGGAGGCAGTGTGTGGTTGTGTTGACGACTTGAATTTGAAGCCGAAGAAAGGAGAGAGTGGTTGTGTTAATGTCGGTTGAAGTTGAAGCAAGCTGCGACTGCAAGGAGGGAGGTGGAGGAGGGGGTTTTGACGACTGAGTGACAGAGTGAGTGAGAGCTGCAACTGTGAGGAGGGAGGCGGAGGAGGTGATTTGGGGGTTTTAGAGAAGAGAAATTAGGGATTTAGAGAATAGAATTGATTTGGGGGGTTTTTTTACGGAGGATTTAGAGGAGAAAGAGAAATTTTAAAGGTATGAGTGTATTAGAGCGGGTCGGGTTGGAATAAGTCGGGTCACTTTTTTTTTATAATTAAGTCCTAAGCTGGTCTAAGTGGATCTAGCCCGCCTAGACTCGCTTACACCGATTACGCACCGCCTAGACCCGCTTTTAACCGCCTAAAACCATTAACCGATTTTCTTAAATGCCTAGCCCCTAGGCGAGGCGTTGGAGGGCCGCCTAGCGCCTAGGCGCCGCCTAGGAGGCCACCTAGTCCGCTTTTTAGAACACTGTCAAGCTTCCGACGCTATGCTCTGCAAGACCTTCCCCGCCACCCTCCGGGGGTCGGCTCGGGAGTGGTACTCCAGGCTCGCCCCCTCTTCCATCTTCTCGTTCGAGCAGTTCGAAATGCTGTTCATTACTCACTTTGTGAGTAGCAGGCGGGCCGAGAAGACGAGCCTCTCCCTGCTTAACCTGCGGCAGGAAAGGGGAGAGAAACTGAGGGACTACGTGAAGAGATTCACCGCAGAAGTCAGGTCCATCGCCTCCCTCGACCAGTCAGTGGCGACTGTTGCGTTCCAATCGAACGTCCTCAACTCCAACCTCCGGTCGTCCCTCGCCAAGAAGCCCCAGCACAACTTTGCCGACCTTCTCCTAAGATGCGAGAAGTACATCCGGGCGGAAGAGGCCGAGTGCCTCCCGAACTTTGGAGGATCGGCCTCCGGATCGAAGAGGAAGGCGACCGAGGGGGAGGGATCAAAGAAGATGCAGAAGGACAACGAAATTTTATTAACAATCGGGACACAATACAAAGCAGTCTTTCCATAGTTACAAAGTGTTGGGAAACAAAAAAAAATAATACAACGCCGACCCATTACACTTGGTCCTCAAACAGAAATGTCTTCACTGGACTCTTCGATCGCCAACCCTTCCACTTCGGCTGTTAGCTCCTCCGCCTCCTTCCGAAGTTTTGCCTCCACAGTCTGCAAGTGCTGGATCTCGGAGAGCAAATCGTCCTGCTCGACTAATATCTTCGACTGATTGTGCCGAATACACTGAACCCGAAGAGCATTGCTAAAAGCTGTCTGTGAGTCCTCGTCTTCCCCTGCGAAGGTCGCCTCGATGATCCTACTCTCCAAGCGTCGGATCTCGGCGTCCCGTTGGCCGAGGACGGACTGAAGGTGGGCCCGCTCGCTCTCAGCTCGACGTAACTCCAGCTCCACTCCACAACGCCGCTCTCGGCACTTTCCCCTAGGTTCGAGAAGTTCACGCCCCTAACCACCAATGTCTCCACAATCCTGATGGAAGTGGAGAAGGAGGGGGTCATCCCTCCAGCTCCGAGGATGAACACCCCGACTAAGAGGAGGAATAAGGAGAAGTTTTGCCGTTATCACAGGGACCACGGCCATGACACCAACGACTGCCGAGCGTTGAAGAATGAAATAGAGGCCTTCATCCAGAGGGGGCAACTGTCCAAATTCGTTAAGGCAAGCGATCGGGCGGATCGCGGCACTCCTCCGCCTCGGGGGGATAACAAGCGCTCCGAACGGCGCGAGGAGACGCCCGAATTCGAGGAAGAGCGGGTCCTGCACCTCATCCACGGAGGGCCTATGGGGGGTTCCTCCAACTCCTTTCGGAAGGCCTTCATCCGGGAGGTCAACTCGGTTCACAGCGCCCCTCCCCCGAAAGGCCTCGGAGTCCCGGTGACTTTCTCCGATGAGGACCTCGAAGGGGTCTGAACTCCCCACTGTGACGCCCTCGTCATTGACCTTCACATGGCCAACTTCAAGGTGCAGAGGGTCCTAGTAGATAATGGGAGCTCGGTGAACATTCTCTTTTGCTCGGCCTTCCGAGGCCTGCAGCTGTCCCGGGACCGTCTCAAGCCGGCCGGTTACACACTCCATGGGTTCACGGGGGTCCCAGTAACTGTCGAGGGGGTGATAACCCTAGACGTGACTGCTGGAAGCACCCCTACTACCCGGACCGAGCCGATAGACTTCATGGTCGTCGACGTCCCAGCAGCGTATAATGTCATTCTGGGCCGACCCGGCCTAGCCGCCCTGGAAGCTGTCTCCTCAGCGTACCATCTCAAAATGAAGTTCCCCACTCGGTCAGGAGTAGGGAAAGTCAGGGGAAGCCAAGAGACAGCCCGGAAGTGCTACATGACTTCCACTGGGGGACCAGTGCTCTGGCTCGTGACGCTAGAAATCCCCGAGCCGAAAGTTCGGCCAACGTCCGAGCCGGCGGACGAGTTAGAAGAAGTGCTCTTCTCGGACGAGGACCCGAGCCGAAAGTTCCTCATCAGCAAGTCCTTGCCGACCGCGCTGTGCTCTGACCTGATTAAATGCATCCGGGATAACCATGACCTGTTTGCATGGTCGGCCGCGGACATGCCCGGCATTTCCGAGGAGTTGCTCGTCCACCGCCTAAGTGTCGAACCGGGGTGCAAACCGGTTCAGCAGAAGAGACGAAGGTTCGCTCCCGAGCGACAGTAGGCCATCAAGAAGGAAGTGGATAAACTGCTGAAGGCCAAGTTCATACAGGAGGTAAACTACCCCGAGTGGCTCTCCAATGTTGTAATGGTCAAGAAGTCCAACGGCTCTTGGAGAATATGCATCGATTTCACCGACCTCAATAAGGCGTGTCCGAAGGACCCATTCCCTCTTCCGAACATCGACACCCTCATTGATGCCACCTCGGGCCATGAGCTCCTCAGCTTCACGGATGCCTTCTCAGGCTATAATCAAATCCGAATGTTCCCTCCGGACATTCCGAAGACCTCCTTCATCACCGATCAAGGCCTCTACTGCTACCGGGTCATGCTGTTCGGGTTGAAGAACGCGGGCGCCATCCTACCAGCGCCTCGTCAACAAGGTCTTCCAGAACCAGATAGGCCGGAACATGGAGGTGTACGTTGACGACATGCTCGTTAAAAGCGTCCGAGGCACTGATCACATGGCCGACCTCCAGGAGGCCTTCGACGTGTTGAGAAGGCACAACATGCGACTGAACCCAAACAAGTGTGCGTTCGGGGTCTCTTCGGGTAAATTCCTCAGCTTCATGGTAAGCCAACGAGGAATCGAAGCTAATCCCGAGAAGATTAAGGCCATATTAGACATGACCCCACCTCGGAACATCAAGGAGGTGCAGAAGCTTACTGGTCGGCTCGCTGCTATCAGTCGATTCCTCTCGAAGTCGGGGGAAAAGTGCCTCCCCTTCTTCAAAGCACTCAGGGGGGCTAAGGTTTTCGAATGGGGCCAACCACAACAGGAATCGTTCGACCAACTGAAGGCCTACTTGGTGAACCCCCCTCTCCTCAGCAAATCGGTCCAGGGCGAGACTCTCTTCGTCTACTTGGCTGCTTCCGAGCAGACCCTAAGTACTGTCTTGGTAAGAGAGGAGGACCGGGCCCAAAGGCCCATCTACTACGTGAGCAAGGTGCTTCGGGACGCCGAGCTCCGCTATCCGAAGATAGAGAAGATGGCCTACGCCCTAGTCATGGCAGCAAGGAAGCTTCGGCCGTACTTTCAATCCTACTCGATCGTTGTCCTCACCGACCAACCCCTAAAGCAAATCCTCCACAAGCCTGAGACCTCAGGCCGGCTAATGAAGTGGTCCATAGAGCTGAGCCAACATGACATCTCTTACCAGCCTCGGACGGCAATTAAAGCGCAGGCCCTCGCCAACTTCATCGTAGAGTCCACTATCCCTGAGGTCGGCCACATCCCGAATGGACCCCCCATTTGGACAGTCTTCGTGGACGGATCCTCCTGTAACGAAGGAAGCGGCGCCGGCATCATCCTGAACGGCCCTGACGACTTCGTCCTCCAGTACGCGATCCGTATGAACTTCAAGGCCTCGAACAATGAGGCGGAGTACGAGGCACTCATTGCTGGTTTCGGACTTGCACGAAGTGCTGGGGCACAGCGCCTCCGAATCCACAGCGATTCCCAGCTTATCGTGAACCAAGTCTTTGGCGAGTACGAGGCCCGAGACGAGCAGATGGCGAAGTACCTCGCAAAGGTTCGGGCCCTCATGAGCCGGTTTGAGGAGGCGCTCATCAAGCGGGTCCCTCGTGAAGAGAACTCACAGGCCGATGTCCTCTCCAAATTGGCCTCGTCCTCCCTACAAGGTCTCGAATAGACCGTACTGATCGAAGTCCTCTCTAGGCCAAGCATAGAAGACGAGACACCCGGCTCGGTGGAGTCATTGCCGGTCATGTTGCAGGATAATTGGTTGAAGCCGTTGGTGGAATTCTTGAGGGACGGGGTTCTGCCCGAGGATCCCAAGGAAGCACGCCGAGTCAGAACTCGGGCCGAGCGCTATGTCTTGATCGAGGGTATCTTATACAAATGCTCCTTCTCTCAAATAGACGGCCGACCATACCTAAGGTGCCTCTCTCCAGAACAGGCCGGCTATGCCCTACAAGAGCTCCACGAAGGCATCGGCGGGGCACACTCAGGATCCAGGTCCTTGGCCCGGAAAGCTTTGAATTACGGATACTTCTGGCCGACCCTCCTTCAAGACGCCGAGCGACATGTTCGGCAATGTAACTCTTGCCAGAAACACTCCAGCATCCGTCGCCTCCCTCAAGCCAACCTCGCCTCCCTATCAAGTCCTATCCCCTTCGCAATGTGGGGGATGGATTTACTAGGGCCTTTCCCTCCGGCTCCGGGTCAATTCAAGTTCTTGGTCGTAGCCATCGACAACTTCTCGAAGTGGGTCGAAGCCGAGCCCCTCGCCACAATAACCGAGAACAAGGTGGTACAATTCTTCTGGAAGAACATCATCTGCAGGTTCGGCGTCCCCCGTGTCCTTGTGACGGAAAACGGGACTCAGTTCACTGGCGCAGCATTCCGAGCTCTGTGCGACGACCTTGCCATCCAGCAGCACTTCTCGTCCGTCTCCCACCCTTAATCGAACGGACAGGCAGAGAACGCTAATAGGCAGATCCTCGCAGGCATCAAGAAAAGGCTGGACAAAAGTTCCAAAGGCTTATGGGTCGACCAACTCCCCAACGTCCTATGGAACTACCGCACGAGCAAGCGGACCCCCACAGGCGAGTCCCCTTTCAACCTCACCTATGGGTCCGAGGCCGTGATACCTCTCGAGGTCGGAATACCTTCCCCTCGGCTCACAGCCTATGACGAAGAACAGAATGCCAGGGACCTCAGAGCAGACTTAGACCTGATAGATGAGCTGAGGGAAAGAGCATCAATTCGGTAGCAGAATTACCGAAGAAGGGTCGAGTTGGCATACAACAAGAAGGTCCGACCCACCAACCTTAAGCAAGGGAATTTGGTCTTGAGAAAACTGGCCATATCCTTCCCCAGTCAGAAGAGCAAGCTGGCTCCGAACTGGGAAGGGCCGTACAGGATCACGAGGGTAGTTCAGCCCAGAGCATATCGTCTTGAAGATCTAGAGGGCAGAGAAATTCCGAGGACCTGGAATGCCGACCACCTCCTAAAATATTAAGAAAGCGCTCCGGCGCCACTCTAAGTATCATAGGATATCTAGCCATTCCTGTCCTCTGACTTGTAACCTATTTTCATAAATTGTACTATGTAAAACGGTTCGCCGTCGATTATCAATAAAGAAAGCTCTTTTGTATTTGTGAATTTGCATGCTTCTCTCCCCTCTTATCATATGCTTTTTAAATTGTGATTTCAACCAATGGTTCGGAGTCCACGTCCGGCTCGACTTCACCTCCTCGGCTCGTCCCCAGACGAACCAGGGGTAGACCGTCGTTCGGAACTGCTCCCACAACCGTTGAACTACACCGATGGTTCGGAGTCCAACACTCGGCTCGACTTTACCTCCTCGGCTCGCCTCCGGACGAGCCAGGGGTAGATCGCCGTTCGGAATTGCTCCCACAACCGTTGCACTACACCGATGGTTCGGAGTCCAACACTCAGCTCGATTTTACCTCCTCGGCTCGCCTCCGGACGAGCCAGGGGTAAATCGCCGTTCGGAATTGCTCCCACAACCGTTGAACTACACCGATGGTTCGGAGTCCAACACTCGGCTCGACTTTGCCTCCTCGGCTCGCCTCCAGACGAGCCAGGGGTAGATCGTCGTTCGGAATTGCTCCCACAACCATCGAACTACAACGATGGTCCCAGAGTCCAACACTTGGCTCCCAGTCCCCCCAAGCTTGCTTCGCGGCAGACTGGGAGTGGTCCACCCCTCAGCTTCGCTAGTGGAGGGATACTGAAGCTACGTTCGGCCACATAATCCGAGCAATCTTGCCTAGCAGCCGAAGCCCGAAGTCCTATGCCTTCGGCCGGCTACCGAGCAAGTGCCTTTCCGACCCTGCAAACAGAGAAAACTCACTTTCTCCTCAACTTTCGTGCATTATCTCGATCAGACGGCCCAGATCTGGCCACCGACACTAAACGACAAGATAGCGTTCTCTTGGGAACTGAGCCGCCTTGAGATTCGTGCCAACATCCAACGGTTCAGATCTTGCCACCGGTGCTAAACAACAAGATAGAATTTTCTTGGGAACTGAGCCGCCTCGAGATTCGTGCCAACATCAGATGGCCCAGATATTGTCAGAATCGCTAAACGACAAGGTAGCACCCCCGTCAATAGCTCGTTCGCCTCGAGGATCTCGCCGACGGCACCAAGTGCTCAGCTCGAGGACCTCGGCACGGCCGACATACACACAAGCGAAATAAGTACGCAGAACCACAAAGGAATTTTATTAACAATCGGGACACAATACAAAGCAGTCTTTCCATAATTACAAAGTGTTGGGAAACAAAAAAAAATAATACAATGCCGACCCATTACACTTGGTCCTCAAACAGAAATATCTTCACTGGACTCTTCGGTCGCCAACCCTTCCACTTCGGCTGTTAGCTCCTCCGCCTCCTTCCGAAGTTTTGCCTCCACAGTCTGCAAGTGCTGGATCTCGGAGAGCAAATCGTCCCGCTCGGCTAATATCTTCGACTGATTGTGCCGAATACACTGAACCCGAAGAGCATTGCTAAAAGCTGTCTGTGAGTCCTCGTCTTCCCCTGCGGAGGTCGCCTTGATGATCCTACTCTCCATGCGTCGGATCTCGGCATCCCGTTGGCCGAGGACGGACTGAAGGTGGGCCCGCTCGCTCTCAGATCGACGTAACTCCAGCTCCACTCCACGACGCCGCTCTCAGCACTTTGACGAGCACGACTTCGCCACCCCAGAGCTCACTTCGGCATCAGCTTCATTGTCCGAGCCGTTGGGATCGGTGTATTGGTCTGACACCAGGAGCTGAAAAGAAAGGAAAATGAATGGCAAGGTTTCAATACACTTCCGAGGCGCAAGACTTGAAGAATTGTCCAATCAAACTTTCAAACTCATATATAGTAGCTTCACATACATCAAGACCGACTCCACTACAAAGTTTTACAACAAATCAGAAGGAACATAAAACGACATGATCAGGGCCTCTTCGGAAGGGGAACGCTTCGGCTTAAGGAAACGCGAGGACGACGAGGCCTGCCCTCCGAACTCGATCCTAAACCAACGAAGCGTGAACCCCCTTCGCTGCTGACCCTAATTGTGGCGCCGGCCGAGGCACCGCTCGACGAGACGACTGCGCTACTCTGAACATCAGCAGGGCTCTGCCAGGCCGCAGGTAAACGTGTTGCGAGTTCGTAAAAAGAAATCCCTCTCTCGCTCTCTTCGCGACTGCACGATGTACTGCGGACGTTATCCCTCTCCGGCATAGGCTTGAGCGACGCGACCTCTTCCTCCAGTTCAATGATTCTGTCTCTCAGAGCGTCGTCCTTCGCCAACTTCTTCAGACGAGAAGGCCTTGACGAGCCAGAGACGTTGGCGCCATCGGTCGCGAGCCGTCGGAAGTGGGTGACCTCGATCCCCCTATCTATCGTGATCCTTCTAAGCCTGTCGACCTCGGCCAACAACCTCTTACGCTCGGCCGACGCCTTCTCTAGCTCGGAAGTTAGCTTCTCTTCCGCCGCCGAGCGTTCTTTCTCCACTAATTCCATGTGTTGGACCTCAGCCAAAAGCTCGCCATTCTTCTGCTCGGCGGCAGTGAGCTTTCTACGGAGCCGCTCGACCTCGCCTTCGGGACAAGGGGCTTGGGGGTACTTTCGCAATTGCCACAGCTCGCGACAATACCTCCGCACAGCTGCCTTCGTCTCCTCCAACTTCAAGAGCATGAGAAACCGATTCTGTCGGCTGTTCGAGAGCTCACCCCTCGTTTTGGCCAGCTCCTTGCGAAGGTATGCGACCTCCGTAATCGGACCGAACCTTACCTGAAAGTCAGAGATAAATCCGAGACCCGACACTTGGATAAATCCGAGAATTCAACGCCAAATCAAACACAAAATCCGAGACTCAACACTTGGATAAATTTCGGCCAAACAAAATATTTTCATTCAAAATCGAGGAGAAAGTTTTACAAAAGCGGTGGCCAGTCCGCAGTTAGGCTTACAAAAAGAGACAAAACAACAAAAGACTAAAAGAGACAACCGAGTCAGGGGTCGACCTTTTTGTCGTTCGGGTCCGTCGACCCCCCGGTCTTGTCCTCGCCATTGCCCTCGCCTTCGCCTTCGCTCCCGCTCTCCTCCTCGGAGTTGTCCTCCTCCTCGCCCTCGGCCTCGGTCTCTCCTGGGCCTTCGACACCTTCCGTTTCTCCCTCGGGGTCGAGCAGCCCCTCGGGAACCTCCTCCTCCCCTTCCACGGGGTCGTAAAAATGGTAGGAGGACGTGTCGAAGCCCGGGTTCTTGGCGGCTACGTGGAGCAAGGCTCGACTGTAGGCATCCTCCATGTTCTGGAGCATGTGTTGCGCGGCCTCCTCCTGCACGGCCTTCTTCACCTTTTGCACCTTCTTCTGCTGTTTGGCCATGATCTTCTCGGCCCTCTTCCGAGCCTTCTCCGCTTCCGACCGAGCATTGGCCAGCGCCTCCTTCAGCTCGGCAACCTCCTTCTCCGAAGCCTCAAGCTTGGTTGCCGTGTCCTTCGACAGCTAAATGGCATCGGCCAGCTGCTTCTCCAGCCCTTCCACTTCGGCACCCCTCTTCACCGAGAGGAGCTGCTTGGCATCAAGCAGCTTCGTGGCCTTGACACGCTCCGCCCTCTCCCAATCATTCTCCTGCTCCTTGCTCGCAAACTCCTCGAGCAGGAAATTGAAGTGGCAGAGGGTCTGAAAAAGAACAGCACATTAAAACCCGAACGCAAGGACTTAGAAAAAATTCTAAGAAAGAAATTTTGATGAGGGAGAGCACGGCCTACTTACCGACATTGTATTTCGAGCAATCTGCATCACGACGTCCCCTGCTAGCCCGGCCTTCAGGGTCGCTCGATCCTTTGGGGTCGGCAGGTGCCTCACCGCTTCCATGCAGATGTTGTCGTCGCCCAAGAAGCCGTCGACGTTCATCACCTGCCAGTCAGGGACGAAGATCTACTTATGACGCTCGGTCAAGATCTTCTCTGCCTCGGCAGTGAGGGACGGAACTTGGAGGGACAACACCTCCTTCACGCCGAACGCACCGCTCGACAAATCGGGAGCATCCCCCTTCGAGGTCGGTGTCGGCGCACCCAAGGCAGGAGGGTCGAGGACCATGACTTCCCCCTGCTCGAGGACCATGACCTTCGGCTGGTCGGCAACCTTCGCGACCGAAGGCTTCTTCGAGGCTCGGCCGTCCTGAGGCCCCGCCGAAGGTCTCTTCTTCTTCGCCTCCTGCTCCAACCTGCCCTTCGCCATCAGAGCTTTGTAGTCCAGTTTCATCGTCTCTGCACAAGCCGAATGAAAAATCTTAGAAAAATTTTCATGAACTTTAAGCAAAAAGTATAAATACCAGAAGCATACTAGGGTCGATCGGACTGAGACCCCCCCGGAATAGATCCTCCTCGGTAATATCTTTCCAGCTCAGCGCTGGCAGGGCGAGGAGCTTCTTGTGGACCTCAGTCTCCTCATCACTCAGAACCGGCTCCTTCTTGGTTCGCTTGGGCAGGCCATCCTTCGCCCAAACTGTCGGTATCACCCACAGCGCAGGAGCTCAGATGATGAAATACTTTTCCTTCCAATGTTTGATCGAGTCCGGATTCTCGATCAGCTTCACGCCCGTTCGTGGCGAAAGATAGAACCTTTGTTCGTCTCGCCTTGGCTGACAAGGTCGGTAGAGGCTCCGAAAGAGAAACATACTCGGCTCGGCACCAACCTCTTGGCACCGGAGAACGAATGCCATGACATGCCTCCATGTGTTCGGTATCAGCTGGGCGGGGCACAAACCGTACCATGTCAAGACATCCACAACGAACGGGTGGAGAGGAAAGCGGAGTCCGGCAATGAGGGAGTCGACCGGAAAGACACACACATCTGACGAAGACTTCGTATTGGCTCGGAAACCCGGCCCGGGGAGTAGCAGTCCATAGTCGGTAGGGATCCGGAAGCCCTTTCGGATCAGGTGAAGGTCAGCTTCCGAGAGAGACGAGATGGTATGGTCCACCTCGGACAGCTCTCTCGGTTCATTTTCCTCCACCAACTTAGCCGTGCCTTGGGTCACTCTCTCCAAGGTGTCCTCGGCATAGTCCCGTACACCTCCCACGCTCGACAGAACAATGGGCTACCGACCGAACGCTCCCGCTGTCTTCGGCATCTCAACGATAGTGACCACGGCTTTACCCTTATGGGACGCCGCCGCGACCTCCTTAGGCAGCTCGGATACTTCGCCCTCTCTATCTGGACGTACGACGCGCTGATCGGTCGGCTCCGCCACCTCCTTCCCTTTACCCCCTCGGCCTACTGCTTGATCCGAGGCGGGGGTCTCATCCGAGGACGTAACCTTAACCATTTTCTAAAAGAGAAGGGAGAGAAACTGACCTCGAAGTAACAGCTACTGTCGGAAAGTTCACCGGAAACAAGAAATGCCTTGCCGCGTCAGCTAGCACCACCACCAAGGAGCTAAAAACTTCGAAGGCGAAAAGTAAGAACTGAAGAGAGAGAGTAAAAGTAAAAAATGAGACTTGGTTTGAGGGGGGGTGAAGATTTATAGTAAAAAGGAACGTCCCTTGGACTTCCAAACGAAAAAGTGCGACTATTGGGCCACTCTCGAAACGTCGCGAAGGCCAACACAACTACCTTCTTCGCTAAAACAACTAGCTCGGTATATCGGGACCGGGAGCCGAACTATACGCCATCCGACCACGCCAGCAAAGAGTCCGACCACGCCAGCAAAGAGACCGGTCGGCTACCGAGCAAGTACCAATCCGAGCTGGCAAACGGAGAAAACTCCCTTTCTCCTCAAACTTCGGGTAAAATCTCAATCAGACGACCCAGATCTCGCCGAGAACACTAGACGAAAAGATAGTGTTTTCTCGAGAAATGTGCCCGTCTCGAGATGCGCGACGCCATCCAACGGTACAAATTGCCTCAAGTCGCTCGGATGGCCTACACTTCCTCCATACCCCACCTCTGTCTGAAGAAACCAGAAAAATTTTAATTCAAAGTTTTAAGGCACCGCCTTCGGCGTGCCCCCCAGGCCCCATGTCTCGATCGGTATTCCGCCAACCCACGGGGCCCGATCAAAAACAGATCGGCACACCCCCCATCTCTAACTCCTTCGGGCCGACAACCATCGGAAGCCGTCGGCCCGGAAGGAAGACAGAGATGGGAAGAGGCCCATCATTCCGAAGCTGCTGCAATCCCTCGGTTCCGGACTAGGGTCATCACCTCTTCTACAATGATCTGCCTCGACCCTGACACCCACGTTGGAGCCCTCAGAATCGGGTGAAGATCATGGTGGAAGAACGACCACCCGTCCTACCGAAACAGATCGTCCCCTTCAGATCCGAACTTCGGCGGTCAACCCTTCTGCCGAGATCTCCCCCGACCCTGACACCTCTACCCAGGACTTCAGAATCGGGAGAAGATCTAGGCGGATGAACGACCCCCACGTCCTTCCGAAACACACAGTACCTCAGATCTGAACATGGTCCTTTGGACCCAGACTTCGGTGGTCCACCCTTCGGCCCAAATCTCCCCTGACCCTGACACCTCCATCTCGGCCATCAGAGTCAGGAGAAGATTTGGGCTGGAGAATGACCACCAGTCGTTCCGAAGCAAACCCTCCCCTCGGACCGGACTTGGGTCATCACCTCTCCTACCGTGATCCTCCGATTCTAACACCCACGCCGGGGCCATCAGAATCGGATGAAGATCACGGTAGAAGAACGACCACCCGTCCAACCGAGGCTCATCCCACAAATCCGGACTCTGGTCATCACCCCTTCTACCAGGATCACCCCCGATCTTGACACCCGCATCGGGCCGGTCAAAATCGGGTGATGATCATGGTGGAAGGGTGACCACCCGTCCTTCCGAAGTAGCTCACCCCTCGGCTTCGGACATGGATCATCACCTCTTCCACCATGATCTCCCCCGACCCTAACACCCACGTTGGAGCAGTCAGAGTCAGGAGAAGACCATGGTGGAAGAACGACCACCCGTCCTTCCGAAGTAACTCGCCCTTCGGGTCCGGACTACGGTCATCACCACTACTGCCTTATTCTCTCCCGCTCCTGACATCCCCTTTCGAGCCGTGAGGAACGGGAGAAGAACAAGGCAACAGAGCGACCACCCGTCCTTCCGAAGTAACTCATCCCTCGGGTCCGGACTATGGTCGTCACCACTACTGCCTCGTTCCCCCCCGCTCCTGACATCCACTTTGGGGCCGTCAGGAACGGGAGAAGAAAAAGGCAAAAGAGCAACCACCCCTTCGGACCTCGAAAGATGAGTTACCCAAGGCTAATACCTCCGAGGTTTGAAACTCTACATTGTTGCGATTGAAATGACAAAGGGAGTGGGGTACTTATAAGCTCTCCTCCAAGGTCTGGCCATTATGACCCTCGGAAGGTGAAACGCCACGCATTAATTGAAGGAGTTACCCTTAATGACCTGGGGAAGGCGGAACACCGCGCAAACCCCGGAGCACCATTAATGCCCTTGGGAACAGGATCATCTCGAGACAGATTGCGCCACGCCGCTCGACCTGCCGAGACCCCCTGTCTTCGGTCGGCTGCCGAGCAAACGCCTTCCCGAGCTCGCAAACAGAGAAAACTCACTTTCTCCTCAACTTTCGCGCATGATCTCGATCAGACGGCCCAGATCTTGCCGAGGACACTAGGCGACAAGATAGTGTTTTCTTGGAAAACGTGCCCGTCTTGAGATGCGCGTCGGCATCCAATGGCTCAGATTGCGCCACGTCGCTCGACCTGCCGAGACCCCTGTCTTCGGTCGCCTGCCGACCAAGCGCCTTCCCGAGCTCGCAAACGGAGAAAACTCACTTTCTCCTCAACTTTCGTGCATGATCTCGATCAGACGGCCCAGATCTTGCCGAGGACACTAGGCGACAAGATAGTGTTTTATTGGGAAACGTGCCCGTCTTGAGATGGCGTCGGCATCCAATGGCTCAGATTGCGCCACGTCGCTCGACCTGCCGAGACCCCCTATCTTCGGTCGCCTGCCGAGCAAGCACCTTCCCGAGCTCGCAAACGGAGAAAACCCACTTTTTCCTCAACTTTCGCGCATGATCTCGATCAGACAGCCCAGATCTTGCCGAGGACACTAGGCGACAAGATAGTATTTTCTTGGAAAATGTGCCCATCTCGAGATGCGCGTCGCCATCCAATGGCTCAGATTGCGCCACGTCGCTCAGCCTGCTGAGCTCCCATCCCTCCGGTCGGCGGCCGAGCAAGTGCCTTTCCGAGCTCACAAACGGAGAAAAAAGCTTCCGAGCGATAACGACCGATAGATCTCTCAAAAATTCACGCCCGTCTATGATCAACGGCCCAGATCGATCCGCGTCATAAATCGGTATTTAAAATCATTTTTAATTTATTTTAATTGATTTATTTATTTAAAAATTGTGAAAAAAATTGCTAAAAATTCGGGAAAATTAACTAAAAATTCTAGAAAATAATTAAGAATTCGGGGGTATATTTTTGAGCCCCCGAACAAACAATTATTGCCTAGAATGCACTGTTAAGGCCCCGAACGATTAGTAAACACATCGCAAAATTAAATAAATAATCCGAAAAAATAGATAAAAGCCATCAAATACTCGATATGGCTAGAGAACAGCACACGGCATCAAAAAATTACCTCACTACCCGCTTTGAGATTCAAAATCCTCCAGTTGGACTCCGATACAACTCCACTAGCCACCAAAACAGTTAAACTACTCCTCAAAGGCTGATCACACTCAGTCTTTAGGAGTGGGGGGCTCGTGATATGGCTAAAAATGGGGTTAAATCGGAACCGTCCAGATTGGGCGCGAATCTTGAAGCTTGGGGGTAAAATGGTAATTTCACATACAAGTGGATCCAAAGCGGGTATTGGATCTCCTTACCACAGATCCAATAACCCACAAACGGATCCACAAATCCACACCAATTGGGTACGGGTCCCGACCCGAAGCAACAAGAGACGAATCAGGGCCACTGACTTGACCAAGTCAACGGGCCTGAATTGCTCTCACCGGGAATCAGGGGGTTAGTTTCCTAAACAGACTGTGAGGATTTTACTCCTAGCAGTTACACAGGAAACCAAGCCTCTAATCACTCCCCTGGCGACTATAAATACCTCCCCTCTGCCACTGTGATCAGGTAATCACTCTTTTTTCACCTTAAGCTCTTTCTTTAATCATCACTGGTTACTGACAAGAGCGTCGAAGGGTGCGTCGCCGGAATCAACCCCGATGTCTCGCACTTCCTTGCAGGTCGCGGCAGGAGCAAGAAGGCTTGGATCAGCTGTTCAGGTTTTCTCGAACTCACAAATCTTATCTGTTTACCCCCACACCGAAATCAGCGGTAACCGGGATTATTATTGTATTTCATGTCATGACATTACACAACTATTGTAGATTGTACACTAGTGTTGATTGTTCATATGATTGATAATGGTGTATTAGTTGATTGTAATTAGTAGGGTTATGGATATTATACATCTTAATACCATGTTCACATAGGTGTAACTTGCTATAATTTATGTTTTCAACCCCTAACTCATCGTTCATAGCATTTTATTTATTTTATTCACGAAAAATATACTGAGACCCTAAAATTTATTGCTAATCTGAACATTGTCATGCAATTTCGACCTAGATGATGCCATAAAAATCAATAACTTTCTGAATATGAAATGTAGCCCCATGTGTCTAGTTTCCAGAATATCTAGAATTTTTGAATTCCGATTTATATTGCATGGGTTATGACCATTCTACAGCTACTGCATTTTATTTCCAGATTTATGCATATACCATGTTAACCTGATTAAATAGATGAACTAATGATCAAATATCAACATGATAATTTTCAGATTGATAGTTAACATGCTTAGGGTAATGAAAATTATTTTTGCTGATTTTTAAAATAAATATCTTCTGCTTTTACAACTGAAACTAGTAATAACCGATAACCAGCTAGAAACGGTAACCTGTAAAGAACACTGAGATTCACCTAGCTACTATTTTTGGAATTTGGACTTTAAATATACGTTGGAACCGGATAGGAGTTTAGTTTCTAGAAAATCTGACTGATCCATATTTGCTATTCTGTAGCAACGGAAAATTCAATTTTATTACAGCAACCTACTGCTGTCCAGAATTGAGTTTCCATATTTGATATTATATAATTGGATCTATAATGTTGTATTGGTGAATTGTATAGAGTACATTGCATGATCTTAGGATTGTGTTTTCATCATTTTAGTGTCCCTTATTAATCGCCTTATCATTTTTCCATTGATAAATATGTCCCTATTATTCCCTATTAGTATTGCATGTTAATTGAATAAAGAATGTTTATTAAATTGAGGTTAAGGGTTGACTAAAGTAGTTGATGATATAGTGACTGTACTCGATAATGTGGGCATCGTTCCCAAAATATCGTTATCGTCATTGTGCAAGAAACTGCGTCAATGGCCAGTGTTATCGTTATTATGCAAGAAATTGCTGCAATAGCCAGTGTTATCATTATTGTACAAGAAATTGCTGCAATAGCTAGTGTTATCATTATTGTGCAAGAAATTACTGCAATAGAAAGTGTTATATCGTATCGAGTACATGACCTATAGAATCTACCACCTTAGTTTAAACAAAATTGATTATATGCATCGAACCTGTAGTTATGGGATGTAGTAGTACGTACATTAGTTAGGATTAAAATGAATAATAGACTTAAGATTTTCTTAAGATTTTCATCGCATTGTCATTGCATATTGTCATCGTTATTGAACAGTGTTATCGTCATTGTTTACCGTTATTGTTATCGTTTATTGTCATCGTTATCAATCATCGTTATTGCACATTGCATTGTTATCATTTTCCATTGTTCATTGTCATCGACTCTATTGTTTATTGAATTCATTGTTATATCGTAAATGCCATTGTTTCTCTGTTTCTCTACTTGCTGTCCACAACTTGCTCTAAGGACATATTTTTTCTCTCTTTTAGATGAACAACTTATAGGTAATCAAGGAGAATTGCCTGATGGACTAGGAGAACAACAATTGTGAAAGAATTGAATTTGCATCACCGCCTAAATAATTATTACTTTGTTTTGAAGACTTAAATAAATTGAACATTGTTATTTCTTGTATTGTGGGCTTTTGACCCGAATATTGTTATTGTTGATTCCAGATGTTGGATTGTTATTATGTTGGTTATTTTATGTTTAGATTCCAAGTATTGTTATTAATGTGATTACTCCTTTAATGAATGCGTGGTTGTATTACTTCCTATTTATATTGTTGAGTTGAATCGATAACAGCTGATGGATGACGCAAGTCATTCGCTGGGCTATGTTACGTGCTTACATTCCGTATTTTTGAGAAGCGGGGCATGACACCTAGCCTCTCCCTGCATCCCCTTCCTCCCGACACTGTCGGACCACAGCATCGCGCCTCCCGACCTCAGCGACGCCTGCAGTTGCACCCGTGTGCTAAACCTCGATGCCTTGGTCCCCCGAGCCCTTTTTGTCGCAATGCAGCAGCACACAGCACCTCAGTGCTATGTCTCCATCCCGACAGCTACATCAACAACGAGCGCTCCCCACTGCTGTCGTCTCCCCGCTTGCTGTCGTCGTTCTCTCGATGCGTGCACCCACTGCCGTTGCTTGGCTTTTGTGTGTGTGTTGATCCCGTGTGTTCGTGATTTTTGTGCTCGTGATTATTGGTTTGTTATTCGTTCATTGATTCCGTGCCCGAGAATCCATTCCTGTTATTCTCGTTCTTGCTTTGTTTTCGTCGTCAATCTCCAGGCAAGTAACTTGTATAATACCGCCTATAGTGTAGTTGTTTCAAGATCTATTCTCATGAAAATCCTTATTAGATCTTGTCTCTATGTGTTGATCCATCCGTAGTTATCTCATTACACACACAACATGAAATAACTTAGAAATAATCTAGATTCTTGATGTATGCATTCATGTTGTTCGTGATTCATGATGTGTCTATGATATTACATGCTTGACTGTGTTAGTCATAGTATAACTCAATGTAGACTTGTAAATTAACCTATACAATATTGCTTGGACATATAGTATACCATATTTAGTATTTTATTATGATTTGGATGTGTTTCATATAAACTAGTTGATTTTATGCATGAAGAAGATTTCTGTTTTTGTTGTGACCCCATTTTGTTCAGTATTTTAGACCCTATTAAGATCAGTATATGAAAATTATTTGTGAATATGAATCATAGAGATTTCTGTCTACTTTCTAGAATTTCTGATAAATCTCAGTTTCGATTTATGAGTTGCAAGTTATTGCTGTTTTACTGTAGATGTGTAGAAAATTCCAGATTCTGTTTTATATGAATTCTGTATGGTTATTCATTTTTATACTGATGTTAAAGATAATATTTTGATCCAATATTTTGATAAATTTATACCTAGACTTGATTGGGATTAACCCATAATTTTTTTGGATTTAATTGATGAATTTTATAAACTATTATATGCTTGCAAACAACTATTATACTTGCAGAATTTTCATGCTGTTTAGTAGAGAACCTTAATTTCGACCTGATTCTACTTGTTGTTGATAAAAAATTTTGAATATGAATTGTAGCATGCTGTATCTAATTTATCACGCTTTTGACGGATCTGGATTTTGATTTATATTTTCTAATCTATTACTGTTTTAGTACTGCTGTGTTCAGAGTTTCAGATTTACAAATTTGATGTATCTTGCTGTTTTCTGATTTTATTTGACTATACTATCTATGTTGGAAAGTTATGAAATTATATTTGCTGATACTAAACATACTAAGGAATACCCCAGATTTTTATTGGATTTAATCAGTAAGATTTTATGCCGTTTTCCTGTTTATGAATACAAACTTGTGATTTCTGGCTGAATATGTTTTCTGGATACAATTCTGTTTTGAGTCCTATTTTGTGAAATACCATATGACTTATATATATTTGCTGGATTCGGCCGAGAGTCTATTTTCCAGATTTTCTGACGAATCCAGGTTTGCATATTTGTGGCAACGGGAATTTCAGATTTGGTGCAGTACTGTCTTGCTGTCCTGAACTAGAATTTTCGTTGTCCTAATCTTTTATGAGTTGTCTTTCACCTGTAAATGTTCATGTTCCAACTTGAATCTGTTAATTGTTCATACCATGTTATTCTTGCTCTGTTTGTGACACGTATATGTCTTTTTAATAATAATAACAAAATAACCAAGCTGGGGTTAAGGAAAAGATCTGGTAGTGGAAAATATAGAAATGTGTACCTGGAAGGGAGCCGTGTTTCCCACCTGATTATCTGTTTCCTGTTACTTGTTATATGATTATGCATAATCCTGAGTATCTGTTTACATGATTCCTGACTACATACTTCCTATGAGAAGGTGTACTCAGAACGGGGCTCGTGTTTCCTACCTGTTACCCGACTACACACTTCCTTATGAGAGGGTCTACTCGGAGGGGACCGTAGGTCCTACCTGATGCATGATTACCTGTTACATGATACATGTATCTGTACCTATTTACCTGATACCTGAGTACTCGGCTCCATAGAATACACTACGAAATCTAAATGCAAAATTGTTGCTTCTCATCTTCCCTCCAATCAATGCTTCGACGTCCTTCGCTTGATCGTCTTCTTATCTAACATAGTATGCAAGACATAAACCCAACAATCTCCACCTTGGATTGCATACTATGTATCCACCTGTGTGATTTAAATCTTCTAGACTCTTTTGTCTCTTCTTGCAAATAACTCGGTTATGTGACTTCTTTTACTAGTTGAATTTACCTTCACCTATTTTTCTCCAGTTGATATGCCCCTCAAAGGCACACCTTAGTAGGAGTTGACACGAAGGTGCCACCCCCCGCACGAACTCCACCTACCCCAGGGAACTCTCCACCTCGTGACGATATTCAAACGTCGTAATCTCGCTCGGATGATTCTAGTGACAGCAAACTAGAAAGTGCTTTAGAAAATGGGCTTCAAATCACTTGGCCAAGGTTTCTTGTTCCCCAATGCTGGTAGAGGTTGTGCTCAACACCCCTCTCACCCTTCATCACCTTACGATGAATTCCCTAAACTGATAGAACTCCACCTAAATCAGTGTACTTGCATTTTCGTGCTTCAAGAGTTCTCATGTATGCCAGGTTTCATTTTAACAAAGGAATATACATGATCTCCTCTAGTGTGTGTCCTTTTCCATCTGTTATCTTTGACTCATCTGTTTACCCACCCATTACTTCACAAACCATACCATCTTCATTCTCACACAACGACATAATGCAAACTTGTAAGTATAAATCATTTCCCTCTCGGAGCAAATTTGAGAAGAACTAACTGAATCAAAAGAACAACCGAAAATCATATTTTAAAGGATTTAAAACAAAAGTACTATTTAAACTGTCACCTGATTCAGCGGCACTAGATTTGGCGCCTGATGTGGGTAAAAATCCAACTCAATCTAAGTCATCTGATCCTATCAGGATCCGCAAATCCCTATAAGTCAGGCTTGTAGACCCTATGGGCCTTCTATTGTTTCAGCACATTAAACAGGCCTACAGAAGAGGGTCAACCCAGCCCATTAGGGTTAGGATTCCATCTCTTTGCCTATAAATACCAAGTCCCCTCCTCATTTTATAGTAATGAAATTTTCTCCACTTAAACTATAACACTATTTCTTCCAGTATCTGACTAGATCATCGGAGGGCCTGTCGCTAGGATCTCTCCCGATGTTTCTAGGTGTTTTGCAGGTATCCGGCAGCTGTCCATCACCATAAGATCCACCTCACCATCCACTATCTTAGCCACAAACATGGACCAGATTTGTGCCCTAGATCTGCCTCCCCCTCTTCAATTAACAAGAACTCATATCTGTTGCTCTCACTTCAAAACAACAGCATCAGATTGGCACTGTCTGTAGGAACACATGAAGATCCAGGACTAGACTCCGATCTCGTTCCACTACTATCCCCTTCCATGCCACCCAATGCAAAGAGAGCACCCATGGTAGGAAGTCATGCCGACCCTCCTCCATATCATCCTTCTCGCAGTCATGTGAACACACAGGGCTCTTGAAGGCAGCAAGCCGAGAGTCCACCAGGACCAAATCCGACTGCTTCACCCTCGTTGCAAGAAAACCCGAGCGCCTTCCAGCCGATGACTTTCAGAACATTATCAATAATTGGCAGGCTGTGGATGATCTCTGGCACCACCTCAACCGATCGATGAGCGAAACTACCCATCCAACAAGGCTCCGACCCGTAGAATTCACCCATCCCGAGGTTAAGAGCAGCGGCCAGCCACTCCCTAAAAGATCGTCCACCTCCGAATGGTCGAGCCGAAGAGGTCCCGGTCATGAGAGTCAAGTTCCAGGAGTTCAAGAATGATGCCCTTTGAGGTGGTCCCAGAGCCGAGCATCAGAATGGCAACTCTCGCCAGGATGAGGAAGAGTAGGGTAGTGAGTCTCACGGCTCGATCTGGTCTGCAAGACGAGATGATGCATCCTTAAACGCCTCCATGAGAGGGAGGATCGCCTCACCCAGATCAGCGAGGGCAGAGGACAATCCAATCGGGGGTATCAGCCTACCCGACCCCTGTTCTCCGCTTGAATCCTCGACGCTCCGATTCCGAGGAATTTCAAACCACCTCAGTTCGAGGCGTACAATAGAGTCTTATCCTGCTGATCACATGGAAGGGTTCAAAACCCTCATGATAATTCACAGCATGTCGGATCCACTCCTCTGTCGCGCTTTCCTAGCCACTTTGTGTTTTTCGGCATGGGAGTGGCTCTCAAAGCTTGACCCCAGCTCGATTTTCTCATTCGACCAGCTCGATGAGAGCTTCCTTGCTCACTTCGTGGCCTGTCGCACGGTTAAAAAGATGAGTGTGTTCCTTCTGGACCTCATACAGAAGGAATGAGAGTCCCTTCAGGACTTTATGTAGAGTTTCAACACCGAGGCTAGGGCGATCTCTTCTTGCGATGCCAGCGTCGCGTCCATAGCCTCTAGTCACAATATTTGCCACAGCCAGCTGAAGGCCTCCTTGGCGAAGAAGTCGCCCATTGATTTTCCTAACCTCCTCAACAGGGTCAAAAAGTACATCCGAGCTGAGGAGGCTGCACCCTAAGGGTCTGAAAGAAACATCAGTCAAAGGAAAGAGAAAGGTCAATGATTTTGAGCCTACGAAAAAGGCTCAGAAAGATGCATTTGGTCAGTGATGACCACCTCCTATCCCCTGCTTCGAGAGGTTCACTTTTTTTACTCAGAGTGTGTCGGCTATCCTCATGAAAATTGAGGATAGGGGGATCGTCCGCCACCCTCACCGATCTAGTAACAATAAGAAGAGGAACCGAAGATTCTACTGTCGGTTCCATCGGGACCACGGTCACAAAACTAATAATTGTCGGGCCCTTAAAGATGCGATTGAGGCCCTCATCCAATGGGGGTACCTAAAGGACTTCACCTAAACTAACCCGAGGGCTTCACCTCCTCGAATAGACAGTAGATGTCAAGAGGCTAAACCCGAGCCCGAAGGAGCCACTGGACCGGCCATTCTTCACTGTGTACACGAAGGACCTGTGGGGGGAGAGTAGAACACCTACCGTAAGGCCTTCGTACGGGAGGTTAACTCAGTCCATAACTATCCCCCCCCCCAAGGATCTGGCGGTCTCATTCTCTACGAAGACCTAGAAGGTGTCCGGCTACCTCATTGCGACGCCCTGGTAATCATCCTCGGCATGGCCAATCACGAGATCCGTCGCATCCTCATTGACAATGGTAGCTCGATAAACATAATGTTCCTAGCCATATTCAAAAGGCTCAAACTCTCTTGCGAGAGACTGAAGCTGGGCGGGTACACGCTCCACGGGTTCTCGGGCATTCTTTTCTAGATTGAGAGAATTGTCACCTTGGATATCACAGTCAGAACTACCCCAACCATTCAAACAAAGGCCATGGATTTCATGGCATTCAATGTCCAGGTCGCCTATAAATAATGCTATCCTCGATCGAACAGGTCGCTGTTATCTCCAGGCAGTGCCACTCTCTGTTGTCTCCAGGCAGTGCCCTCCACCTATAACTTGAAGATGAAATTCCCTACCAGCCACAGGGTCAGCATTGTCAGAGGCAATCAAGAATCTGCTCATTCATGCTATTTGGCCACAGTGGGGGCAGCGATTTCCCCCTTGACGCAGTCGAGCTTCCGCCTGACAGGATTCCGTTGGGCTACCCATCAACAAGTTGGAGGAGGTCCCCTTCTCTGGGGACGAAAAATTTAAATGGTTCCGAGTGAGTCAGTCTCTCACTTCAGACCTAAAGTTGGCCATTATTGACTGCATCTACCGGAATGCCGACCTCTTCGCATGGACGCCCTCGGATGTGACAGTGATTTCAGAGGACCGCATCATGCAAAAACTAAGCGTCCACTCAGACTCGAGACCATTCTAACAAAAGCGTCGCATGTTTGCTCCGGACAGGCAAAATGTGATAAAAGAAGAAGTGGACAAGCTCCTCTTGACTCGGTTTAAATAGCAGGTCAACTACCCAGAGTGGTTGGCCAACGTTGTGATGGTGAAGAAACCAAATGGGAAGTAGAGGATCTGTATAGACTTCATAAACCTTAACAAGGCCTGCCCTAAGCTTCATGGATGCTTTTTCGGACTATAACCAGATCAGAATGTTCCTTCAGGACATCTCCAAGATCCCCTTTGTAACCGACCAAGGCCTCTACTACTAGAGGATCGTGTATTGTGGACTGAAGAACGCCGATGCCACGTACCAAAGGCTCGTCAATCGGGTCTTTAAAGAACAGATCGATTAGAACATGGAGGTATATGTCAAAGATATGCTCATTAAAAGCCGCAGAGGGAAAGATCACATCAGTGATCATGAGGAGGCTTTAGGGGTCATATGATCCCACAATATAACACTCAACCTCTCCAAATGTGCCTTCGACATCACCTCGGGAAAACTTCTTAAATTCGTGGTCAGCCAGCGAAGCATTGAGGCGAACCCCAAAAAATTCAGACCATACTAAACTTGGCCCCTCACAGAAATGTCAAAGAAGTCCAACTGGTCACAGGTTGACTGGCGGTCATCGACCGTTTCCTCTCCAAGTCTGGAAAAAAGTCGCTCCCATTCTTTAAATCCCTCCGGGGGGGAAGCTTCGAGTGGGGATAACCTCAACAACAAGCTTTCAACCAGTTGAAATCCTACCTGGACAACCCCCCATAGTTGGTGTATGTCCTAGAGGCTAGTAGTGTATTGATATTACTAGTTTACATTGTATCATGACATTTATTTATTTCATATTTAGAAATTTCATTTATTATGTTATTTATTGTGAATTAAATGAACATAATGAAGTCCTTAGAATAGTAAGTTCAATGTCATGGGATATCAAGTGCATGACTTGATTATGAGATCCTATTGTCTGAAATGAGAACACTGTTCTTAAATGTCCCTAGTCAAGTATTATTATGAATTAGGTACATAGAAACTAGTGTGTATGTAGACTGATGACCATTCTAACGAATCATGGATATGAGATATCAAGTATTCACATGGATACATATTTAAGTAATAATGTACTAGATTGACCCACCTAAGAACGCAGCAAGGATCGTTACGTAAGTATCATATGAGGTTCTCACAGTAACCATGGTGTACATAGTCGTTTGAGTTGAAGTCATTACGGTTTCCTACATGAGAAGTTATATGCTTTAATGTCGTCAAACGTTGCCTGTAATAAGGTGATTATAATTCGACTATTGGATATACTATAAATCATGCGGAGGAATGTGAGTGACTTAGATAAGATTTGTCCCTTTGATCACCACTGTAGTATCTTGTGGTCTTGATTTTAACTAGATTTTGTTTATGTTAATTGGATTTTGTTAATTTATGCACTCATCATATTTGATCAAATGCGTGAATGAACTGAAACATTTTAGTTATAAGAAATGACATTGGGGACATGTCAAGCTGAAATGGATGGGCCGAAATCAAATGGTTTTTTAAAATTAGGAACCGAACGAGATACTACAGTGGTGATCAACGTCAATGCAACTCTAGGCCGTCCAACAAAATGCCAGTCCTCATGCTAGACAGTAACACATGCCCCCCTAAATTCTTTCCCTGGACTAGAAGGAAGCCAATTTCAAAGGTATTTTTTTATCCTACTTTTACTTTCTGCACTCATTATGTTAGACAAAATGTATGAATTAACTGAAACATTTTATTGTAGTAGGTCGCACTGGGGGCAACTGAAGCCGAAGCGAATGGGTTGTTTCAAATGGTTTTTTGGGTTTGGAACAGATGGAGATACTCGGAGTTGTAAATTATGTGCAATTTCATTATCCCCGTTGAATTCTTTGTATCTTTGACTTTTGGATCCGTCACTAAATTTCAAAAAATCCAAATGTTTATATAGATCTCTCTGTGATAATTGGTAATTGGTTTGCAACATGATATGGATAGTTAAGATCTGGAGGCAATAGATACATTTGTTTGTACAAAATCTATACATGATTTGCACTTTAATAACAATGTAGAAACCTTTACGAAACCCTAAAAAATGTTTCTATTTTTGTTGTAGGTTTTGTAATTGGAGGAGGTGTTTGAAGATGCCTCAGAGTCCCCCCATCCTTTTCTGATGCTTTTCACATCAGAGGCTGTAAATGGAACAAGTACTTTTTTCGTATCTCCTCTTTCTGATGATTTCGTACATTATCCAATGTTAGGAATCTTTTAGTACATTTTCGTATGTGTATGAATCTTTCCATAAAAGTCCGAAAAGTATGTTTTTTCACAGACCACTCTAGGTTGGATCCCTCAGCAAGACCACAACAACAGCCTCCCTAAATTTTTCTTACCCTGGACTAGAAGGAACTCAATCTCAAAGGTAATTTTATATTACTTTTACTTTAAGCACTCATAATGTGTGATAAAATGTATGTTTGTACTAAAACATTTTAATTGTAGGAGGTGGCATTGGGAGCATCTGAAGCTTAAGTGGATGAGTTGTATCAGATGGTCTTTTTGGTTTGGAGCTGATGGAGATATGCAGGCTTGTTGACTATGTCTGGCTTCATTATCCCAGGTTGAGTCCTATAATCTTTGATTTTTTTTTTCTCTTCCTAAATTTCAGAAAATCCGAGTGTTTTTCAATATATATACATAAGACAAGTATTTTTACTGTTCCGCTTACGAATAATTTTCAAAAAAATTATGCCTCTTTCTTATTATTGCACCATATTTTTGACACAGTAATTTAATCACAAATTTATAAGTGATATACAACTTCTCAAAGAATGTGAATTATGGCTTAGTGGTGTTATTGTGCATATTCTGTTGCTTTCATTCTTGCTACTTGTAGTAGTTGGCAACAGCTATGCATGGACTTAACCTGTACCCCTATCTGATTTCCTTTTCTGCTAGTGGCTGATCTTCTTTTCTTTTGCTGCTACCTAAAAGTTTGTTGTAGTTCATGAAGTGTGTCCTGCTTTTCTCAATGAGTTAAATTAAGATACACAACTTTTGTGGTAACTCAGAGACTTTGATGTTATAAGATCGCATCAAATGAGGAATTGATATTAATATTACTGTGATCTGAAATCTGTATTTATGCCTTCTGATCTTTAGCCCCGTAATAACTTCAAATCCTCCCTAATTGTAGAGTTTTCCTGTTTAAATACTTAATTATGATCCATGTTGGTTTCTTGACTTAATATTTCCATTGTAGGTGGTAAGTTCATAATGACAGGAGATGTGCGCTCTTGTTTTGATGCCTCCACAATTATTCTTCCAGATGAATCATGCTCCATCATCACTGTCCCGGTTACCTTGGACATTGCATCTAACCATGGTGTCATCGTAGCATCCTAAGATGGAATAATAAATGAAACCTATTCACTCTGTTTGGTTGATAATCTTCTCCAGAAGCCAACTATGAAAGAAGTCCTCGACAGCAAGGCCATTCAACAAGACGGGAGGGCATTATTAGATACAGGGATAATAGCAGCCAGAGGTAAAGCATGGGTGGATCTTGTTACTCTTTCTTACTCATCAAGTCAAACAATGATATCAGAGCTCCTACAACATAAAAAGGAGGCAAGTTAACTCCACTTGTGTCTATTAGAACTGTACAATAGTCAATCTTTATTTTTTTTTAATGCCCATTAACAAACTAAAGTCAATACCTAATTGCCGATCTTCTTATAATGCCATTAATCTTTAAGTTCGTCGATAACAAATGTCATATCAATTGTGAAATAACCCTCCCGCTCACCAAAAATCAAAAGTTTTGGTGAGTTTTGAGGGATTTATATTTAATATTCTAACAGGAAAGAACTAGTTTTTATCATGAAAATTTTGATATTTAAATGATTTATATTGACATCCAGTTCTCTCTACAGGTAGGATTATGGAAGTTATTTCTATATAATATCATTATCACCTCTCATCTTGTGTGCTAGCTATTTAGCATGTGTGGAAAGCACCCTTTTGTAAAGACGATTTATATTACATAACAAAGATCATCTTTTAGTGGAAGTATGCAACTATGCATATGCATGTTATGTATTAGTCAATATACAATATGGCTTTTGCAGAAGCACCATTTATCTGGCAGTGTGAAGTTATGTCGGAAATTGAACTGTATGCAAGAACACTTAATTGTATTAGTTGGATTCAATAAGTTTGAGTTCCTCTATAGATTCTTATCTTTGCAACTTTATTCGTATTAAGACCTGATACTTAAATGACACGATCCAGTGCAGATTTGTTTATATGAAGACTTGGTGGCAGCATGGGTATCTGCACGACATGAACAAGTGTGATAGTAGGTTTGAAACATGATATAAATAGGCAAGATCATAGAAGGCAATAGAAGCATTTGTTCGTAGAGTAAGTATACATGATTTGCAGTTAAATAAAAATGTAGAATTAGTTGAAACTGCAATTGTATGCGCGGTTTGATGCGTAACTTAGAGAACAAAAACAAGTCATAATTTCTGCGGATGATGGAATCCGTCCTGATACTACAATGTCTGGGCTGTCGAAGCTGAAACCGGTATTTAAGAATGATAAGAGCAGAACTACTATGGTATTAGAGTACGTGAGCAGAGCTGCTGTGGTATGAGAGTACTCCTTCAATCTAAATTCTCATTATATAGTTTGACAGATTTTACCTTGTCGGGTATATCATTATGTATTTGTTTTCATTTTCTTATTCTTTTACTGCAATACAACTGCAATACATGATAAACAGAAAAAGAAAACCATCGCTTTTGCTTATTCCCTTTTTTCTTAAAACATAGACTGGGAAGGATGATTTCGAGACACTTGAGAAGAAAACAATGGAATGGGGGGAACCAACTGTTGCATGTGGAAAGCAAGTTTGTTTATTAACAATATCCCAATCTCATTGCTGAACAAGTTTTCGTTATTACCCTTCGCTGAATGTGCCTAAAAACTATTCCTTTGAATTTTTGATGGTGCAGGAACTTGCTGACATGATTTTCCAGTCAGCATTGTAGATCGGAGTTATTTATTGGTGAGTTGTAGATGTACACTATTTATTGGTAATGGAAGCTAATTTTCTATTGATGGAGCAAACTTAGAAATTAAGTGGATGAGATTGTTATAAGACTTTATATGCTTATTATATGTCAGTATGGTACTCTTAAGTTGACATTTTAACTATTTTGTAATTTGACATGCATGTAATACTTCATTAATTTTTAATATGTTTTAAGTTTAATTTTATTTAATTTTGTTTCATAAACACATTTATTTATTTTATTGTGTATTTAGTTTATAATAGGATTAATATTATAAAAGAAAATATTAAATTATCATAAGTGTAATTAATAAGAAAAATATGTGTATAGAGCGATGGGTATATATTCAAATATTTGGATGCGAAAACCATCACTAAAATCTATAGCAATGGAGTTTCAATCGTGGGTATAGAAAAGCAAGAGGTGTCGTTAAAACCTATACCAACAGATACGAAACTGTGGGTATAACACCGAGGTTTTGTCCAATGGGTGAAAAAACCGTCGCTATAGTCTATAGTGACGGCATTCTTCCGTGAGTATAGCGAATCATTGACTACGGAAAAATATGTCCATCGGTATAGATTTTACGTGCTATACCAACGGTTTTCCGCCTTTTACCCACGGATTTTTGCTGTAAGTATATGTCAAATTCCTTGTAGTGTGAGTATGTAATGGAATATGAAAAGTAAATGAAGTATGTATGAGAATGAGAATGAAAAGTGAAGAAATTGCATTATCTAAATGAGTATGAAAAGTAAAGAAATTGTGTTATGTGAACATATATGGAAAAGTAAAGAAATTAAGTTATATGAATAAATATGAAAAGTGAATAAAATTGTGGTATGGGAATGAATATGAAATAGTATAGAAAATGTGCTATGGAATATCATAATGAAAAGCAAAGCAAGATGTAATATGAGAATGAAACGTTAAGTAAAGTGTATTATGTGATGAATAATAAATGTAAATGGCATAAGGTGATTAGAATGGTTGTGAAAATAAACATTTGTTGTGATATGAGTTTGGTATAGCTTGGATTTGTGTCGTGGAACTACTCGCCCGTTATTTCCTTGGAAATGGTGGGAACTATCTGCCGTGCCACAACTTCAAGGTAGAGTGATTTGATATGGATATGTAGATTGGTTGAAGACTTCAAAGAGCATTGTTGTGCAAAATTTTACTATGTTATATGTTTAAATTTTCAGGACAAATTTAATTATCATTATATTCGTAAGTTCTTTCAATTTTCTTTATATTGTTTATTTTATTTGTTAAACTAGTAGATTGTGTTCACACTAGTTATGACTGACCCATGTTTTTTTTTTGCGGGTTAGAGGAGTCTCTCCCTGAGGGTGGATGTCTTTAACTCTCTTGCAGGTTTTGAATAGCAGTGAGGTCAGATATATTGGTATTACTTAGTGTTTTAGTTATACTTTCCTCGTTGTAGTTTGGTGATGTATGTATTTATTATATACCTTATTATTTTGTCATGTACAAATGGAGATAGTATTTTTGTGATATTTTGTATTACGGAAGATTGTGTATAACTATAAGGGATGATGTATTGTGATATATATAGTGATGGGATGAAATATGAAAACCCGTACCCGCCTCGTTGTGGAGTATTGGGTTCTGTGGTTTGGTTTTTAAAAGGTTTTTCTAAAGTTTTTCTAAAATCTTATATGTTTTAAAATTAATTTTTTGTTTTCAAATTTTATCTTGTATATTATAATTAGTTATGCCCCCAGAGCCCTATGTATTATTGCCTGTGTGTTGTTGATTGGATTGTCCTGGGGAGGATTGATATATATTGCATGTTATGTGAATTATGTAATTGTTTGCAGAATTCCATAAGGAATTTCTGTAAAATGGCTAATAATTCTGAGAGACTCTGCCGAAATTTTAATTGAAATTTATGAAAAAATTCTAAGTAAGAAATGGTGTAGGTAAGAAGTAGTTTAAGTAAGAAAGCTTTTGAAAAAGAAATGGTTAAAAAAAATTTGGGGTGTTACATATTCCCGCTTCAACTTTCAGGCCTCGAACAACGAGGCGGAATATGAAAGTGATGATCGTCAGGATCATGCTAGCCCACAAGGTAAGGGCAAGACGAGTGAGGGCCTTCAGCGACTCTCAGCTCATAGTCAACCAGATCTTCGGGGAATATGAAGACCATGAATCTCGAATGATCCAATACTTTGTGCGTGTCAGACAGCTCTTAATAGTTATCGAGGGCGCCGCTGTCGAGCGTATTTCGAGAGAACAAAATAGCCAGGCCAATGTGTCGCGCCCCGCTTCCCAAAATACGGGAATACGAGCTCATGACGTAGGCCCAGCGAATGATTTTAATATCATTCATCAGCTGTACCAGTCTCAACTCAACAATACTCAGGAAATTAAATCACAGCCACGCAATTAATAACATCACAGAACAATAATTGAATTCAAGAAATTAAATATTCCAACATGATAATGTTACATAGAAATAAGTAGCAATTACAGGTCAAAAGCCCGGGATACAATTCTGAATAAATAAAAGAATTACAATGAATGGAAAGAACATGAAAGGGAATAATTTATTATCAACCAGTTGCCCCAATCTAGAAGTATTGCTCTCCAACTCCTTCTGGTAGATCCTCAGGTCCACCTGTGACTGGATTAGCTAAAGAAGAAAAATAAATGTCCTTAGAGCAAGTACGGACGGCAAGTAGTGAAAACAGAGAGTAAAGGAATAAGGTACGTGTAGGAAATATGAATCAAGATCAAATTTGCAAGGGAAATAATGGTACTAATAGCAAGGGTCTTTATCAAGTATGTATACATGTCAGCTAGGTCTATTATCAAGTTGTTTCTCCTATCTAGTGCATGTACTACTGCATCCCATACTACAGGTTCGATGCACGCACAACAGTGTTCGTTTTAGACTTCGTGGTGGGGTCAACAGAGCGTGTACTCGGGTATATCACGATAACAAGACAACAAGATAACGAGTTCACGTCTCCACCAGTATTCTCCACCTTCCATATAACAAGTCCATGTAACGAGAGGGCCCTACCGAGTACATTTTCTGAGACGGTCCACTACTAGGTCAACCCTTAGAAACCCCGGCTTATTAAGTATTTTGTTACTAAGTCATATATGCACATGCGGGTAGTCATAAGAATGTCAAGTGAATAATGATAATGCAGCAAAATGGTATATTACACAACAATAAGCTAGAAACAGTAAATCTGAAATGGCTGACACATCCACACTAAAACAGGTATAACTCCTAGATTTAAACTCCAAATTCAGACTTCTAGTAGGTTATGGACATCTAGACAGATAGGGCTACAAGTTATATTCAGGGACTTTCTGCTAGTTCTAACTGTATCTAGGCTAAAAACTCCATTCTTTGCAGATTAGCTGTTCTGGCAGCAGCTAGGTGTCAACTTCTAAGGGGTGAAAACATGGTATAAATATATTATAAAAATCTACAGAAATTTGAGGTGAACCCTAAGCATGTCTATAAGGTTCCTGAAAATTTCATAGCATTCTAACACTTCTATATAGTATTACACCATCGAATATGTCGAGGTTATAGTAATTTCTGCTGTCTGAAAATGTAGGCTAGCGGGGACTAAAAATGTTATATCTTACAGCTCGTGACTTCAAATTAAGATTTGTCACTTGGGTTGGAAATTAGGTCCAATAGGTAAAACTCTCTTTTATATCTCGTGTGCTAATTCTCATATTTACAGGGTCGAAACCTCTGTGCTAAACAATACATGCAACAAGAATTTTATAAAAACTATCATGTTTATATTCATCAAGTGGGTAGTTATCGAACTAATGAATCACACATACATCAAGATTAATGTAAAGCAAGCATTGTGAATTTTCTAAATAACAAGTCAAGTGAATTTATCAAGTTCAAGTCACAAGATTCCATATAAATAATATGCATTTAATCACGGCGTGTTTTCCTCATGTACAAATTTATTTATTTATTTATGTCAAATGTATGTCTAGGCTTGGGTTTGAGTCAATGGATAATAAAAGAAGTCAAGAGTACGTCGGGTTAGCTCGTGTAAACCCTCAATACCCTTAACGAGATGGGACACAAGGCAAAATTATCGATAAATAAATTTGGAACTACTTGCAGGAGATCAATTAATTTGAACTAGAATAAAGAAAATAGTTCAATGGACTTGCCTTTTTCGTAGTAGTCGATTCAATAAAGTAAGAATAACGGGATCAGAATCTCGGGGAACAATCCCAAGAGTACGGGCAAAATGCGCGCGAAAAACTCCAACAGCAACAACCGCAACAGTGAATTAATCCCCCACACACGATCAGCAGAACAGCAAGTAACGGTTGGGATCTGGCGCGGGTAGAACAGCAAACAGCGAGAGCGCCCAATGGGAATTCGTCCTTGCAGCGGATCTGTGCCGAACACGGGACAGTGACACAGCGGATCGAGCACGCCGAACAGCAAACAGCGACGGCAACGAATCAGATCTCGTCTTCCACCTCTCGACAGCGGAGGAGAGAGAGAGAGACAGCGACGACTTGGCGGCGTGCGGCGGGGTTCGCGATGGCTGCGGTAGCGGGGTGGCATCGTGACCACGGTCGGGTAGCGACGGCGGCGACGCAACTCCGGCGAAGGCTCTGTTTTGTGATCGAAACAGAGGAAGACGGAGACGAAGTCTTCGGGGCTTGGACGGTGCCGGCGAGACTGTGGAGAGCTCGCGGTGGTGTTGCAAAGGTGATCGAAGTGATTGGGAGAGGGCGACAGTGGTTCGAAGGTGATGTCGGAGTGGGTTTGGTTGGCAGAGTTGGGTTTTGTGATGCTTCGATAGGTTCGACGGGGTTCCACGGCAATGGGGACGGGGCTGCGATGGGGAAGGGGATGAGGCGGCTTGGTAATGGGGACGAGGTCGAGGATGATAATGGAGTGGTGGAGCGGTGGAGCTTCGATTGGGGTGCCGGAGTGGGATAATGGCGAAACTTGGGCAAGGTCGGAGGGACGGCTTGGTGATGGGAATGATGGGGACGACGAGGCGAGGTGGTGACGGCGAGGCGAGGTGATGACGGCGAGGAGGTGGCAAAGTGGTGATCGGCGTTAGCGGCGGTGTAGGGGAGTGAGATGAAGGTTTGGTTCTGGTGATTTTGGGTGAAGGCGAGAACGAGAGAAATGAGCGGGGGTTTTTGTTTGGTTGGTTTGGGTTTGTTTTGAGAACAGGAGAGGGAGAGAATGGGGGGGAGAGAGAGAGAGTTTCTGGAGTTGTGATTTGTGAGGGAGTGGGGGTGATTGTTATAACAGTCTGGAAGTATGGAAGAGAGAATAAAGGGGTTTAGATATACGTGGGATTGGGAAGAAATTGTCTGGGTTAGTTGTTAGGGGAATTGGGTTGTGGGTAGATTTAGACTAGGATCCAATACCCAATAAGATGTGGGTTGGGCTTGAGTGTAGATGGGCCACAAAAATACAATAATATAATAAATAAATGGGAACTAGTAAGCCCACAACATGACAAAGACCAGATACAATAATTAGGGAGAAAATACATCAAAGACATACAAAAACAATAACCCGTATAATCGGGAATAGGGGTTACAAATCCTACCCACCTTACAAGAAGAATTTCGTCCTCGAAATTCAAATCGGTGGATCGTAGGTACCCCGAAAGAAAAAAGAACCAGATAACCAAGACAACATATAATTACTCAAAGAGATGAGGGAATTTCTTCTGAATTTCTTCCTCTAATTCCCAAGTCGACTCACCGGGCGAGTGAGGATTCCAGGAGACACGAACGAGTTTGATCACTTTGTTCTTCAACACTTTCTCGCGTCTGTCCACAATGGCAACTGGCTGGACTTCGCAAGACAGGTCTGGTCTCATGGACAACTCCGAGTAATCAACCACATGGCTGTCGTCTCTAACATATTTCTTGAGCTGAGAGACGTGGAATACGTTATGAACTCCGGACAAGGCTGGTAGTAGTGCAAGGCGGTAGGCCACCTTGCCCACGCGCTCCACAATATCAAAAGGGCCAATGAATCGGAGACTCAGTTTACCCCCTCCACCAAATCGGATGACGCCTTTCCAAGGTGATACCTTCAGAAACACGTGATCACCTGCCTCAAACGCTAGAGGTCTGTGACGACAGTCAGCCCATTTCTTCTGCCGGTCCTGAGCGACTTGCAGGTGCTTTCGGATCTGAGCTACTGCATCAACTGTCTTCGTAATCAACTATGGTCCCAAAAGTTTCCTCTCTCCAATGTCGTCCCAACAGACTGGGGACCTACATTTACGACTATAGAGTGCTTCAAACGGAGCTGCATTGATGCTTGCCTGATAACTGTTGTTGTATGAAAACTCGACCAGGTGCAAGTGATCTTCCCAAGAACCACCAAATTGTAGAACACAGGATCGCAACATATCCTCCAGTGTCTGAATCGTCCTTTCGGACTGTCCGTCTGTCTGGGGGTGGAATGCTGTGCTATAGTTCAACCTGCTCCCCAGACTCTGCTGAAGACTCTCCCAGAAATGTGACCTGAACCTCGTATCCTTGTCGGATACGATGCTGACGGGAACACTGTGCAGTCTCACTATCTCCTGAATATACCGTTCCGCCAGGCTCTCAGTAGACTGACCCACCCTGAATGGGATGAAGTGGGCACTCTTCGTCAACCGGTCCACTATCACCCAGATAGCGTTATGACCTTTATGACTCCTGGGCAATGCTGTCACGAAGTCCATAGTAATATTCTCCCATTTCCATTCTGGAATCGGAAGAGGTTGCAATAATCCAGCGGTCCTCTGATGCTCCGCCTTCACTTGCTGACAAATCAGGCATTGTGACACAAACCTTGCCACGGCCCTTTTCATTCCATGCCACCAAAAATGCTGCTTCAAGTCCCTGTACATTTTGGTACCTCCTGGATGGATAGAGTATTGAGACTGATGTGCTTCCTCGAGTAATCTCTGCCTGACTTCACCTCTAGGAACACATAACCTGGATCCAAAACGGAGTGATCCGTCTGAATGGATGACTAAGTCAGATCTCAGACCTGCCTCCACTTCACTACGGAACTCCTACAGTTGCTGATCATCTGCCTGAGCTACCTTGATCGGCTCCACTAATGAAGACTGCAACTGCAACATCATAAACTGCGTCGCTGCACTTGGGAGAACCACTTTCAGTTCCATCCTCCTCATATCTTCCAATATCTCCTTCTGCTTGGTCAGAAACATTGCAGTAGGCCTCCTACTCAAAGCATCGGGTACCGGATTTACCTTGCTCGGATGGTACTGCAAATCGATGTCGAAATCAGCCATCAGTTCTAACCATCTCCTCTGTCTCATGTTCAGATCCTTCTGCGTGAACACATATTTGAGACTCTTGTGATCTGTGAAAATTTCGACTCTATCTCCGAGCAAATAGTGTCTCCATAACTTTAGGGCAAATATCACTGCTGCAAGTTCTAGGTCGTGGGTAGGGTAGTTCTTTTCATGCGGCCTCAGCTGCCTTGAAGCATAAGCTACAACCCTACCTTTCTGCATCAGAACTGCACCCAAACCTCTACCTGAAGCATCGCAGTGAATCACAAATCCTCCAGAACTGTCTGGTATCGTCAGCACAGGTGCTGATGTCAACCGGTTCTTTAATTCCATAAAAGCTTCCTCACAGGCACCATCCCAGACAAATTTCTGCTCCTTTTTCGTCAAGTTGGTCAAAGGTCCTGCAATCTTTGAGAAGTCTTGAACGAACTTCCTGTAATACCCCGCCAATCCAAGGAAACTTCGCACTTCTGGCACTGACTTCGGCACTGGTCAATCCTTAACAGCAGAAATCTTCGACGGATCAACTGATACACCCTCACCAGAGATGACATGACCCAAGAAACCAATGCGATTCAACCAGAACTCATACTTGCTGAGTTTCCCATACAACTGATTTTCTCTCAGTGTCTGCAAGACAATCCTCAAGTGCTTGGCATGATCCTCCATGTTCCGTGAGTACACCAGGATGTCGTCTATGAATACAACGACAAATTGATCCAAGAATGGCGAGAATACCTTGTTCATCAAGCTCATAAATACTGCCGGTGCATTAGTAACGCCGAAGGGCATCACTAAAAATTCATAGTGTCCATATCTTGTGCGGAATGCTGTCTTCGGAATATCTTCAGTCTTTACTTTGACTTGATGATAACCCAAGTGAAGATCCAACTTTGAGAACACGGATGCACCTCCCAGCTGATCGAACAGATCATCAATCCTTGGTAGTGGGTACCTGTTCTTCATCGTAACTTGATTCAGCTCCCGATAGTCAATGCAGAGTCTGCGACTACCGTCCTTCTTGCTGGCGAACAACACTGGAGCTCCCCACGGCGAAACACTTGGCCTGATAAAGCCTCTGTCCAATCACTCCTGGATTTGTACCTTCAGGTCAGCCAATTCAGCTGGCGCCATGCGGTATGGGCTCTTCGAGATTGGCGTAGTGACTAGCTGAACTTCAATGCTGAACACTACGTCTCGGTCTAGTGGGATCCCAGGCAACTCATCAGGGAATACATCAAGGAAGTCCCGCACAACCACGGGCGCAACATCACCATCAGTGCACATTGACTCAAGTGCACAAGCCTTCGGAGAAATCGGGCTCTCGACACGTGCAGACGGTGTCTCACCCACATGAAACTCGAATTCAGGTTGCCCAAGAAGCTTGAAGGTCACCTTCTTCTTCCGACAGTCAATCACTGCGTGGGTGACGCCTAGCCAGTCCATTGCCAGTAAGACGTCAAAACCCAAATTGTTAATCACAATTAAGTCAGCTTCGAACTCTCTGCAACCAATCAGTAGGGGACTCTGTTTGCACACTTTAGAGCAAATAATAGTACCTCCACCAGTGGTAATGTCCCAAGCTACTGGCATGTCATCGCTTGCCAATCGATGACGGTCGAAGAAACGGGAGGACACAAACGAATGGGTTGCACCAGAATCGAACAACACATGGGCAGGGAGGGAATGCACAAGAATAATGCCTAATAGAAGATTCAATGAATAAGACATGGGAATTGCATGCAGGGTAAAACAAAAGATCAAACAGCAAGGAGAAGAGATATGCAAGAACTGAATGTAAAATAATACAATGCAACTACAACATACCTGCAACTACTCCAGTAGCTGTCTCAGCTTCAGCTGCAGTCAGGTTGAAGGCCTGACCACGACCTCCCATCTGACCTCCTCCAGGAGTCATCCTCCGGTGAACGAAAGCACGTCTCTGTGGAGGGAGAGGTGGCCTCACCTGAGGTCGGACCGGTGCTCCAAGCTGAGCTGGACCTCCAGCTGGTGCAACAGGTCTGTTCCTGGGGCAGTCCCACATGATGTGATCAGCACCTCTGCACGTAAGGCAAAGGCGGTTGGCTCGGCGACAATCCTTGTGCAAGTGCCCAACTCGATTGCAGAAGGTACATGTCGGGGCAGCAGGCGGATACGGCTGCACTCTCACAGGCGGGGTCGGAGCTGGCCTCCGAATAGGCCCCACAGCAGATCGAGAGAAGACGGGGTGTTGTCCCCCTCGCTGAGTAGTATTGCTCCTCTTGTGAGCTTGTTCCTGGACCCTTGCAGCATCAAGTATGTCTTCATAAGTGCGATGGCGGTGGGCCACCAACTGGTTATGTAGGTCCGGATGAAGCCCCAATAGGAACCTGCGGGCTCGATCTTCCTCGGTTGTAACCAAGGAAGGTGCAAAACGACTGAGCCGAAGAAACTCTACGGCATACTCATCCACCGTTCGATTCCCCTGAGTCAAGGTAATGTTTTAATTAATATTGTCACATACGCTATAGGCAACAATAAATAACTTAATTAACATTACCGAACCTGAGTCAAGTTGACAAATTACTGTTCCATATCAGCTCTAGTGACACTGGGGAAGAATTTCACCATAAAACTTGCGGTGAAGGTGGTCCATTCAATAGGCCTTTCCAATCTATCAGCTTTGGCCTGCCACCAGATACGGGCAAGGTCGGTCAACTGGATGCTTACTACATCCACTCGGTTTGCTTCGACTATCCTAGCAGCGATCAACAACTGCTCTGTCCTAATCAGCCACTGCTCAGCCTCCAATGGACCTTCAGCACCTGTGAACTTATCGGGGTGTAGCCTCATGAAATCAGCTACATTGCCCGGTCTAGGCGGCAATACTCCAGGCGTAGGTGCAAGAAGCTCCCTGTTAACAGCTCCTAAAGCTGCCTTCATCATCTCAGCATGCTCTTTCTGCATTTGCGCCATCTACTGCATGTGCCGCTCAGTTTGTTCTTACTGCAGCGTCATCATGTGCTGCAGTGCTTGGAGTACAGCAGTGCTCTCAGACCGTTCCTCCCTCTGTTGGGAAGAAGAAGAGCTGCCCCTGAGCATCTGCACAATCTGTGCAATAGTGGGCTCTCCCACGGGGTCATCCTCAGGACGGGAAGAGGAAATCTCATAATTAACCATGGTCTGCATCAAGGGAAAAATACAATTAGCATCCAGATTGCATGATTATGAATAAATGGAAGGAACAGGACGATTAGGGAAGGAAGGAACTGAATGCGAAGGAATCAAACAGGAATCAAGCAAAGGAAGTATGTTGGTTATTACATGTTCATGTGATTCGCATGGTGTACATATTGTTGAGTTAATCTGGTTAGAACCAAGATCGAGTAATATACCAATCAAAGTCAGTAATCCAGGCTCATATTGATAGTCATATTTGATAGTCATATTGATAGTCATATTTGATCGACACATTACTCAAAACCCAGGCTCTGATACCACAAAACCTGTCACACCCCGCTTCCCAAAATACGAGAATACGAGCTCATGACGTAGGCCCAGCGAATGATTTTAATATCATTCATCAGTTGTACCAGTCTCAACTCAACAATACTCAAGAAATTAAATCACAGCCACGCAATTAATAACATCACAGAACAATAATTGAATTCAAGAAATTAAATATTCCAACATGATAATGTTACTGAGAAATAAGTAGCAATTACGGGTTAAAAGCCCGGGATACAATTCTGAATAAATAAAAGAACTACAATGAATGGAAAGAACATGAAAGGGAATAATTTATTATTAACCAGTTGCCCCAATCTAGAAGTACTGCTCTCCAACTCCTTCTGGTAGATCCTCAGGTCCACCTGTGACTGGATTAGCTAAAGAAGAAAAATAAATGTCCTTAGAGCAAGTACGGATGGTAAGTAGTGAAAACGGAGAGTAAAGGAATAAGGTACATGTAGGAAATATGAATCAAGATCAAATTTGCAAGGGCAATAATGGTACTAATAGCAAGGGTCTTTATCAAGTATGTATACATGTTAGCTAGGTCTATTATCAAGTTGTTTCTCCTATCTAGTGCATGTACTACTGCATCCTATACTACCGGTTTGATGCACGCACAACAGTGTTCGTTTTAGACTTCATGGTGGGGTTAACAAAGCGTGTACTCGGGTATATCACGATAACAAGACAACAAGATAACGACTTCACGTCTCCACCAGCATTCTCCACCTTCCATATAATAAGTCCATGTAACGAGAGGGCTTTACCGAGTATATTTTCTAAGACGGTCCACTACTAGGTCAACCCTTAGAAACCCCGGCTTATTTAGTATTTTGTTACTAAGTCATATATGCACATGCGAGTAGTCATAAGAATGTCAAGTGAATAATGATAATGCAGCAAAATGGTATATTACACAACAATAAGCAAAAAACAGTAAATCTGAAATGGCTGACACAGTTACACTAAAACAGGCATACCTCCTATATTTAAACTCAAAATTCGGACTTCTAGTAGGCTATGGATATCTAGACAGATAGGGCTACAATTTATATTCAGGGGCTTTCTGCTAATTCTAACTGTATCTAGGCTAAAAACTCCATTCTTTGCAGATTAGCTGTTCTGGCAGCAGCTAGGTGTCAACTTCTAAGGGGTGAAAACATGGTATAAATATATTATAAAAATCTACAGAAATTTGAGGTGAACCCTAAGCATGTCTATAAGGTTCCTGAAAAATTTCATAGCATTCTAACACTTCTACATAGTATTACACCATCGAATATGTCGAGGTTATAGTAATTTCTGCAGTCTGAAAATGTAGGCTAGCGGGGACTAAAAATGTTATATCTTACAGCTCGTGACTTCAAATTAAGATTTGTCACTTGGGTTGGAAATTAGGTCCAATAGGTAAAACTCTCTTCTATATCTCGTGTGCTAATTCTCATATTTACAGGGTCGAAACCTCTGTGCTAAATAATACATGCAACAAGAATTTTATAAAAACTATCATGTTTGTATTCATCAAGTGGGTAGTTATCGAACTAATGAATCACACATACATCAAGATTAATGTAAAGCAAGCATTGTGAATTTTCTAAATAACAAGTCAAGTGAATTTATCAAGTTCAAGTCACAAGATTCCATATAAATAATATGCATTTAATCACGGCGTGTTTTCCTCATGTACAAATTTATTTATTTATTTATGTCAAATGTATGTCTAGGCTTGGGTTTGAGTCAATGGATAATAAAAGAAGTCAAGAGTACGTCGGGTTAGCTCATGTAAACCTTCGATACCCTTAACGAGATGGGACACAAGGCAAAATTATCGATAAATAAATTTGGAACTACTTGCAGGAGATCAATTAATTGAACTAGAATAAAGAAAATAGTTCAATGGACTTGCCTTTTTCATAATAGTCGATTCAATAAAGTAAGAATAATGGGATCAGAATCCCGGGGAACAATCCCAAGAGTACGGGCAAAATGCGCGCGAAAAACTCCAACAGCAACAACCGCAACAGTGAATTAATCCCCCACACACGATCAGCAGAACAGCAAGTAACGATTGGGATCTGGCGCGGGTAGAATAGCAAATAGCGAGAGCGCCCAATGGGAATTCGTCCTTGCAGCGGATCTGTGTCGAACACGGGACAGTGACACAGCGGATCGAGCGCGCCGAACAGCAAACAGCGACGGCAACGAATCAGATCTCGTCTTCCACCTCTCGACAGCGGAGGAGAGAGAGAGACAGCGGCGACTTGGCGACGTGCGGCGGGGTTCGCGATGGCTGCGGTAGCGGGGCGGCATCGTGACCACGGTCGGGAAGCGACGGTGGCGACGCAACTCCGGCGAAGGGTCTGTTTCATGATCGAAACAGAGGAAGACGGAGACGAGTCTTCGGGGCTTGGACGGTGCCGGCGAGACTGTGGAGAGCTTGCGGTGGTGTTGCGAAGGTGATCGAAGTGATTGGGAGAGTGCGACAGTGGTTCGAAGGTAATGTTGGAGTGGGTTTGGTTGGCGGAGTTGGGTTTTGTGATGCTTCGATAGGTTCGACGGGGTTCCACGGCAATGGGGACGGGGCTGCGATGGGGAAGGGGATGAGGCGGCTCGGTAATGGGGACGAGGTCGAGGATGATAATGGAGTGGTGGAGCGGTGGAGCTTCGATTGGGGTGCCGGAGTAGGATAATGGCCAAACTTGGGCAAGATCGGAGGGACGGCTCGGTGATGGGAATAATGGTGATGGCGAGGTGAGGTGATGACAGCGAGGAGGTGGCAAAGTGGTGATCGGCGTTAGCGGCGGTGTAGGGGAGTGAGATGAAGGTTTGGTTCGGGTGATTTTGGGTGAAGGCGAGAACGGGAGAAATGAGCGGGGGTTTTTGTTTGGTTGGTTTGGGTTTGTTTTGAGAACAGGAGAGGGAGAGAGAATGGGGGAGAGAGAGAGAGTTTGCTGGAGTTGTGATTTGTGAGGGAGTGGGGGTGATTGTTATAACAGTATGGAAGTATGGAAGAGAGAATAAAGGGGTTTAGAGATACGTGGGATTGGGGAGAAATAGTCTGGGTTAGTTGTTAGGGGAATTGGGTTGTGGGTAGATTTAGACTAGGATCCAATACCCAATAAGATGTGGGTTGGGCTTGAGTGTAGATGGGCCACAAAAATACAATAATATAATAAATAAATGGGAACTAGTAAGCCCACAACATGACAAAGACCAGATACAATAATTAGGGGGAAAATACATCAAAGACATACAAAAACAATAACCCGTATAATCGGGAATAGGGGTTACAAATAAATGGGAAATAGCCAGGCCAATGTCTTGTCCAAGCTCACCTCGTTGTCCTTCGAGGGTCTAGATCACACTGTTCTAGTCAAGGTCCTCTTCACGCCTAGCATCGAGAACCTCAAGGTTCTTTGCATCAACTCGGGCGTACAAGCGGAAACCTGGATGGATCCCATCTGAAAGTTCTTGACCGATGGTGAACTCCCACAAGACCAAGTCGAAGCCAGGAAGATAAGAGTTTGATTGGAGAGATTCACCTGGATTGATAATGTACTCTTCAAGCGCTCATACACTAAAGTGGATGGGAGACCATATCTCTGCCGTGTGAGTCCCGATGAAGCCAAGTATGCACTGGAGGAGTTGCATGAGGGAATTAGAGGGTGTCATATGGGCAGCAGGTCGCTTGCAAGGAAAATACTCAACCACGGGTACTATTGGCAGACCAAACTGCGAGACACCCATGAACTGATAAAAAAATGTGGTCCCAGAGATTCTCTTCGATCAGGCGCATGCCACAGGCCGAGATCAAGTCGCTTTCCAATCTGCCCCCCTTTGCCATGTAGGGGATGGATCTATTCGGCCCCTTCCCGAAGGCCATGACCTAAAGGCGCTTCCTCATTGTGGCCATCGACTACTTAACCAACTGGGTCGAGGCAGAACTCTTGGCCACAATAACCGAGCATCAAGCCAAACAATTCTTTTGGAAACACATCATTTGTCGGTTCGGAATCCCTCGCATACTCATTACCGATAATGGAACTCGATTTTCTGGTAAGAATTTCCAAAAGTTCTGCGAATACCTCGGAGTACAGTAGCGGTTCTCATCGATATCACACCCTAAGTTAAATAACCAAGCTGAAAATGCCAACCGCTAAATTCTTGAAGGTCTTAAAAAATGGTTGGACAAATCTCCCAAGGGGCTGTGGGTCGATGAATTACCCAGCATCTTTGGTCATTTCGAGCAACCAAGAGGATTCCTATGGGCGAGTCCCCATTCAACCTGACATATGGGACAGAGGTTGTCATCCCCGTGGAAATCGAGCTCCTTTCGCCTAGGATCAGGGGTTTCAATGAAGAACCAAACTTGAGCGATCTCAGGGCCAACTTGGACCTAATCGACGAGATCCGTGAAAAATCCTCCATAACAAAAAATATCTAACAGCAGCGGATTAAAAGGTTTTACAACAAGAGATTCTGTCCGACCGACATCAAGGTGGGTGACCTCATGCTCAGGAAGCTTGCCATTTCCGACCCCACGAAGAAAGGAAAACAGGTCCCGAACTGGGAGGGCCCATATAAGGTAACCTAAGTAGTATGCTCAGGCACATACCATCTCGAAGACCTAGGGACAGGGTAGTTAAGAGACCCTGAAACACAGAGCATCATATCAAGTTCCATGAAGGGCCATAAGGGCCGATGTAGATGTCAGTGATTGTAATAGGCGCTACCCGTTTTCTTTGGTAGCCAAACATTGAATAAAAACAATGAGATTTTTTTCAAATCAAGGCAAAATGCCTCAAATTTGCTCCTCCAAACGAGAGATTTCTCAACCTCTTACGTCCTCGCCGCTCGGCATTGACCCCAAACTCTAACGGGAGGTTTCCCAATCTCTCAGGTCCTCGTCGCTCGGCGTCGAGCCCAAACACTAACGAGAGATTTCTCAATCTCTCAGGTCTTCTCCACTCGGTGTCGACGCCAAACTCTAACGAGAAATTTCTCAATCTCTCAAGTCCTCGCCGCTAGCGTCGACCCTAAATGCTAACGAGAGATTTTTCAATCTCTTGAGTCCTCATCGCTGGCATCAACCCTAAATGCTAACAAGAGATTTCTCAATCTTTCAAGTCCTCGACCCTCAACGTCGACCCTAAACACAAATGAGAGACTTCTTAATCTTTCAAGTCCTCGCACCTCTGGTCGACCCTAAATGCTAACGAGAGATTTCTCAATCCCTCAAGTCATCGCTGCTTGGCGTCGACCTCAAACTCAAGTAAGACTTCCAACCTTGACAAAAAGTTTCCAACGATCTCGTAAGTACCACAAAGCAGCCAAATTTTATAGATTAGACATTTACAAGCTTACATGATTACAAGAAGTATAAAAATTACAACAAGTTGCGAAGGTCGTTCAAACAACCTACCCCCCCCCCCCCTCCCCGCCTGGGGAGGCCTGGGACTGATATAGGTCATCTCAAGTCCTGCCGAGCATGTTCGGTTGCCAATAGGCCTATCGGCTTCAACCTTAGGGATGGCCAAAGTAGACTTCCCAGTCATCGAGCTTTGGGCATCTCCCGACTTCGGCGCCTCCAATCTGAATGTCGGAGATGGGCTGCCTACAGATGGCCAACCAATTCCTAGAGAAGCAGTTCGTGAATGACCTACCCCGAGCATGACCTTCAATCTTTGTATCTCCAATTCCTTCTCCACTATAACCTCCCGAAGGAACGTTTATGAGGTCGATCATCGGGCGGAAGTACCAGACATCGACCATGTAGTCTCGGAACTCCCCAAGTCGCGGTCGGCAACCAACTTCTTCAAACTAGCCGACTCCAAGCTCAGTTTCTTTGACTTATTCATAAAATAATAAACAGCTGCTTCCCGATTCCGGGCCTATTTGCAATAATGCGCCAAGATAGACTCCACTGATTTTAGCTTGCCCCTAAGGCGCTCCATCTTGACATCATGAAGGTCAGCCATGAAGGACTCGTTCATCTAACACAAAGGAGGAAAGGGCATGTCATTGTGAGCAACACAAACTTGGCCAAATTACAAAACATCATATCACAGTATATTACGCCAAAAAGTCTAAGTAAAAAAGCTCAGCCAAAAATCCATTTCATTCATCAAAATTCTTACAAAACAGCGGTGGCCAGTCCACATTCGGCAAATACAAAAAAGAATAAAAAAAGAGGAAACTTATGCTTAGACGATAGGGGCACCTCTTCAGCCGCCGCTACGTCGACCTCGGGTCTGCTACAAGCATTGCGTCATCCTCACCAGGAAGTTGTCCCCCCACCCATCGTCTCCCTCGGGGGTTTTTGGATGCTTAGGAAGTATCATGTCGTAATGGAACTCTCTGAGTTCGCACTCGGGGTACTTAATTAGGACGTTCACAAGAACCCGATTGTATGCCTTGTCTTGGGCCTCGATGACCTTATCCATGGCGGCGTTCCTCACCTTCTTCAGCTCCATGCCAGCTGCCTTACTCATCTCCTCCTCCATCAGAGCTCGGTCGTTGGCAAAGGTAGTCGGTTAGGCCTTGAGAGCTCGCCTACGGGACTCGGCAGCGTTGGTCCTCAACTTTTGGTCCTTCATCTCACGCTCTTACCATTGAGCATTCTTCACCTCCTGCTAGAGCTCACGGGTGTGCAGCCTCCTTAATTGTGCCCGTCCATAATTTCTTGCGACCGGGGGCCTAAGACTTAGAAAAATAAAAGAGAAAAGGTTTGACTTTCGAATTCAAAAATACTCACCAGCATGTCGGCCTAAGCCTACCTCATGTAGCACGAATTGAGAGTCTCGATCGTGAAAGCCTCCCAATAGCGAGGTGTGGCCAGATGTTCTACCACATCGATCGCTATCGGTCCTTCGGTCAGCGAATCAGCTATCTTTACAGCCCAATTAGGGGCCCACGGCCTAAGCTCCTCTTCGCCCACGACCTCCTGAACCGCAAGGTGGATGGGTGGGATACCGCCCTTCATCGTGTCGGTAACCTTAAGGTTACTTGAGCTCGGTGTTGCCTTCACCGAGCTTGGGGTCCCCGGGACTGAGAGGGCTCTCTGTAACACCCAAGTATTTTATATTGTCAAAATAGTTATTGTATGTCTTTTATTGCTATTAAATATTATTGTTATTATTATTATTGTGTATAAATATACAAGTTTATCTCATATCTATTTCTTAATTTATTTATTCATTTGGTGGAGCAAATTTTATTGAAATTTATTGCAAAAATTGAATTAGGAGGGCCTTATAATAAATATTTGTTCAAACAGGGGGTTTATAGTAATTTCCCATCTTTCTCTTTTTCTTCCTTTTTCCCTTTTCGTTTCTTCAGAACGCCATACCCCCCCCCCCCCTTCTTCATTCGGTCGAAACCCAATCTAATCCCGACCAAACCTTGGGGCTTCTTCACCCCATCCATCCTCAATTATTTTTCAATTATTTTAGGGTTTTGATTAATTGAAGGGTGCTCGTCTACGTGCCGTTGTTGGTTTTTGGAATCATCAACAGTAAGGTGAGTTGGGTTATTAAAAATTTATGTGTTTGTATGATTTGAAAATTTTTAGCTGTGAAATGGTGTAGTAAGGAGAGCAGACAATTCTTTTTATATTAGAAGTGATAGATTTGGCATTTAAGAGATCGAAACTAAATTGGAAAATAATTAGTGTGTTGGATTTAGAATTAATGGATAATAAATAGAAAAATCAGTAATTATGAGTAATAGAAAGCGTTGTAAATTATGGGTTACAATTTAGAATGAATTTTAATGCAATTTTATGGAGTTAGAAATCCGTCGGAAACTCAAAAATACGTGTATAACATGTATGCACGCCAGGTGTTCGACGAAATTTCTGAATGAAATATGAGTGAGTATGATGCATCTACATATTCTCTATGTTGTGGTCAAGCTTTGTGGTTTTCCGATATACAATGTAGAAGTTATAGCAAATTTTGAGTATGAAGGAAAATACGGATTTTTAAAGGGCCAAAAATGGATTTTGTTATACTTTGGGAAATTAATGATTTTGAGTATAGATTAGTGTGATGTGATGAAGCATAAAAATTGGTAGATTATGCGGTTTATGCACTTTTTATATTGTGGGCATGTCTTGTGCATGTTTTTGGACATATAAGCCCTTATAGGTGAGTTTGAGTACATGGAGCATGGTGTATGGGCTAGCATGATATAATTTGATGTTATAATGCTTAAATAGACGAAATAAGTGATTTGTGATTTTTGAAACCCGTGTATATGTTGTGCATGTTTAAAGAGCGGTGTGAGCCTTATATCCTAGTGAATAACTTTAAATGGTTACTATAACTAATGTATGACCTATTTATAGGTTGTCATGATATATTGAGGTATTGTAGCACTTAAAATAGGTGGAATATATTGTGGATGCTCTATATTGTCTATATGTATGTGATATGTCAATTATATAATGAATGGTAGTTCATGTATTGATTGAATTGGAAGTTTTGGGTATATAACCAAATGGAAATGACGTATAAGGGTGAGATTGAGTGTTGGTATAGAATGATGTGATGATATAAGATACGGCAGGGATATATGAATATAATTACTGATATGAGATATGAAAGGAAATATGAAATGTAATGTTTACTGATATGAGATATGAAAGGAAATATGAAATGATATGTTTACTAATATGAGATATGAAAGGTATATGATGTTGATATGACTTTACTTTGCAATAAGGGGTGTTTTATGGCATTAAATTGCTATTAGTGATGAATCTGGCAGTATATGAGTATTATACCCCCAGTATATTGGGAATCTGGTGTGATGACTAAGCTATCGGCTTTAGTCCTGGTATCAGTAGAAGGAATATGTTAAAATATGTATGGTGAGGTTTATATATATATGGGTGATAATGAGTTATGATAGCATAATCGATGAAAATTAATGAGTGAGTATATGTATAATGTAGTGGTGTTTAAAGTGAAACTAATGAGCGGTAATATGATATAATCATCTACTTAATTTAGCATGTTCATAAGATATTATAATGTGATTAAGTAAATACTTTGGTGCATTCATGATACGGAACAATATGAAGTAATAGTCTTATAAATTAAATAACCAGGTGTATGTAAATAAGAGATATAAATGAGATAATTTAATATTGCAATGCCGCACAATCTCCCAAGTGTTTGAGCTAGACCCCACAGGCCCGGGATATACCCAGGAATAGGAGTTATAGATACCTTAGGATAGACCTGAGATGAGAGTGATACCCCAAGCTAGACCTGAGAGTGCAGATACCTCAGGATAGACCTGACATGAGAGTGATACCCCAGGATAGACATGGGAGTGCAGATACCTCAAGATAGACCTGAGATGAGAGTTGATACCCCAGGATAGACGTGGGAGTACAGATACCTCAGGATAGAACTGAGATGATAGTAGATACGCAAGGATGGACCTGGGAGGGGTTTCCCTCACTGGTATAGGTCAGGATGAAGACATAGCCTCGGGGGTGTCAGACTCTGTGTAAGCAGCTTTCCCCGTGTATACTGAGCTATCGATGTCAGTTTGATGGGTTTTGTAGGCACTAAGAAAGAAAACAATTCATATAACAAATGGTTTATGTGTTGAGTATGTAAATGAATAATGAATGAAATACGTTGTTGAATAAGAATGAAAAGAGAAGGAATTGCGTTATGTGATTATATTTATAAAATAAAGAAATGGTGCTATGAAAATATCCATGAAAAGGGAAGAAAGTATGTTAAGTGATTAAATATGATCAGTGAAGATGTGGGGTTATATAAATGAGTATGAAAAGTGAAGGAATTATGTATATGAAGTAATATGAATAAATTAAAGAAATTTCTGTATGAAAATAAATATGAGTGTGCAACATGAAGTAAAATATATTATGTGAAGAATAATAAAAGTAAGTGGTATTATGTGATGAGAATGGTTATTAAAGTAAAATATGATATGATATGAGTTTGATGTACCTTGAAATTGTGTTGGTGAACTACTCGCCTGCTATTTCCATGGAAATAGAGGGAACTACTTGCCTTGACACAACTCGCAGGGTGAATTAGTGGGTTATTGATATGATGATTAGATTGCGAGAGGGAAAATAAAGTAAAATAAATTGTAAGATGAAAATGAAAATAAAGTAAAGTAATATTCCAAGTTATCGGCTGGAGATGTGATGTTATATTTCCCAAGTTCTACTTAGGGTGTGGTGATTATTACCCAGGCTATCGGCCTTGGGGTACGGTGATTATTACCCAAACTATGTTTGGGGTGTGGGGGATTATTTGATAAGAATGAAAGTTGAAGTAAATTTCAATATGAGAATGAGAGAGGAATTGAACATGAATGAAGATAAATATGAAAGAATATGAGCCATGAGTTTGTAAATGAAAATAAATGGTAAATGAAGTATGTAGTTAACTAAGTATGAAAAATAAGGTAATTGCATTATATAATTATAAATAAAAATAAAGAAATGGTGATGTGAAGATATTTATGAAAAGAGGAACATTGTGTATGTGATTAAATATGAAAAGTAAAAGAATTATATATATGAAATAATATAGTGTTATGTCTTTAAATATAAAGTGAAGGAATTATCTATACGAATTAATATAATGTGGTGTATATGAAATTAATCATGAAGGATTATTGTAAGCAAAATTAATGTGAATAACTCAAACAAATTGTGGTATGGAAAAGAGTACGAGAAATAAAGAAAGTGTGTATGTATGATATAATATTATATAAATGAAAAATAAAGTTATATGCGATATTAGTGTGATGCATATAGTGATGTGTGTTAAGTGATGGATATGAGAATGATTTCAAATCTAAAAATAAATTGTGATATGAGTTGATATAAGTTGATATACCTTGAAATTGTGCCAAGGAACTACCCGCCCTCTATTTCCATGGAAATGGTGGGAATTATCTGCCGAGGCACAACTCCAAGGTAGTGAGAGTGGTTATGTGTATGTAGATGGGTGCATATTTAGAAGAGTAATTTGATATATGGTCGCTTTTAAGATGTTTTTATATTCATATTTCTAGTTAAATTTTATTATCACGATATTCGTATGTTCATTCTATTTTCTTTATATAGTTTAATTTATTCTCTAAACTAGTAAATGATACTCACACCAGACATAGCTAACCCCTGTTGTTTTCTGGGGGTTAGGGGAGTCATTCCCTGAGGGTGGACAACCCTAACTCTCCTGTAGGTTTGATAGCAGCGAGGTGAGGTATTGATATGGTTTGGTTGTTATACTTTTGTTTGTAGTTTATGGATTATATATACATGTATATATGATTTGTAGCAATGGGGGTAGATGATGTATTATTTGATATTATGGGAGATTATGTGTATAACTGTAAGGTGTAAGGATATATATATATATATATATATATATATATATATATATATATATATATATATATATATATATATAGTGCTGTGATGAATTATGAAAGCTCATACCCACCTCGTTGTGAAGTATTGGGTTCTGTGGTTGATTTTTGAAAGGTATTTCTAACACTTTTCTAAAAAAAACATATATGTTTTAAAAAGAATTTTTGGTTTTTAATTTGTAGCTTGCATGTTATGAAGTATTTTACCCCTAGAGCTATGTATATTATTGCATGTGTGATGTTGAATGATTTGGCCTGGGGAGCATTGAAAAATATTACAAGTACATTGTTTTGTGTGATTGTTTGCAGATTTCCGTAAGGAAACTCTATAAAAGGGCTAATATTTCAGGGAAAACTCTGCCAAAATTTTATTTGAAATATAACTATCTTAGTTTATGTTTAAAGTGACATAGAAATTGAAAGAATTAAATTTGGATATTTTTCTAAGTAAGAAATGATTTAAATGAGTAATAGATTATGTTAGAAGTCATTTGAATAAGGAATAGTTAAAAAAAAATTGGGGTGTTACACTCTCTATCTCTTGGACTTCGAATCAGAAGTCCCTTCGGAGCCTCCCTAAAAAGACCTCTTCCGCTACTTCGACTGGTCGATTGCCCTCTACTTGGCCAATTGGGCCCTCCTTGCGTCGATGGTGGCATCGTCCATTACTGCGAAAGAAGATTAATGCTATAAGAACAAAGCAAAGGATATAGATAAAAAAAGGAAACAAAAAACATACAAGAGTCGACAGGGCTCAGTCCAATCCAGGCAAAGTGCCTCTCGCTCACGGTCTGCCAACAGATACTTTGTCCCCCGGTGACCTGTTCCACATCATCCACTCCTCTTTCGTCAGTTCCTTCTCCTTCGGGGGTTTATGGTTTGGCTTATAGTAGGCCCACTCGGTTGGAATGTCCCACGAGGTCTAACTTTAGATGATGAAGTACTTGCTCTTCCATCCCTTAATGGAATACGGGTGCCCATAAACTACCCGTTTATGGGGCCGAAAGGAGATGTAATATATCCTCTCGTGCGCCCCCGATGAGCTGACGCCAAGAGCGGTTCGAAAATACTTCAACTTCAGTAGTACCCCCCCCCCCCCCTCCTCACTGAGTAGTATGAATCACACCAGCTGCTTCTATGAATTCAGACCATACTGCATCAGACTCAGACCGGCCCAGTTCAGTACTTCCTTCACGAACGGATGTAAGGGAAATCTCAACCATGAGTTAAAGGCGTTGACCGGAAACATTGTAACGCCCCAAAAAAAAAAATTCAAATGATCTCTAACATATTCTATTACTTATCTACAACATTTCTTACTTAGGAAAATACTTCATAGCCTTAATTAAAAAAAAGTTAGGCAGAGTTTCCCCTGAAATATTAGCCCTTTTAAAGAATTTCCTTATGGAAATCTGCAAACAATCACACAAAACAATGTACTTGTAATATTTTTCAATCCTCCTCAGGCCAAATCATTCAACAACATACATGCAATAATATATAGGGCTCTGGGGCCATAATACTTCATAACAAGTAAGATATGAATTGAAAACCAAAATTTTTTTTGAAAACATATATGAGTTTTAGAAAAACTTTCGAAAAACCTTTCAAAAACCAATCACAGAACCCAGTACTCCACAACGAGGTGGGTACATGCTTTCACACTTCATCACAGCACTATATATATCTTACCTTTTATAGTTATACACACAATTTTCCATAATACACCATAATACATCATTCTACTCCCATTTCTACATATAATACATACATACACAACTCCATTATACTACAAGCAAAAGTACAACTACCCAACTACAACAACTATCTCACCTTGCTGCTATCAGAACCTGCAGGGGAGTTAGGTTCATCCACCCTCAGGGAGGGACTCCCCTAACCCCCAGAAAACAACAGAGGTTAGCCATGTCTGGTGTAAGTATAATTACTAGTTTAGCAAATAAATTAAATAGTATAAAGAAAATAGAATGAACTTACGAATATCCAGTTAATAAAATTCAACCTGAAATATGAACATAAAAGCATCATAAATGCAACTTTAAATCAAAGTACTCTTCTAAATCTGCACCCATCTATGTATCCCTAACCACTCTCACTTCCTTGAAGTTGTGCCTCGGTGGATAGTTCCCAACATTCCATAGAAATAGCGGGCGGGTAGTTCCTCGGCACAATTCCAAGGCATATCTATTTATATCAACTCATATCACATTTATCTTTAGTTTTAAAAATCATTCTCATATCCCTCACTTAACACACATCATATTATGCATCCTACTAATATCACATATAACTTCACTTTACGTTCATATAATGCTATATCATACATACCACTTTCTTGACTTCTCATATTCTTTTCCATACCACAATTTGTTCAAGTTATTCACCTTAATTTTACACACATAAATTCTTCATGGTTAATCTCATATATGCCACATCATATCTATTCTTGTAGATAATTCCTTCACTTTATATCCAAAGACATAACACTATATTAATTCACATATATAATTCTTTTACTTTTCATATTTAATCACATACACAACGTTCCTCTTTTCATGAATATCATTACATCACCATTTCTTTATTTTCATTTATATTTATATAATGCAATTACCTCGTTTTTCATACTTAGTTAACCGCATACTTCATTTATCATTTATTTTCATTTACAAACTCATGACTCATGTTCCTTCATCCTCATCTCCATTCATATATATTTTCTACCTCATTCTCATATTACATAACATCACATTCATCAAGCTTACAACATATTGATATTTATTCTCATCACACAACTTCACATGCATTCATTCATATAATACCCCATACATTTCCCTCGCATCTCATCACATGAATTTAATTTATCGCATCGCATCACATTCAATCATATCTTATAACACATCTCATAACATTCCGTAATACATTCACCTTCCATTTTATTATAATTTACAATTTACTTTCTTTTAATCCTATCTTCATCATATCGCTTATTTTAATGCTCATTCTTATTGTATCATATACATGCTCTATAACTCATTCTCATACCGTCGTACAACTTTAGTTACTTCTTATTCTTATCGATAATATATCTTACTTTCATTTTCACTTACATCTCATATTATAATTTACTTCACTTTTATTCTCATCAATTTATACTTCGCACCCCAAACATATTTTAGGTAATAATACACTGCACCCCAAAGCCAATAGCTTGGGTAACAATCATCGCACCCCAAGTAGAACTTGGGTAATAACTCATCACATCCCAAGTCGATAACTCGGTTGTTACTTCACTTTATAATTCATTTCCATCTTACAATTTACTTTACTTTTCACTTCCATCTCGCAATACAACTATCATATCAACAACCCACCAATTCACCCTGGGAATTGTGCCAAGGTAGGTAGTTCCCACCATTCCATGGAAATAGCGGCGGAGTAGTTCCTTGACACAATTCCAAGGTGCAACAAACTCATTTCATTTCAGGTTTTACTTATCAACCATTCTCATCACATAATATCACTTACTTTTAATATTCATTGCATAAATCACTTTACTGTACGTTTCATTTTCATAATACTTCTTCACTTTCATTCATATAATGCATAATACATTTTCTTTACTTCTCGTATTCATTCCTATAATACAATTTTTTCATTTTATTCATATTAATTAACACACATACTTCCTTTACTTTTTCATTCTCATTTCATATTATACACTTTTTATACTTTCTCATATTCATTTCATATCATACAATTTATTTACTTTCTCAATCTCATCTTATAATATAATCTATTTTACTCTTTATTCTCAACTCATAATACACTTACTTTAATTTTCCATCCTTATTTCACATCAGTTGCTTTCTTTTCTTTCTCATTCACATTTCACTTTCTTTACCTTCTCATTCGCATTTCACATTATAAGCTTTCTTTATCTTCTCATTCACATTTCACATTAATTCAATTTATTAGTTTGTCGACTAGTGAGCCACAGTATCCCACTATACTGAAAGCCGACAGCCCAGTAAACACTCGGACCTTTGCCCCTCGGGTCTAACCCGTACGAGGCTACGTCTTCCTCCCAGCATATGCCAGCGAGGGAAACACTCACCCCAAGAAGAACTTGGGTACTTCCTCCCAGCCAAAGCCTGGAGGGAAAAACACGAACCCCAGATAAATTGGGTACTTCCTCCCAGCCGAAGCCAGGAGGGAACACTCACCCCAAGTAGAATTTGGGTACTTCCTCACGACATATGTCATCGAGGGAATAACCGGACCTCAAGCCGATAGCTTGGGCGATAAAAACACACACCCCAAACATAGTTTGGTTAATAATCACTTACCCCAAGCCGGTCCTTGGGTATCAGGAGGTCTAGCCCAAACCCCCAGGATTTCTGTAGGTACTGGTCAGCAAAATTTATTTGTTATTATCATTTTTATTTCATCTTTTCATCACATTTTATCACCACATAGTATCTCATCTATTATTTCAATAGATTGTCACACCTTTGACATTAGCATGAGAATTAATATCTCATTTTATTATCACATATCATCTTGTATTTGATCTTGTATTAACACATTCGGTGTTCACCACATTATTTATCTTCTCATCATCTCACATATATGCATACACCATGTTATTTAACTTATAAAATCATCACATCATAGTATTGCGTATCATGAATGCACCATATTATTTGTTTGTTACCACATCACACATTATGTGTATACCATGTCATTTATTACATCACTAGGTTTGCCTGTTGACACGTGCCTACGGCACGTCTTCGGAACGATGCACCTGGTTTGATTATATAAAATAGTTTTTGAGGTCCAGCAAATTAATTGAAGTAGCAAATATATTATATGAGAAAGTAGTATATCTACCTTTAAGCTCAACCATTGCCTTCTTGATCATTAGCTTGAGCTTACCTAGAATGCATATTGTTTGTTAGAAACACTGCATAGAGTTTTTTTTTTAACTTCAGCATCACTTTTAGATGTTTGTAATAGTTATGCAAGGACATTATTATATAACTTTTATAGAGCTTACTCTAATTCCATAACCACTATAAGCATGTCTAAATACAATGGTAATGCAAGTGCATGTATGAAGGTATCTACAATACCAATAATCTAAACATTTGTTTGTCTGATACTCAGTTTGCAATTGAATACCTCTTATTATTATTTCAACCAAAATGAAATACATAAAGTTCTCAAAACTCTAATCCAAGCTAATCATTTCTTTTATCATCACTTTATCTCCTCATTGCACCTTTATAAAAAAAAAAACAAAATGGATAAATAAAAAATTACTTTAGGTGTCTTTCTTGAGTGGAGAGTTTGCACCCTTCACTGATAAACTCCAGTCATCCCAATCCTATATATCCAAACATACACGTAAAAGTTCTTATATGTTATGTTATCCATGGTTTCTAATAACCAGTGAAGGGAACACTTCACGATAGTATTTTTTATTGTAGTAAGAAATCAATGTTGCATATTTACCAAGTTATTTTAGGTTGCTAGTAAGCTTACCTGTCTGGTTATGGTTTGGAAGCTCAAATTGAGGCCACCAAATAATCCATCTGTCACTTGCATACACCTTAAATCAAACCAATAAAAAACCATCAAATAAACCACCAAATTAATTAAATTTAAACCAAAAAATAAAACAATCATGCCTCTCTGAACTTAAAACTCATGCACACACAAAATTTGAGTCAGCAAAAAACTAAGTAATCCCCTACACACCAAAAATTAAAAATTAGAATGAGAATTCGGTTAATGAGATGAAATTAGAGTTGTCGCATCGCATATAGAGGTTCTCGATTAGGTGGAAGGAAGTCTCCGATACGGAGTCGCTTGATATTCGCGCTCGATTTGGTGGAGGGGAGTCACTGATACGGAATCAGCAGCGGATCAGATATCGGCGACGACCTCTTGAGTAAGGTTCGACATTAAATTTGGATTTGGATTTTTTTTTTTTTAGATTTTCAAAATTTCAAAATTTCAATTTTTGTTTAAAATTTTAACATTTTTAACATTTTTTTATTTTTTAATTTTAAAAATTTTTAAAAATTCTAAAATTTAAAAAAAAATTTAAAGTTTATTTATTTTTTTAAATTTAAACTTTTTTTAAATTTTAAAATTTTTAAATATTTTTAAAAAAGATGTATTTTTTTATAAGTTTTTTTATTTTTTTGATTTTTTTGAATTTTTTTTAAAGTTTTTAAAAAAAAATTTGTTTTTTAATTTTTTAAAAATTTGTAAAATTTCTATTTTCTTAATTTTTTGAATTGAAGAGAGAGAGAGATGGAAATAATTAAATAAATAAAGGAGTTGTTTTGGGTGAGGGATTTGAATTTGAGTTTTGGGGGGTAACTTTTGGGGGAAAAATATGTTTTGTGAGGTTAGATATGGGCCTTTGATTTTGGGGTGATTGAAGGAGAGCCACTTGATAGCTTTCTTTGTGTTTTATTATATAGATTATATCACATATTTTCATACACCCGGTTATTTAATTTATCAGATTAATACACCACATTATTTCATATCATGAATGCACTAAATGATTTATTTGTCCAAATATAATATTAAGAATATGCCAAGTTAAGTAGATGATTATATCATATTATCGCCCTTTAGTTTCACTTTGAATCAACACTATATCATACATATACCAACTCATTAATTTCATCATTTATCCTATCACTTCTCATTATCACCCATAACTCATAAATAGGCACCATATTAGTTAACACATCATAACCCCATATATATATATATATATATATATATATATATATATATATATCACCTGTATATTATACATATATCAAACTCCAATTACTTCATATTATCATATATATCCAATATATTACTCAAAGCACTAGATATTCAAAATCATACAAATTCACCATTTTATCTCCTTTATATCTCCGCATATACATATATTTCCTTTATAATTTCTCCTGAGAATAAAATTTCTCCTTTATAATGTAATTTCTCCTTATATCATAAGAGTATATAACTCCACTAACCTCATAAGCATATGCACGTCATTAAAATCATTCATATGAATACACAACTCCATAAATACGCATGCCTTTAATATCAGGTATATAAATACACAACTTCATAAATATAGTTTTGTCAATAGATTTATATATCCACCGAATATATCCATATCTCTTGTATTATATTCATTCAGTATATATATACATATACCTTTTAATATTTTATCTTTAACATTGCCGTGCATGTATACATCATTAAATTACTATAAAAGCATATATATATATATATATATATATATATATATATATATATATATATATATATATATAAGTACCTCAGTTCATTTTTCATATCACAATATATCAGTATTATCATAACTTTCCAATTCTCAATATTACAACCCCATATCATACATAAACACGCCATTGTTTTCTTACACCCCATAATTTACTCCGTACAATACTTATAAATTTCTAAGATACATTTTACACATCAATACTCGATACTCTTTACACATTATACATAGCAACCATGATTTTAATTTATCATAGCACTTCATATATATATAAATAAAATAAATCATACTCAGTTGATATCCCGCAAAAACTCGAAGAATCACTTCTCCTGCACCCATCCAAAGTTGCTATCATCCCCTATTATTAAATTTCATAGCCAATTAGGGCTCAAGACATCCAAAGCAGTCACAAGTAATAATAATACTAATCTTAATGTCACTCATGCATTTTCTTGAACGCCTGGCATGCACACGTGCGATGCAAATATTATTCGAATTCCTATGAGATTTTATCTCCATAAAATTACTAAAAATCACCCCCCAAATTAATCTAAAAGGTTTATTACAATTTCTACAATTTTTAGTGAGATAATTCTAGTATTATTAACTTCCCTTATATAATCCCAAAACCCTAATTTATAAACAACTTACAAAACCTTAATCCATTTGCTAATTTCTTGACTCTAACTTCAAAATAAACCTCGAACCAACCCTATACTCTATTTCTAAGCAAAAGAAATTAAAAGGATAAGAAATTACACAAATAATTAAAAAGAGATATACCTCCACTAAATCTCTTCTCCAAACTGTCTCCACCACTAGCTAGAGCACCCCTCACTTAGCCTACCTCTCGAATTAATAAGAAAAAAATGGAGAAATGGAGTGGATTATTGCTGCGGAACTCATGGCCGAAAGTTGGGTTTCGGGGCTTCTCTGTTGGGCGATCGAAATTAGAAGAAGAAGGGAAGAAAGATGGAGGAAGGGGAGGGGGTTTAGAGAAATAATAATATATATAATAATAATTTATAAGGGTATTTCAACATTCAAGCCCCTAATCTCCAAAATATTACAAATAATTCATAAAATCTACACTTTAATATTACTAATAATATAAAATACATTAAATTATCTCATAATAATCCTCCAAAATTATAAAATAAACTAAATAATATTTCTTCACATAAAACTCAACTCATAACTCCAATATATCAATAATACCAATCCAACACAAATATCAACACCAATATCAATATTCAAAATAAAACAAAATATACCAAAAATAATTCTCAGCACTCCAGAGATATAAAAACGGATATTTTCTGTATTTAAAAAAAAATTTGAGGTGTTACAAACATATAATACCATTGGGCCAATTTGGCCGTGGGCTGGAGTCCAGGGTTTGACAGCATCAGCTCGTACTGCAGAGGGATGAAGTAAGTCGCCCGTATGACGAGATCACTTCTAACATCTCGTTGTTTTAATAATTTCAAAATAGTTATTGTATTTATTTTATTGCTATTAAATATCATTGTTATTATTATTATGTATAAATATACAATTTTATCTTATATATATTCCTTAATTTAATTTAATTATTTGGTGAGTGGATTTTATTTAAATTTATTTCAAAAACTTGAACTAGGAGGACCTTATAATAACTGTTTGGTCTTGGAGGAACTTATTACTAATTTTCCCCTTCTATTTACAAGTATACCCTCCCATCCTCCTCCTCATTCTCCTGGCTGAAACCCATCAGGCTGAAACTGAAGCTTCCTTTCTTCTTTTCCTCATCTTAGGGTTTTTTAAAATTTCACCAATCTTCACCTATTTCCAAATTAATTTTAGGGTTTTAGCTAATTGAAAGGTGCTCTTCAATGTGGCAGCGTTGGTTTTTGGGCAAAGCTTCGAGAAGGTATATCAATTTGTAACTTTAGTTATGGGATTGTATGCTTATCATTTCTTTTCATAAAAATCATAGTAGAAAGTAGTTTAGAGTATGTAGAACATGCTAGAGGTGAAAGATTTCGATTTCTATGGTAATAATATGGAAATTTTATTCAACCTAGGGTTTGAGTTTAGGAAGGGTATGAAACTTGCATCAATGGAATGTTAATAATTATTTTGGATGATGTAGAATATTATGGGGTAATTTAGGAGCATTTATGATAAATTTTAATAATTGTTTGATAATTATTAGAAATTTTCCCTGTATTGGAAAATTATGAAAATAAAGTTTATTGGTATAAAAATAGGATATTATGGGAAAATATGTGTAAACATTAGACTTTATTACCGAGATGCTCATATGAGTTAATTTTGGGATATTGAAGTTAATTCGGGGTATTTTACCCTTAAAATACAAAAAGTTGATTAGAACTCCTCCGATCAAGGGGTAAAAATTGGGATTAGGTTATAAAATTAGAGAATTGTTGATTTGGCATGCTTATGTAGGTTGTATATGATGTGTGAATATGTTTGATGTGCATTCGGGGGATAGATAATGCGTATTTTGAGTAAATGACTTATGGGTTCGATAATTTTCGTAATAGGTGACAAAAAGTGAAGTTTGATTAGCGACCGGGCGAGCGAGGAGTATCTTCTTGCCGGTATATCAGGTGAGTATGATCTCTTTTATTTTATGTATATGATATGCTATGAAAATTTTAAATTAAAGTTGTCTTGTGTGATGTGTAGAGTGTATCGAGTAAAGAAATTCATACGTATGATACGGAGTAAATTATGTATGGGAGTGTGTTGATGCTTGTAAGTATATATATATATATATATATATATATATATATATATATATATATATATATATATATATGGGGGCCCTTCGGTTGAGCACTACTTTCGTGAGCACTCGCTCTTCTGGCTATCGCATGGATGATCCAAACCGTTCACATTGATCTACACTTTTAAATTAGTCTAAATGTGTAAAATCAAGTCATTTGAAATTCATTTGCCCATCTATCATGTCATTATAAAAAAATGATGCTCAACCATACAAATTTTGTAACACTTCAATGAATGAGCAAATGAATTTCAAATGACTTGATTTTACATATTTAGACCAATGTAGACGTTTTGATCAATTTGAACGGTTTGGATCATCCATACGATGGCTAGAAGTGCGAGTGCTCACGGAAAGGAGTGCTCAATGGAAGATTTTCATATATATATATATATATATATATATATATATATATATATATATATATATATATATGCTACGGGACTCTAAGATTTAATTTTGAGGAGTTATACTGATTTGGATATATGTATGTGTATGTATGATGTGTGACAAAATGACTAAGGTGATGAGATGAAAAGCATGGTGTTTGTACGATGTGTAATCATGTGATATGTTATTATGATGGAAATAATAGCAAGGTCTATATGATATGTAAAAACATGGTGTGATAATCTGATGTGATACATGATAAAATGAATGATATGGTGTATGTGTGATATGCGGGTGACAAATTGAAAATTTTATGTGATAATGTGATATGAAATTGGCATGATGTGTGTGTGTGTGGCGTGTGGGTGATAAATGATAATTTTATATGATAATCGATGAGGTTAATGGCATGTACATGCGTATGAAATTAATGGAGTTATATACATTCATGTTATAAGGAGAAATTATATTATAAAGGAATTACAAATACCCCAGGGTGGACCTGGGAGAGAGATACCTCAGGATAGACCTGAGACGAGATACCCTAGGATGGACCTGGGAGGGGTTTCTCTCGTTGGTGTATATATATGGTGACATAAAGGAAATAATTTAATATTGCAGTGTCGCACAATCTCGCAGGGGTTAGAGCTAGACCCCACATGTCCGGGATATAGTGTAATGCCCCAAATTTTAAATACAATGTTTTGAATTAATAAATAATTTTTAAATCAATTTATTTGATTATTGTGAATTTTTGTAAAATCGACATTTTTACACGTGCAAATATTTTTGAAGTACAAATTTACACTTTTCTAATTCTGGATAAATTATCCTATTTATAATTGGGTATATTCTAAATTTTGGGATTTTTCTGAATAAAAAAACTATTTTTATAAATACTTCGAAAAGGAGGGGCCTTTTTGTAAAAAAGTGATTTAAGGTGAAAATTGAACTTAAAATTTTCTTTAGGGCCGACTATTCAGACTTGGACTCTAAGAAATTACATTATCTCCATATTTGGTTGATTTTTATCGATTAAATGAATAAATATATAATTATGCAATTTTGAGATTTGTTGAGGACTTTATTGCAAATATTTTTTGGGAAACTCAAAGTCAGAAAATATTTTGGGGAACCTAATATTTATTAGTAGATATTATTTATTAATTTTATGGATTTCTTTGATATTTACTTGGCATATTTGCAAATATTACAAAAGGAGGGGCTTTTGTGCAAAATTACCACTTGGAGTAAAACTCCTTATTTTTGGATTTTTCGGCTGAGCATGATGGCCGGCCAACTCAGAAATAAAGAAATGTATTTTTATTCTAATAGATTTAGTCTATTTTGCTAATTTATTAAAGGAGGTCTATATATGTAAACAAATAATTTGTTAAAGGATATTTCCATAAACTCATAAAAACCCTAATGCATCATATTTTCGGCTATATTAGAGCCACTACAGCCGTCCTCCCTTTGCACAAAACAAAAATATATTTTTATTATTTATTTCTTGGAGTTTCGAAGCGAGGATCTTGGATTTTTGCAAAATGAATGGCTTTTTCTTATTCTTTATTATTTCGGTTGATTCTTCATAAAGGTGAGTGACATATGTTTAATTTCGTGTTGTTTTATGCATGTTATATATGACAATTTGCCTAGTAGAATGCATGTTAGATGATTGTATGATGATATAATGAATTTATTGATGGATGGATGATTAAAAATAGAACTTTTCACGAAACTATGCAATTGATAAATAAAAATTCTATATAGATGACTTGAGATTTATAAGAACTTAGTAGGAATCATGGGTATGTTGTTTTCTTTCATATTTATTACTAATTTGATTATATATAATGATTTTGTATGATGTATATTGCGTAAAGTGAATAAAAGTTGGGTTTTTGCTGCTCATACATAGGGTCTATTATGATATTTTGATTAGTAAAACTTGATAAAAAATTGTTGTAGATGCTTATAATCATGGATAAACTAATATAACTAGTTGTGGTTGTGTTTAATAAATTTGCAAGAAGGGTTTTAGAATCAAAAGATCAAGGTTTAATGAATTGAAGAAGATTTTTATTTCGGGGCTGACATAGTTTCAGCAGAAACTTGATTTTTCGATGTTTTTGTGAAATTTTTGATTGGATCTTGATTTATAGTGATGTTGAGTTTGAAATGACCAATATATTACTTACACAAAGTGATTTTTGAAGATTTTACTGATACACATGCACATGTATATACATATATACATTCTTTTCTAAATTTGAAGAAATTTTGATGAAGAATTGATCTTTAATGAATTTGATGAGAATTTGATTTGATTTATTAACTCCAGTATGTTAGACAAGTTGTATTTAATCATCTCAGGATTTTATTTTCACGAATTCATGCTTTTAAAAAATTAAAACTACGTGTTGGTTGTGAGAAACAAGGATTTCAAAGCAGTTGAGAAAACACTGTTTAAAACTGCTGTATGTCTCCGTTTGGAGCGAGTTTTTGACTTAGTTGCTAATGGAATTTTCTAAAACTTATAAAATAGAAATTGTAGCTTACTGCACCTAGTTTTCTGAACAGTTGACGGATTCTTAATCCGACTTATATATTGTAAGATATGAATTTTTTTCTACTGTACTGTCAAACATTACAAAAGGGTTTCAAACTATTTAAAACTGCTGTTGTCTCCGTTTGGAGCGAGTTTTTGACTTAGTTGCTGATGAAATTTCCTAAAACTTATAAAATAGAAGTTGTAGCTTACTACACCTAGTTTTCATAGCACTTTTCGGATCCTCAATCCGACTTATAGATTGTAAGATATGAGTTTTTTCTACTGTACTGTCAAACTTTTCAAAAGGGTTTCGAACTGTTTAAAACTACTTTATGTCTCAGTTTGGAGAGAGTTTTTTACTTTCCTAAAACTTTTAAAATAGAAATTGTAGCTCGCTGCGTCTAGTTTTCAAAACAGATGATAGATCCTCAATCCGACTTATAGATTGTAAGATATGCAATTTTTACCACCATCCTGTCATAGTTTCAGATTTTTAATATATACAATTTGTGTTTTGGTGATTGTTCTATGACTTTAAAAATGTGAAACTCAGATATTTAAGGGATTTAACCTCAGATTTTACTTCAGGAGATTTGTGAGTATTCGGATGGATTTGGATTTGTTTGATTTGAAGAAGTTTTCTTAATATGAACGAATTGATAATGGAATCAATGGTTTTAATAAAAGATTCGTGTTGATATTTGAGTTGTGAGTCTCTAGAGATTGAGTGGAACCCTAGTACACTGGCAGTTGAGATTTTGTGGTTTGGCCAGTTGTGTCCTTGTTGTTGATCAGTTGTGTTAAGTTCGGTAGGGTACACCAACTCTAGGAGAATTGAAATTAATCAATTAACTTAATAAGATAAGGACAGGAACTAGATGGTGATATGATGAAATGAGTGCAAACATGAGTTATGGAACTCAGTATGATTTGTGGTGTGAGATAATCCCCAAAATTTTCAAGGTGTGAGTGAAATAGTCTCCGGAATTACCTGCGGTATGGGATTGATCTTCGAAATTATTGGGATCGAGGCGACGCTCATGGGATATTCGTGTGATGAGGCACCATAGCTTGCAGTGTGGGGTATTCTCGAAAATTCCCAGGTGTAAGTGAAATAGTCTTCGGAATTATTTGTGGATAGAGATTGACCTCCGGAATTATCGATGCATGGGTTAGATGCTCACAGCTTATCTAAATCTCGTAGTTTTCATCGTGGTAGGATTAGTTGCATAACGAGGGATTTAACCCTATAAAGTGGAGAACGATAAGTGCTTGCACCGGACCTATGTATTGTGGGATGCATAGAATCCAACAAGTATGCATTAGAGAGTCATCATCCTGCATTTGTGTTTCTTGACTTGTATTATGCATGACGTTTTCTGTTTTCCTACACTTGACACTTAGCCTAGTTTCACTTGATGTTTTATGCTTTATTTATCGTTATTTCATATTCTGTTTGTTGTTGCTATGGGAATGTGTTGATTTCGAATTTATTCTTTATGTTTTATTTAAATTGTATTTCTTTTAATGTCGCTCACACCATTATGGTTGACCCCTATAGTTTTGTGAGTTAGGGTTATCTCTCGCTTCATGTTTACAGGTAGGTACCGTTAGCTTGAGATTTGGTTGTATGTGGTAGAATGATATTATGGCTTATGCAAATTGTAAAAGAATGGATTGTAAAAGAAAAGAGAATGTAATTTAAAGTGTTTAGTTTTCCGCTGTGCTATGTAAAGAATTGATGTAATTAAAGTTGAAAAAAAAAAATTCTGCGTTTTGGCTATTTTTACTATTACATTGAGGTAGATACTGGGAATTGTACCACGTATTTCTGAGATATTATATTGGAAATTCGGGATGCTACAGAGTTGGTATCAGAGCATGCTTCAATAGTAATGTTAAACATGGTATAGGGAATGAACCTAGGTGGACATTAAAGCGTGAGTACCTAGGGTGGACATTAGAAGTGTGAGTACCTAGGGTGGACATTAGATGTGTGTTTGTTGTTCAGATCATGAATGCTTATAATGAAATTTGAATTAATTGTATGTCTAGATTCGAATAAAATTTCTATATCGTAAGTGGATTGATTGTTTTCGTAGATGAGTGATTTGTTTTCTCTTGCTGCTATAATTGCTTTTTCAATTATTTCTATTTTTGATGTTTAACTAGTTATTGACTTAGCTATTTTTTGTACAAATCTAATTATAATTATAAAGTATGTTTTGCTAATTCTTGCCGATTTATTCTGTAAGTTTTGAGTTTTATAGAAATAAGTTTTTGAAGTTTAGAATGTAGAGAATAAAGCTTTTCTTTTCTATTTGTGTTTACAGTTATAGTTTTGGATGATGTAATGTTGATTTTCGGATACTACCATAATCACATCATAATTAACAACAATTACTTATATTTTGTCTTCTTTCGGTTGGTGCATGAATATATTATGTTTTTGTGCATAGACTACCTTCTCCCTCCTCTTTTATATTTTTATATTTTTTCTTAAAATTTTGTCCTTTATAATTTTATATACCTTATGTTTACTCATTTATTTTTGCCATTGCTGTTACGCGTCCTATTCATTTCAATTTCTACTTATTGAATTATTAATTTTTTTTATTCCTATTATATTTTAATTCACATTCATTTATATATACTTGATTTTTCGATACTATATTTTCCATGATTTTGTATTGCCTTATTCTTCTGTGTATTTAAACTTGATTGTAATACTTTTATTCATGTGAATATGAGATACCTCTGCACATTGAAATTTCTATTTTTATTATTAATTTTGTTTCACACCTCATATTCAATACATTTATTATTACTTATTGATTACTATTTTTATTGATTTATACTTCTCGAATGTACCATGTGCACTCACTACTTATATTTTACCTTATTTCAATTATCATTACATTCTTGATTGCTACATGTACTTCCTACTAACTACTGTATGTACATACCGTATATTTCAATGTACTTACTATGCATATCATTTTACATGTATCCAACTACTACGTTACATATTTATTTCTCATTCGCATTTAAGCTTATACACGTATTTCATTTCGTCTTTCTCCTTACTTTTATGAATCATTTTCACTACTACTGATTCCTACTATTTGTGTTTGATATTTATAATCTATACATCTATTTTAGTATTTAGTCGTGTGACTTTCTACTCCGTTTCCTACTTTTTTTTCTATTCTACATCACGAATTTCAAAACATAACTTCATACTTAAATTAAGCAATCAATATCCAAGTACGTGTGGAAGATTGCATCATCCCGTTCATCATTTTGTTGCAACTGGATATCGAGAAGGCAAATATGCAACTACACGTCAATGGAGGCAAATTGCAACTGGACATCGGAGAGGCAAAATGTGCAACCGAATATCCAGACGGCAACCTGCAACTTGATGTCGTGGAGGCAAACCTGCAACTTGATGTCGAGAAGGCAAGTCTATAGTTTGACATCAATGAGGCGAACCCACATCAAAGAATTTATACTATAATAACCCCACTAGTGTTTTATGTATTTATTACTTATCAATGTCCTATTCTTTTGTACTGTTCATACCATTTTAGAAGATTTTAAAACTTAACCTATTACTGTTTTGTTTTACTCAATTTTCTTTAATCATTGTACTTTATATTTCTTTTGATACCCTCTCGTACCTCATCTTGCTCACTTGTTCTTATTTTTTTGGCTTTAGTCTTTTTGATTTTCCTGGTACTAATATTTACCTGACTTACCTCTTTAGGTCTACCATCTTTGGTCTTTTACAACCAATGTGATTCTTACTATCACGATACTTGTTCTTGTATGATTTTTGTGTATTTATTCTTTAAACACACTAGTTCATGTATAAAGTCTTAACCTCTTACAAATTCTTATATTTGTCTTACTCTTTATTACTAATTTGTATACTCTATACTACTACATCCCATGGTACGTCTTTTGCTGTCCTTCACAGTTTTCTTTATTCATAACAATGCTTTATTTGTTTACCAAAATTTATTCACTAATTATAGTTGCTTGTTACTGTATGCAATTTCCATTAGCTTTTCCAAATGTGCATACTACAGAAATTATTTTGTACGTCATCATTTTGATCTTAATATCATCCTTTTTACTTTGTTTTCATACACTTTTCATTCATGCCTTTTGTGTTTAACAAGTTTTCTGATCGGTCAATTTTTACTTTTGACTATTTCTTCTACTTATTTGCTAATGGATATTTCATGACCTTTACTTATATAATGATACTAATGATAAAGGAATTTTTCCGTTTTGATATTTTGTTTATATAATTACACCTTGTGTTTCCATGTAACTTAAACTAGTATAGTTGATTTTACTCTATTGTGTGTTTACGGAATTTTGCCTTTTATAAAATTGAGTGCATCAACTATGGTCTAAGCTTTCGTTCTTTTGTAATTGCTATCTATTACTACCGTTCCCACTTCTGTAACATTTTAGATTTCCTCAATTACTTTTGTTATCATGTCCTAATTAATGATTTGATGCTTACCTTTATAATATTCAATGAACCTCTTTTAAGTCTTCTTCCACATATACTTTGTTTGTTACCTTTGTAATGTGCCATTAGAGTATTGATTATAATGTCAACATTCACTAGTATACTCATTATACTTATGTTTTTGTATATTCATGGATATTAATATTTTCCTTAGCTAAATTTGTTCGTATTTTTGTGCATTTTGACTGGCTATTTTTCCAAAACAATTTTTATGTAACCTTTAAGTTTATATTCCTTCGTTTTTTGTATTGTTATCAACTCTATTTGGGTTTTATCTCTTTACTTTTGACTTCTTATTCTATAAGAATAGTCTTACTATTTCATCACGTTTTGGGACTAAAAGTGTATTCAATTGGATTTCTTATACTTTTGCCACATCAGTTTCCACCTTTACTCTTTGAGCCATCAGTAGATGTTATTTTGTTTTACTTAAATCTAACTATAAAATAATGATAAAGTAATTCTCCGAAACTGGCTTATAAGTTTTTTGTTTTGTTTTTGCTTAGGATAGTTCTGAGGACAGAACTATTCTAGGGGGAGAGTGATGTAATGCCCCAAATTTTAAATACAATGTGTTGAATTAATAAATAATTTTTAAATCAATATATTTGATTATTTTAAATTTTTGTAAAATCGACATTCTTACACGTGCAAATATTTTTGAAGTGCAAATATCCACTTTTATAATTCTGGATAAATTATCCTATTTATAATTGAGTATATTCTAAATTTTTGGATTTTTCTGAATAAAGAAACTATATTTTTAAATACTTCGAAAGAGAGGGGTCTTTTTGTAAAAAGTGATTTAAGGTGAAAATTGAACTTAAAATTTTCTTTAGGGCCGACTATTCAGTCTTAGACTCTAAGAAATTAGATTATATCCATATTTGGTTGACTTTTATCAACTAATTGAATAAATATATAATTATGCAATTTTGAGATTTGTTGAGGACTTTATTGCAAATATTTTCTTGGGAAACTCAAAGTCAAAAAATATTTTGGGTAAACCTAATATTTATTAGTAGATATTATTTATTAATTTTATGGATTTCTTTTATATTTATTTGGCATATTTGCAAATATTACAAAAAGATGGGATTTTGTGCAAAATTACCACTTGGAGTATAACTCCATATTTTCAGATTTTTGGGCTGAGCATGATGGCTGGCCAACTCAGAAATAAAGAAATGTATTTTTATTCTAATAGATTTAGTCTATTTTGCTAATTTATTAAAGGAGGTCTATATATGTAAACAGATAATTTGTTAAAGGATATTTCCATAAACTCATAAAAACCCTAATGCATCATATTTTCGGCTATATTAGAGCCACTACAGCCGTCCTCCCTTTGCACAAAACAAAAATATATTTTTATTATTTATTTCTTGGAGTTTCGAAGCGAGGATCTTGGATTTTTGCAAAATGAATGGCTTATTCTTATTCTTTATTATTTCGGTTGATTCTTCATAAAGGTGAGTGACATATGTTTAATTTTGTGTTGTTTTATGCATGTTATATATGACAATTTGCCTAGTAGAATGCATGTTAGATGATTGTATGATGATATAATGAATTTATTGATGGATGGATGATTAAAAATAGAACTTTTCACGAAACTATGCAATTGATAAATAAAAATTCTATATAGATGACTTGAGATTGATAAGAACTTAGTAGGAATCATGGGTATGTTGTTTTCTTTCATATTTATTACTGATTTGATTATATATAATGAGTTTGTATGATATATATGTTGACTCTTAGTTTGGTGTGCACAAAACGGGCTTACAAATACTAATAAGTTTAAATTGAGATGTTCAGATTTTCAGGAGTAAATAAAATCAATAAAAGATTCAAAAGAGATTCAAGAAGAGGCAAAGAAGGAAAGCAACAAAGAAGGATTGCAAAATCAAGCAAAAGAAGAAGTTATTCAAAAAGAGCAATGTTGATTAGTGCCCAAGGAAGCTAGCAAGATCAGTTTTGTTATTCTGTATATGCGAGATCTTATATGTATTTGATTGATTATTGATTGATTAGTATATGGTAAGAATATAAAGTAGCTTCGTCAAGAACAGCACGATTGCGGTCGACCGTACTATAGTGTCGGTCGACCGTACTATAGCGTCGGTCGACCGCACCAGAGTCGACCGCACGTTATAGTTAACATAATGAAGCAGTCGACCATTCATCTTTCAACTTTTCGTTTAAAAGATGAACGGTCAACTGTCCTTTAATTGCGGTCGGTCGTACCTCGTGCTATTCATCTTTTTGGAATGTATCGTTTCTATTTTTGATAGATACACTTTCCCGTCTATATATTTGGTCGAACCCACTGTGTATTCTTCACCTATTACTCTGATAAAAACCTTCTGAACTAATCAATTCAACAATCAATCCAAGTGTGTGTGATACTTAATTATTTGTTTTCTTCAGTCAAGATCATTAAGGATCATGAGTTTTTCTTTTCTTCCACTTCAGTGACTTTAGTGAGATTGATGGGGCTTGTGTTAGAAGTCTTGTGGGTGTAATAGGTCTCTCGGCCTGAATCTGAGAATTACTGTACAAGGTTTTGAGTATAGTGGAACGCTTGTAGCGGAGAATTGCTCCCAGTAAGTAGTGTGGACGTAGACCTGGGGGTCGAAACACGTTATAAAACTGCGTCACTTTTACTTGCAATTTTACTCTATCTATCTCTTCTCTTTAAATTTGCAACTTTATTTTTAATTTTTTTAATTCCGCACAATCATCCTATTCACTCCCCCCCAAGGATGATTTACAGTGGTATCAGAGCAAGGTGCTTACTAAAAGCTTAAATGCTTAAGCAAAAGGTCTAATGGCCGAAATCCCTCCTCCCGAAAACTTGTACTCATCGGAGCCATTCATCTCCAATGGGACAAGTCTAACACGCTCACCATATTTTGATGGAAAATTCTATGATGTTTGGAAAGTTCGTATGTCTCATTTTTTACAGATGCTTGGTGAAGAAGTATGGAATGTGTGCATAAACAAAATCGATATTCCAGTCAGCGATGGAAAGACAGTTTTCTCAAATGCAGAGCTAGCGCTAAAAACAGCAAACTCCAAAGCAATGACAGCTTTTTATGTAGGATTGAACAAAGAAGAATTAATGTGATGAGGGCGAAATTGCAAGACGACATACGAGATTTGGAACAACATGCAAAAACAGCACGAGGGAACCGCCTCTGAGGTAAAAGCTAAAGTAAATTTATGTTTTTATAAGTTTGATGTTTTTCGTATGTTTCCAGGAGAGAACGTGGATCAAATGGTTGCCCGCTTCGATAATATTGTACATGAGCTTGAGATCTTAGGTAAGGGGTTGGATGATGACCGAAAGATCGGAAAACTCATAAGCTGTCTCACACCAGAATGGGATGTAAAAGCTGCTGCAATGAGGGAGACACTTGAGGAAAAGGGATTCGATTACTACACCTTCCAAGAAAAACTAAAGACTTACGAAATGGAGATGACCGAAACCAAAAGATACAGGCAGAACATCGGGATTGAACCAAAAACCGAAGAGAGGACCATCGCCTTGTAAGCAGAAAAATCTCGACCATCAAAAGCAGAGTCAGATCGTGAGGAGTCAGACGAAGACATCGCCTTGCTGACTAAGTAATTTCGTAAGTATCTTAAACATAAAAAATATGGCAGGTACCAAGGAGAAAGAGAGAAAGACAGAGATGACATATGCTACAAGTGCAAAAAGTCTGGACACATTCGTGCAAATTGTCCCGTCTCACATGACAGGAATAGAAACCACTACCACTCCAATCTGGGATTGAAAAAGAAGGCTCTGAAGGCAACATGGATAAACTTATATTCAAGTGAGGATGAGCAAGATCACAACAATGTTGACCTCATAGCTCTTGGGAATGGTGATATGCAATCACCATCTCAAGAAGAGGTAATCAAAGAACCTACTTATGATGATTTAGTAGACATGTGTAATGGATTAAAAGATTATACCAAGAAATTGAGTTTTGAATTAAGACAATATAAACAAATCTCAAATGAATCTCATGACTCGTGCATTCCTAAAAATAAAAAACTGAAAAACAAAAAATTCTTTGATCATGGAAAAATTCGAGTCATTTAGAAAAGATCATGATGTATTGCTAGAGGAAAATGAACATTTAAAACAACAAATTTAAGAATCCTTAGCAACACATGATGAAAACTTAAGAGAAATTCATGATAAATCTGTTTATATTGCTAAACTCACTGATGATTTAAAAGAAAGCAAAAGAAAATTTGATGAGGTGGTGGAAGGTTGTAATGAAGCTCTTGAACAAAATAAAATACTTGATACCACACTAGACACTCGTCGTTGGAACACAAAAGATGGTGAGATGACTAGGAAAAGACTTTGTAAAAGAGTAATTGAGCTTGAGAAAATTATTGAAAAATATGAAGGGCCGAGTTACCTTATTACAAAGAATTCAAGATCTTATCATGATAATCGATGACTTGGTTACGAAGAGCCAATACACCATCAAAAATCTAAATCATCATGTCATACACACATGCATAGTCACCAACATAATCACAAATCAACTCAGAACTATGCAAGTGTGCATGACCCAAGGCATAATCGCATCACATGTCACTACTGCAGTAGACTAAGGCATATTTCTTATAATTGTTCATTAAAAAGGAATACTAATTTTGTTTGGATAAGAAAGAATGTAAATGCAGGGTCAAAACCTACTTGGACACCTACAAAATTCCATGTAGGTGGTTCGATACCCTCAACTTAGAAGATCGCAGGCACCTTGATAGAAAATGCTAGATAGTCACAACAAGTTATACTAACAAAATCTGCATCTCTATCAAGAAAAAGGAGAAAGACCTTAGCCCTTCAGATAAGTATAGCACCGGGTAAAATCTACACTAGCATTAATTTATATTAAGATGACTTATTTCCAAAATAAAATGTCCAAACCATCTGTTATTTATCTAAGAAATACATGCACTGTGTGAATTTTACAACATATAAATATGTCATAACCTGATCTAAAAGTAATATGTTGATTTGAGGAAAAACGACTTTGCAAAGTCAGTTGCATGTTCGGTGGTAGTCAGTTGCATGTTCGGTCGATCGACCGGTCGACTGTGCTATATGTAGGAACTTGATCAGTCGAAAGTTGACCGGTCGACCGTATGATCGACCGTCCACCTCTATGCCAGAAATTACTCCTCCTCTTTTGTGGTGCGGTCGACCATCTCTTTGAACTGGTCGACTGACCCATTTGGCTGCTTTGGTCTTTTTCTATGACAGCCGGGTCCCCCCATCTAGTATAAGTACTCCGTTAACTCCTTTCTCTCGAGCCTCACGATAATCCCTAGACTCCAAACTCAAACCCATCAAATAAACTTCAATCGCTTGCTATTTTCTTCAAATTTCTTGAGTTCTTTCTTCTTCCTTGATCCATGGCTTCCTCCTTCACAAATCAAAGGGTAAGAAAGCTATTGCTTAAAATCTATCACTAGAGATGGTATTATATTTTGAAATTTTAATTGCGCTAATCTCTATTTTTCTGCCCTTTGGAATGCTCCAGTTGTTGCCAATTGGGAGATAAACTTAACATCCTTAAGTGGGAAACTCTCTGTTGTGGTTAGGATTCTTCAAGATTTTGGGTGGGAGAATTACCTTAATACACCTAGCACCCACTCCGAATCCCTAACCCAACAATTCAATGCTAATCTTGAAAGTCTTCAAGATGATGATCTCACTCTCTCCTCTATCATTCTTGGGAGAAGAGTCAAAGTTACTCCTGAATATGTCCGTAGGAGATATGAATTTACCGAAGGGAGATTTGATGCGTATCATCTAGATTTCAAAACCCTTTATTATAAACCTGGTCATAACAAAAATACAGTCAAATCCATGATTGTTCAACATGAATTCTCTCATCTTCCTCGTCCCGCTCCCACAAATTTTATTGATTCTGCTCGTGTTTTAAACAAAATTGTCAATGCAAATATTTGGCCCAAAAAAGAATGACAAGTCTGAAATTCGTGTCGATCAATCGTTCATCATCTTTCTTATTCTTGGTGAATATAAATTTGATCTAGCCACATTCATCATTCGCACAATGAATTATGCAACTTCTAGAAATCGTGGCCTTCTCTACAGTTCTCTCATCTACAATCTTGCTATTGACTCCCGTATTGATGTAGGAAATTTCCTTTTGAGCAAAAATCCTTTGCCCATCCTTCCTCAACAAATGGGCATCGACGTTCTGTTTACTCAGCGGGATCATCGTGGTCAAGCTCAACAAGTGCGCCGAGCCGAACAGCCCCCACAAGCCACTTCCTCCTCTCATCACAAGAACGTCACTCCCTCTTCCTCATCTTCGTTCATGACTCATGAGCAATTTGCTGCTCATCAAATACAAGTATATGGTTACTATATAAACACTATTGAGTACTTGCAAGGTAAAGACGATTGAGAACTTCTTCCTCCTCTTAATGATGAGGAAAATGATGATGAAGATGATGAAGACAATGACGACGAAGATGATGGTGGTGATGATGAGGAATAGATTCTTGATGCCGAGATTGTAATGGATAAATGTAATATGAACCAATGGTTTCATGTATGCTCTCTGATGAAATGTAATCACTTTTAACATGTTATGCAGGAATCACTTTTATCATGCTTACAAAACATTTACATATCTGGTTGTTCATTTTTATTCGGTATCAGTATTTGGGTCGATCGGTCACACTTCTGGTCTCTAGAAATCTAAATTTTTTTTGGTGTAAGATAAATTTTGGTTTCAAAAATTGGGTTTCAATATTTGCAGTTAACCGTGCTGTCGACCGGTTCGCTCTCTGTTTTTTCGCTTTCCATCAAAATAGTGTTTACAGGATTTACGGTCGACCAGTTCGCTCTCGGGTTGTTTGCTTGTTTTATAAAATTGGTTTTTGGTCAATCAAGCGGTCGGCCGGTTCTTTCGCTAGTTGTTCATTTTTTTTTGTAAGAAAATTTTATTTGCAATCTTCTATGATATCGGTTTATTGAAAATTCACTCTTCTTCTTCTTTTGTTCTTGTCATGCGTCTGTATTAGGAAAATCTCAAATCTAAGATACCATGAAGAGCTCTCACTGTATATCAAACTGTCTCGCGATCAACAGTATCATGTAAGTAGATTTTTCTTATGTTTTTAAACAAATATTATATATTCCACATGCTCTCTTGTTTTGTTTTACAATGAATTCAGGGAGAGTATGTTATACACTTATGCTATTCTTTTACCCCCTCTTGGTGTGTTCCAAAAAGGAGGAGAAACTTTTTATGAATGTTTTTATAAATAATGAACATCTCTCTTGAATGCTTTAGTCTACATCTTCCCTCTTCATATATACAATATATCTCAGTATTGAATTAAGGGGGAGTATTTATTTGTTTTTTTAATTTCTCTTAAATGTTCTTTATCTATGAAAATCTATGTTACAGGAAGTATTGAATTAAGGTGGAGTATTTATATGCTTTATTCTTTATTTTCAAAATTCAAATGTACGTTTTGTTCACATCAAAATGGAGAGATTGTTGACTCTTAGTTTGGTGTGCACAAAACGTGCTTACAAATACTACTAAGTTTAAATTGAGATGTTCAGATTTTCAGAAGTAAATAAAACCAATAAGAGATTCAAAAGAGATTCAAGAATATACAAAGAAGGAAAGCAATAAAGAAGGATTGCAAAATCAAGCAAAAGAAGAAGTTATTCAAAAAGTGCACAAGTTGATTAGTGCCCAATGAAGCTACCAAGATCAGTTTTTTTATTCAATATATGTGAGATCTTATATGTATTTGATGGATTATTGATTGATTAGTATATGGTAAGAATATAAAGTGTCTTCGTCAAGAACAGCACGATTGCGGTCGACCGTACTATAGTATCGGCCGACCGCACCACAGTCAACCGCACGTTATAGTCAATATAATGAAGCAGTGGACCATTCATCTTTTGACTTTTCGTTTAAAAGATGAACGGTCGACTGTCCTTTAATTGCGATCAACCGTACCTCGCGTTGTTCATCTTTTTGGAATGTATCGTTTCTATTTTTGATAGATACACTTCTCCGTGTATATATTTGGATGAACCCACTGTTTATTCTTCACCTATTACTCTGAGAAAAACCTTCTGAAATAATCAATTCAACAATCAATCTAAGTGTGTGTGATACTTATTTATTTTTTTCAGTCAGGATCATTAAGAATCTTGAGTTTTTCTTTTCTTCCACTTCGGTGAGATTGACGGGGCTTGTGTTAGAAGTCCTGTGGGTGTAATAGCTCTCTCGGCCTGAATCCAAGAATCACTGTACAAGGGTTTGAGTATAGTGGAACGCTTGTGGCGGAGAATTACTACAAGTAGGTGGTGTGGACGTAGACCTGGGGGTTGAACCACGTTATATCGCTGCGTCACTTGTGCTTGCTATGTTTGCTCTCTCTATCTCTTCTCTTTTAATTTGCAACTTTATTTTTAATTTTTTTAATTCCGCATAATCACCATATTCACCCCCCCCCCCCCCCAAGGTGATTTACAGTGTATTGTGTAAAGTGAATAAAAGTTGGGTTTTTGCTGTGTATGCACATACATAGGGTCTATTATGATATTTTGATGAGTAAAACTTGATGAAAAATTGTTGCAGATGCTTATAATCATGGAAAAAACTAATATAACTAGTTGTAGTCGTGTTTAATAAATTTTCAAGAAGAGTTTTAGAATCAAAAGATCAAGCTTTAATGAATTGAAGTAGATTTTTATTTCAGGTCTAACATAGTATCAACTAAAACTTGATTTTTTGACGTTTTTGTAAAATTTTCGATTGGATCTTGATTTCTACTGATGCTGAGTTTGAAATGACCAATATATTACTTACACACAGTGATTTTTGAAGATTTTATTGATACACATGCACATATACACACATATATACATTCTTTTCTGATTTTGAAGAAATTTTGATGAAGAATTGATCTTTTATGAATTTGATGAGAATTTGATTTGATTTATAAACTCCAGTATGTTAGAAAAGTTGTATTTGATCATCTCAGGGTTTTATTTTCACAAATTCAAGCTTTTAAGAATTAAAACTACGTGTCGGTTGTGAGAAACACGAATTTCAAAGCAGCTGAAAAAGCACAGTTCAAAACTGTTGTGTCTTCATTTGGTGCGAGTTTTTGACTTAGTTTCTTATGGAATTTCCAAAAACTTATAAAATAGAAGTTGTAGCTTACTGCACCTAGTTTTCATAACAGTTGACGGATCATCAATCAGACTTATAGATTGTAAGATATGAATTTTTTTCTTTTGTACTATCAAACTTTTCAAAAGGGCTTCGAACTATTTAAAACTGTTGTATGTTTCCGTTTGGAGCGAGTTTTTGACTTAGTTTCTGATGGAATTTCCTAAAACTTGTAAAATATAAGTTGTAGCTTACTACACCTAGTTTTCGGAACAGTTGAGAGATCCTCAATCTAACTTATAGATTTTAAGATATGAATTTTTTCTACTATACTGTCAAACTTTTCAAAAGGGTTTCAAACAGTTTGAAACTGCTGTAAGTCACAGTTTCGAGCGAGTTTTTGACTTAGATGCTGATGGAATTTCCTGAAACTTATAAAACAGAAATTGTATCTCACTGCGTCTAATTTTCAGAACAGTTGACGGGTCCTCAATCCGACTTATAGATTGTAAGATATGCAATTTGTACCACCGTCCTGTCATAGTTTCAGATTTTTAATATATACGATTTTCGAAGGATTGATGTTTTGGTGATTTTTCTATGACTTCAAAAATGTGAAACTCTGTTATTTAAGGGATTTAATCTCAGATTTTACTTCAGGAGATTTGTGTGTATTCGGATGGATTTGGATTTGTTTGATTTGAAGAAGTTTTCTTAATATGAACGAATTGATAATGGAATCAAGAGTTTTAATGAAAGATTCATGTTGATATTTGAGTTGTGAGTCTCTAGAGGTTGAGTTGAACCCTAGTACACCGGCAGTTGAGATTTTGTGGTTTGGCCTATTGTGGCCTTGTTGTTGACCAATTGAGTTAAGTTCGGTAGAGTACATCAACTCTACGAGAATTAAAATTAATCAATTAACTTAATAAGATAAGGACATGCACTAAATGGTGATATGATGAAATGAGTGCAAACATGAGTTATGGATCTCAGTATGATCTGCGGTGTGAGCTAATTTCCGGAATTATCGAAGTGTGAGTGAAATAGTCTTTGGAATTACCTGCGGTGTGGGATTGATCTCTAGAAGTATCGGGGTCAAGGCGACGCTCATGGGATATTTGTGTGGTGAGGTGCCATAGCTAGCGGTGTGGGGTTTTCTCGAAAATTTCTAGGTGTGAGTGAAATAGTCTCCGGAATTATCTGGTGATAGAGATTGTCCTCCGGAATTATCGAGGCATGGGCTAGATACTCACAACTTCTCTAAATCTCGTAGTAGTCATCGTGGTAGGATTAGTTGCATAACAAGGGATTTAATCTTATAAAGTGGATAACAATAAGGGCTTGTACCGGACCTATGTATTGTGGGATGCATAGAATCCGACAAGTATGCATTAGAGAGTCATCATCCTGTATTTGTATTTCTGTAACCCCTGTTTTTCGTTTTGTGTATATTTGAGTGTATTTTTCGCTTTGGTGTATTTTTCTCTCTTTGTATCCCTTTTGTATTTCATTTCACCGTATATTGGTTTATTTTTTCAATAAATTCATTTTTTTTATTTTTTGTCATCTTTATATTTTGAATTCTTGATCCTGTGTCTCTTTTGTTCGTCTCCATTTGATCGAGCCATTACTTTTGATCCTCTTTATTTTATTTATAGTGCCCTATTTTTTATTTTCCCATTTTGTGCCCGCCTTAATTTAATTTTAATTATTTTTTATCACCATATTTCTAATCTTTTCCTAATACCCATTTTTTCCCCTATATCCTTAATTACTTTTAAATTCATTCTTAATCCTACTCATTACCTATCCTAAACCCACCTATTACAAATCCACTTTAGATCCTATATTCATACCTACCGAATTACTAATCTCCAGAATCTTTTTTAGCCATATAACCATTTTACTTCATATTAAATAAACCCCCCCCCCCCCCCCCCAGATCTTTTTTAGCCATATAACCATTTTACTTCATATTAAATAAACCCCCCCCCCCCCCCCCCCACACCCCACTAAACTATTCCTGATTGCACCTCCTACCGAAACCAACTCTCCCCAACCCGTTAACTGCTTGCACCCACTACTGAAATCAAATATATACCCATCTCAGACCCGTTAGCTAATTGCCTCACCCGATCTGCAACCCTATTTATTCAGCCCTATATATATACTACCTAATTCACCTCATGCCGGGTATTTTTCCTCCCTAGCCGCCAAAATATTTCCCTCGGTTGCTCTAGGGTTTTTTTTGCGCGTCTCTCGCTCTCTTGCTCTAGGATTTTTTTTGCGCGTGCTCGAGTGCACGTGTAGATCGTTCGTGAGTTCGTTGATCTCTCGTTCGTGGGATTTGTTCGTTGCCGGGAATCCATTCCTGTTATTCTTATTGTTCTTCGTTTTCGTCTCCGGTTAAGGCAATTAACTTGTACTCAAATCCCTTTGTATGATACAAGTCAAAAATACCTCTTATAGTGTAGTTGGGTTCTAGAGACAATTCGTGTGTGAAACCCCTTTTTGATATTGTCTCTACAGGGTTTTACCATAGTTGACTCACGACAAAAAATTTGACATGTAACAACCTAGGTTTTGCCCGTTCTTGATATGATGTATATGTGAAACAATTATGAGAACTCGTGTGCTTATGAGACCCATGTGAGATACTTGTTTTGGACATGTTGTATACCCTATTTCATTATGTTTGGACGCATAGTAGTAGACTCGATTTCATGTTTGGTTGTGTTTGGATGAAGTTTCGTTGGATTTATGTTGATTTTGGTTTTTGTGAAAATTCTGTGTTTTGTCAATGATCTGTCTTGATCAGTAATTTAGACCATATTAAGGTTAGAATCTTAATTTCTGTATAAAACATGATTTGTAGAGAATTTCGTCTACTTTCCAACCCCTCTGACCTTGATTGATTTCGTTTTTGTATGTGTGAGATATGACTGTTTTACTATAGAGGTGTAGATCTTTTTCAGATTTCATTTCTTGGTATTTTTGATGACTAAATTATTTTGATACTTATGCTACACATATTATTTTGATCTAAAACTTTGGTCAGTTTTTCTATACTTATATAGGGATTACCCAGAATTTTGGCAGATTTTATTGATGAGTTTTATATGTCGTTTCATGCTCGTTTATGAAAACTATAACTACTGTATTTTACTCGCTGTTCTGCAAATAATCATATTTTCACCCTGATTCCTTTTGCTGTATGGGAAATATTTGTGAAATATAAAAGTTATCTTATTCTATCTATTTTCATCTCTCTTTGGCGGATTTGGATTTCGTTACACTGGTTGCGAGATATTATAGTTTTCGTACAGCAGTGTTGGGAATTCCAGATTTGCCAAACTATCGTTTATTGATGTTTCCTAATTTTTTATGACAGATCTAATTTTACTGGAAAATTTTAAAACTTTATATTTAGATACTGGACATGTAGAGGAATACCCCAGATTTTTCGTGGATTTATTTAATGAGCCTTGATGCTGTTTTCTTGAGTTGAATTCGTTTTCCTGATTTCTGGCTGAACCTATTTTCTGGATTCAAATCAGTTTTGAGTTATGATTTTGTAAATTACTATATAACATTTGTATTCGCTGGATTCAATTGGGAGTCTACTTTCTAGACGTTTCGACGGATTCATATTTGTATGTTTGTAACAATGGGAATTACTGTTTTACTACAACATGGTCTTGCTATCCTGAACTTGAGATTTGTGTATTTTATTCTTTTATGAGATTTCTTACACTTGTACATGTTTATCTTGCAACTTGAACCTGTTACATGACCATGCCATGATATACTTGATATGTTTTGCACACCTACATGCTTGTTTGATATTAATAATAAATAACCAAGCTGGGGTTTAAGGGAAAGATCTAATAGTGGATAATTCAGAAATGTGTACTCGGAAGGGGGTCCACTGATCCTACGTGATTACTTGAGACATGATACTTGACACGTGATTACTTGACACTTGCACGCAAGACACGATACTTGCCACTTGCACAACTTGACACGTGATTACATGATACATGATACATACTTGGAGCTTGGAGCTCGATTACTTCACTTGTCCCTGAGTACACTACCCTTTATGGTCCACTATGAAATCTGTCACGCCCCGCTTCCAAAAAGAATACGGAATACGGATACGAGACAAAAGCCCAGCGAATGATTTTCATCATCCATAAGCTGTTCAAGAAATCTTTACAATATTTCACAAGATAATTCAGAGTTGGAAGCAAAAGATACAACCAGGCATGCATAATTGAAATAAGATACCAACAGAAATTACTTAAAACCAAATATAATAATCTCAAATCATCAAATTCTGAACAAGTCAAATATCCTGGGTTACATCGCCCAAATACAAGATAAATATCCAAGTAATCAAGTACATCTTATTCAAGTTCAGCAACAATAATAATAAAAATCATAAAGCAGAAAATCCAACACTAATACATCATCTCGCCAATACCATCCTGATCTGCAATTAATTAAATTGCAGGAGAAGGAAAAAGAAAATAAGTATCCGTCAATTGCAAGTTACGGGCCACTTATAATGTACGATACAAGTATATGGGATAGGTAAATCTAAGTAACAAGCCTAGCATGGTTTAATCATGATAATAGAATATAAATCATGGCATGGTAAGATGAGCAAGTATAATAGTATGTTTCGAGTGTCAAGTAAAGAAGTGTCATGTACCAAGTAACCAGTATCAAGAATTATGTAATCATGTAGCATATAGCAAGTATCAAATTTCATGTATCATGTAGTCAAGTATCAAGTGGGCATGTATCATGTTCAAGTATCATGTATCAAGTCTTATAGTTATTATTATCTAGGTAGCACTTCATGCGCCCCAAAAACATAACACATAGTTGCTACAACAAACAATTTCGCTTTAGATTTCATAGGGGACCATACAGGGCAGTGTACTCAGGGACAAGCTCCAAGTATCATGTAATCATGTATCATGTAAACAAGATCCGAAACCCAAACAAGCTCCAGTGTCATGTGTGTACGTGTCATGTATATCGTGTCAAGCTCCACATGTTAACAAGCTCCAATAACCACTAGGTTCATCCGAGTACACGTTTCTGCACTATCTACTACTAGATCTTTTCCATAACCATAGCTGGGTTATTTTATTATTATTAGTGTCCAACAAGCATGTAGATGTGCAAAACATATCAAGAATAACATGGCATGATCATGTGGCACGTTCAAGTTACAAGATAAATATGTGCGAGTGAAAGATAGTTCGTAAAAGAATAAAAATGAACAACTCTCAAGTTCCGAACAGCAAGTCCACACTGCAGTAAAAAAGTGATTCCCAGTGTTACAAACATGCAAATCTGAATTTGTCAAAACATCTAGAAAATAAACTCCCAACCGAATCCAGCGAGTATAAATAAGTCATATATTAGTTCACAAAAACATAGCTCAAAACTGATTTGAATACAGAAAATATGTTCAGCCAGAAATCAGGAAAACGTATTCAAGAGCAGGAAAATAACATGAAAACTCAATAAATACATCCATGAAAAATTTGGGGTATTCCCCTATATGTCCAGTATCTAAATATAAAGTTTCATAATTTTCCAATAAAAGTAGATCAGTCATCAAAAATCATGAAACATCAATAAACGATAGTTTGGCAAATCTGGAATTCCCAACACTGCTGTACGAAAACTATAATATCTCGCAACCAGTGAAACGAAATCCAAATCTGCCAAAGGGAGATGAAAATAAATAGAATAAGCTAAGTTTTATATTTCACAAATATTTTCCATACAGTAAAAGGAATCAAGGTGAAAATACGATTTTTTACAGAACAGCAAGCAAACTACATCAAGTGTAGTTTTCATAAACAAGCATGAAACGGCATGTAAAACTCATCAATAAAATCTGCCAAAATTCTGGGTAATCCCTAGATAAGTATAGAAAAACTGAACACAGTTCTAGGTCAAAATAATATGTGCAGCACAAGAATCATAATAATTTAGTCATCTAAATTACCCAGAAACGAAATCTGGAAAAGGTCTACAGCTCTGTAGCAAAACAGTCATATCTCACACATACGAAAATAAAATCAAGTAAGGTCAGAGGGGTTGGAAAGCAGACGAATTTCTCTACAATTCATGTTTTATACTGAAATTAAGATTCTGACCTTAATATTGTCTAAATTACAGATCAAGACAGATTATCGGCAAAATACAGAATTTCCCCAAAAACCAAAACCAACATAGATTCAACGAAACTTGATCCACATACAACCAAACATGAAATCGGGTTTACCAAGTGTCCAAGCAACATGGATTAGGGTATATAACAAGTCCACAACAAGTTAATCACATGGATATCAACAAATAGTCAAATTCTCACAAATAGTTCACATACATGATCAAATCAAGAACGGGCGAAAACCTAGTTGTTTCATGTCGAATTTGTGTCGTGAGTCATCTATGGTCAAATTGCACTATAGAGAAGAAACCCAACAAGAATAACACACAAGAGTCGTCTCTAGAACCCAACTACATTATAGGTGGTATTTTTGACTTGTATCATACAAAGGAATTTGAGTACAATTTACTTTCCTTAACCGAAGATGAAAATGAAGAACACCAAGAATAACGGGAACGGATCCCGGAAACGAACAAAATCCACGAATAAAAATCCACGATCCAAATCAAATCACGAATAACACACGCACAAACCTACTTGCACGCGCGAAGCAACAAGAAAGCGATAGAGATCAATCGGGAGAGAGAGAACCGAGGAAAAATACTTTTTGGCGGCTAGGTGGGGATACACACAGCATGGGGTGCAAGTAGGATTATATATGTATGGGCTTAGGGTTTGGTAAACAGGGGGCGACAATAGCATGCAACCCAGTGGGTATTGAATTTCGGTTAGGGTGAATTGCAGCAACTGGTTTGGTAAACAGGGGGCGACAATAGCATGCAACCCAGTGGGTATTGAATTTCGGTTAGGGTGAATTGCAGCAACTGGTTGAGATGGGGGGTGGGGGGGATATTTGGTTATTTGAGTTCGGTAGGTAACAGGAAGGATTGAGTGGGATATAAATTAGGAAGGAAATATATAAGTGGAGTTTTAGGTGTAGGTAATTAACACGTAATAATCAGATGATGGGTATTAGGTGATTAATTAAATAGGGTAAATGATGATTAGGATTAATAATAAGTTTGGTTAAAAAAAAATTATGGATCTAGGGGTAATATTAATAGGTAATGGATATTAGAATGAGATGAAGAAAAAATTAAAATTAAGGAAATATGGTGATCAAGAAAATAGGTACACTAAAAAAAAATGAGACGGCACAAAAAAAAATAGAGAAATAAAATAGGGCACGAATAAATAAAATAAAAAGGATTACAAATAATGGTTCGATCAATTGGAGACGAATAAAAGAGACAACAGGATCAAGAATTCAAAATATAAAGATGACAAAAATAACAAAATGAATTTATTGAAAATAAATCCAATATACGGTCAAAAGAATTACAAGGGGGAATACAAAGAGAGAAAAATACACCAAAACGAAAAATACACTCAAAAATACAAAAAACGAAAAAAAACAGGGGTTACAGTCCTACCCACCTAACAAGAAGAATTTTGTCCTCAAAGTTCAAACAAGAAGATACATAGGGAAACCCCAAAAACAACTAAATGAACAAAACAAATAAAACCACTCAAACAAATGAGAAAACTTATGCTGAATCTCCTCCTCCAGCTCCCAAGTCGACTCACCGGGCGAGTGAGGATTCCAAGCAACCCGAACCAACTTGATGACCTTATTCTTAAGCATTTTTTCCCGGTGATCCACAATAGCAACTGGCAGAATCTCACAAGTCAAATCCAGTCGAACGGTCAACTCAGAATAGTCAATCACGTGGCTCTCATCTCGGATATATCTCCTGAGTTGCGAGACATGGAAAACATCGTGCACTCCAGATAAAGCTGGCGGCAATGCAAGACGATAGGCCACATTGCCTACTCGCTCCAAAATCTCAAACGGTCCAGTAAGCCTCGTGCTAAGTTTGCCCCTACCACCGAACCGAATGACACTGCGCCATGGCGATACCTTAAGAAAAATATGGTCACCAACAACAAACTCCAAAGCCCTTCGATGGACATCAGCCCATCGCTTCTGCCTATCCTGAGCTGCCTGCAAATGCTTCCTGATCTGAATCACCACATCAACTGTCTTGGTGATCAACTCCGGACCCAACAACTTCCTTTCACCAATGTCATCCTAGCACACTGGTGATCTGTACTTTCACCCATAGAGTGCTTTGAATGGAGCAGCTTTAATACTTGCTTGAAAGCTGTTATTGTATGAGAACTCCATGAGATGCAAATGGTCCTCCCAAGATCCACCAAACTGAAGCATACAGGACCTCAACATGTCCTTAAGAATCTGAATAGCCTGCTCTGACTGTCCATCAGTCTGGGGATGAAAAGTTGTACTGTACTTTAATTTACTTCCCAAACTGTTCTGAAGACTCTCCCAGAACTGAGATCTGAATCTCGTATCCCTGTCGGATACAATACTGACTGGAACTCCATGAAGTCTGATAATCTCTTGCATGTACCTCTCAGCAAGGCTCTCAGTAGACTGACCGACACGAAAGGGAATGAAGTGAGTACTCTTCGTCAAACGGTCGACAATCACCCAAATGGCATTATGACCCTTAGGACTCATCGACAAAGCGGTCACAAAATCTATAGTGATATGTTCCCACTTCCACTCTAAAATAGGAAGCGGTTGAAGAAGTCCAGCAGTTCTCTGATGCTCTGCCTTAACCTGCTGAAAGATCAAATATTGAGCCACAAACCGAGCAATAGCTCCCTTCATACCATGCCACCAGAAATGAAGCTTCAAATCCTGATATATCTTAGTACCGCTAGGATGGATAGAATACGAGAACTGATGAGCTTCTTCAAGCAACCTCTTACGAACTTCACCCTTAGGGACACACAACCGGGACCCAAAATGAAGCGAACCATCAGCATGAATAACCATGTCTATTTGGGACCCAGACTCAACCTCAGCTCGAAAACCCTGCAACTGTGCATTACCAGCCTGCGCCTCTTTAATCTGATCAACACTAGACGACTACAGCTGGAGCGCCAAACAACTCTGACCAGAACTCGACAACACAACACCCAACTCCAACCTCCTCATCTACTCAATGAGATCACTCTGCTGAGTAAGAAACATAACTGCTGGTCTCCTGCTCAAAGCATCAGGCACCAAGTTTACTTTACCAGGATGGTATTGCAAACTGATATCATAATCGGCCATAAGTTCCAACCAACGCTTTTGCCTCATGTTTAACTCCTTCTGGATGAAGATGTACTTGAGACTTTTGTGGTCGGTAAAGATCTCCACTCGGTCTCCAAGTAAATAATGTCTCCACAGCTTCAAAGCATAAATCCCTACCGCTAACTCCAAGTCATGAGTAGGATAGTTTTTCTCATGCGGCCTCAACTGCCTCTATGCATATGCAACGACTCGGCCCTTCTGCATCCAAACTTCTCCAAGACCATTACCAGAAGCATCACAGTGAATTACAAATCCGCCTGAACCATCTGGAATAGTCAACACAGGTGTTGACGTCAATCTGTTCTTCAACTCAACAAAAGCCTCAATGCAATCATCAGACTAAAAAACTTCTGACCCTTCCAAATCAATTTAGTCAACGGTCATGCTATCTTCAAAAAGTCTTAGACGAACTTCTGATAATAGCCAGCCAAACCAAGAAAACTCCTGACCTCTAAAACTGACTTGGGAATAGGCCAATCCTTCACAGCCTCAACCTTGGCCAGATCCACAAAAACACCCTCGCCTGAGATAATGTGCCCCAAGAAAGAAACCTTGTCGAGCCAAAACTCGCACTTGCTGAGTTTCCCATAGAGCTGATTCTCTCTTAAAGTTTACAGAACCACTTTAAGATGCTCAGCATGATCTTCCTGATTCCGAGAATACAGCAAAATATCATCAATAAAAACCACCATAAATCTATCCAAGAACTGAGAGAAGACCCGGTTCATAAGACTCATGAATACAGCCGGCGCATTCGTAACCCCGAACAGCATCCCAAGATACTCATAGTACCCGTATCTAGTCCTAAAAGCAGTCTTCTATATATCTGCAGCCTTCACCTTGACTTGGTGATATCCAGAACGAAGATCCAACTTTGAGAAAACAGTAGCCCCACTCAACTGATCAAACAAATCATCGATCCTGGGCAACGGATACCGATTCATCACAGTAACCCTGTTTAGTTCCCGGTAATCCATGCACAGTCAACGACCACCATCCTTCTTGTCGACAAAAAGGACCGGGGCACCCCAAGGCGAAATACTAGGTCTAATGAAATCCAAATCAAGTAACTGCTGAATCTGCACCTTAAGCTCTGCTAGCTCAACCGGTGCCATCCTGTAGGGACTCTTCGATATCGGCACTGTTCCAGGCTGAACATCAATACCGAATTCCACTTTCCTATCAGGGGGTAAGCCAGGCAACTCATCTGGAAAAACATCCAAGAAATTCCGAACTACTAGAGGCGCAGCCTCACAGCCTGAGTGCAATTCCATCACACAATCTACCTGTTCAATTATAGTCTTTGCTCGGCCAAGGAAAGACTCCCCGACATGGAACTCAAATTCTCCTCGATCTGGAATTCTGAAGACAACTTTCTTGGCACGACAATCAATAATGGCATGGGCTTCACCCAACCAATCCATACCGAGAATGACATTGAATCTTATAATCAGGTTGGCTTTGAAATCTGCATCCCCGATAACAACGAGACATTGCCTGCACTCACGGGAACATATGACAACTCCACCACTTGTCACAATGTTCCAAGCCTCTGACGTGTTGCTTCACTCCAACTGATGGCGAGCGACAAATTGAGAGGAGAAAAGAATGGGTTGTCCCAGAATCAAAAAGAACATGAGCAGGAAAAGAGCAAACAAGGATGATACCTAAAAGGAATCAAAGGCAAGGAGAAAGCATAGACAATTAGGGGTGAGGGAAAAACAACAATGCAGAAAGATAACATAAAGAAGCAAAGCAAGCTGAAAAGAAAGAAAACAATAGAGAAACAAAACAACAAAACAAAATATACCTGCCACAACGCCTTCAGCTGTCTCAGCATCTGCAGCAGTCACGTTGAAAACCTGACCTCTCCTCGGAACAGTGGTCCTTTAACCGACAATCTGATGCTGGGGAGGAAGCGGTGGCCTAACTGAACCACGAGCTGGAATTGCCGGCTGGACAGGACCACGGACTGGAAGAGTCGCCCTCTGCTATGGACAATCCCGCAAAGTATGGTTAGGAGCACCACAAGAAAAATAACGGCGATTGGCCTGCCTGCAGTCCTTGCGCTCATGCCCGGCAAGTCGACAAAAGTCGCAAAACCCACCCCTCTGGGAACCAGCAGAACAGTAAGGAGCTGCCCTAACTGGATGGGTGGGAACTTGCCTTCGAATAGGCCCACCAGAAGGCCTAGCAACAGCAGCGGAAACAGTCCGCTGAGAAGGAGTCACCTCACCGCGAGCTTGCTCCTAAGCTCGGGTTGCCTCAAGAGCCTCAGTGTAGGTACGCAAGCAAAGAGAGGCAAGATGCCTCTTGATATCCTGCTCAAGCCCATTTGTGAATCTACGAGCCCTATCCTCTTCGGTTGCCACAAGAACGGCAACGAAGCGACTAAGTCTAGTAAACTCAGCCGTGTACTCATCTACTGACCTGGAACTCTGTTGCAAGAAAGTCCATGTTACAACATTACATGAACAATTATGTAACAAATTCAAAATAGAATAATGACTTAACCTGTTTCATGGCTAGGAATTGTTGTTCCATCTCAACTCGAGTACCACTGGGGAAGAATTTCTCCAAGCATCCCCGAGTAAAAGTAGCCCAAGCAATAGGCCTCTCAAGTCGCTCAGACTCGGCCATCCACCAGATATGGGCCAGATCCACCAGTTGGATGGACACCACGTCCACCCGATCAGCCTCGGCTACACGAGCCGCAAACAACAAGCACTCAGTCCGGATCAACCACTATTCAGCCTCCAAAGGCGTCTCAGTGCCGAAAAAATGGTCGGGATGCAGCCTCATAAAATCTGTAACTATTCCTGGACGAGGCAGAAGTTTTGCTTGGCACCACAGGAGGCGCAACCCGGGCAGCTTCAAGAGCAGCCATCACAAGATCACTATGATTTTGCTGCTGATTAATCAGCCGCTCAAGCACAGCACTGACAGCCTCAATCGGATCAACCTGCGACTGAGAAGTAAAACCTCTGCGAGCCATAGTCTGCACAAAACCAAAAACAATTAGCATCCAGAATTAGAGTTGGTATAAATTCATTTATGTATGCATGGTTGGTAAAATATTGAGCAGATCCCAGTTCGAGCCAAGCTTGTCTAATATATTAGGCAACTAATACATTAGCCAAACCTGGTGCTCTGATACCACTAAAAACCTTGTCACGCCCCGCTTTCCAAAAAGAATACGGAATACGGACACGAGACAAAAGCCCAACGAATAATTTTCATCATCCATAAGCTGTTCAAGAAATCTTTACAACATTTCACAAGATAATTCAGAGTCGGAAGCAAAAGATATAATCAGGTATGCATAATTAAAACAAGATACCAATAGAAATTACTTGAAACCATATATAATAATCTCAAATAATCAAATTCTGAACAAGTCAAATATCCTGGGTCACATCGCCCAAATACAAGATAAATATCTAAGTAATCAAGTACATCTTATTCAAGTTCAGCAACAATAATATTAAAAAAGATAAAGCAGAATATCCAGCACTAATACATCATCTCGCCAATACCATCTGACAGCCAACCATTCTGATCTACAATTAATTAAATTGCAGGAGAAGAAAAAACAAAACAAGTATCCGTCAATTGCAAGTTACGGGCCACTTATAATGTACGATACAAGTATATGGGATAGGTAAATCTAAGTAACAAGCCTAGCATGGTATAATTATGATAACAGAATATAAATCATGACATGGCAAGATGAGCAAGTATAATAGTATGTGTCGAGTATCAAGTAAACAAGTGTCATGTACCAAGTAACCAGTATCAAGAATCATGTAATCATGTAGCATGTAGCAAGTATCAAATCTCATGTATCATGTAGTCAAGTATCAAATGGGCATGTATCATGTTCAAGTATCATGTATCATGTCTTGTAGTTATTACTATCTAGGTAGCACTTCATGCGCCCCAAAAACATAACACATGGTTGCCACAACAAATAGTTTTGCTTTAGATTTCATAGGGGACCATACAGGGCAGTGTACTCAGGGACAAGCTCCAAGTATCATGTAATCATTTATCATGTAAACAAGCTCCAAAACCTAAACAAACTCCAGTGTCATGTGTGTACGTGTCATGTATATCGTGTCAAGCTCCACATGTAAACAAGCTCCAATAACCACTAGGTTCTTACGAGTACACATGTAACCCCTATTTCCGTTAATTTGTATTTTCAAATATTTTACCGTATTTTAAATTAAACAATTCTCTTTTAATTTAATATGATATTCAAACTATTTTGTGAAGCCTAATATTTGATTATTCAACTATTTTATTATGTGAAATATTTTGGAACCCAATTTTTATTATAAGCCCAGTAAATTTAAATTAAACCCAATGGTCTAATTATTTATTTTGAGCCCAATTCTATATTTAAATAATTAAATTTGTTTTGAGCCCATGGACCAAGCCCATCCTCTATTAGGTCTTGAACCACTAGCCCAAACCTAAACTTTCTTGTTGACCAGATCAACAATTTCCCCTAAAACTCCCCTAATCTCTCATATCTCCTGTAATCCCCAAATTTAATCTCTCCCCATTAACCTAGCAGTTATAACAATCTTAATTGCCTCTAATTCTTCTCCACACAATCAGCTATTTGACCCCGTAACTCTCTCCCTAAAATCTCTCCCATCCTTATTATTATATTCCTTTTATTATATTTTAATATAATCTCTCTCTCTCTCGCACCCCCTCTCATTCTCTGTTAAACCCAAGCAAAACAAACAAAAACAAAACCAAACAAACAAAATCAAAACCAACAGAACAGAACAAACCCAAAACACTTCCCTTCTCTTCCTCCTTCAACCTCCTGCTCACCTCCCTCTCCCCATCTCATTTTCAAACCAAACCAGAACCCAACACCCCACACCTCATCATCTTCCTCCTTCCTCCCGCCCAAAGCCACCATCGATCGCCAACTTCGACCGTCACCATCGTCAGCTCCAATCCACCGCCACCATCTTCTGCCGAATCCATTCCCTACCGTTAACCCAACTCCCACTCCATCACCTCAACGTCCAGCAACCCATCCCATCATCTCGCCGCACTCCCTTGCTTTGACTCCCGCCCTTCGTCATCCCCACAGAACCACCACCGCCATCGTCACCAACTCCCCAACTCCACCATTACTCAAACCATCGAACCCACCTCTGCCATTACCCAAACTCCGAACCCGCCGTCTTCATCAACCTCACACCCCATCCTCGCCATCCTCCACTGCTCCATCCTCCGCTCACCCAAGCCAGCATCACCGTGAACCCATCCCCATTCTCCTCCGCTCGCTCCCCTGTTTCAAACCCAAAAACTGAGCAGCGCCATTTTCATTCGTTGCTCCGCCGTCGCTATCGACGCCCCTCGACGACAGGCCTGCCACTTGCCACCTCGTCGCCCCGTTGCGTCGCCACGTCGAAGACCCGCCGTCGCCATCCTCTCTCTCGATCTCTGTTTCGGCGAAGAAGAGAAGAAAGAAGAACAGCAGTTGGCGGGATTTGATCTCAACCATTGGATCGCATCAAGATTCGTGCACCCAGCCTGATCTGATTGCTGTTCCCTGTTCACCCACAGCAGATCCGAAATTCGCTGTCTGCTGTTTGGATCAGATCCGGTGCGAGGGCGCAATCCGATTGGTTGCACTTCGGTGTTTTGCTGTTTTGGCGCAGCGAATCTCAAACGCTGTTTTGCTATTCTGAACTGATCTAGTATGGGGAAATTCGCTCTACTGTTGGATTTTCGCTCGTGCTTCAGATGTGCTTTTGGGAGACTTTGCCTGGGAACTTTCGATCCTATTTTCTTCAACAATCGGATCTATTCGTCTTCAATCAAGGCAAGTATCTCTTGTACAAATTTATTTGTTCTACTACAAGCCCTTTGCATAAATACCGCAAGTATATTATTTTTGACTCCAATTCGCATTCATAAGTCAAATTGATACCCATTTTTATACCTAATCCGTCGATCCCGTATTCACATATGATCGTGAATACCTTACTGCCATATGCATGACACGAACACAAATTAATATACACATATGTACTCTTAGGATTATACATGTTTATGTGCAGGAATGTTTCACCCGTGACAGTAGTTAAATACGAATATGACATCTTGTTTTTCTTGATTAAATTAAAATAAAAGTAACAAGCCGGGGTATAAGAGAAAAGATTTAAGTAGTGGAAAATATAGAAGAGCGTATTCGGACGGGAGCTCGTGGGTTAGTTGGGTTCGGTAGGTAACAAGAATGGTTGAGTGGGATATAAATTAGGAAGGAAATATATAAGTGGAGTTTTAGGTGTAGGTAATTAACAGGTAATAATCAGATGATGGGTACTAGGTGATTAATTAAATGGGGTAAATGATGATTAGGATTAATAATAAGTTTGGTTTATAAAAAAAATGGATCCAGGGCTAATATTAATAGGTAATGGATATTAGAATGAGATGAAGAAAAAATTAAAATTAAGGAAATATGGTGATCAAGAAAATAGGTATACTAAAAAAAATGAGACGGCACAAAAAAATAGAGAAATAAAATAGGGCACGAATAAATAAAATAAAGAGGATCACAAATAATGGTTCGATCAAATGGAGACGAACAAAAGAGACAACAGGATCAAGAATTCAAAATATAAAGATGACAAAATAACAAAATGAATTTATTGAAAATAAATCCATTATACGGTCAAAAGAATTACAAGGGGGAATACAAAGAGAGAAAAATACACCAAAACGAAAAATACCCTAAAAAAATACATAAAACGAAAAAAAACAGTGGTTACAAAATCTAAAGGGAAATTGTTCGTTGTAGCAACCATGTAAGGTGGGCTGCATGAAGTGCTACCTAGATAGTAATAACTACAAGACTTGATACATGATAATTGAACATGATACTTGAACATGATACATGCTTGCTTGACACTTGACTACATGATACATGAGACTTGATACATGACACTTGATACATGATTACATGATACTTGACACTTGATACATGTTTACATGATACTTGATTACTTGACACTTGATTCATGCCATTTACACTTGTTCACTTTGCCATGTTAGTTGTTTATTTTGACATCATGCTTATCCCATGCTATTAGTTAGTTTTTTCCATGTACTTGTATCCTGCATTACAAGCGGCCCGTAACTTGCAATTGACGGGTACTTTTTTTTTCTTTTCCTCTTCCCTGCAATTGTTGAATTGCAGATTTTGGAGAACAGGTTCCAGACGGTATTGGTGACATAAAGTATTAGTGCTGGATTTATTATTATTATTTCTTGTAGCTTGCTTGAACAATATTGTATTTGATTACTTGGATTTATTCTTGTATTTGAGCAATGTGACCCAGAATATTTGTCTTATTCAGATCATGACTATTTGAGATTAATGTATTTGGTTTCAAATATTCTTGTTGGTATTTTGGTTCATATGTGCATATTGGTTGATACTTTTGCCTCCGAATCTGATTATTTCGTGAGATGTTGTAAAGATTCTTGAACAGCTTATGGATGATGAAAATCATTCGCTGGGCTTTTGTCGCGTATCCGTATTACGTATTATTTTTGGAAAGCGGGGCATGACAGGATTTTTAGTGGTATCAGAGCCCAGATTTGGCTAATGTATTAGTTGCCTAATATATTAGACTAGCTTGGCTCGAACTGGGATCTGCTCAACATTTCACCAACCATGCATGCATGAATGAATTATTATTTTCAACATTGATCTGGATGTTAACTATTTTTGGTTTTGTGCAAACTATGGCTCGTAGAGGTCCTTCTCATGTTCCGGGTGATCAGCTTGAGCTTGAGGCTATCACCGCTGTGCTTGAGCGCTTGATTAATCAGCAGCAGAACCATAGTGATTTGGTGATGCTGCTTTGGAAGCCGCTCGAGTTCCTTCGCCTGTTGTGCCTAGGCAGGATGTTCTTCCTGTCCATCTAGGAACGGTCACAGACTTTATGAGGCTACATCCCGACAGATTTTCAGGCACTGAGACGCCTTTGGAGGCTGAACAGTGGTTGATTCGGACAGAGCAACTGCTTTTGGCAGCTAGAATTGCAGATGCAGATTGTGTGGATGTGGTTACCATCTAGTTGGTGGACTTGGCTCATATCTGGTGGAGGTCCGAGTCCGAAAGGCTCGAAAGACCGATCACTTGGGCCACTTTCGCTAGGAGCTTCTTGGAGAAGTTCTTTCCTAACAGCACCAGAGTTGAGATAGAGCAACAATTCTTAGTCCTGAAACAGGTTGGTCATTATTTCTAGTAATGAAATTTTGTTATATATTGTTCATGCAATGTTGTAACATAAGACTTTCTTGAAACAGGGCTCCAGATTTGTGGATGAGTACATAGCTGAGTTTACGAGACTTAGCCTCTTCGCAGCCATTCTTGTGGCGAACAAAGAGGATAGGGCACATAGGTTCATTTTGGGGCTTGAGCGAAACATCGAGGTGTAGCTTGTCTCTCTTCGCTTGGGTACCTATGCTGAGGCTCTTGAGGCAGCTAGGGCCCAAGAGCAGGCTCGTGGTGGACTAGCTCCTTCTCAGTGGACTGTTCCGCACTCAGTTGCTAGGTCTTCTGGTGGACCTATTTGGAGACGTGTTCCAGCCCCACCGGTCAGGACAGCTCCTTACTCTTCTGTGGGCCCTCCGAGAGTTGGTTTCAGCGACTTTTCCCGCCTTCCAGGGCATCAGCGCAAGGATTGTCGACGTGCTAATCATCGCTGTTTTGGATGTGGTGCTACTGACCATTCGGTGCAGGACTGCCCGTAGTTAGCTCCTCCAGCCAGGGGCCTGTTCAGTCAGGGGCCGCAGCTCGTGGTCCAGTTAGACCACCGCTTCCTCCGCAGCACCAGATTGTTGATCAGAGGACCACTGCTTTCAGGAGAGGTTAGGCTTTCAACCTAACTGTTGCAGATGCTGAGTCAGCTGAGGGTGTGGTTGCAGGTATCTTTTGTTTTATTATTTTATTGTTTGTTGTTTTTCTTTGTTTTTCTTCATTTTCTTTTCTTTATTTCTTTCTGTTTCTTCTTTCTGCATTTTTGTTTTTCCTCACCCCTGTTCAACCATTCTTTTCCTTGTCTCTTTTGCTTTATGTCTTAGGTGTTGTCCTTATTTGCTCTTTCCCTGCTCATATTCTGTTTGATTCTGGGGCAACCAATTCTTTTGTCTTCTCTCGATTTATCGCTTGTCATCAGTTGGAGTGTAGCAACATGTTAGAAGCTTAGAACATTATGATAGGTGGTGGAGTTGTCATTTGTTCTTGGGAGTGCAGGTAGTGTCCCGTAATTATTGGCAGCGCAGAGTTCAAAGATAATCTGATTATAATTGGGAATTCAAGATTCGACGTTATTCTGGGTATGGATTGGTTGGGTGAAACCCATGTCATTATTGATTGTCGTGCCAAGAAAGTTGTGTTCCGGATTCCAGATCACGCAGAGTTTAGTTCCATGCCGGGGAGTCTTTCCATGGCCGAGTTGCGGTTGATCAGGAGATTTGTGCGATGGAGTTGCATTCAGGCTGTGAGGCTGCGCCTCTAGTAGTTCGGGATTTCTTGGTTGTTTTTCCTGATGAGTTGCCTGGCTTACCCCTTGATAGGAAAGTGGAATTCAGTATTGATGTTCTGCTTGGAACAGTGCCGATATCGAAGAGTTCCTACAGGATGGCACTGGTTAAGCTAGCAGAGCTTAAGGTGCAGATTCAGCAGTTGCTTGATTTGGATTTCATCAGACCCAGTGTTTTGCCTTGGAGTGCTCCAGTCCTTTTTGTCAACAAAAAGGATGGTGGTCGTCGACTGTGCATGGATTATTGAAAACTGAACAGAGTTACTGTGAAGAATTGGTATCCATTGCCTTGGATCGATGATTTGTTTGATCAGTTGAATGTGGTTGCTGTTTTCTCGAAGTTGGATCTTCGTTCTGGGTATCACCAAATCAAAGTGAAGGCTATGGATATACAGAAGACTGCTTTCTGGACTAGATATGGGCACTATGAGTATCTTGTGATGCCGTTCGGGATTACGATTGTGCCGGCTGTATTTATGAGTCTTATGAACCGGGTCTTCTCTCAGTTTTGGATAGATTTGTGGTGGTCTTCATTGATGATATTTTGGTGTATTCTCAGAATCGGAAAGATCATGCTGAGCATCTTAGAGTGGTTCTGTAGACTTTAAGAGAGAATCAGCTCTATAGGAAACTCAGCAAGTGTGAGTTTTGGTTCGACAGGGTTTCATTCTTGGCGCACATTATCTCCGACGATGGCATTTCTATGGATCCTACCAAGGTTGAGGCTGTGAAGGATTGGCCTGTTCCCAAGTCAGTTTCTGAAGTCAGGAGTTTTCTTGGTTTAGCTGGCTATTATTGGAAATTCGTCTAAGATTTTTTAAAGATAGCAGGACCGTTGACTAAGTTGACTGGGAAGGATTAGAAGTTCTGTTGGTCTGATGAGTGTGGTGTGGCTTTTGTTGAGTAGAAGAATAGATTGATGTCAGCGCCTGTGTTGACTATTCCCGATGGTTCAGGCAGATTTATAATTTACTGTGATGCTTCTGGTAAGGGTCTTGGAGCATTTTTGATGCAGAAGGACCAAGTCGTTGCGTATGCATCGAGGCAGTTGAGGCTGCATGAGAAGAAATATCCTACTCATGACTTGGAGTTAGCAGCAGTGATTTATGCTTTGAAGCTGTGGAGACATTATTTACTTGGGGATCGAGTGGAGATCTTTACAGACCACAAAAGTTTCAAGTACGTCTTCACCCAGAAGGAGTTAAACATGAGGCAAAGGCATTGGATGGAGCTTATGGCTGATTACGACATCAGTTTGCAATACCAACCTGGTAAAGGAAATTTGGTGCCAAATGCTTTGAGCAGGAGACCGGCAGTGATGTTCTTGACTCAGCAGAGGGATCTGATTGAGCAGATAAGGAGGTTGGAGTTGGAGGTTTTGTTGCCAAGTTCTGATCGGAGTTGTTTGGTGCTTCAGCTGCAATCGTCTCTTGTTGATCAGATTAAAGAGGCGTAGGCTAGTGATGCACAGTTGCAAAGATTTCGAGCTGAGGTTGAGTCTGGGTCCAGGATGGACATGGTTATTCATTCGGATGGATCGCTTCGTTTTGGGTCCAGATTATGTGTCCCGAAAGGTGAAGTTCGTCAGAGGTTGCTTGAGGAAATCCATCAGTCCTCACTATCCATCCTGGCAGTACTAAGATGTATCGGGATTTGAAGCTTCATTTCTGGTGACAGGGTATGAAAAGGACTGTGGCTCAGTTTGTTGCTCAGTGTTTGATCTTCTAGCAGGTTAAGGCAGAGCATCAGAGAACCGCTGGACTTCTTCTAATGCTTCCTATTCCAGAGTGGAAGTAGGAACACATCACTATGGATTTTGTGACCGTTTTGCCGAGGAGTCCTAAGGGTCAAAATGCCATTTGGGTGATTGTCGACCATTTGATGAAGAGTGCTTACATCATTCCTTTTCGTGTTGGACAGTCTACTGAGAGCCTAGCTGAGAGGGTATATGCAAGAAATTGTTAAACTTTATAGGGTTCCAGTCAGTATTGTATCCGACAGGGATACGTGATTCAGATCTCAGTTCTGGGAAAGTCTTCAGAACAGTTTGGGTTGCAAATTAAAGTACAGTACAACTTTTCATCCCCAGACTGATGGATAGTCAGAGCGGACTACACAGATTCTTGAGAACATGTTGAGGTCATGTATGCTTCAGTTTGGTGGATCTTGGGAGAACTATTTGCATCTCATAGAGTTCTCGTACAATAACAGCTTTCAAGCCAGTATTAAAGCTGCTCCGTTCGAGGCACTCTATGGGCGGAAGTGCAGATTGCCAGTGTGCTGGGATGACATTGGTGAGAGAAAGTTGTTGGGTCCAGAATTGATCACCAAGACAGTTGATGTTGTGGTTCAAATCAGGAAGCACTTGCACGCAGCTCAGGATAGGCATAAGCAATGGGCCGATGTCCATTGGAGAGCTTTGGAGTTTGGTTTGGTGACCATATTTTCCTAAAGGTATCGCCGTGGCACGGTGTCAATCGGTTCGGTGGTGGGGGCAAGCTTAGCCCGAGGTTTATTGGACCGTTTGAGATTTTGGAGCGGGTAGGCAAGGTAGCCTATCGTCTTGCATTGCCACCAGCTTTATCAAGAGTGCATGATGTTTTTCATGTCTCACAACTCAGGAGATATATCCGAGATGAGAGCCACGTGATCGACTATTCTGAGTTGACCGTTCGGCGAGATTTGACTTGTGAGATTCCGCCAGTTGCTATTGTGGGTCGACGGGAGAAAGTGCTTAAGAACAAGGTCATCAAGTTGGTTCGTGTTTCTTGGAATCCTCACTCGCTCGGTGAGTCAACTAGGGAGCTGGAGGAGGAGATTCAGCAGAAGTTTCCTCATTTGATTGAGTAGTTTTTGTTTTGTTCTTTTTGGTTATTTTGGGGTTACCCTATGTATCTTCATGTTTGAATTTCGAGGACGAAATTCTTCTTGTTAGGTGAGTAGGATAGTAATGCCTGTTTTTCGTTTTGTGTATATTTGAGTGTATTTTTCGCTCTTTGTATCCCTCTTGTATTTCTTTTACCCATATATTGGTTTATTTTTTCAATAAATTCACTTTTTGTTATTTTTTTGTAATCTTTATATTTTGAATTCTTAATCCTGTGTCTCTTTTGTTCGTCTCCATTTGATCGAGCCATTACTTGTGATCCTCTTTATTTTATTTATTGTGCCCTATTTTTTATTACACCATTTTGTGCCCGTCTCAATTTTATTTTAATTATTTTTTATCACCATATTTCTAATCTTTTCCTAATACCCATTTTTTTCTTATATCCTTAATTACCTTTAAATTCATTCTTAATCCTACTCATTACCTATCCTAAACCCACCTATTACAAATCCACTTCAGATCCTATATTCATACCTACCGAATTACTAATCCCCAGAATCTTTTTTAGCCATATAACCATTCATTAACTATGCCTTATTAACTGTTACCGCTAAATCTGGTGTGGGGGTAAACAGATAGAATTTGTGAGTTCGAGGAAAACCTGAATAACAAAACCTAACCTGATCCGTCGGAGATTGATCGTTGACTCCCGCCGTTAACCTGCAAAAAGTGCGAGACACCGGGGGGGATCCCGGCGACGCACCCTCCGACGCTCAAGTCAGTAATCAGAAATGATTAAGAAAGAGCGTAAATTGAGAAAATACTGATTACCTCGCAATGGAGATGGATGGGGGGTATTTATAGGCGTCTTTGGGACTGGATTAGGAATGTAATCCCCGTGATTAGATAAGGAATATTCTCCTAGTAATCAGATAAGGAATTGAATCCCTAATTCCCAGTGAAAAGATAGATGTAAATCAGGGCCGTTGATTAGGATTAATCAGGGACCTTGATTGTATCTTGCTGGACCGGGTGTGCAGCGGGTTGGAACCCGTACCCAGTTGACGTAGATCCGTTTATGGGTTATTGGGCTTCGAATAAAGACCCAGTTCCCATTTCAGACCCGTCTGTAGGCGAAATTACCGTTTTACCCCTGAGCTTTAAGATTCGTGTCCGATGTGGACGGTCCCGATTTAATCCTATTTTTAGCTATATCACGAGCCCCCCACTCCTAAAGACTGAGTTTGATCAGCCTTTGAGGAGTAGTTTACTGTTCTAATGGCGTACGAGATTTTATCGGTGTTCTTAAGGGAGTTTGGATCTTGTTCGGGGGTGTAACGGTGTTATTCTGGGCTTGTAAAATACCCAAAAATATCCTCAGAATTTTCTGGATTTTTGGTGATTTTTCCAGATTTTTCTGAATTTTTCCTCATTTTTTTGAATTTTTTATTCAATTTCCAAATTAAATAATTAATTATCGAAAATATTAAATAATTATTCTAATTAAATAATTATATTTCTCAGAATTTAAAATAATTTTTCTGAATTTATAATTATTTTTAGAATTTTTATTTAATTTTTTCGATTTTTAAAATATTTTTTCAGATTTTTAAAATAAAAAAAACAATTTAATAATTAAATAAATTAATTAAATAATACCTGGACACGTGGCGCGATCGTGTGCGTTGATCACGATCAAGCGAGCGCGCATCGGGAGGAGAAAGAGGAGGCCATTTTTTGGTGTAATAGGATCGGTGCCATGAATGCTCGGCAAAGGTGTCCGAAGTCCACGTGGGCGACACGTGGCGAAGTCAACGGTGAGCGTTGACTTTTTTTTTTTTTTTTTTTCTTCTTCACTACTTCTCTTTTTTCTTCTTCTTCGTCTAGTCCCTTTCTCACGCTCTCGCCCCTTCTCCCTTCTTCTTCGTTTTCTCCGTTCTCGAGGTGCGAGACGTCCACGAAGTGGAGCTCGATGGAGGAGCTCGGAGAGAGGGAGAGCTCGGAGAGAGGGAGAACTCGGCAGCTTCGGTTGAAGTGGCTAGAGCTCGGCGTCGGTGAATTTCGACGAGAAGGAAGGGGAGTTCCGTGGCAGAGCTCGATTGTGGGAGTGGTCGGCCATGGAGGAGTCTTCGAAGCTCGACGTTGACGAGGTGGTGCCGAGCTCGAGGATCGACGAAGGGGGAGCTCAGCATGGAGGAGCTTCGAAGCTTGCCGTCGGAGCTCGGCAGAGGAGGTGGCGAGGTCTGCTTGGAGCGGCGGCGCGCTCGGGGTAGAGGAGACTGAGCTCGCGAAGGAGGCGAAGGTGGAGCTCGGCCATGCGCTTCGAAGTTCGCCGAAGGGGACTTCGGCTGTCATGGGGAGCTCCGTGATGGCGTTCGGTCGTGGAGGAGAGCTCGATGATGAGTTGGCGACGGCACGGTGGTGTCGAAGTTGAGGAGAGCTCGGCTGTGGTCGGAGCTCGGCATTGGCGATGGAGTGAAGCTCGATGGAGGAGGCGGTCGGCGAGGTCGAGTTAGCGCGTAGATGGGTTCGGCCATGAAGGTGGAGGCGTGGTTGAGCTCGCGAGAAGGTGACGAGCTGGGCGTTTTTGTTTTTGTTCCCCTGGTTTGTTTTGTTTGGTTTTTTGCTTGGGTTTTGGCGCCAAACGTAGGAGGAGAAAGAAGGAGCGTGACGTGGCGGTTTGGTTTGGGTTCGGGTCCTCTTAATGGGTCCGAACCCGGCCCCTTGTGCTCCCCTTGTCTCTTTTTTTGTTGTTCGTGGGTCGTGCTGAGAGCGTTCGGCAGCTGGTGCCGAACTCAACTGGAGCCGAACTCAAACCCGTAAAACGGTCGGTGGCAGGAACGCTCGGCAGGGGTGCCGAACTCAACTGGTGCCGAACTCAAGCCCGTAAAACGGTCGGTGGCAAGAACGCTCGGCAGGGGTGCCGAACTCAACTGGTGCCGAACTCAAGCCCGTAAAACGGTCGGTGGCAAGAACGCTCGGCAGCGGGTGCCAAACTCAACTGGTGCCGAACTCAAGCCCGTAAAACGGTCGGTGGCAAGAACGCTCGGCAGGGGTGCCGAACTCAACTGGTGCCGAACTCAAGCCCGTAAAACGGTCGGTGGCAAGAACGCTCGGCAGCGGGTGCCGAACTCCAATTTTCCCTGCAGAGTTCTTCTTGATATTCCCGGTGCTACGGAGGTCGGCTCGGGGCGTGCGACCCCTTGTTTCGAAGCTAATTCGAAGATCTACGACTTTTCTTTAGGAGTGGGATGAAGATTCACCCTCCTCCATGGTAAAAATAGCCCCGCAACATCCTGGTCTTCATGAAGTTGGGGAATGTGTTCGGTTTTGAGGATTTTGGAAGAGGAGCTCCACTCCTAGGGGCGGAGAAGCTGCGCTAGGAAGACCCTTGTGCTAGGAAGACCCGTCCTGTGAGCAGAGCGAAGAGCTTGGCTCTAAAAGAGAGCCGTTTGTGAGACGAGTGTGAGGAGGAACTCTAGGAGAGAGTTGCGAGCTCCGAACTCGTTGAGAAGAGGTCCGCTTCGGAGGCGAGCGGAGCGAAGGGCTTGATTCTGGGAGAGAGCCATTCGGGAGACGAGTGTGAGGAGTAACCATAGGAGAAAGTTGCGAGCTCCGAACTCGTTGTCAAGAATGCTCGGCAGCTGGTGCCGAAGTTTGAGACTTGTTGATTTTTTGGTGGTCTCGACTGCCGAACTCAAGCCCGTAATACGGTCGGTGGCAAGAACGCTCGGCAGCTGGTGCCGAGGCTCGAGACTTAGAAATTTTTTGGAGATCTTGACTGCCGAACTCAAGCCCGTAATACGGTCGGTGGCAAGAACGCTCGGCAGCTGGTGCCGAGGCTCGAGACTTAGAAATTTTTTGGAGATCTTGACTGCCGAACTCAAGCCCGTAATACGGTCGGTGGCAAGAACGCTCGGCAGCTGGTGCCGAGGCTCGAGACTTAGAAATTTTTTGGAGATCTTGACTGCCGAACTCAAGCCCGTAATACGGTCGGTGGCAAGAACGCTCGGCAGCTGGTGCCGAGGCTTAGAAATTTTTTGGAGATCTTGACTGCCGAACTCAAGCCCGTAATACGGTCGGTGGCAAGAACGCTCGGCAGCGGGTGCCGAGGCTCGAGACTTAGAAATTTTTTGGAGATCTTGACTGCCGAACTCAAGCCCGTAATACGGTCGGTGGCAAGAATGCTCGGCAGCGGGTGCCGAACTCCAATGGTGCCGAGCTCAAGCCCGTAAAACGGTCGGTGGCAAGAACGCTCGGCGCGGGTGTCGAACTCCAATTTTCCCTGCAGAGTTCTTCTTGATATTCCCGGTGCTACGGAAGTCGGCTCGAGGCGTGCGACCCCTTGTTTCGAAGCTAATCCGAAGATCTACAACTTCTCTTCAGGAGTGAGATGAAGATTCACCCTCCTTCATGGTCAAAATAGCCGGAGAATATCCTTGTACACATGAGGTTGAGGAGTGTTTTGGTCGTGGGGATTCTGGAAGAGGAGTTCCACTCCTAGGGGCGGAGAAGCTGTGCTGGGAAAACCCTTGTGCCCGGAAGACCCTTGTAAGAGCCGTGGGAAGACCCACTCTTTGAGGTGAGCAAAACGAAGAGCTTGGCTTTAGGAGAGAGCCGTTTGGAAGACAAGTTCGAGGAGCAACTCTAGGAGAGAGTTGTGAGCTCCGAACCTGTTCGAGGAGAGGTCCATCTGGGAGGCAAGCGGAGTGAAGAGCTCGACTCTGGGAGAGAGCCATTTGTGAGACGAGTGTAAGGAGCAACTCTAGGAGAGAGTGGTGAGCTCCGAACTCGCTGAGAAGAGGTCCGCTTTTGGAGGCGAGCGGAGCGAAGAGCTTGACTCTGGGAGAGAGCCGTTTGTGAGACGAGCTTGAGGAGCGACCCAAGGAGAGAGTGGTGAGCTTCGAACTCGTTGAGAAGAGGTCCGCTTTGGGAGGCGAGCGGAGCGAGGAGCTTGGCTCTAGGAGAGTGCCATTTGTGAGGCGAGTTTGAGGAGCAACCCTAGGAGAAAGTTGTGGGCTCCGAACTCGTTATTTAAGTGAGGGAATCAACGGTTGTGGGAGCAATTCCGAATGGCGAACCACTTCTAGCTCGCTTAACAGCGAACTTGCGAAGTAGAATCGAACCAAGTGTTGGACTCCGGAACCATCGGTAGAGTTGTTCAACGGCTGTGGGAGCAATTCCGAATGGCGAACTACCCCTAGCTCGCTTAGGAGCGAACTTGCGGAGTAGAGTCGAACCAAGTGTTGGACTCCGAACCATTCAACGACTTTGGGAGTAGTTCCGAATGGCGAGCTACTTCTGGTTCGCTTGAGAGCGAACTTGCGAAGTAGAATTGAACCAAGTGTTGGACTCCGGAACCATCGTAAGATTAAGGGCGTGGGAGAAATTCCGAATGGCGAACTACCCCTAGCTCGCTTAGGAGCGAACTTGCGGAGTAGAGTCGAACCAAGTGTTGGACTCCGTACCATTCAACGGCTGTGGGAGCAATTCCGAATGGCGAACTACCTCTAGATCGCTTGGAAGCGAACTTGCGAAGTAGAATCGAACCAAGTGTTGGACTCCGGAACCATCGTAAGATTAAGGGCGTGGGAGCAATTCCGAATGGCGAACTACCCCTAGCTCGCTTAGGAGCGAACTTGCGGAGTAGAGTCGAACCATGTGTTGGACTCCGTACCATTCAACGGCTGTGGGAGCAATTCTGAATGGCGAACTACCTCTAGATCGCTTGGAAGCGAACTTGCGAAGTAGAATCGAACCAAGTGTTGGACTCTGGAACCATTGTCAGTTTAAGGGGTGTGGGAGCAATTTCGAATGGCAAACCACCCCTAGCTCGCTTAGGAGCGAACTTGCGGAGTAGAGTCGAACCAAGTGTTGGACTCCGAACCATTCAACGGCTGTGGGAGCAGTTCCGAATGGCGAACCACTTCTAACCCGCTTAAGAGCAAGTTATTCGAAGCAGAATCGAACCAAGTGTTGGACTCCGGAACCATCGTTAGAGTGGTTAACGAGGTGTAGGAGCAATTCCGAATGGCGAACCACTTCTTACCCGCTTATGAGCGAGTAATTTGAAGCAGAATCGAGCCAAGTGTTGGACTCCGACCTCGTTGTTAGAGCTTAGTAAGTTGCGGGAGCAGCCATGTAGAAGAAGCTGGACTCCGAACTCGCCATTTTGCGAGTCGTGACTCGGAGAGATTGAGATGAAGCAAGAGCAACAATTCCCAATGAAAAAATGTAAAGTTTTATTGAAATAAACTAAGTGGCTGCTTCAATAGGGCAAGCCATTATTACATACTGTTGGCCGAGTTACAAGCATCGGCCATATTGAAAATCAAGATCCTATTTCTATGACAAGGTGAAGACCTCTTGGGAGGAGCTGGGAGGTTCTGAGTCTTGAAGCTCGCCGGGCCCTTCGGTTCGTTTGTTGGCTTCTCAGAGGTGAAGCTCAGCCCCCTCTTTTTGGATGAACTTGGTCAGGCGTCCCCGCTGTACGAGTTCTTCGATCTCCTCCTTGAGAGCCCGACAATCATCCGTGTCGTGGCCGTGGTCCCTGTGAAAGTGGCACTACTTATCTTTGTCCCTCTTCTTACCAGGGGTATTCATTCTAGGGGGAGCGCGGAGTAGTCCTTCCTTGTCCACCTCCATAAGGACTTCTGATATATTAGCAATGAGGGGGGTGAACTTCTCAAAACGTGGAGTCGAACGGCGCTGGCCATTACTGTCCTTCTGGGATTTTTGGGACCCCTCTTCACTTGTGTTCTTCCGTTTGTTCCCGGAAGATGTCTCCTCAAGAGTAGGGAGGTTGAGAGCCTCTTCGACCCGAATGTACTTTTCACACCTGAGAATGAGGTCGGCAAAGTTCTGTGGAGGCTTCTTAGCAAGAGAGGAACGAAGGCTGGAATTGAAGACATTGGATTGGAAGGCGGCCGTTGCGACGGATTGGTCGAGGGAAGCCATGGACCTGACCTCCGCAGTGAACCTCTTCACATAGTCTCTTAACCTCTCACCTTTCTCTTGCCTGAGCTGGAGGAGTGAGATGCTGGTCTTCTCCGTGCACCTGCTACTCACGAAGTGGGTGATGAAGAGTGTTTCGAGCTGCTCGAAGGAGAATATGGAAGACGGGGCGAGGCGGGAGTACCATTCCCGAGCCGAGCCCTTGAGAGTAGCAGGGAATGTCTTGCACAACAGGGCATCGGAAGCTTGGTGGATGAGCATGAGAGTCTTGAAGCTCTCAATGTGGTCAACGGGGTCAGTCTCCCCTGTGTAATTCTCAAATTGGGGGGGGGGGGGGTTTGAAGCCGAACGGCACAGGTGCATCCACAATGGTTCGGGAGAAAGGGGGTCGAGTAGGACGTAGGGTCCTCCCCCTAAGCTCTTCTTCTCGACCTATCTGACCCAGGCACCTCTCTACCTCATGAAGACGGCGATACATGGCGTCGTCCCTCCGACGGTAATCAGCCGAGCCTCTAGACTCGTCTTCGTAGGAGGGAGAGCGAGGGCTGCGGCGATGGTAACTTCGGGAGCGACGAGGACTTGGGGTACGCCGGGAGTTGGTAGGAGCGGGACGAGGAGATGGGGACCGTCGGCGAGGGCTTCGGACTGGAGGAGGGGACGGGGCCTTCGGCTCATTAGGGTTTTGACGGAGGTTGAGTGCCTGTTGTACCATTGCTTGGAACTGCTGGAACTCGGCACGGGTGATTGGTGCCTCATTGTTCCTGGGCTGTTGCCGACCTGCGGGGGAGTGCCTCCTTCTGTAATGTTCGGGGGACTCCCTCCTTCCCCTTCGGACAGGGGATCTTCTGTAGTCTCGGCGGTGAGGGGATCGCTCACCCGGACGTTGTTGGCGGGAGGCTCCCTCTCGGGCCCGCTTCTCGTCCAGACGGTGGCGTAAGTCCTCCACCTTCTGCCGGTTTTGAGGATTATGAGAGGCCATGGAATCCGTAGAGGCTTTGTGTATGGAGACGCGGTCTTGATGGAGAGGTTGCTTCATGCGGGAGCCCCCCGCACCGGCATTCTGAGGACCGGTGGGACCCTTGGGGGGTTCCTGATTCTGAAGAGGAGGCTGATCTTGTTGAAGAGGGTCCTCCACTTGAGGTGGGGGTTGTCCCTGCTGCGGAGCGGGTTGGACGGGGACTACCTCTTGCTGATCGGCGGGGTTGGGCCCGCGGTTGGACCTTCTGGACCTGACTTTTCTCGGAGGCATGGCTGGAGAAGATCGGACCAACAGGAAGAGGGGCTGCTATTCGTTTGGTTTTCCCACAGACGGCGCCAATCTGTTACCGCTAAATCTGGTGTGGGGGTAAACAGATAGAATTTGTGAGTTCGAGGAAAACCTGAATAACAAAACCTAACCTGATCCGTCGGAGATTGATCGTTGACTCCCACCGTTAACCTGCAAAAAGTGCGAGACACCGGGGGGATCCCGGCGACGCACCCTCCGACGCTCAAGTCAGTAATCAGAAATGATTAAGAAAGAGCGTAAATTGAGAAAATACTGATTACCTCGCAATGGAGATGGATGGGGGGTATTTATAGGCATCTTTGGGACTGGATTAGGAATGTAATCCCCGTGATTAGATAAGGAATATTCTCCTAGTAATCAGATAAGGAATTGAATCCCTAATTCCCAGTGAAAAGATAGATGTAAATCAGGGCCGTTGATTAGGATTAATCAGGGACCTTGATTGTATCTTGCTGGACCGGGTGTGCAGCGGGTTGGAACCCGTACCCAGTTGACGTAGATCCGTTTATGGGTTATTGGGCTTCGAATAAAGACCCAGTTCCCATTTCAGACCCGTCTGTAGGCGAAATTACCGTTTTACCCCTGAGCTTTAAGATTCGTGTCCGATGTGGACGGTCCCGATTTAATCCTATTTTTAGCCATATCATTAACTTTTCCCCAGATTCTATTATAATCATAAACCCATCCTTTTACTTCCTATTATATAACCCCCCCCCCACACACACACACTCTAAACTATTCCTGATTGCACCTCCTACCGAAACCAACTCTCCCCAACCCGTTAACTGCTTGCACCCACTACCGAAATCAAATATATACCCATCTCAGACCATTAGCTAATTGCCCCACCCGATCTGCATGATTATCGTGAGCCTCACCCTAACCCTATTTATTCAGCCTTATATATATACTACCTAATTCACCCCGTGCTGGGTATTTTTCATCCCTAGCCACCAAAATATTTCCCTTGGTTCTCCCTCTCTCCTGACGCTATCTCTCGCTCTCTTGCTCTTGGGTTTTTCTTGCGCGTGCTCGAGTGCACGTGTAGATCGTTCGTGGGTTCGTTGATCTCTCGTTTGTGGGATTTGTTCGTTGCCGGGAATCCATTCCTGTTATTCTTATTGTTCTTCGTTTTCGTTTCCGGTTAAGGCAAGTAACTTGTACTCAAATCCCTTTGTATGATACAAGTCAAAAATACCTCTTATAGTGTAGTTGGTTTCTAGAGACAATTCATGTGTGAAACCCCTTTTTGATAATGTCTCTATAGTGTTTGACCATAGTTGACTCACGACACAAAGTTTGACATGTAACAACCTAGGTTTTGCCCGTTCTTGATATGATGTATATGTGAAACAATTAGGAGAACTCGTGTGCTCGTGAGACCCATGTGAGATACTTATTGTGGACATGTTGTATACCCTATTTCATGATGTTTGGACACTTAGTAGACTCGATTTCATGTTTGGTTGTATTTGGATCATGTTTCGTTGGATCTATATTGATTTTGGTTTTTGAGGAAATTCTGTGTTTTGCAATGATCTGTCTTGATCAGTAATTTAGACCATATTAAGGTTAGAATCTTAATTTCAGTATAAAACATGATTTGTGGAGAATTTCGTCTGCTTTCCAACCCCTCTGACCTTGATTGATTTCGTTTTCGTATGTGTGAGATATGCCTGTTTTACTATAGAGGTGTAGATCTTTTCCAGATTTTGTTTCTTGGTGATTTTGATGACTAAATTATTTTGATACTTATGCTAAACATATTATGTTGATCTAGAACTTTGGTCAGTTTTTCTATACTTATCTAGGGATTACCCAGAATTTTGGCAGATTTTATTGATGAGTTTTATATGCCGTTTCATGCTCGTTTATGAAAACTATAACTGCTCTATTTTACTCGCTGTTATGTAAATAATCGTATTTTCACCATGATTCCTTTTTATGTATGGGAAATATTTGTGAAATATAAAAGTTAGCTTATTCTATCTATTTTCATCTCCCTTTGGCGGATTTGGATTTCGTTTCACTGGTTTCGAGATATTATAGTTTTCGTACAACAGTGTTGGGAATTCCAGATTTGCCAAACTAACTTTTATTGATGTTTCCTGATTTTTGATGTCTGATCTAACTTTACTGGAAAATTTTTAAACTTTATATTTAGATACTGGACATGTAGTGGAATACCCCAAATTTTTCGTGGATTTATTTAATGAGTCTTGATGCTGTTTTCTTGACTTTAAATTCGTTTTCCTGATTTCTGGCTGAACCAATTTTCTGGACTCAAATCAGTTTTGAGTTATGATTTTTTAAATTACTATATGACTTATTCGTTTTCTCTGGATTTGGTTGGGAGTCTACTTTCTAGACGTTTCGACGGATTCAGATTTACATGTTTGTAACACTAGAAATTACTGTTTTACTACAATATGGTCTTGATGCCCTGAACTTGAGATTTGTGTATTTTATTCTTTTATGAGATATCTTGCACTTGTACATGTTTATCTTGCAATTTGAACTTGTTACATGACCATGCCATGATATACTTGATATGTTTTGCACACCTACATGCTTGTTTGACATTAATAATAAATTATGAAGCCTGGATTTAAGGGAAAGATCTAATAGTGGATAATTCAGAAACGTGTACTCGGAAGGGGATCCACTGATCCTACATGATTACTTGAGACATGATACTTGACACTTGCACGCAAGATACGATACTTGCCACTTGCACAACTTGACAAGTGATTACATGATACATGATACTTGGAGCTTGGAGCTCGATTACTTGACTTGTCCCTGAGTACACTGCCCTTTATGGTCCACTATGAAATCTAAAGTGAAACTGTTTGTTGTAGCAACCATGTAAGGTGGGCTGCATGAAGTGCTACCTAGATAGTAATAACTACAAGACTTGATACATGATAATTGAACATGATACTTGAACATGATACTTGAACATGATACATTAGCTTGACACTTGACTACATGATACATGAGACTTGTTTACATGAGACTTGATACATGATACTTGATACATAATCACATGATACTTGACACTTGATGCATGTTTACATGATACTTGATTACTTGACACTTGATTCCTGCCATTTACACTTGTTCACTTTGCCATGTTAGTTATTTATTTTGACATCATGCTTATCCCATGCTATTAGTTAGTTTTTCCCATGTACTTGTATCCTGCATTACAAGCGGTCCGTCACTTGCAATAGACGGTACTTGTTTTCTCTTTTCCTCTTCCCTGCAATTGTTGAATTGCAAATTTTGAAGAACAGGTTCCAGACGGTATTGGTGACATGAAGTATTAGTGCTGGATTTATTATTATTATTTCTTGTAGCTTGCTTGAACAATATTGTATTTGATTATTTGAATTTATTTTTGTATTTGGGCAATGTGACCCATGATATTGTATTATTCAGATCATGACTATTTGAGATTAATGTATTTCGTTTGAAGTATTCTTGTTGGTATTTTGGTTCATATGTGCATGTTGGTTGATACTTTTGCTTCCGACTCTGATTATTTCGTGAGATGTTGTAAAGATTCTTGAACAGCTTATGGATGATGAAAATCATTTGTTGGGCTTTTGTCGCATATCTGTATTCCGTATTATTTTTGGAAAGTGGGGCGTGACAGTTCCTTGACTTGTATTATGCATGATGTTTTCTGTTTTCCTACACTTGACACTTAACCTAGTTTCACTTGATACTTTATGCTTTATTTATCATTATTTCATATTCCAATTGTTGTTGCTGTGGGAATGTGTTGATTTTGAATTTATTATTTAAGTTTCATTTAAATTGTATTTCTTTCAATGTCACTCACACCGTTATGGCTGATCCCTGTAGTTTTGGGGGTTAGAGTTATCTCTAGCCTCATGTTTTACAGGTAGATACTGTTAGCTTGAGATTTGGTTGCATGTGGTAGAAAGATATTATGGCTTATGCAAATTGTAAAAGAATGGATTGTAAAAGAAAAGAGAATGTAATTTAAAGTGTTTAGTTTTCCGTTGTGCTATGTAAAGAATTGATGTAATTAAAGTTGAAAAAAAACTATTCTGTGTTTTGGCTATATTTACTATTACATTGAGCTAGATGCTGGAAATTGTGCTACGTAATTCTGAGATATTATATTGGAAATTCGGGGCACTAGCCGACTTTTGACACCGAGTGTGGGAAAGTCGTGAGTTATGGATTCCAGGATGGTCAGCGGAGTGAGACAATCCCTAGCATTCTGAGACGATGGACGTAAGGGCCACAGAATGATCCGCGGAGTGAGATTGGTCTCCAGTATTCCAAAAACAAGAGCGACGCTCACTGGACTGCTCCACATCGGCTAGAAAGGACGATCCTGCGCGAGATTGCATTCCCCGTACTCAGCATCGATGCTGATTTCTAAAGAGGGGGTGTTTGTAATACCCCGTAATTTCAAAGAGATATAATATTTATAATAAAAGAGGAAGAGGAGACTTGCCCTATAGAATTTCTATAGGGGAGGGGGTGTTGGATTTCCTCCTATGTAGAAGGGGGGGCCTCGGGTATCAGATGGAGATGCTTGGGCATGTGTGACGTGGCTTGGGGCCCACTTTGGTGGGGGCTTCGGCTGTACTTTCTCACGGGGAGAGAGGAAGAGATGGTTTGAGATTGTCCCATATCGGGAATATAAATAGATTAATTATAATATAAATATAATACCCTAGGATCAGAGGTCATCAATAAGCTATAGTATCCTTTATGAGGCAGCCGATGGTGGGCAGTTGTACTATAAATAATAATTTTTCTGATAAAAATACTAAAAATTGTCTGAGTATTGGGGCGGGGCATTACATATAGCCGGGAATAGGAGTTACAGATACCCAAGGATAGACCTGGAATGAGAGCAGATTCCCCGGGATGGACATTGGAGAGTTGATACCTCAGGATAGACCTGAGATGAGAGTTGATACCCCATGATAGACCTGTAAGTGCAGATGCCACAGGCTGGATCTGGGATGAGAGTAGGTTCCCCAGGATGGACCTAGGAGAGGTTTCCCTCGCTGGTATAGGGCCAGGAGGAAGACGTAGCCTCGGATGTGTAAGACTTCTATGGAGTGTCGATCTGCGTATTATGTTTGTTTTTTTTACTAGCCTTCTGGCTTAGTCTTGGTTGGATATGCGCGCAACCATACTTTCAATCCAGCCCACAAATGATAGATTTTTAAGACACCTGGATCTGGATGATATGGTGGGTTAGCGGGATTGAAATGTATAGGGGAGGCACAGAGATCTTTGTGTTGTACGAGGAGGTAAGTTGTGTGGACACTGAAAATAATAAAAATATAAATGTATATATGTGTACTGAAAGAATATATGTATATGTGAAGAGATTGATATTATGTTACATTACGAAGATTATTTATATTACGGGGGATATGAATATACTACGGGAAATATATATATGTGTGTGTGTATATTGACAAAGCTAAATTTATAAATATGGAGTTGTGTATTTTACTTGATAAAGGGAGATATGAATGTATTACAGGAGAAATATATATATATTGACAATACTCATGTGGTTAAAGTTAAGCTGATAAAATGAGGTATAAATATGGTTGGAGTTACATATGGTTATGTTGTTGTATTTATATGGCTTTACTTATAAAATTATACTAGCGAGATGAATGAAGCATGACTAAAAGGTAAGATGTGTAAAGCAATATGTATTATAAGGATGAAAAGTTAAAGTAAGCGGTAGTATGAGAAGTGAATGGATGTTAAAGTAAAAACATAACGTGACACAAGTTTAGTATGCCTTGGAAGTGTGTCTAGGAACTACTCGCCAGCCATTTCGGTGGAAATGGTGAGAACTACCTGCCTAAGCACAACTCCAAGGTGGATTGGTGGTGTATTGATATGATAGTTGTGATATGAGATGTAATCAAAAGTTAAAGTTATATTATGAGATAAGAATGAAAAGAAAAGTGAGTTGTGAGAGGAGATGTGAAGGAAAATCAAGTTAAGTGTATTACAAAATAAGAACGAGAATTAAAGTGAGTAATATGATAAAATGAAAATCATATGGCAAAGTGAGGTTTATTACAAAGATGAGAAAATAAAAGGTAAAGAGAGTATGTATGTGAAGGAAAGTGAAAAGTGAAGAAATTGGGTTATGGGAATGCATAAGAGAAGTAAAGAAGTAGTGTTATGAGAATAAATAAGAAAAGTAAGAAAATTGTATTATAAGATTGAAAAGTAAAGTGAGTTGTAATATGAAGAGGAGATCAAAGAGTAAAGTCAAACCTAAGCGATCGGCTTGAGGTGTAAGGTTATATTACCTAGTTTGTCTGGGGTGCGGTGTATATTACCCAAACTATGTTCGGGGTGCGGTGTATTATCTGATGAGCATGAAAGTTAAAGTGAGTTGTATTATGTGAAGGAATGAAAAGTAAAGTACATTGTATTATGAAATGAAAATGAGAAAGTAAAGAAGGTGTATGATATGAAATAAATATGAGATAGTAAAGAAAGTATATGATGTGAAATGAGAATGTGAAATTAAAGTAAGTGTATTATGAGTTGAGAATAAAGAGTAAAATAAGTTATATTATAAGATGAGATTGAGAAAGTAAATAAATGCATGATATGAAATGAATATGAGAAAGTATAGAAAGTGTGTAATACGAAATGAGAATGAAAAAGTAAAGAAGGTATGTTATGTGAATGAATATCAAAAGTACAGAAAATATGTATGAGAATGAATATGAAAAGTGAAGGAGTCCTGTTTGTAAGTTAATATGAAACGTGAAGATATGGTGGTATGTAAATGAGTATAAAAAGTGAAGGAAATGTGTATGTGAATTAATAAGAATAAATTGAAGAAATTGTGGTATGGAAATGAGTATGAGATGTAAAGAAAATGTGTATGTGTTATATGAATGAAAAGTAAAGTAATATGTAATATGAGTGTATTATGTGAAGTAGTGTATTATGTGATAAATATGAGAATGGTTTTAAAACTAAAAATATGTTATGATATGAGTTGATATGCCTTGGAATTGTGTAGATGAACTACTTGCCTGCTATTCCCATGGGAATGGTGGGAACTACCTGCCGAGGCACAACTTCAAGGTAGGGAGAGTGGATATGAATATGTAGACAGTTGAAGATTCAAAAGAGTACTTAAGTGTAAAATCACTTTTATTATGTTTGTATATTCAAATTTTAGGATAAACTTAATTATGATGATGCTTGTAAGTTCTTTCAATTTCCTTTATATACTTTTAATTTTCTTGCTTAACTAGTAGATTATACTCATACCAGTTATGGCTAACCCCTGTTGTTTCTAGGGGTTAGGGGAGTACCTCCCTGAGGGTGGACGACCCTAACTCTCCTGCAGGTTTTGATAGCAGCGAGTGACATTGTTGTTATAGTTTGGTAGTTATACTTTTGCTCGTAGTAAAATGGAATATATGTATGTATTATATGTAGAAATGGGACTAGAATGATATATTATATTGTATTATGGAAGATTGTGTGTATAACTGTAAGAGGTAATATATCTATAGTGATGTGAGGAAGTATGAAAGCCCGTACCCACCTCGTTGTGGAGTACTGGGTTCTGTGATTGGTTTTTGAAAGGTTTTTCTAAAGTTTTTCTAAAACTCATATATTTTTTCAAAAGAATTTTTGGTTTTCAATTTGTATATTGCTTGTTATGAAAAATTATACCCCCAAAGCCGTATATATTATTGTCTGTGTGATGTTGAATGACTTGCCCTGGGGAGGATTGATATATATTACAGGTACCTTGATTTTTGTAATTGTTTGCAGATTTCCGTAAGGAATATCTGTAAAATGGCTAATATTTTATGGGAAACTCTGCTGAAATTTTTAATAAAAAACTATGAGTATTTTTATAAGTAAGACTTGGTGTAGATAAGTAATAGATTATGTTAGAAGTCATTTGAATAAGGAAAAAAATGTGGGGGTGTTACATCACTGCCCTTCAACACGCTCTGCTCACCATCTATCTTAAGCTTAGGATGGCTCGGAGAAGAGGGTTGTACCCCAGATTTGAGTAAGTCTTTGAGGTCGTCCAGGTACATCTTAATCTAACCCGGATGTTGAAGATAAGGGATGTCGAGACCATGCTTCAGGAAGAATTTGGGAGATTCATTGAGGTTGTCTGGAAGAGTCCACCTCAATCACCTCCCTCAGATCCGAGGGGCCTTCGCAGCGTATGGCTCGGCCAGGGGCCTCAATGGAGAGGTCTCACCTGAAGGATCAACCTCGAGGTCCTCACCTTCCTCATCGCCTTCTTCTTCATCACCTTCTCCCTTGCCCTCCACCTCTCCCGCGTCATCTTTGAATTCCTCTACCTCCACATTGCCTTTTTCAACTGGTCAACCCTCCTCGACCACCTCCACCTCCTCGACATGTTCATCTGAGTCGCTTGACTCCACCACGAAGGGCTTGCGGGTCTGAAGCGACTGGATATTGTATACCTTCTCACTCTATTCGAATTCCTCCCAGTCCGAAGAGTCGGAAAGACGATCATCGCTGTCCCAGTCAGATGTAAAAGCTAAGGTGCTAGATCGAGCCCTTGACATAATATAAAAATATACTAACCTGTTATCGCTGCCGGAAAGTACGCTGAAAAGCTGATCGTCGGTTACTGAATAGTACCTAGAGAGAGAAGCTCTGAGAATTAGAGAGAGAAAACAAAGTGAAAAATGAGAGGGGAAGTAGGGGATATATAAGTAGCTCCATGACGCCACAATATCCACAAACGATCTCAATCACCCAATCTAGATCCAACGGTGGACAAGATTTTGACGCCTCGATTTCCACAACAGTGACGTCAGCATCCCACGTGCAATACACGTGCTCCCTACAACCATAGTAAGCGTAAACTGATCCATCAAAATCTCGTAAAGTATACTTTGCTCGATGCTCGACATGCTCCTTGAGCTACTGTACTTCGCTCGACGCTCGGCATGCTCATCGAGCTAGCTGTAAGCTTTCTCACCAAGTGTGCTTCACTCGACACTTGGCATGATCCTTGATCTAGATGCAAGATTTCTCACCTAGTGCACTTTGCTTGACGCTCGGCATACTCCTTAAGCCAGCTGCAAGCTTTTTCACCGAGTGCACTTTGCTTGACAGTCAACATGCTCCTCAAGCCAACTGCAAGCTTTCTCACCAATTGCACATCGCTCGATGATCGGCATGCTCCTCGAGCGAGCTGTAAGCTTTCTCCCCAAGTGCGCTTCGCTCGATGCTCGGCATGCTCCTCAAGCTAGCTGCAAGCTTTCTCACCAAGTGTGCCTCTCTCGATGGACATGCTCCTCGAGCTAGCAGCTAGCTTTTTTGCCAAGTGCGCTTTGCTCGATGCTCGACATGCTCCTCGAGCCAGCTGCAAGCTTTCTCACTAAATGCACATCGCTCGACGCTCAGCATGCACCTCAAGCTATATGCAAGCCATCTCACCAATTACACATCGCTCGATACTCGGCATGCTCCTCGAGCTAGCAGCAAGCTGTCTCACCAAGTGCACGTCGCTCGACGCTCAGCATGAACCTCGAGCTAGATGCAAGCTTTCTCAGTAAGTGCACTTCGCTCGACGCTCGGCATGTTTCTCGAGCCAGCCGCAAGCTTTCCCACCAAGTGCACTTTGCTTGATGCTCGACACCACTATATTTGGTAGCACGAAGCTTGGGGGACGGAGCTCAGTGTCACCGAGCTCGGTCTCAAACTCATGTCGCTCCCTACGGGGATCTTCTGCTTCGTCCTTGTAGTATGCACTGACGACTGATTTCTCACGAGATTTGGATACGCCTCGATGGATGGTACATACAACCCTCCAGGAGTGGGGGGGCTGGGGTATGAGTAAAAATTTAGCTCAACCTGAGTTTTCTGAACCCCTCAGGATCCGCAAATCCCTATAAATCGGGCATGTAGACCCTATGGACCTTTTTCTGCTTCAGCACACCAAACAGGCCTACAGAAGATGGTCAACCCGGCCTATTAGGGTTATGGTTCCCTCTCTCTGCATATAAATACCATGTCCCCTCCTCATTTTACATGTTATGAACTTTTCTCCACTCAAACCCTAACTCCATTTCTTCTAGTATCTGACTAGATTGTCGAAGGGCCTGTCGGCTGGATATGTAACATATCTTTATTTTTAACAATTTCAAAATAGTTATTGTATTTTTTTTATTGCCATTAAATATTATTGTTATTATTATTACGTATAAATACACAATTTTATCTCATATATATTCCTTAATTTATTTATTCATTTGGTGGAGCAGATTTTATTGAAATTTATTACAAAAATTGAACTAGTGTAACCCCTGTTTTCCCAAAAATGTATTTTCAGTATTTAAAATTTTCGCAAATTATTTTTTTCGGTTTTCAAATTCTTTTATCAAAATGTAATACTGGACATTTTATTAAAATCTATTTGGATTGATAATTTTATTTGTAAATCTTATTATTGTTATTAACACTTTGATTTCTATTATTATTTTTAATACTATTATTATTATTATTATTGTTATTGTTATTGTTTTTGTTATTATTATTATTATTTTTATAAAATCCCAATTGTACATTTTTATTGGTTATTTTATTTGCCCAAAACCCGAAACCTAATTACCCATTGTCCATTTAATACCCTATAACCCAATTCACTTAAACCCAATTAACCTATACCCTACCCGTTGCAATCCAGACCCAATAAAAAACCCCCTATACCCTATATCAAACCCGATTACCCTATTTCTCAGCCTACACCCTAACCGTCACCTAACCCTAATCAAATCACCCATATATATTCATATCCCTGTATATCTCTCTACCCTATTCCCTGTTATCAACCCCAGCCGCCTCTTCAACCATCCCGCTCTCCATCATCCCTCACCCTGTCTCTTCATCTACCTTCAACCCAACTCCCGACCTCCTCTCACTCCCTCCCTGTCTCGACGCCCAGCCACAGCAACCTGACCCCTGTGATCACCTCCGTCCTCCTGCGTCGCGTCCAGCAGTGCCGAATGCCAACAGCCGTCGCTCAGCCTCTTCGACCTCGGCAGCACCTCCACAGCGCGACCCCCCGTCGCACTGTCTCTCTCCAGCATCGACAGCGACAGCCTTCCCCTGCCGACTTCAGCCCGAGTCGCAGCGCGCTCCTCGCACTGTGATCCTTCCGACAACAGCCCCTGTCCTGTCTCCCCACCGTCGCTGTCCCGCCGTCGGAGCCAAGCCAGTGCAGCCATGGATGTTGCTGTTGGTATTGGCTTGATCATCTTTGTTGTGGGCCATCGGATCTTCATGATCTCTCATCTTGATCTTCTTGATCATGTGGGTTTTGATGGTTTAAATATTGGCCGTCCGTTCTTGATCATCATGATCATCGTCATGGAGTTCTTTGGTAACTTTGATTGGTGGTCGTCTGATCGTCGATCTGATCTGATCATCATCATCATCATCAAGATACTGATCACATCTTGATCTTGAACTTCGATCTCAGCCGTCCGATCGTGTTTGTGATTGGTTCGTGTGTTTGTTCAATCCGTTTGTTGTGTTCGTGCTCGGGAATCCGTTCCCTTTATTCTTGGTGTTCGTTTTCGTCTTCGGTTAAGGCAAGTAACTTGTACTCAATTTCTTTGTATGATACAAGTCATAAATTCCGCTTGTAGTGTAGTTGGGTTCTAGATACAACTCGTGTGTGATGTATGATTGATGATTTTGTCTCTATAGTGCTATTGACCATAGTTGTCTCACGACATATGACATGAATTAACCTAGGTTTTTCCCGTTCTTGATGTGATGTATATGTGAAACAATAATGAGAACTCGTGTACTTGTGAGATCCATGTGATATACTTGTTATAAACATGTCGTATACCCTAGTTCATGTTGTTTGGACACCTAGTAGAGTCTAAGTCATGTTTAGTTATGTTTCGATCAAGTTTCGGGTGATTCATGTTGGTTTTGTTCCGAAAGGAAATTCTATGTTTTGTCGATAATCTGCCTTGATCAGTAATTTAGAACATATTAAGGTCAGAATCTTAATTTCAGTATAAAACATGATTTGTAGAGGAATTCGTCTTCTTTCCAACCCCTCTGACCTTGATCGATTTCGTTTTTGTATGTGTGAGAAATGACTGTTTTACTCCAGAGGTGTTGATCATTTTCAGATTTCATTTCTTAATGATTTTTTATGACTAAACTATTTTGATACTTGTGCTACACATATTAATTTAGTCTGAAACTTTGGTCAGTATTTCTATATCTACTTAGAGATTACCCAGAATTTTGGTGGATTTTATTGATGAGTTTTATATGTCGTTTCATGCTTGTTTATAAAAACTATACCTGCTGGATTTTGCTCGCTGTTCTGTAAAAATTTGTATTTTCACCCTGATTCCTTCTACTGTATGAAAAATATTTGTGAAATATGAAAGTTAGATTAATTTGTCTATTTTCATCTCCCTTTGGCAGATTTGGATTTTGTTTCACGGTTTGCAAGATATTTCAGTTTTCGTACAGCAGTGTTGGGAATTCCAGATTTTCCAAACTATCGTTTCTTGAGGTTTTTCGATTTTTCTTTACTGAACTAATTTTATTGGAATATTATGAAACTTTATATTATGATACTAGATACATAGGGGATTACCACAGATTTTTTGTGGATTTATTTGACCAGTTTTGATGCTGTTTTCCTGACTGTAAATTCAATTTTCTGATTTCTAGCTGAACCTATTTTCTGGATTCAAATCAGTTTTGAGTTATGTTTTTGTGAATTACTATGTGATTTATTTATACTCGCTGAATTCGGTTGGGAGTCTATTTTCTAGATGTTTTGACGGATTCAGATTTGCATATTTGTAACACTGGGAATCACTATTTTATTACAGTATGGTCTTGATGTCCTGAACTTGAGATTTGTTTATTTTATTTTTTTATGAACTATCTTGCACTCGTACATGTTTATCTTGCAACTTGAACTTGTCACATGACCATTTCATGTTATTCTTGAGATGTTTTGCACATATACATGCTTGTTTGATATTAATAATAAATAATCAAGTTGGGATTTAAGGGAAAGATCTAATAGTGGATAATTCAGAAATATGTACTTGGAAGAGGATCCACTGATCCTACATGATGACTTGAGATATGATACTTGACATGTGATTACTTGACACTTGCACGCAAGACACGATACTTGCCACTTGCACAACTTGACACGTGATTATGTGATACATGATACATAATACTTGGAGCTTGGAGCTTGATTACTTGACTTGTCCCTGAGTACACTGCCCTCTATGGTCCACTATGAAATCTAAAATGAAACTATTTGTTGTAGCAACCATGAAAGGTGGGCTGCATAAAGTACTACCTAGATAGAAATCACTCAAAGACTTGAACATGATACTTGAACATGATACTTGAACATGATACATGCTTGCTTGACACTTGACTACATGATACATGAGACTTGTTTACATGAGACTTGATACATGACACTTGATACATGATTACATGATACTTGACACTTGATGCATATTTACATGATACTTGTTTACTTGACACTTGATTCATGCCATTTACACTTGTTCACTTTGCCATATTAGTTATTTATTTTGACATCATGCTTATCCCATACAATTAGTTAGTTTTCCCCATATACTTGTATCCTGCATTACAAGTGACCCGTAACTTGCAATTGACGGGTACTTGTTTTTTTTTTTTCTCTTTTCCTGCAATTGTTAAATTGCAGATTTTGGAGAACAGGTTCCAGATGGTATTGGTGACATGAAGTATAAGTGCTGAATCTTGTTATTATTATTTCTTGTAGTTGCTTGAACAATATTGTATTTTGATACTTGAATTTATCTTGTATTTGGGCAATGTGACCCATGATTTTGACTTATTCAGATCATGACTATTTGAGATTAATGTATTTGGTTTCAAGTATTCTTGTAGTATTTGGTTCATATGTGCATGTTGGTTGATACTTTTGCTTCCGACTCTGATGATTCTTGTGAATGTTATAAAGATTTTTAAACAGCTTATGGATGATGAAAATTATTTGTTGGGCTTTTGTCACGTATCCGTATTCTGTATTCTCTTTTGGGAAGCGGGGCGTGACAACTAGGAGGGCCTTATAATAAATATTTAATCAAAATGGGGTGTTTAGATAATTTTCCTTCATCTATTATTAAAGTTATAAATTATTACATACAATACCCTCCCCTCCTCCTTCTCATTTCCGTCCAGCAAAAGGTCACGTCCCTTCCTTTCTTTTTTCCCATTTTCGTCATTAAAAACTTTTAATTCCCATTAAATTCTTAGTTATTTTGAGAAATTTCTAGGAGGTTTTGGCTAATTGAAAGGTGCTCTTCAACGTGCCGGTGTTGGTTTTTGAAATCGTCAACCCTACGGTGAGTAGGATTTTATTTAAAATGTATGTGATTATATGATTTACGAATTCTTGGCTGTGAATGGTGTAACAAGGAGAATAGGCAATTCTCTTCATAGTAGAAGTGATAGATTTTGCACTTTAGAGATAGAAATTAAATTGAAAAATAATTAGGGTGTTGGCTTAGTAATTAAAAGATAATAGGAATGGTAAATGATGCAAATTGACAGTAGAAATCCCCGTAAGTTATAGAAAATAATTTACTATAAATTTTGGAAGATTTTATGGGCATAAAACCCAGTTAGGAACAATCGGAATGCGTGCATGTATCATGTGCACGCCAGGTGTTCGATGAAATACCTGTGAGGGATTAGTATGATTTTAATTGTTATTTATGGGTGATTTGAATACTTTTAATCTTAATTAGTGTTAAACTTGGTAATAGGAAGCAGAGGTGAGTTCGGGGGAAATAGCGGAGAGCTTATACCGTCGGTCTTTGCATTTCCTCAGGTGAGTATGATTATACTAGGTATATATTATGTTGTGACAAATTTTATATAGATTCGATGTGATTTGTGTGAGTCATAGACAAATGAGGATTTAATAGAAAATAGAGAATTTTTATAAGTTGAAAATTGTGTTATATGGTGAATTTGCATGATTTAGATTATTTGGTGGATTTGGGATACATTGGGTATATATGGTAATATGAAGTACATGGGGGTTTGATATACGTATAATATGCAGGTGATAAATAGAAATGATATATATATATGAGGTTATGATGTGCTGACTTATATGGTGTGTATTTATGATATATGGGTGATAATGAGAGGTGATATGATAAATGATGAAATTTATGAATCGGTATATGTATGATATAGAGATGTTTGAGGTGAAATTATTGGGTGATAATGTGATGTAATAAACTAAATAATACGGTATACTCATAATATATGAGGATGTGACCAAATAAATAATATTGTGCATTCATGGTATCAATAATATGATGTAGTAAGTCTTATAAATTATATAACCTGGTGTATACAAATGTGTGGTATAATGAGAAGATAAAAAGCTTGGTAAATGCCAAAAATGTGATAATATGTTGAAATAAAAGATTATGTGATAATAATATGAGATGAAAAGATTAAACGAAAATGATAATAACAGTAAAACTTTGTTGACCAATATCTACAGAAATCCTGGTGGGTTGGGGCTAGACCACCTAATACCCAAGGACCGGCTTGGGGTACGGTGTTTATTACCCAAACTATGTTTGGGGTGCATGTTTTATCGCCCAAGCTATCAGCTTGAGGCCCGGTTGGATGCGTAAGACCCTTGGTGGGCAGCGTTTTGTGTTTGACGGAGCTATCGGCTCTAGTCTTGTTGGATGCATAAGACCCTTGGTAGGCAGCGATGCGTAAGACCCTTGGTGGGCAGCGATTTGTATTTGACGGATCTATCAGCTCTAGTCTTGTTGGATCGTAAGATCCTTGGTGGGCATCGATGCGTAAGACCCTTGGTGGACATGGGTGTGTCCCTCGCTGGCATAGGCTGGAAGGAAGACGTAGCCTCGGACACTTAAGACCCTGAGGGGGCAAAGGTCCGCGTGTTTATTGGGCTGTCGGCTTTCAGTACATTGGGATACTGTGGCTCACTGGTCGACAAATTAATAAAAAGTAAAGAAAGTCAAATGCGAAGGAGAAATTAAAGAGAGCATATGATGGGAAATGAGAATGAGATAGTAAAGAAAGCATATGATGTGAATGAGAATGGGAAATTAAAGTAAGTGTATTATGAGTTGAGAATAAAGAATAAAATAATTATATTATAAGATGAGATTGAGAAAGTATATAAAGTGTATGATATGCAATGAATATGAGAAAGTATAGAAAGTGTATAATGCGAAATGAGAATGAAAAAGTAAAAAAAATATGTTATGTGAGTGAATATCAAAAGTACAGAAATTGTTTTATGAGAACGAATATGAGAAGTAAAGAAAATGTGTTAAGATTATGTCAAGGAATATGAGAAGTAAAAAAATATGTATGAGAATAAATATGAAAAGTGAAGACATGGGGTTATGTAAACGACTATGAAATGTGAAGGAAGTATATGTGTGAATTAATATGAAAAAAATGAAAAAATTGTATTATGGGAATGAAAACGAGAAGTAAAAAAATGTATTATGCATTATATGAATGAAAGTGAATAAGATGTATTATGAGAATGAAATGTATAGTAAAGTGAATTATGCAATGAATATTAAAAGTAAGTGGTATTATGTGATGAAAATGATTATAAAACTAAAAATATGTTAAGATATGAGTTGATGCACCTTGGAATTGTGTCGAGGAACTACTCGCCCTCTATTTCCATGGAAATGGTGAGAACTACCTACCTTGGCACAACTCCCAGGGTGAATTGGTGGGTTGTTGATGTGATAGATGTGTTGTGAAATAGTAAATAGAAATTAAAGTAAATTGTAAGATATTCAATAAGAATGAGAAGTAACTTAAGTTGTATGATGGGATAAGAATGAATTATAAAGTAAAACATATGATAAAACGAGAAAAAACATTAAAATAAACTAAATGATGAAATTAGAATGAAAAAAGGTAAATGGTAAAATATAATGAGAATAAAGGTTAATGTATTATGAGAAGTTGTGAGATATGGATAAATGTGATATTATGAGATTGGATGAACGTGATATTATAAAATTGAATGAATGTGATATTATGAGACTGAATATATGAACGTGATTTCATGAGATTGAATACAGGTGATGATATGCAATAAAATAAATACATGTGATGAGATGTTATGAAAATGAATGTGATAATATATGATTGAATAAATGTGAAGTTATGTGATGAGTATATATATGAAGATGTTATAAGATTGAATGAGTGTGATGTTATGCAATGAAAATGAATGGTAAATGAAGTATGTGTTTAAATAAGTATGGAAAAAAATGAGGTAATTGCATTATGTGATTATATATGAAAATAAAGAAATGGTGATATGAAGATATTTATGAAAAAAGTAACATTTGTGTTATGTGATTAAATATGAAAATCGAAGGAATTATATATGTGAATTAATATAGTGTTATGTCTCTGAGTATAAAGTGAAGGAATTATCCATTTGAATTAATATGATGTGGAGTATATGGGTATAACCACGAAAGAATCATGTATGTAAAAATTAATGTGAATAACTCGAAGAAATTGTGGTATGGAAAAGAGTATGAGAAGTAAAGAAAGTGTGTATGTATGATATAATAGTATATGAATGACAAGTAAAGAAAAATGTGATAATAGTGTGAAGCACAAAGTGAAGTGTATTATGTGATGAATATGGGAATGATTTCAAAAGTAAAGATAAGTTGTGATATGAGTTGATATAAGTTGATAAGCCATGGAAATGGTGGGAACTACCCGTCGAGGCACGATTTCAGGGTAGTGAAAGTAGATATGGATATGTAGATGGGTGCAGATTTAGAATGGATCTTTGGTATAAAGTCACTTTTATGATGTTTTTATATTTAGATTTCAGGTTGAGCTTTATTCTCAAGATATTTGTAAATTCTTTCTATTTTCCTTATAAAGTTTAATTTATTGTTGAATTAGTAAATTATACTCACACCAGAATGGCTAGCCCCTGTTGTTTTCTAGAGATTAGGGGAGTCCCTCCCTGAGGGTGGACGACCCTAACTCTCCTGCAGGTTTTGATAGAAGTGACGTGAGATAGTTGTTGAGGTTTGGGAGTTATACTTTGCTCATAGTAGATGGGATATATGTATGTTCTAGGTTTGCCCGTTGACAAGTGCCTACGGCACGTCTTCGGAACGGTGCACCTGATTTGATTATATAAAATAGTTTTGGAGGTCCAGCAAATTAATTGAAGTAGCAAACATGTTATATGAGAAAGCAGTATATCTACCTTTAAGCTAAACCATCGCCTTCTTGATCATTAGCTTGAACTTACCTGGAATTCATATAGTTTGTTAGAAACACTGCATAGAGTTCTTTTTAACTTCAGCATCACTTTTAGATGCTTGTAATAGTTATGCGAGGACATGTTTTATAGAGCTTACTCTAATCCCTTAACCACTATGGGCATGTCTAAATACATGTGTGAAGGTATCTACAATACCAATAATCTAAACATTTGTTTGTCTGAGACTCACTTTGCAATTGAAATACCTCTTATTATTATTTCAACCAAAATAAAATACATGAAGTTCTCAAAACTCTAATCCAAGCTAATCATTTTTTTATCTCCACTTTGTCTCCCCATTGCACCTTTATAAAAAAAATCAAAATAGATAAATAACAAATTTGTTTTAGCTGTCTTTCTTGAGTGGAGAGTGTGCACCCTTCACTGGTAATCTCCAGTCATCCCAATCCTATATATCCAAACATACACTAAAAGTTCTTATATGTTATGTTATCCATGGTTTCTGATAACCAATGAAGGGAACACTTCACGATAGTATTTTCTCTTGTAGTAAAGAAATTAATGTTGCATATTTACCAAGTTATTTTAGGTTGCTAGTCAGCTTACCTATCTTGCTACGGTTTGGAAGCCCAAATTGAGGCCACCAAATAATCAATCTCTCACTTGCGTACAACATAAATCAAAACGAATAAAAAACTCATCAAATAAATAACCAAATTAAAATTTTGTAAACCCAAAAAATAAAACAATCATACCTCTATGAACTTAAATTCCATGAACACAAAATTCGAGTCAGCAAAAAACTGAGTAATCCCCTGCACATAAAAAACTAAAAATTAAAATGAGAATTTGGTTAATGAGATGAAATTAGAGTCATCGCATCGCATATAGAGGCTCTCGATTCCGTGGAGGGGAGTTGCTGGTACGGAGTCGCTTAATATTCGCCCTCGATTTGGTGGAGGTGAGTCACCGATACAGAATCAGCAGCAAATCAAATATTGGTGACGACCTCTTGATTGTGGTTCGACATTGGATTTGGATTTGGATTTGCTTTGAGATTTTCAAATTTACAAATTTTCAAAATTATAAAATTTCAAAAATTAAAATTGTCCAAATGTTCAAAATTTTAAAATTTAAAATTTTTTAAATTTTTAAAATTTTTAAAATTTTTAATTTTTTTAATTTTTTAATTTTTAAAATTTTTTAAATTTTTAAATTTTTAAAATTTTTTAAATTTTTAAATTTTTAAAATTTTTAAAATTTTTAAAATTTCAAAAATTTCAAAGTTTTGAAATATTTTTTAAAAACTATTTTTTTTATTTTAAAAAAATTTTAAATTTTTTTATAAGTTTTTGATTTTTTTGATTTTTTTAATTATTTTTAATGTTTAAAATTTTAAAATTTTTTGTTTTTAATTTTTTTTTTTTTAATTTAAAAATATTATTTTTTTCTTAATTTTTTGAATAGAAGAGAGAGAGTGAGAGAGAGGGAGAGAGAGAGAAATAATTAAATAAATAAAGTAGTTGTTTTGGGTGGGGATTTGAATTTGAGTTTTTAGGGAAAACTTTTATGGGGGGGAATGTGTTTTTTGAGGTTAGATCTAGGTCTTTGATGTTGGGGGGATTGAAGGAGTGCCACTTGATAGCTTTCTTTGTGTTTTATTATATAGATATATTATATATTGAAATGGGGGTAGAATGATGTATTATTTTGCACTATGGAAGATTATGTGTATAACTGTAAGGTATAATAATATATATATATATGGGAAAAAGGGGTATGAGCAACTTGCTCATTTAGTAAATAAGCAATTGGTGATGTGGCATACATGTGATTGGACAATCTTTAAAAAGGTTAGTTGTCCAATGTATCACATGCATGCCACATAATCAATTGCTCATTTACTAAATGAGCAAGTTGCTCATATCCCTTTTACCCTATATATATATAGTGTTGTGATGAAGTGTGAAAGCCCATACCCACCTCGTTGTACTGGGTTCTGTGTTTGGTATTTAAAAGGTTTTTCTAAAGTTTTTCTAAAATTCACATATGTTTTCAAAAGAAATTTTGGTTTTTAAATTGTATCTTGCTTATTATGAGGAATTATGCCCCCAGAGCCCTATATATTATTACATGTGTGTTGTTGAATAATTTGGCCTGGTGATGATTGATATATATTACAGGTACCTTGATGTCTGTAATTGTTTGCAGATTTCCGTAAGGAATATCTGTAAAAGGGCTAATATTTCAGGGGAAACTCTGCCGAAATTTTTAATAAAAAACTATGAATATTTTTCTAAGTAAGAAATGGTATAGATAAGTAATAGATTAAGTTAGAGATCATTGAAATAAGTAATAGTTTAAAAAAAATAAAAAAAAATAAATGGGGTGTTACAATTAAGTAATACAATAACAATTTTGAAATTATCAAAAACAAAGAGATGTTACAGGATATCTCCCAGTGTTTTTAGGCATTTTGCAGGTATCCGGCGGTCGTCCATCACGACCAGATCCACCTCATCAGTCACAATCTCAGCCACGAACCTGGACCAGATATGTGCCCTAGATCTGTCTCTCCCTCTCCAAATAACAAGAATCAGAGGGGCACTAATGCTGCTAAGAATGAACCATTGGGTTTTGGGTTGGCTAAAAAATGAATTATAGGCTTCAATAAAATAGATAAACATGAATTAGAAAATAAGAATGGGCTAAGTTCGTTTGGATTAATAAATCAAAAAAGGTAAGAATAAATTTGGTTTAGGCTTCATAAATGAAAATAATAAATTCAATGATATTTGTTAGGGCTTGACAAATGAAGAATCAAATAATCAAATCATAGGATGGCTAGGATTGGGCTGCATACAAACAAATCAAATAATTTTATTGAATGAATTAGGATTTGGATTCAAACAAGATAGTCTAATATTGAGAGAATGCAATTGGGTTCAAGAGAAAATGAGATTTTCTATATGGGTTTGAGTTCAACCAAATAGGAGATGTATAAGAAAATTAATTCAAATGAAAGAAAGAATTTACTAGGAAATTGAAATACAAGAATACAGAGCAAGAAGGAATAAAATCTGTACAATCGGGAACAAAATAATTTATATACAACAAAATACAAGTATACAGAAGATTTTCGTTTAAACAAAAATGGGGGTACATGCAGTTTGGGCAGTTAAGCCCGATTTCGTTTGTGTTCAGGTGTGGGTCTAGGGGATTCGTTTGAAGCCCGACTTCTTCTCCAAGTTAGATCGTACGACTCTTATTGTATGTTTATCACTGTAGGAAATATCAGATGGCTATTGTATCAAGATATCAAACCAGGGTTTCTATAGATCTCTATATCTTATTGTGACTGGCCTCCATTGAGAGCCAGGAGAGAGAGTACTTCATTGAATAGTGTTTTGAGAGGTTCTCCAAATGTAAACAACTAATATTTTCTGATAAGGCTTGAGAGAGGGTCGTGGTAAGAATTGTAATATTCTTGTATATTCTCTAGTTGAATAACATATCGGTTTCTTCTCCCTCGGACTAAGGCAAATGCAGCATCCAGGAAAAAGTTGTGTGCTTTCGTGTGTTTGGTGTGATCTTCTATTTACTTGGAGGTTTGTGTTGATTGTGTCGCTTAACTCAACAAGATCCTAGTAGAAAAGGAAATCAAATTCCCTAACAATTGGTATCAGAGTGCCAATTGTTCCTAACAATTAGTATTAGAGCTTCAGATTCGTGGGTTTGTTCAAGTTCCTTGGAGAAGATGGCAGGTCATATCAAGAAGATCAAGCAGTTCGAAGGTAAGATCAACTTTTATCTCTTGAAGGTGGACATGCATGAAGCATCGGTTCAGCATGGCTTGGATCTAGCCCCATAAAAAGATAAAGGAAGACCAATCGGCACAAAGTAGGAGAATTGGGAAGATATTTATTCAGAAGCCTTGGGTTTAATCTGGATGTTATTGATGAGCGAAGTTAGGTATAGGAGAAGCGCGGTGTCTTTGGGCAAGACTCAGAACTGACTACTCGGAATCTCCGTTACAGAGTCGGATGTACCAAGAAAAAAAATTGTTGGGTTATTCAATGAAGGAAAGTACCGCTATTCTAGATCATACAATGGAGTTCAACACAGAGTTATCTGAACCAAGGGCAATCGATGCAGATGATCTAAAAGCTTCTAACTTGATATATTCACCACCAAATTCATCCAACTTGATAATCATGCTAAATGGAAAATCTACCAATGAGAAGTTTTCGGTAGCATATATGATCGAGGGATTGGAGGAGGATTCACTTAGAAAGGAGAGTCAGAAATCAGCGTCAACTTCTGTGAGTTGCTTGGTGGTGGATTGTACTATGAATGGAAGGAAAAGTGCACGTGAGGGTAAGGTCTGTTGCCACCAATGTTCTAAAAAGCGCTAGGCAGTAGTCGGGCGGCCGATGGGGCCTAGCGCCTAGACCTTGTAATCGTGGATTAAGCGGCTAGGCGTTAGGCGGTTTTTTAAATTTATTTATTTATTTATTTATTTATTTATTTATTTATCGATCTTTTGGGTTTATTTTGTTGTTACCCCTTTTTACTCTTTATTGCTACTCATTCTTAGTTTCTTACTATTGAACTTTTTCTCCTTGCAATTGTAGGATGGGCTTCACATAGTCGAATCGGTGTATTATTGTTCTTTTGTCTTAAAAATTATGTATGAAAATCCATTCGGACCAATCCTATACTTCATACAAATACTTATTCTCAAAGTATGCCTCCTATAAATAGAAATTGATCCATGAATACAGCCTCATTGTATCTTGAGCAGCCCTTTGTATTTGTTAGTGAACTACATTAGCTAACTGATTAGAGCATAAAATAATCAAAATAAGAAACTACATTAGCTTGTTGAGTAAAAGGCCGGTGAACTGAACATACATACTGTCGACTGACAGAACAAAAATATACCATTAAAATTATCAAGAAAAAGATGTGAACACTAGTAGCATAAATAACAAAGAAAACATCAGCATTAATAACTTACAATATCAGAATCCACAAAAACATAAGAAGCTGTACTAAGAGCACGCAAAAGAATGCGAAAGGGAAAGAAAGATACGATAACCAATTACCAATATATTTGGAGATCTATCGAGGTCACTATTAGAACTTAGAAGCTTTGCATATATTGTCGGAGGACGTCGGAGGGAGGCGGAGGAGGACGTCGGAGGAGCTGCGATTTGGAGGGAGGCGGACGGCGAGAGGACATCGGAGGAGCTGTGAACTTTGAGAGAGAAGAGGAGGACGTCGGAGGGAGGCAGAGTTGGAGGGAGGTGAAGGAGGAGGCAGAGGACGGCGAAGGAGGAGGGATGTGGACGAGGACGGCGAACGGGCGAAGTAAGAGGGAGGCGGAGGAGAACGGCGAAGGAGGAGGGAGGTGAAGGAAGACGACGAAGGAGGAGGGAGGCAGAGGAACAGGAGCTGCGATTTGGGGTGAAAGTGAAGAGCGCGATTTAGGATTTTTTATTTTTTTTATGAGGAGGAGAAAGTGAGAGCGGTGGGGTTTTTTTACTTTAAAAAAAAAAAAATTACCGAAGGCCTAAGCGGGTCTAGTCCGTCTAGACCCGCCTAGACCGATTAAACGCCGCCTAGGTCCGATTTTAGCCGCCTAAAACCCATTTCCGATTTTCATAAATGCCTAGGCCCTAGTCGAGGCGTTGGGGGGCCGCGTAGCGCCTAGGCGGCCGCCTAGGCGGCCGCCTAGGCCGCTTTTTAGAACACTGGATGCCACTATTGCAGATGGCATGTGCATTACATAAGAGACTATTGCAAACGATTGAGTCAGAGGGGCACTAATACTGCTATTTTGGAGTGAGAGCAATAGATGTGGGTTCTTGCTATTTGGAGAGGGAGAGACAAATCTAGGGCACATATCTGGTCCAGGTTCGTGGCTGAGATTGTGGCTGATGAGGTGGATCTGGTCGTGATGGATGACCACCGGATACCTGCAAAATGCTTAAAAACACTGGGAGATATCCTGTAACATCTCTTTGTTTTTGATAATTTGATTGATTGATTATTTGATTTGTTTGTAGGTAGCCCAATCCTAGCCATCCTATGATTTGATTATTTGATTCTTCATTTGTCAAGCCCCAACAAATATCATTGAATTTATTATTTTCATTTATGAAGCCTAAACCAAATTTATTCTTACTATTTTTGATTTATTAATCCAAACGAACTTAGCCCATTCTTATTTTCTAATTCATGTTTATCTATTTTATTGAAGCCTATAATTCATTTTTTAGCCAACCAAAAACCCAATGGCTCATTCTTATTTAATTATTCATTTGAATACATAAGCTCATTCCTTGTTAGATCCAAACCCAAACCCAAACCCATCTCTTATTAGATCCTAACCCAAACCCGCTAACCCACATTTCCTACTTCCCACTAACATCCAATCCCCAGATTATCTCCCCATGATCCCCAGTCAAACCCCCCATCACCAGTTAGATCCCCAATATCTGCTAACTGCCCCCTATATCTCCTTATTGTTCTCTCACACTCATTCATATTCTCTTCTTATTCCTCTTCCCCTCACCATAAGCTCAAAACAATCAACCCTACCCTCTCCTCCTTCCTGAAACCCTAGCGGACTTCGACCTCCACCATCCTCCGAAACCCCCCGGCTCATCCCTGTGCTCCACCTCCTTGTCGCCTCGTCGCTAACCACCGACTGCACTCGGCAGTCCGCAACCTTCCCACCACCGACCACCTTCCCCCGTCGCCCTTGCCCTCTCCTTCACCGTTGCACCCATCTGCCTACACCTCATCGCCCCGTCCTCGCCTTGCCTCCAACCTCAACGTCACCCCTTGCCTTCATCCACCGCTCAAGCCACCACTGCATCCTCCATCCTCGCCATCGTCCCCGAAACTGCACTAAAGCTCCACCTTCAACCGTCACCATCCCGCTCGTCGCCATCGACCTCGCCATTGCTATCGATCCCTTGCCCTCCTCGACTCTGTAGTCCTCCTCGCGACCCTGTGCACCACTGCCCCGCACCTCGACGTCCTCGACCTGCCTCGCAGTTGACCACCGTAAACACCCTGTCGCTGTACTTCCCCGCAGCGACCCTCTCGTCTACCGCTGTCTTCTTCCTCACCTCTCCACCGGAGCACCACCGCGGCTATCGTCGCCCCTGCAACCATCGACCCACCATCCCGCTGCACCACCGAACACCCGGATCATCTCCTTCACCCTGTTTTTGTCGCCCTTGTCGATCACCCTCATCATCCTCACCATTACTGCATCCGTCGACCACCACCGAGACCCTCTCCTCCATCCAACGCATCACCTCCAACTGCCACCACAATCCCGTCGTCCCTTCCGTTGCAACCACTTGCACCCAATTGTCGTTCTGCATCTTGCCCCGCAATCCACCTTGTTGCCCACCTACACCATCCTCCTCCTTGATGCTGCCCCTGTCTCCTACCCGCAGCGGCGCCGAAGCACTCCGACAGCCCCTCCGTCACAGGAGCCCCTATCCCCTTGTTTCCCCCGTGTTGTCGTTTCGTTCCTTGCACGTGTTACGGTGTACTTAGAGTGCACGTGTTATCGTTCTGTGCCTTACACATGTTACGTTGTACACAGTGCACGTTTTGTCATTCCGTGCGTTGCACGTGTGTTGCCGTCGAGACGCTCGTCCCATTATTCTCTCACTATTGGAAACTTCGCGTGAAAGGCAAGTTTCTTCTTGAACTAGTTTTTTTATTCTTGTTCAAGAAATTATATTGATCCCCGCAAGTAGTTTCACTTGATTATCGCATATGGATTGTTTTGATGCCCTTCAAGAGGCTGCTACGGATTCATTGACGAAACCAAGTAGTATTTCTCTTCTCGTGCCAATTCCCTCGATTCAAACCCAGGCCTTTGTTTCATGTCGTCATATGCATACACCACACATAGATTAGAAACATACATATAAAGAATGATAATTGAATTCTCGTTTCGATTAGATGGAATATTCATCCTATGATGTCTTGTTAAAGGTAGAATTCCACGACAATGACTGAGATTAATTCCCTATTAATTGTTGCCATAAAGTTATATGCTTGCGCACAACATTTATTAGTAATTTTTAATTAATCAACTTGTTGGCCAGCTGGTTACCCCATGTTATTTTAAAATTTTGACTTGGTAAAGTTGGAATTAGATTAAACCTTGTAAATGAAAGTCGTATTCCCTCGAATCTAGTTGTAACGCCCCGCCCCAGTAGTCAGACAAATTATAAATACTATGTAGTACAACTGCCCACCACAGGCTGCCTCTCAAAAGGTGGTTAACCGGATTGGTGACTCTTGATCATTGGCTAATAGTACTTATACTCAAATTATCATATCAAACTTCCCATGTGGGACTAAATTTCTCAATCTCAATCTCAATCTCAAATTTCGAGCCGACTAGTCGATTGCTATACCAACCAGTCGACTGTTCGCTCCAAACAGGGGTATTACATACACCCCCCCTTAGGGTTCAGCGTCCTCGCTGAGTACAGGGCATACATCAAGTGTAGGACCGCCCTTTCTAGCCGATGTAGTATAGTCCCTTATCCCGGAGATCAGTCACTCTCAACACCGCAGATCGGATAACACACTCAACACCGATCCCGGAGATCAATGACTCTCAGCACCGCAGATCGTAGGCCTCTCCTACACCCGGGGTCGAAAGTCGGCTCTGATACCATTTGTAACGCCCCGCCCCAGTACTCAGACAAATTATAAATACTATGTAGTACAACTGCCCACCACAGGCTGCCTCTCAAAAGGTGGTTAACCGGATTGGTGACTCTTGATCATTGGCTAATAGTACTTATACTCAAATTATCATATCAAACTTCCCATGTGGGACTAAATTTCACAACCCTTTCACAAATCCCGTGTAGCAGTCGACTGCTACACACACCAGTCGACTGTACACAGACCAGTCGACTGCTAACCCTAACAGTCGACTGTTCGCTCAAGATCTGGGGTATTACACTAGTTTCTAGAACATTCGACAGATCTGGATTCTGAGTTGTAAAAAATAAGTTATCACATTTTTCGTACTGTTGGGCTTTAGATTTCAAATTGTTATTCATGAGCACGTCGATACTTTTTCACTCACACGAATGGTAGTCTTAAAATAAATTTTATGAAGTTTTTAGATAAATTTCCAGACCCATTATACCTATGCTAACTTGACCCTAAACTACTATAAGAATACTAGACCAGTAAAGACCTGAACTTTTGACCCAGTTGCAATTAAAATCACTTAGAGAAATTTAAACAAAAGTGGTAACCCTCTGTGTTAGGAATCCACACCATTTGATGGATTCTCAATACGACTTGTAGAATACAAAATATTCAAGTTTTACTATTGTACTGTCAAAAATCTAGATTTGCTGTTTATGATTTCCTCGCCAAGTTAAACTAATTGGAACAGTAGGATGACTTAAGAAATTAGACCTGATTTTTAAGAATGTTAATTAACAATGTCAGGAGCTTAATTATAATTTTTGTGAGAATTTTAGTTAAGTTTTTTAGTGGAATTGCACATATAATAACGTGTTGCCAAGTTGCTGCCTGAACAGTAAACTCGTGCAGAACCAACTAGTAGACACATTTACTATAGTCGAAATGTATCGTGAGAATATGCGACAGAACCGACAGAGAGTTTAGTTTCCTGAACCTCTGACGAGATCTGATTCACTTCCCCGCAGAAGCAGGAAAGCCTACCTTTGTACATCAACATCTTGCTGTCCAGAAATTACATTCTTAATGTTGATTGTAAATTGTTTAAACCTTATATTGTGTTGCATATTGTCTATTGTACAATCCTTAATACATCGTTCATATCGTTCTTGACACTATTCCATTGTTTGCACATTTATGTTTCATGTTAAATAAATTAATAATAAGCCGGGGTATAAGGGTTGACTTAGTAGTGAACAATCAGTGACTGTACTCGGATGAGGGCCTGTGTTTTCCTATCTTGTTATCTTGTTATCTTGTTATCTTGTGGATAAAGGCTTGTTATGGATCGTTGATTGTGGCTTGTTATTGTTATCGTACCGAGTACATGATCTGTAGAGTTCACCACTATAATCTAAACATTCACTGTTTGTATGCACTGAACCTGTGGTATGGGGCACATTACTACGTGCAGTAAATAAGATAATAAAATATGGTAAACCTACGATTGACACTACATTGATCTCGATTATTGTTACCAACTTGAAATCTTGTTTTATTGTATTGTTACTCGATAAATTGTTGACTATAGACCTTGCCTCATTATCGATAATTTTATTGTCACTTGATATAGTACTTGTTCCTCGTTCATTAGTATTTACATGTCCTGTTTATTATTCTTTGCTTGTACTACTTGCTGTCCGTGACTTGTTCTAATGGACATTTCCCTCACTTTAGACTATGAGCTCGCAGGTACACAGGAAGAATTTCTCGAAGGACTTGGTTGGCAGACCTTCTAGGGATTGGAACTGAATTGTTGGCCACAATAATTATCTTGTCCTTGTCATTTAAATTCCAGTACTATTGTTGTTATCACAATTTGTATTTTGGGCTTTGTTGACCCGAAGTTGTTCTTTACAGTTGTTAGTTATTGTTAGGACATTTCATGTAATATCTATGTTATGTGATTTTTCTTTAGCATGCGTGGTTGAATTTGTATTGCATATTATTGAGTTAAATATTACAGCTTATGAATGATGCAAATCATTCGCTGAGTCTTTATTACGTGCCCGTATTCTTATATTTTGGGAAGCGGGGCGTGACACTGCATTCGACCGCATTTGACTCCAGCCAATCCAGAGAGCGGGTGGTCGAGGGGCGGCCGAGGGGAGTAGTTGACCGCGCAGCCGACCGCCAGACCTGCCCTGCTTTCTGCTGCTGCTGTTGCTTCTCATCTTCCATCCAATCGATGCTTCATCCTCCTTCGCGTCATCGTCTTTTTATCGAACTTAGTATGCAAGATATAAACTCAACATAAATTGCAAAAGGTTCATAACTAACTAATATAAAGACCCAAAATATTGTCAGTAAACCAGTTGCAATTCTGCTTTTTATTTAGGAAAACTGAAAACTGCTTCAGCCACTAGAGACTTTTTAGCTGTCATTTGTTGTACTATATTTGACTCTTAAACCACTGTCTTCTGGAGGTGTAGGTCCTAACTTCTAACCCTTGGGTGTATGCATAGGGCCGGACAAGGATGCAAACGAACAAGTAGAGTTCTAGATAAAAACACTGGCTAGATAGAATCCGAACTATAGTGATATGTGCAATGTCAATAAAGACTCAATCTATATATGGTCTCCCATTTTTAACAATTTTACTTTTGAAAGCTGAAATTAAAAATTTAGTGGACAGGGTTGAATCATGTTTTTTAAGTTGATTTTTTTTGCCCTAGTACAAGACAGGCAGCACAGGAAGCTCGGGAAGTGGGACTCCTTTCACAATATAGTAAATTTACCTCAGTATAGCTTTGTCAACCGCAAACCAGTTTGCAGGTCTGTGTTTTCATCACAGTTTGAATATCAGGCAAGCTAATAGTGCAATGACCAAACATGATTCATCCAAATTCAGAATGAGGTACTTCTGCGGAAATGGTGGAGCCAAAGTTCAGTTGTAGTTTAAAGAGGATCCTTCAAGAAAAACAATTAATTGTAAGTTTTAGAAGAAGGGTAATCAACAGAATTAAACTATGCTCACATTGTCCTCATTCACAAAATGATTGGAGCTAACAAGGTTTTCGCCTTCAGGCCAATTAGTCTCATAAACTCCCTCTTTAAAGTTATGAAAGTTCATCTAATCATCTGAAATTGGTTATTTCTCACTTAATTGACGTGACTCAATCCGGATTTATTTGGTTTATCTTAGATAGCATTGCTTGTGCTGAAGAAATTATTTCTGGTTGTCACCAAGCTAGAACCAAAGGAATTCCACTTAAATTAGACTTTGAAAAACCTTATGACAAAGTGAATTGGGAGTTTCTTTTTTAGATATATTTCACCGTGGTTTCGGTCCTAGATAGATTCCCTGGATTAAATCTAGTCTCTTTGTCGGAACCTCGTCCGTAATTATTAATGGTATTGAACAGAATAAATTCAAATGTAAGAGGGGCCTTAGATAATGAGACCATATTTCTTCCTTTATATTCTCTCTTGTGGTTGATATTTTTAGCAAACTGCTCCTTAGGGCGTGGGAGGCTAACATTATCGAAGGTTTAAGAGGCCTCCCATGGAAAGGGCTCAATTTGTAGTATGCGGATGACACTATCCTTTTTAGGAGTGCTCAATCTGCAGTACGCAGATGACACTATCATTTTTGCTAAACGTAATGGGACCACCATTCGCAACCTAAAGCTTCTATTATACATTTTCAAAAAAGCTTCTGGTTTATCTATTAATTTTAAAAAAAACATCTATTCTGTGGCTTGGTGGATCAACCAATCGTCAAATTGAGATTACTCACTTTTTTAATTGTGCTTCCGCCTCTTTCCCTATCTCTTACCTTGGTATCCCGTTAAGATGGGGTAAGCTTCATAAAAACGATTGGATTCCTATGATCGATAAGGTCGAATCCAGAATCAATGTCTGGTCACGTCGTCAGCTTTCGATAGGTTGTAGACTTGTGCTCGTTAATTCGGTCCTTTTGTCTCTCTCTCTGTATATAATGTCTTTCTTCTATGTTACATCCTGGGTTATAAAGCGGATTGACATGATTATGAGAAACTTCTTCTGGTCTGGGTCCTCCACATATAAAGCTGGTAAGCATCTTTACAAATGGGACTTGATGTGCAAATCTAAACTTGAAGGAGGTCTTGGTATTCTCAATCTTAGGAATCAAAACTTAACTCTTCTCGGAAAATGGCTGCAGAAAACCCTCAATCATAATGATTTGGCTTGGAGTAATATTGTGATCATAGATACCATAGACGTCTCAAAGTTTGGGAACTGCATCCTGTTATTTCCTCCACCGCCTCTCCTTTCTAGAAAGGGGTCTGGAAAGTGGTCGATTGGTTTAAATGCGGGGTAGGCAAATTATGTAGTAATGGGTCTTCGGTTAAATTTTTGACCGATTTTTGGATTGGTAACAACAAAACTGTCTCTGATTTCCCACAATTATTTCTTTTCGCTGCCAACCCCAACTCTTTGGTGAAGGAGAATTTTGTCTTCCAAAACAACCGGAGCGAATGGCATATCCTTTTCAAGAGAGCTCTCCATATCTCTCTTGTCCCTTATTATCTAGCTTACTTTTATTACTGCAAGCATATAATTGGCACCCACATGATAGCATTGTGTGGCATTGGACTAGTTCCGGTTTTTATACAGTTATGTCTTGCTATAACTTCCTCAATTTCGGGGGTGTGAAATCTCCTTTTTCCAAGACTATTTGGAACAGCGTTGCCCCCCTTAAAGTTAAGATTCTTAATTGGCTGACTACCCACAACAAACTTCTCACAATTGATATTCTCAACAAAAGAAACATATCTTTAAATCAAAAGTGCCCCTTCTGTCTTTCCCACAACAAGGATGCTCAACACTTATTCATTAATTGCTCCTACATTATTCCTTTATGGGCGATTTGTAAGAAAGCTTGGAAAGTTTTTGGTATACCGAGTTCCATCACTTCATGGTGGAGTATTTGGAGATCTCATCGGGTTAAGCGATCTTTTCGGTCATCATGGGATCTTTTCATGATGGCTTTAATTTGGTTTGTTTGGAAGGAACGTAATAGTAGAATTTTTTCTAATACTTTGCATTCTATTAACTCCTTAATTTAAGATTTTCTATTCTTCACTAAATTTTGGGCTTCTACTCTTAACCATTCTAAAGTTCGTAAACTTCTTCTTCATAATCTTGATGATGCTTTTAATTATTTCACTTCCCATGGTTTGCCTACCTTTCTAGTCTAATTTTTGTTTTAAAAAAATTCTAACGTGTTTCGAGTTACTTTTCTTGCAGAGTTAAAACTGTTGGATATATTGGTATATTCTCTCTATATAAATATTGCATATGCATATGAGTAACACGTGTATTGAATGTACTAATTGTATGGATATCAGAATGCGGGTTGAGTGGGTTGAGAACCCATTACCCAAACCAGTATTTAGAAATAACTACTGGCTTGTGATAGCAGTCTAGGTATTACAGTCTTGATACGTGAATATCTCAAGCAACTTAGATCTAGAGATAAACCCTAATTTCCAATTGTTAATTTCTCACAAAACCTAACAATCTTGAGATATTATTAATCAATTTGTGAGATTAATTAAGAGGAAAAACGAAGTTTTGTTGGATCCCGTCGGATCTTGTCGAAGCCGTCAAATCTTGTCGAAACCCACGGAGCCATCGTTGCCGACCAACGCTAACATGGTCGGAGTCGGCGCCCGTTGTCTCCTCCCTTGTCGTTCATGGCCAGATCTCGACCTTGCTCCGACGAACAACCGCTGACCTCATCGACGCTCGCCGATGTCGCCGCAATCCAGACGTCACCGCCGATGGGTGCTGCCTCCCCTGGCATCGTTGATGTCGACGCGCACCACCGCCGCCCAGGATAACCGCCGGAGCACACACCGCCCTCTCCTCCTAAGTTCGGGGTTAAGGAAGGGAAGAAGGAGATATCAGATCTGTTTTGATTTGATTTGTTGATTGGTTCATCATGGTGTTTGGTGTTCGGGGTCAAGGAAGGAATCCTGTGTGTGTTCTTTTGACTCAGAAATGACCAAGAAAAGAGTCCTATGGTTTAGGACCTGCTCTTATGTGTTTGGGAGTTTTGTGTTTGGGATTGAAGAGGGGATCTTTGGTGCTCTGGGGATTGATCAGATCCCGACCTCAGATTGAGTCTATCTATTGGTGTGTGGTGTTTTGGGTGCAATACAGAATAGATCGGATTTGTTCCCAAACAGACTTGACTTTAATCAATTGAAGGGGAAGAGACGGTGAAAGATAAGTTCTTTACTTTCCTCATATTAATTTTTTGTTAAATATTTTGCTATATGCTGGAAGTTCAAAAACATTCGTTTTAAGTTTATGTTTTGAATTATAGAATTACTGTGATGCTAAGTGGTTAAGTTCAAGACTGTATTAATCATTTGTTTAATTAAATACAAGTTGAATAGTTATTTTGGCTATGTGCTAAAACAAAATATCTATTTTGATAAGTTAAACTATATGTTTTGACTATAAAGTTTGGATCTCCAAATTAAATTGTTGCTAGAATTAAACAGTGTCAATAATTCGTTTAATTGGCTAATCTTTAATAATTTGATGAATGTAGAAACTTCAAAGTTACTTACAAATTGTGTGTTGGAGACGATGGATATGCATCACGGTTGAATAAGTCTACACTATGCAGGCTTCTCCATCGAATTTGGAAAAACACTTCTAACTTGAAGTGTCGGTATGATCTACTTTAACCTCTTAGTATTTTCATGTACTGAATGTGTTAACGTTTTGTGCGTTTGATTACATGATTGAGAGTTTTAGATCATAGTTATTCTCGCTTTAAAAACTAACATATTTAGGGTTGTTAAGTGCTTTATCATACTATGTATATAGATATTTTGACAAATCCATTGTTTGCAGTTTACGTGAGATCATATATTTGCTTCTCTAATAAAATAAAATAAAATTTTTTGATGTATAAGGTGTATAACAAATGTCTGTAACTTAGGAGGGAGCATCTCTTAATGTACGATATGACTCCGTAGTTACGTTTTGTTCTTTCTCGTTTATTATACTATGTGTGCAAAGTTGAATTATAGCATGTTAGTCATTATCTCGTTTAGCATTTCGAAGATGATAAAGAATGAATAACGAAAATTTTGCTTACTGTATTTAAGCAAGTGGACATTGTTAGAACCATTAGAGAAAGCAAATAATTTTGTAAAATGTGATAGAGTAATTTTGTATTAACTCTTATAATGTGCATATATTGTCAATCGCATGTATAAGTTGAGTTTAACAAATGAGACAATTAATAATAATAGTTCTAATTGTGGTCTTGAACATAGCATAATTGGCTAGGATTTGAGAACTATATATTCAATTGTTTGTGAGGAAATGTGATCTAATTATCAAAACTGTGGGAAAAATGGAGTTAAAAGCTATTGAGAAAAAAAAGCTTTAACATCCAAGTTGTTTTGAAATTTAGAATCACTATGAACTATATATTAAATTATTTGTTCTTGTTAAAACTCATAACTCTACTAAATGATACTCCATTAAAATATGACTGATATGGCTAAAAATGGGGTTAAATCGGAACCGTCCAGATTGGGCACGAATCTTGAAGCTCGGGGGTAAAAGGTAATTTCACATGCAAGCGGGTCCAAAGCGGGTACCGAATCTCCTTCTCACAGATCCAATAACCCACGAATGGATCCGCACCTATTGGGTACGGGTTCCGACCCGAGACGAACCCAAACCAACAAGAGACAAATCAGGATCCATGATTTGGCCAAGTCAATGGCCCTGATTTGCTCTCACCGGGAATCAAGGAAAGATTCCCTAAACAGACTGAGGATTTTGCTCCCGACTGTTACACAGGGAATCTTACCCTTAATCAACTCCCCTGGCGACTATAAATACCACCCCTCTACCACCATGACCAGGTTAATCACTTTGTCACCACTTTAAGCTCTTTCTTAATCTCTTCTGATTACTGACAAGAGCGTCGGAGGGTGCGTCGCCGGAATCAACCCCGGTGTTTCGCACTTCCTTGCAGGTCGCGGCAGGAGCAAGGAGGCTGAGTCAACTGTTCAGGTTTTTTCTCGGACTCACAAATTCTATCCGTTTACCCCCACACCGAAATCAGCGGTAACAGATTGGCACCGTCTGTGGGAAACACCACACGAACAGCCTCAGCTTCTTCCTCGTCGTCCTCTGCAGCCATGCCTCCGAAGAAGGTCAGATCTAGGGGGTCGAACCGTGTGGCCAATCCCGCCGACCCTACGGAGGAAGCCCCTGTCAACCCTATTCCACAGTCCGATCTTCCTCCACCGGCCCAGCAGGGCCCACCTCCTCATCCCAAGCAGCAACCCAACAATGGCCCGTCCGGTTATAACGGCCGAAAGCAGAAGCAGCCCCTCCATCAGGACCATGTTTCGGTCCATAATGGGTCCTCGGACTCGATGGCTTCTCATCATCCCGACCTCCGCAACACGCTCCTGAACCGCCAGAAGGACGACGACCTCCGCACCCACCTTGACGAGAGGCGGGCCCGAGAGGGAGCCTCCCGCCAGCGTCAGGGTGAGCGGTCCCCTCGTCGCCGAGACGGTAGGAGGTCCCCGAACCGCAGAGGCCGAGCGGCATCCCCGGAGCACCGAAGGAGGAGGCCACAGTCCCCCGCGGATCGGCATCATCGCAGGAACAATGATGCACCCATCACCCGTGCCGAGTTCCTGCAATTCCAAGACACCGTTCTGCAGGCTCTCAACCTTCGGCAGAACGCCCAGAATGCCCAGAGGGCTCTAACGCACCCGAGGGACCCCAGTCCTCGCCGCCGAACCCGGAGTCCTTCCCCGGCTCCCAGCCGCCAGCGGCAGCAATACAGCCCTCGCCGATCCCAGGACTACCGGCGCCGCAGTCCGCGCTCCCCTTCCTATGAAGAAGAGTCCGGGGGGTCATATGATCACCAGCGGAGGGACGACGCCATCATCCGCCATCTCCATGAGGTGGAGAGGCGTATCGGCCGTATGGACAGGGAGGAGGAGTCCCGAGCAGGAACCGTCCGTCCTAGCCGACCCCCTTTCTCGCGGTCGATCATGGAGGCCCACATACCGAGGGGTTTCAAACCTCCGCAGTTTGAAACGTACTCAGGGGAATCCGACCCGGTCGACCACGTCGAAAGCTTCAAGACCCTAATGCTGATCCATCAAGCTTCCGACGCCGTGCTCTGCAGGACCTTCCCTGCCACCCTCCGGGGGTCAGCTCGGGAATGGTATTCCAGACTCGCCCCCTCCTCCATCTTCTCGTTCGAGCAGTTTGAGACGCTGTTCATAACTCACTTCGTGAGTAGCAGGCGAGCCGAGAAGACAAGTCTCTCCCTGCTGAACCTGCGGCAGGAAAGGGAAGAGAAGCTGCGGAACTATGTGAAGAGATTCACTGTAGAGGTCAGGTCTATCGCCTCCTTAGACCAGTCCGTGGCGACCGTGGCGTTCCAGTCGAACGTCCTCAACGCCAACCTCCGATCGTCCCTAGCCAAGAAGCCCCCGCATGACTTCGCCGACCTCCTCCTGAGGTGCGAGAAGTACATCCGAGCAGAGGAGGCTGAAGCCCTTCCGAGCTTCGGAGGGCCCTCCGCAGGGTCGAAGAGGAAGGCGACGGGGGAAGAGGGGTCCAAGAAAGCTCAGAAGGACAATGGCGGTCAGCGTCGCTCTCCCCCCAGGTTCGAGAAGTTCACTCCCCTCACCACTAACGTCTCTACCATCCTAATGGAAGTGGAGAAGGAGGGGGTCATCCCTCCAGCTCCGAGGATGCACACCCCGGCAAAGAGGAGGAACAAAGATAAATGGTGTCGTTACCATCGGGACCACGGCCACGACACGAACGACTGCCGGGCTTTGAGAGATGAGATCGAAGCCCTCATCCGGAGGGGGCAGTTGGCCAAATTCGTGAAGGCTAACGATCGGGCAGACCGCAATACTCCTCCGCCTCGGGGGGCTAACAAGCGTTCCGAGCGATGCGAAGAGACACCTGAGTTTGAGGAGGAACGGATTCTGCACCTGATCCACGGAGGCCCCATGGGGGGCTCCTCTAATTCCTCCCGGAAGGCCTTCGTCCGAGAGGTGAACTCGGTTCACAATGCCCCTCCCCCCAAAGGTCTTGGCGTCCCTGTGTCTTTCTCCGACGCCGACCTCAAAGGGGTCCGAACCCCACACTGTGATGCCCTCGTCATCGACCTCCGCATGGCCAACTTTAAGGTGCAGAGGATTTTAGTGGACAATGGGAGTTCGGTCAATATCCTCTTTCTCTCGGCCTTCCGAGGCCTGCAGCTGTCCCGAGACCGTCTCAAGCCGGCCGGTTACACACTCCACGGGTTCACGGGGGTCCCGGTAACCGTCGAGGGGGTGATAACCCTGGACGTTACCGCCGGAAGCACCCCTACAACCCGGACCGAGCCGATGGACTTCATGGTCGTCGATGTCCCGGCAGCGTATAATGTCATTCTAGGCCGACCCGGCCTAGCCGCCCAGGAAGCTGTCCCCTCGGCATACCATTTGAAAATGAAGTTCCCCACTCGGTCGGGAGTAAGGGAAGTCAGGGAAAGCCAAGAAACAGCCCGGAAGTGCTACATGACTTCCACCGGGGGACCGGTGCTCTCGCTCGAGACACTAGAAATCCCCGAGCCGAAAGCTCGGCCAACGTCCGAGCCGGCAGACGAGTTAGAAGAAGTGCTCTTCTCGGACGAGGACCCGAGCCGGAAGTTTCTCATCAGCAAGTCCTTGCCGACCACACTATGCTCGGACCTGATTCAATGCATCCGGGATAACCGTGACTTGTTCGCCTAGTCGGCCGCGGATATGCCCGGCATCTCCGAGGAGCTGCTCGTCCATCGCCTAAGTGTCGAACCGAGGTGCAAACCGGTTCAGCAGAAGAGGCGAAAGTTCGCTCCCGAGCGACAGCAGGCCATCAAAGAGGAGGTGGATAAACTGCTGAAGGCCAAGTTCATACAGGAGGTAAATTACCCCGAGTGGCTATCGAATGTTGTAATGGTCAAGAAGTATAATGGCTCGTGGAGGATAGGCATTGACTTCACCGACCTGAACAAGGCGTGTCCGAAGGATCCATTCCCTCTCCCGAACATCGACACCCTTATTGACGCCACCTCGGGCCATGAGCTCCTCAGCTTCATGGACGCCTTCTCGGGGTACAATCAAATCCGAATGTTCCCTCCGGATATTCCGAAGACCTCCTTCGTCACCGACCAAGGCCTCTACTGCTACCGGGTCATGCCGTTCGGTTTGAAGAACGCAGGCGCCACCTACCAGCGCCTCGTCAACAAGGTCTTCCAGAGCCAGATCGGTCGAAACATGGAGGTATACGTTGACGACATGCTCGTAAAAAGCGTCCGAGGTACCGATCATGTAGCCGACCTCCAAGAGGCCTTCGGCGTGTTGAGAAGGCACAGCATGCGGCTGAACCCGAACAAGTGTGCGTTCGGGGTCTCCTCGGGAAAATTCCTCGGCTTCATGGTAAGCCAACGAGGAATCGAAGCTAACCCCGAGAAGATTAAGGCCATATTAGACATGGCCCCGCCTCGGAACATCAAGGAAGTGCAGAAGCTCACTGGTCGGCTCGCTGCTATCGGTCGGTTTCTCTCGAAGTCGGGGGAAAAGTGCCTCCCCTTCTTCAAAGCACTCAGGGGGGCTAAGGGTTTTGAATGGGGCCAACCGCAACAGGAATCGTTCGATCAGTTGAAGGCATACTTGGTGAACCCCCCTCTGCTCAGCAAACCGGTCCCGGGCGAGACCCTCTTCGTCTATTTGGCTGCTTCCGAGCAGACCCTGAGCGCTGTCTTGGTGAGAGAGGAGGATCGAACCCAAAGGCCTATCTACTACGTGAGCAAGGTGCTTCGGGACGCCGAGCTCCGTTATCCGAAGATAGAGAAGATGGCCTACGCCCTAGTCACGGCGGCGAGGAAGCTTCGGCCATACTTTCAGTCCCATTCGATCGTCATCCTCACCGACCAACCCCTAAAACAGATACTCTACAAGCCTGAGACCTCGGGTCGGCTGATGAAGTGGTCCATAGAGCTGAGCCAGCATGACATCTCTTACCAACCTCGGACAGCAATTAAGGCCAGGCACTCGCCAACTTCATCGTAGAGTCCACTATCCCTGAGGTCGGCCACGTCCCGAAGGGACCCCCCATTTGGACAGTCTTCGTGGACGGATCCTCTTACAATGAAGGAAGCGGTGCTGGCATCATTCTGAACGGCCCTGACAACTTCGTCCTCCAATACGCGATCCGTATGAACTTCAAGGCCTCGAACAACGAGGCGGAGTACGAAGCACTCATCGCTGGTCTCGGACTTGCACGAAGTGCCGGGGCGCAGTGCCTCCGAATCCACAGTGATTCCCAACTCGTCGTGAACCAAGTCTTGGGCGAGTACAAGGCTCGGGATGAGCGGATGGCGAAGTACCTTGCTCGGGTTCGGGACCTCATGGGCTGGTTCGAGGAAGCGCTCATCCAGCGGGTCCCTCGCGAAGAGAACTCACAGGCCGATGCCCTCTCCAAATTGGCCTCATCCTCCCTGCAAGGTCTCGAACAGACCGTACTGATCGAAGTCCTCTCTAAGCCGAGCATCGAAGACGAGACACCTGGCTCGGCGGAATCGTTGCCGGTCATGTTACAAGATAATTGGATGAAGCCTCTTGTAGAATTCTTGAGGGACGGGCTCCTACCCGAAGACCCCAAGGAGGCTCGCCGTGTCAGAACCCGAGCCGAGCGGTATGTCTTGATCGAGGGCATCCTATACAAGCGCTCTTTCTCTCAAGTAGACGGCCGACCGTACCTAAGGTGCCTCTCTCCGGATCAGGCCGAATACGCCCTACAAGAGCTCCACGAAGGCATCGGAGGGGCACACTCAGGATCTAGGTCCTTGGCCCGGAAAGCTTTGAATTATGGGTACTTCTGGCCGACCCTCCATCAAGATGCCGAGCGACACGTTCGGCAATGCAGCTCTTGTCAGAGACACTCTAGCATCCGACGCCTCCCTCAGGCCAACCTCGCCTCCCTATCAAGTCCCATACCCTTTGCAATGTGGGGGATGGATTTACTAGGGCCCTTCCCTCCGGCTCCGGGTCAGTTCAAGTTCCTGGTCGTGGCCATCGACTACTTTCAAAGTGGGTCGAAGCCGAGCCCCTCGCCACTATAACCGAGAACAAGGTGGTACAGTTCTTCTGGAAGAGCATCATCTGTAGGTTCGGCGTCCCCCGTGTCCTCGTGACGGACAACGGGACTCAGTTCACTGGCGCAGCATTCCGAGCTCTGTGCGACGACCTGGCCATCCAACAGCGCTTCTCGTCCGTCTCCCACCCTCAGTCGAACGAACAGGCAGAAAATGCTAACCGACAGATCCTCGCAGGCATCAAGAAAAGGCTCGACAAAAGTTCCAAGGGCTTATGGGTCGACCAACTCCCCAACGTCCTATGGAACTACCGCACGAGCAAGCGGACCCCCACAGGCGAGTCCCCTTTCAACCTCACCTATGGGTCCGAGGTCGGAATACCTTCCCCTCGGCTCACAGCCTATGACGAAGCACAGAATGCCAGGGACCTCAGAGCAGACTTGGACCTGATAGACGAGCTGAGGGAAAGGACGTCAATTCGGCAGCAGACCTACCGAAGAAGGGTTGAACTAGCGTACAACAAAAAGGTCCGACCCGCCAACCTTAAGCAGGGAGATTTGGTCTTGAGGAAGCTATCCATATCTCTCCCCAGTCAGAAGAGCAAGCTGGCTCCGAACTGGGAAGGGCCGTACAGGATCACAAGGGTTGTTCGGGCCGGAGCATATCGTCTTGAAGACCTAGAGGGCAGAGAGCTTCCGAGGACCTGGAATGTCGACCAACTCCTAAAATACCAAGATAGCGCTCCAGCGCCGCTCTAAGTATCATAGGATATCGAGCCATTCCAGTCCTCCGACTTGTAACCTATTTTCAAAAATTGTACTATGTAAAACGGTTCGCCGTCGATTATTAATAAAGAAAGCTCTCGCATGTTTTTGAATTCGTCTGTTTCTCTCCCCTCTTGTCACCTGCTTTTTAATAAATGATTTCAACCAATGGTTCGGAGTCCATGTTCGGCTTGACCTCACCTCCTCGGCTCGTCCCCGGACGAACCAGGGGTAGACCGTCGTTCGGAACTGCTCCCACAACCGTTGAACTACATCGATGGTTCGGAGTCCAACACTCGGCTCGACTTTGCCTCCTCGGCTCGCTTCCGAGCGAGCCAGGGGTAGATCGCCGTTCGGAATTGCTCCCACAACCGTTGAACTACACCGATGGTTCAGAGTCCAACACTCGGCTCGACTTTACCTCCTCGGCTCGCTTCCGAGCGAGCCAGGGGTAGATCGCCGTTCGGAATTGCTCCCACAACCGTTGAGCTACACCGATGGTTCGGAGTCCAACACTCGGCTCGACTTTACCTCCTCGGCTCGCCTCCGAGCGAGCCAGGGGTGGATCGCCGTTCAGAATTGCTCCCACAACCGTTGGACTACAACGATGGACCCGGAGTCCAACACTTACCTCCCAGTCCACACAAGCTTGCTTCACAGCAAACCGGGAATGGTCCGCCCCTCTGCTCCGTCAGCGGAGGGAAACCGAACCTACGTTCGGCCACATAATCCGAGCTCTCCTACCTAATAGCCGAAGCCCGAAGCCCTACGCCTTCGGTCGGCTACCGAGCAAGTGCCTTCCCGAGCTCGCAAACGGAGAAAAGTCACTTTCTCCTCAACTTTCGCGCCTGATCTCGATCAGACGGCTCAGATCTTGCCACCTGTGCTAAACGACAAGATAACGTTTTCTTGGGAACTGAGCCGCCTCGAGATTCGCGCCTACGTTCAACGGCTCAGATCTTGCCACCTGCGCTAAACGACAAGATAGCGCTTTCTCGGGGACAAAGCCGCCTAGGAACTCGCGCCGTACCTTGTCAGAGTCACTAAACGACAAAATACCGTACATATAGTAACCCGTTCGGTTCAACGCTCTCGCCGACGGAACTAACACGCTCGGCTCAAAGACCTTGGCGCGGCCAACACAGTTATAAACAAGACAAAAGTGCAGAGCAATGAAAGATATTTTATTGAACAGCCAGGCTAAAATACAAAGTACATCTCTTTCATGATTACAAAGTGTTGGCAAACAAAATACACAACGCCGACCCACTATACTTGGCCCTCATATGGAAATATCTTCACTAGACTGTTCGGCCGACTGTTCGTCCTCCTCGGCTGGTAGCTCCCCTGCATCGCCCCGGAGCTTCGCTACCACAGTCTGCAAGTGTCGAATCTCCGAGAGCAAATCGTCCCGCTCGGCTATAATCTTCGACTGGTTGTGCCGAATACATTTGACCCGAAGAGCGTTGCTGAAAGCGGTTTGCGAATCTTCGTCCCCTTCTGCAGGGGTCAACTCGGCGATCCTGTTGTCCAGGCGTTGGATCTCGGATTCCCGTAGGTTGAGGACGAACAAGAGGTGGGCCCGCTCACTCTCAGCTCGGCGTAGCTCTAGCTCGACACTCCTAGGACTCAGAGCCGCCGTCCCAGAAGTGGCCTCGGATTCAGAGTCACCATCCGAGCCGTGGAGATCAGCATATGGGTCGGCCGCCTCGAGCTGAAAAAAGGGAAAAACAAACAGCAAAATTTCAATGCACTGCCGAAGTCCAACACTTGGAAATTTTCTGAAGAAACTTTCAGATTTGAATTCATATATACATATATACAGTGACTTCGCATACATCAAGACCGACTCTACTACAACATTTCACAACAAGTCAGAAGGGATGAAAAACGACATGATCAGGGTCTCTTCGGAAGGGGAATGCTTCGGTTTAGGGAAACGCAAGGACGACGAGGCCTGGCCTCCGAGCTCGATCCTAAACCAACGAAGCGCGACCCCCCTTCGCTGCTGGCTCTAACTGCGGCGCCGGCCGAGGCCTCGCTCGACGAGACGGCCGCACTGCTCTGAGCATCGGCAGGACTCCGCCTGGTCATAGGCGAGCGTGTCGCAAGTTTGTAAAACGTAATCCCCCTCTCGCTCTCTTCGCGAGTGCACAACGTGCTGCGAACATTAGCCCTCTCCGGCACGGGCTTGAGCGACGCGATCTCTTCCTCCAGTTCAATGATTCTGTCTCTCAGAGCGTCGTCCTTCGCCGACTTCTTCGGACGAGAAGGCCTTGACGAGCCAGAGGCGTTAGCACCATCGGCCGCGAGCCGACAGAAGTGGGTGACCTCGATTCCCCTATCTATCGTGATCCTTCTGAGCCTATCGACTTCGGCCAATAGCCTCTTGCGCTCGGTCGACGCCTTCTCCAGCTCGGAAGTCAGGTTCTCTTCCACCGCCGAGCGTTCTTTCTCCGCTAGTTCCAGGTGTTGGACCTCAGCCAAAAGGTCGTCATTCTTCTGCTCGGCGGCAGTGAGCTCTCTACGGAGCCGCTCGACTTCGCCTTCGGGACGAGGAGCTTGGGGGTACTTCTGCAGTTGCCACAGCTCGCGACAGTACCTCCGCAGAGCTGCCTTCGTCTCCTCCAGCTTTCCGATCAGAAGAAACCGATTCTGCCGGCTGTGCGAGAGCTCGCCCTTCGTTCTCGCCAACTCCTTCCGAAGGTATACAACCTCCGTGATCGGACCGAACTTCACCTGAAAAGCGGAGATAAATCCGATGGGACAATACACGGATTCATTTACAACTAGTCACACACAAATTCGAGGCTCAACACTTGGATAAATTTTGGCCAAACAAAATGTTTTCATTCAAAATCAAGGTGAAAGTTTTACACAAGTGGTGGCCAGTCCGCAGTTAGGCTTACAAAAGAAAAAAGACTATCGACCTTTTTGCCGCTCGGGTCCGTCGACCCCCCGGTCTTGTCCTCGCCCTCGCCCTCGCCTTCGCCCTCGCTCCAACTCTCCTCCTCGGAGTCGTCCTCCTCTTCGCCCTCGGCCTCGGTCTCCTCTGGGCCTTCGACGGGTTCCGTCTCTCCCTCAGGGCCGAGCAACCCCTCAGTAACACCCTCCTCCCCTTCCACGGGGTCGTAAAAATGGTAGGAGGACGTGTCGAAGCCCGGGTTCTTGGCGGCTACGTGGAGCAGGGCTCGACCGTAGGCATCCTCCATGTTCTGGAGCATGTGCTGCGCGGCCTCCTCCTGCACGGCCTTCCTCACCTTCTTCACCTTCTTCTGGTGCTTGGCCGTGATCCTTTCGGCCCTCTTCCGAGCCTTCTCCGCTTCCGACCGGGCGCTGGCCAGCTCCTCCTTCAGCTCGGTTGCCTCCTTCTCCGTCGCCTCAAGTTTGGCCGCCGTGTCCTTTGACAGCTGAATGGCGTTGGCCAGCTGCTGCTCCAACCCCTTCACTTCAGCAGCCCTCTTCGTCGAGAGAAGCTGCTCGGCATCAAGCAGCTGCGTAGCCTTGACGCACTCCGCCCTCTCCCGCTCCTTCTCCTGCTCCTTGTTCGCAAACTCCTCGACCAGAAAATTAAAGTGGCAGAGGGTCTGAAAAAGAACAGCGGATTAAAATCCGAGCCCAAAGACTTAGAAAAAATTTTGGATAAGGAAGAGCTCAGCCTACTTACCGACATAGTATTCCGAGCGATCTGCATCACGGCGTCCCCTGCTTGCCCGGCCTTCAGGGTCGCTCGGTCCTTTGGGGTCGGCAGGTGCCTCACCGCCTCCATGCAGATGTTGCCGTCGCCCAAGAAGCCGTCGACGTTCATCACCTGCCAGTCAGGCACGAAGATCTGCTTGTGACGCTCGGTCAGGATCTTCTCCGCATCGGCTGTGAGGGGTGGAACTTGGAGGGACAGCACCTCCTTCACGCCGAACGTACCGCTCGACGAACCGGGAGCATCCACCTTCGGGGTCGGAGCCGGCACATCCGAAGCAGGGGGGACGAGAATGCTGATCTCCCCCTGCTCGAGGACCGCGACCTTCGGTTGGTCGGCAGTCTTCTCGACCGAAGGCTTCTTCGAGGCTCGGCTGTCCTGAGGTCCTGCCGAAGGCCTCTTCTTCTTTGCCTTCTGCTCCGACCGGCCCTTCGCCACTAGAGCTTTGTAATCCAGCTTCATCGTCTCTGCAAAAGCCGAATGAAAAAACTTAGAAAAAATTTCATGAACTTTAAACAAAGAGTATAAATACCAGAAGCATACTAGGGTCGATCGGACTGAGACCCCCACGGAACAGATCCTCCTCGGTAATATCTTTCCAGCGTAGCGCTGGCAGAGCGAGGAGCTTCCTCTGGACCTCCGCCTCCTCATCACTCAGCGCCACCTCCTTCTTGGTCCGCTTGGGCAGACCCTCCTTTGCCCAAACCGTCGGTATCACCCACGGCGTCGGAGCTCGGATGAGGAAGTACTTCTCCTTCCAATGCTTGATCGAGTCCGGATTCTCGATCAGCTTCACGCCCGTCCGGGGCGAAAGATAGAACCTCTGTTCGTCTCTCCTTGGCTGACAGGGTCGATAGAGATTCCGAAAGAGGAACATACTCGGCTTACCCCTGACCTCTTGGCATCGGAGGACGAAAGCCATGACATGCCTCCATGTGTTCGGCATCAGCTGGGCGGGACTCAAACCGTTCCATGTTAGAACATCAACCACGAACGAGTGGAGGGGAAAGCGGAGTCCGGCAATAAGGGAGTCGACCGGAAAGACGCACAGGTCCGACGAGGACTTTGTGTTGGCTCGGAAACCCGGCCCGGGGAGAAGCAGTCCGTACTCGCCAGGGATCCGGAAGCCGTCTCGGATCATGTGAAGGTCACCCTCAGTGAGAGACGATATGGTATGATCCACCTCGGACAGCTCCCTCGGCTCGTTCTCTTCCACCAACTTAGCCGTACCTTGGGTCACTCTCTCCACGGTGTCCTCGGCGTAATCCCGTACGCCTCCTACGCTCGACAGAGAAATGGGCTGCCGACCGAACGCTCCCGCCGTCTTTGGCGTTTCCACGATCGTGACCACAGCCTTCCCCTCCCGGGACACCGCCGCAAACTCTTTAGGCAGCTCGGCCACTTCTCCCTCTCTGTCCGGACGAACGATACTCTGATCGCTCGGCTCCACTACTTCCTTCCCTTTATCCCCTCGGCCAACGGCTTGCTCCGAGGCGGGGGTCTCATCCGTGATCTTAACCATTTTTTTCTAAAAGAGAAGGAAAAGAGACTGACCTTGAAGTGATAGGTACGGTCGGAAAATTCGCCGGAGACAACGAACGCTACCGCGACAGCTAGCAACGCCACCAGAGAGCAGAAAACTTCGAAGGCAAAGTAAAAACTGAAGAGAGAGAGAGTAAAAGTGAAAAATGAGACTTGGTCTAAGGAGGGGGGTGAAGATTTATAGTAAAAAGGGAATGCCCCTTGGGCTTCCAAACGAATAAGTGCGACTTTTGGGCTGCTCTCGAAACGTTGCGAAGGCCCAACACAACTGCCTTCCTCACCAAGTCAACCAGCTCGGCGCAATGGGATCTGAATCTGAGCCACACGCAACCCGAGCCAGATTGCGCAGACTCTGGTCGGCCTCCGAGCAAGTGCCTTTCTGAGCCTGCAAACGGAGAAAACTCACTTTCTCTTCAAACTTCGCGTAAAATCTCGATCAGACGGCCCAGATCTCGCCGAGAACACTAGACGACAAGATAGTGTTTTCTTGAGGAATGTGCCAGTCTCGAGATGCGCACCGTCATCCAACGGCTCAGATTGCGCCACGTCGCTCGGACGATCGAACCTTCGGACGCCCCACCAACGCCTAGAGAAGCCAGAAAAAGTTTTGATTCGAAGTTTTAAGGCACCGCCCTCGGCGGGCCCCCGGGCCCCACGTCTCGGTCGACGTTTCGCCGACCCGCGAGGCCCGGTTGAAAGCAGATGAACACTCAGAGATGGGGAGAAGCGCACCATTCCGAGCTAGTTGATTGTAAATGGAAGGCTCGGCCCGGCAGAGGACTCTGGCAACAGAGCCTTCACAGTTGCAAACAACAAGATCGGAACGCCCTTTATTTCTCCCCCCTCAATTTCACCGAACAAGCTGACCCCTCGGATTCGGACATGGATCATCACCTCTTCCACCCTGATCTCTGCCGACCCTGACACCCGCTGCGGGGCAAACAGAGTAGGCAGAAGATCTTGGTGGAAGAACGACCACCCGTCCCTCCGAAGTAGCTCACACCCAGGGTCCGGACTACGGTCGTCGCCACTACTGCCTCATTCTCTCCCGCTCCTGACATCCCCCTCCGAACCGTGAGGAACGGGAAAAGAACAAGGCAACAGGGCAACCACCCGTCCTTCCGAAGTAACTCATCCCTCGGGTCCGGACTATGGTCGTCACCACTACTGCCTCGTTCTCCCCCGCTCCTGACATCCACTTTGGGGCCGTCAGGAACGGGAGAAGAAAAAGGCAAAAGAGCGACAACCCCCTCGGACCTCGAGAGACAAGTTACCCAAGGCCAATGCCTCCGAGGTTTGAAACTCTACATTTGTTACGATTGAAATGACAAAGGGAGTGGAGTACTTATAAGCTCCCCTCCAAGGTCCAGCCATCATGACCCTCGGAAGTTGAAACGCCATGCATTAATTGGAGGAGTTATCCTTAATGAAATTGGGAAAGTGGAACGCCGCGCAAACCCCAAGGCACCATTAATACCCTTGGGAACAGGATCGTCTCGAGACGGAGTGCGCCACATCGCTCGACCTGCCGAGACCTCACGCCTTCGGTCGGCTACCGAGCAAGTGCCTTTCCGAGCTCGTAAACGGAGAAAACACACTTTCTCCTTAACTTTCGCGCATGATCTCAATCAGACGGCCCAGATCTCGCCGAGGACACTAAACGACAAGATAGTATTTTCTTGAGAAGTGTGCCCGTCTTGAGATGCGGGTCGTCATCCAATGGCTCCGACTGCGCCACGTCACCCGGATTTGCCGCGACCCCCTACCTTCGGTCGGCAGCCGAGCAAGTGCCTTTCCGAGCTCGCAAACGGAGAAAACTCACTTTCTCCTCAAAAATCGCGCCTGATCTAGATCAGACGGCCCAGATCTCGCCGAGGACACTAAACGACAAGATAGTGTTTTCTTGGGGAATGTGCCCGTCTCGAGATGCACGTCGCCATCCAACGGCTCAGATTGCACCACGTCGCTCGGCCTGCCGAGACCCCTTGTCTTCGGTCGGCACCCGAGCAAGTGCCTTTCCGAGCTCGTAAATGGAGAAAAAAGACACTGAGCTACTACGACCGTTGGATCTCTCAGAAATTCGTGCTTCTAATGATGAACGGTCCAGATTGCGCCACGTGAGCTAAACGACAAGATGGTGTTTTCTTGGGAAATGTGCCCGTCTCGAGATGCGCGTCGCCATCCGACGGCTCAGATTGCGCCACGTCGCTCGGACTGCCGAGACCCCTTGTCTTCGGTCGGCAGCCGAGCAAGTGCCTTTCCGAGCTCGTAAACGGAGAAAAAAGACGCCGAGCGATGGAGACTGTCAGATCTCTCAGAAAATCACGCCCGACGACGATCAGCGGTCCAGATTGTGCCACATCATAAATCAGTATTAAAAATCATTTTTTATTTATTTAAATTGCTTTATTTATTTAAAAATTGCGAAAAATTGCTAAAAGTTCGGGAAATTTAACTAAAAATTCTAGAAAATAATTGAAAATTCGGGGGTACATTTTTGGGCCCCCGAATGCACAATTATTGCCCAGAATGCACTGTTAAGGTCCCCCGAACGATTAGTAAACACATCGCAAAATTAAATAAATAATTCGAAAAAAATAGATGACAGACGCCAAATACTCGATATGGCTAGGAAACAGCTCATGGCATCAAAAAGTTACCTCACTACCCCCTTCAAGATCCTAAGTCCTCCACATGGACTCCGATACAACTCCGCTAGCCACCAAAACAGTCAACTACTCCTCAAAGGCTGATCACGCTCAGTCTTCAGGAGTGGGGGGCTCGTGATATGGCTAAAAATGGGGTTAAATCGGAACCGTCCAGATTGGGCACGAATCTTGAAGCTCGGGGGTAAAAAGGTAATTTCACATGCAAGCGTGTCTAAAGCGGGTACCGAATCTCCTTCTCGCAGATCCAATAACCCACGAATGGATCCGCACCTATTGGGTACGGGTTCCGACCCGAGATGAACCCAAACCAACAAGAGACAAATCAGGATCCATGATTTGGCCAAGTTATTGGCCCTGATTTGCTCTCACCGGGAATCAAGGAAAGATTCCCTAAACAGACTGAGGATTTTGCTCCCGGCTGTTACACAGGGAATCTTACCCTTAATCAACTCCCCTGGCGACTATAAATACCACCCCTCTACCACCATGACCAGGTTAATCACTTTTTCACCACTTTAAGCTCTTTCTTAATCTCTTCTGATTACTGACAAGAGCGTCGGAGGGTGCGTCGCCGGAATCAACCCCGGTGTTTCGCACTTCCTTGCAGGTCGCGGCAGGAGCAAGGAGGCTGAGTCAACTGTTCAGGTTTTTCTCGGACTCACAAATTCTATCTGTTTACCCCCACACCGAAATCAGCGGTAACAATGACAAATATGAAAGTTGTGCTCAAATTATGATCACTAGAAAATCATTTAGTATGGTCTCTAGGTGCACACAACTTCTTGAGTAAATATATTCTGATATTTGTGATCTCAGTAGCTTTGTGACTAGATGAGACGATTGTTGGTCAGAAGTATTTAATCGCTTTTGTAGATGATTAATATAAGTCTGTTATATATATGAAGAATGAAGCACTTGTTATTCTTAATGAATTAAAAATTACAGTTAAATGCTAAAAATCAAGGGTTCAGATGTGATAGAGGTAGTGAATATGTTTTAACAACTTTAGAGAAGTTTGCATTGGGCATAATTTCTACTGCACTCTACTTACAACAGTTAAATGATATTGATAAAAGTTAGAATCAAACACTTAGTGAAATATTGAATTCTATATTATTGACTGTTGTTTGTCTTGTGTAATTATGAGTGATGTTGTGTTGTTAATCATATCCCTAATGTGTTACTATACTTTAAATTGAATACACCTGTAGATAATGGCATGAAAACACAAATAATTTTGTTAAAGTGAAAATTTGTATTGTGATACATTTGTTAGAGTACACGACCCTAGAAGGCCTAAAGTAAGACCTACAACAAATATTTGTGTGTTTAGAAAGTGCAGAATGTAGTTCTGTGGATAGAATTTAGATCTGTCTAATTTGTATTAGAAGAATCTAGACTTGCAGAGTTCTTTGAGGATGTGTTTATCAAAGATAAATGTATGAAATGATCTAGTCCTACAGACACGGTCAATGATTCACTGTTGGAATTTAGAACTAGTCATACTGACACTTAAAGTTGAATGACAAATGAGCTAAGAACAGTCTTTAGTAGACAATGAGATAATTTTGTGTTATACAATAATACTTTAATTTAGTTGATCTGCCGAAAGGGGCTAAAACTATACTAAGTAAGTGGGGTTTTGTAGAAGAAACTTAATTTTGATTGTTCAGTAGCAATTTTAATGCATTTTAGTAGCTAACAGATTGACTGAGTAAAATAGGGTAGATTTATTTGATGTCTACTCACATGTTTGTCATATTGCTACAATAAGTATTCTTCTTATCCTTACATCTATTAAAAATTTTGTCTTTCATAAAGGATATTTAAAAAATTTTGTACTTGATGCTTTGTACTGAACAGTTTTGTACTGGAAAGTTTTGAACTAATATGTTTAGTGAACAAGATTTACAATTTAGTAAAATTATTGTCTGTTCTTAAAATATGTATAGCCGACGAATAAATAATTTGACAAATTTTTGAAAGAGCCCAGTATATGAATCAAGTAATTCAGATCAGTGCCTTCAACTTTTGGTGTGTCAAATATAGTGGCTATTACCTACTTGTTTTGTTGACATGCATGTTCTTGGAAGTGACCTCTCTATTACAAATGAAGTTAAAATTGTGCTATCCAAAGATTTCAACATGAAAACCTAGGTACTGTGGACACCATAGGTATAAGGGTGAGTTTTAGTTGGCAAGAGATAACTCTTAGTCAAACTCATCAAATCAAAATGTGTTTCAAAAGTGGGGATATAGTGATTGAAAGTGTGTTTTGAAACACCTTATGATTATGATAAAAGATTGACACCTCATGATGGTGCAACTAAGAGACAGGTAGATAATTCTAAAGGAATTGACAGTCTCATGTATACAAAGATCTGCACTAGAATAGACATAGCCTTTGAGGTAGGTATGATCTGCAGATTTACTAATAATCCCATATACATTTGAGTGTCTTTAAGAGTCTAATGAGATACCTGAGTGGTATTCAAGAATTTGCTTTGTGCTACTCATCATTCTTCGAATAAATGGCTGATCTGATGCATTATGATGCTCAGAATTTAGTGAAAGTCGATAACTAGTAGATATGTGTTTACACTAGGAGAAACAAAAATGTTATGGAAATAAAAAGCAAACATGCACTGTGCTGTCAGCCATAAATGGTGTGAGTGATATAAACAACAAACATAAACATAACAACTAAACATAAGCAACATGTACTGAACAAAAATACATAAACTGAACATGTAATCTGAAACAAGAACGATAGGCCAGTACATGAGTGAAGCCGAGTCAAGAAACAATACCAACGATCAAGTATCAATCAATCAATCTCTCTCAAAATATGTACAGCTTAACTGTACGGTACAGTCGACTGTCTTACGAACCAGTCGACTGTTCTGAACAAACAGTAATCCTTACAACTCAGAATATGTCCAACTGTCAACAATTCTCAGTACCACAATGTATGTCCAACAATCGATCACCAATAATGCCATAGATCGGATAACAATATATCCATATACAAGACCAAAGATAATATAGATCGAATACGAACCCGGTATGCCAAGACACCGACGAACATATCCATCTACAAACAAATTAAGAAGGTATAGATCGAATACGAACCCGATATGCCAAGACACCGACGAACACATCCATCTACAAACAAACTAAGAAGGTATAGATCGAATACGAACCCGGTATGCCATGACACCGACGAACATATCCATCTACAAACAAACTAAGAAGGTATAGATCGAATACGAACCCGGCATACCTTGACACCGACGAACATATCCATCTACAAACAACTAAAGATAACAAGAACCCTCAAGATCACGAAAACTCATCATAACCAGTCGACTTATGTTATAGTAAGTCGACTGCCCCGAGAACCAATATCCAAGATTATAACAAGTACAGTAAGTCGACTTCATCAACCATCAGTCGACTTACCCTAAACAATTACCGATAATTTCTCAAGAACAATCCAAGTGCTAACAGTATAAGATGACTTAACAAAACTTTACTCAGCATACCAGTCGACTGATTATAGTGCCAGTCGACTGTCCCGAACGATTACACGAGACTGAAAATATAATAATAGGGTCGTACCAGTCGACTGAGTCATAGACCAGTCGACTGTCGGCCTACAATTCCCACAAATTAGGTCTGAAATCAAATAATAAATTCTGGTGTCTATCTCAATACCAAATATCTTCCTCAACTCAAATCTAATCCGATTCGTAATCATAAGATCCAGAGATTCATCCATCCAATTTCTTATTTTCATAACCATACTCGAATCTAACATGTTTCAAGTAAATCAAGAATTGTCAATGAGATCTACCTATCTTTCATGGAATTTCACATGCATATAACAAATACAACCGTGGCGTCGATTTCATACTTAAATACGAAAAACATCCTACAAAACAGCATACAAACATACACATAAATAAACAAGTCCATATCACTCACCTTTTAGAATCAAGAAGAATCCACAAAAGCCTTCCTTTGCTAGATCCAAAAGCTTCTTCCTCAATCACCAAAAGAATGAGAATATAATAAGATCTGAGTTGTGCAGCGAATGACGGCTGCAAACTCTCTTATATAGGCCGGGATCAAGTATTAGGGTTTAGGAATATATTTACAAAATAATCCCTTCAAAATGCAATTATACATATATATATATATCTACTCTTGGAAATTCATCTAAAATTCATTTAAATTAGGATTTAATGGAAAAATATACTTCTAAATCTTAACCAATACTGTTTAAAACGTCCAGAATGCCAATTTTGCATTTTAGCCCTTAAAAATGTCAATTTTGCAAATAAGTCCTTTTCTCAAAAATTGCAAATAGGCACAATTAATTTCAGAAAAATCTGGAAAAATACTAAATAATTCTCAAATAATAAATAATGGTTTTTCATAAAGAAAACTTAATTTTCCAAACTTCTCAAGAGTCATTTGCACGTGTTTTGCACGTGTACAAAAGATAAATCTTTTAGAAAATATCAATTAAATCCTCAAAATTCATTTAAATTCATTTTCAAATAATAAAAATAATATTTGAAAATATGGGGTTCTACAATATTAACATGTGAACGTGTCTGAATACCATGGGAGATGTCACCAATTATTAAGTCATGAGGATGATCTTTAACTTTAACAAATGACTTTGGTAAAGTTGAAGATATCACAATCGGATCAGTCGACTTGACTTGTTCTTCAGTCGACTGCTTTAAGTCAGTCGACTGGGAGAATTTATCAGTCGACTTATCAGACAGATTAGTTTGTTCTAAGGATTTAATCACATTATCTAAAGGTGATAAATCAGTTTCATCATCTTTATTTAAGGTTGATGAAGGTAAGGATTCATCGAATGTAACATGCATTGATTCTTCAATAATCATTGTAGACTTATTGAAAATTCTATATGCTTTACTCCTATTTGAGTATCCTAAAAAGATACCCTCATTAGATCTAGGATCAAATTTGTCTAAATTATCTTTTGTGTTTAGAATAAAACACTTGCAACCAAATGTTTTAAAGTAAGAGACTTTAGGAATTTTATTAAAAAATAACTCGTAACAAGTCTTCTTTAGTTTAGGTCTTAGAAGAATTCTATTTAAAACATAACAAGCTGTAGCAACAGCTTCAGCCCAAAAATACTTTGGTAAATTGCTTTCAACAAGCATAGTACGTGCGCATTCTTGCAAAGTCCTATTTTTTCTTTCAACCACGCCATTTTGTGGTGAAGCTCTAGGAAATGCAAATGAATGTGTTATACCATTCTTGTTGCAATATTCTGTAAATATTTCATTTTCAAATTCTCCACCATGATCACTTCTAATAGTGACTATGGTTAGAGATCTTTGATTTTGAACACGTTTACAAAAATGTGCAAATTCTTCAAAAGCATCATTTTTATGTTTTAAAAAGAATGTCCAAGTGAATCTTGAAAAATTATCTACTAAAACAAACACATATCTACTTTTATTTAAAGAAGCAACTCTAGTAGGGCCAAATAAATCCATATGAATCAATTCGAGCGGCCTACTAGTAGAAATTACTTCTTTTGTTTTAAAAGTGGATTTGATTTGTTTTCCTAGTTAACATGCATCACATAACTTATCCTTTTTAAAGGATAGTTTTGGCAGTCCTTTAACTAGGTTATATTTAGATAATTTTGAGAGATTTTTCATGTTCACATATCCAAATCTTCTATGCCATAACCAAGATTCATTGTTAGAGGCTATTAAACAAAAGTCATTTGAAAAATTAATTGCATTTAAACACAATTCATAAATATTATTTTTACGAAAACCTTGAAAAATAACATTTTGCATAGTAGAATCATAAATCAAGCATGCATCTTTCTCAAAAACTATTTTATATCCTTTATCACATAATTGACTAATGCTTAAAAGATTATGCTTTAAACCATTAACCAATAGCACATTTTCTATAATTGGGTTAGATATTTTACCGACCATGCCAATACCGATGACTTTGCCTTTGTTGTTATCTCCAAAGGTGACGGTTCCTCCATCTATGCTTTGAATAGTAGATAGTAGGTTGGCATGTTCTGTCATGTGTTTTGAACATCCGCTGTCTAATATCCAGCGTTCTTTCTTGGGTATTGATTTCATGTTCTTTTTTTTTCTGACAGTTGACACAAGCTCGTATGAAGCCCATAAGGTAATGAGTATCATGCTCTCTGCTGCCTTATACATGCATGAATTTCTCTTTTCCGTTTAATTGTAGCCCTAGATGGATTATCTTACGAGGCCTTCCTAGGACATTGTTTCAGGCCAAAATGAATGCAATTTTAATTTATTTTCCTATTTTGTGATACATCTACAGAAGTTTAATTTTGCATATGAGAAAACTAAATAGATAGGCTTATGTATTTATGAGGAACCATTCTACTATAGATTGATCGTAATCATTGGGTCATCCCAGGGACAATGTACATCTTTCATCATCATTTTGGTGTCATAAGATGATTGTGCTCGAATAGTTTGGACCCTTAATTCTCCACAAATTATTATATGCATTCAAATTTATAGTCACAACAACACTGATACTTTAATGGTGGATAATTTGATTTGGTCTAACTAGCTATAATAGCATCATAGCACACATTTACAAGGACTAATAATATTCAATTTGTATTGTCTTCGCTTGCTGGGTGTGATGACTGCATAGACATTGCTATATCAAAACATTTGTTAGAATTTAAACTTGCCAATATATATTTTCGAAGGTTAATGATCCAACTTTATACCATTTTTATTAATTTAAGCCTTATCTTATCTCTTAGTTAGGCTCTCTTTCTGTCTAGTTTTTTTGTCACATTTATCTGCACACTTTGTTGCAAAATTCATAATTGTGTCTAAATAGCTGACTACCTTAATTTCTTTTTGTAAGGCTAACTGATACTTTCTTAGTGGTCCTGGGTATGTCTTTTTTTAATCTTTAATGGACCATTACTTCTCTAATTATTGTCCATCTAAAATCCTCTAGTTGTCACATTCTCATTAGGACCTTTAAACTTCTGTCACCTTTATTCTCTTGTGATTTTACTTTTACGAGGGGAAATTAGCTTGTCAATCTATTTTCAGTTAGCTAATTGGTTTAATAGTTCCGAAAATGAAGGCATGTCAGATTTTTTTAATTTATATTTTCTCTCCTTGTCTTAACATTATCATAGTTCAGATGATGTTGGATAGTGGTTCTTTTGGTTAGACAAGCTTTGGCAGCATGCCAGCATGATTGAAATGGTAGGTTTCGCTACCTGCTTAGGCCTTCTAGGTTTCACTGTAATATCTTCTTTTGCGTAAAATTCCTTGTACATGAAGAGGTGGTGTTTTGGTTGATGGACGATTAGCAATTGTTGTCAATCTTTTCCCAGAATCTAGGGCAATTATTGACTTGGCTTGGCTTGGATTGGAGACATAGAACCAGGTTTTGCTCCAAATATAAATTTCTATGGCTTGACTAGGTTGTAAGTTATCCCAGTTTGTGTTCTGGCTCATTGACTTCCGCTTGTCTTTAATGTTTCGCAAAGAGTACATCATATGCATTATTATGATTTTTAGAAACAATTGTTGGGATCGTGCTAATAAGATCTGGAGTGGTACTCCGAGTTCTGAATTGTTTCAGTCTGGAATGATGGGCTGACTAAAATTTAACTTTGCTAAGTGCAGTGCAGTGTTGTTGTGACTATAATATTGCCACTGAACAAGTTATAACCCTGCACCAGTATTAACAAAGAAATCAAATATACAAAAATTTCAAGATCTTGTGGACATATGGGAAATGGATTTGAAGTTAGTAATAGTAGAATATATACCTGCTAAGCTATCAGCTATCAGCTCATAGTCCATTTCTTTAGAGAAACAGGCTAAGCTATCAGCTATATACCTGCATTTTCATAACTAATAACTGAACAGAAATTTCCATTAGTCATCATGCAAACTATGAACTATTAAATACCAAATTCTGGAAGTGAAAATGATACTCTAAATGGTATTCATAAGGTTTTTTTGATGTCTGAGGTGGTATTCATAAGGTTTCTGTTACATAAGCAAATACCATATTTTTGATACCAAATACCATATTATTGAATCTCTTACATAAGCAATATGAAAATTTCAAATTTTGAAAAAGAACATGGACACTGATACATGAAAAACTCTAAAATACTACTTTAACATAAGTACCATCATACCAGACATGTGGTTGATAGAAGTATCCTGGCATGATAGTTAAGAATTTTCCCTTAAGAGAACCCTTTGTAATAATATTGGATTTCGATAGTTCAAAATCTGAATCAAAGATCTATAGAATATTAGTATGAATGATTGAATTGTATGACTATTTATTGGATCTGCAATTGGATCCTCTAGGATCCTATTTGAATGGTGGGTTTATATGACCAGAAGCCAGTAATTGCTGGTTGTCAAAGCCACATCCGGTGGAGCTATTTAGATATTTTATTTGGAACAGCTTGAGTTTGCATCTTTTTCTGCTGACTGTTGCTGTTACTGCTTATAGGAGCTTCCCTGCAGTAAGTTAGCTTGGACAACTTATTATTATTGAGGTGCTATGGTTGGTCACTGTCAATTGATTGTATGATTAAGTGTGAAAATGAAATAGCAGGCTACTGGACAAGTAAATGGAGTACAGATAGGAGCAGCAGGAAGGTTCAATCTTGTTTGCAGGTCCCAAAATACCAATTATCTATGGAATAGGGAGGAGGACCATATTAACTAATTATTTTAAAGTTTTAAGACTATGTCACTTTTTTTATGGATGTCTGAGGTGGTATTCATAAGGTTTTTTTGACGTTTTCTGAAGAGATGGACAACTTGTAGGATTATCTATGGTGGTGGTAGTAGTAGTAGTAATTGCAGTAGTAATAGTAGTTCTATTCTTCACATTTATCCCCATATGAACAAATTTCACATTTTTTCTCTTCTAATTGCAGGATCTAATATTTGTAATGTTTCAGGTTGAACTAAACAAACACAATAATGAAGTTGGAACATCTCAATCAACCCAAAATACACAAAGTCATATGCCTTGGAAGGATGACACATATTCCCAAGTACAAGGGCCTGAAAAGAGAGGACGTGTGCGTTGTATGGGCAAGATTCCTAAGCCTAAAAAACAGAATGTTTCTTTGTCTGAAAATCAAGAGTTACGTAATAGAGTTAAGCAAGTGGAAAGCCTGTTGACAAATGTTCTGTCGTTGATTCATAATCGATTCTCTGGAGAAGATGTGAATGACATTATACAGGCTGCAAGACAGGTATATTATATTTTACTCTTGGAGTTCATATTTCAATGTTATGTTTTGTATGAGATATTTTTGTATTTATTATTGATTTTTCATATGTTTAATTCTAATGTATTGCATTTGTAATGTCTTTTTTTCCATAAATTTTTTTCTTTAATGAATGATGGAAATATTTATTAAGAAGAGTCTATAAGCTGTATTTTATTTTTAATAGGTTACAGATGCTTCAAGTGCCCCTGACCATACACATTCTCTAAATCCAGACACTAATGAAGATATTGAAGATGATATCTAATTAGTTTTAACTAATTCTTACTGAAATTTTTAATATTTCTTATGTTGAGTTATGTTGTGATTCATTTGTTCTTTTTGTTGCTTGCAGGTGAGGATTAGAAGCTAATTTTTTCTTGATGGAGCAAACTTAGAAATTGAGTGGATGAGATTGTTACAAGACTTTATATGTTTATTATATGTCAGTATGGTACTCTTAGGTTGACTTTTCAACTATTTTGTAATCGACACTCTTGTAATACTTTATTTATTTTTAATATGGTTGAAGTTTAATTTTATTTAATTTTGTTTCATAAACACATTTATTTATTTTATTGTATTCTTAGTTTATAATTGGATTAATATTATAAAAGAATACATTAAATTATCATAAGCGTAATTAATAAGAAAAAATTGTGTATAGAGCAAATTATGACCTATCCGTAAAATTTGGGGGGGGGGGGGGGGGGGGGGGGGGGTATGTGTAAAAAATGTTGCTAAAACCTATACCAACGGACCGCACAAAAAGAATTATACCAACGGAATAAATACGGTGGGTATATATTCAAATAATTGGATGCTAAAACCATTGCTAAAACCTATAGCAATGGAGTTTCAACCGTGGGTATAGGAAAGCAAAAGGTGTCTTTAAAACCTATACCAACGGATACGAAACCGTGGGTATAACACCGAGGTTTTGTCCAACGGGGAAAAAACGGTCGCTATAGGCTATAGTGACGGCATTTTGCCGTGGGTATAGCTAATTAAAAACGACGGAAAAATATGTCCGTTGGTATAGGTTTTACGGGCTATACCTACGGTTTTTCGCCTTTTACCCACGGATTTTTGCTGTCACTATATGTCAAATTCCTTGTAGTAAGAACATTGGTAATAGGAGAGAGAAATTTTTTTTAAATTGTCACTAATTTTGGAAGGGCTCAGCAGCAAAATTTTAAAAAGAAATATTGCTTTTATTTTATTTTTATTATTATTATTATTATTATTATTATTATTATTATTATTATAGATTTTGTAAATAACTATATCGAACTTCACATTAGGGTTGGCATCCAGGTCGAACGGGCCGGACCCGCCCGGGTTGGATGTTGACTTGGGCGGGTTTGGGCCGGGTTGGTGGCTTAACCGGGCCGGGCCGGGCAGGGTCGAAAAGTGGAAATGGCGACCCACCCAACCCGTGAACTCTTTCGGGTCCAACCCGGGTCGAGTCGGGTCGGTTCGCGGGTTGGCCTGTTCAGATAGGTTTTTTTTTTAAACTTAAAATAATAATAATAATAATAATAATAATAATAATAATAATAAACATTAAAAATCTTAATAATAATAATAAGATTGAAAGAGTGAAATTTCCAAAAAAATATTGAAATATTATTCATATGATTTTAAGTTATACAAGTTTCACAATTTCTAATGAAATAAAGAATTCAATTCACAAATTTATTTTATACAATAACATATTTCTTATATACAATTTCAATAATTCAATTTATTTTAATTTTTCTAATTTGAAATAACAAGCACAGATATAATACAATTTTTTTTATTTATTTACAATTGTCTTCAAGTTGATGGCCTTGAATTTGTTGTTGTTGGTCTTGAATTCTTCATTTTTGGTTGCTATTGTTGTTGTTGTTGTTGTTGTTGTTGTTGTTGTTGTTGTTGTTGTTCTTCCGGCAAGTTGCTCCCACTTGTGGACGTAGATAATGCTTTTCCTTGTGTCCTATCTTCAGCCTTCAGCCAGTCTTCTGTGCAAACGAGCATCTCTAACGTGTCGGGCTTCAAGCGATTCCTGTAATCAGTTAGAACTCTGCCACTTGAAGAAAATGCACTTTCAGAAGCAACTGTAGAGACAGGAGGAGTTAGTAAATCTTTAGCCATATATGACAGAATACTATAAGTGTGTCATGGTCTTTCCACCATTGTAAAATATCTAGTGGAGAAGAAGAAGACTCATAATCTGGTTGGTTATACCAATTTAATTCATTTGGTTGATTAGTCCTAGGTTTTTTGGATTGAATTTATGCAAGTAAATTAAATGTTCTATCATCAAATTTACTCTTACCCTTACCTTTGGAACTACCAGAAGAAGAACTAACTAAAGAAGTTGTACTACTAGAAGCAAAAGATCGATCATAATAATCATACAAGTTATTTAATGTAGATTCAAATTTAACTAAAAAAGAAGCGCAATCAATTTCTTTTTCTATTTCTACATTTTTCCCAAGTAATGCAAAAAATATTTCAATCAAATTCTTCATACCTTCTAATTTGATACAAGAATCCATAACGGTAGCAAAACAAATCAGTATAGGAGGAGGATAAAAATACTTCAAAATTTTTTTGTATGCAGATTTTACAATATCACCAACAAAAGTATCATTTAACATTTCGTTAAATGTTTGCATCATACTAACTATTGAAATAAAAATACTACTAGAAGTAGATTCATATGTTTTTGAAAATTTTTAAGTTGCGGTTTTAAAGGTTCTAAAAATTTCAACAAAGATTCGGCATAAAACCAATCGGTGGGAGTCATTTCAAAATTTGACATATTTTTTGCGATACAAAAATCATTTAACACTGCTTTATAGTCGGTAACAACATATAGTAAATCAAAAGTAGAGTTCCATCGGTGTTTAATATCCTTTGGAAATCTTCTAAAAGGTACATTTGAAATCCTACACCAATTTTTCTATTCTTGAAATACGCTGGGACTTAATGCAATGAAATGTACACAATTTCTAATTTTAAGTATATATATATTGGCTGTTTTTAATGCATCTTGAACACATAAATTTAAAATATGACATGCACATCTAATATGAAAAATATTGTCAGATGAAGGGTTTAATACGGATTTTAAAGTAGTAATTGCTGCATTGTTGTTAGATGCATTATCAAAACTAATACACATAATTTTATCGCGAATATGAAAAACATCACAAATTTCTAAAATACGGTTTGCTATTTCAGCACCACTATGGGGATACAGCAACGCAGCAAGTGATATGATTCTTTTTTGAAGAATCCAACCATTGTCGATCCAATGACAGGTTATTCTCATCGTTGGAATATTGTTGACACCCATCCAACAATCCGAAGTTAAACTAACTCTACAAGTTAAACTCCATAAAATTGTAATCAAAGCGTCCTTCATTACATTGTACACTTTAAAACAATCCAATTTACAAGTATTTCTCGGGATTCTTCTAAAATGAGGGTTTAAGGCCGTTTGATTAAAATTTTCCAAGTCCCTACTCTCGGGAAAGGAAAATGGTAACTCTTCCTTTATTACTAATCGGGCCATTTCCCGACGAACAAGATCGGGATCATAAGGGTGGCTATCAACTAGATCGGTCCTAGGTTGATTTTTTGTTGGCCGGGTAGGTCAACAAGAAGGCCTTTATGGTTATTTTGGATGTGTCTACTAATTGTACAGGTGCCATCACCCCTCTTGAATTTGTATGCCTTAGAACATGTTTTACAAACTTTCAAACCTATACCCGGAGTTTCTTCGTCCGGGATATAATCGTAAAACTTATGCCAATCACTATTTTTCCCTCGACATTTTCTACTACTACGGGGTTGTGTTGTTTCAGTTTGTTGTTGTTGTGGTTGTTATTCTTCTAATTGTATGTCTCCTACAACCTCATCGTGTGTACCCCATTGTTGGGTAGGAGGATCATGGTACTCTTCGGCGGGCTCACTAATTAGGACAATTGGTGGCCTATGGGAAGTGCCGGTGGAATCTTGCCCACTTTGGCTACGACCGCTACCGCACGATCTAGACATAATGTAGTAATGTATGTAAAAAAAATACACAATGTAGGAGTGATGAGTTATAAAAAAAAATCTAGAAAACAAGAGAGTTGAGATAGAGAAGATCAAAAAACCAACAAAAATTATAACTACAACAAAAATTAAATAAGAAGAGAGGTATAAAATAAAATTTTGATACCGTTCACCATGGATACGCGTATATAAAAAATCCGTGAAAATAAGAATAGAAGTAGAAATAGAAATAAGTGATTCCGGAATTGAAGAGTTGATGAGAGCTTGAAGGAGAGTTGAAGACTTGATCACTTGGAGTTGGACGAGAGTTGAAGAGTTGAAAACGTTGTTGAATTTTGATTTCGATACGATCGGAATTTGATCATGTATATGCCTTGAAGACTTACTTGTTGAATACTTCAATCGTTCACAAATTGCTTAGAAATGAGTTATAATAGTAGAGAAAGTAAGAGATTTTTTGTGAATTTTTTGATAGGGTTTTGGGGGGTGTATAGGGTTAAAATAACAACAACAACAACAAAAAGAAACCAAAAAAACCCAAAAAAAGGGCTATAAGAGCTGTTGAAGGCTCTCTGTTGAACAGTACCCAACGGCCATTTTGCGACCCGTTGGACCCGTTCGGGTCAATGGTCGACCCGGAGCGGGTCGAACGTTTGACCCGTTCGGGTCAAACGGCTTGCAACCCGCGGGTCAACCAGCGGGTTAGCGGGCGGGTTGGGAAAATTAACCGGGTTCGCGGACCAGGTTGGGCGGGTTGGATCCGATAATTCGGCGACCTGGATCGACCCGTTACTGTTCACGGACCGGGTTATACAGGCAGGTCGCGGGCTGGTCGGCAGTTGACCCGGCCCACTTGCCATCCCTACTTCACAATGGTAAAAAAAATAGTCATTTTATTCCAGAACTAATTACGCCAACCTAAAGTAGGTGAACCGCAAACAAGCTCAAACAAATCACAAATAAGAGAATATTGAGTAAAGTGACCTGTAAATTGGTGAAACCTGGTTACGGTTTACGGAAATCTAATCCTAAACTTTTCCTATACCAGTGTATATTGTGTATTAGAAGAACATGGCCCCTTGATTTTTAAAAAAGAAATGTGGCCCCTTGATTTTTAAAAAAGAAATGTGGCTTCAATCCGTCGTGGCCTCACACTCATGTGCTGTGAATAAAAGTTAGTATGGGCATTTGAGTCAATTAACCAACTTACCCTAATAATTCTGTATTGCCTCGAGTCCAAATTAATTAATAACTCGGCGTAGACATGTTATTAAGAAACATCCAATCTATTTCGGAGCTATTACTTAAAATACCCTCAATATTTACATAAAAATCGGCAGTCTGCTTTATAAATGAAGCAATTCCTGAGCACAAAACATCTAGTGCTTTAAATTTTTAACTACGATCACAATCACGTTCATGAGATTTGACAAAAATTTACACTGACTGCCAACTATGTAACTCAACTCTCCTTCATTAGAGTGAGTCAACGATACCCTATGAGTGGAGTTGGTAATGTTCGCCAGAAAGCTGGTGATAGTCTGCATATTTTCTCGCGGAAGACGAGACATGTCCCAAACTTAAGAAAAATTCTTATCTCGACGGGAAGATTAGACAAAGTGGATTTGTCATCTACATTTGATAGTGGGGAGTGATCTATAACTGTAGGTTCATAACTATTAGCAACAGGGAAGCGTGAGAGATCACTGTATTTGCTACGAAATGTGGTATGTCCTACTGTAGTTGCTGAGCCGGAATCAAGACGTGGTTGGTGTGGGGTGTATACAAAATCTAAGAGTTATGGGGCAGATGCAGAGGTTGCATGTGTAGTTGGAGTTCATGGGCATGATGCGAGGGTCTTAGAAGAGAGCAAGAGTTTGTTGCGATGAAGCTTCTTTGTGATATGATAGACACTTCGTGTTGATCTTATGATGTTGAGAGGGACAACATCAATATGCTAGGTGATGTCAAAGAGCATGGTCGAGTCGGTCATGATGGGGTTGTGTTGCATTATGCTGATACTGTGAATGTGTCATCCATGGAGGCTTCTAGTATGGCGGATGTCTTGGCCTTAAGAGGTTTTGAACCATGTCCGGTATTAGTGAAGATTCTGTGAATTGAGGAATTTTGTGACACGTGACCCAACACAGTGCATAGGGAAAAGTTTTTCTCCATTATTCGTGCTTTGCGCGATAGATCGTGGGGCACGTCCTTCATGAGTCTATGAACGGTATTGGTGCGCTCCACATGGTGGAGAGACGCGGGGTGCTCTTCATGAGAGTGAGGGGTAATTTCGATGAGTATGGAAGACTGACAAAGATAATGCGAGAGAAAGATACAATTGATTTGGTGAAATGTGTATTTGGTCCAAGTGAGAGATTATTAGGATTGTTGAATCAAATACACTGGCACAAGAAGTTGAAGAAGAAGAGAAGACATGAAGGTTGCAAGAAAAGCGCAGTAGCAATAGAGACATACAAAGCAGCAAGGAGGACATTCGACTGTCATATGCAGTCGACTACGCGTCAACTACCGCGCTCTTGTTTCTGATCAAGAAGAAGTCGGTCGACTACAAAGGAGGGTAGTTGATCATATCGGGCGCTGTATATTTATTTGGGTTGCGAATTTTTAGATCTAATTGGTTGTATTGAATTTATCTTTTAGAGTTTACTTGGGGGTTATATATGTATATGTAAATCCTAGGATTTACAATATTGATCATAACTATAACTTCAAGAAGGGTCTTGTGCCGAGTGATTCCAAAGGTGAGGGAGAGATAAGAGTGTGATCTCTTTGTATCTTTGTATATCTTGAGTAACAAGAAATATTAGTTATCTCTGCATATCGTTGTGTTCTTGTATTTGTTAGATATTGTGTTCTTGTCTTTGTAAGGTCTTACATAATGTGTGGTAGATCTTGTTATTAGTACTTCTAGATCTTGTGGGCGTTTTGGGGCACTACATATAATTCATAACTTGTAAAAGAAATAAGGTATAAACTCTATAATTTTCAGAAGAAAATATATGTTATTTACTTGTCTTCTTATCATATCGTGCCGCTTAAATGCCGTTCGGGATCAAATATATCCCCTTCCACCTTTTTACTTATCTGATACTCTTACTCCTCCTAACTGAAAAGTAACCTTCATTTTATTTGAGATTTGTTGCCTTATTCTCCAATTATCGCTAAGAAATCGCAAACCAATCGATGAATTCATTGATAGATGTATAATTGCAGAAATATTTTGACCACGGCTTAAATCACGAATTATTTGCAACTTTTTCCATAAATTCGCATAATACTGTATCTATTTATTTGACATTGATCACAGAAAAATATTTAACTTTCAGATTTCTCCTTCTCAAATTTTATTTCCATATAGATTAAAAGATAATGTACCTGCATTTAGAAACCATAAAAAACAATGGAACATTCTTTTAAGTCATATGAGACAAGGTAGTTTGATAAGTTTACCCCCTTCTCTCTTTAATGTCCTTCTCTCCACGGCACTAACCCTAACTCAATCGCCGCTCAAAACCCAACCTCCTCCACCTTCTCTCTCCTCCACGGCCTCCCTCCATCAATCCATCCTACTGTCGCCTCTTCCTCCTACAACAAATCAGTCCACCTCTCGTCGACCTCATCCTTACCTCAAATCTTTCTACTTTCTTGTAACCCCTATTGCTCATATTTGTATTTTCAATTATATTTAATAAAATTCTTGATTATTTATTTTATTTTTTGTTGTATTTAATTTCATTTCTTTGTATGGTGTGTTGGCTTCTCTCTCTTGTGATTCATTTTGCATTGATTCAGCTTTTTATTCTAATTTGTTTGGCCTACAATTTGTTCTTGATCTTATCTACTGTTTAAACCTATTTCATGGCATATTTGTCTCTTATTGGATTTTTTTCTTCCAATTAGATACTACCCAGTTCACCCAAACTCATATTGTCCCAATATAATCACCCTAATTGAACCCTAATCCTAATTACCAAAACCCTAATAATCTTATCCTCTCTCTCCAATCCTTCAGCCATCTTTCTCTTCTACCCCTGACCTTCCCTCTTTATTCGCTGTCGTCGCCTCTGTTATCCAACGCCGGCGACAGACCCCCATCCTGACCACCGCACACCCTCTCCTCTTTTCTCTCATAACCATGGCGTCGAGCAATGCCGCCAGTGCCGCTCCGCGTCCCCGCTGCCGTGGTCCTCTCTGTGGTCGAGCAACGCCACAGAGCAGCGCTGCCCCCCCAGGCCGTCATCGCCATCCCTTGCGCCGCTGTTGTCTTCCCTAGTGTTGCTGCTATTCGGTCTTGCTGTTGTTGGCTGTTGTCCCTTGTGAGTGTGTGTGTGCTTTTGTGTGCATGTGTTTTGGTTGGGTATTCTCGTTTCTTGTTCTTGTTCGTTGTGTTCATTGTTCAGGATCCGTTCCCGTTATTTTGTTCTTCGTTTTCGTCGGCTTCATAACAGGCAAGTAGCTTGTATGTGTTCTTTTTGTCATATAAGTTAAATACCGTACGTAGTCTCGCATGAATTGGTTAGTACCTTCATGATGACTATATGTGTTAGTTGATCTGTTCCTTCATCTCTTGATCATGAGTAGTACACAGTAATTGACACCAGTTGCATGAAAACAATTAGATTAGTGAACATCTTGACTGTATGTTGTTTGTGGCACACCATATATTGTAGATGACTGTTGCATAGATGATTCTTGGATGTATTATCTCATTATGGACTATTTGATTCACATGTCATACTAATTTGAGTAACCCACATATACCATGCTTTGTATGACATTTAGGTTGGTCCGGTTGTAGTCGAGTTGTTTGATAAAATGCGGAAGAGAACTTTTGTTTCGCTGCTGCCCTATTTTGTACAGTAATTTCGACCCTGTTAACATCAGTAAAATAAATAAGTTTGTGAACAAGATTTGTAGCCTCTGATTTCTAGTTTACAGAACTTTTGACGGATCTGAATTCCGAGTTTTGATGCATGAGTTATTGTCGTTTTACTGCAGACATATTGTATTTTCAGATTTTAAATTACATGTATTCTGTATAAAATATTATTTTAATACTGATATTAAAAGATTTGAACTCTATATTTTACTGAGTATATTTGGATATGACTGGGAGAAATCCCTAATTTTTTTTGGAATTAATTAATGACTTTTGTATCTCATTTCATACTTATGAAACTAGGCGATATATTTCCAAACTACATACTATTCAGTAAAGAATTATGTTTTCAACCTGATTCTATTCGTTTTTTATGAAAACTTTGTGAATAAGAACTGCAACCTTACTTGTCTCTTTTATCACCCTTTTGAAGGATCTAGATTTCGAATTATATTTTATGAATTATTTATTTTTTGGTGTTGCTGTGTCTGAACTTTCAGAATTGAGATTTGTTGCATTACTCTGTTTTCTCAATTTTGTTGACTATACTATATGTAATATAAATTCATGATATTTTACATTTTGAAACTAGATATGTTAAGGAATCTTCAAAATTTTTCTCAGATTTAATTATGACGATTTTAAACTATTTTCATGCTTATAAACATGATTTTGCATTTTTCTGGCTGAACATAATTCTGTGTTACATGTTGTTTTCGACCCAATTTCTGTGGCTGATATGTGACTTATATATATGTGCTGGAATAGGCAGAGAGTCTAGTTTCTATATTTTCTGACGGATCTAGATTTGCTATTCTGTAGCAACGGGAATCTCATATTTGGTACAGTAGTGTCTTGCTGTCCAGAACTGAAAATGTCGTTGTTTTGACTATTATGAGTTGTTTTTATCAACCGTTGCAATCACTATTTCATCTTAGAATTATTTTCTGTTCTTTTCATGTCTTTAGCCTGTTTGTATTCGTTCACACATGTTTATTAGTATTAAAAGAAATCAAGCCGGGGTTTTTAAGGGAAAATATCGAGTAGTGGACAATATAGAAATGCATATTCAGAAGGGACTCGTTTTCCCACTGTTTACTGTGGTACCTACTGTTTATCTCTGGATTCATGAGGGCATGATCCATGACACCGTTACTGTTTGTTATTACTGTTACTGTTACTGTTTGTCTGAATATATTGCCTTATAGAAGTTCCACAACAAAATCTTAAAGCGAAACTGTTTGACATAGCAACCATGTGGTAAATTCTGCGACACGTGAAGTGCTACCTAATTAGTAATGAACATTAGACATAAGAATAACTGTTTACACTGTCATATCCTGTTACGATTACTGTGGATCTTTACTGTTACTGTTGATTACTGCTACCGTTGACACACTATTACTGTTGATTATTACTATTACTGTTATGATTCTCCTGTTATCACTACACTGCTTACTGTCATCTCTAGACTGTTATATTTTCTACCATCTTCATGTTAGTATTACCTGTTTAGATTAGATTTTCTCGTCATTTTCCTTCTTGTATTGCTTGCGGCCCGGACTTGCATCTAACGGGCGATATGTTTTCCTATTTTCCATATTTTTCTTGTAATTTCTATATGAGCAGGTTTTGCTGATCAATTGCCTACTGGAGTTGGTGAGCAAAAGTTTTGAGCTACGCAAATGGAATAATTTTCTTAGATGTTTTGATGAACTATTTTATTTCATGAACTATATTTAGACTTGTATTTGGTCTTATTGTTCCAGGATTATTGTTTTGTTTTGGATATAGGATTTGTTGGAACATTTATTATTGATGCAATAAATACTGTTGAGTAATGATTGTTTTTGCATGCTTGATTGGAGTATACTGTTATATTTACTATTATGATGAGTCAAGCAGGTCCGTACTGCTTATAGATGGTGAAAACTATCCGTTGGGCTTAGTCGCGTAGCGTATTTCGTATTCTTTTGGGAAGCAGGGTGTGATATTTCTTCTCATCTTCTAAAAATTCAGACTTCCTCCCTCCTTGTGATCCCTTCCCAAACGCCCCCACCTCCTTCTTCTTTTTCCTTTTGCATGTAACAAGCCCCAATCTTCACGATATCCTCCCATTGGATCTCTTCCTTCTAAATTATAATTAAGCATAATAGTATCTTTTGTCATCACTGGTTACTTAAGAGCATCCACAATGATTTCTTATTTTTTCCATTTTGCCATATTTTAGCAAAAAGATACCCACATCGGTTTGCTATATTCCCATATTTTAAGAAATTTGCTACAGTTGCTTCTCATATTTGAGAAACGAAATAAGGATTCTCAAAATATAGGGTTCCGTCCCATTTATTTATTTATTTATTAATCTGATCAGACGACACAACATGTGTAACGCCCCTGGCCCAAACTCAGATAATTTATACAATTTATCAGAAAAATTATTCATTTATTAGTACAACTGCCCACCACATGCTATCTCTCAAAAGGTGGTTAACCGGATTGGTGACTCTTGATCATAGGCATTATTATTTATAGTTAATTATTCTATTTGTATTCCTGATGTGGGACAAATTCATTCACATTCTCTCTCTCTCCTCGCGAGCTGCACAGCCGAAGCCCCTAAGGGGGCCCCACGCCACGTCACTCGCAACATCAGAAAGTGCACAGCGGCAGAAGCTCCTCATCTATCTGCAAGTGGGCCCCTCCCACGTGCTGGCCACGTCAGCATGGAACCAAGCAGCCAAAGCTGCTTCTTTATACCGGGTGCCCCCCCCCCCTCCTCCTCCTCCTCACACATTTTAATTTCATATACAGTCTCCCATAGGAAATTCTATAGGGTAACAGCCAATTCTATATATTATATATCATTAGAAATTACGGGGTGTTACAACATGTGTCGTCCGTTTTTTTTAATTATTCCCTAAGACGGAACATGTTGTTCCGTCTTAAGGAATTTTTTTAAAATTATGAACCTCTCATCGAATGGGATATGTTGTCTCATTTGATCACATTTTGTGATCAAACAGGTCTTGTCCCATCCAATATTTTCGAATTTTTTTATTTTCTGAATTATTTAGGGTTTTGACAATTTTGCCTTCCAACGGCTATTTTGTCTCCAACGGCACACTTTCAGTGTATATATATGTGACTAGACAAAAACAGAAAACAAGTTTAAAAATGTTACTCCCACTTTAAGACGAAAGCAGACTCAAAATATAATCAGAAATAATGGCCAATTGGGTTCAAGGGGCAGAGCCTATACGACAAATGAAGACGTCTTTCTTTCACAAAGTTGGATAGAAATCACTCAAGATCCTTTGATCTGTGCCCACCAATTGGGTACGCAATTTTGGGATCGTATATTTACTACATTTCAAGCTATTTTAGGCATTCCAACCGGTCGAACATCAAATTTGCTATGTAGTCGATTCCACATTATCTCCAAAGATGTGTCTCTATTTATTGCAAAGCTGGCAAGTGTAACAAATCGAGCTGCAAACAGAACAAATGAGGCCGATAAGGTATGTAAAAATTTAAATTTTCTTATTTCTTTTTATTAAGTGTTTGGTATATTTTACAAATTCTAGTTTTTTGTATTTTTTGGTAGATACATGAAGCAAGAACGGAATACATGCCAGAAAAGCATTCAGATTTGATGAATGCTCTGAATTACTAAAGGATTTTCCTAAATTTTCTTTACGTACCACCCATGTGTTCAAATCTGGCCCCAAGTTCTCAATCATGTGAAGGTGGTAGCAGTCAACGTGCACCCATGTTGATTGTGATTCGGGGATGTACCGCATGACATTGATTCGTCTACACCCCTCTCCCGACCACCTGGTCGAAAAGCCGAAAAAAGAAAAGGAAAAAATAAAGCAGAATCTTCTGATTTCACTAATATGCTTGAAGAGACAAAAAAATTTAAATCTTTCTATAAAGAGACGCAAGAACGCAGGATACAGGCAACAGAAATGAAACTTGTAATGAAAAAAAAAAGATCAAGAAATAAAAGAACGAATGGAGGAAGATCGGATAATGGGTATGGACTTAAGTCCCTTATCCAACAATCAACGTTATTATTTCAGTTGTAGACAACGGGAAATAATGCAAAAAAGTTGTTACAATAGGGATTGACATGTATGTAGAGGTTTGTCATGTTGGAGTAACATCCCAATATCATGAATTGTACCCTTCTCATTATTAGATTCCTATCTACCATGTGAACCTTTTTAATTGAATTGTATCCTTCTCATTATTAGATTCCTGTCTACCATGTGAACCTTTTTTAATTGTATAAAACTTATCTATTTTCTTGTTGGTGGTAACAACTTGTTGTAATTGAGTGCAAATTAATTGTTGATATGCAAATTTGTACATCATTACTTTAATTACGCGAAATCATATGCAACACGTTGTACTGCAATTAAACTTTTGATTCAAACTTAATAAGACTAAATAAGACCAATATTTGTGCATTGGATTATAACGGATACAGGTATTAATTGGATAGGGTTTCAATAATATATAATGAATTACATGTTTAACAGAGGATTATAAGATCATGAACGTGTCATCCTTTCTTAATCGGCATCCCCATATTTGTTCTAAATATGGTCAACTAAATCTTGTCGAAGTAGATGATGTTTCTGTCAATAAAGTAATGCCACATTGCGTGCCATTTGAACAGTTTGTTGAATTGGACAAGCTCTATTAGGTATTACGACTGTAGTTGAAGAACTTTTTTCGTAGTCATAATCATGTAGTACTTCTTCCCGTTGGTCCTCAACAATCATATTATGTAAAATAATACACGTCTTCATGATATAAGACTATCTGCATTTGTGCAAAAATTTTCACAATCAAATAAGAAAAAATTACAAGAAAGGGTAAAAATGACATTTCAAAACCAAATAAGCATGGAGAACAAAATAATTGCACTTCAAAAAAGAAAAAAAATAGTGGACGAAGGATCGATGTGTCGTCCGATGGTGCAAATCACTTCGCAAGCATAGGACGGGACAACATGTCCCGTTTGGCTTATTTATTTATTTATTTATTATTATTTCACTTGGGACGATACATCATGTACAGTCTCTCCAAAATTTTGCGAAAAATTTTGCGGGAAGGAACAACATGTTCCGTCCGACACAAAAAAAAAAAAAATTTAAAATTTTGAGGGACGCAACATTATGTCCCATCTCCTATAATAAATTTTTTTTTCTATCAAGAATTCGGAAGATACATGATGTATTGTCTTTTCCAATTTTTGACAAATTATAGCAAACAACCGTTGCAGACAATCTACCTATTTGTTATTTCTCATTTTGCCATTTTCTCATTTTTTGAGAAAAACCATTGTGGATGCTCTTAGCGGGTGAAAATTGCAAACTAAACTGAACCGACCCAATCGGATCGAATTTTCACAAACTCGTTAACTGACCCGAACCGTAAAGTGTAATAAAAAAATCGGGTACCATCTAGATTTATCGTTAGCCTGACCTATTATGAGCGGCTCGGCAAGGGATGCATATATTAATAGTTTTCCTGATACATGTACTACATGGGACCTGCTACCAACGTGATAATGAAATACTATCCAAATTTGTAAAAGCATCTGTAGTCGTTGGCTTATTTGCCATTTTTTTTCAAAATATAGAAAATTTCGTGCTGCAACCGTTGGCTATATATCCAAAATTTGGGCTTTTGAGGAACAGTGGTCTGCCATATTTGGCAGAAGATATAGGAATATAGAAAAAAATAGCTGACGAAATATGATATTTTGTCCGTTCAATCGTATGAAAGATCGTCTTCCGTCGCTAATTTTTTTAAAAATTAACGTATCGAACGGGAAATGATTTCCCATCCCAAAATTAATATTTTCCCGTCCGATCGATTTTATTAAAAAATATATGGGATGGGTTCACCGTCCCACAATTTATTTATTTATTTTTTAAAACGTCGGACGGGAGATGATTTCTCGTCTGTTCATCTTTTTATTTTTATTTTTAAAAAAAATGGACGGACGGGAAATCATTTCCCGTCCCGTGATTTTAAAAAATTAAAATTAAAAAAAAAATTATAGTGACGGTAAATCATCCTGGTAAATCATCCTTCGTCCATTCAATTTTATGTTTAAAAAAAATTTAAGGGACGAGAGATTATCTTTCGTCTCACGATTTAAATAGTGGGAAAACTCAAAATTTTGGTTACAACGAATGCGGCGCAAACTCAAAATTTTGGTTACAACGAATGCGGCGCAAACTCAAAATTTCTTTTTCTATATACCAAATACCCAAAATTTGGGTTCCAACCACTACAGATGCTCTAAGAGGGTCTAAATGAAACTAGGTCTGTTGTATGAACTAACTGATAATCAACCATTTACTTCTAAATCTATTAACCTTGCAAATATTAAAGAATGGGATAAAACCAACCACCCTTTGCAAGCTCGGGCATGTATGTCAAGTGCATCTTCTTGAACCTTTCAGAACTAGCGGGTTACTAGGTACATATGATGAGGAAGGGCACCGGGACTGCTTTTGTGATAATGCCGGATGGAACATCTAAGTTTGAGGGCAAGATGGTCTTGGAGTATGTCCGATGGTGGAATCCACTCAAGTTTTCTTAATTCTCACAAGGCGCGTAGCACAAGCTGTTGACATTCAAAGAACACTAAGAAATTTTCTTTATTTTGTACCCAGACTACTCATGCCCGGCTTGCAATCTCTACATTTTCTTGTTTTCTGTTCCCTTTGTTATTTGTGAATGGAGTGCGGCTTCTTCCATCACTTCATGGAAATAACCCACACAAAGGACAGGCCTTCTAAGTGCACATATAGCCCTGATAGCCTCCCATAAACTTCTTCTTTCCATATCATTGTTACTGGAATATACACTGCTAATTATTCACCTTCCCTTGTTGATATTTCCGTGATGGTCCCATTAGCAGTTGTTTCCCACACACCTAAAATGACACATTGCCAATGGTTTGCCTCCATACTGCTTGCTATCAGACCGACCGGAGCTACCACCATACTAGTGAAAGGCTTCCCGGCAAGGAGAAGGATTAGTGAATGACTTTATGTACGAAATTCCCATACTACTGACTCTGGAAGTCATCTCCTCACTAACGGGTCAGAAAGGCGGGGCAGTTTACATCCAAAGGTGAAGCAGCAGTGAAGATCCATTAATGACCTTCACAGAGATCCTATCTATAGGTAAAAGGCTCTCTCAATATATTTCAAAAGCCGGATTAGGGCACCGGTCAGGTCCAAAACAAGGTACGATGGGTTCCTACTCTGTTGCTGAATCTGTTCTATACTTCCCAAGCATCTTATATTAATATTCTTTGGTTGTGTCTTCATGGTATGCTTCAAAAGATGAATCCGCCAACTCGGATACTTTTTTTAATGATTTCTTCCTGATGAGTCTCATTCTGCCTATGCCGATTCTTTTGACTTAGAATTGGAATGAGCTTGCTCGCTCCATCCATAAAAGTGAACCCCTTTCTCTTACGAAAAAACAAGAGTTGTAACCTGAGAGAACTCAGTGCAGAGAATGTCAGTTCGATAGTGATGTATGGAATGCTCAGGCATTGATTCAAAAGGAAAGGAAGCTTTCTGAGGCACATCAGTTCAATTAGCATTAGCCGCTGATCCCACAAAGGAATGGACTTGGCGAAGGAATCCAGTTTGTTCCTTTCTTTCTTTGTTGGTTCAAGGCGCCCGTACGAAGCTTGGTTGGTTTCTTTGGTTTCTTATTCCATTTCTTTCAGTAAGAGAATTTCAGCAGTAGTAGGAGGTGGGCTTAGGCTCAGTTCATCGATTGCTGTGGATTCTGTTTAGAAGATTCTATTCATATAGAGTGAGGAGTAGCGATTTTCCTTCTTTCAGTAGTATTACTGTCTCCCATTCATCTAATCCGTTCTCTTGGTTGGTCTAGTCCTTCCTTGAGAAAATCACAATGGCTTTATTCTTTGGTCGAAAGAAAGCAATTTTAGGCACGAACAAGGACCAGTCTTTAAGAAAAAAGAATTGATTATAAAAATAATGAGAATTCGGAAGTCTAATCTTTAGTTTGTGACGATCAAAGGGATCAGGTGAATGATTAAAGTAATAAGAAGACTAAGCTTTTGGTGTTCCCAGGTCTATCTGTACTAATCCATAGTCCATACTTGGGGAGCTAAAACAGAATCCATATAGGTTGCCAGAAGGTCCACTCACAATCGGATTCCACTCAGCAAATGGAGGCAACCTTACTAGCAAGAAATATTAATAGTACTTTCATTTTCTCACTTTTCCTAGTGACATCGTTCAGCGTAACTGGTTTGATTGGGGATTCTCCCCAAACCCGTCTTCCTGTTCTAGCCGGATGAATGAACTTCAAGCGATTAAGGTGATCTAAACCAATTCTAGTTGGTTCGGTCTAGGCTTTCCCCTTAGGCAGAGTTTTGTTGGTCGAAAATTAGTGCGGTAAAGCCAATGGCAGCAATATTGTTCAATGAGGCTGGTGCTTCAGGGCCATCGACGACAGCGGAAAGGGCAAGGGACACGATTTGGAAGAACATCTAATACAGACAGCTTGCTTCCGCTGTGAAAAGATAAAGGAATTATTTTTGAGTGGTCAGGCCATATTCAAACAATTTGTATCACAAGGTTGAATCTCGGCTAACCAGAAGTAGTTCTGGATCACCACGTAGTCAGTCTTTGATGCCATTCGATAATTAGAAATCTACGATGCCATGTATCAACCTTATTTTGTCGTGGTGTTGAGCCTGTAGAAACGGTTTATCCAACCTCGATAAGGGATGACATTGACCAGCTAACGATCGAAGATCAGGCAAGGAAGAGCCCTATTAGCTAGACTTTGCGCTAGTGATGGATTATCGCTTTCCAACCCGTACTTTTCTTGATCCTCTAAAGTAGTTGAAATGGTTGGTTATCCAGAAGACAGATCATTCATTTCAGTCTACTTTCGGTATCAACAAGCAGCGCTAAATATATTAGTTCACGTTAGCAACTTTGATTCATTTGAATATTTCATTTTCATAACTTTCTTGCTCATTTGGCGTGTACTTTTTCATTCTTTCACAACCTTGCTTCAATGGCTTTGCATCTTCCCTGATATTAAGATGATGCTAATCTCTCCTTTCCAGACATTTTCTTAAGTGAACGATCGCATCAAGCCTCAGAATATGATGAATTAGATTCAATACCTATAGTCAGTATAGTCAAGCCAGTATCTTGAGCTTACCCCTTTCCTGTTTTAGTACTAGTGGAAGCAAACACCTGTGAAGGACCTACACGATGGGGACACCTCTAAGACCCTACCCTAGAAAGGATGTTGAACTGATGTTTGCTTGATATGAGCTGAGAAAGCCGGTCACCCCTATCTCGTCTCTTAAGACAGATTCTTCTTCCCATTAGTTAGTGGTTTCCTTAAGTGCGGTTCAGTTTTCTCACCAGCGGAGGATCTAACTACTAGTCCAAATTGGGTCTAGAGTTACTAGTCATAGGAAGAAAAAGACAGTGTACTGGATGGTTAGGTCAGAGACAAAGCTAGTCCAATCGATCCGTATTGGAAATATAAGATGTGGCATGGGCAAGGGCCGATAAGAAAAAGTTTCCCTTTTTTCTCCCATTTAGGATTGTGTGAGTCCCTATAGTAATTATCTCCTGAACTACATCGTCGAAAAAAACTTATTAAGATGTCATATATATAATGCTAATCTTGACAGTTTCAATTCGGTTTATCAGCCACTAGAGCCATTGAAGCCCTTTATGCGTGCTCCAAAACAGAGCCTGTAGATGAATTTACTCTCTAAGGTTCAGTTCTGTCTGCCTCCCCTATAGTCATAATGTAAGTCATATAATTTTTCCTAACTATCAATTATTCCTATCCTAATCCCAGTATTTCTATTTCATTTAAGCATTTTTTTTATGCTATGACTTCATGCAGCTTTTACCTTAGCCCAGACTCAACTTGTCTTCTCAAGAAATATTTGGGATGTCTCCTGTAACTCAACAAATGGACTCACCATCGCTAACACATCAAAATGACGAACCTAGCACCTGTATACTTAGCTGGTGCGGTGGCACAGCTGCCAGCTCCCCAAGCATCTCAAGTGATTAGCCGGGGACAGGATTCGAACCAACAGTCTTCAGGTCATGAGCCTGATGTGTCGATCAATTCCTCTACCCTCTTGCTGCTATAGGTTGGCAGTGTTATTCCTCACTTTGCTCGCCTACTTTTCAAACTCCAGTGCATGCTACTCAACAAGGAATGTATACCACAAAAGAAGGGAGCAAGAAATCTATTAAACAAAGTTGCTAACTCACGCTCTCTATACTAAACTACTAAACTAACTACTATTTCTTTCTAGAACTATAGTTTTCTTACTGGAGTTTGATGGGCGACAACTTCACATAAGAGGTGGCAAGACTGACCACAGTCATAGGAATTTGTTCGACTCTCTTTCATTTTTTGGTTTGAAAGTGAAATTCATTTAGTACGAGATCGCTTTACACCTCTCGCCTACCAAAATCCAGTTAAAAATCCTCGTACTAGAACTTGTATAGAGAAGGATTTCCCATAGCACAGCAGTTCTTCCATACCCTTAGCTGCTCGGCACTGCTATTGGCATAACAATCAGTTCACCATAGATTGACCCAACCCATTCCACTCGTACTAGGGTTGGGTCCTTGCAGTTCTCCCTTTAACACAAACGGTAGATAGGAGCTAAACTGTCTAACGAAGTTCTAAACCCAACTCACGTACCACTTTCATTAGCGAGCAACCGAACCCTTGGGACCTTCTTTAACCCCGGGATGTGATGAGTATACATCGAGGTGCCAAATAACTTTATCGATAAGAGCTCTTGGGAGTCATCTGCCTGTTAACCCTGGCGTACCATTGATACATTGAGCAAGAGCCATTCCACACAGAATTCTCGGATCACTATGGCTAACTTTTGTCTTTGTTTGACCAGTTGGTCTCATAGTCAGGCAGGCTTATACCATTACGCTCATGAACAGAATCAACACTTGAGCCTACCTTCGCACACCTCCGTTACTCTTTAGGAGGCATCCACTTCAGATAAACTACCCACTTCCCAGTGTCCCAACACCTCCCCCCCCCCCCAAATGATCGGTGCAACGGTTAGGCATCCATAGACGAACGAGTGGTCTTTCAAGATTGGCTGTTGTGTGTCACCACCTCCCACCTAACCTACACATTTGATCAAGATTGTCACTACGACGCTATAGTAACGAAGGTGCATAGGGTCTTACTGTCTAGCCGTTGGTACTCTGCATCTTCATGGAGAATTCAATTTCACCGAGTCCATGTCGGAGACAGCGGGGCAGTCATTACACAATTCGTGTAGATCGCTACTTATGCAACAAGGAACTTCGCTACCTTAGGACAGTAAGAGTTACTTATGCCATTTACTAGGGTTTCCATTCAAAGCTTATCACACTTCTCCTTTGGACCTTCCAGCACCAAGCAGGTGTCATAGTCCATACTTCGTGTTCCCACTTAGTAGAGTCATGTGTTTTTAATAAACAATCTTACCCCCTGGTGCGTGTCGCTTTCCTAATCAAAAGATCGGTCTCCAAAAGTTACAGGGTCATTTTGCTGAGTTCCTTCGACATGGTTCTCTCAACGTGCCCTAGTATACTCTACTTGTTCACGTGTGTCAGTTTGATGTACGGTCAGTTCATCGGGAGGATAGCCCTCCCAATTCGAAGTTTTTCCCTAGAAGTTTCAACCATCATTGACTATGAAAACAATCGCGATCGACTATAAAGATCCTCGTGACTATGGCAGGGCGGTATGCTCTGCTCTCTCGTGACCCCTACTCTAATAAAAGAAAGGCCCCTACTAAAGATGAAAAAGGTGAGCACTGAAATGAGAAAGGAACTAGTGACGCAACATGACTTCGGTTCACACGTGAAAGTGCTTCTAAAGGTGTCCGTAGGTGAGTGGAGCTGGAGCCCGACATGGCATGTTCACCCACTTCAGAGCCTTCGCCTTTAGAGAAAAAAGAGAGTGTCTGCCCTTGCTTCAAAATGAAAGGTCGTTATACTACTAATATAATATTTCTTTCAAGTAAGGTTGCCTCTGTTTGCTGGTCTTCGAAGATGAGAGCTTCACCTTTGGAAGCGCCAGTAGCGTAGGGCGACCGGGTCAGCTGAGCCCCTCTGAATTAGCTAAGGCCTTGATGACTCAAGGAACATCTTAAGGAAAGGAGAGTGAGGGGAAGAGGGATCTCGGGCCTATCATCCAATTTTCTCCAACAGACATGCATGGTTCAGTAGTCAAAGCAACTTCGTCAATTTTGTGTACCCATAGGATGGTAGCCCTTTCGGGGGTTCCTTAGGGACTGATTAACTTTGCATAGATTGACTGAACACAGAAAGCCTTCCACTGGAAGGCAATCATGTTTTTCTTAGGGTTTCTAGTTACTCATGTTAGCATTCTCACTTTAGATATCTCCAGGTATTGTCACAAAAAACCTTCCCCGATTAACATAACATCCCGCTACTGACACTTGAAAAAGTAGCTTTCTAGGTCTGGTCACTTCGGTGAATCACCTGAGCCCTAAGACTGCCATGGAGCTATTATGCTTCCTTCAAAGGATGGATTCTTCCAAGCCCACCTCTTGGTTGTCATCGCTCGATCACTTCCTATTCCACTAAGTGATTTCTTAGGGACCTTAGACGATCTGGGCTGTTTCCCTCTCGACTTTGGATCTTAGTACCCAAGAAGTCTGTCTGTACAAACTATGACTGCCTGTATTCAGAGTTTTCCTAGGTTTGGTAAAGCAAAATGGGGGCCACCCTAGCCCATTAAGTGTTCTATCTTAGGCCATCGACATCATACGCTTTACTAAAATAAATTTTGTGGAAAACCAGCTACATCTGATCTTAGTTGACCTTTCACCCCTAGCCACAAGTCATGCTTGTATTCTACCACTTACGTGGGTTTGGTCCTCCAAGTCCTGTTAGTGCTCACTTCAACCTGCTCGTGGATAGATTGATCGTTTTTGGGTCCAACAGGTAGAATTATTATCTTCCACCTATGGAAAGCACCTACACCTAATAGCTTAAGCCGATGTTCCCATTTCCTTGATGAACCATCATACGAAAGGTACGCCGTTAGAGTGAGTGTGCCCTCGCTCTGCTCCTTCGACTGATTGTTTGCATCAGATCTCATGTTCTTTATTACACTCCACGATTGGGGTCCTTTTTACCTTACCCTTATGGTACTTGTACCCTATCGTTCATTGAGGAGTACTTAGGCTTAGAGGGTGGTCCTCCATCCTCGTGTGAAAGCGATCATCATTCGAACATTTCGCATTTTACGGGGAAGGGTCAAACCATGGGAACGAATTCACAAGGTTATCACCTTCTTTAACTAGATCTTCCAACCTTTTCAGAAAACCAGTTCACTCTGTGCCACACCCTGTAAGTACTGTGTTGCCTAAGCTTGTGCCCCAAAATAGTTACTGAATTTGCACAAGTTATCTGGGCGCTTTACGGCTGCTGCTTTCTAGTTTTTCCATCATCCAATCCACAACAAATTGAATGAAACCGCTTCGGATTTCTTTTGATTCAAACCCTTGTTCCGCTCTCGCTCGCCGCTACTAACAGTTTCTCTTTTGATTTTCCTTCCTTTAGCTACTCAAATGTTTCAGTTCGTTAAGTTTGAAAAGTCCAAAGAGCGTATACTAGCCACAGAGCTTGGATATGGTTTCCCAATTGAAGATCCATGGATCACTGATGCTTTCTCCCCCCATGCCCTTTTGCCTCTGAAAGAAAGTGTTCTTTCTTCCCGGTGCCCGGGTATCCATCCAATGGAGTCTTTTCGATAGCTTTCTAATTCATCAATCTATTAAATAGTTGTGATAGACCGAACACCCACCCAATCTCAATTTTACACTGACAAAATCGTAGCCTCTATTCCTGACTTGAACGATGATAGGAGATCCTCACTTTTTCAAGCAAGCAAGATAGTGATTATTATACGATAGCGTCGATTTTGATACAAAAATAAGAAAGACGAAGTTGACATCACAGCCAGATAACTTAGGCTTGATGGTACCATTAAAGACCAGAGAAAGGTGGTGAAAGCCCTAAAGAATCATTTGAAAAATACTAAACATTCTCCCTCCTTCTGTGTGCTTGTTAATGGAATGCCCACGTACAGGATGGTTTCAATCTAGTAAGAGTATAAGGTTGGTCATGCAGAGCCTTAGCTCCTTACCTTCATTTTGATGATTGTAGCTGAAGGAGAGTTCTCATTTTCAGGCGTGTGAAGCACATAAGATCCGTGGTCTCCTTTTTTGTAATAAAAAAGTACGGGTGAACCACCTTTTCTATGCTGATGTATGCATCCTTCTTCTGAAGGCTAGTTTGTTAGAGGCTCATTGTATGAAGCAGATTATCCTAGAAAAAGCTACTAGTAAGTAGTGATGCGAGTGGTGAAGGCGCCCAGAGCAAGTCTAAGTCTTAGTTTCTTTTTGGTAGCGGGGTGCACCATAGACACAAGAGAATGCTACTACTTTTATTATTAGCTGAGAACTCATGTCCGAGAATCAGCTGCAATAACCTGGCTGTGCACTTCCTCCAGTTGCTGTGGATAAAGGTACATATGATTCTGATTCAATCTAGCAAAGTGATTGGGCTATTTCTAGCAGAGTGGGTACCATTTCTCTTGATTATTTTGCACGGATTCCGGCAGTCTATGGCCATGCTTATGTAGAACATCCAGTTATTGGGACACACTGTAACGCCCCGAGCCCGGCTCAGCTGCGCACGCGGCTACACGATGCACACACGCGAAAAAACGGACATAAAACTCTAGCCACACCCACCACAGGCACCATCAAAAGGGGGGTTAACCATTTGGTGACCTTTCATCACTTGTTTCCTAATGTAACTCACACATTCACATCTCATTTTTCCGATATGGGACTATATGCCCAAGCTCCATCCATGTCACTCTCTCCAATGCATGCATGCATGCACACTATCATTTATTCATCATTCCATTTAATGTCTATATCCCCATAGACCATCTTATAGGTTTCCATCATCAATCGCTTGATCATAATCCCATAGGATCTCTCTATAGGCCACAACCAACCAGCCATCTCATCTATTAATATATTATTATTATTATCATTATTATTATTATTATTATTATTATTATTATTATTATTATTATTATTATTATATATATTATTATATATATTCCTAAATATAATATTGTATATATACCCGCTTAAGTACGGGGTGTTACACACACTCCTCCTTAAGAACTCAGCGTCCTCGCTGAGCCTGGGACTTGCAACTTAATTCAGGATCCCTTTCTAGCCGATGTGGAGAGGATTACCCTGATTCTGCTAGTTGTACAGTCCCCTATCCGGGCGACCTATCCCAACCTCGCTCCTTCTCAGGCGTACATCTTGCACACACTCGGTGTCAAAAGTCGGCTCTGATACCATTTGTAATGCCCCGAGCCCGGCTCAGCTGCGCACGCGGCTACACGATGCGCACACGCGAAAGAACGGATATAAAACTCTAGCCACGCCCACCACAGGCACCATCAAAAGGGGGGTTAACCATTTGGTGACCTTTCATCACTTGTTTCCTAATGTAACTCACACATTCACATCTCATTTTTCCGATATGGGACTACATGCCCAAGCTCCATCCACGCCACTCTCTCCAATGCATGCATGCATGCACACTCTCATTTATTCATCATTTCATTTAATGTCTATATCCCCATAGACCATCCTATAGGCTTCCATCATCAATCCCTTGATCATAATCCCATAGGATCCCTCTATAGGCCACAACCAACCAACCATCTCATATATATATATATTATTATTATTATTATATATATTCCTATATATAATATTATATATATACTCGCTTAAGTACGGGGTGTTACACACACCCCATCTAAGGCAATAAAATGAATTCTATCTCGTTTTGACGGCCTTTGAAACCAACAATTTTCAATCGAAAATACTTCTTTATGCTTACTAACTACTTTAGTCCTGTCCTAATGGAATGTATTCGATTCTAGATCTAAAGTCACAAGACAGTACTCTGTTCGGCTTAACTATGAATAGGTAGTTGGTCTCTCTCACTCACACGGCCTGGGTTGATTGCCTTTGTCACCTGCCTGGCCTTCATTTCACTCGCCTCCATACTCTGTCTACAGTCATCTTCCCTCACTAAGCTCAGTATTCTCGCTACCTGGAAAGTAATCTCTAGCTTTTCCTTCTAAATTAAACTAATTGCTCTCACTTGACTCTTCCAGTGAACAAGTATACTAGGTGGTATAGAAGGAGAACTCAAAGGAAAGAGCAGTGGTCACTATGGTCAAAATGTCCAGTGAAGGAAGAATATTCTGGAAATAGGACTAATAAGCCATCGTTGACCATAATTCTATCGACCTTGCATACGATATTCTTTCTAGATTGCTTATTTTTCCATGTCCTAGAATAACCCAAGGACCACATATCTGAAAACTTGCACTGCTCAATCATGTTGTTAAGCTCAGTGAGCTTACATCTAGGGATCATGTTGCCTTTTGTTTTGTTCTTAAAGATAATGCAGTTGAATTCGGAGCAAACAAGCCATGAAACTGGTGAGTTGTTTACAGTCGTAAAGAGGCTAGGGTTTTCTCCTTTCGGATTCAAACTTTTTGGCATAGACTAAAGCCGACGAAATGATTCAATAGTTAACTTCATTTTGCAATCAACTATAATCACTATCTCATTTACTAGAATAGGAACTATCTTGCAAAATGAGCAATACCCAAATGACCATATATAACTTGGAATTCTCACCGGGAGAAAATAAGCAATTGGCTCTCCTCCAGATCTATAACCTCCTTATCTTCCTACTTCCTTCAGTGAAAGAAAAATAAGAATATGAATAAGGGGGCACGAGTTACTCTGAGTGAATTCAGGTACGTAGAAGGTCCGGTATGGCACATGACACCTTGCGTGGAAAGAAAGTATATATGGGTGTATCGTACGTATCATACTTAACAAAGGCCCCATATTGGAAAAATTATATAAATAATATAAAAAAAGGAAACTTTCTTACGGTAGTGACCTTTCTGAGTAACTGATTGAGCCGTAGAGGCGAGTGACGTGCTAGTGCTACTACTTGACTTGAGTGCAAGCACGTAGCTGTGCTTTCAGCAAGAGGGAGCTGGCGCCTTTCGAAGCTAATGTATTCTAGCATTAAACTAGCTAGCCCATGGATAAATCTGGCTCCTTGTGGGCCAGAGTCTTGCAAAGGTTAGTAGCTAACTTTTCCAAGCTTTCTTACTTTCATCACTAACTACAACTACTATCCGTTTGTTCGGCTTAACTGCTCCTCACTTCACTTATCCAAACAACAAGAGCTAATTTATTTAATCCAACTTCGGGGTGTCCCCCCGGTGAAAGGATTCATTCGCTTTTCTCTTACTGAATGTTTCTAATATTGATCGACATGGAAGAAGTTGCTTGTTCCTTCTTCTCCTACAATACTTTTCTTCTTGACATCTTCTCATACAAAGAGCTAGAGGGAGTATTCTATTTTGGTTTATAAATCAAAGTTTGTTGCAGATTTCAAATCTTTGTTACAGCCTCTGGGGGTTTAGTACTCAATTTACTCGCTCGTTTTTTAAGATTAGATTATGCCATTTTACAAACTTGCCCCTTTATGGTCATATATTTACACTTCTACCTAGGGCTCTCTTCGAAGTTGTCTCACATTTGTTATTAGATTTTAGGCATTACTAGTTTTGTGCTTCCTAAGATAGGCATAGTGCCTCTCTTTGAGATCTGAAGGTTGATATGAGACCCCATGTGTTGAAGGCCTTATCTCTACCGTTCATTTCTTCAACAACTAGAGAAGTGGTGAGCATCTACAGGTTTACTCGGTGTGAAGGTGTGCAACTTCCACACCGTATTACATCCTTTACTAGACTCAAGCAAGAGTTAGTGTGTCTTATAACCGAAATCCCAACCAACTGCTATGAGAAAAAACTTACACGTGTTAACTCCTCAGTCCATCCATGTGAATGGAAGTCAGGGAAAAGGTCCAGCCTCGAATCTTATCAGCAAAATCCAATTAGGGCCAGCCAAATGGATATACCAATTCTCATAGGTCTATGCCAGATTACTAGTAGCAACGAAGAAAGGTCTTAGTCCGATGGACAGTAACATGGTTGGTTAGGTCTTATACCATAACATAGGGGTGTAGAAAGACCTACAATGGTTATGCGCTGAATAAAAGAATCAAGTACACTGTGGTGTATCGTGGCAGATGTCATAGATCCATCTTCTCTTGTGAAACTAAGATAATCAGCATGCTAGCCTTTATGAAAGACCTTCTATTGATCCTATCAGATTTGGCTTTGCCTTCATTCCCTAACTTGCCCGTCCAGAGATCTGACCCACCTTTTCCATCTGGCTGCTTCCTACGACAATCCTACTGTCACGTCCCGCTTCCCAAAAATACGGAATGCGAACACGTAACAAAAGCCCAGCGAATGATTATTATCATCCTTAAGCTGTTTCAAGAAGTCCTTACAACATGTCACAGTAAAATCAGAGTCGGAAGCCAGAAAATTCAACCACATGCACATATGAACCAAATACCAACAAGAATACTTGAATTAAGATATATTAATCTCAAATAGTCATGATCTGAATAACACAAATAATCCTGGGTCACATCGCCCAAATACAAGAAATAATACAAGTCTCAAAATACAATATTGTCCAAAATAAGCAACAAGAATAGTAATAGAAAAATTTCAGCCTCTAGCCCATCATCTTGCCAATACCTTTAGGAACCTGTCCTCCAAAATCTGCAATTCATAGAATGCAGGAAAAAGGAAAAGAGAAAACACAGTACCCGTCAATGGCAAGTCCGGGTCACAAAATAGAGTAGGATACAAGCACATAGAAACTAACTAACCACAGGATATACTAATAGGTAAGGGTAACATATGTCAAATATAAAGTCAACAGGTAAACAGGTAGCATGTATAATTATCAGGTAATCAGGTAGTCAGGTAAATATGTATCAAGTATCAGGAAATCAGGTAACAGGATAATCAGGTAATCATGTAACAGGTAATCATGTATTAATATCTTGTATTATTACTATCTAGGTAACACTTCATGTGTCATCCTTTTATCACATGGTTGTTACAGTCAATGCAGTTTCGTTTTAGATTTCGTAGTGGACCATAGCAGGGCAGTATACTCAGGTACAGGAAACAGTAATCCAAATCATATACCAAATTCCAAATAATCCAAATCATATACCAAATTCCAAATAATCCAAATCATATACTAAATTCCAAATATGGGAAACACGGGCTCCCTTCCGAGTACACATTTCTGAATTATCCACTACTAGATCATTCCCTTAAACTCCGGCTTGTTTCTTTTATTATTAAGATCATCAACAGGCATGAGAGTGTACTAAATAATGTCAAACTAACAGTTTATAATCAGGTTTAGACTCAGGAAATTAGATCAGCAAGTATAGGTACCAAACATTCACAAATACGAGCAACTTAGCGTATGTTTATAATCAGGACAGCAAGACCAGTCTGTACAAAAATAGTGATCCAAAGATCTACAGGCATGCAAATCATGATCCGTCAAAGGATCTGGAAACTAGACATCCACACGCTTCTAAAGAATATAATAATGATACACACTAGTTCATAACATGTCAGCTTAAAAGTCATTTCAACACAGATTTCCGGTACAGCCAGAAAACAGGGGAATAACTTAAACCACATGAAAACAGCAGGTAAAGTCATCAATTAAATCCACAAAAATTCTGGGATAATCCCCTATATATTTATAGTCAAAATAATAATTTTCATAATTTTCCAGAAAGTATAGATACGGTATCAAAAATGAAAAGCAACGCAAATCCTGGTTTTGATGGATCTGGAATTCCTTAACACTGCTATACAAAATTAGACATATCTTGCAAACAGAGCATCGAAATCCACTTCCACCAAAACGGAATGAAAGTAGATACAATTAACCAACTTTCATATCTCACATGAAATATTTATACAGTAATTAGAAATAAGGAGAACACGGCATTCAACATACAATCACACGTAGTTTACAGCAAAAGTGCTCTATGGAAAAGAATATAAGACATCACTCAAAACTCATCTTTTAATTATCACAAAAATCAGGGAACTACCTAAAATCATGGTGAAACACTGGACTAAGTCTTGTGGCATAAAATTATGTATAACTTGGATCTTGAAAATAAATTGTCCACAAAACTACCCCGAACTGAATCTGGAAACTACTGATATACAGTCACTAAAATAATCATAACTAATTCATACAAACTCCAAACGGGGTGAAACTAGTCGGGTTAGAAAATAGATTCAGTCCTCTACAAATTACTCAGAAATAGCCATATTGAGATTCGGACTCTAATTCAGGTAAAAAAACAATCAATCCAGTACAACCCAAATTTCCAGATTTACCACATCATCTTCAAAACGTCATAGCTTCTACAAAAATGATCCAAACTCATCCAAATTCGAAACGCAACCTACCCATTGTCCAAATATCATGTCTAAGGGTTTCTAACATGTCAAAATCTAATATTCTTCATATGGGCGTTCAAACATACATCAGGTATACAATATGTCGCATAAGTGATCAAAATCGCGTTTGGATGAATCCGAAGGCATAAAACTATCAAACTCCATGTCCTAAGTCATCTATGGCCTGTTTTGAACAATAGAGACGAAATTCACAAATAAAAACATGATCTTTGGCCGTCTCTAGTCTCAAACTACCCTATGTGTGAACTTTCGACTTGTATCAACCTAAGAAATTTAAGTACAAGTTACTTGCCTCTTTGACGATGCACGCGATGCTACGAAGCCTAGCAATGAAAATCCACGAGCGCAAAGCCTTTCCACGCGCGATTTCAAGCGAACCCACGAGTCGAAACTTGCCTACGATCGTCTCCTTGATGCACGAACTCAAACGAACGCTACCCACAACACCAAATCAGCGAGGAGATGAAGGAGGGGCTGTTTTTTTGAAGGTGGGTGCTGCCTTGGATGGTTTCGGCCACAAGGAAAGAGATGGAGACGAGTTTGTATGAAGCGGGGTTGATTAATATGGTGGATGGGGGATTATATGTGGTCGGCAATGCAAGAAGGAGGGGAGAAGAGGGTCAGCCTGGGGTATATGGAGGCAGGCCGGGGGACACTTGGATGGAGGGAGGCCGGTTGGAATAGGAGATGGAGAGAGAATAGATTATGGTTAGGGATTATTTAGTATTAGGAGTATATATAGGAGATCAAATGTGGGTTAATGGGTAGTGGGTATCAATAGGAGTAAATAGGTAGACAATTGGGTAATAGATATTCGGTAGATTTCAAATGGGAATACAAAATGCAATGAATCCTATGGCTCCTAAAAATCTCCTTAAGGGTCAAAAAATCTCAAATTGATCAAAACTCCTCTAAAAATTTATCATGACCCAAAAATAATCATTAAATATAAACGGGACCAAGAAAATGAGAAAACGATCTCAAAATGACGAAAAATGGACAAACGGTGCACAATCGGCACAAGGAGGTCAAAAATACAAGAAGAATAATATAATTTGAAAATAATCCAATAAGAAAATTAATACAATAATTAATAAATATAATTTATGAAATAATCTAATTTTAACAATAAAAATAAAATAATAATGCAATAACCACGCTAGCAAAATAATACTGATAGTAACAATATTAATAATAATAAAATGATAAAAATAATAAAGGTAATAATAAAAATAATAAGAACTGTATTAAATACAAAAATCATAGAAAATTAGTTCAGCTAAAATTATGGATCAATAAATAGATTTTAAATGGAAAATCCAATAATACATTTTGACAAAAGAATTTGAAAACCGGAAAAATAATTTGCAAAAAATTTTAAAATACCGGAAAATACAATAAAATACATTTTTGGAAAAACGGGGGTTACACCTACACAGAAAAATAGAATGTCTTTTTCCACGCCACGTGATGAATGAGAGATCTGTGCTCAACCACTCTTCTATTTTTGGGAAAATGAAAAAACATTGAGTAAGGGCACACGTCCTCAACAAAGCCTTCCCTTTATGATCCACTACTTTCTCTTTTCTTCAGGATCGGGCTTCCAAGCCTAACAAGACTGCTGGTCTTCGCTTTGCCGGTCAACCACGGAAAAGCAGATTGATTGCCTCACTTGACTGATGACGGCTTCCAGTTGATGTCTTATTACCATGTCTCCTAAGGAAAGTCTCAATACATATGTTGCAAGACGATTACACATATCAAGGTCGAAATGTGATCGGATGTGCTCTATATGTTTAAGATTAACTAACTAATAGTAATTAGTAGCACAATATGTTTAATCGGAACAAAAGCTTTTCTTTAATCACTAACTTTGGGAAAAGAACAAGCTATAGCATGCTTATCCGAGTTTCTATCTGTTTCACAACTGGTTTTCTTTGATTACCGGGATAGAACTACTTGCTTATCCGTTTTGTTTTGTTCTTACGACGTTGAAACTGAATTGCTCCTGGCTAGCTATTTTCTTTAAACCGAATCTTGGTACTAGCACAACAAGAACGACTTTCTCTCTGACTTTATTATCAGACTCGCTTGGTCCTATCCTTACTTTCTCTCGAACTCCACTCTTTATTTTATCACCGAAAACAACAAATAATTCATTCGATGCTTCCCACTCACAGGCACCGTACCTCGACACTGTAACGGGGGAACTCCTATTAAATTAAGAAGAAGAGGGTAAGCGAAAACCATCCTGAGATTCCTTCTCTTGATCAGGGTTGACTCTTGGTTCATGGCCAACCTTCCACGCTACAATGTCTTGCACTCTAGCAAGGGTGCCAATCAACTAGTCCTCTCTTATCCGACTAAACGAATGATAGTCTAAGTAAGGAAATGGGCTCCCTGGTTACATCAAAGTAACTACTTTTGAACCGAAGTAGGGAGAGCTGCTGCAGGCAATTAAATGGCTAACCCAGTCTTATATAGGCGGAACCACGATTGCGATGGAAGGGGTGGTCGCGCGCAGGAAGCAAGGTCTGTCTGGAAATGAAGACCGGGTCACACTAAAATAGACACCTAGAGAAAGTGAGGATGAAGATTAAGACTTAAAGCCTAGGCCTTTGGTCAACGATCAGGGATCAATGGCAGCCATGGTTAGGCCTATAGAACCATCTGACCGTGTACGGAAGAATCATACTGACCACTGGGATGACAGAAGTCAAGGGTGCTACCAGAGCCAACAAGTATTCCCACTTTTGAATTTTGTAGGCGAGGTCGAGGTAAAGTAAATCAACAATAGGCCATATCTAAATACAGAAGGGGGTTTAACCATTTCTCTCTTTTTTTTTTGAGGAAAAAGTGGAATAATGCCACCCTGTTTCATTAATAAGAGATTAATAAACAACTCCGGAGTTCCGGGAAAGTAAAAGTACAGTCAGTAAATAAAATATAACCCCCAACAAAATCCTGGAGGGTGGGTTACATCATCCATCCTAAAGGCAACCAAAACACAAAAAGAAGTACAGGGTCTGATACAAAATAAGTAGTAGTGGGGCGAGAGTCCACTCATCAGTCTAGAGTTGGCCCGATCTCTATCTCCTCGTCATCAAAATCATCCACCTGGAATACCCTTGCAATCCTTCCTCTTGCTCCTGAAGCAGCAGCTGTAGCCCAAAAGGAAATTAGATGCATGATATGAGTAAGATTACTAGAAATAGAATTACATGAAGCACGGAAATAAAAATTGTTCCTATCTAGCCATAACACCCATGTGGTTGCCGCAATGGCAATGAACCATGCATCTTTCATATCGTGACGGACTGATGCAAATCTGGGACCAACCCACAGTTCCTCATAGTCTCTTGGATAGTCATTTGTTCCTAGTGCTCTCAGCACCTCTATCAGGACGGCCTTGCTTCTGGTGCAGTGAAGAAATAGGTGATTCAGACTTTCCACGTGTACGTTGCAGAACCCGCAATTGGTCGCAATGTGAGGTTGCCTCTTGGCGAGGTTCTCTCTGGTGAGAATGGCATTGTTGAGCACAAGCCAAAGGAAGACTCTAATTTTCAAAGGTGTTTTTGTCTTCCAAAGTACCGCTGCCCAGCTGGGCCTGCATCCTCGGAAGTGAATCCGGTGGTAAAATGATCTAACCGAGAACCCTCCCTTGTTCTCGAGACCCCACCGCACGTGATCTGGACCTTGGGCACATATCACCCCAGAGTGGATTATGCGCGTTTGTAAGACGTGCAGTTGCTGTAGCAAACTCGGAGAAAGAGTTCCTTGGAACGACGGTCTCCAAGTCCCCCTTTTCCAAGTTTCCGCCACCGAGATATTCGGTCGATTCGTTTTAGCAAATAGCTCTGGGAAATCTTCCTTAAGAGAATGAGGACGGCACCATTTGTCCCACCAGAATCTGGTGGTTCGACCATTGCCGATCACAGAAGAAATTGCTGAGTTGAAAGGTCCGTTGGCTTTAGCAACTCCTTTCCAGAACCGGGAAACTTTGGATCCTACTCGGAAGCCTAAACTTCTAGTCCCTTTCCCTCGAAGGTAAGGTTGGATAAAGTCCTGCCATCCTTCCCCGCAGTGATGGAACACTTTCCACCACCACTTTCCCAAGAGTGCCAGATTCATATCTCTGAGGTCAATGATGCCTAGCCCTCCGTGTCTCTTTTTCATGCATGCGATATTCCATTTCATAAGGTGGTAGCCTCCCTTATTTGAGTCAGCACCTTTCCAGAGGAATCTTTTCCTGATACGATCGATCCTTTGGATCACCCACTTTGGGAGTTCAAAAAAGGACATGTAGTAAATGGGCAGATTGGATAACACAGAGTTGATGAGAACCACTCTGCCCCCAAGAGAAAGTGATTTGCCTTTCCATCCGGACAGTCTGTCCTCCACCCTGTCTATAATGGGCAACCAGTCAGCCTTCGTGAGCCTCCCTGGACGGAGCGGAAGACCTAGGTATTTGATAGGGAATTCTTCTATCGCGCAGTTGAGAATGGTGGCATGCTCCCGAATTTCAGCTTCTGGGAGTGAAATAGGGACTAGCGCGCTCTTATGGAAGTTAATTCTCAGGCCTGACCAGGCTTCAAAGCAGTAAATGACCCCTTTAAAGCAAATTGTTTCCGCTCGAGTCCCATTACCGAAGATAAGGGTGTCGTCCGCATATTGAAGGATCGTGCATCCCTGAATTGTGTTGCTGCTGGCCACTGGCGCAATCCACCCTTTTCTTTGGCAACTATCTAGCATTCCTCTGAGCACATCCGCTACAATAGTGAATAGAAGTGGGGATAGTGGATCCCCCTGACGGAGTCCCTTCTTGCAAGGGAACGACGGACCAGGTCTCCCATTCACTGAAATTGTCGTTTTGCTAGAATGTAGACATTGTTTAATCCATCTAATCCATTTGTCCCCAAAACCTCTCCCCCTGAGAGCCTCTAGCAAACATTCCCAGTCCACAGAATCGTATGCTTTCTCAAAATCCAGTTTGAGGAGGAAGTTCTTGGAGTTGCTCTTGTGGCAGTGGTGAATAACTTGTTCAGCAGTAGCCACGCAGTCTAAGATACATCTGCCCTTAATGAATCCCGTCTGTGTTCTACTGATAAGACTATCCATGATGCCTCCCAAGCGGATGGCTAGGACCTTAGTGATGATCTTAGCCGAACAGTTTATCAGGCTAATTGGTCTAAAATCCCCAACGCACTTAGAATCCTCCCGTTTGGGGATCAACACAACTTCTGCAAAGTTGAACATTCCCAGCCTCAGGTTATTGTGAAAAAATTCCATCATTACATCCATAAATTCTCCTTTAATTTCTTCCCAGAACACTTGGAAGAACAACATAGGAAAGCCATCTGGCCTAGGTGACTTTTCAGCTCCCATCTGATCAATGGCCGTTTTGACCTTCGACTCCGTGAATGGTTCCTCCAAGGAGGAAAGGTTTTGACCTGGTTCAATCTGATACTCCTGCCAGAAGTGTGCCCCCATTGGAATCCTAAAGTCATTCTTCTTCCCGAATAGACCCTTATAGAATGCCTGGAAAGTAGTGGAGATCATCTTTTCATCCTGCGATGTTCCTGTATCTGTCTGAATTGAAAGGATAAGATTTGATCTCCTTCTTGTGCTTGCAACTCGATGAAAGTAGGCCGTATTCGCGTCTCCCTCTTTGAGCCACGAAATCCTAGACCTCTGTTGCCATTTGATCTCTTCTAGCCTATACAGATTGGCAATGTTATTACGAAGTTCTAAGAGCCTGTTTCGCTCTTCCTGCGAAAGGACTCTAGTTTCCTCCACCCTCTCAAGCTCGTCAATTCCCTCCAGATAGGACTCTTTATCACGCCAGATTGTCGAGAATCTAGATCGATTCCATCTACAGAGCCTCTTTCTCAGTCTTCGAATTTTACCACACCATCGAGACGCCGCGTCCCTGCCGGCCATTGGGAGAGACCAGTTCTCCATAACCATATGATGGAATCCCCGAATTTCCAGCCATGCCTTTTCAAATCTGAATTTCCTAGGCTTGCGTGCTCCCCGATTCCCCACATCGAGGAGGATCGGTGTGTGATCTGAGGTTGGCCTGGGGATCGTTCTTGCCGAAGCAAGAGGGAATAAAGCTTCCCAATCCATAGAGACTAGCACTCTGTCCAACTTGGCCATAACCGGATCCGCTTGCAAATTAGACCAAGTAAACAGTCTGTCATTGATTGGGATATCAATCAGTTCAAGTTTCGTGATAACTCTATTGAATTCCTCCCGGTGTCTGTCGCTAGTTCCTCTTCCCTTGTGCTCAAAAGCGAATCTAGTAATGTTGAAATCCCCAACCACAATCCAAGGTCCCGACCAGCGCTGACGGATATCGGCCAATTCTTGCCAGAAGGCCTCTCTGTCTGTGGCCACGTTCGGCCCGTAGACCACAGTCACCGTCTGCGTCCAATCATCTGAACGTCGCTTAAGTCGGGCAGTCAAGGAGAACGTACCACAATGTTCCTCTTCGCAGGACAGAAGATCGGAATTAAACCCTATAGCAATCCCCCCTGAGGCACCGACAGAGGGGCGAAGCAACCATTCCTTGATTCTGTTACCACCAACTCTTTTGAGTTTGCGTCCGTGCTGAAGTTTGGTCTCCTGCAGCCCTACAACTTCCGCCTTGGAATTGTTAATGACATCCCGCACCATACCCCTCTTTCCCCTATCCCCCAACCCCCTAACATTCCAAAAAAGTGTATTCATTAGGAGGAATTGTAATGGGAGAACGTTGTGGAGGGTGTAGGGCCGGCTACATCCTCGAGAATGATAGTCGGCCCCGTGCCGACTCCCAAAGCATTATCGTCAGATGTCCTAACTCTTTGTGTTTCCCAACCCCGAATTTTATTAAGGAGTAAGGCAATACGCTCAGTGTCATAAACTTCTAACCCACATGTGATAGCTAGAGATAAAACATCAGAATCTGACATGTAATTTAAAATAGATGCTAAAAAACATGTCGTACCTCCATTGTCGAACTTAGCGGCCTTAGCTGCAGCGGCGACCTCAAGATAGTCATCCAAGGACTCCGCATGAGCCCTCTTGGGAGATCGCTGAACCCTGAAACCAACCGCTCTTCGGGACTGTCCCGAGCTAATTCCGGGAGCTGATTCTGGAATTGAGGACAGGACAAGCTCCGGTGAAACCTCCCTCTGAGTGTTAGCAATGAACTCCGTATCCTCTGATTCCTCATCAGAGAAAGAAAACTCTACATCGAGATTAAGCCGTCCTTCTGGGTCCTCATCACTGTCTGTGAGAATGGGTTCATCATTACGATTGAGCACTTTCACCACAGACCCCTCATTGGGCCCGTCGCTCGTAGAACCAATAATAATACTAGATTCAACAAAGGCGGTCCCCTCTTTGGGCCCGCTCGAATCCTTAGAATTACAGGTTCCAGATACAACAAGAGGCAATGTGGACCCCTCTTTGGGCCCACAGTCACCAATAGAAGGCCCACTCTTAGGCCCACTTGAATAGCACTCAGATACTGTGTTAGTAAAATGTACCCCGCGGATTATCACACCGCCTGTCTCGAAAGGCGCGTTCCTCGAGCTCCCCACCGAACCGGTACGCCTACCGCACTCGACAGCTGTCAGCTGCTGGTTGGTGGGCTGGTCGGTGGGTTCAGAACCCCTCGCATCGCTTTTAAGAAGCTCGCTCCTCGAGCGTTGCAGCACTTCGTCTAGGCCAGCTGTCACTTCCCTGTTGGTGGGTGAAACGGTGGGTTTGAGGGAAGCACTGTCAACAAGTGCTGGCATCATTAACCCCTGCTTCGTTAAGCCCAATGAGACCCTTCGCATTTCTTCTTCTTGCTCAGATCTACACACCTGCCCCCCTGCTGCACTATCTTCTCCTTTCTTCAACCCTGTAACTTTTCCACCAACTTCAACAGAGTTGAGAGCTTTCACAGAAGCGCTCTCATCACTCTGGTTGAAGCTACCAACTACCGTCACTTTCCCCAGAGGGCTCTGCGCCTCGCTTCTCAAAGCAGTTGCTTTCTCTTCACCCCCCCAGTTTCTCTGTCCCTTCTTTCACTTTATCAGATGAAAACCATCTTTGTGAAACCCATTCTTTGGTCGACAGCGGTCTCTCACTTGTTGTTTTTCCAAAAACAGTAGATTCCTCCACCAACTTCTCTCCCAAAGCCTGCAAGTTGTGGATGGGTTGGTCGTTGCCATTAATGGTGTGCTTGGACCCTGAAGCTCCCCTCTGAGCGACTGAGCACACCATCTGTGGACGCAAAAGTGCCTGACCACCATTCGTAGTAGTGCTTTTGACTGTAGATGGGTTGGTGATCGCAGATCTTTCCAAATCAGGTCTGTAGGCTTGGATCACCATTGGATCTGATGTGTTCGGGGCCCTATTGAGCTCCTGACCGTTAGATGCACCGGGTCGCTCCTCTCTGTCACCATGCCTGTTCGGAGTTCGAGCGGATCCAACCGCCGCCGCCCTGATAATCTCTCGATGAGCTCTTTCAACCTCGTGAGCTCCATCGATAGTGCTGAACTTCGATGGCGATAACACCTGTTTGTAGCTCCGGCTGTCCCTGATAGAAGTTGCTGACTTAGAGGGGGCGGTCGCCGGTAGTGGATCCATTCTCCGATCAAGGACAAATCTGACCATATATGCCGCCTCAAATGAGTAGATTTTTGCAAATCGCGGCATGAGAGCAATGTCGACAACCGCCGCCTCAAATGGTTTAACCATTTCTTTCTAACGTTCTTTCTTATATTTGAAATTTACTGGCCCACAACCATTTATATAACCGAACTGAACTGCAAATTAAGCGGTTTGACTAGTTGTGGTTTGATATGTAGCGGTTCGGGTTTCCCACTATTCCGAATCCCAATTGGTTCAATTGCAATTTTAGATAGGTGGTCGGTTCTGTAGCGCCCCGAATTTTCAATATGATATCTCAGATATACGTGGCACAATTTCCAGCATCAACCTAAATGGTAATAGTAAACATAGCCAAAATAATGATAAAATTTTTCAACTTTTATTACATTAATCCTTTACAAAACACAGCGGAAAAACAAACACCTTGAATTATAAATTCTTTCTTTTATAACACATTCTTTTACAATTCACATAAGTCATAATCATCATTCTTCCACAAGCATCCAAATTCCAAGCTATAGGCACCTACCTGTAAAACCTGAAACTAAAGATAACTCTAACTCCCAAAACTACAGGGGTCAGCCATAACGGTGTGAGTGACATCAAAAGAAAAGCAACATGAATAAAACATAAGGCATAAAGTCATAAACAACATGTATCAACAGCAAGAATAAATGAAATAAAAAATAACCATAAATAAACATGAAAACATTAAGAAATAAGAGATAGTAAATAGTAGGGCATGAAAATATCAAGTGAAACTATACTAAGTTTCGAGTGTAGGAAAAACAAAAACAACATGCATTAAACCAAGTCAAAAAAACACAAACCTATATGCTGATTCTTTAATGCATACTTGTCGAATTTTATGCATCCCACAATACATAGGTCCGGTGCAAGCCCTTATCGTTCTCCACTTTATAGGGTTAAATCTCTCATTATGGAACTAATCCTACCACGGTGATGAAAACAAGATCCAGAATACTCCGTGAATAGGCATCACAACCCTCGACGCGCAAGCATCATGTAAGAATAGCTCAAAACCCGGAGAATCACCTCCCTGTTGTGTACCCCACGAATCGAATAGGCTTGCGAGGCCCTCGACGTGCAGATACACCAGGTACATCCCGTGAATAGGCCCGCCGACCCTCAATACGCGAATGCATCCTGCATGCTCCCTGAATAGGCCTACAAACCATCGACACGTAAACATACAAATGTCCTTTCGAGACAGAACAACACACAAGTTCTGGAACGCATCCGTTGGACCTAAACCAAGAGCATACACTTACGTTTCCCAAGTTCCATCACATCTTTACTAGTGCCTGTCCTTAAGTTGGTTATTATTTAAACAAAAAAATTCTCTCTCTAGAGTTAGTGTATCCTACCGGACTTAATTCCACAATAACAACAACCCTAATGATCCCAAATGGTCAAAATCTACAAAATCTCATCTGCCAGTTCACAGGACTCCCACTCAACTCCTAGAGATTCCCAAAACGAATATCAACACCAAAACTTCCAATAAAACTCACAAGTCCATCATCAAAACGTTTATAATAAGAAAACCTTTTAAATCAACAAAATCCAAATTCATTTAATGTGCTCATAAAATTCCACAATTCAAATTAAATGTTAAATCCATTAAATAACAGAAAACCATATTTTTAAGTCGTAGAATATTTCAAAACATCAATTCTTTTGAAAATGCGTATAACTCACTTAATAAGGTCATAAGAATACGTTTAAAACTCTATTATAAATAAAATATAATTCTCTGTAAAATACTGTAATCTGTAGTAAAAGATCATCTAAAACAATAAAGTAATAATCCATAATATCAAAGAAATAACCATTTAAAAGAAACGAGAAAAAATCCAACAAAACAGCCAAAGAAGCAAATGATGGTCAATCGCTCAAACAGAGCAGTCGACTGTCAATTGAAGATTTTCAAAATAAAACATGACGTTCGACCGCACGGTCGACCGTGACCTACGACACAGCCAAGTTTGGGTTTTTGTCCATGTTTCGGCCGATACTCAATTAAAACTTTGTAAAACCAAAATCTAACTTCCTGAGATGATCCAAAATATCTTGTATAACATATAGGAGTTTGAAAAACAATCAAAAACACATTGAGATCTCAAAAGAGTGGTTTTGCACCAAAATCTTTCAAAACATTAACTTTAAGGCATATAGTGTATATATGTGTGTATTAGCACTAGTTTAAGCATCAAAAATTCTTAAAATAGAAGTAGTAAAATGTTTAAAACAAACTCAGTGCCAAAACAGATCAAAATCTCATCAAGATCATAGAATAGTAGGTTTTATTTCCAAATTCTTCAAAACAGGATATGCATATACATATAAGTGTATATATGTGATTTAAGCATCAGTAAAACTTTGAGAAAACAACATATATAGGTAGTATAATGTTTAGATTCAAACTCAGTACTAAAACAACTCAAAACCAATTGGAAACATTACCAAATATCAAAATCCACTCTTGCAGCTGAACATAGTCAGACCTGAATACAACCCCCCCCCCCCCCCCCCCCCCCCTCCTTTAACACATCAATTTTGATTTCTTTTAAACCACAACCCCTTTTAAATTTATTTAAACACACACCTCATCACTATCTAAGTTTATCCATGAATATAATGCAATTATAACATGCAAACAATCAAGTTTAGTTCATCGAAAATAAAAAACAGAGCATATGCATATATACACACAACAAAGATCTACTTTTAATCAATTTTATGCAGTTCACTTCATACAATTCTCATGGAACTGTTCAAATCAGCAAGATCATGAAAGAAAACAACATACTCATGATTTCTATCAGGTTCTTTAACAATCACAAGTCATCAAATTAGGGTTTTTGTCATCAATAGTATAGTTTCATGGAAAGATTCAATTTTTAATTCATCTACTCATCAAAATTCATCATATCTTTATACCATCATCTAACATGCTTTCTAATAGATAAACCATCACATACAATATGCTTAGAATAATAAGAAAACAAATATATGTCACTCACCTTATTGAAGAATCAACCGAAGAAAAATAAAGAGAATAAGAAAATCCTTCATTTCGTAAGAAAACCAAGATCCTCGCTTTAAAACTTCAAGAAAATAATAATAACAATCCTTTTGTGTTTTCAAACAAAAGACGACTGCACACCACCTTAAATAGGCCGGAATTCCAAGAAATTAGGGTTTTGAATAGATTTGCAAAATACCTTTTTTAAATATATTTTTACATATATAAATTCTTATACTTGGAAATTAAATAAAACCAACTTAATTGAGATTTAAAAACAAAAAAATACCCTAATAGTGGCCGGCACTATTTTGAAAACCCAGAAAAACGAAATTGCATTTTTGCCCCTCTAAGTGGCAATTTTGCAAAAAGACCATTCTTCATCAAAACTTGCAAAATAAACCAAATTTATTATAGAAAAAGTAAACTCTTTACCTCTGAGTTGACTAGGCATCATACCCAGCCCACCAAATTCGAAAATCTGGATTTTTCACTCCAAGTGGTAATTTTGCACAACAGTCCCACTTTTTGTAATATTTGCAAATAGGTCAAATAATTATCAGAAAAATTCAGAAAATTCACAAATAATACCTAATAATAAATAATGAGTTTCTCCAAAATAATTTTTGACATTGAACTTCGCAAGAAAATATTTGCACGTGTAAAAAGGTAAATTTCAGAAAAATATTTATTAAATCACCAAAAAATTATTTTTATTCATTTATTAATCTTAAAAGCATTATTTAAAAATCTGGGGTATTACAGGTTCTGTGGCTAAACCAAACTGTGTTCACCCAATCACCCCTAAGGTTGTTTCATTTAAAATCACATAAACTAGCAGAAGTATTTTATTGGAGTGAGCCCCATATTAGGGGTGGCAAAATATCTAATAACCCAATAACTTGATCCAAATCTGACCTAAATTTAGTGTATGGATCCTCCATAATAAATCAATTTTCTGATTGGATCCAGATATGGATCTTTGTGGATCTAACCTGGTAACCCGATGGATAATCTGAACCATATATGTTTATATATGTTAGTTTAAACATGCAACCTAAATCCATATCGATTTTAATGCTTAAATATTTTATTTTATTTTTTTCCCAGGTCAATAGTTATATATTTTGTGAATTATGCAAGGCAAATATTAATATACGATATACTTCCTAAGTGGTTTAACCCATGTACAATAATGCACACGATTTTCTAATTCATCTGCAACTCATAAAATAGTTATTTATACTCATGGTTCTTATATATATATAGACACACACACACCCCTTCCGTTGTGTACTAGCCTCCGTGTGCACTTGGACTTTGGGCCTTCGTATTGATGATCCGAACCGTTCGCATTAATATACACGTCTAAATTAGTCTAAATATGTAAAATCAAGTCATTTGAAATTCATTTACTCATCCTTTGAAGTGTTACAAAATTGTATGGTTGAATATCAATTTTTTTATAATGACATGATCAATGGATAAATGAGTTTCAAATGACTTGATTTTATTTATTTAGACTAATTTAGACGTGTAGATCAATGCGAACGGTTTGAATCATCGATACGACGGCCCGAAGGTCGAGTGCACATAGAGGCTACGGCACAATAGAAGGAGACTCTCTCTCTCTCTCTCTCTCTCTCTCTCTCTCTCTCTCTCTCTCTCTATATATATATATATATATATATATATATATATAGTAATTTACCCGTGCGATGCACATCTTAATAAATAAATATATTTTAAAGTAAAAATTTCGACGTAGTTTGGTTTGACCTTTTTATATTAGTAATGAACGGACAATGCACGTCTTAATAGATTTTTTAAAAAATAAAAACTCTGACGTAGTAACAACTCAAACCTGAAAACTCCGTCATATTAATAACGTACGTCCGTCACACACATTGATAGATTAACAAATGACACTAAGCCCTTCTCCCATTATTATATATATATACTAGGTTTGCCCGTTAACACGTGCCTACGGCACGTCTTCGGAATGGTGCACCTTGTTTGATCATATAAAATAGTTTTGGAGGTCTAGCAAATTAATTGAAGTAGCAAACATAGAGCAAAAAATATATTATATGATATTTTTTTGAATTATTTTTAAAGTTTTTAAATTTTTAATTTTTTTAGTTTTTTAATTTTTAATTTTTTAAGAATTTTAAAAATTTTAATCTTCTTAATTTTTTGAATAGAAGAGGGAAGGAGAGAGAGAGGGGAAGAAAAAAATAATAATAATATAGGAGTTGTTTTAGGTAGGGGATTTGAATTTGAGTTTTGGTGGGAAACTTTTGGGGGGAAAATATGTTTTGTGAGGTTAGATCTGGACCTTTGATTTTTGGGGGATTGAAGAAGAGCCACTTGATAGCTTTCTTTGTTTTTTATTTTATATATATATATATATATATATATATATATATATATATATATATATATATATATATATATATATATATATATATGCTCACTACTTTTGGTGAGTACTCCATGAGCACTCATAAAATAAAGACCCTATAAAAATTCTGAACCGCTCATATTGTTCTATATGCCTAAGATAGCGTAACAATAAAAAATCAAGTAATTTGAAGTTCATTTGCCCATCCATCAAGCTGTTAGAATTTTTAGCCACACAATTTTGTGATGATGTAAATCATGGACAAATAAATTTTAAATTAATTGATTTTTTATTGTTAGGCTATCTTAGGCATATAGAACAATATGCGCGGTTTGGATTTGTCATAGGTACTCTATTTCATGAGTGCTCACGGAATGCTCACCAAAGTAGTGAGCAGCCGAAGATTTCTATATATATATATATATATATATATATATATATATATATTAAAGATTTATTTACTTCTGTAATTGTTCGTAGACAGTTTGAGATTTAATGATAAAAAGGAAAGAATGGGGAGAGTCTATTTATTGCTAAATTTGTTTGTGGACAGTTTAAAATTTGTAATTTGAATTTGAAGTTAGGAGGATTAATTAAGAGTATTTGCATCTTTTTAAATGTACGTTTGTGTGCATACACTAAAATCTTATTTTCTTAGTTATCTAGTAGACACACTATAATAATAAATTATCATTTCATTTTATTACAAAGATGAAAATTCATGCTTAGCTCTTAAGATTCTTATTCATTTTATAATTTTTTTTATGTGTTTATTTTAGTATTTTGAATATGTAATAAGTAACATTTTACCAATCAGTTTTATACATAGGGGGCATTTCGTACAAGGATTTTTTTTATTTCCTGGGAATCTTAACCTGGGAATTTAGTTTCTCATGTTTGGTATGCTAATTTTTAAATTCAAATTTCCAGGAAACTAAGGGTCTGTTTGGTTTCTTGTTTTTTTTTTCTTTTTTTTGTTTTCCAAAACCCCAAAACCCGTTTGGTTTGGTTGTTTTGTGAAAATAGTTTTTACAAAACTTCACTTCAACTATTTTCTGTTTTTTCACATCCTACCTATAAATATATTTATATATATATTATTATTATTATTATAAATATATTTATAATATATTATTGTTACATTTATATTATTATTATTATTATTATTACTATTTTTTTAATATATATATATATATATATATATATATATATATATATATATATATATATATATATATATATATATATATATATATATATATATATTATTATTTTATATATACTATTTTATATATACTATTATAGTATTCTATTATTATTATAGTATATATTATTATTATTATGTATTACTATTATATATTATTATATAATTTATTATTATTATATAATATACAATTATTATAATATATTATTATTTTATATATACTATTTTATATATACTATTATTATTATTATATTATTATTATATTATTATTATATATATTATTATTATTATTATATATTACTATTATATATTATCATATATATTATTATATAATATACTATTATTATAATATATTGTTATATATATATTTATAATATATTATTGTTTCATATATTATTATTATTATTATTATTATTATTATTATTATTATTATTATTATTTTATTATTATTATTATATTATATTATTATTATATATATAATATTATTATTACTATTATGATATATATTATTATTATCATGTATTACTATTATATATTATTATATATATTATTATATAATTTATTATTATTGTAATAAATTGTTTAATATATAATTATAATAGGTTATTATTACATATATATTATTATAATTGTTATATGTTATTATATATATGTATATAATTAAATTTGTTTATTATAATAAATTATTTCATATTATTATATAATATAAAATTATTATAATATATTATTATTTTATATATTCTATTTTATATATACTATTATTATATTATATTATTATTATATATTATTATTTTATATATATACTATATTATATATACTATTTTATTTATACTATTATTATATTATATTATTATTATATATACTATTATTATATTCCATTATTATTATATATATATTATATTATATTATTATTATTTTATATATACTATTATAATAATCTATTTTTATTATAATATATATTATTATTATTATATATTACTATTATATATTATTATATATTATTATATAATTTATTATTATTATAATAAATTGTTTAATATATAATTTGAATATATTATTATTACATATATATTATTATAATCATTATATATTGTTATATATATGTATATTATTAAATATGTTTATTATAATAAAATATTTTATATTATTATATATCAGTATGTATGTATATGTATACAACATGTATGTATCAGAGTATATATACTGTATACAGTATATACATAAAACCAAACCTATACATACTTTATACTCTCATTTTCAAAAAATTGTTTTCATAAAAAATTATTACCAAACAGCTTTTACACTCTCATTTTCAGAAAACTGTTTTCAAAACAATAAACCAAACGCAACCGTTCTTGGGATTTTTTTTGCCACAATTCCCACAAAAATTTTCTCATGGGGGAGGATTCTTAGATTCCCAAGTGCTTGGAAAAATGTTATTTCATTAAAATTACAATTTTGCCCCTAATTTAAAAAAACCCTAAACCTGGCTCTTCATATTTCTTCTTCTTTTTTCTCCCCAATAGACCCATCCTCTCTTTCTCCCCCCTAAACCCTAAACCTTTTAAGTGTAGTGTTAGCAAAATTGATGTCGAAGATTATTATATTATTTATATGCTGAAAATCATTATGGTGAACTTTTGACTGTTATGGTGAACTTTGACAAGAAAAATTTTCTACAAAAAAGTGCACAGTAAATTATTTAAACAAAGCATCAAAACCCATACGATATGAGAGACTATATTTGTGATAATAAGCATGTGATAAATTGTTGATCGCAAGCCTTATGCAATAAAATCTTTGCACATGTTTTCACGATCTTGAAGCAATTTTTTGTCATTGCTTGTGTCTTCTATGAATACATTTGTACCGGTCCCATGACTCGTCCTTAAAGCCATTTTTTTATTGTTAATGAAAAAAAAAGTAGACCACTTAAAATTGTCCTGCAAATATATTGTCCTCTTTCAATTTTAAGTCATGTTACTACTTAAAACTGTTTGTATTTTGTGGCCCAGATTTGCATCATTTTATTTACTCAGATATTTCATCAAATAAATTGTTTTGTTATTTGAGGACGAGAGGGGTATTTTGGACAATAAGATAAAGGATTCCCAGGAAATATGTAGCTCAACCCAACATAGGAAATTAAGTTTTCAACTAACATTCCCAAAGATGTTTAAGACCTACCAAACATATTTATGATTTGTAGGAATTATAAATCTCAGAAATCATAAATCCTGGGAACAAAAAAAATCTTTGTACCAAACGCCCCCATAGAGTAATCTTTTTTTATCAATAATTTAAATTTTAACTAAAAAAGGATTTTGGATAAACCATAAACCCTATAAAAATCCTTTAAAAACATGGATCCGATCTTAGCAAGTTTGGATCCCATGTGGATCTTATAGGATCTTACCCGAATCGTTGTCACCCCCATACCCATGTTGTTAGTAATTTAGGAAATAGATAATTTTATAATGACCCATGTGAAAAAAGTCCATATTTATTTATTTTCTTATTTTCTTATTTTGTTCTAAACTTTACCATTTAGAGATACTGGTAAATACACGTGTAATGCACGTCTGAACAATATTTTTTTATATTCTATTTGTCTATATTATAATGGGAGAAGCATATGCGGAACACGTAAAATAATAGACTGACATTCACTGTTCATGATCCTTCTCCCACGGGGCAGGTGCAGAGAGAGAGAGAGATGAAGAGGGTAGGGTTTTTGGTTTTTTTTTAGAGATAAGGAGAGGGTAATAAGTATGAACGTGTACTGTACGTATTTTATTAATTTATATTGTAGAATTTAATTAAACGTGCATTATACGGATTAGAATATGGACAAATTACATTAAGGCATTCTCCCATTATAGCAGGAGAAATTTATTTTAGAAGCAAATTAAATTTTCTCTCAAAATAAGCAGGTCATATTTAACATTTTTTTGAATGAAATAATATTTAACGTTGAAAGCATTATCTGATAGGTTCCAGCTCATCAGCTAGTCATAGGCACACCAACTGTTGCTTCACCAGCTGGCAACAGCACTTCTCTCTTTCCGTCATTGGAATGTTCTGAGGTTTCCAAGTACTTCCACTCTTCACACATGTAATTAGTTAGTTAATACATCAAATATTTTAAAATGATTAGGTTATCTTCAACTTACTCTATAAGACCATCTCCAACGCTGCTCGCTATTCCTTTAATGATAGCCAAAATAGCGATTACATCCCCCAAATCCTCTCCAACGGACTCGCTATCTCCTTCGCTACTCTGGCAAAAAAAATTTCGCTCGCGATCCGCTCGCCAAATCTGGCGAGCGGGATCCGCTCGCCATCCAAGCCCTCCACCGACCCCTTCATCTCCCGCGTTACCACTTCCCACCCCTCCATCGAAGCCCTCAACGAAGACCTCATCGAAGCAGCTATGTGGCAGCGAAGCCCTCATCGAAGCCCTCATCGTCCCTGTCGAACGCCCTCATCGAAGCAGCTCTGTGGCGTCGAAGCCCTCATCGAAGCCGAAGCCCTATCGTCGTCGAAGCTGGGATGTGCTGTTCTACTTCTTCAGCTTCTTGAAATGAATCAGGTTCTAGCTGCTGGTCTTCAGATTTGTTCAATTTGTTCAATTTGTTCCACGCTCTTCAGATTTTAGGTTTTTTGTTTTTTTGATTAGATAGTGTATTGGGTTTTGTATTAGTGTATATGGGATTGAAGATGAATCTTGAGAGTTGGGGTAGTATGTTGAGTTTGTGATGCTCTTGTGTGCATCTTCAATGGGGAGAGGTAGAGTTAATTTTTTTGATTGTGTATGTGTTTGTACAAGATAGGAATGCTATGGGTCTGTTTGTGAAAATTTCAAAGTGATTTCCAACAATTCAATTTCTGGAAGTGAAGTACTGGATATGGAAGAATTAAGGCAATCTGATTTTGATGTTTAAGAGGTCATCCTGCATAGCAAAAACTCAGTAATGAAAATTGATGAATCACTACTACGAGAAGATTATAAGACAAATCCTAAAGTTTTTGATGAGAAACATAGTATAGTTGCAATCAGTATTAGTGGAGAAGAAGCTAAATAGTTGCAATCAGTATTAGTTGCATATCAGTATTAGTGAAATTATCATGTACGCTTATGGGTTTCAAAGAATGATATAAAGCTTTTATCTCTAATGTTGAAGGGTGGAAAGTCAGTAATTATAGGAATATCAACTGGTAGTAAGAATTTATACATGGAAACGATTAGATTAGCTCAGAGAATTGGGTTCAATTTTGATCCTGGTGGAAGCAACTCTGCCAATTGAATTCATATTACTATGGATGACAATAACAAGGATAATCTGCCAATTGTTTGCATGTGATCATCTCCAATGTGATAATCTGCCAATTGTTTGTCTTTAAATTCTATATGTCGAAGTTATAAAAGAGGTGTCTTTAATAATTTAGTCAATCATTTGATAGTTACTCATTTAAGAGCATTCCCTTCATTTTTTATTTCAAGTGTGGAAGAAGAATGGCTTACTAGTACTGCCAAATTTGTGTATCAAGTTAAAGAGAACACCAGATATCCTTTTTGTAGTTTCCTTCTCAAATCCTCATATTCAAGGAAATTGATATTGAACAGCAGTTGCTTGATACAGTTGTTTAATTGAAACACAGTTTAATTCATGAGGATCTTGATTGAGAAGCTCTTAGAACAACCATTGCCATAAAAAATCAATTAACAATCCAATGGTAGATTAGGATAATTTTGATTTAGTTTAAATTTGACTAGGATTTGAAGTTGGTTTTTTTTTTTATAACAGCAAGTTAGAAGTGCAAGAAATATTAGTATCCTGTAAGGCTTAAAGTTAATCCAATTAAAAAATGCTTTCATTCTTCTGAGACTTGTATGAGATGTTTAGGTTGGATATGGAAAGCATTTGAGTGCTTCTTCGTTAGGTGCCAATATCTTGTTCTCTTTGCTTTTTTGACTCTTTTTTGTAACCCTCCAATTCCAATTTCTTTTTTGACTCTTTTAGGATCATCAAGTAGAACACAGTTCGTTCATCAAGCCCCCATCAATTCACCAAGAGCTGGTTCTAGTAGACCTTTTCTGAAGGTGGATATGAAGACTGCAGTGCATGATTTAGAGTTGAATACTATGTCTGAATCGGATACCTTTAGGAAAAATAAAGGGTCAGATAATGCAAATGGTTCAGGTGAAAAATCTGTCCAAGTTCTAACTGTGTTTCACTTATGGTAGAAAAAGGGAAATGCTTATCATTTTAATATTATTTTTATTTTCTCATCTGTCAGAGAGGATCGATCTGAAGAAGATGTCCACACATTCGTCTAAGATCATTGGAAGAGCCTCTTTGAATGCAAATTGTGACAATCAGGATCAAAGGCCGTACAGAGATGCTCATGGAAGTTCCAGTTCTATGAAGAAATCATGTGATAAAACCAAGGAGTACAATATTTCCACTGATTCAAGGCAGGTAGTTTCAAGTGGGAACCAATCGGTACATTGTCAAAAATGTAACAGAACAGGTCATGTGATAGAATTCTGCTCAACTGGCTTAAGTCGATATGGCAGTATGACATGTTCTACTTTTGAAACTTCAGTTTGCTTTATAATCTACTTTTGAAGTTTTTTCTTTTTCTTTTGGTGATTAACTTTATAGTTCATTTTGTTTACAGAGGTAGTCTCAAGGTGCTGTCGGTTGGAAATGAACCTAGAGTCTTTGACGAGATTCAAGCACACTTGTCAACCTCTGCTGCACCTGAACTTCTTGAGATAGCAATGAAATTACCTTGCAGAGTCCAGTTGGAGGAAGTTTCTTGTAACAGTTCGTGGCGGCTGCAGTCTCGAGGAATTAGACCAAATGATGCTACATTTAAGTTGCTAGGAGTTGTTTTGCTTAAAAGAGGAGCATCAAAAGAAGCTATCAAATACTTAGAATTGGTGAGAAAAAACAATGCTCAGTCTGGTTTGCAGGAACGGGTTAAATCTCTATGCTCTCTAGTAAGATTGGATGATAATTTCTCAAAGTTTGGTGGTAAACTGAAAATTATTGTAACTAATTATTTTAGTAAATAAAAATTAAAACATTTATGGCTAGCCAAAATAGATAGTATGGTTGGAGTGTAAGTTTTTTTTGCTAGCCAAATTATCCATTTGTTATCTATTTTGGCTATTCTAGCTAGCCAAAATAGCTAGCGTGGTTGGAGATGCTCTTAGAGCATTCACAATGGTGTTTCTCATTTTGCTAAAAATGGCTACTACAGTAATAGGAAATAGGATAGAAGGCTGCAGTGGTTGTTTGCTATATTCCTCGCTTTTTAAAAAAAAATTGCGTGGGACGGTATAAAATATACTGTCTCTCGTTTAAAAAAAAATTAAAAATTTTAATTACAGATTAACTATTAAAATATATTAATTAAATAAAATAAATTATATAATAATACCTAAACCTAATTAATTAACTACCTAAACCTAATTAATTATCCTAAACCTACCCACTACCTCCCCAATTCAAGGGCGGTACATCATGTACCGTCCGAGAATTTATATATATATATATATATATATATATATATATATATATATATATTTTTTTTTTATTATTATTATTATTTTTTTAAACGGCCAAATCTTGGCCGTTTATTTTTAAAAAAAATACAAAAAAAAGGAAAAATACAAAAAAAATTCCTTGGACGGGATATGTTATCCCGTCTGATTCAGACGGGATAACATATCCCGTCTGGGGGGTTTTTAAAAAAAAAAAAAAAAAAAAAAAAAATTGGAGGGACGGTATATGTTATACCGTCTGACTGGATTAAAATATATTAAAATCGGAGGGACAGTATATGTTATACCGTTCCATAATTTGAGAATGGCTATTTCGTTTCTCATATATGAGAAACAGATATAGCGAGTTTGCCAAAAATTGGCAAAATAGAAAACCATTGCAGAGCATCGTTTGCTATAAAATGGCAATTTGCCAATTTTAATAAACCACTGTGGATGCTCTTAGTATTATCAGCGGCTACGTACAGGCAGGCTACGTATAGGGCCGGCCCCCACCTTGAGGCAAGTGAGATGGTCATCTCAGACCCCCAACTTTTTTGCAATTTTAAGGACCTCCAAATTTATATTTACCTTACTAATATAGGCATATATTTTACGCATAAAAAAATTATATTGTTATTAGAGGCTCCAAAAATAATTATTTGGGTCTTTCGCCTTGGGTCCCGAAAACTGCGGGCCGGGCCTAGCTACGTTCTACCAATATGTAAGCAGGAGGGGGAAAATATGGTGGAAGATGACTCGGCAATGTTGGGGTTTCTTAACTTTATCCCATAAATAATTATATTTTTTAAGGACATGTATTTTTTAGTTTTTTTTTAAGACGTCAATAGACTTGTGAGCTTTTTTTTTTTTTTGAAGGAAAAGGTGGAATATGGCCACCCTGTTTTATTAATAAGAGCTTAACGAAACAAACCCAGAGTACTGGGCCAAAATACAAACTACAGACAGAAAATAAAACATACATGGAGCAACATGAAACGTACAAACAACAAATCCCTCCAACAATTCTGGAGGGTGGGCCGACAAACAAGCTCGGTCCAGCAAAATTGTATGTACATTAGTTTAGCTTCGTTCAGTGTCTCCACGCACATGCACACCCACCTGAAACAAGTCTGGAAAGATTTTATCACCTGCTGATCCATGCCTTCTCTTCGCTGCGGGGACCCCATCTTTGGGCCCAAGCCCCGCAGACCGAATTATGACCCCACGGCACATGCACAGCGATCGCACCCTCCCACCATCTCCACCACTCATCCTACAAACGCACCAATAGCTCCCACAGCCGCTACCAAAGAGATAGCCGTCAAGATGATACCTTCACCTCCCACACGATTGTGCTTTCTCAGGCGATTTCTCACCAAACAACTATCTCGCTCACCCCACCAAACACCACGCTCCAGGAGAGTGCCGTGGAGAAGATACCTTCACCTCTCTCACGCTCTAGCTCTCTTAGGCGATTTCTCACCACACAGACTCATCTCGACTCTTACTCCCAAACCGAGGGAAGAGGCGACGGTGTTACGAGACAGTGACCTAAGCTGGCAGAAGCTTAATAGCCTGATAGTAGGCGCTATGGAGACTGCACCGGCGACATCGTTGGACACTCCAACGCGCACATCATGGAGGGACCCCATCTTCGGGCCCAAGCTTCACAATCGTGCAAGACAACGTACTTCGGGAGGGGGGAGGGGGTGGGGGCGCACCTCGCCATCGCCCAGATCCAAGGCGATTGTGACCACGGGCGCGGGAGGATGCTATGGCGCGACGAAGATGTCGCTCCGCGACCTGAGGAGGCACGCTGAAATCCGCGACGACGGCGTGATGCCCCCCAACCAAACTACAACCATACTACAACTCAGACAGCTCCACCAACCCCCCTCACTAAAATACCTCGTCTCTAACTTCGGCACTGCCATCCTCAAGCAAACCCCTGCTTCTTCGCACGCACTGCCAACCCTCGAAACCAAATCATAGCCGCTGATCGCCGTAATTGGCCCCGAGAGTGTGGACATGTTGGCGACCGCGAAGAGCATCTGGGCCCCAAGAGTGGACAAGACAGTGCCACAAATACAACACAATGCCACAAACGGTATTGTTACCGCTAAATCTGGTGTGGGGGTAAACAGATAGTATTTGTGGATTCGTGAAAAACCTGAATAGCAAACCTCTAACCTGTTCCGCCGGAGATTGACCGTTGACTCCCGCCGTTGACCTGCAAAAAGTGCGAGACACCGGGGTTGATCCCGGGGATGCACCCTCCGACGCTCAAGTCAGTAATCAGAAATGATTAAGAAAGAGCGTAAATTGAGAAAATACTGATTACCTCTTAATGGAGATGGATGGGGGTATTTATAGGCGTCTTTGGGACTGGATTAGGAATGTAATCCCCGTGATTAGATAAGGAATATTCTCCTAGTAATCAGATAAGGAATTGAATCCCTAATTCCCAGTGAAAAGATAGATGTAAATCAGGGCCGTTGATTAAGGTCTAATCAGGGACCTTGATTGTATCTTGCTGGATCGGGTGTGCAGCGGTTTGGAACCCATACCCAGTTGACGTGGGTCCGTTCATGGGTTATTGGGTTTTGAATAAAGACCCAGTTCCCATTTCGGACCCGTTTGTGGGTGAAATTACCGTTTTACCCCTGAGCTTTAAGATTCGTGTCCGATGAGAACGGTCCCAATTTAATCCTATTTTTAGCCATATCACGAGCCCCCCACTCCTAAAGACTGAGTTTGATCAGCCTTTGAGGAGTAGTTTACTGTTCTAATGGCGTACGGGATTTTATCGGTGTTCTCAAGGGAGTTTGGATCTTGTTCGGGGGTGTAACGGTGTTATTCTGGGCTTGTAATATACCCAAAATATCCTCAGAATTTTCTAAATTTTTTGTGATTTTTCCAGATTTTTCTGAATTTTTCCTCATTTTTTTTGAATTTTTTATTCATTTTTCGAATTAAATAATTAATTATCGAAAATATTAAATAATTATTCTAATTAAATAATTATATTTTTCAGAATTTTAAAATATTTTTTCTGAATTTATAATTATTTTTTGAATTTTTATTTAATTTTTTTCGATTTTTAAATATTTTTTCGAAATTTTTAAATAATTAAAACAAATAAATAAATAAATAAAATATTACCTGGACACGTGGCGCAATCGTGTGCGTTGATCACGATCAAGCGAGCGCGCATCGGGAGGAGGAAGAGGAGGCCATTTTTTTGTGTAAGAGGGTCGGTTCCATGAACGCTCGGCAAAAAGTGGCGAAGTCCACGTGGACGCCACGTGGCAAGTCAAAGGTTGACTTTTTTTTTAATTTTATTTTATGCGCCAGCTCTTCTTCTCCTCTGCTTTTTCTTTTCTTCTCTGTTTCCTCTTTCCTTCGTTTTTCTCCTCCCCCGTCCTCGACTTCACCACCTCGTCCCCAACCTCTTTACCTATCTGACTTCGTTCTTCGAGGAGGTCGTCGGCGAGGAATACGAAGTTCGGCGGGAGCACGTTGGAGCTCGGCGGTTTGTTTGTCGAGGGAGGAGACTGAGCTCGGATATCGACGAGGGAGAGAGGAGTTGGGAGCTTTCGGCTACGAGCTTCGAAGAGGAGGTTGATAGCGGTTGTGAGTGGGCCTGACGAAGCTCCGAGCTTCGATGGTGAGTTTTGGCTGCTCATGCATGTTCGCCGAGGAGAAGAGGCACGCTCGGAGGCAGCGGATGTGGAGCTCGGTGTGCGGAGGAGCTCGGCAATGGTGATGGAGCTCGATTGTGGGAGAACTCGTCGCAGTGGTGAGCTCGACGTTGGAGCTCAGTATCCGGCAGAGCTCGCTCGAGAGAGCTGACGGAGCCTGTGATGGCGTTCGGAGCTCGTTGAAGTGGTCGTGGAACTATGCGACGACGGGGGAGGAGCTCTGCGGTGAATCTCAATGGAGCTCGCTATTGGAGTTGATGCTTCGGAGCTTGGTGACGGAGCTCGGCAACGTCGGGAGCTCGTGAAGGTGGTGTTGGATGCGAGCTCGGGATGGGGAGCTCGACGCAGTGGTGGATGTTTCGAGCTCGTCGTTGTGTTGGGTTTGGAAGCTCGTCGACGGGGCTAGGAGACGGAAGAGGCTCGTCGGAAGTTGACGAGGCCGAGCTTGGTGACGGAGCTTGACGACGGAGGGGGTGAGAGCTCGTCGGTTGTCGTCGAAGGGGTGAGTTGGGTATTTGAAGATGGAGCTTGAAGATGAAGGTGACGAACTGTGCTTCTTGGGTTTGGCGGGAACTTTACTGGAGAAGAAAGGGGGGCGACGTGGCAGTACGGTTCGGGTACGGAGTTCGAACCCGAACTGCCGACCCGTTAGCCCTTCAAAAAATTTTTTTTTTTTTTTTTTTTGTGTGTTGTTTGTGGGTCGGTGCTAAGAGCGTTCGGCAGCTGGTGCCGAACCACAATTTTTCTCCGTAACGAGGTCGGTGTCAAGAACGCTCGGCAGTGGGTGCCGAACTCGAATTTTTCCCCCATAACGAGGTCGGTGTCAAGAACGCTCGGCAGTGGGTGCCGAACTCAATTGGTGCCGAACTCAACTGGTGCCGAACTCAAGCCTGTAAAACGGTCGGTGGCAAGAACGCTCGGCAGGGGTGCCGAACTCAACTGGTGCCGAACTCAAGCCCGTAAAACGGTCGGTGGCAAGAACGCTCGGCAGGGGTGCCGAACCCAACTGGTGCCGAACTCAAGCCCGTAAAACGGTCGGTGGCAAGAACGCTCGGCAGGGGTGCCGAACTCAACTGGTGCCGAACTCAAGCCCGTAAAACGGTCGGTGGCAAGAACGCTCGGCAGCGGGTGCCGAACTCCAATTTTCCCTGCAGAGTTCTTCTTGATATTCCCGGTGCTACGGAGGTCGGCTCGGGGCGTGCGACCCCTTGTTTCGAAGATAATTCGAAGATCTACGACTTTTCATTAGGAGTGAGACAAAGATTCACCCTCCTTCATGGTCAAAATAGCCCCGCAACATTCTTGTCTTCATGAAGTTGAGGAGTATTTTGGCTTTTTGCTTGGGATCGGCGGCAACTTTGTTGGAGAAGAATGGGAGGAGAGAGAGAGTTTGGGTTTGGATCCTTAACGGGTCTGAACCCGACCCTATAGCCCCCCTCTTCTTTTTGTGTTGTTTGTTTGGTTGCTTGTATATGAGAGCGTTCGGCGAAGGGGTGCCGAGATCCGATTTTTCCCCCGTAACGAGGTCGGTTCCGAGAACGCTCGGCAGCTGGTGCCGAACTCGATTTTTCCCCTGTAACGAGGTCGGTTCCGAGAACGCTCGGCAGCTTGTGCCGAACTTGATTTACCCCCCGTAACGAGGTCGGTTCCACGAACGCTCGGCAGTGGGTGCCGAACTTGATTTTTCCCCCGTAACGAGGTCGGTGTCACGAACGCTCGGCAGTGGGTGCCGAACTTGATTTTTTCCCCGTAACGGGGTCGGTTCCACGAATGCTCGGCAGTGGGTGCCGAACTGGAATTTTCCCCCGTAACGGGGTCGGTTCCACGAACGCTCGGCAGTGGGTGCCGAACTGGAATTTTTCCCCATAACGAGGTCGGTGCCACGAATGCTCGGCAGCTAGTGCGGAGCTTGATTTTTTCCCCCGTAACAGGGTCGGTTCCACGAACGCTCGGCAGTGGGTGCCGAACTGGAATTTTTCCCTGCAGAGTTCTTCTCGATGTTCCCGGTGCTACGGAGGTCGGCTCGGGGCGTGCGACCCCTTGTTTCGAAGCTAATTCGAAGATCTACAACTTCTCTTTAGGAGTGAGACGAAGATTCACCCTCCTTCATGGTCAAAATAGCCCCGCAACATCCTTGTCTTCATGAAGTTGAGGAGTGTTTTGGTCGTGGGGATTTTGGAAGAGGAGCTCCACTCCTAGGGGCGGAGAAGCTGTGCTGGGAAAACTCTTGTGCCAGGAAGACCCTTGTAAGAGCCGTGGGAAGACCCATCCTTTGAGGTGAGCAAAACGAAGAGTTTGGCTTTAGGAGAGAGCCATTTGGAAGACAAGTTTGAGGAGCAACTCTAGGAGAGAGTTGTGAGCTCCGATCTTGTTGAGAAGAGGTCCGCTTCGGAGGCGAGCGGAGCAAAGAGCTCGGATCTGGAGGAGAGCTATTTGTGAGGCAAGTGTGAGGGGGAACTCTAGGAGAGAGTTGTGCTCCAAACTTGTTCGAGGAGAGGTCCACTTTGGAGGCGAGCGGAGTGAAGAGCTCGGCTCTAGGAGAGCCATCTGGACGAGGAGTTTGAGGAGCAACTCTAGGAGAGAGTTTTAGCTCCGAATTCGTTGGAGAAGAGCTCCGCTTTGGAGGCGAGCGGAGGGGAGAGCTCGATTTGTAGAAGAGCCATCTGGAAGAGGAGTTTGAGGAGCAACTCTAGGAGAGAGTTTTAGCTCCGAACTCGCTTGAGAAGAGCTCCGCTTTGGAGGCGAGCGGAGCGAAGAGCTTGGCCCTGAGAAGAGGAAGGGGAGGAGAGGCATTCGGGTTCTCTCCCCTGCCTCGTTCTTTCGCACAGTGAAGAAGAGCAGAAGTGTTGGGTACTTTTGGCGGGAAGAATGAAGAAGGAGAAGAATGAAGGAGCTAAGAAGGGTATGGGTCGGACCGTTGGTATTGGATCCGACCCTGACCCGTTAGCCTCTTTTTCTTCTTGCTCTTCATCTGCTTTGCCGCTCGGTAGATGCATCTTGTTCGGTAGATCCGAGCACGGATTTTGGGGCACATTTTCTGCCACTTTGCTTCTCGGTAGATGGGTAGCTCGGCTTGGATGGTCGTGGGGGCAGTTCGGAATGGCCATCTTCCTCCGGCCCGTTTAAGGACGAGCCGGTGAAGTAAAGTCGAGCCATAGGACCCCGACCATCGTGAGGTTAGTTTGAGGGATGCAGGAGCAGTTTCGAATGGCGAGCTACTTCTAGTCCGCTTAGGAGCGAACTTGCGAAGTAGAATCGAGCCAAGTGTTGGACTCCGATCCATTCAACGGCTGCAGGAGCAATTTCGAACAGCGATCTACTCCTGGCTCATCTGAGGACGAGCCGAGGAAGAAGAGTCGAGCCGAGTGCTGGACTCCGAACCATTGTGAGGTTAGTTCAAGGGATGCAAGAGCAGTTTCGAATGGCGAGCTACTTCTAGTCCGCTTAGGAGCGATCTTGCGAAGTAGAATCGAGCCAAGTGTTGGACTCCGATCCATTCAACGGCTGCAGGAGCAATTTCGAACGGCGATCTACTCCTGGCTCGTCTGAAGACGAGCCGAGGAAGAAGAGTCGAGCCGAGTGCTGGACTCCGAACCATCGTGAGGTTAGTTTGAGGGATGCAGGAGCAGTTCCGAATGGCGAGCTACTTCTAGTCCGCTTAGGAGCGATCTTGCGAAGTAGAATCGAGCCAAGTGTTGGACTCCGATCCATTCAACGGCTGCAGGAGCAATTTCGAACGGCGATCTACTTCCGGCTCGTCTGTGGGCGAGCCGAGGAAGAAGAGTCGAGCCGAGTGCTGGACTCCGAACCATCGTGAGGTTAGTTTAAGGGATGCAGGAGCAGTTTCGAATGGCGAGCTACTTCTAGGCCGCTTAGGAGCGAACTTGCGAAGTAGAATCGAGCCAAGTGTTGGACTCCGATCCATTCAACGGTGTAGGAGAAATTTCGAACGGCGATCTACTTCCGGCTCGTCTGTGGGCGAGCCGAGGAAGAAGAGTCGAGCAGAGTGCTGGACTCCGAACCATTGTGAAGTGCTTAGCAAGTTGTGGGAGCAGCCATGTAGAAGAAGCTGGACTCCGAACTCGTTGAGAAGAGGTCCGCCGTGGAGGTGAGCGGAGCAAAGAGCTCAGCTCTGGAAGAGAGCCATTCGTGAGACAAGTTTGGGGAGCAACTCTAGAAGAGAGTTGTGAGCTCCGAACTCGTTCAGAAGAGGTCCGCCTTGGAGGTGGGCAGAGCAAAGAGTTCGGCTCTGGAAGAGAGCCATTTGGGAGAAGAGTTTGGGGAGCAACTCTAGGAGAGAGTTGTGAGCTCCGAACTCGTTGAGAAGAGGTCCGCTTCGGAGGTGACCAAAGTGAAGAGCTCGGCTCTGGAAGAGAGCCGTTTGGGAGACAAGTTTGAGGAGCAACTCTAGGAGAGAGTTGTGCGCTCCGAACTCATTGAGAAGAGGTCCGCTTCGGAGGTGACCAAAGTGAAGAGCTCGGCTCTGGAAGAGAGCCGTTTGTGAGACGAGTGCGAGAAGGAGCTCTTGGTGAGAGTTGTGAGCTCCGAACTCGTTGAGAAGAGGTCCGCCTTGGAGGTGGGCGGAGCACAGAGTTAGGCTCTGGAAGAGAGCCATTTGGGAGAAGAGTTTGGGGAGCAACTCTAGGAGAGAGTTGTGCGCTCCAAACCTGTTGATAAGAGGTCCGCTCCGAGGTGAGCAGAGTGGAGAGCTCGGCTCTGGAAGAGAGCCGTTTGGGGGACAAGTTTGAGGAGCAACTCTAGGAGAGAGTTGTGCGCTCCGAACTCATTGAGAAGAGGTCCGCTTCGGAGGTGACCAAAGTGAAGAGCTCGGCTCTGGAAGAGAGCCGTTTGTGAGACGAGTGCGAGGAGGAGTTCTTGGTGAGAGTTGTGAGCTCCGAACTCGTTGAGAAGAGGTCCGCCTTGGAGGTGGGCGGAGCACAGAGTTCGGCTCTGGAAGAGAGCCATTTGGGAGAAGAGTTTGGGGAGCAACTCTAGGAGAGAGTTGTGCGCTCCAAACTTGTTGATAAGAGGTCCGCTCCGAGGTGAGCAGAGTGGAGAGCTCGGCTCTGGAAGAGAGCCGTTTGAGGAGCAACTCTAGGGGAGAGTTGTGAGCTCCGAACTGTCTGAGAAGAGGTTTGCTTCGGAGGCGAGCGGAGCGAAGAGCTCGGCTCTGGGAGAGAGCCATTTGGGAGATGAGTTTGAGGAGCAACTCTAGGAGAGAGTTGTGAGCTCAGAACTGTCTGAGAAGAGGTCGGAGGTGAGCGGACCGAAGAGCTCGGCTCTGGGAAAGAGCTGTTTGCGGGACGAGTGTGAGGAGGAGCTTTTGGAGAGAGTTGTGAGCTCCGAACTTGTTGAGAAGAGGTCCGCCTTGGAGGTGGGCGGAGCGAAGAGCTCGGCTCTGGAAGAGAGCCATTTGTGAGACAAGTTTGAGGAGCAACTCTAGAAGAGAGTTGTGAGCTCCGAACTCGTTCAGAAGAGGTCCTCCTTGGAGGTGAGCGGAGCAAAGAGCTTGGCACTGGAAGAGAGTCATTTGGGAGAAGGGTTTGGGGAGCAACTCTAGGAGAGAGTTGTGAGCTCCGAGCTCATCGAGGAGAGGTCCGCTCCGAGGTGAGCGGAGTGAAGAGCTCGGCTCTGGCAGAGAGCCGTTTGGGAGAAGAGTTTGGGGAGCAACTCTAGGAGAGAGTTGTGCGCTCCGAACTCGTCGAGGAGAGGTCCGCTCCGAGGTGAGCGGAGTGAAGAGCTCGGCACTGGAAGAGAGCCGTTTGGGAGACAAGTTTGAGGAGCAACTCTAGGAGAGAGTTGTGCGCTCCGAACTCGTCGAGGAGAGGTCCGCTCCGAGGTGAGCGGAGTGAAGAGCTCGGCTCTGGAAGAGAGCCGTTTGGGAGACAAGTTTGAGGAGCAACTCTAGGAGAGAGTTGTGCGCTCCGAACTCGTCGAGAAGAGGTCCGCTCTGAGGTGAGCGGAGTGGAGAGCTCGGCTCTGGAAGAGAGCCGTTTGGAAGACAAGTTTGCGGAGCAACTCTAGGAGAGAGTTGTGCGCTCAGAACTGTCTGAGAAGAGGTCCGCTTCGGAGGCGAGCGGAGTGGAAAGCTCGGCTCTGGAAGAGAGCCGTTTGGGAGACAAGTTTGAGGAGCAGCTCTAGGAGAGAGTTGTGCGCTCCGAACTCGTCGAGAAGAGGTCCGCTCCGAGGTGAGCGGAGTGGAGAGCTCGGCTCTGGAAGAGAGCCGTTTGGGAGAAGAGTTTGGGGAGCAACTCTAGGAGAGAGTTGTGCGCTCCGAGCTCGTCGAGGAGAGGTCCGCTCCGAGGTGAGCGGAGTGAAGAGCTCGGCTCTGGAAGAGAGCCGTTTGGGAGACAAGTTTGAGGAGCAACTCTAGGAGAGAGTTGTGCGCTCTGAACTCGTCGAGAAGAGGTCCAATCCGAGGTGAGCGGAGTGGAGAGCTCGGCTCTGGAAGAGAGCCGTTTGGGAGACAAGTTTGCGGAGCAACTCTAGGAGAGAGTTGTGCGCTCAGAACTGTCTGAGAAGAGGTCCGCTTCGGAGGCGAGCGGAGTGGAAAGCTCGGCTCTGGAAGAGAGCCGTTTGGGAGACAAGTTTGAGGAGCAGCTCTAGGAGAGAGTTGTGCGCTCCGAACTCGTCGAGAAGAGGTCCGCTCCGAGGTGAGCGGAGTGGAGAGCTCGGCTCTGGAAGAGAGCCGTTTGGGAGAAGAGTTTGGGGAGCAACTCTAGGAGAGAGTTGTGCGCTCCGAGCTCGTCGAGGAGAGGTCCGCTCCGAGGTGAGCGGAGTGAAGAGCTCGGCTCTGGAAGAGAGCCGTTTGGGAGACAAGTTTGAGGAGCAACTCTAGGAGAGAGTTGTGCGCTCCGAACTCGTCGAGAAGAGGTCCGCTCCGAGGTGAGCGGAGTGGAGAGCTCGGCTCTGGAAGAGAGCCGTTTGGGAGACAAGTTTGAGGAGCAACTCTAGGAGAGAGTTGTGCGCTCTGAACTCGTCGAGAAGAGGTCCACTCCGAGGTGAGCGGAGTGGAGAGCTCGGCTCTGGAAGAGAGCCGTTTGGGAGACAAGTTTGAGGAGCAACTCTAGGAGAGAGTTGTGCGCTCAGAACTGTCTGAGAAGAGGTCCGCTTCGGAGGCGAGCGGAGTGGAAAGCTCGGCTCTGGAAGAGAGCCGTTTGGGAGACAAGTTTGAGGAGCAGCTCTAGGAGAGAGTTGTGCGCTCCGAACTCGTCGAGAAGAGGTCCGCTCCGAGGTGAGCGGAGTGGAGAGCTCGGCTCTGGAAGAGAGCCGTTTGGGAGAAGAGTTTGGGGAGCAACTCTAGGAGAGAGTTGTGCGCTCCGAGCTCGTCGAGGAGAGGTCCGCTCCGAGGTGAGCGGAGTGAAGAGCTCGGCTCTGGAAGAGAGCCGTTTGGGAGACAAGTTTGAGGAGCAACTCTAGGAGAGAGTTGTGCGCTCCGAACTCGTCGAGAAGAGGTCCGCTCCGAGGTGAGCGGAGTGGAGAGCTCGGCTCTGGAAGAGAGCCGTTTGGGAGACAAGTTTGCGGAGCAACTCTAGGAGAGAGTTGTGCGCTCCGAACTCGTCGAGGAGAGGTCCGCTCCGAGGTGAGCGGAGTGAAGAGCTCGGCTCTGGAAGAGAGCCGTTTGGGAGACAAGTTTGAGGAGCAGCTCTAGGAGAGAGTTGTGCGCTCCGAACTCGTCGAGGAGAGGTCCGTTCCGAGGTGAGCGGAGTGAAGAGCTCGACTCTGGAAGAGAGCCGTTTGTAAGATGAGTTTGAGGAGCAACTCTTGGAGAGAGTTTTGAGCTCCGAACTCGTTGAGAAGAGGTCGGCTTCGGCGGCGAGCGGAGGGAAGAGCTCGACTCTGGAAGAGAGCCGTTTGTGAGATGAGTTTGAGGAGCAACTCTTGGAGAGAGTTTAGTGCTCCAAACTCGTTGAGAAGAGGTCCGCTTCGGAGGTGAGCGGAGTGAAGAGCTCGGCTCTGGAAGAGAGCCATTTGGAAGACGAGTGTAAAGAGGAACTCTAGGAGAGAGTTATGCTCCGAACTCGATGAGAAGAGGTCCGCTTCGGAGGTGACCGAAGTGAAGAGCTCGGCTCTGGAAGAGAGCCGTTTGTGAGATGAGTGCGAGGAGGAGCTCTTGGTGAGAGTTGTGAGCTCCGAACTCGTTGAGAAGAGGTTCGCCTTGGAGGTGGGCGGAGCAAAGAGTTCGGCTCTGGAAGAGGGCCGTTTGTGAGACGAGTGCGAGGAGGAGCTCTTGGTGAGAGTTGTGAGCTCCGAACTCGTTCAGAAGAGGTCCGCCTTGGAGGTGGGCGGAGCAAAGAGTTCGGCTCTGGAAGAGAGCCATTTGGGAGAAGAGTTTGGGGAGCAACTCTAGAGAGAGTTGTAAGCTCCGAGCTCATCGAGGAGAGGTCCGCTCCGAGGTGAGCGGAGTGAAGAGCTCGGCTCTGGAAGAGAGCCGTTTGGGAGAAGAGTTTGGGGAGCAACTCTAGGAGAGAGTTGTGCGCTCCGAACTCGTCGAGGAGAGGTCCGCTCCGAGGTGAGCGGAGTGAAGAGCTCGGCTCTGGAAGAGAGCCATTTGTAAGATGAGTTTGAGGAGCAACTCTTGGAGAGAATTTTGAGCTCCGAACTCGTTGAGAAGAGGTCCGCTTCGGCGGCGAGTGGAGGGAAGAGCTCGGCTCTGGAAGAGAGCCGTTTGTGAGATGAATTTGAGGAGCAACTCTTGGAGAGAGTTTTGAGCTCCGAACTCGTTGAGAAGAGGTCCGCTTCGGAGGTGAGCGGAGTGAAGAGCTCGGATTGAGGGAGAGAGAGAGAGCTCGGCAACGATGGGTTTCGGCGAGGAGCATGCTCAGAAATCGGAGCTCCGGAGTGTGAGCTCGGCATGGCGAGGAGTTGGAGTAGAGTTCGAGCTCGGCTCTTGAAGATGAGCTTGATGATGGAGCTCGGTAAAGGAGAGCTCGGCATGGGTTCGGCGAGGAGCGTGCTCGGAAATCGGCGCTCCGGAGTGTGAGCTCGGCATGGCGTCCGGAGTTGGAGTAGAGTTCGAGCTCGGCTCTTGAAGATGGAGCTTGATGATGGAGCTCGGTAGAGGAGAACTCGGCATGGGTTCGGCGAGGAGGTGGCCGATGATGGCGTTGTTGGCCATGGTGAAGCTCGTCGGTGGAGAGGTTGCTTCATGCGGGAGCCCCCCGCACCGGCATTCTGAGGACCGGTGGGGCCCTTGGGGGGTTGCCGGTTCGGAAGAGGAGGTTGGTCCTGCTGGACACGGTCCTCGGCGGGCGGAGGGAGCCCCCCCAGTTGTTGAGAGGGATGGACCGGGACTTCTTGCTGGTCCGCGGGGTTGGGCGCACGATTGGACCCTCTGGATCTGACCTTTCTGGGAGGCATGGCTGGAGAAGAGCTAGTCGACGGGAAGAGGAGAGGCAGCTATTCGTATGGTTTCCCACAGACGGCACCAATCTGTTACTGCTAAATCTGGTGTGGGGGTAAACAGATAGTATTTGTGGATTCGTGAAAAACCTGAATAGCAAACCTCTAACCTGTTCCGCCGGAGATTGACCGTTGACTCCCGCCGTTGACCTGCAAAAAGTGTGAGACACCGGGGTTGATCCCGGCGACGCACCCTCCGACGCTCAAGTCAGTAATCAGAAATGATTAAGAAAGAGCGTAAATTGAGAAAATACTGATTACCTCTTAATGGAGATGGATGGGGGGTATTTATAGGCGTCTTTGGGACTGTATTAAGAATGTAATCCCCGTGATTAGATAAGGAATATTCTCCTAGTAATCAGATAAGGAATTGAATCCCTAATTTCCAGTGAAAAGATAGATGTAAATCAGGGCCGTTGATTAAGGTCTAATCAGGGACCTTGATTGTATCTTGCTGGATCGGGTGTGCAGCGGTTTGGAACCCATACCCAGTTGACGTGGGTCCGTTCATGGGTTATTGGGTTTTGAATAAAGACCCAGTTTCCATTTCGGACCCGTTTGTGGGTGAAATTACCGTTTTACCCCTGAGCTTTAAGATTCGTGTCCGATGAGAACGGTCCCGATTTAATCCTATTTTTAGCCATATCAGGTATCATAACCCAAACTCCACACCAACTCACCCCGGTCTCTTACAATCCAACCATTCCCAAACCCCACACCGACTCACCCCTATCTCGACGGCAGGGAAGACGACAGGGAAGACGGCTCGACGGCAGAGAAGACGTGGCTGCCTTGGGCGACGGCAGAGAAGACGTGGAGCCTCCCCATCGTCGAGGCATTCGGCGCTCAGGCATGAGGGCAGGCGTCCCCGACTTCGGCGCCAAGAGAGGAGAGGGGAGCAGATCGGGAGTGAAGGCGTCATCGTCGAGGAGAGGGGAACGGATCTGAGGGGATCAGATCTGGAGATGGCGGTGGGTGAAGGACGAAGGAGGCGGGGCGTCGAACGGCGGTTGGGAAGGGGGCGACGAGATTCCGGCCGCCACCCCCTCCGAGTTCTCTCTAGATCTAGGATTTTTGTTTTTGGATTTTTTTGAGAGCTTCTCTCTGTAGAAAATCTAGAGAAAGAAACTGTGCGTGGCTCACTTGTGAACTTTTAAAAACTCAATTTGTACGGAAAGGAAGATTCCGCATAGGAAGTCCCAATTTTAGCTGTCCCGGATAGGAAGACACTCTTTCGAACTTACAGTCTTTCAAATTCGTCTTAGTCCTCGCCACCATCAACTAGTAATTATCCCTACTGAAGAAGTAGTTGTGCCCTGTCCTAGTGCTGCCTCTAGGTCAACCACTGTTAATCATCTCCACCTCTATTAAACCCTTTTGTACGTAAAAGAAATGCTATAACTTTATCCTCACTATTATTTTTTTCAAATCCCATGCATCAATCCGTTACATTTTGATCTATTTCTTTTGATAATGAAAACAATTTTATTATAGGACCATATATTTCCATAAGAAGTAACACACAGAAAAGAAAGAAATTTTAGCACAAAAGAGTATATTTGCATAAAGAGCAGTTTGGTGTATAAAACAATTTTATTTTAACGAAAAGGCCATACCGGCATACGTATATTCACCAAAAAAAAAAAAAAGAAAAAAAAAGGAAATTGTTTTCAATAAGATAGACGTAATTTTGGCCAATGAGGGGTTTGAAGAAGAATTTAAGTAGTCAAAGGTCCAATTGCTTTCTTTTTTTGCTACGAATTTAAAGTAAAAGGTGCTGAATTACGATCATGAAAGGGGCCGAAACATAAGTTTTCAATTCATTCATTCTTTATTATTTAGCCAACGGATAGATTTTGAGCTACCATTTCAGGCAAGTTGAATACACACATGCCAATCCCGTTTAAAGAAATCAAGTTGAAAAGAGACATTGCCAATATTGCGGGATGGTAATTAAATTTTGGCTTCGGTTCTATGTACCAAGGGCATTTGCGAAGTATATATAACCTTACAACTCATATTTCTCACACTTGACACCCACTGCAATCATCATTGTCATCATTTCTATCTCTCTCTAATTTACAGTCAGCATCGGTTTGTTAGCAGTCGAGGTATACTATTCGATTCAATCTTATCTCCGTTAATTTGTTTTCTTCCATACTAGTTGATCTCTTGAAACTTTTTGTATGAGATGACAGTTCAGGGTTTAGGGTTTCATCACAAGAAAGATCTCATCAAAAAAGTAAAAGATCAAATTGTCCTAGTATCAACCAAAGTGGAATGATCAAGCTTTGAATCATAACTGAGGGCACTAAAAAAAATGAGTTGATCTAATACATCAATTTTGATTTTTAACATTAATTGGATGTTTTTATTTCTTTAATTATTTTAATTCGGTGGTGTTTGTTTTAGGGGTGGGCTCGGTACGGTACCGACTTTTTGATATTGTATCATTACCATGCCAAACTAGTTCGGTTTGAAAATATGCAAACCGTTACCAACCAAAAAGTTCGGTATACCGAAACTTCGGTATACCGACTACTTCGGTTGGTACGGTTCGGTATTGGTATTATACCAAATATGATCCAACAAATATCTTAACAAATATCAGTACCAATAAAAATAACAAGTTAACAATATCACACAATTTTAGTTTTGAACAGTATCTAGCCCCAAGTAATTTTTTTTTGCCAATAACGGATGATTTCTGGTGCCGCTTAGTAAAAGAGTGGGTTCTAGAGGTGCAATAACACGTACCAACTTTTGCATGAGCAATGCCGCACACATTATATGTAAGACCATGGTTCCAGTGCAATCATATAATGCTGTAAAAAAACTGTCAAACATGGGCATGAAATTGAATTTTCTCAGAGTTTGCATAAAGCGCAGATGCGGCATGAAGATTAAATTTCATGAGAACAACTTTTGTCCCCTAACGATAATACACAAGAATTACGATAAATATTGGAATAGTGAAAACAAAACTAATATGATTGTAAGCCTACTTCAGAACGGACAGTACACAGATTTAAAGATAACTGCTATAATTAGAGTTGAAGAAATAACAAAGTGAATTCAACCGAAATTCAAACAAAAGGTTCAATACATGCATAATATAATTCAAGTTACTGCTGATATAAATCATCATCAGAAATATCTCTCTGATTCCAAACGACATCAATCAATCATCAAGCAATTCAGACATCTGAGTCCTCTTGAAGGCATCAACCGCTGAAAGCTGGGCTGCCACAGTCTTATTCGGGAACATGTGAGCACGGCCTTTAGTGTCGTTAGCACGATCTTGATCCTTCATCAAATCGACCACATCATCCATACTTTGAATGTCGTTAGCACGGCCTTTAGTGTCAATTAAAAGCTTGAACGTGAAGAGGGATGGCTTGACATCTTCTTTCTCCATTAGTTTGAACACATCAGGGATCTTTATTCGGTACGGTACGGTAAAATACCCACTGAATCATATTCATACCGAAACCGAACCGGATTTTAGAACTCGGTATGGTTGTACCGTACCATACTTTTGTTAACCGAATTTTTTGGTACAGAATCGATTGGTTCGGTTGGAAAACCGGTCGGTTGGCTCATTTCGGTATGATCGGCCACCCCTAGTTTGTTTACGATTGAGATGTTGATCTTGTATGATGAGCATTCAGCAAACATAGATGATGATTGTTTAGGGTTTGGAATTTCATCAACATAAATTAGTTAGTTTTAAATTTAAAGCTTTATTTCACATCAAGCATATATATGGTAGATCTGAGGACATAAAACGAATTTTAGTAGATCTGATTAATCTATTTGTGTTAGTAGTTTTTAGTTCTATTTTAATTTATTTATCGGTTAAGGTTGGAAAGTTGATGTATATGATGCCAAGATACAATAAGATTACCACTCCTAACAAGTTACGAGTGGGTATCCTCACACAAGTTTTATTCAACTCCTACCTACTCCCGAACCCAAAAAAGAACAAAACCCTAGATCTATCTCCTAGGGCCGGCGGCAGCTTGTCCTCAGCGCCCCCCCCCCCCCCCCCCCCCCCCAAAAAAAAAAGAACAAAACCCTAGATCTATCTCCTAGGGCCGGCGGCAGCTTGTCCTCAGCGCCCCCCCCCCCCCCCCTCCTCCTCCACCAACGCGGCGACCCTCCCTCCCTTCCAGCACGGCAACGAAGACACTGTTCCTTCGCATCGACGGAGATCCACAGCGTCCAGTCGTTCGCACCGCTTCATCGTCCTCCATCGCGTGACGGCGTCGACGACGCCATGTCGCTCGCGCCGACTCGATGACGGGGCCAGCGCGCCCCTAGGCGACGGCGACGGGCCAACTCAGAGTGAGGGCGGCGGTCCATCGCAGGAGTGGATCTGGCCATGTCCCAGAGTCGTACGACCCTCCCTTTCCTTCCGCCGACGCTGCATCCACCATCGACCACGGGGAAGAAGACCCAGATTTGATCTATCGGATTTGGGCGACGACGGCAGGATCTGATTCGGCAAGGGGACGCCACCCCCCACCCCCCACCCGCTCCCCCACGCGACGACCTTCTATTTTGCCCCCACTGCCTCTATGCTGTAGACGACCCAGATCTGTGACGCTTGGAGTTGGGGGTGGGTTTATTGGGGTTGGGGTTTGGTTTAGGTTGAGATTGGTTAGCTTTGCACTGGTTGTTCTTCGCGCTTGCCACCATGTCCACACTCTTGGGGCCAATTACAGCTATGGTTTGGTTTTTCGAGGGTTGGTAGTGCGTGTCAAGAAGCCGGGTGTGCTTGGCTGTGTCGTAGTGTGAGACGGTAGGGTATTTAGTTGTTTGGGGGGTTGGTGGAGCTGTCTGGGTTGGGTATGTCTAGTTGTGATGTTTGCGGTGTAGTTCGATTGTGGGGCTAGGGCCCGAAGACGGGGTCCCCCCTGAGACTGCTTATTACATACTAGTATTTTACCCCCATGAGACCGATTATGGAGCTTGGGCCCAAGATGGGGTCCCTCCGTGATGGGCGCTCACTTGTCGCAGCTTCCGGGGTGTTTGTCTCAACTGTTGCGGAGCGTCCGAGATGTGAAGAAGGAGGTGGAGAATAATTTGATTCGGTGAAAAGAATGAGGTGTATAGTTGTTGGGCTAGGGCCCGAAGACGGGGTCCCCCCATGATCGTTACTGCACAGGGTGGGGCTTGGGCCTGCAGAAGGGGTCCCCCCATGAGGTGCACAAAGGGGAGATATTTGTGTTTTTGGTCGGCAGTAGAGGAGTCACACATTGAACTCGACCTTCCTTAATCCACTGCCACAGACTTTGCAACAGTACCGCCACTATGCCTTCATTAGTGACCCTGAAATCTACAACGTCCACCGCCCGCAGGTGCGAGAGGTGAAGGTGATTCTTCAAATTGGTTGTGATTTGGTTGGGTTTTACATGAGAGAGTGAGAGAGAGTGAGAGAGTGAAGAGTGAAAACGTTGCTTCTCACTACTCTATGCAGGTGTCTGTTTGAGTTTGTGAGAAATCACCTGAGAGAGTATAAGTACCATCTTCATTGCTCTCTTAGACTGTGTCCGTGGTTAGGGTTAGTGAGAGTTTTGCTTAGTGAGAAATCGTTTGTGAGAACTAAAGCGTGTGGGAGGTGAAGTTGCGACGGCTCTTCTTTTGGGTGCAACTCCGATTGGGCCATGTGTGAAGTTGCGTTGGTGAGGTAGAAGGAGGGGAGCGGCAAATTTTCAAATCTCACAGGATTCGCTTCAGGTGGGTGGGCCGTGCTGTGGAGGTGGGTGCTCGAAGCTTGCTTGACGGACATACAATTAGTTGGTCCTCGTAGGTTAGAGTGAGAGCTGATTATATGTAGTGGTCATGTCGCTTCATTTTTTTTTTTCTACCTGTAGGTTGTAACTTGTCCCAGTATGCTGAGGTTGTTTTGTTAATTTTTTGTTAATGAAACAGGGTGGCCTTATTCCACCTTTCCCTTAAAAAAAAAATACATTAAGATTAAGGGGAAATGATGGTATTTATTGTTGAATATTTAGTCAGTGCTACTAATAGTATTATTTATTATTTATTCTTTTTTTTGATGAATCGGATAGAGCCAAAAGGCTCCAGCCATCAAAAAATATATAAATCAATAAAGCAGTAATAATACAAACAAACGTCACTGGTTTTACAAGCGGTAAAACAGATAAAAAGCGAACAATAAAAGAAATACAATAACAGCAGCAAACACATAGGGTAAATACACGGCCAGGCGCACCACTACGAAAACAGAGAGCGGAGCAAAAGGCCCGGCGCCGCTAGCGAAAAGATGACCAAAATCGATAATCCGAATCCGAAATAGGATCTGGAGTATAAAAACTCCCCCCATGACGAAAATCCAACTCCACTAGCAGTCTTGAGAGACTCTAGTGGCACAACGGCAGAAAAGCACAGCTGACACCAGTGATGACCACAAGAAGGTGAAACTCAACTGTGTCCTTGTTGAAAAGCGGACGCCGAAACTGCTTTCCTCGCAAGAAGGCGAGCGCTCACTCGAATCATCGAAAGATCGAAAACTTTCTTCTTGTAAACACGCTTGGCGGGAGAAGGGTGCGAGAACTCCACAAGGTCAGATGAAGAGACGCTCTCAATGAAGGGCCGCGGAGGGGAACATTGACTGATGGGAGCATCCGATGAGTCAGAAAGGGTGAACTCGGTGGTGCCGTCCCAACGGGGAGATGAAGGGGCATCAAAACTCATAGAATACTTGAGGGGAAGGGAGAGCAAGAAAAGTTTGAGAGCCCTCAGGACTTGATGGAGCCACGCCTGAGCCCCTAAAAGTTGATACCAAGAGTATAGGCAGCCAGGAAGATGAAAGGAAAACGCAGAACATAGGGGATCAGTAATCTTCAGAGCGCAAGGATATATATAGCATAAAGAAGGGGCCTTAAAAAAATCTGTAGGTCTGTCAGGACACAAAATGGGCTCTGAAAAGCGGGAGAGCTGATCAGTCTCCCTCGCACAAAGAGACCACGAAAAATACGAAAGGTGGTGGTTAAGCCAGGCAGGATATTTACCCAAAATGCCGAACAACGACGGAGCTGCTGAGAAAGGGCGGGGGCGGGCCTTGAAAGAGAACCGGCGATGGTAGGAAACAAGGTTCGTCATAACTTTACGATCCTTAAAAGAAAAAGCAATATTAGGCCGATGTAAAGGGACAAGAGCAGCACGAGGAGAAGGCTTAGGTGTGGGGGAGTTCGACTCAGAACGAACATCAAAGACAGAGGAGTCGATGTCTTTGCTCTTAATCTTACTGAGCTTACTAACCAAGCTTTTTTGAAGCTTGAGCTTTAAGAGTGGGTAATTAAGAAAGGAGAGGAGTTTGGCCGGTAGGGGATGACCTCTGGGCCAGCCCAGGAGTTTTTGAAGGGAAAAGCATCGATAACGAGAGTGACCGAGCTTATCACAGAATAAGCACTTCATTTTATTCAAACAATCACGCTTAAGGTGCCCAGAGCGGAGACACCTGAAGCAGACCCGATGAAGGTCGGGCCTACAAGGCGAGGGGGAGTTAGACAACATGGAAGAGCCCTGAGAGGGTGAGCTGAAATCCCAGGGAGGAGAATATAATACCCTCTTCGAGTCCTGATCCATAGCTGAGCAAACAGAGCTCGCTACAGCCGTGATCAAGTACACATAAGAAGCCTTGCTAAGAAAGGAGCAAGACAAAATGCAATAGAGGAAAGGTAGTGAATAAAAAGATCACTAACGGAAAGGAAACACTTCCACAAGACCAAACAAAACCAGTGTAATAACAAAACAGCGCTTCTCAAAGAGGAGATGTCGCACTCTCCAATCAGGAGAAGAAGAATGAAGAAAATAGAGAGAAGGAGAGAAGGAGAGAAAGAGGATCGATAGCACGGTCGATCAGGAGTAAAAATACAGTCAGCCCACTGACGAAAACAGAGTAGAACGCTAGAAAAAAGATCTCCAGGGAAAGGGGGGAACAAAGCCAGAACAATCACACAGACAATCCGAAAGACAACACCGCTAAAGGGATACAACACAGCGCACAGAGTAAGCCGCAAAGCACTAGAATAGCTTCAGGGAACCACCCAAACAAACCAAACTTCCGATACAACCACTAAAGGAGAGAAAAGGATGAAGACTCACAGAGAGTGGTTAAAGTGGGCGACTGGATCGCCGCTGGGGAGGACGCTCGAGGCAGGACACCTCTAACTTCGAGGGCACACAGGCGGTCGGACGGAGGCGCGACACCTGGAGGGAAGCTCCCGAGAAAGCACAGCCAAATGGAAAAGAACCTCGAGTTGCTGAATGAAGAGGATGAGCACCGGAGCTGCAGAGCTCGGATCTGGCAGCCAAAAGCTATGGCCGAGGGAGAGCGCGAGAGGAGAAACGCTGCGCAACACGATGAGAGGCCCAGGGATCTCAGCCAGGCGGGAGGGAGAATGCTGGAGTCGAGGAATCCAGCGGAGAGAGAGGAAGATGGCTTCGCTTCAAATACGAAAAAACTGAGATGGGTCGGTAGGGATTTGGGAGCACTACAAATTTGATTGAAGGGAGAAAGCGAGAAAGAAGGGGGATCGACGGGATCTGGGGAGGGAAGTCACCGGGGAAGAGGGAAAATTTTGAATTTTGAATCGCCTATCAATCCATTTATTATTTATTATTTATTCTTGATTAACATGATATTTGATGTCGTACGCTATCCGTTGATGGTTGATGGAAGTATTTCTTTCACAGATCTGATGATTCAAAGTCAATTATCTCCCCTTTATTCTCCGCTAATCTTTTAATTTAACGATTTTTCTTACTTCTTCTAGTTAATTAATTATTAAGATATCCTTAATTTATGATTTTTCCTTAATTAGGGTTCAGAAGATATTAAGAGGTCATTTTACTGATCTAACATGTACACTTCATGGTCAAGTTTTTTCATTGTAAAATCAAATCAATATCTTAATATTTATTAGACCAAAATATATTAATTTTTTATATTTGTCTTAACAAAGTTTTTGTTGTAGATATAACAAAACTCAGTGTTTAGTAATCATGACCTTTCACTTAAGAGCATTCCCAATGGAACCTCATCTTCATTCCTATTTTAGGGTTCCATTTTGGCATATTTCTTGAAATATGCTATTTTGATCTGGAGTTTCAAATGGAGTGCTCCAATGGTACCCATTTTGGGGTTTCAAATATTTTATTTGTAATTTTTTTTTTGCTCAAAACTAATTTTTTGAATACAAAAAGATAATACCAATATTTAAAAAGTTATAATACAATTAATTAGAAATAGTTAATACACTTACTAAGAAAGATGTAAAACAATTATTGATGGCCTCGTTAAAAAATTCGTAGAAAAAAAGTACCACGTTATTCAAATTACAAAATATTAACAATTAAACACCTGATGTACTAACACCGTGTCGTTCCAACAAATAAGCAATTAATCTGTTCCGCAGTTCAAAATGAGCTTCTTGTCCTTAATTTTCTTGTGTCTAGCTAGAAACTGACTAAATTGGGTTGCATCATCAGCTACCATCGATATCTCAGGGGCAGTTATAGGACTAAATTTCCTAACTAGCCCATTTATATATCGCTATTGATTCATATTATTAATTCTACACTTAAAACAAATCAGGAAGATATCCAATATTGGTTTCATATTAAAGATCTCGTTGACAAAATAAACGATACTATAATTATTGTCCGTTATTATCTACAAATAAACTACTTAACAGAAGTTTAAAGAAACAAATCAAACAAACAAACAAACAAATAATCTTATTCATATATTACAAATTTCAAATGAGGGGAGGGGTGGATTGCAAAAGAAACCATTTGCGGTTTCAGAATGGAACCGCATAAATACGGTTCCATTCTAAAATCGGCATTTCATATGCCGATTAGGCCCCACCATTGAGGAATGGTTGGGGAGGGTGTTTTTGAAAAAATGCAGATGAGGGAGATTTATACGGATCGATTGAGAATACTCTAAGAGTAGAAAGTCATTGCTACATCTATTAAAGTTCAACTCAACCATTAATTAGGTGATCATTTGTCATCACTAAGAGCATTCACGGTCGTGTGCTATATATCAATATTATGCATATTATAGCAAAGAGAGCACTGTAGTCGTGTGCTATTATGTCACTTTTTAACTTTTCTGCTACAGTAGAATGCTAGCAATATGCAAATTATAGTGAACGTAACATGATGTTTCGTCCCAAATATTTTATAATATTTTTTTAAATAATGATTTTTTAAAAATTAAAATAGAACCCCGGAAAGAAAAAACCTCACTGACAAAAACATGATGTTTCGCCATGATTCTTGAACAATGGAATGCTTTTTGCTAAATTTTTTGAATTCTATGGAGAAATATCTATAGGATTTGGTATGGAGTAAAAAGATGAATGATGGGATGGAGGAGATGAGTAGTGGGAAAGATTCTGTGACATGGAATGTATAAGATTTTGTATAGGATTTTCTTCGGACGAAACATCATATTTCGCCCGTTCAAATTTTCTTTAAACTTTGCTATATTTTTTCATTTCGCCATTGCAACAAAATAACAAAATGTTATTTCTATTTATGCATATTGTTACCGCTGATTCTGGTGTGGGGGTAAACAGATAGAATTTGTGGGTTCGTGGAAAAACCTGAATAGCAGATCCAAACCTGTTCCATCGGAGTTAGGCTGCTGACTCCCTGTAATATCCTGATTTTTCAATTAATGAAAAATTATTTTATTTTGCACGTAGTGTGCACGTGCAATATTTTTTTGGTTGGATTAAATCTTATGATTATTTTATTATGATGTGCATAAATATTTTCTCAAATTATTGGTACAAAAGCCTTTCTTTAAACAAATAGGAAGCCTTATTTTAGTTTAATGAAAAGGCCTTTTTCTTAAAGCCCAAAATGCATTTTTATTTATTTTATTTTTAAAGAACTATTTTTGGCCCATAAATAAAGCCCATGGATTAATCTTCTTTTTATTTAAACTTGTCATGTAGAAGATTATTTTCTAACTAATTTATTTTTATACAAAATTAAAATGTACAATTTTGGCCTAGTTGCATGCACGTGCACTACACGTACACGTGCAATGCACACCTTCTGAAGGCCGGTTGGCACATTCTTTTGGAGGGAATTTTGAAATTAGTCATGGTGTTCATGGAGGAAGTTATGTAGGTGTGGGTAGTTTTTATAACTCCTACTCTAGTCTTGGCCCTCCATCTTTCAACCAACTAATCAATCTTGACCCTTCATTTCACTTGTTTTCTAGTATAAATACCCCCCCCCCCCTCCCCCCCCATGGCTATTTTCATATGCAAATTATATCTTTCCAAATTATAGTCTTATTGTAGTAATAGAGTGAGTTAAAAAGATAGAGAGATTGTGTGGGATTGCTTGCTTGTTCCAAGGAGGAGAGGCCGTCCATTGCAAGGGGAAACTTTCGGTGTTGTGCTTAGGCTTGGAGGTGCGCGCATCGGCTAGGAGGAGGTGCATCTTGTTGCAAGACTTGGTTGCTTTGTGTGTTTATTTCTCTCCATACAAGGTGGGTAAACATTTCATATTTCTAATATAGGGATCTATGCTAGATTCAACTATCAAAAAGATGCATGAAAAATACTAATAAGAACACACTTTAATTGAGAAGTTAGTTTATGAATTGATTGAAATGTGGTGATTAATTTGTATGTGGCTCTAGTATTAAATTAAATTGTGTGTAGAATTCTCCATAATTATTAGCATGAAGTAATGATGGTGATTAAATTCCCTTAAGAATGTTGCTAGTATGAATTGAGACATGATGCATGAATAAGAACGCTTGTTAATTGTAAAGTTGAAACATGGAATTGATACACTTTAAATTGAAAAGAGTGAATTTCTTGAATAATTGAGAAGTGATTATGCAAATTAATAAGTGATTATATATATTGTGACATAGATTGATTAATGGAACTACTTTGTTATCATCAAAAAACTACTCATAAAGTTGGTAGTTGAGTTTTGCCTATTCATGTGCTAAATAGACCTCTATGTTGATATGGGTATGGACAAATTAAAAATATGTGTTGGTTGAATAAAGAGTTAATAACAGTAAACTATTATAAGAAAATTTGAATAAAAAGATTAGGAGATCAATTGTTTAGCAATGTCGAAAATAAAAAAATATATTTATTTTTAATGAATGATTCATTGATTTGTGTGAAAAATATAATTTATTAGTACAAAAATTATTTTTATCTTACTGGTATGAAATTCATATGAATGAAAATTGATCTGGAGATTTTCACTAATTTTTACAAAAGCAATAAGAAACAAAGTTTGGTTGAACATCGAAATATTTTTATAACAGTGGGAATTAGTCTAAAAGGAATTTAACGCACACTGTAACAATCCGAGCATGTAGCTCGAGTGGTCACAGCGTCACGTTGGGTTCTCTGCCGTGACTGGTTCGAACCCCAGGATCAACAATATTTTGGTTTAGTTCTTTCAAAATAATTAATCAGCGGACTGAGAGCATTTATAGCTCTCGGTTGTGTTTTTATACTGTGGCACAAACCGGCCTAGTGGCCTGTGCTTTGGGCTGTGTCGGTGGTGTGCTGGGTTCGAATCTTGCTATCGGCAAGATGGAAAAATATTTTTTTTGGGAGTTTTATGTGTCGAAAAATTATGAAAAAAATATGTAAATTCTCCTAAAAATGGTTTGGGGATTATTTGAATGAATATAACTATGTTTTGTAGTTAAAATGCATAAATAGACATATAGTTCTATATGGATTATTGATATGAAATTATAATTTGAAAGAATAAGTGAATTGAAACATTAAGAGTTGATTTGGCAAAAAGAAATGTAGTTATGTGACATGATGCAATTATTTTCTCACTTGTGGAACAATATGAAGTGTGTACATTGTTTAGTAATGAAGAATTATTATGATGTGATAATTGATAAGTATATGCAAATTTATGTGCAATGATGGACTTGTGAACAAAATTGAAATCATGAATTGAAAAGAGAATATACATGTGAGTATGAGAACTCAACATGGAAATTTATAAGTTGAAGATTGTGAAATGAAATTTGAAATAGAGTAGCTAAGTCTCCCCGGCATTGAGAAAGGAAATGAAATGAAATGAAATTAGACCAAGGTTGGTCATGATGAAATGAATGAATAAGTCCGGTTGATGGAGAGGCTAACTCTAGAGATTAATTTTGTTCATGATTTTTAATTAAACTAAGGATTAGTACATAGTGGAGACGTGATGAAAGTAGAAGAAAAACACGGGTATGGGGGCCAACGGATTTGCGGCGAGAGGGTATTCACAGGTTCTTCACGATGCGTCGTGACATGACGTGGATACTGCTCCCGAGTACCGTCCCGGTGGCGACGCTCGTGGGGTGTTCGAGTGGCTATGGGTGGTGCCATTGTTCCATGGCGGAGGCTGAATTGTCCATAGGTTGCCTGCTCGATGCGTCGTGTCAGTGCGTGGGATTTCCCTCCAGGCTGCCTGGACATGGGCTCATAGATCATAGGACATCTAAGACATTACCGTAATTACAGTAGTAGATTAAGTCATAACGGGGGAATTGAACCCTATAAAGCTGAAGAACGAATAAGGGCTTGCCCTCGGACCTATGTAGTATGGGATGCATAGAATCCGAACAAGTGCGCATTAGTGTCATGTAACATAAATAAATGCATTAAGGATTAAGTGCACAATCACAACACGACATCAATAGGGTAGTCCCTTTAGTTTGAATGTGACAAGTTTGTGTTTGTTAAATATGGAAGGTTAAGTTATACTATTTCCGGCATAGTGAGGATGGCCGTGTATAATGTTCGTCGGTTGAATAAACTGATGTACCCACAGTCTTATATGCAGGTAAATAACTTGTTAAAGATTAAAGAAGAATGGATGCTTAAAGATTGTACCATGCTGTTGTACTTTTATTCAATTGTTGTAAATTTTACTTCCGCTGTGCAAAAGAAAAGTGTAATATTGATGTAAACTCTGATGTATGATGAAAAGTTTTAATTTCCCTGTAAAATTGTACTAAAGAAAGTGAAAAGATCCTGTAGAACATCTCGAATTCAGTGTATTTGGGATTCGGGGCGTTACAGAGTGGTATCAGAGCCACGCTTTCTACACTTTCCACACTTGTACAAATTTATAGGGAACGACACCCTAGATGTGGACATTAGAGTGTGTGTTTGAGTCTAGAGATTTAAATGTAAGTGACTTACATTTGTGTTGCTCTAAAATTTATGCTTCTTCCTCTCTATTTCTAAGATGGCTTATCACTTCGACCCTGCTGGAGGCGACGACTGGCATATTATTGAGGAAGAGTACCATCCGGGACAGGCAGATTCCGAGGACGAGTACTATCCTGGGCAAGCAGATTCTGACGGTGAAGAATGGCCTGAATCCCGAGAGATCACCCCACCTCCGGATTCATCTGATGACTCTTCTTCTGACGAAGAAGAAGAACCAGTTCCAAGTTGTCTTGTGACTTCTCTTCAGAGGCAGGTGGAGACACTGCGAGAGAGAGTCGGATTGTTGGAGGCTCAGCTGGCGAAGCGGAAGGACGACTTTTCTGTTCTCAGTCATCGAGTTTGGGAGCCCGAGAAGAGGAAGAACCTGACTGATGTGCTGAAGGAAGAAGTTGAAGAACTGCGGGAAGAACTTCGAGCAGCGAAGAGGACCCGTAGGAGTTAGATTATTGTAGCTTCTATTTCTTTCATTCTGATGTCAAAAATGTTTTTAAATTCGATTGTATAAACTTTGGAATTCAATGAAATGCAAGTTGGTTTAAATTCTTGTCCTATACTTCGAATTTGATGGATCTTTTGCATCAGAATATGTCGAGAAGAGGAGCTAGGAATGGGGAAGGGTTGGATCTGGAGACCGAACTTGCAAGGGTCTACCAGACTCTTAATGCAGTGGCCATGAACCAAGGTAGGGGGCCGGCGAATCCAGTGCCTGTAGCGATTAAGCTAGTGGAATCGTTCAAGAGAATGAAACCACCAGTATTCGAGGGAAAGTCAGACCGAGATGCGGCTGACAACTGGATCCGTCAAGTGGAGACGATCTTTGAGGTGTTGGAGACCCCTGATGGTAGCAAGGTCAAGTTGGCAACTTTGCAGCTGGAGAAGGATGCGGCGGTTTGGTGGCAATCCATGAAGAGGACCATGGGAGGCATAGTGCTTGGCTGGGAGGAATTTCTGGAAGAATTCCGCAGTCACTATTTCCCCTCCGATGTCCAGGAGAAGAAGGCAATGGAATTTCTGTCACTTCAGCAAGGCAGCATGTCGGTGAGAGCGTATGAGACCAAGTTCACTCAGCTCTCTAGGTATGCGCCTGAACTGGTGATGGATGAGGCTAAGAAGGCTCGTAAGTTCGAGCATGGTCTGAGACCAAGCTTGAGGTCCCGGATGATACCTCTTGGTATCAGGCGATTCGATAAGCTGGTCAAGAGGGCGACAGCGACGGAGGCGGATATGGAGCAGTTCCAAGTTGTTCAGAACCGGAGGAACAACTGGCAGTCTGGAAAGAGGCCTGCACATTCTGGGAGTTTCAAGGGGCAACCATCTGCACAGAGGTTCAAACCGACAGGGGCGAATGCTGTTAGTGTAGCTGGAGGACCTGGAAACAATGTGGTGAGACCTCCTGCGGTGACTTGCTTCAACTGTGGTGAGGCGGGACATTTCCGATCTCAATGTCCCAAACTACGGAATGGTAATAGCAGCGCACCAACGCAGCAGACTGGGAAGAGGCCGTACCAATCAGGGCGAGTATTTGCCTTGATGGAAGCTGATGCTGATGAGGCAGATCAGGTCATCTCTGGTATGAGGGCTGGTTTTTGTCATTTCTTTTCCCATTGTTTAGTGAGACTGTTATGTAATGGTGTGTATTATGTAACAGGCGAACTTTATCTTAATGGAATGAAAGCTGTTGTATTGTTCGATACTGGATCCTCTCATACATTTGTGTCTCCAAAATTTGCTAAAGTGTTGGGAGTCGAGCCGAAGATTTTTCCAGGCAAGATCTTAGCAGTAGCCACTCCGTCAGGGGAAACTTTAACCACTGATCGGTATTATGCTGATTGCGAGATTGTGATTGGAGATAGAATCTTTGGCATTGATTTGATCGAGCTGACTATCTTGGGAGTCGATGTTATCATTGGCATTGATTGGATGTCGGTGTACAGTGCAAGCATCGAGTGTAAGACCAAGACAGTAACAGTGAAGGCTCTAGGTGGACCTGAAGTCACTTTCCAAGGGAAGAAGAAGTGTTCTAAGCTGGTGGCAACTATCCGCAAGGAAGAGACTCCTGTGGAAGTGCAAGGGATTCCTGTGGTTCGGGACTATCCGACTGTGTTCTTGGAAGATTTTCCTGGGTTACCTCCGCATCGTGATGTAGAGTTCAGCATCACTGTTCAACCGGGAAGTGCACCCATTTCTAAGGCATCGTATAGGATGGCTCCAGTGGAGCAGGATGAGGTGAAACGACAGATTGAGGAACTGTTGGAGAAAGGCTTTATTCAACCTAGTGCGTCACCTTGGGGAGCACCAGTGCTTTTGGTAAAGAAGAAGGATGGATCGATGAGAATGTGTATCGATTACCGGGAGCTGAATAAGGTCACTGTTCAGAATAAGTATCCTATTCCTCGAATTGATGATTTGTTCGATCGTCTACAAGGAGCAGCTGTTTTCTCCAAAATAGATCTTCGATCAGGATATCACCAAGTTCGAGTGAAAGCTGAAGATGTGCACAAAACTGCATTTAGAACTCGGCATGGGCATTACGAATTCTTAGTTATGCCATTCGGAGTGACGAATGCACCCGCAATCTTCATGGATTTGATGAACAGAGTTCTGAGGCCGTTCATTGATTCTTTCGTCATGGTGTTTATCGACGATATCCTCGTGTACTCCAAGTCAGAGAAGGAGCACACCGAGCATCTGGCAGCAATTTTGCAGAAGCTGGAAGAGCAGAAGTTGTATGCCAAGTTATCCAAGTGTGATTTCTGGAAATCTGAAGTGGCATTCCTAGGTCACATCCTTTCTAAGGAGGGAGTGGCAACTGACCCTCAGAAGATAGAGGTAGTGAGAGATTGGGCTAGGCCTACTACAGTGAAGGAAGTCAGAAGTTTTCTTGGGATGACTGGATATTATAGGAGATTCATTCAAGGTTATGCTCAGATAGCTGTACCGCTTACTGGACTGAACAAGAAGAATGTGAGCTTCAAGTGGACTGAGCAATGTGAGGCGAGCTTTCAGGAGTTGAAAGATAGGCTGACTACTGCACCTATTTTGGCTTTGCCTAGAGCAGGTGTTGAGTATGATGTTTATAGCGATGCTTCACATCGTGGGCTTGGTTGTGTCTTAATGCAAGAGGGAAGAGTAATCGCTTATGGGTCTAGGCAACTACGACCGCATGAGAAAAATTACCCGACTCATGATCTGGAGTTGGCTGCGATTATCTTTGCCCTGAAGCAATGGAGGCACTACGTGTACGGTGAGAAGTTGAATATGTACACGGACCACAAGAGCTTGAAGTATATATATCAGCAGAGGGATCTCAATCTGAGGCAGCGGAGATGGTTGGAAGTGTTCGAGGATATGCGACCTGAGATCAAGTATCATCCTGGAAAGGGTAATGTTGTTGCTGTTGCACTTAGTCGCAAGAGCAGTTTGGCCAGTTTGATTACAACTCAGAGGCATCTGATTGAGGAGTTGGATCGAGCAGGTATTGAGGTTGTCTTGCAAGGATTAGGAGCATTTTTGGCTCAGTTGAGGCTTCAGCCTACTCTGAATGCAAGGATCATTGCAAGTCAGGAAGTTGATGCTAATATTTTGGAGATGAAGGAGCAGGTTGGTGCTGGAAGGTTGCCCGGATTTCAAATCAGGGATGGAGTGCTGTGGTTCAGAGATAGGCTATGTGTTCCAAATCAGGCGGACCTGAAAGAGAGTATTCTTCAGGAGGCGCACGCTACTCTTTTGTCTGTACATCCTGGGAGTACTAAGATGTACAAAGACATCAAACAGCATTTCTGGTGGTCAGGTTTGAAGCGGGATGTGGCTGAATTTGTTGCGAAGTGTGAGGTTTGTCAGCAAGTCAAAGCCAAAAATCAGAGACCCGGAGGTCTATTACAGCCGTTACCTATTCCGGAATGGAAGTGGGATAACATCAGTATGGATTTCATCACGGGATTGCCTAAGAGTTCTAAAGGCAATGATGCGATTTGGGTTATAGTCGATCGACTAACCAAGTCCGCTCACTTTTTGGCGATGAAGCTCACTGCTTCGATGGACAAGTTGGCTGAGATGTATGTTGGAGAGATTGTCCGACTTCATGGCGTTCCGTCAACTATTGTATCTGATCGAGATGCGCGGTTTACTTCGCATTTGTGGAGGAGTCTTCAGACAGCTTTGGGGACCAAGATAGATTTCAGCACTGCTTTTTATCCGCAAACCGATGGGTAGACCGAGAGAGTCAACCGTATTCTTGAGGATATGCTACGGTGTTGTATACTAGACTTTGGAGGCAGTTGGGAAAGGCATTTACCTTTGGTAGAGTTTTCCTACAACAACAGTTTTCAGGCTAGCATCGGGATGGCACCGTACGAAGCTCTGTATGGCAGGAAGTGCAAGACCCCTGTTTGTTGGTTTGAAGTTGGGGAGCGTCAGTTGTTTGGTCCTGAGCTTGTACAGCAAACTTCTGAGAAGATTGATCTGATCAGGAAAAGGTTGGTGGAAGCTCAGAGCAGGCAGAAAAGCTATGCAGACAACCGGAGAACGGACCTTGAGTTTGAGGTTGGTGACTTCGTCTTTCTGAAGGTATCGCCCAGTAAAGGTGTGGTTCGATTTGGCAAAGGCGGGAAGTTAGCCCCGAGGTTTATAGGCCCGTACAAGATATTGAAAAGGATCGGGAAAACTGCTTACCGGCTTGAATTACAGGAAGAGTTGTCTCAGGTGCACAATGTCTTTCATGTGTCTATGCTGAGAGGTTATATTCCAGATCCGAGTCATCATTTGCCTGAAGTGCCGGAAGGTTTGCAGTTAGACCTGAATTACATCGAGTCTCCTGTTGAGATTGTTGATCGTCGAGAGAAAGTCTTGAGGAATAAGACGATACCGATGGTCAAGGTAGTCTGGAGAAACCACTTGGTTGAAGAGGCTACTTGGGAATCTGAGGAGAGGATGTTGAAGGACTATCCTGAGCTTTTTGCTTGATTGTATTTTTGTATCTTTTTGTTCTTGCTTGTTGTGTGTATTGTATTTTTGTTTCTCGCTCTTGATTGTAGTTCCGGGGACGGAACTATTCTAAGGAGGGAGTGCTGTAATACCCTGATTTTTCAATTAATGAAAAAATTATTTTATTTTGCACGTAGTGTGCACGTGCAATATTTTTTGGTTGGATTAAATCTTATGATTATTTTATTATGATGTGCATAAATATTTTCTCAAATTATTGGTACAAAAGCCTTTCTTTAAACAAATAGGAAGCCTTATTTTAGTTTAATGAAAAGGCCTTTTTCTTAAAGCCCAAAATGCATTTTTATTTATTTTATTTTTAAAGAACTATTTTTGGCCCATAAATAAAGCCCATGGATTAATCTTTTTTTTATTTAAACTTGTCATGTAGAAGACTATTTTCTAACTAATTTATTTTTATACAAAATTAAAATGTACAATTTTGGCCTAGTTGCATGCACGTGCACTACACGTACACGTGCAATGCACACCTTCTCAAGGCCGGTTGGCACATTCTTTTGGAGGGAATTTTGAAATTAGTCATGGTGTTCATGGAGGAAGTTATGTAGGTGTGGGTAGTTTTTATAACTCCTACTCTAGTCTTGGCCCTCCATCTTTCAACCAACTAATCAATCTTGGCCCTTCATTTCACTTGTTTTCTAGTATAAATACCCCCCCCCCCCCCCCCCCCATGGCTATTTTCATATGCAAATTATATCTTTCCAAATTATAGTCTTATTGTAGTAATAGAGTGAGTTAAAAAGATAGAGAGATTGTGTGGGATTGCTTGCTTGTTCCAAGGAGGAGAGGCTGTCCATTGCAAGGGGAAACTTTCGGTGTTGTGCTTAGGCTTGGAGGTGCGCGCATCGGCTAGGAGGAGGTGCATCTTGTTGCAAGAACTTGGTTGCTTTGTGTGTTTATTTCTCTCCATACAAGGTGGGTAAACATTTCATATTTCTAATATAGGGATCTATGCTAGATTCAACTATCAAAAAGATACTAATAAGAACACACTTTAATTGAGAAGTTAGTTTATGAATTGATTGAAATGTGGTGATTAATTTGTATGTGGCTCTAGTATTAAATTAAATTGTGTGTAGAATTCTCCATAATTATTAGCATGAAGTAATGATGGTGATTAAATTCCCTTAAGAATGTTGCTAGTATGAATTGAGACATGATGCATGAATAAGAACGCTTGTTAATTGTAAAGTTGAAACATGGAATTGATACACTTTAAATTGAAAAGAGTGAATTTCTTGAATAATTGAGAAGTGATTATGCAAATTAATAAGTGATTATATATATTGTGACATAGATTGATTAATGGAACTACTTTGTTATCATCAAAAAACTACTCATAAAGTTGGTAGTTGAGTTTTGCCTATTCATGTGCTAAATAGACCTCTATGTTGATATGGGTATGGACAAATTAAAAATATGTGTTGGTTGAATAAAGAGTTAATAACAGTAAACTATTATAAGAAAATTTGAATAAAAAGATTAGGAGATCAATTGTTTAGCAATGTCGAAAATAAAAAAATATATTTATTTTTAATGAATGATTCATTGATTTGTGTGAAAAATATAATTTATTAGTACAAAAATTATTTTTATCTTACTGGTATGAAATTCATATGAATGAAAATTGATCTGGAGATTTTCACTAATTTTTACAAAAGCAATAAGAAACAAAGTTTGGTTGAACATCGAAATATTTTTATAACAGTGGGAATTAGTCTAAAAGGAATTTAACGCACACTGTAACAATCCGAGCATGTAGCTCGAGTGGTCACAGCGTCACGTTGGGTTCTCTGTCGTGACTGGTTCGAACCCCAGGATCAACAATATTTTGGTTTAGTTCTTTCAAAATAATTAATCAGCGGACTGAGAGCATTTATAGCTCTCGGTTGTGTTTTTATACTGTGGCACAAACCGGCCTAGTGGCCTGTGCTTTGGGCTGTGTCGGTGGTGTGCTGGGTTCGAATCTTGCTATCGGCAAGATGGAAAAATATTTTTTTTGGGAGTTTTATGTGTCGAAAAATTATGAAAAAAATATGTAAATTCTCCTAAAAATGGTTTGGGGATTATTTGAATGAATATAACTATGTTTTGTAGTTAAAATGCATAAATAGACATATAGTTCTATATGGATTATTGATATGAAATTATAATTTGAAAGAATAAGTGAATTGAAACATTAAGAGTTGATTTGGCAAAAAGAAATGTAGTTATGTGACATGATGCAATTATTTTCTCACTTGTGGAACAATATGAAGTGTGTACATTGTTTAGTAATGAAGAATTATTATGATGTGATAATTGATAAGTATATGCAAATTTATGTGCAATGATGGACTTGTGAACAAAATTGAAATCATGAATTGAAAAGAGAATATACATGTGAGTATGAGAACTCAACATGGAAATTTATAAGTTGAAGATTGTGAAATGAAATTTGAAATAGAGTAGCTAAGTCTCCCCGGCATTGAGAAAGGAAATGAAATGAAATGAAATTAGACCAAGGTTGGTCATGATGAAATGAATGAATAAGTCCGGTTGATGGAGAGGCTAACTCTAGAGATTAATTTTGTTCATGATTTTTAATTAAACTAAGGATTAGTACATAGTGGAGACGTGATGAAAGTAGAAGAAAAACACGGGTATGGGGGCCAACGGATTTGCGGCGAGAGGGTATTCACAGGTTCTTCACGATGCGTCGTGACATGACGTGGATACTGCTCCCGAGTACCGTCCCGGTGGCGACGCTCGTGGGGTGTTCGAGTGGCTATGGGTGGTGCCATTGTTCCATGGCGGAGGCTGAATTGTCCATAGGTTGCCTGCTCGATGCGTCGTGTCAGTGCGTGGGATTTCCCTCCAGGCTGCCTGGACATGGGCTCATAGATCATAGGACATCTAAGACATTACCGTAATTACAGTAGTAGATTAAGTCATAACGGGGGAATTGAACCCTATAAAGCTGAAGAACGAATAAGGGCTTGCCCTCGGACCTATGTAGTATGGGATGCATAGAATCCGAACAAGTGCGCATTAGTGTCATGTAACATAAATAAATGCATTAAGGATTAAGTGCACAATCACAACACGACATCAATAGGGTAGTCCCTTTAGTTTGAATGTGACAAGTTTGTGTTTGTTAAATATGGAAGGTTAAGTTATACTATTTCCGGCATAGTGAGGATGGCCATGTATAATGTTCGTCGGTTGAATAAACTGACGTACCCACAGTCTTATATGCAGGTAAATAACTTGTTAAAGATTAAAGAAGAATGGATGCTTAAAGATTGTACCATGCTGTTGTACTTTTATTCAATTGTTGTAAATTTTACTTCCGCTGTGCAAAAGAAAAGTGTAATATTGATGTAAACTCTGATGTATGATGAAAAGTTTTAATTTCCCTGTAAAATTGTACTAAAGAAAGTGAAAAGATCCTGTAGAACATCTCGAATTCAGTGTATTTGGGATTCGGGGCGTTACAGAGTGGTATCAGAGCCACGCTTTCTACACTTTCCACACTTGTACAAATTTATAGGGAACGACACCCTAGATGTGGACATTAGAGTGTGTGTTTGAGTCTAGAGATTTAAATGTAAGTGACTTACATTTGTGTTGCTCTAAAATTTATGCTGCTAATTTTGGTGTGGGAGCAAACAGATAAATTTGTGGATTCTTGGAAAAAACAATAAAGCAAATATGTTGGCCTATTGACCTTCACCAAGTTGTTGACCAGTTTCTTGCCACTGCCGTTGACCTGCAAAAAGTGCGAAACACCGGGATGGATCCCGACGACGCACCCTCTGACGCTCTTGTCAGTAATCTAAATGATTAAGCAAGAACTTAAACTGGCAAAAGATTGATTACTTAGTAACAGTGGAGGGAGAGGGGTTTTTATAGTCTCCTTTAGGGATCCGTTTCGAGATAAGAGCATATCTCTACTTCCCGGTGTGAATGGATAGAAGCGGTTAAGATCACTTCTTAGGAATAATTATGAATCTGAATTCTTCTTTATCCTTTTGAACTGGTTTGTAACGGGTTGGGACCCGTACCTAGTAAGACAGATCCGTTTATGGGTTATTAGGCTTTCAAAAAAGACCCAGTCCCCATTTCAGACCCGTTTGTAGGTAAAATTACCGTTTTACCCCTGAGCTTTAAGATTCGTGTACGATTAGAACGGTCCCGATTTAATCCCATTGTTAGCCATATCAGCAGAGATACTCGGAAGAAGAATTGCAATCAACCCACTGTCGCCGTTGGAGTTTCCGATCGAGCTGAAAAGAGTATTAGATTAGCCTCTACATTAGTTACTGCTGCAGGTAATAATGGTAAGGTATTTAATATTTCTGCCTCTATTATGAATAATGCATGGATAATTGATTCAGGTGCTACTGACCATATGACTTTTGATTCCAGACAAGTCCAAACCTTAAAACCATCTGCCAAATTCAATGTGTCCACTACCAATGGTGATCCTGCTGTCGTTATTGGGGAGGGTCCCATATCTCTCACAAAAATCCTAACCTTAGATTTTGTACTAGTTGTGCCATCCTTGAATTCTAATCTATTATCTGTTGCCCAAATAACTTCTACTTTATATTGTATTGTGATTTTTTTGCCCTCCCGTTGTGTGTTTAAGGATATTCGGACTCGCAAGACGATTGGTTATGGGGTTAGACACAGGAAGCTTTACTACCTGGATATAGAATCTAAAAGTTCAAGCAAGTTGACTCAAACTCTATCTGCGTGTTGCCGCTGAATCTGGTGTGCGGGCAAACAGATAGTATTTGTGGATTCTTGGGAAACTTTGAATAACAAACCCGTTACCTGTTCCGCAGGAGTTTAACCGTTGCTCCCGCCGTTCACCTGCAAAAAGTGCGAGACACCGGGGTTGTTCTCGGCGACGCACCCTCCGATGCTCAAGTCAGTAATCAGAAGTGATTATGAACGAGCGCAAAACTGGCAAAAGATTGATTACCTCTTAATGGAGATGGATGGGGGGTATTTATAGGCACTGCTGGGGTCAGATTAGGAATGTAATCCCTGTGGTTAAATGAGGAATGTAATCCCTAATCCCCAGTGAAAGGATAAGTATGAATCAGGGCCGTTGATTAGGATTTAATCAGAAACCCTAATTCTATCCTTTCTGGACCGGGTTCGCTGCGGGTTGAAACCCGCACCCAGTTGAGGTGGATCCGTTTGCGGGTTATTGGGTCTTCGAGGAGGAGAACCCGTACCCGCTTCAGACCCATCAGTGGGTAAGATTACCGTTTTACTCCTGGGCTTCAAGATTCGTGCCCGATTTGGACGGTTCCGATTAAACCCCATTTTTAGCCATATCACGAGCCCCCCACTCCCGAAGACTGAGCTTGATCAGCCTTTAAGGTGTAGTTTTATTGTTTCAATGGCTAGTGGAGTTGTATCGGAGTCCAAATGGAAGGTTTTGAATCTTTGAAGGAGGCAATGCGGTGATTTTTCAAGTTAGTTGCACTCTGAGTTGCTCCTGAGCTCTTCTGGTCATATGGTGTTTTCGCAGGAATATTCGTTTAACTTTGCGAAGTGTCAATCCGTCGTTCGGGGGTCTTAATTGATTGTCCTAGGTAATAATTACTTGCTTGGAGATTCGAAAATGTTTCCCCAACTTTATAATTATTTTCCAGGAGTTTTCCTAAACTTTTCGAATTTTTAATTGTTTTTTCGTAATTTTTTGGCGAACGGCTCGGTTGTTTCCTTCGTTGTGTGGCCTACATGCTCGTACCACACTGCCGACCCCTTCGAGCGCTCGCTGCCAAGGAGGCCGAAGTCCATGGGTGGTTCGGCACCTTCTGCCGAAGAGCAGAGGCACCTCGGCCAAGTTGTAAGTGCGGAGAGGGAGTTCGGCGAGGTCCGAGGTAGTTCTTTCCATGTAACATGGTCGGTGTCAAGAACGCTCGGCAGCGTGTGCCGAGGTCCAACTTTCCATGTAACATGGTCGGTGTCAAGAACGCTCGGCAACTGGTGCCGAAGTCCAACTTTCCATGTAACATGGTCGGTGTCAAGAACGCTCGGCAACTGGTGCCGAAGTCCAACTTTCCATATAATATGGTCGGTGGCAAGAACGCTCGGCAGCGTGTGCTGAGGTCCAACTTTCCATATAACATGGTCGGTGTCAAGAACGCTCGGCAAATGGTGCTGACGTCCAACTTTCCATGTAACATGGTCGGTGTCAAGAACGCTCGGCAGCGTGTGCCGAGGTCCAACTTTCCATGTAACATGATTGGTGGCAAGAACGCTCGGCAGCGTGTGCCGAGGTCCAACTTTCCATATAACATGGTCGGTGGCAAGATCGCTCGGCAGCTGGTGCCGAAGTCCAACTTTCCATGTAACATGGTCGGTGTCAAGAACGCTCGGTAGCGTGGCCGAGGTCCAACTTTCCATGTAACATGGTCGGTGGTAAGAATGCTCGGCAGCGTGTGCCGAGGTCCAACTTTCCATGTAACATGGTCGGTGTCAAGAACGCTCGGCAAATGGTGCCGAAGTCCAACTTTCCATGTAACATGGTCGGTATCAAGAACGCTCGGCAGCTGGTGCCGAAGTCCAACTTTCCATGTAACATGGTCGGTATCAAGAGCGCCCGGCAGCTGGTGCCGAGGTCCTTGACTTGTCGTTTTTGGCGGAGCACGCCCTGCGGAGTTGGCGGCTTCTGCGCTCCTAACAGATGTGGCAGCCATTAAATGTGATGGCTTCTGAACTTCTGACAGCTCTGACGGATGTGATGCTTATTTAATGCGATGACTTCTGAGCTCCTGTCAGATGGGACAATAATTAATGCGATGTGCAGCTTGGCATGGTAAACCAGGCGACGGTTCAGATTGTTTTTGTCGTTTTCCATAAATGGGCTGGCAGTCTGGGCCCATTAACCTCGTTTTGCTCGCCTCGCTCTGTAAAACCCTACTCCCCCCCTCTCATTTTTCACTTCTCCACTTTTTTACTCAGGCGGTGATTTGTGCTTAGCGAGAGCTTCAGGTGATCATTGTCCGTTTTCCGGTGAAGTTTTCGACAGCATATCTTTAAGGTAATTTATACTTAGTATCTTTCCAAGTATAAATATGTCTCTTTCCTCTGTCTCCGAGTCGTCTTCTTCTTGGTCCGAGCCCTCCCCTCAAGTTGCCAAAGCCCGCACTCCGAGTCGCCCAGATAAGGGCAAGAAGGTGTTTGGTCGAGATACCATCGTGGATGATCCGAAGCGCATGGGGCCGTTTGGCAGGTTGCCGGGACCACTGACCGGGCTTCACAGAGTTCGAGAACTTTCGGAGGAACACGCCGAGCGTATTGTTCACGGAAGGGGGAGGACTTTTGATGAGAATGAGGCGAGGGAGACGACCGAGGCTGATGAGACGGTGTCGATCCTCTGCGAAGAAGACTTGGCAGTGATCCGGGATTGTTTTCCCATTCCGGAGGAGTACAAACTTATGCTGCCGGGTCCCGGGGTTAGGGCCAACTCGCCGCTGCCAGTGACTATGTGTTGCTGGCCGGTTGTTGCCTTTATCACCGGGGCTCGGCTACCTCTCCATCCGTTCGCAACCCTTGTTCTTAGGTGGTTTGGGGTCAGCCCCATCCAGTTTATGCTGAACGCGTGGAGAGTCATAAATGGTTTCGTGCTTCACTGCCAAGCTGCTGGGATCGAGCCGGAGCTGAGTGTACTTCGGACGATCTACTGGCTTCATCAAGCGAACCGGTCGGATTTTCGGTATTACTTGGCCCTGAGGCATGGCGGTAGGCTCGTTATATGCCCCGACTCCATAAAGCACTGGCGTGATAAGTATTTGATAGTGCGGAGTGCGGAGGCCTGGCCTATCCCCTCTAGTTGGGTGGAGGAGGTGCCGAAGAGGTTGAAAGCGTTCCCAAAGCTTCGCCCCGAAGAGGTAGAGGCAGTTCGGACACTTCTTGATCGGCCGAAGTACGATAGGCGGGAGCTGACCGAGGATGTTCTGTTTAGGGGAGGGCTCTACCGCGTAGATCCCAGTATGTGGCTTCTCTTATGTTTCCGTCCTTTCTTTTTCATACTTTATCTTTTACGACTTGTATTGTGTTAACAAACTTCGTTTTTAATGCAGAGACGATGGACTACGAGGCTGTGTTGGCATTGAGGGCTGGTCTTGCTAGCAAGGCGCCGAAGAAGCGAAAGAGGGTGGCCACCAAGTTGCCAACTGCGAAGACTCCGAGGGTCACGGAGGCGGTCGAGGAGGTGGAGATCCTGGGAAGCCCGGCCGTGGCCGAAGGAGTTGCCTCAGTGTCAACAGAGGCTGGTGACTTTCCGATCGCCGCAGCCCTCAAGATGGCGATGCCCCCGCTGACAGTGGTGGCCGAGGAGCTCCTGACCGAGGAGCACAAGAGGATTCATGTTTCGGACTGGCAGGTTCGGAAACATGACGGGTTCCTGGGCAACTCCTTGGCGAGCATGTAGGTGGTCAAGCACCTGGCGACGCCAAAGGATCGGGCCGCCATGGAGGTCGGGCTGGATGGCGACGATGTCATCGAGATTGCTCGCTCGGTGGTCTCGGTAAGTGTTGAATTTTTGTCATCATTGGTTTTTCTTATGTCTAATTTCTCTAACTCTTTGAACACTTCGTTTCCTGTCGCAGATCATCGTCCACTTCGGTCACCTCTTGGAGAGGTTAACGGCCCGGGAGAAGGAGCTGAAGCAGGAGTCCGACCATGCTCGGAAGGAAAAAGCTCGCATGGGGAACGAGCTCGACAAGCTCAGGGTCGAGTTCGAAGGGAGGACGACGAGGGTCGAATACCTTGAGGGCCTGGTCGCAAAGCTGGAGGGCAACCTTCTTCGCCAGAAGGAGGAGGCGGCCAAACAATTGGCCGAAGCGACGGAGGCCAAGGCTGCCGCGGTGAAGGAGGCCGAGGACACCACCATGGTGAAGGCGCAAGGCTTTCTTGCCCAGAACATGGCCAAAGCCTACGCCGAAGCCCTCGCCCGGGTGTCGAAGGCATACCCCGAGGTGGACTGTTCGGGATGGAGATTGTTCCCGGGCTACGTCGAAGGCTTCGACCCCAAGTCGGAGGGAGAAGGAGAAGAAGAAGAAGAAGGGGACGACGAAGTCGAGCCTGAGGTTGAGGTCGTCGGCGAGGCCCAGGGGTCTGTGGTCACCCCGCTGGCAATGGTGACCCCTTCAGGGACGTCGGCCCCCACCCACTCTCGCCGCCCCGGGAAAGAGGTCGCGCCCTGACTTCGCTTGCTTTTCCTTTTCTTCTGCTTTTTTGAGTTCTTAAGTGTAACGCCTAATCGCGGACTGGCCACCGCTTTTTTGTAATGAATGAAAACATCCTTTTGGGCTCGACACCGCGTCTCTCTGTCATAACTTTCTTAAAAAACTCTTGAAATTTGGCTAAGTGTAGGGATTCGGCCAAGTGTTGAAAATTTGTTGTTTGCTTCGACTTCTTTTCAGCTTGCGGTGGTGACTCAAACTATCGAGCCTACTTTCTCGGGGGAAAGTGCTCGTCCCAAGGTTTGCTTAGGGACGACGAGGCTGTGCTTGATGAGGTGCCGAGAGCGTCTCTATAAAGTCGAGCTGGGGTTGCGCAGAGCCGTAAGCGAGCGGAACCACCTGCAACTCATCCTAGGTCGGCGGGACATTGAGATTCGGCGACTGGAGAGCAGGCTCGTCGAGATGGCCCCCTTAGGAGAGGATGATGGTTCGTCGACCGCCTTTAGTTACGGCCTTCGGCTCAAGTGCATCCGCCACACTTTATCGAAAATAACAGCGGAGAGGGACGATCTGCTCTCTGAGATTCGTCACTTGCAAACGGTAGAGACGGAGCTTCGGACAGAGGGAGAGGGATTGACGGCAAAGGTGGCCAAACTGACGGCCGAACGTGACTAACTGACGGCCGAGGTCGACGCGCTGAAGAGAGCCACGGTGGACAAGAGCATCGAAGTCACTCATCTCTGCTGTCTTATCGCCAGTCGCTCTGGCGTTCCGAGCTCCGCAATACCTCCTCGCTTCGAGGTCGATGTAAAAGATGACTCTCCGAGAGAGCGGATCTCAGAGCTGGAGGCGGAGGTGGCTCGCCTCAGACCGCGTTCGGGGCCGATCAATGTTCGGAGCACTTCATGTACCCGTGCGGAGAGCGAGCGGGGCATTTCTTTTTACGAGCTCGCGACCGGTTCGCCCATCGGCCAACCTAGTCCAGGGGATGCACAAAGCGGGGTTGCCATTTCATCGAGCGGAGCGTCCGTCGGAGCGACTGTTAGGAGCAGCGCCGAGGATACGTCTCAATTTGTTGGTTTGGGGTCGAGTTCCGGAGGCAAACGTCGCCGCCCTCGAGTGTCCTTGAAGCGGAACATCCCTGCACCAAGGAGGCGTTGAAGATCTTGCTTTTGAGGCCATTGTATTTAGTCTAAGTGTAACAAGCCAGCATTGTAATTTTTACTTTTTAACGCCTTGTAATCTGGTTGTAAGAAAGAGTCGTCTTGTACTGTGTCCCCACTCTTAATGATGTTTCTTTCTTAGATTTGCGCGTTTAGAGTGGCTTTGTGTGGTTGTTTTGTTTGTGACTGTGTTCATTGTGCCGAGGTCTCCGAGCTGGTCTTCTGCTCGTTTGGGGGTCGGCATCATGAGCGTTCAGCCAGTGGTGCCGAGCTCTGCTTCGGTCATTTAATCTCGCGAATTTGTAAGATGAGCGAGCCATATGCGGCAGAGGGGTAGCCTCCGCTTCTGGCTGTTGCTCCCGAAGTCCTTTCTTCCTGCTCGCTCAAGGGCGAGCTTGCGAAGCAGGGCCGAGCCAAGTATTGGACTGGAAACTATCGCTGGAGTTGTTCAACGGTTGTGGGAGCAATTCCGAATGGCGACCTACTTCTAGCTCGCTTAAGAGCGAACTTGCGAAGTAGAATCGAGCCAAGTGTTGGACTCTGAACCATCGTTAGAGTTGTTCAACGGTTGTGGGAGCAATTCCGAATGGCGAACTACTTCTAGCTCGCTTAAGAGCGAACTTGCGAAGTAGAATCGAGCCAAGTGTTGGACTCCGAACCATCGTTAGAGTTGTTCGACGGTTGTGGGAGCAATTCCGAATGGCGACCTACTTCTAGCTCGCTTAAGAGCGAACTTGCGAAGTAGAATCGAGCCAAGTGTTGGACTCTGAACCATCGTTAAGGTTATTCAACAGCTGTGGGAGCAATTCCGAATGGCGAACTACTTCTAGCTTGCTTTAAGAGCAAGCTTGCGAAGTAGAATCGAGCCAAGTGTTGGACTCCGAACCATCGTTAGAGTTATTCAACGGCTGTGGGAGCAATTCCGAATGGCGAACTACTTCTAGCTTGCTTTAAGAGCGAGCTTGCGAAGTAGAATCGAGCCAAGTGTTGGAGTCCGAACCATCGTTAGAGTTATTCAACGGCCGTGGGAGCAATTCCAAATGGCGAACTACTTCTAGCTTGCTTTAAGAGCGAGCTTGCGAAGTAGAATCGAGCCAAGTGTTGGACTCCGAACCATCGTTAGAGTTGTTCAACGGTTGTGGGAGCAATTCCGAATGGCGAACTACTTCTAGCTCGCTTAAGAGCGAACTTGCAAAGTAGAATCGAGCCAAGTGTTGGACTCCGAAACCGTCGTTAGAGTGAAGAGTAAAGGCAGAGAGATGCAAATAATTTTACAAGTAAAATATGAAAAAGCTTTATTTATTGATGACTAATGGTCAGCTGCTTCTAAAGTTGCGAGCCGTTATTACAAGAGAGAATTAAAGGAAAAAATACAAGTAAAAGGAGAGGAACGGTTCGACATCCCTGAATACTTAGAGAGGCGTTAGTGCTCTCTCTTGGTATTTTAAGAGATGGTCGGCATTCCAAGTCCTGGGGATCTCCCTGCCTTCGAGGTCTTCTAGTCTGTATGTGCCGGGCTGAACGACTTTGGCGATCTTATAGGGACCCTCCCAATTTGGAGCAAGTTTGCTCTTCTGACCAGGAAAAGAGATGGCTAACTTTCTGAGGACCAAGTCCCCTTCTTCGAGGTCGGTAGGAAGGACTCTCTTATTGTATGCCAACTCGATCCTTCTTCGGTAGCTTTGTTGATGAATGGCAGCTCTTTCTCAGATCTCATCGATCAGGTCAAGATTTGCTCGGAGATCTCTGGCATTTTGTTCTTCTTCATAAGCCATTAGACGAGGAGAGGGTATACCAACTTCTAGGGGGATCATAGCTTCGGACCCATAGGTGAGATTGAATGGGGACTCTCCTGTGGGGGTCCGTTTTGTGGTGCGGTAGTTCCACAGCACGTTGGGGAGCTGATCGACCCATAAGCCTTTGGAGTATTTATCTAACCTCTTCTTAATACCGGAGGGGATCTGTCTGTTAGCATTCTCGACTTGGCCATTCGACTGTGGATGGGAAACGGAGGAGAATCGGTGTTGGATGGCGATGTCTTCACAGAGAGCTCGGAAGGCAGCCCCAGTGAACTGGGTTCCGTTGTCTGTTATGAGGACCCGAGGGACACCGAATCGGCAGATTACGTTCTTCCAAAAGAACTGAACTACCTTGTTTTCGGTGATCGTGGCCAAGGGCTCGGCCTCTATCCATTTTGAGAAGTAGTCGATCGCCACGACTAAGAATTTGAACTGGCCGGGTGCTGGTGGAAATGGCCCTAGTAAATCCATCCCCCACATTGTGAAAGGGATTGGACTTGATAGAGAAGTTAGTGGAGCTTGTGGGAGGCGACGAATGTTGGAGTGCTTCTGACATGAACTGCATTGCCGAACGTGTCATTCGGCATCTTGTAGGAGGTGGGCCAGAAATATCCATAATTCAACACTTTGCGGGCTAAGGATCTGGACCCTGAATGTGCCCCGCCGATGCCCTCGTGAAGCTCTTGTAGGGTGTAGTCGGCCTATTCGGGGGGGAGGCATCTCAAATAAGGCCCGTCGTCTACCTGTGTGAAGGAGCGCTTGTATAGGATGCCCTCGATAAGTGTGTATCGCTCTGCTCGGGTTCTTACTCGGCGAGCTTCCTTCGGATCTTCGGGGAGGAGCCTGTCCCTTAAGAATTCGACGAGGGGTTTCATCCAATCATCTTGAAGCAGGACAGGCAGCAACTCCATTGAGTCAGAAGTTTCATCCTCTATACTTGGCTTCAGGAAGACCTTTATCAAGACGGTCTGCTCGAGTCCTTAGAGGGAGGAAGAGGCTAGCTTGGAGAGGGCATCGGCCTCGGAATTCTCTTCTCGGGGGATTCGCTGGATAAGAGCTTCTTCAAATAGGGCCATGAGGCTTCTGATCTTGGCTAAGTACTTAACCATTCGGTCATCACGTGCTTCATACTCGCCTAGGACCTGATTTACGACCAGCTGAGAGTCGCTAAAGATCCGGAGGCGTTGCGCCCCTGCATTGCGAGCCATTCCAAGGCCGGCTATGAGTGCCTCGTATTCTGCTTCGTTGTTAGAGGCCTTGAAGTTGATACGGAGGGAGTATTGGAGGATGAAGTCATCTGGGCCTGCCAGAATGACCCCGACCCTGCTTCCCTCGTTATAAGAGGAGCCATCCACATAAACCGACCAGACAGGTGGTCCCTTCATTGCTTGGCTGAACTCGGGGATGGTACTTTCAACTATGAATTCCGCTAAGGCCTGAGCCTTGATTGCGGTCTGAGGCTGATATGTTATATCATGCTGGCTCAACTCGACAGACCACTTCATAAGGCAACCGGAGGTCTCTGGCTTGTGGAGCACTTGCTTCAGCGGTTGGTCGGTAAGAACGACCACTGAATGGGATTGAAAATACGGGCGAAGCTTTCTCGCGGCCATCACCAGGGCATAAGCCATCTTCTCTATCCTCGGGTAGCGGAGCTTGGCATCCCGAAGTACCTTGCTCACATAGTAGATGGACTTTTGAGCCCGGTCTTCTTCCCTTACTAAAACGGCGCTGAGGGTCTGCTCGGAGGCTGCCAGGTAGAGGTAGAGGGGTTCAACAGGGATTGGTTTGCTGAGGAGAGGAGGATTGACGAGGTAAGCCTTGAGTTGGTCGAACGACTCCTGTTGCTGTTGACCCCATTCGAAACCTTTAGCCCCCCGGAGGGCCTTGAAGAAGGGGAGGCATTTCTTCCCGGACTTCGAGAGAAAATGCTCTGTAGCGGCCAGGCGGCCTGTTAGCCTCTGAACTTTCTTAACGTTCTTGGGAGGGGCCATGTCTAATATGGCCTTGATTTTCTCAGGGTTAGCTTCAATTCCGCGTTGGCTGATCATGAAGCCGAGGAACTTTCCTGACGAGACTCCGAACGCACACTTGTTCGAATTGAGTCTCATGTTGTGCTTTCTCAGAACATGGAACGCCTCCTGTAGGTCGGTCACATTATCGTCTCCTCGGATGCTTTTTACAAGCATGTCGTCAACATACACCTCCATATTCCGGCCGATTTAAGCTTGGAAAACCTTGTTGACGAGGCGTTGATATGTGGCGCCTGCATTCTTCAAACCGAAGGGCATAACCCTATAGCAGTAGAGGCCCTGGTCGGTCACGAATGAGGTCTTCAGGATATCTGGGGGGAACATCCGGATCTGATTGTAGTCTGAGAAGGCGTCCATGAAGCTGAGGAGCTCATGACCCGAAGTGGCGTCAATCAAAGTGTCAATACTTGGAAGAGGGAAGGGGTCCTTAGGGCAAGCCTTGTTGAGATCGGTGAAATCGATGCAAATCCTCCACGTCCTATTGGATTTCTTCACCATTACTACATTCGACAACCATTCGGGATAGTTCACCTCTTGTATGAACCGGACCTTCAAGAGTTTGTCCACCTCCTCCTTTATAGCTAGCTGGCGCTCGAGGGCGAACTTGTGCCTCTTCTGTTGGACTGGTTTGGACCCCGGAGCAACGCTGAGGTGGTGGACCAAGAGCTCTTTGGAAATTCCGGGCATGTCTGCAGCTGACCAAGCAAAGAGGTCTCGGTTCCTTCGAATGCACTGGACTATGTCGGAGCATAGGGCGGATGGGAGGGTCTTGCTAACAAAGAACTTTCGGGTTGGATCCTGCTCAGAGAATAGCACTTCCTCCAACTCATCCACCGGCTCGGACGTTGGTCGGGCAACATCTTGGGGGATTTCCAGAGTTTCGAGGGAGAGGACTGGACCGAGGGTAGAAATCATGTAGCACTTGCGGGCCGTTTCCTGGTTGCCTTTTACTTCCCCTACTCCGGCCCGAGTGGGAAACTTCATCTTGAGGTGATAGGCGGAGGGGACGGCTTCAAGGGCAGCAAGGCCGGGCCGACCCAAAATGACGTTGTAAGCTGCAAGGACATCCACGACCATAAAGTCCATTGACTTCGTTCGGGTAGTAGGAGTTTTGCCAGCGGTTACGTCGAGGGTGATCACCCCTTCAATAGTCACTGGCACTCCTGTGAACCCATGGAGCGTGTAGCCGGCGGGCTTGAGTCTGTCTCGGGAGAGTTTGAGGCCTTTGAAAGCGGCGAGGAAGAGGATGTTAACGGAGCTGCCATTGTCCACTAGGATCCTTTCCACTTTGAAGTTCGCCATATGGAGATTGATGATGAGTGCGTCACAATTGTGGGGCAGGACACCTTCAAGATCTTCGTCTGAAAATGTGACGGGCACTCCGAGGCCTTTAGGAGAAGGGTGGCGCGAACCGAGTTGACTTCCCTAATGAATGCCTTTCGAGACGAGTTGGAGGAGCCCCCCATTGGACCCCCATGAATGAGGTGTAGGACACGCTCCTCTTCGAATTCGGGCATTTCATCGCATTCAGGACGCTTGTTAGCCCCCCAAGGTGGGGGAGGAAGGTCGGCTCGGTCCTTTCTCACGAACCTGGTCAGCTGCCCCCTCTGGATGAGGGCTTCTATCTCATTCTTCAAGGCCCGACAATCATTGGTGTCGTGGCCATGGTCCCGGTGGCAACGACACCACTTCTCTTTATCCCTCTTCTTGGCGGGGGTGTTCATCATCGGAGCAGGAGGTATGACCCCCTCCTTCTCAACTTCCATTAGAATGGTGGAGACATTGGCATTAAGGGGAGTAAAATTTTCAAATCTGGAGGGAGGTCGGCGCTGGCCGCCATTATCCTTCTGGAGCTTCTTGGCTCCTTCCTCTTCTGTTCCCTTTCTCTTAGATCCGTAGGAAGACCCCTCCAAGTTGGGGCGGTGTTCAGCTTCTTCGGCACGAATGTACTTTTCGCTCCGGAGGAGGAGGTCGGAGAAGTTCTGTGGGGGCTTCTTGGCGAGGGAGGAGCGGAGGCTGGAGTTGAGGACGTTGGATTGAAATGCTGCTACAGCGACCGACTGGTCGAGGGATGCTATGGACCTGGCTTCAGCTGTGAAACTTTTCACATAGTCTCTCAGCTTCTCACCCTTCTTCTGGTGGAGGTAAAGTAGCGAGATGCTGGTCTTCTCAGTTCGGCGGCTACTCACGAAGTGGGTGACGAAGAGGGTCTCAAATTGCTCGAAGGAGAATGTCGAGGATGGGGCAAGGTGAGAGTATCATTCTCGAGCCGGACCCTTGAGAGTTGCGGGGAAGGTTTTGCAGAGCAGAGCATCGGAAGCTTGATGGATGAGCATGAGGGTCTTGAAGCTTTCAATGTGATCGACGGGGTCAGTTTCCCCGGAATAGGTCTCGAATTGAGGAGGCTTAAAGCCGATTGGTACGGGTGCATCCATTATGGTTCGGAAAAAAGGAGGTCGACTAGGACGAAGGGTCCTTCCTCTAAGTTCTTCTTCTCGGTCTAACTGACCCAAGCACCTCTCCATTTCATGGAGACGGCAGTAGACAGCGTCATCCCTTCGACGGTAATCAGCTGAGCCTCTAGACTCGTCTTCGTACGAGGGAAAGCGGGGGCTACGACGACGATAGCTCCTGGAGCGGCGAGGACTTGGGATGTGCCGGGGGTTGCTAGGAGCTTGAGGAGGAGTTAGGGACCGTCGGCGAGGACTTCGGATCGGAGGAGGAGAGGGAATCCTTGGAGCGTTGGTGTTGGGACGGAGATTGAGAGCTTGTAGGATGGTTGCTTGGAACTGTTTGAACTCGGCACGGGTGATGGGTGCCTCATTGTTCCTAGGATGTTGCCGACCGGCAGGGGAATGGGGTCTTCTCCTGTGATGCTCGGGGGACTCTTTCCGCCCCCTTCGGATAGGGGACCTTCTGTAGTCTCGGCGGTGAGGAGATCGCTCATCCGGACGTTGTTGGCGGAAGGCTCCCTCTCGGGCCCGCTTTTTATCTAGACGGCGGCGAAGATCCTCATCCTTCTGCCGATTGAGGACGGCGTTGCGAAGGTCGGAAGCTCGGGGATTGTGGGAGGCCATAGAGTCCGAAGAAGCATTGTGGATGGAGACATGGTCCTGATGGAGAGGTTGTTTCTGCGGGTTGGGACCCTTAGGAGGTTGTTAATTCTGAGGAGGAGGCAGGTCCTGTTGGAGAGGGTCCTTGGCTTGGGGCGGAAGTTGCCCCTACTATTGAGCGGGTTGAGGGGGGACTTCCTGTTGCTGATCGGGGTTGGGTCCTCGGTTGGACCCTCTGGATCTGGCTTTCCTAGGAGGCATGGCTGGAGAAGATATGACCAACGGGAAGAGGGAAGGCTGCTATTCGTTGGTTCCCACAGACGGTGCCAATCTGTTGCCGCTGAATCTGGTGTGGGGGCAAACAGATAGTATTTGTGGATTCTTGGGAAACTTTGAATAACAAACCCGTTACCTGTTCTGCCGGAGTTTGACCGTTGCTCCCGCCGTTCACCAGCAAAAAGTGCGAGACACCGGGGTTGTTCCCGGCGACGCACCCTCCGACGCTCAAGTCAGTAATCAGAAGTGATTATGAATGAGCGCAAAACTGGCAAAAGATTGATTACCTCTTAATGGAGATGGATGGGGGTATTTATAGGCGCCGCTGGGGTCAGATTAGGAATGTAATCCCTGTGGTTAGATAAGGAATGTAATCCCTAATCCCCAGTGAAAGGATAAGTATGAATCAGGGCCGTTGATTAGGATTTAATCAGAAACCCTAATTCTATCCTTTCTGGACCGGGTTCGCTGCGGGTTGAAACCCGCACCCAGTTGAGGTGGATCCGTTTGCGGGTTATTGGGTCTTCGAGGAGGAGAACCCGTACCCGCTTCAGACCCATCGGTGGGTGAGATTACCGTTTTACCCCTGGGCTTCAAGATTCGTGCCCGATTTGGACTGTTCCGATTAAACCCCATTTTTAGCCATATCACTGTGGAAGGATCTGAGGGGGAGAAGAAGAAATCATAAATTTGGCTATGGCATCGACGTCTGGGGCATGCTTCTTTTGGATATTTAAATAGATTACTTCTAAGTTTATTTTCGAAGTTGGATTTTTCTACCTTTCGGTGTGATGTGTCTGAACTCGCAAAAAGTCACCATGTCTCTTTTTCTCCAAATCTAAGTAAAAGCTCTATCCCATTTATGATTATTCACTCTGATATTTGGGGTCCATCCAAAAACACCACCTTTGGATAAGCAAAATGATTTGTGACATTTATTGATGACTGTACTCGTATGACTTGGATTTGTTTGATGAAGTCTAAAAGTGAAGTTAGTGGTTTATTTTAGAAATTTCATAAGTGGGGTATGATGCAGTTTAAAGCTCAGATACAAGTTCTTAGGAGTGATAATATCGGCGAGTACCTGAGTTCAAATCTGCAACAATATTTGGTGGAACACGGGATTGTTCACCAGACTACATGCTTGTATACACCACAAAAAAATGAGATTGCAGAAAGAAAAGAAAAAAGACACTTGCTCGAGGTGGTCCATGCTTCCTTTATTCAGGGCAATATGTCACTCATGTATTGGGGGGAAGCTCTTGCTTCTGCTGCTTACTTAGTCAACCGAGTTTCCTCTAGTATCCTGAATTTCATCACGTAATTCCAGGCATTAACTGAAGCTGTGAATGCTCTATCAGTCGTCAACTTGCCACCTCATGTGTTTGGGTGTGTTGCATTTGTCCACCTTCATCAACATAAGCAAAATAAGTTAACTCTCGAGTTGTACGATGTGTTTTTGTGGGATATGCAAAGGATAAGAAAGGGTATCGGTGCTATCACCCACCAACTCAAAAGATGTTTGTGACTATGGATGTTGTGTTCCATAAAAACGAGATGTATTTTTCCTCTGAGGTTGAACTTCAAGGGCAGTACCTAAGTGAAGTCCAGAATCTTGCTTATGACGAAGTGGTTACCATTCAAAATGAACAATTGAATACAAGGAGTGAAAATATGGATGTAAGTAGTGACGATCACTCGAATGAAGATTTAGTTGAGGATGTAAGTAGTAACAATCACTTGAATGAAGATTATTTGGTTGAGGGAGAAGATCCCCATGAGGAACTGCAATCGGTGCCGAACCTCCTCGAAGATGAGCCGTCGGGATCCATGCCATCGCTAGTGTCATCTCCACCTCCAGCACCGTCAGAACCCCAAAACCAATCGTCGTTGTTGTCCGAAGCTCCAAGAGGAGAACTCCCGAACCGTACCATTAGAGGTATCCCAAAATCTACTTATGAGCCTGATCCCACTAGTAATGTCAAGAATCCCATGACTCATTGTGTGTTACTCACAAATTGTCTGAAACAAATAAGTTATTTGTGAATCAATTATCCATTGTATCTATTCCTAGCAATGTGCATGAAGCCTTAGCCGATCCAAGGTGGAAAGCAGCTATGAAGTCCTTGAAGAAGAATAAGACTTGGGAGATAGTCGAACTGCCAGCAGGAAAGAAGCCGGTAGGATGCAGATGTATTTATACGGTGAAGTATAAGTCTGATGGTTCCATAGAGCGGTACATGTCAAGGTTGGTTGCCAAAGGGTATACTCAAACTTATGGAATTGATTGTGATGAAACATTTGCACCTGTGGAAAAGTTTAACACAGTTCGAGTTCTACTGTCACTTGCTGCAAAATCTTGACTGGCCGTTAAAACAATTTGATGTGAAGAATGTTTTTTTTTGCATGGAGAATTGACATAAAAGGTTCACATGGATCTACTACAAGAATCAAACAGACCCGTCCAACATAGTAATAAGGTGTGTCGTGTGAAGAACTGTATGGTCTCAAGCAGTCGCCAAGAGTTTGGTTTGAGAAATTTACAAAATCAGTGAGGACATTCGGATATTGTTAGAGTAATTCAGAGCATACCATGTTCCTAAAATGGAAAGAATGTAAGATTATTGCTTTAATTATATATGTGGATGATATGATAGTAACTGGAGATGGTCCTGATGAGAGAAAGACACTACAAAGTTACTTGTCACAAGAGTTCGAAATGAAGGATCTTGGCCCTTTGAGATATTTCCTTGATATTGAAGTTTTTCGCTCTAGAAAGGGTATATTTCTGTCTCAAAAAAGTATACTATTAATTTATTGAAGGAAACGAGAATGTCTATTTGTCAGCCTATTAATACATCGTTAGAAGAAGGATTGAAACTTTGCAATGATCCAGACCAAGTACCGTGTGATAAGGAAAGATATCAGAGAATGGTAGGACGGCTGATGTATCTTGCACATACGCGGCCAGATTTGTCATATGCCTTCAGTGTGGTGAGTTAGTTTATGCATGCACCTCATGAACAACACATGGATACCGTGATGAGAATTCTGAGATATATAAAGTTTGCTCCAGGAAAAGGGGTCTAGTTCACGAAACATGGCAACTTCAAGGTTGAGCCATATACTGATGCCGATTGGGCAGGATCTGTTATTGATAGGCGCTCCACTTCAGGATACTTTACCTTTGTTTGAGGAAATTTAGTTACATGGAGAAGCAAAAAATAAAATATCATTGCACGCTCTAGTGTAAAGGCTGAGTATCGTGGAGTAGCATTAAGTAAAACTGAAGTTTTATGGCTGAAACTCTTGTTACAGGATTTATGCTGTGATTCGAATTAGCCTATTAAGATGTATTGTGATAGTCAAGCGACGTGTGATATTGTTGTCAATCCAGTTAAACAAGATAGAACGAAACATGTAGAGGTGGATAAATTCTTCATCAAGGAAAAATTAGATGAGAAAATTGTTGAGATCTCTAAGGTGAAGTTAGACGATCAACTCGTGGATATTCTTACAAAGGCAGTTTCGAATCGGCTCTTCTTGAAGTTTGTGGACAAGTTGGGCATGTTCAATATCTAAGCACCAATTTGAGGGGGAGCGTTGAAATATTGTAAGAATAAATCTGTACATTGTGCTTCCTAATTTATAGGGAACATATTCTTTCAAATCTCTTATCTCCTTAATCTTCTCAATCAATTGTACCCATTTTCCAAGAATATAATGTGTATATAAAGTGGTGCGCAGTAGAAAAATAAAATAAGAAAATATAATTTTTCCCAAAACTAATTTCAATATTAATTTTTTTGAGTTGGTGAAGATAATCATTACCCTGATAAACTCCATAAAGATAGCTATTTAAAATCATCGATGATTTTAGTTACAAAGCAGTCTATTTATAGTCATTGCATCTTTATCTTTGAACAAGGTCAGAGCTCTACAATTAATCAATCATTTTTTGTTTATAAAGGGAAATGATGTAAGTGAGATTTTAACTTCTGACCTTTCACTCCCTAGCTGTTTGTTATTAGAGTTAATAACGCTATTTTATGTCATTATATCCTTTTTTTCATTCAAGATTTTTGTACTTATAACCATAGTTTAAAGGGTCAGGCGATCCTGGTTTGATTAAACTGATCAATATCGGTTTTAAACGGGGTGATCCGACCTCCTCCAAAACATCGGGATCAACAATAAAAACTGAGGGTCAATCGAGATGAAAGTTGGATTAGACGGTGTGATTGAAGGGTGTGATTGAGGGTCAATCGAGATGAAATATGGATTAGACGGTTCAGCCCGATCCGACCCCGAGACAACTCATATGACAGATGTGGAAGAGAAATCAAAAGAAAAAGAGGCAGCAAAGAAATCAAATAAGCAAAATAACCTAGAAATTAGAAACATGCATGACCTTTATGCAAGAAAGTTGTCACTAAAAATTTTCGTTGAAAGAAATCTATGTATTTTTAGGAAAGTTGCCATAGATGACATGTCTATATATCTCTACTATTTTAATAGGAGAGTTGGGGTTACAAACAAACAAATTCTAATTTTGTAACTGAGTAAATCCGTACAATATACGTGCAAACTATATCCCCGTGTCATGCACGTCAAATTAAAATATACAAATTTATTTAATTTAATTACTAAACTTTTTTATAGACGTGCATCGCACGTGCATTATACTTATATATATATATATACACGAGGAAATGAGGTGGTTTTAAAATAATTTGTATATCACATGTGCCGGTTGGTTAAACCCAAATTTGGGAGAGGTTGACTTCACACTGTATAGATTATAATAGTAACATATTATACATGCACAGCACTCATAATCTCTTTCTGAATTTGTAATCTTTAGCTAATCAACTAATTTTTCAAATAAACTTTAATAAAAGATTTAAATATAAAATTTCAATTAGAAAAAATAGACATACCCAAACCATTTCGATACTGCCGATCTGGTGGACACTCGTTACCAAAAATTCTGACCATCCGAAATGTTCCCAATATCGAGATTTGAACCTTGCTTATAAATTTAAATTTAAATTTAAATTTTTTGGTTGCACTTAAATGCCAAAGAGCATCGACATATATCATACATATATCGCAGGGACAATCAGGGAAGAAACAGAGAAAAAAGCTACAGGAAGAACACCCAATACTCTCACCAACACACACAACAGAGAATGCAACATAGGGATCCTTTCTAGCACCAACACTGTAGCGCCCCGAATTTCTAATATGATATCTTAGAAAATACGTGGCACAATCCCAGCATCAACTTCAATGTAACATTAAACACAACCAACACCAATAAAATTTTCAACTTTTATTACAACAACTTTACAAAGCACAGCGGAATTCTAAACATCTCAACTCATAATTTTCTTTTTATTTACAACACAAAACTATCTCAAATCTGCTTTTACAATTTTACACAAAACTCTTTCAAATCAATTTATCTCAAAAACTATCTCAAGCATCCTACCTCCAAACTCTAAGCAACAACCTGCAACACATGAGGCTAGAGATGATCCCTAACTCCCAAAACTAAAGGGGTCAGCCATAAATGGTGTGAGTGACATAAAACAACAAACAACATAAATAAACATTAAGCAAGGATTCTTAAACAACATATAATAAACAAGAAGATATAAAATATGACGTAGCAAGGAAACATGTAAACAACAAGTGAGACTAAACCAAGTGTCATGTGTAGAAAACAAGAAATCCACATGCATGAAAACCAAGTCAAGAAAACACAAATTCTATATGCGGACTCTCTAATGCGTACTTGTCGAAGTCTATGCATCCCACTCTACATAGGTTCGGTGCAAGCCCTTAACGTCTCCACATTATAGGGTTCAATCTCCCGTTATGCAACTAATCCTAACACGATGACTACTACGAGATAAAGATAAACTGTGAGAATTAGCCCCTGCCCGATAATTCCGGAGATCAATCCCACACCACAAGTAACTACCGTGATAATTCCGGAGATAAATCCCACACCACAAATATTCTACCGTGATAATTCCGGAGATATATCCCACACCACAAGTAATCTACCGTGATAATTCCGGAGATTAAATCCCACACCGAAACATTGACACATCATCACACGAATACCACATGTGCTTCGCCTCGACTCCGATAATTCCGGAGATCAATCCCACACCGAAAGCAACTACTTGGATAATTCCGGAGATATATCTCACACCCAAAGTAAAATACTTGGATAATTTCGGAGATAGATCCCACACCCAAAGTAAGATACTTCGATAATTCCGGAGATTAAATCCCACACCGAAAGCCATACTGAGGTACTTGACTCATGTTCCCGTTCATCATATCACCACTAGAGCCTGTCCTTATTATTTTTGGGTTATTTAATTACTTAATAAATCTCCTAGAGTGGTGTACCCTACCGGCCTAAATTCAAAACTGAATAACTGAAATGCCTCTACAGGCCTCAACAAAATAACTCAACACCGGTATACTAGGGTCACACACCTTTAGAGACTCAACTCAAATGTCTAAACCAAAGTTTCACTAAACAAAGTGGCTCAACTGAATATCTCAAATCAACTGCTTAGCTGAAGGCAAAGTATAGACTGAATTATCCGAAAGCCAATCATTCGAAAGAACACTCAAGTTACAAAAATCCATCAGTACCAGTCGGCTCATACTGTGGTAAGTCGACTGTCCAGAGGACAATATCCAAAATTTTACAAAAATAGACTAAGTCATAACAGTCGACTTGAAAGCCATCAGTCGACTTAATCGAGACAAAATTCCAATAATTCTCAAGAAAATATTCTAAGTATATAAGTCGACTTAAAGAGGTCATGGTCGACTGTCCAGAAAGGACTGAAATAATTTTACAAAATAGGGATCTCAGGACACCAGTCGATTGCATAAGAGTCTAGTTGACTGTCCACAGGGGATTTCAAAAGATCTGAAGAAACAACAGCAGGGTCGTACCAGTCGACTGAATAGTAGACCAGTCGACTGTCGGCCTACTGTTTTCATAAATTAGGTCTGAATACAAAATCAAAACTGAAGTTTTCTAAAGATTCATTGTTGGTGAAAAATAGTTCGTATTCAGGTAAAATGACAAATCTCAACAAATCCTCATTATGGATATATTACTCAAAACATCGAATATGTCAAAACTCAAGTTCTTATGTTCTAAATTCTAGTTCTTCTATTAGGGTTACTCAAAACTAAATTTCTTTCACAACTCTAAATCAAAAATCTGATTTATAAACTCAATGTCCAGATGTTCAACCATCCGTTCATAATCATACTCAAATCTTAACATGCTTTTTAGCAACACAATTTTATAAACCAAGATCTACTAGTCATTCATAGATTTTACATACATGGTCCAAACAACAACGATTGTTCACATGAATCATACCACAATATAAGATCCATATCATTCACAACATCAAATCAAAACAACATTGTCACTCGCATACATAGATCAAAACAACAAAACAATTTTATATCACTCACCTTTGAATTGAGAAAATCCACGAAAAGCCTTCCTTTTTGCGAGATCCAAAACCTCCTCTTGCTCCTCCAAAACAAATCACAAAATTCTGTATATTGCAGCAAATGACGGCTGCGAAAATCCTTTTAAATATCCGAAAATAGGTTTAGGGTTTTGCCCAATTTGCAAAATAATCCTTTCCAAAATACAGCTTCACATATATAGGTCTAGTCTTGGAAATTCAATAAAATGCATCTAAATTAGGATTTAAAAGTAAAATATAATTCTAAATCTCAACCAATACCGTTCAAAACGTCCAGAATTACACATTTTACATTTTAACCTTAAAAATGTCAAATTTGCAAAAAGGTCATTCTTTTCTCAAAATTTGCAAATAGTTCCAATTAATTTCAGAAAATCTGGAAAAATACTAAATAAATCTCAAATATTAAGTAATGATTTTTCATGAAGAAAACTTAACTTTCAAACTTCTCAAGAAAGTATTTGCATGTGTTTTGCACGTGTAAAAAGATAAATTTTTCTGAAAATATTCATAAATTCTCCAAAAAATCATTTAAATTCATTTTCAAATATTTAAAATAATATTTGAAAATACGGGGTTCTACAAACACTCTCACCAGCAACAAAGGTATTCCACCACTCCTCCAAGACCAACTCATACAACTCACCAGCTCCATCCTCCTTCTGTGACTACTTCACCATTAACACCCAACAAGCAACTCCAACCCTCTGCCCCCCCCCCCCCCCTACGCAACTCCAACCATCTACCTCCAAGGCGGCTGACCATCGAACTCCCAAGGTCCAACGCCATTTGGGCCCAAAGAAGGGGACCAAATGAGGAACCAGGGGAGAGCAATGGTCTACCGCCAGTTGGGGCAGAAGAAGAAGAGTGGCAGGAAGTTAGTTCGCAAAAGGAAAAGAAAATCCAAATCACCACCGCCAACACCAAAGATTCTCAAGAAACAACAAAGAAAGGGAAAGCGAAAGCCGGTACCGTGTTTCAACTGCGGTGAGTTGGGGCACTTTAGAACGGAGTGCACCAAAGAAGTTAGATGCTTGAAATGTATGATGTGGGGGCATATATCGTACAATTGTACAAACGTCGTCACTACCAACGACGATGAAGAAAGACGAGTGGTCAGGGGAAGGTCACCTGATAATCCAGCACCCATTAAACTAGCTAACAGTCTCGCTACCATCAAAAAGAAAGAACCCTGGCTTCGTCAATGGTGCGCAATAGCAAGGGTGACGACGGGTAGACCATCGGAGGCCCATGTACTCCAAGTGCTGAATGCGCGATGGCCTATGAAGGCGGATCGAGACTGGGTCGTTGTAGCGCCCCGAATTTCTAATAAGATATCTTAGAAAATACGTGGCACAATCCCAGCAATCCACTTCAATATATTATTAAACACAACCAACACCACTAAATTTTCAACTTTTATTACAAGAAACTTTTACAAATCACAGCGGAATTTAAAACAACTCAAACAATATTTTCTGTCATTTACAACTCAAATTATCTCAAAACTGCTTTTACAAATTTACACAAAACTCTTATGAATCAATTTATCTCAAAAACCAACTCAAGCATCCAACCTCCAACTCTAAGCAACAACCTGCAACATATGAGGCTAGAGATGATCCCTAACCCCCAAAACTAAAGGGGTCAGCCATAAATGGTGTGAGTGACATAAACAAAAACAAACAACATAAATGAACATACCTCGTAAATTCTTAAACAACATGTACTAAATAAGAATTTGGGAAGTAAGAAATGACAGGGAAACATGAAAACATCAAGTGGAACTAAACTAAGTGTCAGGTGTAGAAAACAGGAAAACCGCATGCATAAAAACCAAATCAAGAAAACACAAATTCTATATGCAGACTCTCTAATGCGTACTTGTCGAAGTCTATGCATCCCACTCTACATAGGTTCGGTGCAAGTCCTTAATGTCTTCGCATCATAGGGTTCAATCTCCCGCTATGCAACCAATCCTAACACGATGACTACTACGAGATAAAGATAAACTGTGAGTACTAGCCCTTGCCCCGATAATTCTGGAGATCAATCCCACACCGTAAGTAATCACTTGGATAATTCCGGAGATACGTCCCACACCGCAGGTAATTTACTTGAGATAATTGCGGAGATGAGTCCCACACCTAAGGTAAGTTACTTCGATAATTCCGGAGATTAAATCCCACACCGAAACAATGACCCTCATCACATGAATACCCCATGTGTGTCGCCTCGACTTTGATAATTCTGGAGATCAATCCCACACCCAAAGTAACCACTTGGATAATTCCGGAGATACATCCCACACCGCAGGTAATTTACCTGAGATAATTCCGGAGATGAATCCCACACCCTAAGTAAGATACTTGGATAATTCCAGAGATTAAATCCCACACCAAAGACATACTGAGGTGCATAACCCATGTTCCCGTTCATCATATCACCACTAGTGCCTGTCCTTATCATTTTTGGGTTATTTAATTACTCAACGAATTTCCTAGAGTGGTGTACCCTACCGGCCTAAATTCAAAACTGAATAACTGAAATGCCTCTACGGGCCTCAACAAAATAACTCAACACCGGTATACTAGGGTCACACATCTCTAGAGACTCAACTCAATTGTCTAAACCAAAGTTCCACTAAACAAAGTGGCTCAACTGAATATCTTAAATCAAATACGTAACTGAATATCTTAGGATCAAATGCTTAACTGAATATCTAGTATAGACTGAATTATCTGAGAACCAATCATTCAAAGGAACACTCAAGTTACAAAAAACTCATCAGTACCAGTCGACTTATACTGTAGTAAGTCGACTGTCCAGAGGACAAATATCCAAAATTTTACAAAAAATAAACTAAGTCATACCAGTCGACTTGAAAGCCATCAGTCGACTTAATCGAGACAAAATTCCAATAAATTTTCAAGAAAATATTCTAAGTACATAAGTCGACTTAAAGAGGTCATGGTCGACTGTCCAGAAAGGACTGAAATAATTTTACGAAATAATTTCTCAGTGAATCAGTCGACTGCCTAAGAGCTAAGTCGACTGTCCAGAACGACTTTCCAAGGAAACTAAAATACAGTAGAAGGTTCGTACCAGTCGACTGTACAGTAGACCAGTCGACTGTCGCCCTACAGTTTTTTTTTATAATTTAGATTTGAATACAAAATCAAACGAGAGTTTTCTAAAGATTCTTTGTTCATGAAATAGTTCGTATTCAGGAAAAATAACAAATCTCAACAATTCCTCATTATGGATACATTACTCAAAACTTCAAATATGTCAAAACTCAAGTTCTCATGTTCTAAATTACTAATTCTCACATTAGGGTTTCTCAATACTAAATTTCTTTCACAACTCTTAATAAAAAATCTGATTTACAAATATAAGGTCCAGATGCTCATCATCCGATCATAACCATACTCAAATCTTAACATGCAATTTAGCAATGCAGTTTCGTAAGTCAAGATTTACTCAATATTCTTAGATTCCACAAACATGATACAAACAACGATCTTTGCATTGTTCCCATGCAAAATACTAAATAATATTCATGTCAAACAAACAATCATAACAATCGATCTCATCAATCAAACCACCACAAAAAGTTCATATCATTCATACAACAAGACAAAATAAAACAATTTCATATCACTCACAAAGCAAACAAAACAAAACAAAGTCACTCACCTTTGAATTGAGGGAATCCACGAAAAAGCCTTCCTTTTTGCTAGATCAAAACTTCCTCTTGTTCCTCCAAAACAAATCTCAAAATTCTGTATTTTCAGTAATGATGGCTGGAGAAAAATCCTCTTAAATATCCGGGAATAGGTTTAGGGTTTTACCCAATTTGCAAAATAATCCTTTCCAAAATACAACTTCACATATATAGGTCTAGTCTTAGAAATTCAATAAAATTCCTTTAATTTAGGATTTAAAAGTAAAATATAATTCTAAATCTCAACCAATACTGTTCAAAATGTCCAGAATATACATTTTTACATTTTAACCTTAAAAATGTCAAATTTGCAAAAATGTCTTTCTTTTCTCAAAATTTGCAAACAGCTCTAATTAATTTCAGAAAAATCTGGAAAAATACTAAATAAATCCCAAATATTAAATAATGATTTTTCATAAGGAAAAATAAATTTCAAACTTCTCAAAAAGTATTTGCACGTGTTTTGCACGTGTAAAAAGATAAATTTTTCTGAAAATATTTATTAAATCCTCAGAAATTCATTTAAATTCATTTTCGAATATTTAAAATAATATTTGAAAATACGGGGTTCTACATCACTCCCTCCTTAGAAGAGTTCTGTCCTTAGAACTACTACTAATGAGTCCAAACCACATACCAACAAGGAAATAATATCCCATAAATAGAACATTGTCCAAACAATTGCATACGACAACACAATTAAAATAGAAGGAATACAACTTATCTCAATCAATGGTACAAACATTCAAAAGAATCACAATCACATAAAAGAATTACACTCATACAAAAAGATCAGGGAAGTCCTTTCTGCATGCGATCCTCTGGCTCCCAAGTAGCCTCCTCGAACTGCTGATTCCTCCACAGCACCTTGACCATAGGTATCACCTTGCTCCTAAGAACTTTCTCTCTACGGTCAACGATCTCAACAGGCTGTTCCTTGTAACTCAAGTTCACCTGTAAATCTTCAGGAATCTCTACCAAATGATGATTCTGATCTGACACATACTTCCTCAACAATGACACATGGAATACATCATGCACCTGTGCCAACTCCTCTGGAAGCTTCAATCTATATGCTGTCTTGCCAATCCGCTCCACGATCCTGTATGGCCCAATATACCTTGGCGCCAAATTGCCTCACTTACCAAACCTGATCACTCCTTTGGTCGGAGAAACCTTGAGGAAAACTGCATCCCCAACCTCAAACTCCAAGTCTCTTTGTCGAGTATCAGCATAACTCTTCTGCCGACTCTGAGCCTCGACTAACCTCTTGCGAATCAGCTCAATCTGCTCTGACGTCTGCTGTACGATCTCAGGACCATACATCTGCCTCTCGCCAACCTCATACCAACAAACAGGTGTCCTGCACCTCCGCCCGTACAAAGCCTCATACGGTGCCATCCCGATACTCGCATGGTAACTGTTGTTGTAAGCAAACTCAACCAATGCCAAGTATCTCTCTCAACTACCACCGAAATCCATAACACAAGCCCGCAACATATCTTCTAGCACTCGATTCACCATCTCCGTCTGACCATCGGTCTGTGGATGAAAAGTAGTACTGAAATCAGTTCTGGTGCCTAAAGCTGCTTGTAGGCTCTTCCAAAACCTTGAAGTGAACCTTGCATCTTTGTCAGAAACAATCGACATAGGAACTCCATGAAGTCTCACAATTTCACCAATGTACAACTCAGCCAATTTCTCCATCGACCAAGTAATCTTCATGGCTAGAAAGTGAGCCGACTTAGTCAAACGGTCCTCAACAACCCAAGTCGAGTCATTGCCCTTCGAACTCCTCGGCAAACCCGTGATGAAATCCATACTGATATTCTCCCATTTCCACTCCGAAATGGGCAACGGTTGTAACAAACCTCCAGGTCTCTGATTTTCTGCTTTGATCTGCTGACAAGTCAGACACCTTGCCACAAAATCTGCTATATCCCGCTTCATACCAGACCACCAAAAATGTTGTTTGATGTCCCTGTACATCTTCGTGCCTCCTGGATGAACTGAAAACAAGATACTCTCTCTCAAATCTGCATTATTTGGAACACACAACCTCTCACCCATCCAAAGAATTCCATCTTGGACACGAAACTCTGATAGTATGCCCTCTTAAACCTGTTGCAACATCTTCTGAATCTCTGAGTCTGATCTCTGACCTTCCATAATCCTCTCTCTCAAGGACGGCTATAGCCTCAACTGAGCCAAAGACGCCCCTAAACCCAGCAGCACCACCTCGATACCTGCCTGATCGATCTCTGCTGCCAACTCACTTCGAGTAGTGATCAAACTTGATAAACTACTCTTCCTGCTAAGTCCATCAGCCACCACATTCGCCTTGCCCGGATGATACTTGATCTCGGGACGAATGTCTTCCAATACCTTCAACCACCTTCTCTGCCGAAGATTTAGATCCTTCTGTTGATAAATGTACTTCAGGCTCTTGTGGTCAGTGTACATGTTAACCTTCTCACCATAAACATAATGCCTCCACTGCTTCAAGGCATAAATGATAGCTGCTAGCTCCAAATCATATGTCGGGTAATTCTTCTCATGCGGACGCAATTGCCTCGAACCATAAGCAATAACTCTGCCTTCTTGCATCAAGACACAACCCAAACTTCTGAGAGATGCATCACTGTAGATATCATAATCCTTCCCAGCTTGTGGCAAAGCTAAGATAGGTGCAGTAGTCAACCTTTCCTTTAACTCAAGGAAACTTTCCTCACACTTATCAGTCCATAAAAATGCCACATTCTTCCGGGTCAAGCCTGTCAAAGCAACTGCAATCTGAGAATAACCCTGAATAAATCTTCTGTAGTAACCAGCTAAACCCAAGAAATTTCTGACTTCCTTCATAGACGTTGGCCTGGGCCAATCCTTCACTGCTTCAACTTTCTGAGGATCAGTGGCCACTCCCTCCTTAGAAAGGATATGACCAAGGAAAGCTACCTCAGACTTCCAAAACTCACACTTCGACAATTTGGCATACAAGCTATGCTCCTGCAATTTCTGTAATACCGCTGTCAAGTGCGTAGAATGATCCTCCTCCGACTTCGAATACACCAAGATATCGTCGATGAAAACCACCACGAAGGAGTCAATAAATGGCCTCAAAGCCCGATTCATCATATCCATGAAAACTGCTGGCGCATTCGTCAACCCGAATGGCATTACCAAAAACTCATAGAGCCTATGACGAGTCCTGAAAGCTGTCTTACTCACATCTTCCTCCTTGACTCGAACCTGATGATACCCTGATCTCAAATCAATCTTCGAAAATACCGCTGCTCCTCGAAGCCTGTCGAACAAATCATCAATCCGCGGCAGTGGATACTTGTTCTGAATAGTCACCCTATTCAACTCCCGATAGTCAATGCACATCCTCATTGACCCATCCTTCTTCTTGACTAACAGCACTGGCGCTCCCCACGGAGAAGAACTCGGCCTAATAAGCCCTTTGCTCAACAGCTCCTCAATCTGCTTCTTCACTTCATCTTGCTCTACAGGTGCCATCCTGTACGGAGCCTTGGAAATCGGCGCACTCTCCGGCTGAACATTAATACAAAACTCCACATCTCTCTGCGGCGGTAATCCTGGAAAGTCATCCAAGAACACCTTAGAAAAATCTCTGACAACCGGAATGCCCTTGACTTCATCTGAAATAACCATCTTGGATACCATTGCAGCCACCTTCGGAATCTTCTTCTTCCCTTGGAAAGTCACTGCAGGTCCACCTGGTGCTTTTACCAACACCTCCTTCTGCTTGCATTCAATTGTGGTATCATATATTGCCATCCAATCAATGCCCACAATGACATCCACTCCCAAGACTTTCAGCTCGATTAAATCAATGCCGAACAACCTCCCACCAATCTCGATATCACAGCCCTCGTAATATCGATCCGCAATCAACTCTTCACCTGACGGCGTTGCCACCGACAAAACCCTGCCTGGAAACAACTTAGGTTCCACATCTAAGATCCTTGCAAAATTTGGCGATACAAAAGTATGCGATGAACCAGTATCAAATAAAACCTTTGCCTTTATTCCATTAATTAAAACAACTCCTCTTACAATAAGAATGATACTCAATCTTAAATTGTTTTCAAATAAAGGTTTTACTTATTACATTGATTTAAAATAAAAATCAAAATTCTTGCATACCCTGTATTACATCTTTCGAATTACCAGCGTTCTCCTCGGTTAATGCAAATACTCGCCCTTGCCTTTTCTGAAATTTGCTTCCACCCGAACCATCCTTTCTCAATTGTGGACAATGAGGCTGAGAATGTCCTACCTGCCCACACTGGGAACAAATCTGCTTCGCCAACTTCAGACACGCTAACCTGTAATGTCCTGCCTCCTTGCAGTAATAACAAGTCACTCCTTGAGCTGCAGGTGCCTTCTGCACCGGTCCACTGAACTTGGCCTGCTTCACGGGGAATCCCTTCCCACTCTGACCTGATGCTGGCCTCTTGTTCCGGTTTCATGTATCTTGCCTCTTCTGGAACTGGTCCATGTCCTCCTCAGTCATAGCTGCTCTCCTGACCAGCTTGTCGAACCTTCTGATGCCCAACGGGATCATCCTCGACCTCAAGTTTGGCCTCAAGCCCTGCTCAAACTTCTTGGCATTCTTCGCCTCATCAACGACCAACTCTGGTGCATACCTCGAAAAGCTGAGCAAACTTGGTCTCATACTCCCGCACGGTCATGCTGCCCTGCTGAAGGTTCAAGAACTCGGTCACCTTCTTCTCCTGAAAATCTAGGGGAAAGAAGCGATCTCTGAACTCCTCCAGAAAAGATTTCCAAGTCAACTGCTGATCTCCCAATGTCCTCTTCAGCGACTCCCACCAGACACCAGCGTCCTTCTCTAACTGCATCGTAGCCAACTTCACCTTGCTTGCTGCCGGAGTCTCCGATACCTCGAAGATTGTCTCCATCTTTCTAATCTAATCATCAGCTGCGGTTGGATCAGATTGCCCCTCGAAAACTGGCGACCTCGTCCTCTTAAAGGATTCGATCTGCTTGATAGGATTGGCGTTAACCAATCCCTGTCCAGCTCTATGATTTTCCTGCTGATTCTGCTGTTGATTCTGAGTTTGCGCCAAATTAAATGCCATTAGCGCATTCAGAGTCAGATACACCTTGGCAAATTCAGCCTCAAGATCAATTCCCGTTCCTCAAGAACTACCAAATCCTCATTGTTACCACCATTCCTGCCCCTGGGTGCAACCATTCTGAATACTGCAAAACGAGGAAAAAGTTAGAGCATCACACACAATTCAAACTCACATCAATATCCTTTGGCAAAACTTCACTTGTATACAAAAGGTAAAACATCATGTTTTAGGTCTATGTGATACTCACTCTCTGATGTCCAAACCTAGGTACTCACTCTCTAGTGTCCACACCTAGGTTATTTTTATGTCATGTTTATTATTACTATTGAAGCATGCTCTGATACCAATCTCTGTAGCGCCCCGAATTTCTAATAAGATATCTTAGAAAATACGTGGCACAATCCCAGCAATCCACTTCAATATAATATTAAACAAAACCAACACCACTAAATTTTCAACTTTTATTACATCAAACTTTTACAAATTACAGCGGAATTTAAAACAACTCAAACAATATTTTCTGTCATTTACAACTCAAATTATCTCAAAACTGCTTTTACAAATTTACACAAAACTCTTATGAATCAATTTATCTCAAAAACCAACTCAAGCATCCAACCTCCAACTCTAAGCAACAACCTGCAACATATGAGGCTAGAGATGATCCCTAACCCCCAAAACTAAAGGGGTCAGTCATAAATGGTGTGAGTGACATAAAAAAAAAACAACATAAATGAACATACCTCGTAAATTCTTAAACAACATGTACTAAATAAGAATTTGGAAAGTAAGAAATGACAGGGAAACATGAAAACATCAAGTGGAACTAAACTAAGTGTCAGGTGTAGAAAACAGGAAAACCGCATGCATAAAAACCAAATCAAGAAAACACAAATTCTATATGCAGACTCTCTAATGCGTACTTGTCGAAGTCTATGCATCCCACTCTACATAGGTTCGGTGCAAGTCCTTAATGTCTTCACATCATAGGGTTCAATCTCCCGCTATGCAACCAATCCTAACACGATGACTACTACGAGATAAAGATAAACTGTGAGTACTAGCCCTTGCCCCGATAATTCTGGAGATCAATCCCACACCGTAAGTAATCACTTGGATAATTCCGGAGATACATCCCACACCGCAGGTAATTTACTTGAGATAATTGCGGAGATGAGTCCCACACCCAAGGTAAGTTACTTCGATAATTCCGGAGATTAAATCCCACACCGAAACAATGACCCTCATCACATGAATACCCCATGTGCGTCGCCTCGACTCTGATAATTCTGGAGATCAATCCCACACCCAAAGTAACCACTTGGATAATTCCGGAGATACATCCCACACCGCAGGTAATTTACCTGAGATAATTCCGGAGATGAATCCTACACCCTAAGTAAGATACTTGGATAATTCCGGAGATTAAATCCCACACCAAAGCCATACTGAGGTGCATAACCCATGTTCCCGTTCATCATATCACCACTAGTGCCTGTCCTTATCATTTTTGGGTTATTTAATTACTCAACGAATTTCCTAGAGTGGTGTACCCTACCGGCCTAAATTCAAAACTGAATAACTGAAATGCCTCTTTGGGCCTCAACAAAATAACTCAACACCGGTATACTAGGGTCACACACCTCTAGAGACTCAACTCAAATGTCTAAACCAAAGTTCCACTAAACAAAGTGGCTCTACTGAATATCTTAAATCAAATACTTAACTGAATATCTTAGGATCAAATGCTTAACTAAATATCTAGTATAGACTGAATTATCTGAGAACCAATCATTCAAAGGAACACTCATGTTACAAAAAACTCATCAGTACCAGTCGACTTATACTGTAGTAAGTCGACTGTCCAGAGGACAAATATCCAAAATTTTACAAAAAATAAACTAAGTCATACCAGTCGACTTGAAAGCCATCAGTCGACTTAATCGAGACAAAATTCCAATAAATTTCCAAGAAAATATTCTAAGTACATAAGTCGACTTAAAGAGGTCATGGTCGACTGTCCAGAAAGGACTGAAATAATTTCTCAGTGAACCAGTCAACTGCCTAAGAGCTAAGTCGACTGTCTAGAATGACTTTTCAAGGATACTAAAATACAGTAGCAGGTTCGTACCAGTTGACTGTACAGTAGACCAGTCGACTGTCGGCCCACAGTTTTTTTTTATAATTTAGATCTGAATACAAAATCAAACTGGAGTTTTCTAAAGATTCTTTGTTCATGAAATAGTTCGTATTCAGGAAAAATAACAAATCTCAACAATTCCTCATTATGGATACATTACTCAAAACGTCAAATATGTCAAACTCAAGTTCTCATGTTCTAAATTACTAATTCTCACATTAGGGTTTCTCAATACTAAATTTCTTTCACAACTCTTAATAAAAAATCTGATTTACAAATATAAGGTCCAGATGCTCATCATCCGATCATAACCATACTCAAATCTTAACATGCAATTTAGCAATGCAGTTTCGTAAGTCAAGATCTACTCAATATTCTTAGATTCCACAAACATGATACAAACAACGATCTTTGCATTGTTTCCATGCAAAATACTAAATAATATTCATGTCAAACAAACAATCATAACAATCGATCACATCAATCAAACCACCACACAAAGTTCATATCATTCATACAACAAGACAAAACAAAACAATTTCATATCACTCACAAAGCAAACAAAACAAAACAAAGTCACTCACCTTTGAATTGAGGGAATCCACGAAAAAGCCTTCCTTTTTGCTAGATCAAAACTTCCTCTTGTTCCTCCAAAACAAATCTCAAAATTCTGTATTTTCAGTAATGACGGCTGGAGAAAAATCCTCTTAAATATCCGGGAATAGGTTTAGGGTTTTACCCAATTTGCAAAATAATCCTTTCCAAAATACAACTTCACATATATAGGTCTAGTCTTAGAAATTCAATAAAATTCCTTTAATTTAGGATTTAAAAGTAAAATATAATTCTAAATCTCAACCAATACTGTTCAAAACATTCAGAATATACATTTTTACATTTTAACCTTAAAAATGTCAAATTTGCAAAAAGGTCATTTTTTTCTCAAAATTTGCAAATAGCTCCAATTAATTTCAGAAAAATCTGGAAAAATACTAAATAAATCCCAAATATTAAATAATGATTTTTCATAAGGAAAACTAAATTTTCAAACTTCTCAAAAAGTATTTGCACGTGTTTTGCACGTGTAAAAAGATAAATTTTTCTGAAAATATTTATTAAATCCTCAGAAATTCATTTAAATTCATTTTCGAATATTTAAAATAATATTTGAAAATATGGGGTTCTACAGTCGTCAAGCGTTTGTGCCATCTTCAATTTATGATCTCTTTCCCCTCACCATAAAAGATGGTAGAGATCACTGGCTCTACGGCGGTGGATTTTGGCCACTTCCGATTGGATTTCAAAGCTTGGACACCAAGCTTCGGTGCCGAGAAGCCTCAGGGGGAGAGATACTGGGTATGGATCCACAATGTACCCTTACACTTTTGGAAGAAGGAGGCCTTGCAAGAGAAGGTCTCCGACTTCAGTACGGTGGAAGAGATCGACGAGAAAACTGTACGTCGATCGCAAATTGTATCGGCAAGAATACTTATCAGGAGTAAGGACATAACCTTGATGCCGCGATTTGCCAAAGTATTTTCCTTTGAGGACTGATACCTCATCCGCTTCGTCCTAGACAAGAGCGCAGATAGTGCGGCAGTCCCTAACTCCATCACGCCCCACTCGCCTTCAACCGCTCTCACAGACGGCCAGAGTTACAGGGACATTGCATCGCCAACTTGGGAGCTCTCGATTGATGGGAGTCATGAGGTAAAGAGGGCCCATCGAGAGGTCATCAAGGCGGCGAGAGAGTTGGCAGCGCCTCAAGAGGCCAGGGCGAAGGGATCAGAGAGCCTGAGAGCAGGGCGGGACACCGGTGGTCGAGCTTGTAGCCAGACTAGAGGATCCAACGACCATAAAGATCATGTCCCTGATTTAGTAAGCTTCACAGCATCAGAGCTAGACTAGACAAAGGAATCACAACAGACTACCCAAAATGGCAACCGAAAGCTGCATGCCAAGGTCGAGGCACAGACTGCTGAGCAGAGCAGAGGGTCAGGGCCAACAGGCCCCCAAAATAGCAAATGCCAACTCCGGTACAACATGCAGGGTTCGGGACAGGAGTGGGTGAGGGGCAGTGCTGGCATGGGGAAGAAGCCAAACGAGAAAGCTCTTTCGACCAGAGAGTGGGTAGAGAATGTGTGGAAAACACCAGAAAGTAACAAAGAGACTGATTTGGAGCTGGGGAGACAGGAGGGAGCGACCAGAGTGGAAATCTCAAGGGGGGAAGAGCAGAGAGGGTCATCTGACGCTCAGAGGGTAAGGGTGCCCAAATACAGTAATGAAACAAAAGAAAAAGGGAAAGTTCTGAAGCTAGGGCGACAAGAAGCAGCACTAGAGGATACGCTGGCTTTGGATCTGCCCAACAATAGAGGAAAGAACTCAGAGGTGCCACAGACTGAAGATGAGGGAGTAGGTGACAAAGCTCACACTTTGCAGTTGGGCGATTTTAGGGAAGAAGACAACGGTGAGTTTGGGGAAAAAGATAAAGGCAAAGAGAGTTTGGGTCTCCTTTTGGAATACGAAGGGTTTTCAAAAGCTTCGTTGATATCGAAGCTCCCCTCGGGAGTCGTAACGTATGACGCTACCGCGTGCCCCCCTATCAGGAAGAGCCAGCTGGCGAGGGGGGTACGCTTACCCCCAACGCTCAGCGCTTCGGAGTTAACGCGTTGGTGTCGTGTGGTCTGGTGGAGCACGGGGATAGGGGAAGAGTACTAAACGGATCCAGCGAAGGTCCACTGTCGAGTTCTACACTTTTTGATGCTAATGGGCCCATCGAGGGGTCCATAGAGAACCCTATTGCTCTTGAAACTTGTTTCTCTACAATCTCGACTTATCAGGATAATTGGCGGGCGGATAGCGGGCCCAATGAGGGGACCGCGACGGAAGACAACGATATTACTACGATTGAGATAGCTGTCGGTGGGCACAATACGGAGTCCACATTTAGAGAGGCCGCTCCTCAAGTTTAAATTCAGCATGCTGGTAGTGAGGAGGACCTAGAAGAGCGTCTGAACCTGGACGTTGACTTCTCTTTTACAGACGAGGATTCAGGGGACTCAGAATTTATTACTGATACACAAAAGGAGTTATCGCCAGAGATGGTGCTATCCACTTTACCAGAGTCGGGCCCGCGAGTCTGCGCTGGATCGTCTCTAAGGACGGTTGGTCTGAGGGTGCAGCGGTCACCTAAGAGGGCTCACGCGGAGTCCTTGGATGACTTTTTGGAGAGAGTTGCGAGTGCCAAAGCGGCTAAACACGTCAATGGAGGTACAAAAATTTTTCTTGCTAATATTTTAAATTTCATGTCAGACTGTGAAGTTTTTCTATTAGCTATGACCTGTGGTTTGGAAGTTTGTGATAAAGAACGCAGCGCGTTACTTCTTAACAAAATGAGGGGTTGGAAAACGGAAAGAACTAAATCTAGTGGGCATAAGGAACTAGGATCCAACTCTAGGGGGATAATGGTACCTGAGGGCGAAACCCGCTCGAGTCCCCCACACACTGTCACCTCGGACATGGTTCCCTAATGAATACACTATTCTGGAACGTCCGGGGTCTGGGAGATAAAGGTAAAAGAGATATGGTTAGAAATGTTATCACGAAGTCCAAGGCAGAAGTGGTTGGGCTTCAGGAGACCAAACTTATTCATGGGACCAAACTCAAGAGAATATGGGAGAACAGAATCAAGGAATGGGTTTTACGCCCATCCGCGGGAGCCTCAGGGAAAATTGCCATTGGCTTCAATGCGGACCTGCTCACTTGTTCAGAGATCTATAATGGTACATTCTCCCTGACTACTCGGCTGGAACGACGATCTGATAAGTATATGCAGACTATCACAGTTGTTTATGGGCCAAACGTGGCTTCAGAGTGTGACGCTTTTTGGCAAGAACTGGTCGATATTCGACTTCGGTGGCCCAGGGCCTGGATTGTAGGGGGAGACTTCAATATTACCCGTTTTGCGTTCGAACACAAGGGTAGAGGATCCAGCGACAGGCACAGAGCAGAGTTCAATAGGGTGAAAACGGATCTTGAGTTGATAGATATCCCTGTTAATGATCAACTATTTACGTGGTCCAACATGCAGTCGACTCCGATTATGACAAAATTGGACAGGATTCTCGTATCGATGGATTGGGAGGCTAAGTTCCCCCTTGCAACTGCTAGATCGATCCCTAGACCAACGTCAGATCATACTGCAATCCTTCTTGACATTGGGCTTCAGGGAGCCAAAAGACAGAGAAAATTCCGGTTTGAGAAGGCCTGACTGGAGATTCAGGGGTTTCACCACCTGGTGATGGAAAACTAGGGCGCTCCCAGTGACTGGCACAGATGCTGCGGGCTGATGGTGTGAAAAAATTCGCAGATTAAGAAAGCGACTACGGTAAATGGAACCAATCTAGGTTCTCGACCATCTGGCGTACAAAAGATTCCTTGCTGGAAGGAATTGATGAACTTGAAAGAGTGGAGGAATCGAGAGTCCTGTCATAGGAGGAAAGAAATAGACTTCTGGAGCTCCGTGAGAATATTGCCAATCTCTATAAGATGGAAGAAATTAAATGGCAACAAAGATCTAGAATTTCGTGGCTCAAAGAGGGAGACGCGAACACGGCCTTCTTCCACCGTGTGGCAAGTGCAAGGGCAGGTCCAATCTTATTTTATCCTTAGAAACAAGCTCGGGGACAATACAAGATGAATAAATGATTTTCACAGCCTTCCAAGGATACTACAAGGACCTCTTGGGAAAGAAGAACGACTTCCGGGTCCCACTCAGGAATGATTTCTGGCAGGCTTACCAGATGAGTCATCGCCTTCGCTATCCTGTCTGGAGTCTCCGTTCTCGGAAGAAGAAGTTAAAAAGGCTATCAGTCAAATGGGAGCAGATAAGTCGCCAGGGCCAGACGGCTTCCCAATGATGTTCTTCCAAATTTTCTGGGAAGAAATTAAAGGGGACTATATGGCATTGGTGGATGACTTTTTTAACAACAAGCTCAGATTGAGCATGTTTAATTTCACGGATGTAGTCCTCATTTCCAAACGGGAAGAGGCGTCGAAAGTGGGAGATTTTAGGCCGATCAGCCTAATAAACTGCTCGGCGAAGATTATTACAAAAATCCTGGCGATCCGCCTGGGGAGTATTATGGACAGCCTTATCAACAAATCTCAATCGGGCTTCATTAAGGGCAGAAATATCCTAGATTGTGTGGCAACGGCGGAACAAGTTATCCACTGCTGCCATACGACCAACTTTAAGAGCTTTCTGCTTAAGCTGGACTTTGAGAAAGCGTATGACTTGGTCGATTGGGAGTGCTTGCTGGAAGCTCTCAGGGGTAGGGGCTTCGGGAATAAAAGGATTTGTTGGATCAGGCAGTGCTTGCAGACTAGCAAAACGGCCATATCAGTGAATGGTAGGTCGGGGCAGCCATTCCCTTGCAGGAAGGGTCTCAGACAAGGGGACCCGCTATCACTTCTCCTATTTACTATCGTAGCAGATGTGTTGAGAATTATGCTGGAGAATTGCAAGGAAAAAGGTTGGATCTCACCAGTGGCCAGTTCCGCGTCTACTACAGGGTGTACGATCCTGCAATACGCAGATGACACCCTGCTCTTTGGTAATGGGTCTAGACGAGAAACAGCCTGCTTTAAAGAGACTCTATACTGTTTTGAGGCCTGGTCAGGCCTTAGGATTAATTTTCACAAGAGTGCACTGACTCCAATTTCTCTTTCCGATGATGAAGCAGGGGAACATGCTACTATTTTGAACTGTACGACGAGTGGCTTCCCTATCAAGTACCTAGGGCTACCACTCAGACCAGGGAAATTATCTAAAGCAGACTGGTTGCCTATCATTGACAGGGTGGAGGACAGACTGTCTGGTTGGAAAGGTAAATCGGTGTCCCTCGGGGGCAGAGTGGTACTCATCAACTCAGTGTTGTCTAACCTGCCAATCTACTACATGTCATTTTTTGAGCTGCCAAGATGGGTGATCCAGAGGATTGACCGGATTCGAAAACGATTCCTTTGGAAAGGGGTAGACTCGGATAAGGGAGGTTACCACCTCATCAAATGGAGTATCGCTTGCATAAAGAAGAAGCATGGAGGGCTAGGTATCATCGACCTCAGAGATATGAACCTTGCCCTGCTGGGGAAAATGGTGGTGGAAGGTATTCCACAACAGCGGGGAAGGTTGGCAGGACTTCATTCAACCTTATCTTAGGGGAAAAGGAACGAGAAACCTTGGCTTCCGAGTAGGGGCTGAAGTTTCGCGATTCTGGAAAGGAATTGCAAAGGCTAGCGGCCCCTTCAATTCAGCAGTTTCGTCGACTATCGGCAATGGCCGGTCCACCAGATTCTGGTGGGATAGGTGGTGTAGAGCCCATACCTTGAAGGAGACGTTCCCAGAGCTGTATGAGAGGTCGAGTCGACCGAATATGTCCGTTGCCGAAGGTTGAAAAAGGGGAGGCTGGAGACCGGCATTCCGAGGAACGCTCACCCCAAACTTGCACCAGAAATTGCTCGACATGCAAGCACACATCACACAGGCAGGCACAAAGTGCACACAAGGCCCAGATCAGAAGCGATGGGGACTCGAGAGCAAGGGTGCTTTCTCGGTGAGATCCCTGTATCATCGGATCCACTTTCGAGGATGCAGACCCAGCTGGGCACAGGTGCTGTGGAAGGCAAAAACGCCCCTTAAAGTCAGAGTCTTCTTATGGTTAGTGCTCAATAATGCTATCCTCACTAGGCAAAACCTTGCCAAAAGACAACCACATGTAGCGACCAACTGTGGTTTCTGCGACGTATATGTGGAAGATCTAAACCACCTTTTCATTCACTGCCCAAGAAGTAAGGCAACTATGGCTGAGGTACTCCGAGCCTTAGGAACAGGCGACTACCCCTGCGTATATGAGGATTTGTGGATTGGTCCCAAATTTGCAATGATTCGACATGATATGAAGCATGCGTGGTACATCGCAATAGCGGCAACAACATGGGTGTTATGGCATGACAGAAATAATTTTTATTTTCGTGCTTCTTGTAATAGTATTTCTGGTAACCTGACTCACATCATGCATCTTATCTCTTTTTGGGCTACAGCTGCGGCCATGGGGGCAAGAGAAAGGATAGCCAGAGTATTCCAGGTAGAGTAGTTTGATGATGAGGAGGTAGAGATCGGGCCAACACTGGACTGAGGGACTGGCTTCACCAGTCTTGACAGTGCTTATACCAGCTTTTGCTTCAACCTACTAGACTCTCTAGTTGCTTGATGTTTCAGTAATTAGACCCACCCCCCAGGGTTTATTGGGGGTGAATGTTTGTTTTCGTTCTTTTTATTCCTGCATTGTACTTTTGTTTTTGTACTGTGGTTCTCCCCCGGTATGCCGGGGTTGTTTTATTAACTTCTTATTAATGAAATAGGGTGGCCTTATTCCACCTTTTACCTAAAAAAAAGACATATATCATACATTTTCTATATATACCTAACTTATTTTATTTTAAAGGAAAAAAATTAAACTTACTTTAGTTCTATTGTTTCTGTACTATATTTTCATTTCTTTTCGCCAAACATGCTCGTACTGATCTTCTACAAAATTGGCGGTGTTTGTAAAACACTGAAGTTATTTCCTTTTTTTTTCCTTTTTTTTCTCCGTATCAGGGCCGGCCTTGAGTTTCTGGGGGCCGAGGCGAAAGAGCCAAATAATTATTTTTAGGAGCCCCTAATAATAATATAAACTTTTTATGCCAAAATACGTGCCTATGTTTACAAGAAAAATACAAATTTGGAGCCTCCTAAAATTGCAAAAAATCCGGGAACCTGAGACGGTCGCCTCACCGGCCTCAAGGTGAGCGCCGGCCCTGCTCCATATGATTCTTCATGCAAGGTTTTAAATCATCATCTTGATAGTTTCTTAAAATTTTTATATACAAAGTAATTGTGTTCTCCCTTTTATTAAATATATACAGTCTACAAGCTACATAAACTTCTCTTTAGAAACAAGAACAAATATCGTTGTATCTATTAGAGCATCCACTATCGTCTGCTAAAAATCTAAAAAATTAAAATTTTGATAAAAAATCTGCCACTATCGTTGACCAAAAACCTAATTTTTGGTCAAAGCGTGAACAGTATTCTGCTATATATAGCAGAGTCAAATAGCAAATGCAAAATATAGAAGACGGAAGATGATCTTCCGTTTAGTAGAGAGACGGAAGAAGATCTCCCGTTTTTTTTATAAAAAAAAATTAAAATGGAGAGACGGAAGATCTTCTTCCGTCCCTCTCTTTTCTATTTTTTTACGTTAATTTTTTAAATGGGAATGACATTTTTTTAAATGGGAAAGAGACCGGCGATTTATTTATTTATTATTATTATTATTATTACTTTTCGTCTTTTTCCTAAAAAAAAAATTAATATGCCGAAACGGAAGATCATCATCCGGCTAGGCATATGTTTTAAATTTTTTTTAAAAATACCCAGACGGAAGATCATCATCCGTCCGGATAAATTTTTTATTTTTTTAATTATTCGCGCGACCAAACGGAAGATCTTCTTCCGTCTAACTAAAAATTTTATTTTTTTTAAAAACTTTTGTCAAACGGTACACGATCTTCCGTTTATCAAATTTTGGGTATTAAAAAATTTATTTAATTTATTAGACGGAGGATGTTCTTCCGTCTGTATATTTTATAATTTTTTTAACCTAAATTTTGACTTTAACGGTAGCAGTGCAACTCTTCTATTTCTATTATTTCATTGCTAAATATTTATAATATAGCACGAACAATAGTGGATGCTCTTAAGGTTTTCTTCCATGGTGAGTAGTTAAAAGCTTTCCGATAGCATATAAGGTTGTGTTGCATACTTACATAATGAGAAATAATAAAGCTTTGCACACCTTTATCTGTTACGATTTTCTCTAAGATTAGTTTTTTTTTTTCCTTTCAAATTTGTTTATTTAAAAGTTAGTGAAGCAATATTTATTTAATGAACTTTAAAAAGAAAATCTATTTATAATCATCAATTTTTATTAACAAAGGCAGTCTATTTATAGTCATTGAGGTTTTAGTTACAGAAAGTCTGTAATGATTGTTTGAATATAAATAATAAAATCACAACCATTACACAACTTTAAAGTTTTGTTCTATTAATAGAGTGATTTATATGGTATTGGAACAATTAGTTTCAAATCTTACCCAATATGTAATATTAAATGCGGTTAAAAAAAATTGCACTAAAGAAGTGGGATGGGAGGTCTCGCTTTCGAGGCGATGCTAACAATGTAACCATTTACTCAAAGTATATCCTTTTGTATTTCATTTTTTTGATACTTATATGCTTTCTGCTTTTTTTGTTGCATTTGGTTCCGGAATAATATTGCAATAGGTAGTGCATTTTCTATATCTAACTTACTTTATTATTACTAGTATTTTTCACGTGCAATGCACGTTTTGATAAAGAGTTGGAGTTAGACGTGCGATATACGCAAGTCATTATAAAAAACTGGAGTTGAACAGGAGATACTTATTTTTTAAAAATTAAGAAGGAAAAATATTGATGTATACGTGCGATGCACGTGTTGAAAATAGATTTGGAGTTGCACGTGCGATACACCTGTTTGTTTGGTGACAAAAGTGATATTTCTTTTGTGACAAAAAAATATTTAAAATTGTTTATTTATCGCAAACTCTTTCAATAAACAGTAAGTAAATATATTATATTATAGATAGATAGATGTATAGTAATTTACACATGTGATGCATGTTCAATATAAAAAAAATTAAAGTACAAAAAACTGACATAGTGAGGACTCGAACTTGAGACCTCCTACATATTAGCTATGCACGTTTGATGCGCGTGTTGGTAGATTGACAAATGACATGTGTCAATCTACCAACACATGTCTTCACCCAATATAATACTAGCAATTTTCACGTGCGATACACATTTTGATAAAGAGTTGGAGTTAAACGTGCGATACATATAAGTCAATAATAATTAGCACGTGCGATGAATGCCTTAATTTTTAAAAATGGAGCTGAATGGGCGATGCACATATTTTTTAAAAATTAAGAAGGAAAAATATTGATGTATACGTGCGATGCACGTGTTGAAAATAGATTTGAAGTTGCACGTGCGATACACCTGTTTGTTTGGTGACAAAAGTGATGTTTCTTTTGTGACAAAAAATATTTAAAATTGTTTATTTATCGCAAACTCTTTCAATAAACAGTAAGTAAATATATTATATTATAGATAGATAGATGTATAGTAATTTACACATGTGATGCATGTTCAATATAAAAAAAATTAAAGTACAAAAAACTGACATAGTGAGGACTCGAACTTGAGACCTCCTACATATTAGCCATGCACGTTTGATGCACGTGTTGGTAGATTGACAAATGACATGTGTCAATCTACCAACACATGTCTTCACCCAATATACTACTAGTATTTTGCACGTGCGATACACGTTTTGATAAAGAGTTGGAGTTAAACGTACGATACATATAAAGTCAATAGTAATTAGCACGTGCGATGAATGCCTTAATTTTTAAAAATGGAGCTGAATGGGTGATACACGTATTTTTTAAAAATTAAGAAGGAAAAACTTTGATATGTACGTGCGATGCACGTGTTACAAATGGATTTGGAGTTGCACGTGCGATGCACATATTTGTTTGGTGACAAAAGTCGTGTTTCTTTTGTGACAAAAAAATATTTAAAATGATTTATTTGTGACAAACTCTTCCATTAAAAAAAAGTAAATATATTATACTATAGATAGATAGATTGATAGTAATTTGCACATGTAATGCATGTTTAATATATATAAAAAAATAAAGTAAAAAATCTGAGATAGTGAGGCTTCAAACATGAGACCTCTTTCATATTAGTTATGCAAGTGCGATGCACGTGTTGGTAGATTAACAAATGAAACTAAGGCCATCTCCCATTACAATATTAGAGATTAAATATAACTAGTAATCCGCACGTGCGATGCACGTTTTATGGGTTAGCACGTGCAATTTGTAATGGGGATATGCACGTGCAATGCACGGATTCGATGGAGGGAGAGGAAGAGACGATTTCGATTTTTGAGAGAACAAAATTTTATGGAGAATTTAAATGTGAAGTGAAAATTACAGAATTAATCTTATATATTTTTTTTAGCTTTTATGTATATAAGGGCATGATAGTAAAAAGCCACCAAAATGAAAGTTTGCTTAATAATAGTATAGATATTAGAGATTTACTTTGTACGATCCTTGATTTTTGTTTGTTTTACGTGTTTTTACTGATCTTATAAAAACATGGTGCTTCTTCCAAAGCACTGAAATTAATTTCCTATTCTGTCATCTACATTATTACTTAGTAATTTCTTTAAAAAAATTAATTACAAAGAAACCGTGTTCACCTCTTAATTAAACTAGTAATTTATATGTACATACCGATGCACATTCTAATTAATTTTTTTTTATATAGTAAATAATAATATGTAATCTGGCCCTCGAACCGGAAACCTCCTTTTATTCATTACATACTCTTTATAAATTATTCCTAGTGGCACAAACTTTTATTTTATATGAGTGACACATTTGCAAATAATATTATCGTAAATAAATTTGAACTTTGAGGGTATTATGGTAACTAACAACAGTTGGGTAAATAAATGGTGAATATGACTCCCACTTAATAACAAATGGTTAAAATTAGATGGTTGAATGAATGTACAAATTACACGTTGTCTACAAATAACAACTCCAACTCTCCCATTAATTTATTAGAAATTAGAGATTAAAGATTAGAGACTAGTAGTTGCACGTGCAATGCACGTTCTAATTAATTTTTTTTTTATAGTAATTAATAAGACGCAATCTGCCCTCTAACCTGAGACCTCTCTTTATTCATTACATACTCTTTACTAACTATCCATAGTGGCATAAACTTTTATTTTACTTGAGTGCAACTTTTGTAAATAATTTTGTCGTAAATAAATTTGAACTTTGAGGATATTATGGTAACTAACAACAGTTGAGTAAATGAATAGTTAATAGAACTCCCACTTAAAAATGAATGAATGAGATTAGATGGTTAAATGAATGTCTACAAACTACAGATGACAACCCCAAATCTCCCATTATAATATGAGAGATTAGAGATATATTTTCACTTTACAATCTTGATAAACTCCTGGCTTTTTTTAAATCTATTGTATTTCTTTTTCCGGGCAGTTGCATGAAAACAAGAATAGTTTTTGTGCCGGTGAAGAAGAATCGTCATTCAATGAATTTTAGAAAGAGAAATCTATTTATAGTGATCGTCGTTTTTACTTCCAAAGGCAAATCTAGTTTTAGTCATTGTCGTTTTTAGTTACAGAAAGTTATTGACACTATTTAACTTCATGACTACCTTTCTTAATTAAATTTCTTTTACTTCTTTTGTTTTTGTTGCATTTGGTCAGGTTGCTGGGTTAAAATGGCTGCTAACTATGACACTAGTCCAGATGACGACTTCTTATGGGAAGACATATCTGTAGAAGATCTGATATTGAGGATGTCTCGGGACCAGAGACTTTTGAAGCACTTGCGGGTGCAAAGAAGAAACCCAAGACAACTAACAACGACGCCCATCAATGAAGAAGAGTGCAAAAAGAAGTGTATCCGGTACCAAGAGCTTGTTTTTGTTAAATTCTGTGAGGAAATTAGCAATTGGGAATTAGGATTTTATCTCTAGATCTAAGTTGCTTCAGATATTCACCCTAGGTATCAAAATTGGAATACCTAGACTGCTATCACAAACCAGTATTTATAGATAAATACTGGTTTGGGTATCGGGTTATAAGCCCATAGATCCGCGTTCCAATATCCAATCAATTGTACGTTCATTACACGTGTTACACATATGCACGTGCTTTATTTATATAGAGAGAATATACCAATATATCCAACAATCTCCTCCTATATTCTCAATATATAAAGTACATGATTATCTCATCAGATCACCATACAACTGACTGGCTGATAGCAGTCCATAAAGGAAAAGCATCATAATGGTATAGTTTCATAAAAACCGAAATAATTATAAAATTGAATAGTTCAATCAAGACTAAACCAATATAATTAAATAGTTCCAAACCATATCCAATTCAGAATAGTTCACAAAGACTAAACCAATAGATAAATAAAGCAAATAAACTTCAAACCAAACAAAAGAGTTTTAAGCTCCAAAAGCAGTCTTAAACTCAAAAGAAGTTTTATTAAGCAAGTGATTGGCAAAAGAAAATTCATGCATGCTGCTTCATGATTACTCCTCCATATCGAGCAAGTCATCATCTTCAAAATCGAGATCTAAGATTCCACCTCCATTATCTTTGCTAGCACCTGTTGCTCAACATTGCAGATAAGAATTTCATGAGTCATTTCTCTTTGAATTCAAACAAATTGCATAAAAGTATCTAGTTCAAACAAAAGAACTTAGTACAATTCAAATTGGCTAGCAAGATTTTAACACAAGCATCACAATCAAGTATCTTTAACAAATAAAGTACATGAACTTTATAGTTTCTACACAAGAACCATACTATGTTTCATATTGGAATGAAAAACTGCCGTTTCACTCATGGTTTAACATTGAATCATCAAAATTGGAATGAAACATGCATCCATAAGAGACATATCATCAAAATTGGAATGATATTTAGGACAATTTAATCATCGGAAACATATCGACAAGTTTTCATGTTTCGTATTGGAATAATATGATTATTCTAAGTAAATTCTATAGATATATGATATCATCAAAATTGGAATGATATTATATGTCTGTGGAATTTATGTGGAATCATCATGATTATCTGAAACACGTTAACTGTCAAATTGATGCTTAAGTTTGAACTTCTCTATAACTGTTCTAATTATCAAAATAACTAGGGTGTTAAGGCCTTTGTGACTTAATGGCTCTTAACCCCATTTCCCCCACAGTTTTGACAATTAGACCTCTTTGTAATCCCTTGGTAAAGGCATCAGCCACATTCTGTTTTGACCTCACATCAATAAGGGTAATAATCCCTTGCTTAATGAGATAGTTCAACTTTGCCTGTCGAAGACCGACAGTTCTTCTCTTACCATTGTAATGCCTATTGGTTGCTACAGTTTTTATAGCTTGGTTGTCGCAAAACAAGCTAAGAGTGGTTACTTTAAACCTTCTCAATGGAATATCTAGCAACAGGTCTCTCATCCATTCCGCTTCTTCACCAGTACAAGATAGCGCAAAGAGTTCAGACTCCATAGATGAGAATGCAATGCCTGGTTGCCTTTTAGATTTCCATGACACAGCTGCTCCTCCTAGTGTAAACACATAACCACTAGTGGATCGACTTTCACCATGTTCTGTGCACCACGATGCATCAGAATATCCTTCCAAAACTGAAGGATGTCTAGAGTAGCACAAAGCTAACTCTTGAGTACCACATAGGTAACCCATTAGCCTCTCAAGGGCATTCCAATGTGTCTTACCGGGATTACTAGTAAATCTGCTAAGCATGCCTACCGCAAAGGCTATGTCTGGTCTAGTGCAGATCATTGCATACATGAGACTTCCAATCAGTTTGGAATAATCCAACTGTCTCACTGTTGCACCAACGTTAGGTGTCAACTTTTTGTTGTAATCATAAGGTGTTTCAAACCTTTTGCAATTACTGTATCCCCACTTTTGTAACACATTATTGATATAGTGAGATTGACTAAGGAGTATGCCTTGCCTACCAAAACTCACTCTCATACCTAGTATAGTATCCACAACACCTAGGTCCTTCATGCTGAATTCTTTGGATAGCATTGTTTTAACTTCAACCACAGTTGAGAGGTCGCTTCCAACAACAAGCATGTCATCAACATACAAGCAAATTATAGCAATTTTATTTGATAGATCACGGAAATAAAGGCATTTGTCAGAATTGCTAGATTCAAAACCTAAGCTCTTTATTGTTGTATCAAATTTTTCGTGCCATATTTTTGGTGCTTGTTTTAATCCATACAAAGATTTTACCAATTTGCGAACTTTGTTCTCTAAACCTTTAAGTACAAAACCTTCAGGTTGTTTCATATAGATTTCTTCATTAAGATCTCCATTTAGGAAAGCAGTTTTAACATCCATTTGGTGAATAACAAAATTTTCAATGGATGCAAGGGCAAGAAGAATCCTTATTGTAGCAATATGACAAACAGGTGAGTAAACATCAAAATAGTCTACCCCACATTGCTGAGTATAACCTTTAGCTACTAGTCGTGCTTTATACTTTGCTACAGTCCCATCTGAATTAAGTTTCTTCTTCAAAACCCACTTATTTCCTATGGTTTTAGCCCCTTTTGGCAGATCAACTAATTTCCAAGTTTTATTTTGTAATAAAGAATCCATTTCATCATCAATAGCCTCTTTCCAAAGTAGACCATCCCTAGACCGAAGAGCTTCATTCACATTAAGTGGATCAGCCAACAGTGCATAAGTTACAAAATCATCACCATAGGTTCTAGGTGTCTTATCTCTGGTGGAGGTTCTTCTAGGCTCAATTTCATTTGTAGTTTCAGTGTCAGTTATGCTAGGTCTAGATTCTGTTTGTGAATCATTGACTAAGTCTGTGTGGCCAGATAGTGTTATGCCTTTGTCTTTGATGAACACATCTTCAAAGAATTCTGCATCTCTAGATTCAATTATGTTATTGAGAGATAGGTCATAAAATCTGTATGCCGCACTATCAACTGCATTTCCTAGATACACACAAGTATTTGTACGAGGTCCTACTTTAGGCCTCATTGGGTCTGGTATTCTAACAAAAGCAATACAACCCCATGTTTTTATTTTATCAAAACTCGGTGTGTGTTTATGCCATAACTCATAAGGTGTTTCAGTCAATTTAGAGTGTGGTAACAAATTAAGAATATTATTAGCAGTCAATGCAGCCTCTCCCCAAAAATTCGAGAGCAATCTAGCAGTCAATAACATAGAATTCAACATCTCTGTAAGTGTTCGATTCTTTCTTTCGGCTATGCCGTTTGACTGTGGTGAGTAGGGTGTTGTTGTTTCAGAGATAATGCCATGTGAAGTGCAAAATTCTTTAAAACCCATTGACACATATTCTCCACCTCTATCAGATCTGAACCTTTTTATTTTAGCATTTAACTGATTTTCGACACGGTCTTTAAATTCTTTGAATTTATTAAGTGCTTCATCCTTTGATTTTAACAAATAGATGTGACAATATCTAGAACAATCATCTATAAAGGTGATCAAATACTTCAAACCTCCTTGCGTCACAAAGTTTTTAAAATCGCATATGTCAGAATGAATTAGTTCAAGAAGTTGTGTACTCCTAGAAACAGAACTAAAGGGTTTTCTAGTGATCTTTGTCTGAGCACACACTTCACACTTGTCATATCTTAAGGATGTATCAATTGGCAGATTAAAAGTTTTAGCAACAGCAAGTAATTTAATATAGTTTACATGTTCCAATCTGTTGTGCCAAGTAGAAGGGCTACACAGTTTTGAGCTAACAGCATTAATCACTTCATTTGCTAAACTAAGTCTATACATGCCATTGACTAAATAAGCACAACCAAAGTAGTATGAGTTAACAGATAATATTGCTCTACCACTTATCATAGAAACTACCATGCCAGCATTATTCAGTAAGCTAATAGAAATTAAATTCTTTGCTAAAGCAGGAACAAATTTAACATTACGCAAAATTAAATTCTTACCTGATGAGAGACTGAGATTTGCAGTTCCAACCTGGAGCACCTTGACTGATTCTCCATTCTCCATAGAGACAGACTCATTTGCATCTTTGAGATCAGTTAACAGGTTCTTATTGTTGCAAGCATGACATGTAGCCCCCGAGTCCAACAACCAACTTGTAGAGGCACTGACCTTATCGTCACCAACAACACACAGAAAGTTGGTGGGTTCAGTGTTGTTCTCTAATAAGTTCACCGTTTCATTGTTAGGTTGTTCTCTTTTGGGTAGCCTACATTCGGTAGCATGGTGACCCCACTTCCTACAGTTGTAGCACTTCCCTTTCTTTTTCACAGTCTTTTTATTGGCTTCCAACTTGGATGGTTCACCCTTAACTTTATTAAGCTTGTTCTTCTTAAATTTAGGAACATATTTGGAACTGGTTAGCACATTAGCATGAGAAATTTGTTTCTTAGCCAACTCCAAATTTATCCTAGTTCTTGTCTCATCCTCTACTTTAATACATCGTTTGAGTTGTGCAAGCTTAATTTGTTCTGGCAGTCTATACATTTCAGTCTTAAATGTGAGCCATGATACAGGTAATTTAAAGATTATTGCTCCAGTGAGAAAGGCATCACACACAGTGATATCTTCAGTTTTCAATTTAGCTACTAAGTTTTCAAGATCAGTTACCTAAGGGAGAATGACCTTCTCCTCTTTGAATTCAAAGCTCATGAACTTATCAACCAAGTGAGTCTTGGAGACATTCTCCTCCTTTTTGAATTCATCCAGCAGATTGTCCCAAATCTCCTTAGCTGTTCCATACTTCATGTACACATCTGCTAAACGATCTGAAATACTATTTAGCAAAAACTCCCTGCACAGGTCCTCATCTCTGATCCAAGTGGCATCATCCACATCTTCGGTATAGTCATCATAAGTTGTTTGACAAGTATAAAAGATCTTCATGAATTTCATCCCATAGTGTGCTTTCCTCTTCCAACTATTGAATTCAGAACTACTAAACGCCTCTAGTTTAGGAACCTCATACGGCCGATCATGTTTTTCCATCTCAAGGAATAAACTATGAATTCCTAAAATTCGAGAGTATGTTCTGAATTATTACTACACAAGTAATTTATAGGGAGAAGATGATCTGCTAACTAATAACAGAATAGATGGATTAGATAAATTGCACGAATCTTAGGGATTTAGAAATACCAGATCTTGATGAGATGCAAAGGATCTTCACTGTATTCTTCTTCAATTAGGGTTTCAACAGATCTTGAAGAAGAGAGAAGAGGGATTGGAGTTGGCGCCTGAGACTGCCGTCGACAGCGAACGGAGGAGGGGGGTTCGGCGCCCGACGACCTCGCGATGCGATCTACGAGCGAACGAACGGACGGCGACCGAGGGAACGAGCTGTCGGCTTCGCAGCAGATCGGCGAGCGGACGAACAGCAACCGATCGGCTTCGCGAGAGATTGCGATTAGGGTTCCGGCATCGCCTTCAATGTCTCCGATGAGATCTGGCGGCTGCGACTCCAGAGGATTCCGACGGGTTTGAACAAGACGATGGTAATCCCCTTAATTAATCTCACAAAATTAACTCAATATCTCAAGATTGTTAAATTCTGTGAGGAAATTAGCAATTGGGAATTAGGGTTTTATCTCTAGATCTAAGTTGCTTGAGATATTCACCCTAGGTATCAAAATTGGAATACCTAGACTGCTATCACAAGCCAGTATTTATAGATAAATACTGGTTTGGGTATCGGGTTATAAGCCCATAGACCCGCGTTCCAATATCCAATCAATTGTACGTTCATTACACGTGTTACACATATGCACGTGCTTTATTTATATAGAGAGTATATACCAATATATCCAACAGTTTTAAGGCACATGCTAAAGATGATGTGGGAGTGTGATCTTGAAGGTTTTGTTTACGTACGGAATCGTGCCTAAATCTGGAAAGCCTATGAGCGGTTCATCAGACAGTCTTCGTGAATGGTGGCAGCAGAAAGTGAGGTTCGATAAGAATGGCCCTACATCAATTGAAAAGTATGCTATTAATTATGGCAATCCAGGGCAAAGCAACAAAGTGGAAGTTGCTTCTTTATTGGAAATCCAAGACTCCACATTGGCGTCCGTTTTGTTGGCTCTAATGCCCTACTGCAACCCACCACAGCGGAGATTTCCTCTCAAAAAAGGCAACTCCCCTCCGTGGTGGCCCAAAGGTGACGAGGATTATTGGGCTGAGCTCGGCCTGCCTGAAGGCCTGAGGGACATGCCTTATAAAAAACCACACGATCTCAAGAAGGTGATGAAGGCTGGTGTGCTTTTAGCAGTCTTGAAACATATGACAGCTGAACCTACCCTTATATGGGTGATGATTAGGGAGTCACGAGGTCTGCAAGACAAACTGCTAGTTACAGATATTCATATCTTGGACTATATAATCAAGCAAGAAGAGCATATATTGTTGGATATATTGGTATATTCTCTCTATATAAATATAGCACGTGCATATGTGTAACACGTGTAATGAACGTACAATTGATTGGATATTGGAATGCGGGTTTGTGGGCTTATAACCCGATACCCAAACCAGTATTTAGGAATAAATACTGGCTTGTGATAGCAGTCTAGGTACTCCAATTTTGATACCTAGGGTGAATATCTCAAGCAACTTAGATCTAGAGATAAACCCTAATTTTCCAATTGTTAATTTCTCACAAAACCTAACAATCTTGAGATATTTTTAATCAATTTGTGAGATTAATCGAGAGGGAAAAAGGGAGCACTGTTGGATCCGTCGTTCTCGTCGAAACCCTCGAAGCCGTTCAAGGGCATCGTCACCGACGATCGTTTCCGGCGTCGTCGCTCCCACAGACGAACGCCGCACGCCGCCGTCGCTCCCACAGACGAACGCCGAACGCCGCCAAATTCGTCTTTGCTCCGTCGATCAGCTTGCGCGAACACAGCGCCGCTGCCGTCGCTGGGCGCGAGCCGCGAGCCACCGCCGACGTCCATGCCGCCGCTGGGCGCGAGCCGCCGGAGTCGCCGGATGCCACCACGAGCTCTCTCTCCATCGATCTGTGATCTTAGTGAGATCAAGTCAGTGTACTCAGATCCAAAAATCTAATTTTTCAATTGGTGGATTTTGGTGTTGCATGTTCAGGCAAGAGACCAGATCTCTGTGTGAGAGAAAGATCTGATTTTTTTGATAGGGAATCTCATTGGTTGAGATCCGGTGTTGTGTGTTCGGATTGTTAGAGCAGATCCTGTCCAACAGTTGCTCTATTGGTTGGAGATTGCTGTTGGGTGTTTGAACTGTTGGATCAGATCTAGATCCAGTTAAAAGGAATCAGATCTGGATCTAACCAGTGGAGACAATCCATTGTGTATTATTTTGTATTCCGCGTTTGGGGAGAAGACTGGATCTACTGCAATGTACTTCCAATTCAAATCTAAAGCAAAGATAAGTTTCTCACTCAATTTAAACTGTTACTTAATTGCTTGTTTGAATTTTGTTGCTGAGTGCTAAAGTTCAAAACCGTTTCAGCATTGTTTAATTAAATACAAATTTGAATAACTGCTTCAGCTACATGCTAAGGATCAAATACGCATTTTAATAAATTATAGGCTTTGACTATAAAATTGAATCTCCAATTAAATTGTTGTGAATTAGATAGTGCTAATAATTTGTTTAATTGGCTAATCTTTAATGATTTGATGAATGTAGGAACTTCAAAGTTACTTACAAACTGTGTGTATTGGAGACGATGGATTTACATCACGATATGATAAGTCTGCACCACGCAGGCTTCTCCATCGAATTTGAAAAACACTTCTAACTTGATGTGTCGGTATGATCTACTCTAATTTTCTTAGTATTTTTCATGTGATGAATGTGTTAACGTTTTGTGCGTTTGATCATATGATTGAGAGTTTTAGATCATAGTTATTCTCGCTTTGGAAAACTAGTATGTTTAGGGTTGTTAAGTGTTTTATCATACTATGTGTATAGATATTTTGACAAATCCATTGTTTGCAGTTTGTGTGAGATTACATATTTGCTTCTCTAAAATTTAAAATAAAATAAAATTGTATAAGATGTATAGCAAATGTCTGTAACTTAGGAGAGAGCATCTCTTAATGTAAAATATGACTCTACTAGTTACGTTGTGTTTCCTCTCGTTCATTGTACTGTGTGTGCAAAGTTGAATTATAATATGTTAGTCATTATCTCATTTAGCGTTATGAAGATGATGAAGAACGGGTAAAGGAAAGAACTCTTTGCTCAATGTGTTTGAGCTAGTGGACATTGTTAGAACCATTAGAGAAAGCAAATAATTTTTGAAAAATGTGATAGAGTAATTTTATATTAACTCTTATAAAGTGCATATATTGTCAATCGTATGTATATGTTGAGTTTAACAAATGAGACAATTAATAATAATAGTTCTAATTGTGTTCTTGAACATAGCATAATTGGCTAAGATTTGAGAACTATATATTCAATTGTTTGTGAGAAAATGTGATCTAATTATCAAAACTGTGGGGAAATGGAGTTAAAAGCTATTGAGTCAAAGATTTAACATCCAAGTTGTTTTGAAATTTAGAATCACTATGAACTATATATTAAATTGTTTGTTCTTGTTAAAACTCATAGCCCTACTAAATGACACTCCATTAAAATATGACAAATATGAAAGTTGTGCTCAGATTATAATCATTAGAAAATCATTTAGTATGGTCTCTAGGAGCACACAACTTCTTGAGTCAATACATTCTGATATTTGTGATCTCAGTAGCTTTGTGACTAGATGAGACGATTGTTGGTCAGAAGTATTTAATCTCTTTTGTAGATGATTAATATAAGTCTGTCATATATATGAAGAATGAAGCACTTGTTATTCTTAATGAATTAAAAATTATAGTTAAATGCTAAAAATCAAGGGTTCAGATTTGATAGAGGTGGTGAATATGTTTTAACAACTTTAGAGAAGTTTGCATTTAGCATAATCTCTAGTTCACTCTACTTACAACAGTCAAACGGTATTGATAAAAGTTAGAATCAAACACTTAGTGAAATGTTGAATTCTATATTATTGACTGTTGTTTGTCTTGTGTAATTATGAGTGATGTTGTATTGTTAATCATATCTCTAATGTGTTACTACACTCTAAATTGAATACTCCTTATAAATCATGGTATGAAAACACAAATAATTTTGTTAAAGTGAAAATTTGTGTTGTGATACATTTGTTAGAGTCCATGATCCTAGAAGGCCTAAAGTAGGACCTACAACAAATATTTGTGTGCTTAGAAAGTGCAGAATGTAGCTCTGTGGACAGATGTTGGATCTATCTAATCTGTGTTAGAAGAATCTAGACTTGCAAAGCTCTTTGAGGATATGTTCATCAAAGATAAATGTATGAAATAATCTAGTCTTACAGACATGTTCAATGATTCATTGTTGGAATCACGAACTAGCCTTACTGACACTTGAAAACTTGAATGACAAATGAGCTAAGAAGAGTCTTTAGTAGACAATGAGATGATTCTGTGTCATACAATAATACTTTAATTTAGTTGATCTGCCGAAAGGGGCTAAAACTATAGTAAGTAAGTGGGGTTTTGTAGAAGAAACTTAATTTTGATTGTTCAGTAGCAATTTTAATGCTTTTTAGTAGCTAACAGATTGACTGAGAAAAATGGGGTAGATTTATTTGATGTCTACTCACATGTTTGTCATATTGCTACAATAAGTATTCTTCTTACCCTTACATCTATTGAAAATTTTGTCATTCATAAAGGATAATTAAAAGGCTTTGTACTTGATGTTTTGTACTGAACAGTTTTGTACTGGAAAGTTTTGAACTAATATGTTTAGTGAACAAGATTTACAATATAGTAAAATCATTGTATGTTCTTAAAACATGTATAGCCAACGAATAAATAATTTGACAAACTTTTGAAAGAGCCTAGTATATGAATCAAGTAATTCAGATCAGTGCCTTCAACTTTGTGGTGTGTCAAATATAGTGGCTATTATTTACTTGTTCTGTTGATATGCATGTTCTTGGAAGTGACATCTTTATTACAAATGAAGTTAAAATTGTGCTATCCAAAGAATTCAACATGAAAACCTAGGTAATGTGGACATCATAGGTATAAGGGTGAGTTTTCAGTTGGCAAGGGATAACTCTTAGTCAAACTCATCAAATCAAAATGTGTTTCAAAAGTGGGGATATAGTGATTGAAAGAAAGTGTGTTTTGAAACACCTTATGATTATGATAAAAGGTTGACACCTAATGATGGTGTAACTATGAGACATGTAGATCATCCTAAAGGAATTGACAGTCTCATGTATACAAAGATCTGCACTAGAATAGACATAGCCTTTGAGGTAGGTATGATCTGCAGATTCACTAATAATCCCATACACATTTGAGTGTTCTTAAGAGGCAAATGAGATATATGAGTGGTATTCAAGAGTTTGCTTTGTGCTACTCTAGTCATTCTTCGAATGAATGACTGACCTGATGCATTATGATGCTCAGAATTTAGTGAAAGTCGATAACTAGTAGATATGTGTTTACATTAAGAGAAACAGAAATGTTATGGAAACAAAAAGCAAACAGGCACTGTGCTATCATCCATGAAATCAGACCTCTATGTGTAATCCTCTGCAGGGGAAAAGGCTGAGTGGAATGAAGAAATTGTTGCTAGTTATCCATTAAGAAGTTTAAGTAACTCTCTAATTCTGTTATGCGACTATCAAGCTACAATGCACTGTAGCTCATAACTCACTCTATAATAGTAAGAGGAGTATATTAAGGCTGAAAGAAGCCTAGTTGAACTTTCTCATAGATAAAGTGCAATTGCGACAAGTATGGCTAATGCTCTTGCTAAGAGACTTGAAAGTGATCTAATTATCAAAACTGTGGGGGAAAGTGGAGTTAAAAGCTATTGAGTAAAAAGCTTTAACATCCAAGTTGTTTTGAAATTTAGAATCCAATTGGAGCGATAGAGAAGTTCAAACTTAAGCATCAATTTTAGGCAGTTGACATGTTTTAGATAATTTTGATGATTCGACATAAATTCCACAAATATATAATGTCATTCCAATTTTGATGGTATTATATATCTAGGAATTTACTTAGAATAATCATATTATTCCAATACGAAACATGAAAACTTGTCGATGTGTTTCCGATGATTAAATTGTCCTAAATATCATTCCAATTTTGATGATATGTCTTTTATGGTTACATGTTTCATTCCAATTTTGAAGATTCAATGTTAAACCATGATTGAAACGGCAGTCTTTTCATTCCAATATGAAACATAGTATGGTTCTTGTGTAGAAACTATAAAGTTCATGTACTTTACTTATTAAAGATACTTGATTGTGATGCTTGCGTTACATTTTTGCTAAACTAATTATGAATTGTACTAAGTTCTTTTGTGGAACTAGATACTTTGTGAAATATGTTGGAATTCTTAGAGAAGTGTCTCTTGATATTCTTATTTTCAATAAGCTAGCAAAGATGGAGGAGTTGAATCTGTCAACATAAATTTCAAAAATAATGATTTGCTCAAAATGGAGGAGTAAACATAAAGCAGTGTGCAAGGATAGAATTTCAATTTATTTCTTTTGAGAATAAATTAGTCACTTGCTTGGTAAAACTTCTGTTGAGTTTAAGACTCTTGTGTTCATGAGCTTAAAACTCATATTTTGTTCTTGAAGTTTATTTGCTTGGTTTGATTTTGAAACTATGACAGATTATTCTAGTTGGTTTAGTCTTTGTGAACTATTCTGAATTGGATATGGTTTGGAACTAGTTAATTATATTGGTTTAGTCTTGATTGAACTATTCAGTTTTATAATTCAATTGGTTCTTATGAAACTATACCTTTATGATGCTTTTCCTTTATGGACTGCTATCAGCCAGTCAGTTGTATACTGATCTGATGAGATAATCCTGTACTTTATATATTGAGAATATAGGAGGAGATTGTTGGATATATTGGTATATTCTCTCTATATAAATATAGCACGTGCATATGTGTAACACGTGTAATGAACGTACAATTGATTGGATATTGGAACGCGGGTTTGTGGGCTTATAACCCGATACCCAAACCAGTATTTAGGAATAAATACTGGCTTGTGATAGCAGTCTAGGTATTCCAATTTTGATACCTAGGGTGAATATCTCAAGCAACTTAGATCTAGAGATAAACCCTAATTTCCCAATTGTTAATTTCTCACAAAACCTAACATATATAACAGGCGGATGAACGAGAAGCATATAAGAGATATAAGTAGAGGCAGTTCAAGTGTTGAGTACTGTAGCAACTACAATAAGATAAATCAAGAGGCGGGGATAGTCGGTACAATGCTAATGGAAAGGCAATTGCAGGAACAGAAAACAACAATGATTGGCTGAAGACAAAGGATGTTGATGAGATAAAGAAGGGGATCCATCTGTGTGAGAACGTAGGCTGCTTTCCATTCGCATTATCATTGTGGGTTCCTTGACAAGGCCGGAAAATATCACCACATGGTGTTTGAATGTAAGTTCAGGAAAAGGCGTCAACCCCCTCTAGTATTGAAACCGTCATCAATAGACAATGTCTCTCAATTAGCACAAGAGGAGAAGCAGCACAAGAGAAGATTAGGGACGGTTGGTACATCTCTAATTTTTCCTGTTGCAAACCCACCATCTTACAAGCTGCACAAAACACAGAACCTTAACTTCTATCCCAAAACTTTTGTCAACCGAGCTGGAGTTAGCAATAATCTGAACCAAGAACTAGGTTTGGATCACAACAGGAATATTAGTAACAACAATTCTTTGTTGCAATTTGGGAACAACAACTTTAGCAGTAGCCTTATCCAGCATGGTACAGTTCAGATCGAGCAGAGCAAATTTCCTGGACAATTGATTAACGAGCAGCAGGTTCAGCCCCCTAATCATCGTGTGCACATGGAACCTCAAAATATTATAATGCCAGGAAAGGGGATTCGAATGGAGGAGAAAGCATTCATGGACGCAAGGAAATCACTTCAGCCAGACTACTTGTTTGCAAAGGAGTGCCTCAACCCAATTTCATTCAATTTTCCCCAAAATGATCAGCTTGGGAGAAGGGTTCAGTTAGACAACTCAGATCATACAGATAACAACAACACGAAAATGCAGAACCAGAACCAACAATTTGATGATACAACTACAATATGAACTTTGTGGGACATCAGAATCAACCGCCACTTGCCAATATTATTTCTAGCAACTTCATTGACTCCTTGCCTCTCTTCGACTCCTCCAATTCAGGTCACTACAATAGGAATATGTAACAGATTAACCAGCAGAAGAATGTTGATGATGTAGGCTTCAATTTTGAGCTTGTACCGCCACCTCCCAATTTTGGTTCTGGTAACACCATTAACCTCTTGGCCCAGTTAGACTACTCTCACCAAAATAAGTATAATATTGATATCCAGCAGATAGAGATGACTCAACAGCAACAAGTACAGGCGAATGACAACGAGAAGCAAAATCTGCACCTGCAGGAGAATATTGATGGCATGGGTTACAACTCAAAGTTTGTGCAACAGCAGAATCAACCGCCTAATTTATATATTTATATATATATCTTAAGCTAACTTGCCTGTTCTATCTCGAAAGGAGAGCAAAAATAGAAACTGACATTTGCATCCCACACCAATTATCAAAACAGAATTAATTAAAAAGTCACCAAGAAAAATCTTTCTTCTTCCACATCACCCCAAAACCCACAAACCATAACTCTCCCTACCCCAAAACCCACCCACATCTCCTCACCCGTCCATCCCTACCGCCGCCCGCCGTCCACCCCACCCCGATCCCGTCCGTCGTCGATCCCGCCCCGACCCCGCCGTCTCTACCCTCCATCGTAAGTTTCTCTTTTTCTTACAAGATGAAGATGTATACAATTCGTTAGATTGAGTTATATGTATCTGTATGTTTATCCAAAACAAAGTATTAACTGTAAACATATTATACAGTTCATGCACTCAAGATGTATGCTTTATTGTGCAAATTTGCATGTCTCTTATTATCATTAAATATTTGCATTTGAATATTATGTTTTATGTGCAAAGCTTTACTATATAATTGTTGAATATTAATATGTTGGATTATAATTATATAGGAAAAAAATTGTAATATGAGAAGGGTCTGTCGAATTTTTAAAAAAATTTTATTGATGTTTTAATTTATTTTTTTGGTGAAGTATGCAATTTGCAGGGGACATACTAGTATAAATGATTCTTATGTTGTTTCTGGCAACTCTGTAAACACTTCTGACTTCACGACACAGGCTAATGATTGTAATTCAGGTGTGTCAGGTAGTACGCGACAGATTCGGTCAGAGGATACAATTTCTATTCAGAACCTGATGCACAATGATGATAACCAGTGCGGCTATGGATCATCTGAAACTCTTTAGTGCAATCTGCCAAAATAGAATGGTCAATTTTTAATTGCATGAAGAGAGAAGAGACTAATAAATTCTGTTTCTCTTTGTGAAATGTTAGAGCATCTGTACTCTGTAGTCGTGGGCTAAATACCCAAAATTTGAAAAAAAATAAAAAAAACAAGTTGCAGTCGTCTTCCAAATATCCAAAATTTGGGTGTACGATGAACAGTTCGCTGTCAAATATAGCAGACGATTTGGCAAAAGCCAAAATATAGCTAACGACCAATTATACCCCGTCCGACCCAATTGACGGGAGATTATATCCCGTCCGAACGTTTTTAAAAATAAAAAAATAAAAAAATAAACAAAGTCAACCAACGGCCTATTATACACCGTCCAACGAGATTGACGGTAGATTATATCCCGTCCGAACCAATTTTAAAAAAAAAAAAAATTCAAAAAACGACCTAATTGGCAGACGGGAGATTATACACCGGCATTTGAAATTGACGGGAGATTATCTCCCGTCCCAGGCCAATTTTGATTTTTTTTTTGTCTTTTAGTGCATTAAAAAAATCAAAAAAATTAAAAAAGCAACGATGAATAATGCTTCAAATGAAATTGACGGGAGATTATCTCCCGTCCCACCAGTTTTTGATTTTTTTTTTTATTATTTTGTCTTCTAGTGCATCAAAAAAAAAAAATTAAAAAAAAAAAATGGGACGGACGATTATACTTCGTCATTCTTAATGGACGAGTAATAATCTCTCGTCCGGCTATATTTTAGCTTTTGACGACTGCAGCAACATTCTTTTTTTCCTATTTTCTATTTGCCAAATACCCAAAATTTGGCAAGAACGACTACAGATGCTCTTAGTGGGACAAGTGTGTTACTGCAATTAATCTATCATTCTTGTACCAGTTTAATGTTTTTCACGTGACAAGTACGAATTTAGGGTGCGTTTGGCCTAGCTTTTTTTGGGCTTTAAAGCTACTTCAGAAGGAGAAGCCAGAAAGTAGAGCTTTGAAATTAAAAGCTCAAGCTGTTTGGATAGTCAGCTTTTTTTTTACTGTAAAGCTACTTTTAAGCTAGAAGTTGTTTGGCATAAGATATCAATTGTAAGCTACTTTTATACTTAATTTAAGTACAATACACATCTAAACTGTATACGCACGAAATGATTGACCACAACAACAAAGTCATTACTGCTCAACCATATACCAGTCTACCACAATCATCAATATCGTGCATTCAACCTCAACAAAACCTACATTTCATCATTCTAATCCTTCGATTTCTCAAAAATCGGTCACAACCTCACTGCTAATCAAATCATAACATCCTTCAATTTCTCAAAAAATCAAGAAATAGGAGGGGAGGTAAACATACCATCAGCAACAAGTTCGCCCACTATCGATATATCGACATAAATAATAATAATGCTAAAAAACCCTCACTTTCATACAATCTATGAAAAAACATTACCGATGCAGAAAAAAGAAAAGAAAAACCAAGAAATCGGAGATAAATGGAGTGAAAGGAGCTGACCATAATACTTGAGCTGAACAAGATCCGCGATCTTTCTGAGAGAGGAACTTGGGAGCCGTTGCATCAACAGTACTTGGCCAAGGAACTCGATAACTTAAATTTTTTTTATATAAAAAAAATCCAAAATTTAGAGACGATTGGAAAACTAGGGTTTGGAATTAAGGGGAAGAAAACTCACCGGCTTCGCGATCCATGGAGGAAAAAAGAAAGACCGACCAAAATTGTTAATTTGTTATGGGATGGGATGAGATGGTTTTGGGAATCGGAATGGAAAGCTTATGCTGGTTCTGCCACTCTATGACTGCAACGTGTATGAACCCAGAGAATGGTTCGAGGAAGGAGGAAGGGGGCATTGAAGTTGAAGTTGAAGGTCTGAAGGGATTAGGAGAACGGTAGAAAAAAAAAAAGAAAAGGAGAAGCCAGAAGCTAGAAGTAGATCTGGAGGGCTTTTTTGGGAGCTCCTTTTCTTTATAAAAAAACAAGCTACTTCTACTTTTTTTGGGCTTTTCAAAATATGTGTTTGGCCCAGCTTCTCCTTCTAAAGGAGAAGATAAGCTAATTTTAAGCTGGGCCAAACGCTACCTTAGTGTTTATTGTGTTTTAATATAGTCTTTATTCTTCAGAACCAGATAAGAAATTTGATACTTCTCTTGATGATAATAGTAAGGAGACAATTGTGTTGATGAAATGAACCTTTCATTTCTGTACTAATTTATTGTTATTTTCTAAGAGGAACTGCTATTTTATTGTTATTTCTGTTTGAATGTCCTATATATCTTTTTATTTTATTTTATTTGACCATTTTAAGGAAAAGCAAGTCACATGCCGGTTTCAATGAGAGTTTATACTGTTATAGAGAATGGAAGGAACGAGAGTTTATTGCAGGGTTCTGTGGAAGGCAAGCCAGGTCCTGTCCGATTCGGTGAAAGTTTGTTGAAGCTGGATTCATGTTGCTGTGCTTGGAGATGTAGTTGTTTCTCAAAAAGATAAAGAGTAAGAACCTATGGAGTTATCCGAGTTGGAGATGAGTGGCTGCGGGCCCAACGAGAGGGCCCGCCACATGCCTCCGGAGACAACCGACCTTCTTCCAGCCACCACCCGCCTCCCCCTCGCCGTCAACTCATCTTCATCCCTCCCTCCACCCCCTCTGCCCCGAGAGGCTCTCCTTCTCCATGTGCCAACACCATCCACTGTCGCTGCTAACTTGACCACTCCAACTGCTCACCCTGTGGTGCCGATCACCCCCCTCGATGAGGCGAGTCGGAGGCTCAGACGGTCTCCTTCCCCCATGCGTGATCACAGGAGTGTGCATCAACCCCGCTTTGGGAGAGAGCACGATCATCATCGCCCCTTGTCGCCAACCCCCAGAGAACGGGCCTACAGAGGGGGTCCTCCTACGGGCTCTTTCGAGTGTAACAGAGACCCCCCAAGTGACCATCACCGCTACTACGGGGAGAGGAGGGATCAGCGACACCAAGGCCACTTTATGAGACAACCTCAACCTGTTCGGTATGAACCCCAAAAGCACACAAATTCCCATCAGAAAAGCTCAAACTACCATTCCTCCCATCACCTGACTTTGCATAATGGCCACCCCTCCTCCTAACTCCTCCATAACCACGACCTCCACACACAACCTAAAATCCCAATGCCCACCTCACTTCATCCCCCACAACCCACAACTCCCCGCACCCGAACTCCTTCAGTCACCCCCACGGCAACAATCACTTAAGTTCATTGTTGAGTGGGCCCAAGAGGAGGGTCCACAAAATAAGGCCAGAGTGGAGAGTGCACTTGGGACGATGGAGGAATGTATCATGGCTGAGCCGTGGATTGAGGTTCACAGAAAAGGAAAAAAGAAAACACACAGTATCTCCCCCCCCAATTCAACCAGACTTTAGAAAGAAGCAAAGGAAAGGAAAACACAAACTAGCACCATGTTTCAACTGCGGCGGCCTGGGCCATTTTCGACAGGATTGCACGAAGGAGGTGCATTGTATAAAATGCATGAAGTGGGGACATATGTCATGCGTTTGCATGAACGTTACTTCATCCAACAACGATGATGATCGGCTGGTAAGAATAGGCAGGCCGCCAGATAACCCAACCCTCATCCGCCTCGCCAACAGCCTAGAGACTATCAAGCTCGAGGAAAAGTGGCTCCGTCAATGGTGTGCCATTGCTAAAGTAAGAGCAGGGTGCCCATCGGAGAACCACCTTCTTCAAGCATTGAACACCAAATGGCCAATGGCAGCCGACAGGGACTGGGTAGCAAAAAAGATGTGTCACCTTTAATTCTTAGTTTCTTTCCCTTCACCGGCGAAGATGATTTAGGTGTCTACCATGGCATAGTAGATTTTGGGCCCTTCAAGTTGGATTTCTTCCATTGGTCGCCAAGGTTTGGAGTTGAACTGCCGCAAAGGGAATGTTTCTGATCTGGGTCCATAATGTGCCTTTGCACTTTTAAAAGAAAGAAGCTTTACAAGAAATCATATCCAAATTTGGTACCGTAGAAGACATAGACGAGAAGACGATTTGACGGTTGGAGATCGTCTCCGCTAGGATCTTAATCCGAAGCCCCGACATCACCCTTATGCCATACTTCGCAAAGGTCTTCTCTTTCGAGGAGTCATACCTCATCAGATTTGTCTTTGACAAGCAAGCGGAGCCGGATACGAAGGAGCTCCAGTCCCCCCTTCATCCACTCTCAGAGATGGGCGCTCTTACCGGCATGTGGTTTCGCCGGAGTGTGACCTTACCTTGGATGGGGCCCACGAAGTGGAGCGAGCGCACCACGAACTCATCAAAGCTACAAGGGGAAAGGAGGCTTGCCAAGACCAGGCGATGACGAGTTATGAACTCTAAAAGTCACCACCGTTCAACGACGACCAAGATCGAGGCTACACCAAAAACTCGACGGTCAAGAGGGCCTTCACATGGGGGACATGCACATAGAGCCACAAATGGCAAGCCTCGGAGACTCAGGTCCCTCCCTTGGAAACTTCGTCATTTCGAAAGCTTAAAATGGTAGTCAAATCCTAGATGATAGGGATGAGACACTAAGAGAGGAGCAGGAGGCAGAGGAAGGTAGAGGCAGAGCTGAAAATAGAAAGACACCCAAAAGGTCCACCGGACAAAGCAGCTTGCCAAAAGATAGGGGGGCTATTTTGGGGAAGAAGACGAAAGGGGTGCACTTGAAACCAAGGAGCAGGTTCCAAGCGAGGCTTGGGGACAAGTGCCACCGCAGGAAGGGGATACTTTGGTGAAGAAGACGAGCAAGGGCAGCGCTAAAGAGAGTGTTTTGGCCCCAAAAGGGAAAAAAATTGGAATTTTGGAAGACGAAGAGGGTAACAGCAATGGTGATTTCGGAAAGAAGTAGAAGGGGAAAGGATTCCATTTATCGAGCTCTGTCCCTATCACCTCGTTCCCCACACCGAATGTAATACCCCGATTTTCATTTATGAAAATTATTATTTTTTTGCGCGTATTGTGCACATGCAATTTTTGTAGTATAAAATCTTATAATCATTTTCATTATGGATAATGTGTGTATATATACATATAATATATAAGTATATGTGTTCTCTAACTGTTTTTATAAAGGCCCATTTTCTTCAAATAAGCATAAGTCCTTTTTAGCCCAAATCTAATTTATTTTTGTAAACCATTATTTGACCCATTAAATAAAGCCCATGAGCTACAACTTGTAATGTAGACTACTTTTATAAGATTATTTTTATTAAAAAAAAATAATTAAATGTACAACTTTTTATATGGAGAACTAATGAATGCACGTGCATGAAGCACACTTTGGGGCCGGTTTTGAATGGGAGGGAAAAGGAAAAAGAGAAGTGGAGTTGTGGGTGGTAGTTGTTTGGATCATGGTTGGTTACTACAACTTCCCCTTAAATCCTAGCCTTTTATCTTTAACTCCTAGATTAATCCTAGCCCTTCATTTGCTCCAAATTTTAGTATAAATACCCCCTCCCCCTAGCCTAGTTATTCTTGCACTCTTCATTCTCCAAAAACTTATAGTAGAAAATACATTTGTTAGTAGTACATTATTAGAAGGAAGTGAGATAAAAGATTGAGAGTTTGAGGGTGAGTGTGTGCTTGCAATCAAGGAAGGCCGACATCACTTAGGAGGGCTCGGGATTGCACCTTTGAAGGCTCGGTTTTGCACATTAAGGAGGAGGAGGAACACTCTTTTGGCAAGCTCGCGAAGGACTCTTTTGTTTAGGAGGTGTTGCAAAATCTTTTCTCTCCAAATAAGGTGGGTTATTTTCTATATTTCTAATTAGATATCATGCTAAGGTTGATTGAAACGATAATGCATGAAAGAAACTAAGAAGAGTATACTTAATTGGAAAAAGGGCTTATTAGTTGATTGAATTGATGCTAAATAGATTGCATGTTATTCCGTCATGAATCTTAAGTTATATGTGAATTGTTTGTAGCCATGGAATGCGTGAATTAAAATTTTTGGTTAGTATCAAAACTAAGTACAAATGCTAGTAGGAGGAAATTGTTGCTTTATGTGCTTAGATGGACTTTCGTGATAATATTTAGAATGAGTAACTTAAAATATGTTTTTGAGTTTATAAAAGGAAGATAAACAGGGAATTAATATAGGAAGTATTAATATTAAGTCGTATGAGAAATGTCAAATGAGATATGGTAGTAGTAGTATACAATTTAAATTAATTGTATGAAAAATATGTGTTTAATTACTGAAAAAATTATTTTTAAATTACTGGAGTATCAAATATTGTTTAAATAGATATTCTGGAGATTTATAGAAATTTTAATGAAAGCAAAACTAAAATGAGAGCTTTTGAACATCGAAATGTTCTAATTGAACAGAGAATTGATTGAAATAAAATACGAGTTGTAGTCAAGACAACTTGAGCCTATAGCTCAAGTGGTCGGTGGGCTCTTTAGCTCTACAGTGGTGCGGGTGTATGTGGTCGAGGTCACTGGTTCGATACTTGAGCACACCATTCTTTTATATGCATTTTGAAATTTAATCAGTTTTCAGTCCGAGAATATTTAACTCCCTGACCTCTTTTTATATCGATGAGCACAAGTAGCCGAGTGGCTAGTGCGTGCGATTGGGTTCCTTTGGGTTGCTAGTTCGAATCCTGGTTTGGCCAGAATATTATTTTTTTTTTACAAAAGTGATTTTTGGGTTTCTTGATGTGTAAAAATTCCAAAAAAAAATACTATTATTATTCTAAATTCATGTGTGACTTATGAAAATTAATTGGAAGTTATTGGAATGAAATAAAGTATATTTTGGGAGTAAAAGTGAATTTGGAACTATAGTTTTACACTCGTATATTTCGTAAAAAATGCGTTTTGCGAAGAAATTGAGATAAGTATTAGGAAAGAAAAATTTGAAAGAAAGAAAGTATTTGTTGTGAAGTTTGTATGAGTTATTCTTATCAAAAAATAGTGTGACAACAGTGAGTGGTGAATATTTCACTTTGATTAGATATTTTGTAATATGATTTTAATGTGGAAATACATATGGATTAAGAAATGTGTGATGTATAATTGAACTTCAAGTATGATTATTGACTCTTGAAAAGATTGGAAATGATGTGATTGAAAAAGAGAAATGTTCTTGGGTTTGACAACTCAAACATGTGAATTTGTGAAATGAAATTGAAATTTAGGGTGTAGCCAAAACTCACACCGGCAAGTGAAAAGTGATGAAATATGATTATTGAAATTGAAAAGACCAAGTTTAGGTCATTGTAAAATGAAAGAAATAAGACCGGTAATAGTGAGAGGGCTAACTCTAAGAAATTGATTTTGTTCATGATTTCATTAAGAATTAGTACATAGTGAAGAGGTGATGAAAGTGAGAGAAAAACACAAGTGTGGGGGCCTCGAGTCTACGATGTGGGTGTGATTCACAGTTTGTCTTCACGATGCATCGTGACATGACATGGGCACTACTCCGGAATTATCGGGATCTTGGCGACGCTTGTGGGGTGTTTGGTGACTGCGAGAGGATCGTGTGCCATGAAGGAGGCTGAATTGTGTATAGATAGTCTTCACGATGGGTCGTGACATGACGTGAGATTCCCCTCCAGTTCCGTATATGAGCTCGTACTCATAGGACATCTAGGATACTTACCGTAGTTACAGTAGTAGATTAAGTTATGACGAGGGATTGAACCCTACAAGATGAAGAACGATTAAGAGGCTTTCCCTCGGACCTATGTAGTATGGGATGCATAGAATCCGAACAAGTGCGCATTAGTGTCATGTAATATAAATAACTGCATTAAGGACTAAATGCACAATCACAACACGACATCAATAGGGTATTCCCTTTAGTTTGATATGTGACAAGTTTGTGTTTGTTAAATATGGAAACTCAGTTATACTGTTTCCGGCATACAGAGGATGGCCGTGTATAATGTTCGTTGGTTGAATAAACTGACGTACCCACAGTTTTGTATGCAGGGTAAATGACATGATAAAGATTAAAGGAGAAATGATGCTTAGCGATTATTCAAATGTGGATGTACCTTTATATAAATGTTGTAAATTTGCTTCCGCTGTAAAATGTAAAGTGTAAAGATTTCTTGTAACTCTGATGTAAAGTGAAAAGTTTTAAATTCCTTATAAAATTGTACGAAAGAAGTGTAAAGATCCTGTAGAATCTCGAATTCAGTGTATTTTGGAATTCGGGGCGTTACAGAGTGGTATCAGAGCCCCGCTTCACACTAGTACAAATTTATAAGGAACGACACCCTAGAAGTGGACATTAGAGTGTGTGTTGAGTCTAGAGATTTAAATGTAAGTTACTTACATTTGTGTTGCTCTATGATTTATGCTTCTTCCTCCCTATTTGTAAGATGACTGATCACTACGACCCTGCTGGAGACGACGATTGGCATATCATCGAGGAAGATTACTATCCTAGACAAGTAGATTCCGAGGAAGTGTACTACCCAGGGCAAGCAGACTCCGACGGAGAAGAATGGCCTGAGTTCCGAGAGATCACTCCACCTCCGGATTCATCTGATGACTCTTCTAACGAAGAAGAAGAACCAGTTCCAAGTAGTCTTGTGATATATCTTCAGAGGCAGGTAGAAACACTGTGGGAGAGAGTCGGATTATTGGAGGCTCAGTTGGCAAAGTGCAAGGATGATTTCGCGGTTCTCAGTCATCATGTATGGGAACTCGAGAAGAGAAAAAATATGACCGATGTGCTAAAGGAAGAAATTGAAGAACTACGGAGAGAACTTCATGAAGCCAAGAGGAACCGTAGGAGTTAGAACATTGTATCGTCTACTGCTTTCATTTTGATGTCAAAAATATTTTAAATTCGAATGTATAAAGTTTGAAATTCAATGAAATGGAAATATTGACTTAAAAGTTCATGTTTCACACTTCAAATTTAATGGATCTTTTGCATCAGAGCATGGCTGGACGAAGAGCAAGAAATGGTGAAGGTCTGGACTTGGAAACGGAACTCGCGAGGGTCTATCAGACACTCAATGCCGTGGCCATGAATCAGAACCAAGGAAGGGTACCTGCGAATTCGGTGCCCGAAGCAATCAAACTTATGGAATCATTCAAGCGGATGAAACCACTGGTGTTTGAAGGAAAGTCAGACCCTGATACGGCTGACAACTGGATCAGGCAGGTAGAGACTATCTTCGAAGTCTTGGAGACCCCTGAAGGCAGCAAGGTGAAGTTGGCAACTCTGCAATTCGAGAAGGATGCGGCTGTATGGTGGCAGTCGATGAAGCGGACAATGGGAGGTTTAGTTCTTGGCTGGAAGGAATTTTTGGAGGAATTCCGCAGTCATTACTTTCCTTCAGACATCCAGGAGAAGAAGGCCATGGAGTTTCTATCAATGCAACAAGGTGGCATGTCAGTTAGGGAGTATGAGACTAAATTTACTCAGCTCTTAAGGTATGCTCCCGAATTGGTGATGGATGAGGCGAAAAAGGCTCGTAAGTTCGAGCATAGATTGAGGCCGAGCTTGAAGTCCTGGATGATACCTCTTGGTTTCAGAAGGTTTGACAAACTGGTCAAGCGCATGGCAGCCACGAAAGCAGACATAGAGCAGTTTCATGTTGTTCAAAATCGGAGGAACAACTAGCAGTCTGGAAAGAGGCCCACAAATTCTGGGAATTTCAACGGTCAACCATCGGCACAAAGGTTCAAACCGACAGGGGAGAGCACTATCAATGTGGTTGGAGGACTCGGAAACAATGTTGTGAAACCTCCTGCAGTAAATTGCTACAACTATGGTGAGACGGGACATTACCAATCTCAATGCCCCAAACCACGGAATGGTAATCGCAATGTACCAATGCAGCAGACTGGGAAGAGACCGTACCAACAAGGGCGAGTATTTGCCTTGACTGAAGCTGATGTCGATGAAGTAGATCATGTCATCACTGGTATGAGGGCGGATGTTTAGAGGTTCATGTTGTTTCTTTTTCCCGTTTATTTAGTGAACTGTTACGTAATGGGTGTATATTATGTAACAGTTAACTTTATTTGAATGGAATGAAAGCTGTTGTTTTGTTCGATATTGGATCCTCTCATACTTTTGTGTCTCCTAAATTTGCTAAAGTGTTGGGAGTTGAACCGAAGATTTTTCCAGGCAAGATCTTAGCAGTAGCTACTCCATCAGGGAAAACTTTAACCACTGATCGGTACTATGCGAATTGCGAGATTATGATTGGGGACAGAATCTTCGGAATTGATCTAATCGAGCTGACTATCTTGGAAGTCGATGTTATCATTGGCATTGATTGGATGTCGGTGTACAGTGCAAGCATCGAGTGTAAGACCAAGACGGTAACAGTGAAGGCTCCAGGTGGACCTGAAGTCACTTTCCAAGGGAAGAAGAAGTGTTCTAGGCTGGTGGCAGCTATCCGCAAGGGAGAGATTCCTGTGGAAGTGCAAAGGATTCCTGTGGTTCGGAACTATCCAACTGTGTTCTTGGATGATTTTCCTGGGTTACCCCCGCAACGTGATGTAGAGTTCAGCATCACCATTCAACTGGAAAGTGCACCCATTTCTAAGGCACCGTATAGGATGGCTCCAGTGGAACAGGATGAGGTGAAACGGCAAATTGAGGAACTGTTGGAGAAAGGCTTTATTCAACCTAGTGCGTCGCCTTGGGGAGCACTAGTGCTTTTGGTAAAAAAGAATGATGGATCGATGAGAATGTGTATCGACTATCGAGAGCTGAATAATGTCACTGTTCAGAATAAGTATCCTATTCCCCGAATTGATTACTTGTTCGATCGTCTACAAGGAGCTTCTGTTTTCTCCAAAATAGATCTTCGATCAGGATATCACCAAGTTCGAGTGAAAGCTGAAGATGTGCACAAAACTGCATTTAGAACTCGACATGGGCATTACGAATTCTTAGTTATGCCATTTGGAGTGACGAATGCACCCGCAATCTTCATGGATTTGATGAACAGAGTTCTGAGGCCGTTCATTGATTCTTTCGTCGTGGTGTTTATCGACGATATTCTTGTGTACTCTAAGTCAGAAAAGGAGCACACCGAGCATCTGGAAGCAGTTTTGAGGAAGCTGGAAGAGCAGGAGTTGTATGCCAAGCTGTCCAAGTGCGATTTTTGGAAATCTGAAGTGGCATTCCTAGGTCACATCCTTTCTAAGGAGGGAGTGACAACTGATCCTCAGAAGATAGAGGCAGTGAGAGATTGGGCAAGGCCTACTACAGTAAAGGAAGTCAGAAGTTTTCTTGGATTAACTGGATACTACAGGAGATTCATTCAAGGTTATGCTCAGTTAGCCGTATCACTCACTGGTTTGACCAAGAAGAATGTGAACTTCAAGTGGACTAAGCAATGTGAGGCAAGCTTTCAGGAGTTCAAAGAGAAACTGACTACTGCACCTATTTTGGCTTTGCCTAAGGGCAGGTGTTGAGTATGACGTTTACAGTGATGCTTCACATCGTGGGCTTGGTTGTGTCTTAGTGCAAGAAGGAAGAGTAATCTCTTATGGGTCTAGGCAACTACGACCGCATGAGAAGAATTACCCGACTCATGATCTGGAGTTGGCTGCAATTATCTTTGCCTTGAAGCAATGGAGCCACTACGTGTACGGTGAGAAATTGAACATGTACACGGACCACAAGAGTTTGAAGTACATATACCAACAGAAGGATCTGAATCTAAGGCAGCGGAGATGGTTGGAAGTGCTTGAGGACATGTGACCTGAGATCAAGTATCATCTTGGGAAAGCTAATGTTGTTGCTGATGCACTTAGTCGCAAGAGCAGTTTATCCAGTTTGATTACAACTCAGAAGCATCTGATGGAAGAATTGGATCGAGCAAGTATTGAAGTTGTCTTGCAAGGATTGGGAGCATCTTTAGCTCAGTTCAGGCTTCAGCCTACATTGAATGGAAGGATTATTGCAAGTCAGGAGGTTGATGCTGATATCTTGGAGATGAAGGAGCAGGTTGGTGCTGGCAGGTTGCCCGGATTTCAAATCAGGGATGGAGTGCTGTGGTTCGGAGATAGACTGTGTGTTCCAAAACAGGTGGACCTGAAAGAGAGTATTCTTCAGGAGGCGCATGCTACTCTTTTGTCGGTACATCCTGGGAGTACTAAGATGTACAAAGACATCAAACAGCATTTCTGGTGGTCAGGTTTGAAGCGGAATGTGGCTGAATTTGTGGCGAAGTGTGAGGTTTGTCAGCAAGTCAAAGCCGAGAAGCAGAGACACGGAGGTCTATTATAACTGTTACCTATTCCGGAATGGAAGTGGGATAACATCAGTATGGATTTCATCACGGGACTGCCCAAGAGTCCTAAAGGCAATGATGTGATTTGGGTTATAGTCGATCGACTAACCAAGTCCGCTCACTTCTTGGCGATGAAACTCACTGCTTCGATGGACAAGATAGCTGAGTTGTATGTTGGTGAGATCGTCAGGCTTCATGATGTTCCGTCAACTATTGTGTCTGATCGAGATGCGCGGTTTACTTTGCATTTCTGGAGGAGTCTTCAGATAGCTTTGGGTACCAAGACGGATTTCAGCACTGCTTTTCATCCGCAAACCGATGGTCAGACTGAGAGAGTCAACCGTATTCTTGAGGATATGCTTCGGTGTTGTGTACTAGACTTTGGAGGCAGTTGGGAAAGGCATTTACCTTTGGTAGAGTTTGCCTACAACAACAGTTTTCAGACTAGCATTGGAATGGCGCCGTACGAAGCTTTGTATGGCAGGAAGTGCAGAACACCTATCTGTTGGTTTGAAGTTGGGGAACGTCAATTGTTTGGTCTTAAGCTTGTGCAGCAAACCTCTGAAAAGATTGATCTGATTAGGAAAGGTTGGTAGAGGCTCAGAGCAGGCAGAAAAGCTATGCAGACAACCGGAGAAGGGACCTTGAGTTTGAGGAAGGTGACTTCGTCTTTCTAAAAGTATCACCCAGTAAAGGTGTAATTCGATTTGGCAAAGGCGCAAAGTTAGCCCCGAGGTTTATAGGCCCGTACAAGATATTGAAAAGGATCGGAAAAACTGCTTACCGGCTTGAGTTACCGGAAGAGTTATCTTAGGTGCACAATGTCTTTCATGTGTCTATGCTGAGAGGTTACATTCTAGATTCGAGTCATCATTTGCCTGAGGTGCCGGAAGGTTTGCAATTGGATCTCAATTATATCGAGTCTCCTGTCGAGATTGTTGATCGTCGAGAGAAAGTCTTGAGGAATAAGACAATACTGATGGTCAAGGTAGTCTGGAGAAAACATCTGGTTGAAGAGGCTACTTGGGAGTCTGAGGAGAGGATGTTGAGGGATTATCTTGAGCTTTTTGCTTGATTTGTATTTTGTATTTTCTTGTGCTTGTTGTGATTGTTTTGTTTCTCGCTCTTGACTGTAGTTTCGGGGACGGAACTATTCTAAGGAGGGAGTGTTGTAATACCCCGATTTTCATTTATGAAATTTTTTTTGCACGTATTGTGCACGTGCAATTTTTGTAGTATAAAATCTTATAATCATTTTCATTATGGATAATGTGTGTGTGTGTGTGTGTGTATATATATATATATATATATAAGTATATGTGTTCTCTAATTGTTTTTATAAAGGCCCATTTTCTTCAAATAAGCATAAGTCCTTTTTAGCCTAATTCTAATTATTTTTATAAACCATTATTTGGCCAATTAAATAAAGCCCCTGAGCTATTCCCTTTTATTACAACTTGTAATGTAGACTACTTTTATAAGATTATTTTCATAAAAAAAAAATAATTAATTGTACAACTTTTTATATGGAGAACTACTGAATGCACGTGCATGAAGCACACTTTGGGGCCGGTTTTGAATGGGAGGGAAAAGGAAAAAGAGAAGTGGAGTTGTGGGTGGTAGTTATTTGGATCATGGTTGGTTACTACAACTTCCCCTTAAATCCTAGTCTTTTATCTTTAACTCCTAGATTAATCCTAGCCCTTCATCTGCTCTAAATTTTAGTATAAATACCCCCCCCTAGCCTAGTTATTCTTGCACTCTTCATTTTCCAAAAACCTATAGTAGAAAATACATTTGTTAGTAGTACATTATTAGAAGGAAGTGAGATTAAAGATTGAGAGTTTGAGGGTGAGTGTGTGCTTGCAATCAAGGAAGGCCGGCATCACCTAGGAGGGCTCGGGATTGCACCTTTGAAGGCTCGGGATTGCACCTTTGAAGGCTCAGTTTTGCACATCAAGGAGGAGGAGGAACACTCTTTTGGCAAGCTCGCGAAGGACTCTTTTGTTTAGGAGGTGTTGCAAAATCTTTTCTCTCCAAATAAGATGAGTTATTTTCTATATTTCTAATTAGATATCATGCGTAACTTAAAAGAAACTAAGAAGAGTACACTTAATTGGAAAAAGGGCTTATTAGTTGATTGAATTGATGCTAAATAGATTGCATGTTATTCCGTCATGAATCTTAAGTTGTATGTAAATTGTTTGTAGCCATGGAATGCGTGAATTAAAATTTGTGGTTAGTATCAAAACTAAGTACAAATGCTAGTAGGAGGAAATTGTTGCTTTATGTGCTTAGATGGACTTTCGTGATAATGTTTAGAATGAGTAACTTAAAATATGTTTTTGAGTTTATAAAAGGAAGATAAACAGGGAATTAATATAGGAAGTATTAATATTAAGTCGTATGAGAAATGTCAAATGAGATATGGTAGTAGTAGTATACAATTTAAATTAATTGTATGAAAAATATGTGTTTAATTACTGGAAAAATTATTTTTAAATTACTGGAGTATCAAATATAGTTTAAATAGATATTCTGGTGATTTAAAGAAATTTTAGTGAAAGCAAAACTAAAATGAGAGCTTTTGAACATCAAAATGTTCTAATTGAACAGAGAATTGATTGAAATAAAACACGAGTTTTAGTCAAGACAACTTGAGCCTATAGCTCAAGTGGTCGGTGGGCTCTTTAGCTCTACAGTGGTGCGGGTGTATGTGGTCGAGGTCGCTGGTTCGATAATTGAGCACACCATTCTTTTATATGCGTTTTGAAATTTAATCAGTTTTCAGTCCGAGAATATTTAACTTCCCGACCTCTATTTATATTGATGAGCACAAGCAGCCGAGTGGCTAGTGCGAGCGTTTGGGTTCCTTTGGTTTGCTGGTTCGAATCCTGGCTTGGCCAGAATTTTTTTTTTTATAAAAAAAGTGATTTTTGGGTTTCTTGATGTGTAAAAATTCCGAAAAAAATACTATTATTATTCTAAATTCATGTGTGACTTATGAAAATTAATTGGGAGGTATTGGAATGAAATAAAGTATATTTTGGGAGTAAAAGTGAAATTGGAACTATAGTTTTACACTCGTATATTTCGTAAAAAATGCGTTTTGCGAAGAAATTGAGATAAGTATTAGGAAAGAAAAATTTGAAAGAAAGACAGTATTTGTTGTGAAGTTTGTATGAGTTATTCTTATCAAAGAATAGTGTGACAACAGTGAGTGGTGAATATTTCACTTTGACTAGATATTTTGTGATATGATTTTAATGTGGAAATACATGTGGATTAAGAAATGTGTGATGTATAATTGAATTTCAAGTATGATTATTGACTCATGAAAAGATTGGAAATCATGTGATTGAAAAAGAGAAATGTTCTTGGGTTTGACAAATCAAACATGTGAATTTGTGAAATGAAATTAAAAATTAGGGTGTAGCAAAAACTCATACCGGCAAGTGAAAAGTGATGAAATATGATTATTGAAATTGAAAAGAACAAGTTTGGGTTATTGTAAAATGAAAGAAATAAGACCGGTAGTAGTGAGAGATTGATTTTGTTCATGATTTCATTAAGAATTAGTACATAGTGAAGAGGTGATGAAAGTGAGAGAAAAACACAAGTATGGGGGCCTCGAGTCTACGATGTGGGTGTGATTCGCAGTTTGTCTTCACGATGCGTCGTGACATGACGTGGGCACTACTCCGGAATTATCGGGATCTTGGCGACGCTTGTGGGGTGTTTGGTGACTGCGAGAGGATTGTGTGCCATGAAGGAGGCTGCATTTTCCATAGATAGTCTTCACGATGCGTCGTGACATGACGTGGGATTCCCCTCCTGTTTTTCTATACATGAGGTCGTACTCATAGGACATCTAGGATACTTACCGTAGTTACAGTAGTAGATTAAGTCATGACGAGGGATTGAACCCTACAAGATGAAGAACTATTAAGAGGCTTGCCCTCGGACCTATGTAGTATGGGATGCATAGAATCCGAACAAGTGCGCATTAGTGTCATGTAATATAAATAACTGCATTAAGGACTAAGTGCACAATCACAACACGACATCAATAGGGTATTCCCTTTAGTTTGATATGTGACAAGTTTGTGATTGTTAAATATGAAAAATCAGTTATACTGTTTCCGGCATAGAGAGGATGGCCGTATATAATGTTCGTCGGTTGAATAAACTGACGTACCCACAGTTTTGTATGCAGGGTAAATGACATGATAAAGATTAAAGGAGGAATGATGCTTAGCGATTATTCAAATGTGGATGTACCTTTATATAAATGTTGTAAATTTGTTTTCGCTGTAAAATGTAAAGTGTTTTCTCCCCTGATTTTGTTCCTTCCACATTTCCTACTTTCCAAATGTCGACATCTGTCTCTATTCATGGTGGTACAGGTTTTAGGGTTCAGAAAGTTGCTAAGAGAGCTATTGAGGAGTCCTTAGATGACTATTTGGAGATTGCTGCAGCTGCTAAATCTGTCAAGACTAGCGACGGAGGTACACGTTCCTTCCTTGCGTCAATTTTTAATTTCATGTCGGACTCTGAGATTTTTAGTCTAGCCAAAACATGTGGTTTTGCGGTGACCGATACGGATAGGAACGCTTTCCTCTTAAACAAAATTAGAGGGTAGGAGAGCGAGAGAGTTAGTCTCATTTCGAACTCGTCTGCCAAGGCGAGTTATGGTCCATCGTCTGATTGTAGTTAATTGAAGCTCTCTTCTGGAACGTTATGGGCCTGGGTAGGCGGGGCATACGGAAAATGGTTAAGGATGTCATTGCCAAATCGAAAGTTAGCATTGTTGGTCCGCAGGAGACCAAACTGACCCATATTTGTAGACTTAGTAGGCTGGGGGGGTCTCGCATTTTAGAATGAAAAATTTGCCCTTCTGTTGGGGCATCTGGGGGTATTGCCTTAGGGTACAATCCCGAGCTGTTTGTATGCCTAGATGAATTCCATGGCTTATTCTCGTTGTCGGTCATGCTCCAACGTAAATCGGACCTGTGGACCCAATCCATTACAGTGGTTTATGGACCACACACTACTGCATCTAGGTTGGAATTCTGGAATGAACTACGAGCAATTCATGCTAGATGGCCGCACCCATGGGTTATGGGGGGAGATTTAACATCACAGGTTTGCCTCTGAGCAAGGGGCAGAGAATCTAGTGACACTGATAGAGAAACTTTTAACGAGGTTATAGCGGATCTGGAAATGGTTGACATTCCCATCACTAATAGGCTATTCACCTGGTCAAACATGCAAGCGGTGCCCATTTTAGCTAAGCTTGATAAGATCTTTGTCTTCGCGGACTGGGAGACCAAATTCCCTTTGACTTGTGCCAAATCACTCCCTAAACCAACATCGGACAATGTCCCTAGTATCCTATCGTCCGGAGAGGGGCATCCCAGGAAATCACCCAAGTTTAGATTTGAGAAGGCATGGTTGGAAATCCAAGGCTTCCATCACATGGTAAACGAGAATTTGTCCAGCCCTACTTGAGGGACTGACGCTACCGCAATCTGGTGTGAAAAAATTAGAAGACTGCAGGCCAAACTAAGAAAATGGAACTGGACTAGATTTGCACAGATCTGGAGAGCAAAAGATTCCCTCCTTGAAGGTATTGAGGATTTGGAAAAGACGGAGGAAACTAGTCTGGTACAGGAGGAGCGGAATAAGTTTCTTCAGCGCCGAGAAGACATTCACCAACTATATAGACTTGAAGAACTAAAATGGCAACATTGATCCATAATTTCGTGGCTCAAATAAGGATACATGAATACAACTTTCTTCCACTGTGTTGCCAGTGCCCATCGCAGATCTAATCTCATACATTCGATCCACTCGGAGTCTGGAGAGATACAAGGGGATGGGGATATCAAGGTAGCATTCCAATCCAATTTCAAGCGTCTCTTTGGACAGAAGGCGGATTTGAGAGTCCCTCTTCACCATGAATTCTGGCAAGAGTCCGTGAACAATGCTGACCCCATGCTTCGATCAATTGAAGCTCCTTTTACGGAAAAGGAAATTAGGGAGGCAGTACAGCAACTCGAAAAGGACAAAGTCCCAGGTCTAGATGGTTTCCCTGTCCTTTTCTCCTAGGTGTTTTGGGAGGAAATCAAGGACGATCTGTTTAAGTTGTTTACTGATCTCTGTGACCATAAACTTGAATTAGGAAGAATTAATTTTGCTGAGGTGGTGTTGATCCCTAAGAAAGAAGACTACCAGCGGGTGGGAGACTTCCGCCTGATTAGTCTCCTTAACTGCTCAGTTAAGATTATAACCAAGACCCTGGCTAATAGGTTGGGAAAGGTGATGGACGGCCTCGGGGTTCATTAAAGGACGGTGTATTCAGGACAGTATGGCCATGGCAGAAGAAATTATCCATCATTATCACACGTCAAATGCTAAGAGTTATATCCTGAAATTGGATTTTGAGAAAGCTTACAACTCGATTGAATGGAATCCTCCTGGAAGCACTGGTTGGAAGAGGATTTGGGGCTAGATTGATCAGATGGATCCACACATGCCTCACCACCAGCAGAACTGCTATTTTTGTTAATGGGGTCTCGGGTCATCCTTTTTCGTGTAAACGGGGCCTTAGACAAGGAGATCCTCTTCCCCCCTCCTCTTCACCATTATGGCAGATGTGCTACGTTCCATGATGGCTAATTGTAGTAGGGCCGGCTGGATATCGCCAGTGGTCAGCGGAGTCAATTGCCAAGGTTGCTCCATCCTTCAATATGCAGACGATACTCTCCTATTTGGAAATGGAAACCTCGGGGAAACTAACACTTTCAAAAGAATTCTTTATAGTTTTGAAGCTTGGTCTGGACTCAAGGTCAACTTCCATAAAAGTGCTCTATCCCCATTGCCCTTAATATAGAGGAGGCACAAGAGCATGCCACAATTCTCAATGCTCCATTGAGAGTTTTCCCATTAAATACTTGGGGTTACCGCTGAGATCAGGGAAACTAAAGAAGGCGGGCTGGTTACTGATCATTGACCGTGTGGAAAATCGTCTTGCTGGATGGAAAGGTAAAGCTTTATCCTTGGGAGGAAGAGTCACACTTATCAATGCGGTTCTCTCAAACTTCCTACCTATTATTTGTCCTTTTTCGAAATGCAACGTTGGGTTATCCAGAGAATTGATCGTCCCTGTAAACGGTTTCTTTGGAAGGGGGCAAGTCCCGATAGAGGAAGATATCACCTGATTAGATGGGAAAAAGCTTGCATGAAAAAGATACATGGAGGACTAGGTATTATTGATCTGAGAGATATGAACCCGACCCTCTTGGGAAAATGGTGGTGGAAAGTCTTCCACCCTAATGGGAAAGGATGGCAGGATTTCGTGTAAACTTGTCTGCAAGGAAATGGGACGAGAAACTTAGGTTTCAGGGTAGGCCCATGCGTTTCCTGGTTCTGGAGAGGTATCGCCAAGGCATACGATCCATTCATTAGCTGTGTGACGTCGTCTATCGGAAATGGCAAATTAACCAGATTCTGTTGGGATAAGTGGTGTGGTGAACATACACTTAGAGCCATGTTCCCTGATTTGTATGACCAAGTATCACAACCACACTACACCGTGGCGGCAGCCCGGAGAAGAAGTTCCTGGAAATCGGCCTTCATACATCCCCTTGATCTAGTGTCCTAGATTAGGCTCACGGAACTACAGACATATATCTCCAACGCCGGTATTATTTGTGCACAGGGCCCCGATAGGAAATCTTAGGGACTGAAAAATAATGGCACATTCACCGTGCGCTCCCTTTATAACCGCATTCACTTTAGGGGATGTAGCCCGAGTTGGTCGGGTGTAGTTTGGAAGGCAAAAACACCAATGAAAGTTAAAGTTTTCATCTGGCTGGTGCTTAATGATGCTATTTTGACTAAAGAGAACCTATCGAAATGCCAACCGAATTTGGACTCTACCTGTGAGTTCTGCAATACTATCTCCGAAACTAGAGACCATCTTTTTCTAGAATGCCCCAGGAGCAAAGCAGTCCTTGTGGAGGTACTTAGCACCCTGGGGACAAATGAGTTCCCCAGTAAGTATGGGGATCTGTAGGTAGGTCCAAATTTCGCTACTGAGAGACGAACGATGAGAGAACTTAGTTTATCGTTATCGCCGCTACGACCTGGGGTCTTTGGCTAGACAGGAATAATTGGTACTTCCGTGGGACATGTAATAATATTTCTAGTATTTTAACTCACGTTATGCATCTTATTTCCTTTTGGGCAAATGTTGCCGTAGCAGGTCCTAGAGGGAGGATCGCAAACGTCTTTCAGGTGGAGGAGTATGATGATGAGGATATCGAGATTGGACCGAGGCTAGACTGAGGGATGTACCCAGCCTGTCAGATATGTAATGTTGATCGATTGATCGATTGATCCCCACCACCCCAGGGTTTTGTTGTGTGGAGTAGTTGTTTGGATGTACTTTGTTTGCTTGGATGCATGTATGTTTATATCGTCTTTTGCCCCACCCCCCATGTTTTGGGTGGATTTATGTACTTTTGTGTCATAGGTTCTTGTACTTGGCTCAGTACTCTGAGTTTGTTTTATTAACTCCTTATTAATGAAACATGGTGGCCGTACTCCACCTTTTCCTTAAAAAAAGAAAGATAAAGAGTAAAACGTAGCTAGTATATTGTCAAGAAGTGAAGGTGTGAATGGCAAGGAATGAAGCCAGTGGGAGAATTGTAAATATGTGGAGAAGGGTAATTAACTTGATCTGCAGGTATCGTTGGAGTTGGTCGCGTAAACTTTGGTGGAGTAAGCATCAAATGAATAAGTAGTCTTGTTGTTTGAGTATTTAATGTGAACATTTGCATGAGAAACTCTGAAGGGCAATGCCTCTGAGATTAAGGACTTGATGCGGAGTTTGTGTTGAATGAAATATCCAAATGAAATCATAAACAATAGGAAAGCCAGTCTCTTTTCGAAAACATGAATCTTTTAATGTGTGCATGGTGTGAAGGAATAGTTTTTTTTCTTTTCAACATCCCTACTAACTAATGTTGTCCAAGGCCGGAATCGAACTTGTGGACCTCTCATTTAAGAGTGAGAAGTCTTGCTACTTGCACTATAAGTGCTTGGTAGGGAGAAGGATTACTGAGAATGAAATAGCCATTCTTGGTCGTGTAGTTAGTAGAGGAATAAGTGTTAGGATTAGGTCTTGCATACTCGTAGTTCGATTAGAAGAAGAAACGAAGTACGAAGGTCGAAGCGACTAAGTAAGCCGAAGTCGAAACAGAGAGCAGCAGCTAGCAGTATAGGGTTTCCCCATCATTGTGCAGTCGACAACCACTGGCACTAGACACTGTTTGGGCTTTTATCTTGGTGATATTTTGAACCCAATCTTCAACTCCAAGTTAGATTGTACGGTTCCTATCGTATGACTTCTTCTCTAGGGTAAATCGGACAACTAAGATATCAAGACTAACCTAGAGTTCTCTCTATTTATTGTAATGACCTCCAAAATGAGTGGTCAAGTACTTCATTAATATTATTCTCCATTGTAAGTGAGGCTCGAGAGAGTTCTTGGTGAGTGAGTTTAATTTCTGATATTCAGTGAATTTGTAATTCCTTGTTATCTTCTTTAGTTGAATATTATATCTCACTATATTTTCCTCCGGATTAAGCGAAAGCTGATCGGGATAAAATTCTCGTGTATTTTGTGTTGGATTGGTTGAGCTACTTGTCGGTTGTTCGATTGATTCGTTTCATCTACCTTGTCATCCTCGTTGCTCTAATTAGTTTCCTTGTGCCACATCAATTCCCCTAACATTAAGCTAACCAGAGAAGGGTATCAGGTTTTTGAGTGTTGGTTGGAGGTAGGGAATTAGTGATAGAAAGGATAACATGAGGCAGCTATTGTCAGTAAACATAAATAATTCCAGTGTCTATTGCCCTAGCCTCAAACTTGAGTCTCTTAAACAAATTCACGGGTCGGAGGTGGTTCTTTCTCCGGTTTCTCTGCAAATTTCATTTGACACTACCAACCTCATGGAATTGACATCTCCTTTCGACGGTAATATTTCTATTTTCCTCATGTTTTAGAGAATTTTGACATCGATACTTTGAATACTAGCATGGACACAAACATGCCAACACGGTCACTCTGCGATGCGACACTGACATAAAAAAGATTTGAAAACTGCCCAATTGTGTTAGATTAGGGTGTCCTAGACGAGTGTCCGACACACGTGCAGCACAATGTAGCTACCAAATAGAAGTGTTAGTGGAACATAGTATTTTTTAATATAATCTCTTTGATCCTTGACCGAGACTAAAAATTTTGTATTCCATTCATGATTTTCTTTCCAACTCTTACGAAATCATTCGAATTTTCGACCCAAAAAGGTCAAAAGTAGACTTCTCTATTAAAATTGGTAAAGATGTTGACACAAACTTTTTACGCGGTCACTCGATTTAAGGGAAGTTTGTAGCCACAAATTCATATTTCAATACCCAATATGAAAAGCAATATTAGTTAAATTATAAAATGATATTTTAAATATTACCATCATAAAACATTGATATTTTAATTACCCCTTGATAAACTTTATAATTCTCTATAACCCCCAATAAAATTTTAAATTACTTTAAAAATCCCGCCAAAACCTTAAATAAAACTTTTAATATTTAAACTATCCATCTCTTTCATCCTTCCAACTAAAACACTCCTATTCAACCCAATTTTTTAATCATTTTTTTCATTCCTCCTCTCTCTATTATCCTTTTTAGTAATCTGGTTAACGCCAATATTTTTTCTTCTTCTTACCTTAAACTATAAATGATGTTTAAAAATATTAAAGATCTCAATTTTCTCAAAATTTTGAATAAGATTAAATTTGCTGGATTTGATGGATCGAGATTGAGGATGCAGTTGCTCCAATAAGAAATTAAGAATCTATCCATGAAAGAGTTCAGTAAGAGGAGAGGGGGTGTGATGGTGGAGGATATCTAGGATGATTTTTTTAAGAATTTGTTGGATAAGCAAGCAAGATGAGAGCGACATTTAGAGAACATATTTAAGGATTCAAGTGAATAATAACAAGAAGCAAATTGGCTGATTAGGACAGATAGTAAGCTTAATGGAAGGATGGGAAATGGAATGAAGGGGAATATATATATATATATATATATATATATATATATATATATATATATATATATATATATATATATAGGCGGTCTTCCATTGCACACAATGGAAGTGCAAGAGGCTCCGCTCCGCCGACCAGCATTCATCCTGCTCAAATCCACTTAAGTGGGGGGGTATTTTCGGAATTTCACTCTCCCTCTTCACTCACTCACTCCCAGTCTCTCTCTCTCTCTCTCTCTCTCTCTTTCTCTCTCCCTCTCGAATCCCATTCTCAGTCTCTCCTGAAACACCCCTCTCTTTCCCGACGACATCTCCGACACCCGACACCCTCGATGACGGTGCCCTTCCCCCTCTTCACTCACTCACTCTCAATTACTCTTTTCTCTCCCCCCCCACCCCCCCTCTTTCTCTTTCTCTCTCTGTGACGAAAACATCTCTAACACCCGAAACCCCTCGACAACGGTGTGCCCAGCTCCCATCTCAATCGAAACCCTATCTTCCTTCACCCCCAAATCACATCACCCTAATCTTTGCTCCGACCAAGCACTTCGTAGAAGTTTCAACCTAGCTCTTTGTAGCATCTCCGACCTCTCTCTCTCCTCTTTCTCTTCCACCGACCAGCTCTGAAACCTTAACCCTAGCTCCGACCAAGTATTAAGTTTTTCCCTTTTTTGGGTTTTTTTTAAAAAATTATTTTTAGTGATGTGTAGTTAAGTGTATGTAAATGAGATGGTAGAAATATAGATGTAGTTTTTTGATGTTTGGTGTTTGTGAACTTTAATTATTTTCAGTTTGTTATCTGATACGGCTAAAAATAGGATTAAATCGGGACCGTTCACATCGGACTCGAATCTTAAAGCTCAGGGGTAAAACGGTAATTTCACATGCAAATGGGTCCGAAGCAGGTACTGGGTCTCCTTCTCACAGATCCAATAACCCGCAAACGGATCCACCTCAGCTGGGTACGGGTTTCAACCCGCTACCAACCCGATCCGACAAGATACAATCAAGGTCCCTGATTAGATCTAAATCAACGGCCATGATTCACAGCTATCTTTTCACTGGGGATTAGGGATTAAATTCCTTAACTGATTATAGGGGATATACCTTATCAGATTACATGCCTTATCTGATTACGGGGAATATTCCTTATCTAATCACGGGGATTACATTCCTAAAACCAGTCCCTAAGACGCCTATAAATACCCCTCACCCATCTCCATTAAGAGGTAATCAATCTTTCTCTAGCAAAACGCTCTTTCATAATCAATTCTGGTTACTGACTTGAGCGTCGGAGGGTGCGTCGCCGGGAACAACCCCGGTGTTTCGCACTTTTTGCAGGTGCACGGCGGGAGCAACGATCAAGGTTCGACGGAACAGGTATACAGGTTCTCCTATTCAGTTTCCCCAAGAACTCACAAATTCATCTGTTTGCCCCCACACCGAATTTAGCGGCAACAGATTGGCGCCGTCTGTGGGAAACATACGAATAGCAGCCCCTCCTCTTTCCGTCGACTAGATCTTCTCCAGCCATGCCTCCGAGAAAAGCCAAATCTAGGGGGTCCAACCGTGGGCCCAATCCCGCCGATCAGCAGGAGCCAGTCCCTGACCAACCCGTTTTGCAGCAGGAACGACCTCCGCTTCAGACGAAAGACCCCCTTCAGCAAGATCAGCCCCTTCAGAATCAGCAACCCCCCAAGGGTCCGACCGGACCTCAGAATGCTGGTGCGGGGGGCTCCCGCGGAAAGCAACCTCTCCACCAAGACCGCATCTCCATACACAATGCCTCTACGGATTCCATGGCATCACACAATCCTCAGAGTCGGCGGAAGAAGGACGTGGATCTTCGTCACCATCTGGACGAAAAACGGGCCCGAGAGGGAACCTCCCGCCACTATCGTCCGGGTGAACGATCTCCCCGTCACCGGGATTACAGAAGGTCTCCTAACCGTAGGGGGCGAAGGGAATCCCCCGAGCATCGCAGAAGAAGGCCACGCTCCCCCGTGGGTCGGCAGCAGCCTAAGAACGAGGAGGCACCAATCACCCGTGCCGAGTTCCAGCAGTTCCAAGCGACCATCCTACAAGCTCTCACCAACGCACCCAAGGCTCCATCCCCTCCCCCGGTCCGAAGCCCTCGCCGACGGTTCCCCTCTCCTCGTCCTGCTCCTACAAACTCCCGGCGTACCCCAAGTCCTCGTCGCTCCCGAACCTACCATCGCCGCAGCCCTCGTTCTCCTTCGTATGAAGATGAGTCCCGAGGCTCGGCAGATCACCGACGGAGGGATGACGCCATGTACCGCCGTCTTCATGAAGTAGAAAGGCGCCTGGGTCGGATAAACCGAGAAGAGGAGCTTAGGGGGAGGACCTTACGTCCTAGCCAACCCCCTTTCTCCCGAACCATAGTGGATGCACCTGTCCCGTTCGGTTTCAAACCTCCCCAATTTGAGACTTACACCGGGGAGACCGATCCAGTTGATCACATCGAAAGCTTTAAGACTTTGATGCTCCTCCATCAAGCTTCTGATGCCCTCCTCTGCAAAACCTTCCCCGCGACACTGAAGGGCCCAGCTCGAGAGTGGTACTCCCGCCTCGCACCGTCTTCCATATTCTCCTTCGAGCAGTTCGAGACACTCTTCATCACCCACTTCGTGAGTAGCAGGCACACGGAGAAGACCAGCATTTCACTCCTCCAGCTTAGGCAAGAGAAAGGTGAGAAGTTAAGAGACTATGTGAAGAGATTCACAGCTGAAGCCAGGACTATAGCCTCCCTCGACCAATCCGTCGCAACAGCCGCCTTCCAATCCAACGTCTTCAGTTCCAGCCTCCGCTCCTCTCTTGCTAAGAAGCCTCCACAGAACTTTGCCGACCTCCTTCTCAGGTGTGACAAGTACATTCGTGCCGAAGAGGCCGCCTACCCTCCAAGCTTCGGAGGGTCTGCCTCAGGAACGAAACGAAAGCTGACCGAAGAAGATGAGGGCTCCCAAAAATCCCAGAAGGACAGCAATGGACAGCGTCGCCCGACTCCTCGGTTTGAGAAGTTCACCCCCCTCATTGCCAACATATCAGAAGTCCTTATGGAGGTGGACCACGAAGGGCTACTCCGCGCTCCCCCGAGAATGAATACACCTGGCAAGAAGAGGAATAAGGATAAGTGGTGCCGCTTTCACAGGGACCACGGCCACGACACGGATGATTGTCGGGCTCTCAAGGAGGAGATCGAAGAACTCATACAGCGGGGGCACCTGATCCAGTTCGTCCGAAAAGAGGGGGCCGAGCTCCTCACCTGATCACCACCTCTTCCAAACGAACAGAAAGGCCCGCCGAGCTTCATGACTCAGCTCCTCCCAAGAGGTCCTCACCTTATTGTAGAAGTAGGATTTTGATTTTCAATAAGGCCGATGCTAGTAACTCGGCCAACAGCATGTAATAATGGCTCGCCCTATTGGAGCAGCCACTTAGTTTATCTCAATAAAACTTATCTTTTCATTGAAAATTATTGCTCTCGCTCCTCTATCTCTCTGGGTTCGGAGTCCAGCTTCTTCTACATGGCTCCTCCCGCAACTCACTAAACTCTAACGATGGCTCCGGAGTCCAACACTTGGTTCGATTCTGCTTCGAATAACTCGCTCTTAAGCGGGTTAGAAGTGGTTCGCCATTCGAAATTGCTCCCACAGCCGTTGAACAACTTAAACGATGGTTCCGGAGTCCAACACTTGGTTCGATTCTGCTTCGAATAACTCGCTCTTAAGCGGGTTAGAAGTGGTTCGCCATTCGAAATTGCTCCCACAGCCGTTGAACAACTTAAACGATGGTTCCGGAGTCCAACACTTGGTTCGATTCTGCTTCGAATAACTCGCTCTTAAGCGGGTTAGAAGTGGTTCGCCATTCGAAATTGCTCCCACAGCCGTTGAATAACCTCACAATGGTTCGGAGTCCAGCACTCGGCTCGACACTTCTTCCTCGGCTCGTCTACAGGCGAGCCGGAAGTAGATCGCCGTTCGAAATTGCTCCTGCAGCCGTTGAATGGATCGGAGTCCAACACTTGGCTCGATTCTACTTCGCAAGTTCGCTCCTAAGCGGATTAGAAGTAGCTCGCCATTCGAAACTGCCCCTGCATCCCTCAAACTAACCTCACGATGGTCAGGGTCCTATGGCTCGACTTTACTTCACCGGCTCGTCCTTAAACGGGCCGGAGGAAGATGGCCATTCCGAACTGCCCCCACGACCATCCGAGCTGAGCTACCCATCTACCGAGAAGCAAAGTGGTGGAAAATGTGCCCCAAAATCCGTGCTCGGATCTGCCGAACAAGATGCATCTACCGAGCAGCTAAGCAAGATGAAGAGCAAGAAGAAAAAGAGGCTAACGGGTCAGGGTCGGATCCAATACCCTCGGTCCGACCCATACCCTTCTTAGCTCCTTCATTCTTCTCCACAGGTTCGGAGCACAACTTTCTCGTGGAGTTCCTCCTCAAACTTGTCTCTCAAATAGCTCTTCTCAACGAGATCGGAGCTAAAACTCTCTTAGAATTGCTCCTTGCGCTCACTTCAAAGAATGGGTCTTCCCAACACCTCTTCTCCTAGGAGTGGAGCTCCTCTTCAATAATCTCCAAAACCAAACAGAATAGAGACAACTTCAGAGCCCCTCACCTCTCCCGTATGCCGACCCATCCTCCCGAGCCGAGGAGCAGAGCTTCATCGACCCATCCCCTTCATCAACTCACTGAACTTCTCCTCACGCTCGAGCCATCCGAACAGCCGAGCTACCGAACAGCTCAGCCGAACGGCCGAGCCACTGAGCACGGAGGGGCAGAATCTTCAAGGAACACTTCCTCCAAAATGCCTCAGCGCCTCGGCCAACAGCACTGAGTCTCCGAGCCGAGGTACCGGGGTACCGACCCGCGTATATGGCAAAAAATCGTCCCGAGGCGATTTCGCCGTTAGATCATCTCAAAATTCGCACCCAATCGTGATGGACGGATCAGATCGCGTACGTCACCACAAAACGACAAGATAACGTTTTCTCGAAACTCGTGCCTCTTGTCTCGTGATTCGTGCCACGATCGTGATCAACCGCCCAGATGGCTCTTCTACAAATCGAGCTCCCCACTCCGCTCGCATCCGAAGCGGAGCTCTTCTCAAACGAGTTCGGAGCTAGAACTCTCTCCTAGAGTTGCTCCTCAAGCTCCTCTTCCTGATGGCTCTTCTACAAATCGAGCTCCCCACTCCGCTCGCATCCGAAGCGGAGCTCTTCTCAAACGAGTTCGGAGCTAGAACTCTCTCCTAGAGTTGCTCCTCAAGCTCCTCTTCCAGATAGCTCTTCTACAAATCGAGCTCCCCACTCCGCTCGCATCCGAAGCGGAGCTCTTCTCAAACGAGTTCGGAGCTAGAACTCTCTCCTAGAGTTGCTCCTCAAGCTCCTCTTCCAGATGGCTCTTCTACAAGTTAAGCTCTTCACTTCAAAGAATGGGTCTTCCCATGGCTCTTACGAGGATCTTCCTAGCACCTCTTCTCCACCCCTAGGAGTGGAGCTCCTCTTCAAAAATCTCCAAAAGCCAAGCAGAGCATCACCTCTTCCATATGCCGACTCATCCCCTTCATCAACTCACCGAGCTTCTCCTCACGCTCGAGCCGTCCGAACAGCCGAGCTACCGAACAGCTCAGCCGAACGGCCGAGCCACTGAGCACGAAGGGGCGGAATCTTCAAGGAACACTTAATTCAAAACAGACAATTCAGCACCTCGGCCAAACAGCCCTGATGCGCCGAGCCGAGATACCGGGGTACCGACCCTCGTATATGGCAAAAAATCGTCCCGAGGCGATCTCACCGTTAGATCATCTCCAAATTCACACTCAAGCGTGATGGACGGATCAGATCGCGCCACATCACCACAAAACGACAAGATAACGTTTTCTCGAAACTCGTGCCTCTTGTTTCGTGATTCGCGCTACGATCGTGATCAACCGTCCAGATTGAGCCGTGCAGCTCGGATCTGCCAATCTACCCAACTGCGGAGCGGCGAAAAATGTACCTCGAAATCCGGGCTCGGATTCGCCGAACAAAGCAAGCAGATGAAGAGGAAGAAAGAAAAGAGGCTAACGGTCGGGGTCGGATCCGATACCCACGGTCCGACCCCTACCCCTCTTAGCTCCTTCATTCTTCTCCTTCTTCCCCAACACTTCTCCTCTTCTCCACCGAGCGGAAGAACAAGACAGGGGAGAGAACCCAGTTGCCTCTCCTCCCCTTCCTCTTCTCCTCTTCTCCACCGAGCGGAAGAACAAGACAGGGGAGAGAACCCAGTTGCCTCTCCTTCCTCTTCTCCTCTTCTCCACCGAGCGGAAGAACAAGACAGGGGAGAGAACCCAGTTGCCTCTCCTCCCCTTCCTCTTCTCCTCTTCTCCACCGAGCGGAAGAACAAGACAGGGGAGAGAACCCAGTTGCCTCTCCTTCCTCTTCTCCTCTTCTCCACCAAGCGGAAGAACAAGGCAGAGGAGAGAACCCAGTTGCCTCTCCTCCCCTTCCTCTTCTCCTCTTCACCTCTCCAAAAAGTACCCAGCACTTCTCCTCTTCTCCACTGTGCGAAAGAACAAGGCAGAGGAGAGAACTCAAATGCCTCTCCTCCCCTTCCTCTTTCTTCTCAGAAGAGCTACCGACCTACCAAACAGCAAAGTGGGAAAAAATTCTCCTCAAAATCCGTGCTCGGATCTGCCGAACCAGACTCATTTGCCGAGCAAACCAGATGCTCCCAGAGAGGATCCGAGGTGCCGATCCGAGGTGCCGGGGTACCGACCCTCGTATATGGAGAAAAATTCGACCGATCTCATCTCACCGTCGGATCGTCTCAAAATTTGCGCTAAAACATGATGAACGGCTCAGATCTCGCCACGTCACCACAAAACGACAAGATAACGTTTTCTCGAAACTCGTGCCTCTTGTCTCGTGATTCGCGCCACGATCGTGATCAACCGCCCAGATTGAGCCACGTAGCTCGGATCTCAAATCCGAGCTACCGATCTACCGAACAGCAGAGTGGGAAGAAATTCTCCTCAAAATCTGTGCTCGGATCTGCCGAACCAAATGCATTAGCCGAGCAACAAAGAAGCGGAGGAGAAAAAGAGAAAAGAAAAAAGAAAGTGTGGGTTCGGACCCGTTAGGATCCAAACCCGAACTCCCCACGTCATCCTCTTCCAATCACCTGCCCAGGCAAAAAAAAAAAAACTAAACAAAACTCAACCCTGTCTCATCTTCTCCAAACTCCTGGCGCCAAAACCAAACGAAACCGAATCCCATAGTCTTCTTCAACCTCGGGCTCCGCCGAACCCATCTCCGCGCGAACCCGACCTCGCCGACTGCCTCCTCCATCAAGCTCCCCCCTACTCACAGTCGTCACTATTGAGCTCCATCTTCATTGCCGAACTCCTCTCCGTCGTCGCTACCGAGCCGAGCTCCACTGCCGAGCACCACGCCAAACCGCAAGCTCCAAGTTCCATCTTCCCTGCCGAGCTCACTGTCGAGGGTCCCCACGAACAAGCCCCGAGCCTCACCTTCGCGAGCTTCATTCGTGCCGAGCTCCAATACCGCCGTCGAAGCTCCGAGCTCCGCCTTCGAGTGCAACGCCGAGCCGAACCCATCAACCCGGTCACTGCCGAGCTCTCCCTCTCTCCGAGAAACGCCGAGCTCCGAGCTCCTATCCTCTTCTCCTCCTCCAAGCCCCACGAACAAGCTCCGAGCACCACCTTCGCGAGCTTCATTCGTGCCGAGCTCCAATACCGCCGTCGAGCTCCCCACAGCGCCGACAGCTCCTTCAACCCCACGCTCGCCTCTTCTCTTCGTCGAGCACCGAAGCATCGAGCTCGTCAAGATGCCGACCCACTTCGCCGAGCTCCCACTCTCGCCGAGCTTCCCTCGCGATTGAGCTCCGAACTTGAACCCATCACCATGGCGCTAGCAAGCATCCCCTACATCGAGCTCCGCCATGCTCCTCGCCATTACTGCCGAACTCCACCTCGCCGAAGCTCCGCATCACCGAGCGCTTCGCTGAGCTCTCCTTCATCTCCCATCGAAACTCCGGTGCCAAGCTCGAAGCTTCGTCGAGCTACAAATCCACTTCGTCACGAGCTCAACCCATCACCGTGCTCGCCACCTTCGTCGCCGAGCTCGCAACAATCGCCGGAGCCTCCCACTGTCGAAGCTCACGACGGCGAAGAAGAGAAGCAGCAGCGAGAAGGAAGAAGAAGAAAGAGAGAAGCGAAGAAGAGAAGCAGAAACGAAGTAGAAGAAGAGAGAAGAAGCAGCGGGGCCAGGAAAAAAAAAAAAAAAAAAAAAAAAAAAAAAAAAAAAAGCCACGTGGCATGCCACGTGGCAGCATCCTACGCATCTGGCCGAGCCGAGCCGTCTTTGCCGAGGCGCCGAACCGAAGTACCGGGTTACCGATGCTGTAAATTGAGAAAAAAACAGACCGACCAACACGATCCGTCCGATCGTCTCAAAATTCGCGTCGCGACACGATCGACGCTCAGAAACGCGCCACGTGTCCAGATCGTGATCTGCCTCACGATGCGTGCTCATCTGATCATGATGGACGGCCAGAAATCTGCCACGTGTCCAGATCGTGATCTGCCTCACGATGCGTGCTCATCTGGTCACGATGGACGGCCAGAAATCTGCCACGTGTCCAGGTAATATTTAAATTATTTATTTATTTATTTAATTGTTTTTTTTAATTTAAAAAATCCGAAAAACTAATTAAAAAATCGAAAAAAATTAATTAAAAATTCTAAAAATAATTATTAATTCAGAAAAAATTATTTTTAAATTCTGAAAAAATAATTATTAAATTAGAAAAATTAATTAATATTTTTGATAATTAATTATTTAATTCGGAAAATGAATAAAAAATTCAAAAAAATGAGAAAAAATTCAAAAAAATCTGGAAAAATCACCAAAAATCCAGAAAATTCTGAGAATATTTTTGGGCATTTTACAAGCCCATAATAACACTGTTACACCCCGAGCAAGATTCCAAACTCCCTTGAGAACACCGATAAAATCCCGTACGCCATTGAAACAGTAAAACTACTCCTCAAAGGCTGATCACACTCAGTCTTTAGGAGTGGGGGGCTCGTGATACGGCTAAAAATAGGATTAAATCGGGACCGTTCACATCGGACTCGAATCTTAAAGCTCAGGGGTAAAACGGTAATTTCACATGCAAATGGGTCCGAAGCAGGTACTGGGTCTCCTTCTCACAGATCCAATAACCCGCAAACGGATCCACCTCAGCTGGGTACGGGTTTCAACCCGCTACCAACCCGATCCGACAAGATACAATCAAGGTCCCTGATTAGATCTAAATCAACGGCCATGATTCACAGCTATCTTTTCACTGGGGATTAGGGATTAAATTCCTTAACTGATTATAGGGGATATACCTTATCAGATTACATGCCTTATCTGATTACGGGGAATATTCCTTATCTAATCACGGGGATTACATTCCTAAAACCAGTCCCTAAGACGCCTATAAATACCCCTCACCCATCTCCATTAAGAGGTAATCAATCTTTCTCTAGCAAAACGCTCTTTCATAATCAATTCTGGTTACTGACTTGAGCGTCGGAGGGTGCGTCGCCGGGAACAACCCCGGTGTTTCGCACTTTTTGCAGGTGCACGGCGGGAGCAACGATCAAGGTTCGACGGAACAGGTATACAGGTTCTCCTATTCAGTTTCCCCAAGAACTCACAAATTCATCTGTTTGCCCCCACACCGAATTTAGCGGCAACATTATCTATAATGTATGTAATTGAGTCTCTTTTGAATTGTTGTTACATTATATGAGTGTATTGTTGGTTGATAATAATAATAGGGAGGATAGTGTTATGATGTGGAGTGGTATAAAATTTGAAGGTAGTCTTCTATGATCAAAATTACTCTGTCTTGTAGGTATGTAAATTGGTTTGTAAATTGTAAATTTTGTTGATGTGTTAGATGTTCTATGTGAGAGGATTCAGATTTTAGGAACTGGTCGGATAATCATGTTGTGATATTACTCTCATACTTGAATTTTTTTATATTAAAATTTGACTTTATAAATGTGAACTTTTTTTTTTTGGAAATTTGATTGTATAGATGTTTGATGTTTTTTGAAATTTTATTGCATATGGAACTTGATGTTTGATTTTAGATTTCTTGATTTTTAAAAGAATTTGATTGCAATCTTCACATGTTAAGGAATGCTTATTAAAGCAATGTATAGATGTTTGATCATAGGCGTTGTAAATGACACAATAGATTGATGTTAGGTGTTTATTACATTATGACATAATTGTTCGATCTATATGAATAGTGTACTGAGAATTGCAGTATTTTTGTTCATAGGGAAATGAGCAGAACGAGGGGATCATCAAGGACGTCTGGTAGTGGTTGTGGCAAACAATTTACACATGTAAGATGATTATTGCTGTTAGTTTTAAATTTGAATATGTAATATTGTATCTATAATAACAAAAGTTTTATACGTTGGAGTAGGTTGGTGGCCAACCAACTTCTTCCACTTATGTTGGTGTGTCATCATCGGTTTGATGTAGACTTCCAAGACTATCAGACCCAAGCCTAGTCATGTTGCAACACGGACACAAGTCTCAATCCGTGTGGGATGGGCCGACAAAGAAATGTCATTTCTAGACGCATGCAACTTTGCCCATGTACACTCATACCCACGAGTACTTGTGTAGCGCCCCGAATTCCCAATACCGAAAATTCGAGACACATGCCAGAATCTTTCCTTCAAATGAGTCCAACTACAGAGAAATCACAGGAAATTAAAAACTTAATATTGCCACAATTGCTTTTTTACAAGTACAAATTTGTTCATCATAGAAATACATCATGAATTCACATCAGTAATTTCAATCATAGATTACATTGTACGACCACCATAAATCTCTACAACAAATTAGACATCATCCTTCACTAATTGCTTCCCGCAGCTCGACTGCTCTGCTCCACAATTGGCAATACTGCAACTAATAATCTGTGGGCATGTCATTAAATGTAACTAATGCAATGCTGATAAAACTAGCGAATTTACAAACCCAACAACCAATAATTTATGCAAGGAAAATGTGTAGTTAAAACACAAGTGCTTGTGTATGTCATGACCTAGAATCTAATGCACAGTTCTTAATGCACACAATGCTCATACTCTAATGCACACTTGTTTTGGAATGAATTCATCCCATACTACATACTCTCCAAATCAAGATCACTCTCTCCAGATTGTAAGGTTCGATCCCTCTCCATGCATCCTACTCTTGTACTCTCTCCCGTTCCGGATATTCATCTAGTGACTGATGAGGTTGAAGTTGTTCGGTTTAATCCCGTTTTTGCAGTCAGTAGTCGTGTCCCCGTCCGGTCCCCACAATCCTACTGCTCTGAACCTCACCCAAAAGTTGCTACAAACATAAGGTGGCCCCGTGGTACCCCCGCTCACCGAGATGCATAGAGTCTTACTCACACTATGGAGTCGTACTCTAGCTCCCTGTCCGTATTAAACAACACAGAACTTGACGGATTAGTAGGGTCCATTCCTTACTTCCGACAGGAGCACCTCCCGTTCTAGTCACTAGACCCCTAGAATTAACAAGTGAGATCACACCGCCCGTTCCCCTTAATAGGCAAGACGGCGTCGCACGTGTCCCCTTGACAGGCGAGTACAACCACCGCACTAGTGCATGTCCTTACAAATAAATAATAACGGTTCTAGTCTTTAGGATACTATTACTAGTTCATCAGTCCATAGTAGTCTTAGTTAAGCAACTAGTTATCTTTTATTAGTGAAGCAATTTGTGAATACCAGTCGATTACTTGCTAGTTAATTATCCTAGTCCTTTATCCAATTTCAAAATGCCCTAGTGGAAACCAACCCAGCATTTAGACCAGGCTCAAGAGTTGGCCCAACTTGACCCAATTTGACCCAGTGACATTGGCGATTTGATCTCCGTCGATCGCCAATTACCCTCTTGCTTGGATCTCGACCCTGTCTCTATCCTGCGATCAATTCCTCCTTGGTTAGCGATCTGCCGACGCACGAAGACTGTCTTCATCCGTTGCACTCGAGGTGACATGGGTTCCTATCGACCCAAGTAATCATGTAGTATTAATAGGTCCTAAGGTACAATTCAATACCCTAAACATCAGCAAGTTAAATAGCACTCCTGGTAATAGGTTCATACCCAAACATCAATTTAAAACAAGTAAATGGCTATTCTAACCTTAAGCTAGATAGGAAATGGAATAACAAGCAAGTGCACCAATGCAAAGATAAGACAATAGCCATTCTAATATTAAAACACAATAGATGTTACAAGCACAACTCTAATATGATCAAACATGATTCAAGAGTTAGATAAACATCATTCTAAGTCCATTCTAAATCCCTAGTAGGATGGAACCATATATTCATTCAAAACAGCGAGCTAACTATTCAACCTGCAGCTTGTGTTATTTGCAAAAATCATCATTAATCATACACTTAATGAAATTTAATGTTTTTGGATTATACAGAAAGGTCTTTAAGTTTACTTTATTTTCTCAGTTGGACACTTTCTCAAAATACTTCATTTTATGGAAGAAAAATAGCCAAAACAGATATCATCTAGTTGCACAATAAAACTCATTTAAAATAAAAATTATTCGCAAAAATTTATAAAATTTGGTAGGAATGTTCCAGATACATAGAATCATCATGTATTCAAAATTTAGCCAAGAATTTCAAGTATTCAGGAAGATATGATATTTTAAATTGGACGTAAATTATAAGACAACAACCACACTGTTTCTTATCATCAGTAGTAAGTTGTATTTTGTAAAAATATCTAATGATGCTTAAAAATTATAAAACTTTGTTGGAGTTGTTCTATACCGGTGTGCGATACTACTGTAATTTCAGTCTTAAATTCGTTTTGACACAGTGATATGAATTCCAGAAATCAAGCATGTGTAACAAGTAGAAACTAAGATGGTTATGTCCTACCGATGAATCATGGTTTTTATTAAAATAGCAAACTATGTCCAAAGATTACGAAAATTGGTGGAGTTGTTATAGACATATAGAAGAACCATACATAGAAATTTCAGCTTAAGAGTCCATGTATTTTGGAAGGAATGAATTATCAAACTAGACCCAAAATATCAAGACAGAACAGAAAAATAGCTCAGTCTTCTTCTTGCTCAGTGCAGATTTTGCATTTTCTAAAAATATCAAACATCATTCAAAAACTATGAAATTTGGTGGAGTTATAGTGGACATGTATGAGAAGCTACAGTAAAAATTTCAACTCTACATTCAGTATAAACATGGAGGTATGATTTTTAGAAATCAAGTATGCTAATTTCAAACATAATAGCAAAATTGGTTCCCTTTCAGCAAATGTTACTTTTACTATCAAACCATATTCAAAAATTATGAAATATGGTTGGATTATTAGGGACATAAGTGAGATGCTACTGTAAAAATGTCAACCCCAAATTCTATCATATCACAAAAAAATAATTTTTCTAATCACTCTTGTTAAAATTTCACAAGTTCATGTCTTTTTCCAAGCTGTTGTACTCCTAGTACCTTATAAATTGTAGACACACAATAATCTTCAATTCACATCATTATGCATACCAAATCAATAACAATTGATCACAATTTGAGATAAAAACATCATGGAAGAGTTTAGAAAAGACACCCACTTTAGAAGATGATTTCTTCTACTAGTTTCTTCTTCTTTCTCTCCTCCTAGCTCCTTTACTCACCCTTGTCTTCTCCTTCTTGTCTCCTTCTCTTGGCTCTTCCTTCTACTTGGATTTTTCTTCTCTTGAGCTCTTCTCCAAAATCAGTGGCCAGAAAGTTTGAGAGAGAGTGTGGAGATTGTTTTGAGTAGGTAGATGGTGAGTTGCGAGTAAGAAACATGAAACAAAGTGAAGCAAAATGTGCTATGGCTCACTCCTTGAGCTAGGCTGGCCACCAAGAGAGAGAAGAGAGAGACTGATGTGTGAGTAGACATTGCATTATGTTCTCCAAAAATCATATATTGGAACTCATAAATCATCATGAATAGCTCATGGTTTAGATTTAGGGCTTTAATGGATGGTAAAGTGTAGGGTATAATTGTAGTGTATATGATAGTGCATATACATACATATTTACATACATACAAGACAATTCATACATATATAATCTTAAGAAAAATGCTTGTATGCACAAATAGTGCTATTCAAAATAATTGCTAGCACAAAGAATGTTATATAAAATAATCAGGACAATACAAAATTCAATTGAGAAAATATCTCAACTCTGGTTCAATATTATACCCCGTTGGTTTCAAAACATATTATGTCTAAATATTTTCTCAATTGAAATTTTGAAAAAGTTTTATTAATGCGTGCAACTCTCAAGCGTGCACGGATTAATGCACAAAATAATTATATACTATTTTGCAGGGTCTTTCAACTTGGGCCAAGCCTGTTCCTTCATAATCGGATTGATGGGGAATGTGAAGCTCGTTCGAGCATTACTTACAGTTCTTGTCGAGCGATAAAGGCAGGAGGCACGCACATTTTATCAACTTGTAAGGGAGATGATGGTCACACTCCAAGATATCGTGATAATTTTTGGGCTTTTGATAGATGGGGTGACGGTGACAGGAAGTATGGATTTCGACCGAGAAAAGGTTGTACGTGAGTACATCAGTATCGATTTAGAAGATGAAAGGGCTAAAAAGGGTGAAAGGGGCGAACAAGAATTAGATGAATTTGAAGTTTTTGCCTGCCAATCAATCCGACTTTCATGGCTGAAGACAAGGTTCGAAGGGTGCTTGAATGAAAACACGACTGCCCAGGTAGTCTAGTACTACACACGAGCCTATATTGTAAGTTTACTTGGAGGTGTGATCTTGTCAAACTCCTCCGGTGATACCGTACCACTGATGTATTTACGGGTGTTAGCCGACATTAGTAACGCTGGCTGGCATAGTTGGGGAAGTGCGGTGTTAGCTTCTTTGTACAAGTCATTGTGTGCATGTGCATTGGGTTGAGTAGAGATGACAAGGCTGATGGTGGTGTTGTAGATTTGGAGTTGGGAGCGTACCCACATCGGTCATCCCCAGATTACCAAGCAGTCAACGGCTTAGTTGGCCCCTAAACCTAACGAGATGTTGCCTACTTTAGGAGTGTGTTGGGCAGGTCAACACACATGGAAAGATAACCCACGTAATTCTCTGACATACTATGGAGTCGAGTTCGACCAATTGTGAGATGATTGTGTCAATTGGTGGTCGTACACCCCCAGCAATTGGAACGACTACCACCTGCATGTACGGCTGCTAGACAGCTTTGGTTGACGACAACCCCACTCGTCAGCTTCCTGGTTGGGGAATTCTACTATCCAGATAGAGTTTTTCAGCAATTCAGATTGCAGCAAAATATTTCCATTCCCCAGTCGTACAACCTTAAGTTACATGAGGTTAAAGGGACTGATCTTATGCCAATCATGACTTGGCGGATTTCCACCGAGTACATGTGGCACCTTGGAATGGGCGGAGATTCTACATGGTATTGAAAGATGTTGATAGATACAGTGGCTCGATGCAAGAAGCTTACATGTCGTGGTACAAGCTCATTACACGATTATATGTATCTCCGCGGATCGATCTACCAGTGTGGATGTAGATATCGATTTCGGAAAAAGAACATGAGGTACCAACACCGAGGAATTTTTCTTTTCAACCAATGTATCAACCGAAGACGTCATCGTATCGAGTCATGGTTAGTGAATACGCTATTTTTTTACAAATTACAAATTACCCTTCCTAACATGCATGTCTTCTTGAAATTTATTTAATTCTTCTTATGTCAAATCAATTTGATCTCTCATTTATCTTGAACATGTTATAAATGTATTCCATATATATATATATATATATATATATATATATATATATATATATATATATATATATATAGTTAGGTTTATTCACAACTAAATCAATATATGTAACATAAAAGATGATAGAGAAAGCATGAATTTTGATGTGTGAGTTTGAACATTTCTATATATAGATGTATATATGATTTGAAAATTTTGTAACTGATCATTTATTTTTTTAATATTATTTTATAATTTTCTATTACTTTTTAGTTTTGTACTTGATCATTTTATATCAATTTATTCAACTTTAATATTTATAGTTGTAGACTGATAACACATGGGAGATTGCGTGGATATGCGCTCATACTCCAGTACCGTTCCCAAGGGCTTCAAGGAGGTAATGCGAGAGATCCTGAAACCATGCAGAGGCAGTCTTGAAGAGGCAGGTGATGGGACAAAATCTGAAGTTTTTTAAAATTAATTCGACGGTATGCCGGACAAGACAGAGTGACTAGGGGACTTCGCATCTCAGAACCACAACAAGTCCCACAACAAGAAGAATAACACGATGATGAAGAGGTACATGAAGAAGAACAAGACCTGGAGGCCCCGTTGAAGAAAGATTGCCATAGACGCAAACAGCCCACTAGGAAGAGGAACAAGTCCGATCACTACACTCGGAGTGGACGTAAACCGGCCCTTCGCAAGAGGTAGTAGCTATTGTTTTTTTTTACATTTTTTACATTTCTTTTGGGAAATTGGTTTGTAGAATTGCAATGTTCTTGTTGTTATTTGATTAGGGAGTTCCGTATGTTTTTGTTGGATTGTTAGTTCTTAGTTAATGTTGCAGATGTTGATTATTGGATGTTGCACCTAATGCTGTGGTTAATAATTCAAATATATATATTTTTAAAACTTAACTGAAGTCGTCACTGGAAACAACCAACGGCCTAGGTTAACCTAGACCGTTGTTTCTAATAACGGCTTCAGTTATAGAATTCACACAAAGACTTGGAGTTTCTTCAAAACTTAGAACACTACTGAACTCGTTACTAGAAACAATGACCTAGGTTAACCTAGACCGTTGTTTGAATAACAACTTTTGGTATATAATTCAAGCAGAGACTTGAAGTTTCTTCAAAGAATTGAACACCACTGAAGCCGTTATTGGTAATAATGGCTTCAGTAGTGTTACTCATTTCAAGAAACTTGATGCATCTGTTTGAATTCAAAAAGCGAACTTGAAGTTTCTTCCAAAAATTGAACACTACTGATGTCGTTATTTCCAATAACGGCTTTAGTAGTGTAGTGAATTTCTTACAAATTTGATCAAGATTTTCATATAACCTAAACCGTTGTTGGAAACAATGGTCTAGAAAACAATGGTCTAGGTGTTTGCAATAAGGTCCAGCTTATAGAAGAGAATTCACTTCTCTAACCCTACCCAAAACCGTAATCCTAACCTTCACATCGACCGAACCCTAGCTCCGACCTAGCCACGACCAAAAAACCCAAGTCGCCGAAACCCTTCTATCCCCCCTCCCCAAAATTCACAGAAACCCTAACCCTAGCCATAAAACTAGCCCTAACCCTAACCCTAACTTGTTCAATGTTGTTTACTTCATTCAATTCTGAAAATTATTTTTGTGATGTGATAATCAATTGCAAAAATTGATAACTATTATACATATATATTGAAATGAGTAGAGTATTGAGGTGTTGTTAAGTAACGGTTCAGTTTCGTCAATAACACTAGTTGAAAAAAGCATTATACTTTGGGATTAAAAAACATTCTATGGACTCGATGCTTCTTATTCTTGGCACCAACTGTTAAAAAAGAATTTCAAAATTTTTAAAAAAAAAATATTCAAGTTCTCTGTTAGAATTTTTTTTTAAAAAAGCTGGCATAGGAAATTCTTTTGAGAAAGTACAATGTGACTAATCATGTATTCCTCGACTGTCATGGAAAAATATTTATGGAGAGAGAGAGAGAGAGAGAGAGAGAGAGAGAGAGAGAGAGACGTATGTGTAAAAATCGAAAAATCACCTATTTAGTTTTCTGAAAATCACTTCTAGTTTTTTTTTTTCGGACCCAAAGTAAAAGAAAAAGGTAAAAAAAAAATTAAAAAAAAAAAAAACCCTTATCTCGCCTTTTCTATAATCTCTTCACCTTTTTCATTAAATGTCCCAAAACTTTTTAAAAAAAAATTAAATTTTCATTTTAATAATTTAAAACATAAATTAAAAATTATCTAAAATGAAAAAAAATAAAACAATAAAAAATTCAAGGGCTTCAATAGTGTTCAAAATAACGGTTTTAGTTATGTGAGAATTTTGAAGAAAATTCAAGTTCAGTTTTTTTTTTCTTTCAATTTTTCATAATTGAACTAAGTTTGGTCGATGTGATTTGTGGGAAATGGATAGGGTTAGGGTTTTGAGTAAGGTTAGGGTTAGGGTTGTTGTAACCTGAGAGAAGTGAATTCTCTTCTATAAGCTAGACTGTTATCAGAAACAACGGTCTAGGTATAGCCTAGGCTATTATTTCCAAAAACAGATTAGGTGTCACGCCCCGCTTCCCAAAAATACGGAATACGAGTACGTAACAAAAGCCCAGCGAATGATTATTATCATCCTTAAGCTGTTCAAGAAATCTTTACAACATATCAGAGTATAATCAGAGTCGGAAGCCAGAAAAAGATCAACCACATGCACTTATGAACCAAATACCAACAAGAATACTTGAAATAAAATAGATTAATCTCAAATAGTCATGATCTGAAATACACAATATTCCTGAGTCATAATGCCCAAATACAAGAATACTTACAAGTCTCAAAATACAATATTTGTTCAAGCAACTATAAGAGATAATAATAGCGAAATTTCAGCCTCTAGCCCATCATCTTGCCAATAACTTCAGGAACCTGTCCTCCAAAATCTGTAATACAACGAATGCAGGAAAGAGAAAAGAGAAAACACAAGTACCCGTCAATGGCAAGTCCGGGTCACAAATAGAGTAGGATACAAGCACATAGAAAGGGGATAACTAACTAGTACATGGTATAGGTATAATGTCAACCTAGTCAAACTAGCATGGCAAAAGTGTCAAGGTTCATGTAAACAGGTAACCTATAAACATGCATCAAGTGTCAAGTGTCGTGGAATCTTGTATCAGGTATCATGTTCATGTAATTCAAGTAATCAAGTCTCATGTATCAGGTGGTCAAGTATCTAGCAAACAGGTATGATGTCATGTATCATGTTCATGTATTAAGTTCAAGTCTTGTGTGATTACTATCTAGGTAGCACGACATGCGCGCCAAATTATATCACATGGTTGCTACAACACACAGTTTCGTTTTAAATTTTGTAGTGGACCATAGAGGGCAGTATACTCGGGAACAGTAATCCAAATCATATACCAAATTCCAAATAATCCAAATCATATACCAAATTCTAAATTAACCAAATCATATACCAAATTCCAAATATGGGAAACACGGGCCCCCTTCCGAGTACACGTTTCTGAATTATCCACTACTAGATCTTTCCCATTAACCCCGGCTTAGTTACTTTTAATTATTAATGTCCAACAAGCATGATTGCGCACAAAATAGTGTCAAATAAGCATGATGGGATCAGGTATAGGTTCAGGATATCAAATCAGCGTGCATGGGTAATATAGATTCACATATACAAGCAAAATATACTAGGTTCATAATCAGGACAACAAGACTAGTCACCACTAAATCAGTGATTCAAAGAGCTATAGGCATGCAAATCATGATCCGTCGAAGGATCTGGAAACTAGACATCCACACTCTTCTAACGAGTATAATAAAGTCCTATACTAGTTCACAACATCTCAGCTTAAAACTCATTTCAACACAGATTTCATGTACAGCCAGAAAACAGGGGAATGACTTCCAACACATAAAAACAGCATGTAAACTTATCAAATAAATCCACGAAAAATCTGGAATAATCCTCTAAATATATAGACTCAAAATAATTTTCATAATTTTCCAGAAAGTATAACTAAGTCATCAAAAATAGGGAACGACACAAAAATATGGTTTGGCGAATCTGGAATTTCTCAACACTGCTGTACGAAAACTGGGATATCTCGCAAACAGAAAATCGAAATCCAGTTTAGCCAAAACAGCGTGAAAATAGATAAAATTCTCCAACTTCTATATTTCACGTAAAATTTTCATACAGTAAATATAAATAGGGTGAAAACTGAAATCAACATAGCACAACACGCAGTTTACAGAAAAAGTAGATCATGAAAAAGGATATGAAACATCACTCGAAACTTATCTTTAAAATACCACATAAATCTGGGAACTTCCTGACATCATGGGGAAACATTGGGCAAAGTATCATGGCATGGTATCATGTATAACCTAGATCTTGAAAATAAATAGTTAACAAAAACTACCCTAAACTGAATCTGAAAACTACCGACATATATGTACCAAAATTATCATATCTCCAGCATACGAACTCCAAACGCAGTGAAACTAGTGGGGTTTGAAAATAAATTCAATTCTCTACGAATTACTGTGAAATGTTCACCTTGATATTCGGACTCTAACCTAGGTAAAAACAGTAATCAACACAGCACAGCCCGAATTTCCAGATTTCACAACTTATCTTCGAAACGTCATAACTTCTACAAAAAAGAACCAAACTCATCCAAATTCGAAACGCAGCCTACCCATCATCTAAATATCATACTAAAGGGTTTCTAACATGTCAAAACCTAATATTTCTCACATGGACAATCAATCAAACACATAGCATGCATAATGTCTCATACACGATCAAAATCAAATTTGGGTGAAACCTAGGGCATCAACCTATCAATTCTCATATCCTAAGTCATCTATGACATGATTTATACAATAGAAACAAAACACATAAATAAAAATACAATCTTTGGCCGTCTCTAGTCTCAACTACCCTATATGTGAACTTTTTGACTTGTATCAACCTAATGAAATTATGTACAAGTTACTTGCCTCTTATGGAGTGAAAACGATGCCAACGAGTCCAAGGAAGAAAACCCACGAGCAAGATAGCCTTCCCATGCATTTCCAAGCAAACCCACGAACCGAAACGCGTCTACGATCGAACTCCTTGATGCACGAACCAAAGCGGGAGATACCCACTTGCCAACTCTGTGAGGAAAGAGGTTGAGGTGCTGTTTTGGAATGGTTGGTGCTGATTTGAGTGCAGGCCGGCTACAATAGGAGAGGAGAGATGAGGTTTTGATGTAAGAGTTGTATGGATCGATGGTGGATTAATGGCCGTGGAAGGGGTGGATGCTGATGGGGAGGCTCGGTTATGGGAAGGGGAGATGCAGGCCGGGAGAGATGAAGCACGGAAAATAGGGTTCAATGGTTTGGAAGAAAATATGCAGCACGGTTTGGAGAAAAAGAATAGGTAGTTGGATTGCAAATATATATATGGGGTATGATATGTTTTAGGGTTTGAAGAAGGGAAGGGGGTGCATATGACGGCTAAATAATTTACTAAAAAATGAGATGGGTCGGGTTGCACCTAGTAGTAATCCGGGTGAGGTAGTCAGCTCACAGGTTGGAGGTATTAGGAATATGGTGCGGTAGCGTAGGATTTAATATAGGTAGGAAATTAGGTAAGTTAATGGGTATTAGTAGTAGGTTTATAAGGATCTGGATATATATATGTATATAAGGTAATAACTATAAGATTTATATAAAACAGTATAGTAGGATATAAGATAGGTAAAGGATATTAGAATTAAATAAATGGGAATTTAAGAAAAATTTCAATAAGAAAAATGGGTATATAAATTCAATAAAATAACAAATAAAAATATCGTCTCTAATAAAATGCAATTTGCATTACAAAATATAATTTATACAACTAGTAGATAAAATGGATTTTTAATAACTAGTCAAAAATAACAATCATAACAATAATACTAATAACAATAATAATAGTACTACTAATACAGAAATCAGAGTAAAAATAACAAAAAATAAGATTTGTATTAAAAATGTAAAATTCATAGAAAATAGTTACAATAAAATTATTGATCGAAAAATTAGATTTTAATAGGAGGTCCAATAATACATTTGACAAAAATAATTTGAAAACCGAAAAAAATAAAATAAAAATTATTTGCGATTTTTTTTTAAAATACAGAAAATATCCAAAAATACCTTTTTGGGAAAACAGGGGTTACATTAGGATTGATGAAAATCCTGTTCGTAAGAAATTTACAACAATACTGATGCCGTTGTTAGAAACAACGACTTCAGTAGTGTTCAGTTTTTCAAAGAAACTTCCAGTTCTCTGTTTGAATTCAAACATATGACATCAAGTTTCTTGAAAATTTGAACACTGCCGAAGCCGTTGTTTCCAATAACTGCTACAGTATTGTTGTAAATTTCTTAAAATTTTTATCAAGATTTTTCATATAACCTAAACCATTTTTGGAAATAACAATCTAGGTTATACCTAGACAGTTGTTTCCAATAATAGTCTAGCTTATAGAAAGAACTCATCCACTCACTTCGTTGGCCACCCAACATGTCAGCCCAAAATTCAGATCTTGCATTGACAGGGGCCCATTTCTCATGAATTTCAAATAAATCATTCAACCATTTATTATTTTCAACTTCATATTCAATTTGCAATGATTTCCATTTCTTTTCAAAATAATCTATAAAATCAAAATTTCAAACATTACTCTTAAAAGCATCCCTAAACTTATTATTTTGATTCGTTAAATAATTCGTCATATTCACGTCTTGTGATAACTTATCCAAAATATGCCAAATTCCAGGGATTGTTTTTGGACTGCAACACCTATCCCACGATCTTGAGCAAGGTGATTTGAGATTTATGTGACATAAAGAAATATTTGAATTGTTATTTGAGTTATGAGACTCTAGAGGTTGGGTGGGACCCTAGCATGCCGGCAAGTGGGATTTTGTTGGAATTTGACTAGTGGGGCTTTTGTTTTGATTCAGTACAGTTATGTCTGGTAGGGTACACCAACTCTAGAGAGACTGTGATTCTAATTGAATATAATAAACATAAGGATAGACACTAATTGGAGTTTGTAATGAAATGGGAGAAAATGTGAGTATGAGGGCTTAAGGATGATCTATGGTGTGATATAGTCCCCGGAATTATCGAGGTGTGAGTGAAATAGTCTCCAGAATTACATGTAGTGTGGGACTGATCACCGGAATTATCGAGATCGAGGCGACGCTCATGGGACGTATGCGCATGCTGAGGCGCCATAGCTTGTGGTGTGGGATATTCTCGAAAATTCTCAGGTGTGACTGAAATAGTCTTCGGAATTATCTGTGGATGGAGATTGACATCCGGAATTATCGGGGCATGGGCTAGGTACATGCAGAATGTCTGAATCTCGTAGTAGTTACTATAGTAAGTTAGTTGCATAACGTGGAATTGAACCCTATAAAGTGGAGAAAGATAAGGGCTTGCACCGGACCTATGTAGTATGGGATGCATAGAATCCGACAAGTATGCATTAGAAATCATCATATGCATTTGTGTTTCTTGACTTGTTTTATGCATGCTTGTTTTTCGTTTTCATCTCATACACTTGACACTTAGCCTAACTTCACTTGTTATTTTACATTTCATTCATCGTTGGTTCATGTTCCATCTGTTATTACTGTGTTAGTATGTTTCACTTGTTGTTCTATTTATAATTGTTATACATCATTCATTACTGTTATATTAATATGCATCAAGTTAGTGATTGTGAGATCTAGAACTATCACTATTATTATAGTTAATGTCAGTTGCCTTCAGCTGACGTGCCCACTCTTCAGTTTGTTTCACAGGACTTGCAAGTGAGTTTCCCGATTAAAGTAGAAGCTTGGATTTAAGATGATTAAGCTTAAGTTTTGGGATGTGTTGTAATAAATGTATTAAAATTTCTGCTGTGTAAATGTAAGAAAGAACAGTTGTAATAAAAAGTTTTAAATTTCCTTGTATTTGATATTGTGTTTATGATTACATTGAAATTGATTCTGGAATTTGTGCCACGTATTTCTAATTTTATTTGTTGGAAATTCGGGGTGCTACAGTATCAATTACAGGGAAAATTAAAACTTTTTATCACAACATTTCTTCTTACAACACGGTGGAATTAAATACAATTATTACAAATCTTTACAACACATATAATCTTCAATTTGCATTTATACTCCAAGCTTTAATTACATCGATGCAATCCATAACTAAAAGCCCTGCAAAAGTCAATTTAAAGTGTGCACGTCAGTTAAACGCAATTGACGTCAACTATAGCAATAGTGATACTTCTAAATCTCACAATCACAAACTTGATGCATATTAATAAAACAATAATAAATTATGCATAAACAATAATACATAGAACATAGAACAAAAAGTGAAGCTAGGCTAAGTGTCAAATGTATGAGATGAAAACAGAAAACACCCATGTATAAAATAAGTCAAGAAACACAAATGCATAATGATTCCTAATGCATACTTGTCAGATTCTATGCATCCCATACTACATAGGTCCGGTGCAAGCCTTTATCGTTCTCCACTTTATAGGGTTCTACCCCTCGTTATGCAACCTACTACTATGACTACAATGAGATTTAGACATTCTGCGCGTACTTAGCCCATGCCCGATAATTCTGGAGGTCAATCTCTATCCACAGATAATTCAGAGACTATTTCACTCATACCGGGAAATTTTCGAGAATACCCCACACCGCAAGCAATGTCGCCTCACCACACACAGACATCGCATGAGCGTCGCCTCGATCACGATAATTGCAGAGATCAGTCCCACACCGCAGGTAATTCCGGAGACTATTTCACTCACACCTCGATAATTACGGGGACTTTCTCACACCACATATCATCCTGAGGCCCTCATACTCATGTTTGCTCCCATTTGATCATGTCACCGTGTAGTGTCTGTCCTTATGCATACATATAAATAACCTGGGCCACCTAAAGCTAGCTCCACGTGTAACGCCCCGCCCCAATACTCAGACAATTTTAATATTTTTAGAAGACAAATTAGATACTATGTAGTACAACTGCCCACCACAGGCTGCCTCTCAAAAGGTGGTTAACCAATTAGGTGACTCTTGATCATAGGCAATTATATTTATACTCAAACTATTTTTGTGCATTGCCAATATGGGACTATTATTCCCAATCTCCTTCACAATTCTCGTGTACCTCACATACACGTCACCCATTCCAAATCTAATCTCTTCCGAATAATATTCCAACCAACACATTAAGCCATTCAAACAATCCGGGTCCACCATGAGATGACATCATCATCTCAATACCAAACAAATCTCATTCTCAACCAACCAACAGCATATCAAACCGTGGGCATATTTCTTTCATAACCGGATTTTCAAACAATCCTTCCCATAGAACAATTCTATAGGACAACCCCAAATTCATTATACTTTCAAATCATATATATATTTCAGAAATACGGGGTATTACACCACCCTACCGGACTTAAACCCACAAAACTAGGAACACTAACCCATTCTGGCCTAGTCCCACAATCAATTAATTAATTGCCGGTAATTCTGGGTCCTGCTCAACTTCTAGTGCTCACAACACAAAAATCCTCAACTAACTTTCTAAGGTCCACAACATAACCCTAAGCTCAAATCAAAGCTCAACGTGGTTCAGTTAAACAAAATACTCTTCATTAATCACATTCCTTTTGATCAATTGATACTGCCATAAAAGACTCTTTCGTATACGTAAACATATCCAACTTAAGAAAAAAACCTAAAACAACTTTTAAATATTACTTTCCATCCATCCATATAGTTCAATTAGTTCCACTAGAAATTCCATCAATTCGAACAAAAAATTCTTCTAAATTATGTGGGAACTCGTCCAAAAATCTGAAATTATTTTGTCTAAAAATATGAAATTCACCTCTTTTGGAAACTGAAAAATACCCCTCTAAAACTCAAAGTTTTACTTCAAAAAACTGAGATATAAATGCCCTCAAAACTGAGAATTTAATCTCTAAATACATAGGTTTATTTACCTCAAATGTTGTTGGAATATATCAAAACTTGAAACTAGAATCAATAAAAACTGAAATTTAACAACTTCGAAACTTCATTAAAACTCAATCAAACCTCTCATAAATATTAGTTTAAACACATATATATACACTTCTATATGTATACTAAGGTTCCTCCACCATAGCACACAAAGCCATACAAGAAAACCACTCAAAAACAGTACAAAACAGCCAAACAAACCCAAGACAGCAGGAACACACTCTGCGGGTTGAACAGTAACCCGAGACTGTGCAGCCCCAAACCCAGGGTTGCTGACCTTCGGACCTTATCCACCATATATTTGATGTATTTTCATGTATATTTTCTTCCATATTCGCATTTGTATGCATAATTAATTTGGGTTTACCATCAAAAACTATATTTTCATTAAAACAACGAATAAACATGGAAAAATCTTAACTTAAAAATTAATCAAGCATGAAGTTAAGAGCATACAACAAGTTCTAATTATCTCTACGATTAAAATCTATGATCATCCAATCAATTTTATAGATCCCAAATTAAATCTTTATCAACTAAAATTTGTATTCTTATGTTCATGATAATCTCCAAGTCATAATATTAAAACTCAATATTTTATACGCAATCCATCGTCATACAACAAGTTCATAAGTTAAGAAGAGTTCTTCCATGAGCCTAACATCAATAACATTCCTTTTCGTTCTAACATGATAATCACAACATCAATGGAGTTCTAATTCCGTGAAATTATCAATACCACATTCATTAATCATGCATACATCCATCAGAACCCTAGAATCTAAAACATGAAATTAATCCTAATTAAAACAGCGAATTCTCTTATAAAAATTGCAACTTTTTAATCAATCCTGCAATGAATTTGTGTGTATTCAATTGTCTATAAATTACCATAACAAATACCCATCATCTATTATCAACTCCATGATCATACATGTATTTTTGTAAATCAAAACAAGTTCTTTCATGCATCACCAATATCTAACATCAATAAATAATTTATACATGATAATCACATCTCAATTAGGGTTCTTATTCATGAAAATGTTATTTGACTACTCATTCATTGAGATTTATTCCCTAGTAGGGTTTTACTAGTTATATATAACCATACAACTTCTAACATGCATCTTACTTGATAACTCGTCACATCCTACAAACATATAACAATACAAGAGAAAAGAGAGTATCACTCACCTCGAAGAAGATCAGTTGAAGAATAATAATAACAAGAAGGAAAACCCACCTCCTCCTTGTGAAAATCCAAGGATCTAATCTCCAAACTCCAAGAAATAATAATAAAAATAATAGTATTTTGTTGTGAACAGAGGAGGGCGGCTGCTGCGGTACAAATATTGGCCGGGGGTCTAAGTCCTAGGGTTTTGCGAAGAATTAACAAAATCCTCCTTCAAAATCAATTATATATATATATATATATATATATATATATATATATATATATATATATAAATCTTCCAAATCAAGTAGTTAATTAAATCAGTTAGGGTAAGATTTAATCTCCCCCTAAACACTCCTAGTTGACCGGCCCTCATGTGCAATCCAAAAATTTAAATTTTCAAAAATTTATCTCTGAGTGGCAATTTTACACAAAAGTCATTCACTTTGAAATATTTGCAAACATGGCATAAATTGTTCATAAAATTCAGAAAATTTAGAATTATTATCTACTAATAAAGATTAGATTTTTCAAATGAATTTTTCTGACTTTTTATTTCCCCAAGAAAAATATTTGCACGTATTTTGCACGTGCAAAATGATAAATTTCAGAAAATGCTTAATAAATCACAAAAATAGAAAATATGTAAGTAGCCATAAATCCTCTATTCATGCTCTCTTTATACAGCCAGGTTCTGGAAAATTAGGGTTTTAATCACAGTTTTACAATAAAGTCCCCAACAATTCCAAAATTGCATAAATATATATATTTATTCAATAAAATCAAACCAAATCAAATTAGAGGGATAAATTCTCTCCCCCCCTCCCCCCCCCCCCCCCCCCCCCCCCTCCGTCTCTCCACTGCCATATTGTCCTACCAAAATAGCAAAACAAAAATTTGAATTCGAGTTTACCTTCAAACGACATTTTGCACAAAAACCATTTTATTTCAAAGTATTTACAAAAAATGTTTCTTTAGTCAGAAAAATCCCAAAATATAGTATACTCAATTATAAATAGGAGAATTTATACAAAAATTTAAAAGTAAAAAATTTGCGCCTAAAAAATATTTGCACGTGCAACGACAATTTCATAAATTAGCCAAATTAATCAAAAAAAATTAATTTAAAATTGTTTATTAATTCAAAATTATATATCATTAATAGAAAATGATTTTGATTTAATTTTTAGTTCTTTTACGGCCGGAATGTAATTCTTTCATCAAAGTCAATTATATCAACATAGAGTCCAAAAATGAGTTTCTTTAATCAAGTAATCTGAAAAATAAAATATATCATACTTAAATGAGGGACATCAATTATTGACAACCAACTTTTGATAAATCCAAAATTTTCTAACTTTGCACGTGCAACAACAATTCAAGAAAACAGTCTAAATTGTCAATTTCACTAATTTAATATTATTTAATAATTCCAAAAATACAATTTATTTTACGGGGTGTTACATCACTCCCCACTTAGAATAGTTCTGTCCTTAGAACTACCCTTAGTAAGAGAAAAACAAAAATACAAAACTTACACAACAGTTTCAGAAAATCATTCTTTCTTTATTTTCTAATTACATTGGGTTGCTTACTAAAGAAAATAATGTATAATAAGAACAGTAATGTAAATATGAAAACTGACATAATAACAAGTATAAGCAAAAACCCATAATGCATAAAACTAATCCCAAGAAGATATATAAAATGTATTAAAAAAATATAAACTATGCAATGACTTGTTGAAAGCAATTAGATAATCATTTAATGCCTACAAATTTCTACAGCATAATTATCGTAACTAATATAAGTTAGTCAATAATACTTTAAAGCACACAATGGAATCAAAAGCTTCCTTAAAACTTGAATACACTATAAACACAATGCACTATGAATTTAAGAATTAATGAAAATAGACAAACGTACGCAACACAAAAATTAGACAAGAATATGAGTAAAAGAAAACTGTCTAATGTAACAAATAACAATAAGTTTAGTCAGCAAAACAAAACATTAAGCACTCCAAAGGTCGTCAAAACATTTGTATAAAACCATAAAATGCACAATAGATATATGAACAAATCAACAAAAAAAATAATTACTGACTAAATAACATCGTAAAAGATCATTATATTAAGAAAGATAATAAGGCCAACCATACAAAATAAGAAGCCAAAAGAGAAAATTTAAGAACATAAATAATGGAAAAAGTAAATAATAATAAATGTAACAAAAAGGATACAAACTTAAAGGTGATAAAAAAAATAGATTTGGGAAGATAGTCAATCAAAGACATGTCGAAACACAAACAAATTTAACTAAGCAAAATAATAATAATAAACATACACAAAGGAAAACAAAAGAACAATGGGTATATTAATTAAATATTAATATTATAAGGAATACCTTAAGAGTACATTAAAAGAATCAAGCGAAACAGACAGAATACACACACACACACACACACACACACACACACACAAGATGACTTAAAAGGAGTTCATTAAATATTACAAAGGGGTCAAATCATTAAATAGAACGTGGAAACAAACGTAGGTGAGAAAATTTAGAATGAAATTTCGACGTGACAAATCTAATATTGCATAAAAACATAAATAAGGTAAAACCAAGTAAACTAGTTCAAGTTATCTGAAAATATCAAGTAGAATAGTATACAACGAAATGTCATATGGGAAGAAATTATATATGAGACTCAATTTTTAGTTAAATTAAAACTTTAAATTTTAGAATTGTTCAAGAACAAATATTACTTAAGTGAATCTGTAAACATTTATTAACATTTAAATTTGAAGCAAACCAAATCAAAATCTGAAATTTGTACGCCTTAAAACTAAAATTATATGCTTTCAATTAAGAAATTATATTCACTAAAAATCTAAATTTTCACCCTTTCAAATCTATATTTATAAATCTGAAATCACATGATACCAAAACTGAAATATTTATATACTCAAATCTAGAATTTGTCATCTTGAAACTTAATAAATTCAATAAATCTATAACTAATCAATTAAAACAAAATTTAATCCAATTCGGTTATAGGGGTTAATCAATCTAATTTTTTTTAACAATAACCGATCAAATACGAACGTTTCTCATTCTAAAAATCAGAAATCATTCAAATCTGAAACCAACAATAATAATATTATAAAAAAATCTAAAATCATACAAATTCTAAACTTGTTAAAAATCTGAAACTAATAACAAAAAAATCTAAATTCAGGCGAATTTGAAACTTACAGAAATCTGATATTAAACATAAATAAATAAATAAATAAATAAAATCTGAAACTAATAAAATCTGATATTAATAATATTAAAATTAAAATATGAAATCAATAACAATAGAAAAATAAATAAGATGAGCTTGAAACAAATCCAACTTAAATCGTAATGGTAAAACTGTTCAATATAGTAAAACCATTATAAAATTTAGATTGTGTTACCATATAGTTGGACCTGTAAACACCTCATTAACTTTCCAAAAGTAATGACAAAACAAATATTGTCAGGGGAAACTTTAAAAAGCTATTATAAACTGATCTAAATAGCTACATACAAAAAAACATAATATATTCAAAGCAATAACCAAAAGAAAGCAAGATTTAAGTAAAAATTGTTAATTATAATGTAATTATTGTAGTATCCGTCATGGAAAAGTGAAAAACGAAAATCAAACATTACGTTATTCAAAACTATAAACTGCAAACACCAATAGAAAAAGAAAACAAGCTAGATTCTCCACATTCCAAACTACAATAATAATATTTGTTTCTATAAAACACAAAACTTATAGAACAAATAGACTAAAACTAGCAAAACATCCTTAAAAATTAAACAATTATAATTAGATTTGTGCAAAAAAAGGTAAGTCAATAACTAATAAAATTATCCCAATTTAACGTCAATAATAATAAAAATATTTAAAAGTAATTATAACAGCAAGAGAAAACAAATCATTCATATTCTATTTACGCGAAAACAATCAACCCACTTACGATAAAGAAATTTTTATTCGAATCTACACATACAAATAATTCAAATTTTACTACAAGCATTCATGATAAAAACAACTAACTCACACATCTAATGTTCACCTAGGTACTCACACTTCTAATGTCCACCTAGGTACTCACACTATAGTATCCACCTAGGTTCATTCCCTATACCATGTTTAACATTACCAATTGAAGCAGGCTCTGATACCAAACTCAGTAGCGCCCTAAATTTTCAATAAATAAAATTAGAAATAAGTGGCACAATTTTCAAAATCAACTTCAATTGCAATTATAAACACGGTATCTAATACAGGAAAAATTAAAACTTTTTATCACAACATTTACTCTTACAACACAGCGGAATTAAATACATTAATTACAAATCTTTACAACACATAGAATCTTCAATTTATATTTATACTCCAAGCTTTATTTACATCAATGCAATCCATAACTGAAAACCCTGCAACAGTCTATTGAAAGTGGCACGTCAAGTAAATGCAACTGACGTCAACTATAGTAATAGTGATACTTCTAAATCTCATAATTACAAACTTGATGCATATTAATAAAACAATAATAAATGATGCATAAAAAATAATAAATAGAGCATAGAACAACAATTTAAGCTATGCTAAGTGTCAAGTGTATGAGATGAAAACAGAAAACAAGCATGTATAAAACAAGTCAAGAAACACAAATGCATAATGATTCCTAATGCATACTTGTCGGATTCTATGCATCCCATACTACATAGGTCCAGTACAAGTCTTTATCATTCTCCACTTTATAGGATTCAATTCCTCGTTATGCAACCTACTACTATGACTACTACGAGATTCAAACATTCTGCGCGTACCTAGCCCATGCCCAGATAATTTCGGAGGTCAATCTTTATCGACAGATAATTTCGAAGATTATTTCACTCAAACCTGGAAATTTTCGAGAATACCCCACACCCCAAGCAATGGCGCCTCACCACACACAGACGTCCCATAAGCGTCACCTCGACCCCGATAATTTTGGAGATCAGTCCCACACCGCAGGTAATTCTGGAGACTATTTCACTCATGCCTCGATAATTTTGAGGTCTCATGCCGCAGATCATCCTGAGGCCCTCATACTCACGTTTTCTCTCATTTCATCATGTCGTCGTCTAGTGTCTGTCCTTATGCATACATATAAATAACCTGAGCCACCTAAAGCTAGCTCCACCATACCGGACTTAAACCCACAAAATTAGGAACACTAACCCTTCCTGGCCAAGTCCCACAATCAATTAATTCAATACCGGTAATTCTAGGTCTTGCTCAACTCTAGTGCTCACAACACAAAAATCCTCAACTAACTTTCTAGGGTTCACAACATAACCCTAAATCTCTAATCAAAGCCCAACTTGGTTCAATTATACAAAATACTCTTCATTAATCATATTCTTTTTAATCAACCGATACTGCCACAAAAGACTCTTTCGTATATGGAAACTTATCCAACTTAAGAAAAAAAAATTAAAACAACTTTTAAATTTTACTTTCCATCCATCCATATAGTTCAATTAATTCCACTAGAAATTCCATCAATTCGAACAGAAACAAGCTTCTTAATTATTCGGGATCTTGTCCCAAAAATCTAAAAATCTTTTGTCTAAAAATATGAAATTCACCTCTTTTGGAAACTGGAAAATACCCCTCTAAAACTCAAAGTTTTACTTCCTAAAACTGAGATATAAATGCCCTCAAAACTGAGAATTTAATCTTTAAGACATAGGTTTATTTCCCTCAAATGTTGTTGGAATATATCAAAATTTGAAACTAGAATCAATAAAATCTGAAATTTAACAACCACGAAACTTCATCAAAACTCAATCAAACCTCTCATAAATATCAGTTTAAACACATATATATACACTTCTATATGTATACTAAGGTTCCTCCACCATTGCACACAAAGCCATACACGAAAACCACTAAAAAACAGTACAAAATGGCCAAACAAACACAAGACAGCAGCAGCACAGTCTGCGGGTTGAACAGTAACCCTCGGGTTACTATTCACTCGAGACTGTGCAGCCCCAAACCTAGGGTTGCTGACCTCCAGACCCTAGCCACCATATATTTGATGTATTTTCATGTATATTTCCTTCCATATTCGCATTTGTATGCATAATTAATTTGGGTTTACCATCAAAAACTAAATTTTCATTAAAACAGTGAATGAACTGTAGTGCCCCGAATTTCCAATATAATATCTCAGAAATATGTGGCATAATTCCCAACATCAACCTCATTGTAATAGTAAACATAGCCAAATCACAGATAATGTTTTTCAACTTTTATTACATCAATTCTTCACAAAGCACAACGGAAAATTAAACACCTTGAATTACAATTTCTTTCTTTTACAATTTACATAAGCCACAACATCAATCTACCACATGCATCCAAAATTCCAATGTTATAGGTACCTACATGTAAAATATGAGTCTAGAGATAACCCTAACCTCCAAAACTACAGGGGTCAGCCATACAGGTGTGAGTGGCATTAAAAGAAAAACAACATAAATGAAACATGAAGAACAAAATTTCAAGTAACACATATCAATAGTAATAACGAATGGAAAATGAAATAACGATAAATAAAACATGAAAATATCAAGTGAAACTAGACTAAGTGTCAAATGTAGGAAAACAGAAAACAACATGCATAAAACCAAGTCAAGAAAACACTGACGCTAGATGATTGCTCTCTAATGCATACTTGTCGGATTCTATACATTCCATACTACATAGGTCCGATGCAAGCCCTTATCGTTCTCCACTTTATAGGATTATATCTCTCGTTATGCAACTAATCCTACTACGGTGATAGAAACAAGCTCCAGAATACTTCGCGAATAGGCATCACAACCCTCGACGCGCAAGCATTATATAAGAATACCTCAAAAACTGGAGAATCATCTCCTTGCCGTATACCCCACGAATAGGCTTGCGAGGCCCTCAACATGCAGATACACAAGGTACATTTCGTGAATAGGCCCGCCGACCCTCAACACGCGAATGCACCCTGCATGCTCCGTGAATAGGCCTGCAGACCCTCGACTCGCGAACATACAGATGTCCTCTCGAGACATAACAACACACAGTTCTGGAACGCATCCGTTGGACTAAAACCCTCAGCAATGGGGTATATGTATATATGTACGGGTGTGTTTAAGCTTCAGTAAAACATCTAGCTTTCATCAACTAGGAGTAGTAAAATGTTTAAATTCATCTCAGTATCAAGACAATTGAAATCCAATCAAAACTTCGCCAAAATCACAAATCCCTCAAAATAGTGAATATGGATATATATATAAAGTGCATACATGTGTGTGTTTATAGATCAGTAAAGCCCACAAAATTATGGTATAGGAGTAGTTTAAGGTTTGATACGATCTCAGTATCAAAACAATTCAAAATCCCATCGAAACTTCATAAAAATCACAAAAAACCTCTTTCGGCTGAACCTCCATCAGACCCGAAATCACCCCTTTTCAATACTTCAAACTATTCTTTTAAATCCAAAAACCCCTCTTGTAAGTGATTAAACACATATAAAACTACCAACATCAGTTTGCCCATGAAATATATACAATACAACGCGTATTAATCAAGTTCTTCTACATCAAATTCTCGAAACAGAACATACACATATATATACACAACAAAGGTTCACTTTTAATCAAATTTATGCAATTCACATCATACAACTCTTTATATATGCCCAAATCAACAGGTGCATGAAAGAAAACAACCTACTCATGATTTCTATTAGGTTCTTAAACAATCTCAATTTATCTATGTACAATTTTAATCATCTATAGCATGATTTCAAGAAAAGATTCATCTATTAACTCATCCATCCATCAAAGTTCAATACATCTCCATACAATCCCTATCATGCTTTATAATAGACCAATCATCACATACAACATGCTTAGAACAATAAGAAAACCACATATATCACTCACCTTATTGAAGAATCAACCGAAGATAATAAAGAGAATAAGAAAATCCGTCATTTCGCAAGAAAACCAAGATCCTCGCTTCGAACTCCAAGAAAATAATAATAAAGAAAACCCTTTGTGCAGTGCAGCAAAGAGACAGCTGCACCCTTTTATTAATAGGCTGGAGATCCAAGTAATTAGGGTTTTTGAATAGATTTGTAAAATATCCCTTTTTGAATATATCTTTACATATATAAATCCTTATACTTGAAAATTAGATAAACCAATTAAATTCAGATTTAAAAACAAAAATAACTAACCTAATACTGGCCAACACTGTTTGTAAACCCAGAAAAATAATTTTGTAAGTTTTGGCCTCAAAGTGGCAATTTTGCAAAAAGACCATTTTTTAAGAAATTTGCGAAATAACCCAAATCTATCAAAAAAAAAGTAAAATTTTTACCTCTGAGTTGGCTAGGCATCATGCTCAGCCTAAAAGTCCAAAATTCTGGAGTTTTCACTTCATGTGGTAATTTTGCACAAAAACCCCTCCTGTTATAATATTTGCAAATAGGTCAAATAATATCAGAAAAATCCAAAAAATTCACAAATAATACCTACTCAAAAATAATAGGTATCCCAAAATAAATTCTGACTTTGGACTACCCAAGAAAATATTTACACGTGTTTTGCATGTGTAAAAAGGTAAATTTATGAAAAATGTTTATTAAATCACCAAAAAGTCATTTTAATTCATTTATTAATTATCTCAAAAAATTATTTTAAGAAAATCTAAGGTTTTACATAAATATGGAAAAATCTCAACTTAAAAATCAATCAAGCGTGAATTTAAGAGCATTCAACAAGTTCTAATTATCTCTACAATCTTCATCATCTACAATTTAAATCTATGATCATCCAATCAATTTTATAGATCCCAAATTAAATTTTTATCAACTAAAATTTGTATTCATATGTTCATGATAATCTACAAGTCATAATATTAAAACTCAATATTTAATACGCAATCCATCATCATACAACAAGTTCATAAGTCAAGATGAGTTCTTCCATGAGCCTAACATAAATAACATTCTTTTTCCTTTTAACATGATAATGACAACATCAATGGGGTTCCAATTCCATGAAAATATCAATACCATATTCATTCATCATGCAGACATCCATCAAAACCCTAGAATCTAAAACATAAAATTAATCCTAATTAAAACAGCGAATCCTCTTATAAAAATTGCAACTTTTTAATCAATCAAGCAATGAATTTGTGTGTATTCAATGGTCTATAAATTACTATAACAAATACCCATCATCTATTATAAACTCGATGATCATACAAGTATTTTTGTAAATTAAAACAAGTTCTTTCATGCATCACCAATCTCTAACATCAATAAATAATTTATACATGATAATCACATCTCAATTAGGGTTCTTATTCATGAAGATGTTATTTGACTACACATTCATTGAGATATATTCCCTAGTAGGGTTTACTAGTTATATATAACCATACAACTTCTAGCATGCATCTTACTTGATCAAACATCACATCCTACGAACATAAAACAATACAAGAGACAAGAGAGTATTACCCACCTCAAAGAAGATCAATTGAAGAATAATAATAACACGAAAGAAAACCCTCATCCTCCTTGCGAAAATCAAAAGATTCAAGCTCCAAACTCCAAGAAATAATAATAAAAATAATAGTATTCTGTTGTGAACAGAGGAGGGCGGCTACTGCTGTACAAATATAGGGCGGGGTTCCATATCCTATGGTTTTGCGAAGATTTTACAAAATCACCCTCCAAAATCAAATATTTACATACATATATATATATAAATCTTCCAAATCAAGTAGTTAATTAGATCAATTAGGAAAAGATTTAATCTCCACTCTTAGTTGACCGGCTCTCATGTGCAGCCCAGAAATTTAAATTTTCAAAATTTTGTCTTTCAATGGCAATTTTACACAAATGTCCTTCACTTTGAAATATTTGCAAACATGCCATAAATTATTCATAAAAATTCAGAAAATTTAGAATTATTATCTACCAATAAAGATTACATTTTTCAAAATGAATTTTTTTGAATTTTTATTTCCCCAAGAAAAATATTTGAATGTGTTCTGCACGTGCAAAATGATAAATTTTAGAAAATGCTTAATAAATCACAAAAAAATAGAAAATATATAGGTATCCATAAATCATCTGTTCAAGCTCTCTGTTATATAGTCAGGTTCTGAGAAATTAGGGTTTTAATTATAGTTTTGCAATAAAGTTCCCAACAATCCCAAAATTGCATAAATATTTATTTACTCAATAAAATAAAACCAAATTAAATTAGAGGGATAAATTGTCTCCCCCCAATCTCTACACTACCATATCGGCCTACCAAAATAGAAAAACAGAAATTTGAATTCGAATTTACCTCCAAACGACATTTTGCTCAAAAACCCTTTTTTTCAAAGTATTTACAATAATAGTTTCTTTATTCAGAAAAATCCCAAAATTTAGAATATACTCAATTATAAATAGGAGAATTTATTTAGAAATTTTAAAGTGGAAATTTTTACCTCAAAAATATTTGCACGTGTTTTGCACGTGCAACGATAATTTCATAAAATAGCCAAATTAATCAAAAGTTTTAATTTAAAATCATTTATTAATTCAGAATTATATATCATTATTAGAAAATAGTTTTTAATTAATTTTTAGTTATTTTATGGCCGGAATGTAATTCTTTCATCAACATAATGTCCAAAAATGAGTTTCTTTAATCAAGAAATCTGAAAAATAAAATATATCATACTTAAATGAGGGACATCAATTATTGAAAACCAACTTTTGAGAAATCCAAAATTTTCTAACTTTGCACGTGCTTTGTACATGCAACAGCAATTTCAAAAAAAACAGTCAAAATAGTCAATTTCATTAATTCAATATTATTTAATAATTCCAAAAATACATTTCACTTTACGGGGTGTTACATATTATTTCTTAGAATAGTGGTTCAATTTTAAAGTTATCAGTGTTTCTATTTTTTACTTCATGCTTACTTGTAAAAGTATAAATATTTCTTATTTGTACTCATAACCTTACTCTTCTATATCATTTGGATTTCTGATAATTTGTGGTATATGACTAAATTTTTGTCCTTATTTTCTTCTGTCATACTTATAGAGAAATTAGGTTTTATTGTAAATTTTATTTTTTGATACATTATGTTTCCTTGTACTATTCCTATTTAAGGTATCTTGTGTACTTGATATTATTCTATCATCCATTAGGTATATTTCTAAGAATGTATTTATTCCCTCCTTAAAATAAGCTTTTATTATTATTTGCACTACTCTTAAATGTATGTTTTTTAATGTTTTTCTGGTTTTCTAACTTATTTTTTCCATTTCTTTTCTTATTCTTTCTGTTATTAATGAAATTATGGTTTTTCCTTGGGCTTATTCAATGTCTAAAGGTTGTTCATTATTTCTGGCTATTATAATGGTATTCTTTTTTCTTTCACATATTGGAAGTTCAATTTTTTTTTTTGGATTTATGTCTAATTTGGTTGCTCTTATTTTATCGTATTTTTGTGCGTCAAAGCTCATTCTTTGTCTTACTTTTTCATTATTTTCTCTTCTGTCTAATTGTTCTCCTATTTCTGTTATTTCTGTCATCATATTGATTTCACGTTATTCTGTTTCATCTTCACTACTTTTACTATCTTCTTCTATTACCATTATTTTCTCATCTTCACTGATTTCTGACCAGTCTTTCTCATATTCTATGAGTTCATAGTTTAGGTTATTCATTTCTTCAATTTATTCTATGTATTTTACATTTTCTTTTTTTCATTCTCTTAGGGCAAACATATGTCATACTTCTACACATATTTAACAATTACATTTCTTTGGATTTTTGGGATATTGTTAGTTTCTATTTATTATTTTTAAGTATCTTTTATAGGATTTTTATATCTCTTAAAAAAAATTCTGTATATATTGGTTTATATTTTTGGAATTTGTGTTTATGTCTTTTTATATAATTATTGCTAATATTATATCCCCAATGATTTTGTTTTGCTTCCTCAAAACAAATTCTTTGTTTATGTGATCTATAATATTTAATAGTTGATCTAGCTTCTTTGTAACATCCCAAAAAAATAAAATAATTTTTATATTTTTTCACGTGCATTGCTCGTAAAATTTCATGTATTTTAGTCCCTAAAATTTTTCAAGTGATGTACAATTTTATTCTCATTTTATTTTTTTACAAATGTATTATTTATTTTCTAATGAAAACCCATAGACCTAAAGTCTATTTTAAAGCTGTTGGATCCTGTAGGCAAGACAACAAACACTAGAGGGGGGGTGAATAGTGTTTGATAAAAACTGCGGAAATTTTTCTCGGTGCAGTCGACTGAGTTATGGACCAGTCGACTGATATGTCCAAAATAATTGAAAATAATAACTCTGTGCAGTCGACTGATGAATGAGACAGACGACTGAAGGCACAATGAAATTATAACTACAAACGGCACTGACCAGTCGACTGTTAGTGCAAGGAGTCGACTGTCCAGAAGCTTTTTATAGAACTTAAATAAACAAGAGAGAATGCAAACACAAGACAATCAATCACAGAGTACACAAGATATATCCTGGTTCGGTCCTCCCGACCTACATCCAGTCCCCAAGCAACCCATTTGAGATTTCCACTATTCTTGAAAAAGATTACAAGAATACCCTACGGCGTTACGACAACAACCTTGTCTAACCCGTAGTCCTTTCTCTCAACCAGAGAAAGCCGACCCACTCTACTACCAAGAGTGAAACAACACCGACTCTACAACCAAGAGTCAAAAACACTCTCCAACCGAGAGCAAGAGAACAAGAATACTTTACAGTCAACCTATAGCCTTGTTGTTGTATGTGTTAATGCACGTGGCTAAAAGAACAGGTCGACTTCTATACTCAGTCCAGAGCGAAATCAATGCTATACTGGACTGAATGTAGAGAACCAAAGTGTATGAACTTGAAAGCTTTGTTTCTCACAAAAAAATATCACTTAGAATGTTTTTCAAGAGTGCTCGGATTTCAAAGTAAAATTCTGTGGATCTTTTCAGTGAGATCTGAACTCTACTTAAAGAGTTTGATCTCCTGAACGTTGGGAGACAGTTACTCAACTGTCAACCAACGGATCTAAGCTTTTGAGTTTGAAAAAATTCGATTTTGAAAAACAGAAAACGGTCAAAAGCTTTCGAACAGTCGACTGGGTTGCCATATGAGTCGACTGATCAGAGTTTGAATAAATTTAAAACAGTTTTGTACTATCAATCGACTGGCAGAAGCTTAAGTCGACTGGTACTCAAAAGTTAAACTTCTTCAATCTGTTTTGACTCTTTTTGGGGTTTTTTTTTATTTTTTTATTTTAAGAGACACACATTATGAAATTTTGAGTGTGTGTGTGTGACAAGGCTTTACATCAGACTAAGACTCAACAGAAAGTAAAATACAATTGTTTTTACAAGACATTATAATTTGACACAATTGAGCTAAGGTCTTGAGTCTTGAGTCTTGTCTTGAGTGAAATCTTGGATCTTGTCTTAGTGAAGTCTTCATCTGTATCCTTTTGAGCTTGTTCATTTGTTCAGCTAGAATTGTCTTTGGTATGTACACTGCAATGTTAGCTGTATAACATAGACACATATTGCACTGTGTTGTGATCATCAAAATCAATAATCAACATTCTCCCCCTTTTTGATGATGACAACACAATAGCTGATAATAAGAGATAATATAGTGAAGACATGCTCCCCCTTATAAAAACACAAAGTGCATTGTCTTAAAATATGTAATATATATATCAGTCGACTTATCAACAATGGAAGGCGACTGACTAGTAAACATACTTTAAAAAAATGTAATATATATATCAGTCGACTTATCAACAATGGAAGGCGACTGACTAGTAAACATACTTTAAAAAAAACATAAGCAGAATATACAGATGCAGTAGCTAGCAGCAGTCGACTGTATCCCTTCTTGGGGAAGTCGACTGACCAGAGATATTTCAATACCCAGAACAATGTTAACAAATCATCATAAGCAACAACACATAACACAGATAGATAAAATAACTCAGATATTTCTCTCCCCCTTTGGAATCATCAAAAAGCAGAAAAGAACAATCTTTTGCATTAAGAAGGAAACTAAGATAAAGTCTGATACATGAAACAAATGCATTAAAAAAGAAAATTACATAATAGAAAAGAAAATAAAAAATTTTCAATCTTCTTCATCGGAGTCTTCATCGTCATCTTGAGAAGGAGGATGAAACTGAGAGCTGAAGAGATGAGTGAGGTTGTCAAGCTTAGAGTCAATGTGATCTAGCTTGGAATCGAGGTTATGGAGTTGGGTATCGACAGTGGCTGAATGTTTCATTAGGTAGGAAACACAGTCGTAGAGAGTACGAGGGTCATCATAATTTGCTTGAAGAAGTGGATCAGAAGAGGTAGAAGGTCTAGAACTAGATCCTAATGGAGCTTGAGAAAGAGGAGGAGACCTAGGGGGTGATCGGGTAGGAGCATCAAGGAGTTTCATACGTGCCAAACTAGCACGATCGAAACACTCATAACGAGAAATAACATTTGTCTCCGAATCAAGATCAACACCAAAAGCTATAAAGACTCTAGTAAGAAGACCTCCAAAAGGTAGAAAGTGAGTGTGGTCTTGATTAAGTTTAGAAAAGATAACTTGACCCCAGTTAACAGCAATTTTACCAAAAATTGCATAAATAGCTTTTTGTAATTCAATAGAATATTGGTCATAACTACCCTTTTTAGGAAGGATGTTATAGGCTAATATTCTACCTACAAGCTTAGCAATTGGTTTGATATTTTTGCTTGTCATTGGAGGGCCATGATTAGGTAAGAAAATTTTAGATAATATAGAAGCATCATCTAAAAGAATTTCATCAAGAGGGAATCCTCCATCATCAATACCTAATATCTGATTAATCCTAGTCGGTGTGAGTGTCATTTTAATATTCTTCACAGACGACCGGATTAAGACATCCCCATCTGGTTTTTGCACGACTCTCATATTTGTGTAAAACAAATAGATGAGTTGGGGATAGTAATTGGGTTGGTTTGATAATGAGAGAAAATCATAGAGACTACTATTTTGGAATAAAGGGATGAGATTGAAACGGTCTAGGTCATTAAAATTTACAAATCTTCCAGGGAAGATTGTAATGGTACAAAAGAGATACCATCGATTAATAAGATCGGGACTCAAGAGATATTGAGTGTAGTCTTGGGAAGAGGAACTACCCTCATGAGATCGTTTAGATCGTTTGGGTGCCATGAAATGAAAGAGGTAAGGATTTTACCTAAGAAAAAGAGAGATGCGATCAGGGGCAAGCACAAGCAGCACTGAGAGAGTAGATCACCTTCTTCTCCAAAAGATAGGGTTTTGAAATTGGGGGTAAAAACTAGAGATCGGTAAGGGGTTAAAACGGCTGATAAAGGGGGTTTGAACAGTGAATAAACGGCTAAGATCAAAGAGAGAGGAAATCGACGATAGAGATTAGAGATCACGGGTTAAAAGATAGGTGAATTCCATCTCAAAAGACGCGATGAATAGTCGCTGAAGACGATTTAGCTCGCGACAGTCGACTGGTAGGGTATATCAGTCGACTGAGTCGAGAAGAAAATAAAAGTTTTATGTCTACTAATCAGTCGATTGGTATAGGTACCAGGCGACTGGTCAGATAAAAAATTGGTATGTTTTTTAAAAAACCAGTACAGTCGACTTATTCAAAAGTACAGTCGACTTAACAGAAACAATTTTCAGCACATATCAATAAAATCACAAATTTCAAGTTCTCTTCTTAAATTAATGAAAGTATCTTCTTTAAGAGGCTTGGTAAATATATCTGCTACTTATTTATCAGTAGAGATAAAGTCTAAAGATATATCTCCTTTTAAAACATGATCACGTAGAAAATGATGTCGAATATCAATATGTTTCGTACGTGAATGTTGAATCGGATTTTTAGATAGATTAATTACACTGGTATTATCACACATAATTGAGGGTTTCTCAAATGAAATACCATAATCTAATAAGGTTTGTTTCATCCATAAAATTTGTGCACATGCCAAACTTGCAGCGATATACTCAGTTTCTGTAGTTGATAGGGATACGGAGTTTTGCTTTTTACTGCACCAAGATACTAGAGAATGTCCCAAAAAGTGACATGTATCACTAGTACTCTTGCGATCAGTTTTGCTTCCAGCAAAATCGGTATCGCTATATGATAAAAGTTGAAAATTATCGGTGCGTGGATAAAATAAACCATATTCAGATGTGCCTTTAATATATCTTAAAATTCGTTTCACTACTTTTAAATGAGACTCTTTAGGACTAGATTGATATCTAGCACATAAACATACGCTGAACATAATATCTGGTCTACTCGCAGTAATATATAAGAGTGAACCAATCATACCTCGATAGAGTTTTTGATCAACACTCTTACCTAATAAATCTTTGTCAAGAGTAGTAGTAGTAGCCATAGGTGTGGATTTACTACTAGTACTATCCATGTTAAAACGTTTGAGTAGTTCCTTTGCATATTTGCCTTGATTGATAAATATGCCATTTGAGGACTGTTTAATTTGAAGTCCAAGGAAATAATTGAGTTCACCCATGCGACTCATCTTAAATTCATTTTTCATGGTATTAGCAAATTCTTGACATAGATTATTATTAGTAGAACCAAAAATTATATCATCAACATATATTTGTATGATTAAGATATCATTCTTAACTCTTTTGATAAACAAAGTAGTGTCTACTTTACCTATTTCAAATCCTGTTTCTAAAAGAAAAGTTTTCAGACGATCATACCAAGCACGAGGTGCTTGTTAAAGACCGTATAAAGCCATTTTCAATTTATAAACATGATCTGGAAATTGTTCATGTTCAAAACCTGGTGGTTGTTTAACATAAACATTTTCCTTAATAAACCCATTAAGAAAAGCACTTTTCACATCCATTTGATAGAGTATAAAATTCATAAAACAAGCAAAAGATAATAAAATACGAATAGATTCTAGTCTAGCAACAGGAGCATATGTTTCATCAAATCTATACCTTCTTCTTGATTATATCCTTGAGCAACTAATCTAGCCTTGTTCCTTACAACTTGTCCTGATTCATCTAACTTATTTTTGAATACCCATTTGGTACCAATAATAGTCTGATCAGGAGGTCTAGGAACTAAATCTCATACATCATTCCTTATAAATTGGTTTAGTTCATCTTGCATGGCATTCATCCAATATTCATTCTCACAAGCTTCTTGTATATTTTTCGGTTCAAAATCCGACAAGAATGCTGTATGAGAGATCATATTAACATGTGAACGTGTCTGAATACCATGGGAGATATCACCAATTATTAAGTCGTGAGGATGATCTTTAACTTCAACAAATGACTTTGGTAAAGTTGAAGATATCACAATCGGATCAGTCGACTTGACTTGTTCTTCAGTCGACTGCTTTACGTCAGTCGACTGGTTGACCTTATCAGTCGACTTATCAGACAGATTAGTTTGCTCTAAGGATTTAATCACATTATCTAAAGGTGATAAATCAATTTCATCATCTTTATTTAAGGTTGATGAAGGTAAGGATTCATCGAATGTAACATGCATTGATTCTTCAATAGTCATTGTAGACTTATTGAAAATTCTATATGCTTTACTCCTATTTGAGTATCCTAAAAAGATACCCTCATTAGATCTAGGATCAAATTTTTCTAAATTATCTTTTGTGTTTAGAATAAAACACTTACAACCAAATGTCTTAAAGTAAGAGACTTTAGGAATTTTATTAAAAAATAACTCATAACAAGTCTTCTTTAGTTTAGGTCTTAGAAGAATTCTATTTAAAACATAACAAGCTGTAGCAACAGCTTCAGCCCAAAAATGCTTTGGTAGATTGCTTTCAACAAGCATAGTACGTGCGCATTCTTGCAAAGTCCTATTTTTTCTTTCAACCACTCCATTTTGTGGTGAAGCTCTAGGAAATGCAAATGAATGTGTTATACCATTCTTGTTGCAATATTCTGTAAATGTTTCATTTTCAAATTCTCCACCATGATCACTTCTAATAGTGACTATGGTTAGAGATCTTTGATTTTGGACACGTTTACAGAAATGTGCAAATTCTTCAAAAGCATCATTTTTATGTTTTAAAAAGAATGTCCAAGTGAATCTTGAAAAATCATCTACTAAAACAAACACATATCTACTTTTATTTAAAGAAGCAACTCTAGTAGGGCCAAATAAATCCATATGAATTAATTCAAGTGGCCTACTAGTAGAGATTACTTCTTTTGTTTTAAAAGTGGATTTGATTTGTTTTCCTAGTTGACATGCATCACATAACTTATCATTTTAAAAGATAGTTTTGGCAGTCCTTTAACTAGGTTATATTTAGATAATTTTGAGAGATTTTTCATATGCACATGTCCAAATCTTCTATGCCATAGCCAAGATTCATTGTTAGAGGCTATTAAACAAAAGTCATTTGAAAGATCAATTGCATTTAAATACAATTCATAAATATTATTTTTACGAAAACTTTGAAAAATAACATTTTGCATAGAAGAATCATAAATCAAGCATGCATCTTTTTCAAAAACTATTTTATATCCTTTATCACACAATTGACTAATGCTTAAAAGATTATGCTTTAAACCACTAACCAATAACACATTTTCTATAGTTGGGTTAGAAGTTTTACCGACCATGCCAATGCCTATGACTTTGCCTTTGTTGTTATCTCCAAAGGTGACGGTTCCTCCATCTATACTTTGAATGGTGGATAGTAGGTTGGCATGTCCTGTCATGTGTTTTGAACATCCGCTGTCTAATATCCAACGTTCTTTCTTGGGTACCTATAAAAAATATAAGGTAAATATGGTACCCTTTTTATTGGGTCCAAAACACATTAGTTTGGGGGAAACCAAACCCATGAAGAGTTTGATCTTCCTCCATAAGCAGGAATATAGTAAGTAGAATTACACACATTTAACATATATGAGTTAATATAAGCAATTCTATCATTCTGATTTAGACTGACTGGAACCCATACTAACTTGTTCTGTCCAGTCGACTTACCAGTGTTTTTCAGTCGACTGTTGGTGTACATCAGTCGACTGGTTGATACACTAGGTCGAATTATAAGAGGTTTTGATCTCGTTGAATAAGATCCAATTTCTCTGGACAGACGACTGGTTGTATGGTTCAGTCGACTTAACCGAACGGTAGTCTTGATTTTATCACTAGAATTAACAATCTTAGGTTTTTCAAAGAAATCATACAACTTGTGTGTAACACTAGAAATAGATGCTGATTTATTCTTACTAGTGTTTACAACAGGAGATTCTTTAACAGAGGATTTTTTAAAACCAAGTCCATATTTTTGACTAGATGTAACTTGATGATGAAGCATATCATTTAAATTCTCTTTGCCTTTGTTAAACTTAGATACGTTCTTTGAAATCTCTTCATAATTCTTTTTGAGAGTTTCAAGATCAGTATCTAAACTTGCAATGCGAGAATTTAAGGATTTTACTTCCTTATCAAGGTTAAGATTTTTTTGATTAAGTGTTTGATTCACTTTCTCAAGATTCTGAACTCTAATTTTTTCTTTCTTTAACTCATGAAATATTTCATTAAAAGCATCAAGAAGATCTTCGGAATCATAATCATTACTTACATGCTCTTGTGCAGCCATGAAACAAACATTTGCCACTTCGTTATTTTCATCCGTTTCTTCTTCGGAAGATGAATCACTATCATCCCATGTAGCTTGATAAGCCTTCTTGTTCTTGGCAAATTTGTTCTTTGGATATTTGTCCTTCTTGAAGTTGGATGATTTTCCCTTGTTCTTTGCATTTTCTAAGGGACAATCCTTCTTCATGTGACCTATTTTATTGCACCTGAAACATGTAGGAGGGTCATTAGAATCTCTAACTTTAGAATGAAACTTACCCTTCTTTAAGAACTTCTTGAATCTTCGAGTGAACATTGCTATTTCTTCTTCATCTTCTTCCTCATCTTCTGAGTCTGTCATGGCTTTAAAAGCCAATGATTTCTTCTTTGCTTGGTGTGATTCTGTATCTTTCTTTCGATCTTCAAGTTGGACCTCATATGCCATGAGATTGCCAACAAGATTCTCGAGAGTAAGTGTTGACAAGTCATTCGCTTCCTCTATTGCTGTGGTTTTCTTCTCCCATTCTGGAGTGAGTGCACGTAGGACTTTTCTAACCATCTCTGCTTGAGTATAAGTCTTTCCAAGCGCCACAAGAGAGTTTGTGATGTCTGTGAATCTGGTAATCATCTCGGACATAGTCTCACTGTCCTTCATTCTGAACATCTCAAACCTGTGGACAAGAACAGAAATTTTAGACTCTTTTACTTTATTCGTTCCTTCATGTGTTACCTCAAGTGTATGGCAAATTTGATGTGCGGTTGTAGCATTTGATACACGGTTGAATTCTTCTTTTGTAAGTGCACAAAATAAGGCATTCATTGCTTTGGCATTGTTCATAGTCTGACTCTTTTGATCATCATTCTATTGTGCATATGGAATGGTAGGGGCAGTGTATTCCGTCTCTGTCATTTGCCATATCTCATAGTTGATTGATTGAAGATAGATTCTCATTCGGCACTTCCAATAATTGTAGTTCGTGCCATCAAATAGTGGTGGCCGTTGTGTAGATTGGCCTTCATGGTACTGATTTGTATTTGAAGTAGTTGCCATAGCCTGTAACCTTGCTCTGATACCAAGTGTTGGATCCTGTAGGAAAGACAACAAACACTAGAGGGGGGGTGAATAGTGTTTGATAAAAACTGCCGAAATTTTTCTCGGTGCAGTCGACTGAGTTATGGACCAGTCGACTGATATGTCCAAAATAATTGAAAATAATAACTCTGTGCAGTCGACTGATGAATGAGACAGACGACTGAAGGCACAATGAAATTATAACTACAAACGGCACTGACCAGTCGACTGTTAGTGCAAGGAGTCGACTGTCCAGAAGCTTTTTGTAGAACTTAAATAAACAAGAGAGAATGCAAACACAAGATAATCAATCACAGAGTACACAAGATATATCCTGGTTCGGTCCTCCCGACCTACATCCAGTCCCCAAGCAACCCACTTGAGATTTCCACTATTCTTGAAAAAGATTACAAGAATACCCTACGGCGTTACGACAACAACCTTGTCTAACCCGTAGTCTTCTTTCAACCAGAGAAAGCCGACCCACTCTACTACCAAGAGTGAAACAACACCGACTCTACAACCAAGAGTCAAAAACACTCTCCAACCGAGAGTAAGAGAACAAGAATACTTTACAGTCAACCTATAGCCTTGTTGTTGTATGTGTTAATGCACGTGGCTAAAAGAACAGGTCAACTTCTATACTCAGTCCAGAGCGAAATCAATGCTATACTGGACTGAATGTAGAGAACCAAAGTGTATGAACTTGAAAGCTTTGTTTCTCACAAAAAAATATCACTTAGAATGTTTTTCAAGAGTGCTCGGATTTCAAAGTAAAATTCTGTGGATCTTTTCAGTGAGATCTGAACTCTACTTAAAGAGTTTGATCTCCTGAACGTTGGGAGACAGTTACTCAACTGTCAACCAACGGATCTAAGCTTTTGAGTTTGAAAAAATTCGATTTTGAAAAACAGAAAACGGTCAAAAGCTCTCGAACAGTCGACTGGGTTGCCATATGAGTCGACTGATCAGAGTTTGAATAAATTTAAAACAGTTTTGTACTATCAGTCGACTGGCAGAAGCTTAAGTCGACTGGTACTCAAAAGTTAAACTTCTTCAAACTGTTTTGACTCTTTTTGGGGGTTTTTTTATTTATTTTAAGAGACACACATTATGAAATTTGGAGTGTGTGTGTGTGACAAGGCTTTACATCAGACTAAGACTCAACAGAAAGTAAAATACAATTGTTTTTACAAGACATTATAATTTGACACAATTGAGCTAAGGTCTTGAGTCTTGAGTCTTGTCTTGAGTGAAATCTTGGATCTTGTCTTAGTGAAGTCTTCATCTGTATCCTTTTGAGCTTGTTCATTTGTTCAGCTAGAATTATTTTTGGTATGTACACTGCAATGTTAGCTGTATAACATAGACACATGTTGCACTGTGTTGTGATCATCAAAATCAAGAATCAACAAAAGCCCACTAAGAAAATTAATTAAAAAGAGAGGCCCATGATTTTATTCTACACTTTAAATGTACACTTTTTAACCCTACACACTTGTCATATAACAAACACATAAAAATGGATTATAAACAAATAATTAGAAGAATGACAAGTGTGTGCACGTAAGGTGCACGTGCACGTGTGTGCAACCCAAGGATTGGCTGGCCATCCATGAGGAAGAGAGAGGGATTTATGGTAGTGGATTTTTGGAGTGGGTTTAATTGGATAGTGGGGGTCTTTTCATTCACCCAATAAATCCTATAAATATCCTCCTATTGCTTGAACAATACACTAGAATCAAAAGAAAAGAAAAGAGAGAAAAAGAAAGAGAGGTTTCGGATTTTTGCAAGTGGGGAGAAGGAGCTTTTGGATTTTTCAAGAAGAAGGAGGCTAACATCTTGTTGGAGCTAGGAGCAACTTTATAGGAGTTTTCTTCCACTTTTTCTCCAAATAAGGTGGGTGTCTCTTCTTACTTTCTAAAGTAAAATAGAATGCATGTGTAGGAAAAATTGATGCTTGAAAGTGATATTTCATATGAGTTTTAGTTAATTTGTGATACCATGTGATGTTGTTATTTAGAATGTTTAGTAGAAATGAAACATGTAAATTGTTGCATACTAAATGGGAGTTTAATCATGATGAAATTTCTATTTCAATAGAAGTGCACATCTTGTTGAATTAAAATTGTATTTCTATTTCATTAGTATGTTGAAGTGGTTAGGCACAAATAATATGTCATGATTGGGTTATAGGAATTGTGCATATAAAATTGTTAAACTTGGCAAAAGAAAATTTGAAATTGTTATCGAAGAATTATAAAGTCTATTGGGATGAGAATTGGCAAAAAGTATATACATTCATGATAGTAGTTATTCTTCTAATTGCAATATATAAATACTAGATTTAAAAAAAATATTATTTGAATTAAATTGTGAACAATTGTATGCTAATGCGGTTAAAATCGGTAAAGAAGTACTTCTGGAAAAGTATTTTTGTAATATTAACTTGGAAGAAAAGATTAGAAATCAAAAGTTATTCAAATAGTAAAAATTGAGATTTTAATAGAGAGTGATATTATAAATAGTTTAACCCATATATTATCAGTGGTCGACTTTGGCCTTGGTGGCTAGCGCAAGCACCTTTGCAATTGGCGTCGCCACGTGGCACTGGGAGAGGGAGGGGGGGGGGGGGGGGTGGTTTCCTATTTTCGTCGGTTCGAGCCTGGGTTTTTGGTTCTTCTCTTTTATTATTATTTTTAAATCAAAGAATGGGTTTTGACTATAAAATCAACTCAGTAAATTCCTTATCAAAAATCGAGAATGGCTCACTGGTTGAGCGGTGACTTGGCCGCTCTTGGCTCTGGTTAACCTTCAAAATTTGTTTCATTTATTTTTTTTAATATTATTTTTGTATTCTTTTGAAGTTTTAAAAATTGAGAAAAATCATATAAATATTCTAGAATATTATTAGGCCACTTAGGATTTATTTTATAGTATTCTAGAAGATATTTTTGAGAAACAAGGATCATGTTTATTGTATAAGATGAGATTTAAATTCAAGAAAATATACATGATTAAGATTTTAAGGGTTGATTTGTAATAAAATCAAAGTATAATGAGGAAAATTAAATAAGGAATTTCTAATGATAAATCTTTAAGAAATTGTGTTTTTAATCTTAAACAACTTTTCAATTGTGAATCATACTTGAAATATAGATGAATATGAAAAGGGATTTTAGTTACCAAGAAGTGCTTACTTCATGATGAATAAATGAATGGATGAAAGAATTGAATGAGATATGAATAAATAAAATTGAGAATATGAATAATGAGGGTATGAGTACCCTATAATGTTGAACAAGAAAAGTTGTTGATTCTAGAGGCTTAGTGAGACCCAAGGTACCGGCAAGTGATGAAAATGATTAATTGAGTTTTAAGAAAGGACCAGTATGGGCTATCTTGTTCTCTGGTTACTACCAGAGGTTTATTCAGGGCTATGCTCGGATAGCCGTGCCACTCATAGGACTTACAAGGAAGAATATAAGTTTTAAGTGGACAGAGCAGTACGAAGCAAGTTTTCAAGAATTGAAGGAAAAGTTGACTACCGCTCCGATACTGGCTTTTCCGATAGGAGGGATTGATTATGATGTGTACAATGATGCTTCACATCGAAGATTGGGCTGTGTTTTGATGCAAGAGGGGTAGGTAATAGCTTACGGGTCTAGGCAATTAAAACCTCATGAGAAAAGTTACCCAACCCATGATCTGGAGTTGGCAGCAATTGTATTTGCATTGAAGTAGTGGAGGCACTATATGTACGGAGAGAAGGTCAATATGTACACTGCTCACAAGAGCCTGAAGTATATCTACCAGCAGAGGGGTCTGAATTTGAGACAGAGGAGATGGTTGGAAGTGCTATAGGATATCTGTCCTGAAATAAAGTACCATCCGGGCAAAGCAAATGTGGTGGCAGATGCGCTCAGTCGGAAGAGCAGCTTGTCCTGATTAATCACGACTCAGGAGGAAATGGCAGAGGAACTCAATCGAGATGGAATCGAAGTTGTGTTGCAAGGAATGGGAGCATCTTTAACACAATTGAGACTTCAGCCCACACTAAGATAAAAGATTATCGACAATCAGAAGTCTGATCCAAAGATCTAGAAGATGATAGAGCAGGTCGTCACAGGCAAATTGGCAGAATTCCAGGTAAAGGATGAAGTGTTGTGGTTTGGGGAAAAGTTGTGTGTACCTGGTCAAGCCGAATTGAGGGAAAGCATTTTACAAGAAGCACACACCACTCTTTTATCAGTGCATCCAGGATCTACCAAGATGTATAAGGATATCAAGCAATATTTCTGGTGGTCAGGAATGATGTAGCAGAGTTCGTTGCAAGTGATGGAACTGCGATGATTCCCAGGACTACGGATTGGTGTGCGTATCGATCATAAAAGATTAACAGATTAAATACGTGATCTAACCCTTTATAGCGGAATCTAGGGTTCACGAATTATACCTGCGATGAGAAGAAGACGATAGTTTCTAGCAACCTCGAGCTGTCAGCGACCCCAAGATCTTCTGCACGTATTCCTTCCTCGGGTTGGACGTCGTGTGGGCGACGATCTCCCAACCTTTCTTCTCCTTGGCTGACCTCTCTTTCTCTCCTTACGTGAATCACGAATTTAGAAAAAAAATCTTATATCTCAGATGATCAATGACGGCCAGAGAATAGATGATATATATAAGGCTACGGCAGGGACCATGAGGAGAAATTAGGGTTAGGTCTCCTAACGAATCTGGGTATCCCGTGTTCAGCCCGAACACACAACCCAGGCCCATTAACAATAGCTCGGTCCACTAAAGAGCTATTGTTGCACTACCTTCCTAATCCTAAATTATATTTATGGGCTCCTTTTATTATATGCTCGTTCAGCTCCCCGTGTTAAGATATCGAATGTCCGTCGATCAAATTAAGTTACTGACAACTATATTGATCAACATCTTTTATCCTTAAGTAGTACCATTCAACTTTATTTGTCATGTCGGATGTAATCCACCTGCAGGGTTTACATGACAAATTCTTATGAGCTCCTTCAGGGGACATCATCAACCCGACGTATCGGGACATGGATTCCTTTTGCAATCAACAGCCCATCATACATACAATGCTATTACCCAATTAATAGAGGTTGTTGATCCATAATGAATCTCACTCTTTTATGAGTCAAAGTAATGCACATTGCATATACATGTCTGTTATTATATCTGGATTAAGAGCATAAGCATCCATAATAATAGAGGTGTTTGTTCTCTTTTGTAGTCAGTACAAAGAGAACAACCTCAAGTGGTCCTGTTCAATACACACAAAGTGTACTAGTGTAAACCTATAGTCAAGATAGACTAATACCAGATTACACTACAACCTTTCCAATGGATTGTCCAAGTCCGTCTAGGTTGTGAACTATTTATATATTCCATAGGGAACTGATAATATGATCTTCTGTGTGTTACCGCACACCATATTATCAACCTTATAGAATATCAGACACTTGCATTAATATTATAATAAACACAATATGCAAACATATACCCATATGATTCTCATTAAAAAAAAAAGGAAATAAAGTTAATACAAAAGTGATGCTTTCAGTATATAACCCTAACAATCTCCCACTTATACTCAAAGCATTGCTTTCAATATACTGTTACAAATCTCCCACTTATACTTAAAGCCATGCTGCTACGCATCTGACTCCCATTCCCTCAACATGACTATCAAAAGCCTTAGCTGGTAAGCTCTTAGTGAAGGGATCAGCTAGGTTGTCTGCTGATGCTATCTTGATCACAACAACTTTTCCTTTCTTTACGAAATCTCGTATCAGGTGGTACTTATGCTCAATGTGTTTACCTATCTTTTGGGCTCGTGGTTCCTTCGAATTTGCAACTGCACCACTATTATCACAATAAAGTGTAATAGCCTTAGGCAAATTAGGTACCACATCCAAGTCCAATAGAAAGTTTCTGAGCCAAACCGCTTCTTTGGCTGCCTCAGCGGCTGCCACATACTCGGCTTCCATGGTAGAATCAACACTACATTTTTGCTTGATACTCCTCCATATAGTGGCTCCACCTCCCAAAGTAAATACATAACCTGAGGTTGATTTTTTGGAATCCCTATCTGACTGAAAATCTGAGTCTGTATACCCCAAGACAACTAAACTATCTTCCTGGTAAACTAGCAAACAATCTTTAGTCCTTTTCAGGTACTTCAAAATATGCTTTACGGCAGTCCAGTGCTCTTGTCCCGGGTTAGACTGATATCTGCTAACCATGCCAACGACAAAGCAGATATCTGGTCTCGTACATAGCATTGCATACATTAAGCTTCCTACTGCTGAAGCATAAGGAACTGCTTTCATGTTCTCTATCTCTTTAGGTGTCCTCGGACACTGCTCCTTTGACAAGGCAATTCCATGCCTAAAAGGTAAGAAACCTTTCTTAGAATTTTGCATGCTAAAACGAGTTAGTATAGTATCGATATAGAAAGCTTGGGACAAGCCCAACATCCTTTTCTTGCGATCTCATAGAACTTTGATCCCAAGGATGTGAACTACTTCTCCCAAGTCCTTCATATCAAACTGTTTGGATAACCATACCCTTACGTTAGATAATACCTTCACATTGTTTCCAATGAGCAAGATGTCATCCACGTAAAGTACTAGGAATACCACTACGTTTCCGTCACACTTTTTGTATACACACGATTCATCTTGACATTGAACAAATCCATAGGATTTTATCACCTGATCAAAACATATGTTCCAAGATCTGGAAGCTTGCTTAAGTCCATAAATGAACTTCTTGAGCTTACAAATAAGATGCGCTTGGCCCTTTTCAATGAACCCGTCTGGTTGCTTCATATAAATGTCTTCCTCAAGACTTCCATTAAGGAAAGCTATCTTGACATCCATTTGCTAAATCTCATAATCAAGATAAGTTGCAATAGATAAAAGAATCCGGATAGACTTAAGCATGGCTACTGGCGAAAAAGTTTCCTCATAATCGATACCCTCTCTCTGAGTAAAACCTTTTGCAACAAGCCGAGCTTTAAAGGTTTCAACCTTACCGTCTGATCCTCTTTTTCTCTTATAGACCCACTTGCATCCAATGGCTTTTACACCAATAGGTGGTTCTACAAGCTCCCAGACTTGATTAGAATCTATAGATTCTATTTCAGATATCATTGCTTTTTGCCAAGACTCTGCATCTTTATCTTAGAGTGCTTCATTGTAGGTACAGGGATCATAATCTTGTTCCTCAGGGACAAAGTCTGACGACTCTCCCAAGAACATAATCTATCAGGTTGTATCACAACCCTCCCACTACGACGAGGCACTATCGGTTGTGGTGTAACATTTGTGACACGTTGTGCAGTTACTGGTGGTACATCCTGTTGTACTGTTGGTACTGAAGTATTTGGTGTCTCACCTCTCAGTTCTTCTAGAACAGCTCTACTTATGGGTTTATGGTTCATCACATAGTCTTCCTCTAAGAATCGAGCATTGGTGCTAACAATGATCATCTGATCCTTAGGACTATAAAATAAACCTCCTTTCGTTCCTCTTGGATAGCCTACAAACAAGCGTACTTCTGTACGAGATTCCAACTTATCGGCTTTCCCATTCAGCACGTGTGCTGGACTACCCCAAATCCGAACATGTTTCAGACTAGGCTTACGCCCAGTCCACAGTTCTGTGGGAGTAATTGGTACTGACTTAGAAGGAACCAAGTTCAAAATATAAGCTGCAGTTTCTAAGGCATATCCCCAAAACGAATCTGGTAAATCTGAATAACTCATCATTGATCTAACCATCTCCATAAGAGTCCTATTCCTTCTTTCTGCTACACCATTCTGTTGGGGTGTTCCAGGTGCTGATAATTGGGATGTAATCCCAGCCTCTGACAAATAGTCCCTAAACTCCCCAAAGAGATACTCGCCACCACGATCTGAACGTAATAACTTGATACATTTTCCATGACGTTTCTCCGTTTCTGCCTTGTACTCTTTGAATTTATCAAAGCACTCAGACTTACGGCGCATCAAATAAATATATCCATACCTTGGATAATCGTCAGTAAATGTGACAAAATATTCAAAGCCACCTCTAGCCTGGACAGTCATGGGCCCACACAAATCAGAATGAACCAATTCCAACACATCTTTGGCCCTATACCCCTTTGCCTTGAAAGGCCTTTTGGTCATTTTACCTACCAAGCAGGATTCACAGACTGGTAGTGCCTCCACTTTCAATGAACTCAAGGGTCCATCTTTAACCAGTCTTTGAATCCTTCTTAGGTTAACATGCCCCAATCGCAAGTGCCAAAGATATGTTTGGTTCACACAAGAAGGTTCTTTTCTCTTATTTATGTTAGAAGACATATTATTCATTTCCATAAGTTGCATCGTGGGAGAAATAGGATTAATGACATATAGATTATCAACCAATGCACCAGAACAGATAAAATGCTTATTTTTTCTAATAACAATATTGTCATTAAAATAAACTGAATATCCATCCTTAACTAGCATGGAAACAGAAATTAAATTCCTTCTAAGTGAAGGTGCATAAAGAAAATCTCTTAATGTCAAAGACTTATTTCTACCAAAAGATAAAATAACATCTCCTATTGCAACGGCCGCTACTCTTGTAGTGTCACCCATAAACAAGCATATCTCTCCATCACTGAGCCGTCTGGTTTCCTGGAACCCCTGCAATGTATTGCAGACATGATTAGTGGCTCCTGTATCTACACACCAGGTGCCGGTAGATAACACCGCTAAACATGTTTCAACAACTAGTAAATGAGATATACCTTTTTTGTTCTCTTGTTTGAGAAGTGGACAGTCAGTCTTCCAATGTCCTGACCCTTTGCACTTGAAACACTTGCCTTTCGGCTTTTTCACAGTGCCTTGAGGTCCCATGCCCTTCTTTGCTGAGTTTACTTGTTTCTGAACTTTCTTCTTCTTACCACCTTTCGGCTTAGAAGTAGAGTCCTTTTCAGTCACATAAACATGGGCATTCTGCTTGAAGAGAGCTTCAGCATCCTGTAGTTCTTTTGCAAGTTCTGCCAAACTATACAACCTATTGTTCATGTTGTAATTAAGGCAAAACAATTCAAAACTTTTAGGCAGAGTCCCGAGAATGATATCGACCTGGGTTTCCCCATCGATTTCAGCACCAAGGATCTCCATCTCATTTAGATGAGCCATCATCTTGAGAACATGATCCCTTACTGGTGTCCCCTCAGCCATAGATGCTCTCATCAAACTCTTCATAGCAAATTGCCTAGCTGCTCTACTCTGATGACCGAGCTATTTTTTTATTTATTTATTTATTATTTATTTACTTTTTTTTTAAGGTTTGGCAGCCGATTTCTTCATCAAAAACCATCTGTCGATCTCCGGACTGCCTAAAAATAGCATCTCCTCCAGCGTCAGAAACAGCCACCACCGCCATCACGAACGATAGAAAAAAAAAATTAAAATTACATCAATCCTATGCCTTCCGAAGGAGTTCATACATAATCTAGATTGAAAAATTAAAATTACATCAATCCTATGCCTCCCAAAGGAGTTCATACATAATCTAGATTGAAAAATTAAAATTACATCAATCCTATGCCTCCCGAAGGAGTTCACACATAATCTAGATTGAAAAATTAAAATTATAAGCACGATCAACCCTCGTGATATTAATTACATCCACAAAACAACAATAACACAAACAAAAACATGCATTGGACCATAATAGTTGGATCTAAGATGCCTGCAAAACCGAGTTAGAACAGATCTACATCTACCGACTATCATACAACACAAGTTTTATTGGACAACATGGATGTAACAATCAATACGCAGATCCAATACCGGCTCTGATACCAATTGATGGAACTGTGATGATTCCCAGGACTACGGATTGGTGTGCGTATCGATCATAAAAGATTAACAGATTAAATACGTGATCTAACCCTTTATAGCGGAATCTAGGGTTCACGAATTATACATGTGATGAGAAGAAGACGATAGTTTCTAGCAACCTCGAGCTGTCAGCGACCCCAAGATCTTCTGCACGTATTCCTTCCTCGGGTTGGACGTCGTGTGGGCGACGATCTCCCAACATTTCTTCTCCTTGGATGACCTCTCTTCCCTCCTTACGTGAATCATGAATTTAGAGAAAAAATCTTATATCTCAGATGATCAATGACGGCCAGAGAATAGAGGATATATATAAGGCTACGACAGGGACCATGAGGAGAAATTAGGGTTAGGACTCCTAACGAATCTGGGTATCCCGTGTTCAGCTCGAATACACAACCCAGGCCCATTAACAATAGCTCGGTCCACTAAAGAGCTATTGTTGCACTACCTTCCTAATTCCAAATTATATTTATGGGCTCCTTTTATTATATGCTCGTTCAGCTCCCCATGTTAAGATATCGAATGTCCGTCGATCAAATTAAGTTACTGACAACTATATTGATCAACATCTTTTATCCTTAAGTAGTACCACTCAACTTTATTTGTCATGTCGGATGTAATCCACCTGCAGGGTTTACATGACAAATCCTTATGAGCTCCTTTAGGGGACATCATCAACTCGACCTATCGGGACATGGATTCCTTTTGCAATCAACAGCCCATCATACATACAATGCTATTACCCAATTCATAGAGATTGTTGATCCATAATGAATCTCACTCTTTTATGAGTCAAAGTAATGCACACTACATATACATGTCTGTTATTATATCTGGATTAAGAGCATAAGCATCCATAATAACAAAGGTGTTTGTTCTCTTTTGTAGTCAGTACAAAGAGAACAACCTCAAGTGGTCCTGCTCAATGCACACAAAGTGTACTAGTGTAAACCTATAGTCAAGATAGACTAATACCAGATTACACTACAACCTTTCCAATGGATTGTCCAAGTCCATCTAGGTTGTGAACTATTTATATATTCCATAGGAAACTGATAATATGATCTTCTGTGTGTCACCTCACAGCATATTATCAACCTTATAGAATATCAGACACTTGCATTAATATTATAATAAACACAATATGCAAACATATGCCCATATGATTCTCATTCAAAAAAATAAGGAAATAAAGTTAATACAAAAGTGATGCTTTCAGTATATAACTCTAATAGCAAGGTGTGCAACGTGTCAACAGATCAAAGTAGAAAATCAGAATACCGACATATTGTTGCAGCCGTTACCCATTCCGAAGTGGAAATGGGATAACATCAGCATGAATTTCATCACAGGACTACCCAGGAGTCCTAAGGAGAATGATGCGATATGGGTGATAGTGGATCGACTAACTAATCTGCTCACTTCTTTGCAATGAAGATTACTTAGTCTATGGAGAAGCTAGCAGAATTGTATGTCGGGGAGATCGTGAAATTACATGGAGTTCCTGTATCAATTGTATCAGAACGGGATGTGCGATTCACATCTCATTTTTGGAGAAGTCTTCAGGTAGCTTTGGCGACCAGGACCAACTTCAATACTGCCTGTCATCCTCAAACTGATGGGCAGACTAAGAGAGTAAATTGGGTGTTGGAAGAGATGTTGAGGAGTTGTGTGATGGATTTCGGTGGCAGCTGGGAGAGGCACTTATCTTTGGTAGAATTTTCCCACAACAACAGCTTTCAGACTAGCATTGGCATGATACCATATGAAGCTCTATATGGAAGGAAATGTAGAACACCAGTGTGCTAGTATGAAGTGGGGGAAAGGCAGATGTATGGGCCAAAAATAGTGTAACAGACTTCAAAGAAGATTGAGCTAATCAGGAAGAGGTTGGTTGACGCACAGAGCAGACAGAAGAGTTATGTTGATAACCGAAGAAGAGATCTGGAGTTCGAAGAAGGTGACTACGTCTTCCTGAAAGTATCTCCAACCAAAGGTGTGATCCGGTTTGGAAAAGGAGGAAAGTTAGCCATGAGGTACATAGGACCTTACAAGATATTGAAGAGGATTGGAAAGACAGCTTGTCGGTTGGAATTATCGGAAGAGCTAGCCTATGTTAACAATGTTTTTCATGTGTCTATGTTACGAGGTTACATTCCTGATCCGAGTCATCACTTGCCAGAAGTGCCAGAGGGTCTGCAGTTGGATCTGAGCTACAGGAGTGTCAGTAGAGATTGTGGACCGACGGGAAAAAAGTTTTGAGGAAGAAAAAAATACCCATGGTCAAGGTCATGTGGAGGAATCATCTGGTTGAGGAAGCCACCTGGGAATCTGAGGAGAGGATGATGAGAGACCATTTTAAGCTTTTTGTACTAAAACTTGTAAACCTTCTTTTCTTTTGTTTTTCTCACTATTTAAGCGTAATTCCAAGGACATAACTATTCTAAGGAGGGAGTGATGTAACATCCTAGAAAAATAAAATAAAATTTTATATTTTTGCACGTGCATTGCATGTAAAATTTTATGTATTTTAGTCCCTAAAATTTTTCAAAGTGATGCACAATTTTATTCTCATTTTATTTGTTACAAATGTATTATTTATTTTCTAATTAAAACTCATAGGCCTAAAGTCTATTTTAAAGCCCACTAGAAAAATTAATTAAAAAGAGAAGCTCATGATTTTATTCTACATTTTAAATGTACACTTTTTAATCCTACACATTTGTCATGTAAAAAACATCTACAAATTGATTATAAACAAATAATTAAAAGAATGATAAATGTGTACACGTAGGGTGCACGTGCACGTGTGTGTAACCCAAGGGTTGGCCGACCATGCATGAGGAAGCAAGAGGGGTTTGTGGTAGTGGATTTTTGGAGTGGGTATTTAATTGGGTAGTGGGGGTCTTTTCATTCACCCAATAAACCCTATAAATATCCCCTCCTATTGCATGAACAATACACTAGAATAAAAAGAAAAGAAAAGAGAGAAAAAGAAAAGGAGATTTCGGATTTTTAGCAAGTGGGGAGAAGGAGCTTTCGAATTTTTCAAGGAGGAGGCAAGCATCTTGTTGGAGCTAGGAGTAACTTTCTAGGAGTGTTATTCCACTTTTTTATCTAATAAGTTGGGTGATTTCTCTCACTTTCTAAACTAATATAGTATGCATGTGTAGGTATGCTTGCATTTTGTTAATTTGTATGAATTTTTAATTACTTTGTAACGCATTTTGTATTGTTAGAATTGTTAGTAGTAATGATTCATGAGAATTATTGTATGCTAATTGAAAGTTACACCATAGAATTAATAGGTTGTGAATTGAAAATTTATTTAAAAGTATGTTGGAGTATTGTTATGCACAAATAATAAACCATGATTTAATTATATGAATTTTGTGAATGTATACATAAAGTTCTTAAATTTGGTGCATGAGAAATTATGTAAATATAAGGGGTGATTTATCAAACTAATGGGGAAGTGAGAATTGTTAAATGAAAATGCATTTATGAGGTATTTAAATTTTTATAATTAAAACATATGAATACTAGATTTATAAAAGGGATTAATTGAGTACAAGATTTGTAAAAGTAATTATTTGAGTTAAATTGAAAATAACTTGATGCTAATATGAATAAAATTTATGAGAAATTATTTCTGGAAATATACGACTATGTTTTATGAGCAATCAAATTGAGAAAAAAAATTGGAAATTGAAATTTGTTGAAAGAATAAAATTTAGTTATGAACAGAGAGCAAAGTTACAAGGCATTGAACCACTATATTATAAGTAATGGCACTTGGCCTTGGTGGCTAGCGCACTGCGCTAGCCACTGCCACGTGGCACTGGAGGTTTTCCTTGGTCGCGGGTTCGAGCCTGGGGGTTGGGTTTGTTTTTTTTTATTTTATTTTTTATTTTTTTATTATAAAATCAGAGTGTATTTTGGGTATAAAAACAATTAAGTAAATCTGTTATCAGAATTTGAGAGTGGCCCTTTGGTTTGGGTGATTATTTGGCTGCTTGTTGGGTCTGGGTTCGATCCTGGGCTTGCACATTTAATTTTTTTTAATATAATTTTTGTGTTCTTTTCAAGTTTTAAAAATTGGGAAAAAATCATATAAATATTCTAGAAAATTATTAGATCACTTGGAAATTATTTTATAGTATTCTAAGAAATATTTTGAGAAATAAAGATCATGTTTATTGTATAAGATGAGATTTAAATTCAAGAAAATATACACAATTAAGATTTTAAGGGTTGATTTTTGTAATAAAATCAAAGTAAAATGATGAGACTTAAATAATGAACTTCTAATGATAAATCTTTAAGAAATTGTGTTTTTAATCTAAAACAACTTTTGATTGAGAATCATACTTGAAGTATAGAAGAATATGAAAAGGGATTTTAGTAATCAAAAGAGCTTTGTGAATTATTAAAAATGAATAATTTTGTTGGTTAACCAAGTAGTGTTTACTTCATAGTGAATAAGAGAATGGATGAAAGAATAGAATAAGTTATGAATAAATGAAATTGAGAATATGAATAATGAGGGTATCAGTACCCTATAATGTAGAACATGAAAAGATGTTGATTCTAGAGGCTTAGTGAGATCCAGGTACCGGCAAGTGATGAAAATGATTATTAAATTTGAGAAGTGGACAACATGAGCTATCGTTCTCGGAGTATGGTTTAAGATCGGTAGGAGGGTCAGCTAGCTCTAGGTGGAAAATATTATTCATGTTTTAAATTTAAGGATAGGCGCTAAGAGAAGATGTAATAAAACTTGGGCAAACGTAAGTGGGACGCCTCTATATAGTATGACAGTGGACTCCAGTACTGTTGAACCAGTTTGACGGTAGACTCCGGGACTGTGCTTGCTTGCGATGGGGACGAGCCTTAATTAAATCCGAGACTATGATTGATTTGACGGTGGACTTTACGATCATGAATAGTCGGGCGGATGGGAGGCCGTTCTCTAGTGTATATGCGTATACCAGGGCTAGAGGGGCACTTGCAAAATGTTCGCACGACGAGGATTTCTGTATAGCCTGACGGTGGACTTTAGGGCTGGAGTCCGTACTCGTGGAATGTCTAAAACTTGATTTTGTTACCAAGTAGTTTTGCATGGCGAGGGTTTAAACCCTTTAATGTGGAGTACGTAGGTGCTTGCACTCGGACCTATGTAGTATGGGATGCATAGAATCCGAACAAGTATGCATTAGGCTTATTGTAGTATAACATCTGCATTAGGCATTTAGTCATATCATACACTGACATATTTAGGATAGTCACTTTTTACATTTTATTGTGCATTCAAGTTTGGGTTTGCTAAACTAAGAGAATCGCTGATTAACTGATGTGCCCATAGTTTTTCAGTACAAGGCTTAAATTGGCAAAAAGACAAAAAGATGAATTGATGCTAAAGATTATTTTCATGATTTAAGTTGTTGATGTTAAAGTATATATCATGTTGTATTCTTTTTTCGCTGCGTTGATGTAAAGAATTTGTTGTAAAATAAAAAGTTTTTAATTTCTTTGTAAAATTGTACAAATTCGAAGTAAAAGATCTTGTTGAGCTACGAATTAAATGTAAATGAAATTCGGGGCATTACAGAGTGGCATGTGTAGGAAAAATTGATGCTTGAAAGTTATATTTCATGTGAGTTTTAGTAAATTTGTGATACCATGTGATGTTGTTATTTAGAATGTTTAGTAAAAATGAAACATGTAAATTGTTGCATGCTAAATGAGAGTTTAATCATGATGAAATTTCTATTTCAATAGAAGGGCACATCTTGTTGAATTAAAATTCTATTTTTATTTCATTAGTATGTTGAAGTGGTTTAGGCACAAATAATATGCCATGATTAGGTTATAGAAATTGTTCATATAAAAATTGTTAAACTTGGCACAAGAAATTGTGAAATTGTTAGAGAAGAATTATAAAATCTATGGGAATGAGAATTGTCAAAAAGTAAATACATTCATGATAGTAGTTATTCTTGTAATTGCAATATATGAATACTAGATTTTAAAAAAATGTTATTTGAATTAAATTGTGAACAATTTTATGCTAATGTGGTTAAAATCAGTAAAGAAGTATTTCTGGAAAAGTATTTTGGTAATATTAACTTGGAAGAAAAGATTGGAATTCAAAAGCTATTCAAATAGTAAAAACTGAGATTTTAACAGAAAGTTAAATTATAAATAATTTAACCCATATACTATCAGTGGTCGGCTTTGGCCTTGGTGGCTAGCGCAGGCGCATTTGCGCCTGGCGTCGCCACGTGGCGCTGGGGGGTTTCCCATGGTCGCGGGTTCAAGCCTGGGTTTGGCTCTTCTTTTTTATTTTTTAAAAAATCAAAGAATGTGTTATGATTGTAAAATCAACTCAATAAATTCCTTATCAAAAATCGAGAATGACTCACTTGTTGAGCGGTGACTTGGCTCGCTGTTGGCTCTGGTTTGAGCTTGGCCACCCTCAAAATTTGTTTTATTTATTTTTATTTTATTTTGGTGTTCTTTTAAAGTTTTAAAAATTGAGAAAAATCATATAAATATTCTAGAATATCATTAGACCACTTGAGATTTATTTTATAGTATTCTAGAATATATTTTTGAGGAATAAAGATCATGATCAGATTTTTTCAAAAAAATATTCATGATTAAGATTTTAAGGGTTGATTTGTAATAAAATCAAAGTATAATGAGGAAAATTAAATAAGGAACTTCTAATGATAAATCTTTAAGAAATTGCGTTTTTAATCTTAAACAACTTTTCAATTGTGAATCATACTTGAAATATAGATGAATGTGAAAAGGGATTTTAGTAACTAAGAAGTGTTTACTTCATGATGAATAAATGAATGGATGAAAGAATTGAATGAGATATGAATAAATAAAATTGAGAATATGAATAATGAGGGTATGAGTACCCTATAATGCTGAACATGAAAAGATGTTGATTCCAGAGGCTTAGTGAGACCCAGGTACCGACAAGTGATGAAAATGATTAATTAAGTTTTGAGAAAGGGCCAGTATGTGCTATCGTTCTCGGTGTATGGTTTAAGACCCGGCAGGAGGGTAAGCTAGCTCTAGGTGGTATTATTTATTCTTGTTTCAAACTTAAGAATAGGCACTAAGATAAGATGTAATAAAACTTGGGCAAACGTAAGTGGGGCGCCTCTATATAGTCGAACGGTGGACTCCTTGACTATAGACCCAGTTTGATGGTGGACTGCGGAACTGTGGTTGCTTGCGATGGAAACGAGCCTTAATTAAATTCGGGGCTATGATTGATTTGATGATGGACTCTAGGATCATGAATAGTCGGGCGGATGGGAGGCCGTTCTCCAGTGTATATGCGTATACCGGGACTAGAGGGGCACTTGCGGGATGTTCGCACGATGAGGATTTCCATATAGCCTGACAGTGGACTCCACGGCCGGAGTCCGTACTCGTGGAATGTCTAAAACTTGATTTTGTTATCGAGTAGTTTTGCACGGCGATGGATTAAACCCTTTAATGTGGAGTACGTAAGTGCTTGCCCTCGGACCTACGTAGTATGGTATGCATAGAATCCGAACAAGTATGCATTAGTGTCATTGTAGTATAACATCTGCATTATGCATTAATTCATGTCATACACCGACATATTAGGATAGTCACTTTTTTACACTTTATTGTGCATTCAAGTTTGTGTTTGCTAAAGTAAGAGAATCGCTGTTTTAGAGCATTGCGTCAGTTGTATGCAACTGACGTGCCCACTGTTTTTTCAGTGCAGCGCTTGGATTGGCAAAAATTCAAAAAGAAGAATTGATGCTAAAGATTATTTTCATGATTTAAGTTGTTGATGTTAAAGTTGTATATATCATGTTGTATTCTTTTTCCGTTGCGTTGATGTACAGAACTTCTTGTATAATAAAATATTTTTAATTTCTTTGTAAAATTATACGAATTTGAAGTAAAAGACCCAGTTGAGCTACGAATTACATGTAAATGGAATTCGGGGCGTTACATTCTTGGCATACTTTATCTCTATAATCATTTACAAATTGTGTCATATATACCCTGAAGTATCTATTTCTGGTTTTACTTTCTCATTTACATATTCACTATATATGTTTATACTCCATGGATCTGGTAATTTTAGGAAAAATGAGTCAATGATTGGATCATTTTATTCATTTGTGTAATAACTATCTTAGAATTATTCTCTGAATTCACATGCATAGTTATCTAAATAAAACTTATCACAAAATTCTATATTTCTTAGTCTCTATCTTGCTTGGTTATTTATATATATATTATGTCAATCTTTTTTTTGTAGATACTAAATTTTGTTCTTGTGGCCTTCTCGTAATTTGTAATTATTTCTTTTAATCCTAGAGTTCTTTGTGCTGAAGTTTCTTATGTTCCTTTGTCATCACACTACAACACAAGCTGCATTCCCCGGCGCTTTTTTTTCAATACACCGGCTGTGTAGCTCATACCGGCATTTTTGAAAATGCCAGTGTAAATGCCGACGAAGCCAGCGTCGCGGTAGAGTGAGGGTCTACACCGGCATTTACAGACAATGCCGGTATAGATGAAACCTACCCCGGTGCTTTAGAAATGCCGGCGTAGATACATTTACGTGTTGCGCCTTGTTTTTCAATAATACATATGCCGACGTGTCTAAAACACTGTTGTAGGGTATTTAATTTGATATTAATTTATTTTCAATGTCTACCCCGGAGCTTTGGGAACGCCGATGTAGATGAATTTTTAAATTATTTTTTGTTTACGTATAAAACCTACACCGGCATTTCTAGAACGCCGAAGTAGTGTATTTAATATATAGTTATTAAGATACCCCAGCGTTTCTAAAATGCCAGCGTAGGGGTTTCGTTTGAGTATTAAATTTAAATTCTATACCCCGGCATTTCCCAAATGCCAGGATAGCGTTCTAAAAAAATTTCCCTTTTATCATTTGAATTATCAAAAAAACAATATTATAATTCAATTCACAATATCATTTCAACCACCTGTAGTACAATTCACAATCAATTCCACAAATTTCAGGCTAATGCAACATAAAAATATAATTCACAACCAAATACAAAAATTAAGCATAATAAACTAACATATATTCCATTAATTGTCCAAGTATTCAACATATTTCAGAAATTACATAATCTTCAAATAAACAGTTTCAAAACAAATATAACAATAAAATTCAAAATTCAAGGCGATTTTAAGGCGACTCAGAGGCGATTCAAAATTCAAAAAATACCCTTCTTCCTCAGCCATTTCTCTCCCCAGATCCCGTCGTTCCTTCCTCCATCTCGCTTTCGCCCTTCAATCATCTTTGTTGTGCTCCCCAATCCCTACCGACCCATCTCAGCCTTTTCGATTTTGAGTCGGTGCGATCCGTCTCTCTCCGCTGGAGGCTTTTGTCTCTCTTCCATCCTCCAGCGCCTTCCGTCCGTCCGGACGCGATCCTTGGAGCTCTCTCTGGGAGTAGCGTGGCGCTTCCCCCTTCCCGCTCCCCTCGTGTCCATCTCGGTGGTGGCCAGATCCGTACGGACTTTTTTCAGCTGTACTTCGACTTCGCCTTCCTCCAGCCCTGAGCGGTTTTGTTCCTCCGTCCGTTCGCCGGTGTCCCCTTTTCGAGTTTGCTCTCCAGCCAGGAGTCTCATCTCCTCCCAGCGGCGATCCAGCGGCGTTCCATTCCCCATTTTCAACAGCGCACTGTAAGTTTTCTGGCTGTTTTATCTTTAGCTTTAATCCCGGTTGTCTTGTTTATTTGGGTGTATCCCTGGAGCACTTCCTTTTGTTTGTTGCTTACTATTAGCACTGGGTAGTGTTCCGATAGCAGTTAATCCTTGCGGGCTTTCTGTTTGTTAGTGCTGGCTTTGTGTTTCCCCATTCCCTGGGGACTTTTTGCCAGCGACTACTTCAGCTCATGTCGGTGATCTGACTGAGTTATAATTCTAGATTGACCGTTCTATCTAACCTCTCTCTCGCTCTTTTTTCTCCTCTCTTGTTCTTCTGTTTGGAGAGCGCGTTTTCTCTTCTTTGAGAGGCATTGTGTTGGTTAAGCACTGATATCGACTTTCCTGAGGTAGTGTTATTGGTCTCCATTCTGTGAAGTGTTTTCTCTTTACACTTCCCTTATCGGAGCTGTAGTTTTTTCTCCTTTTGTGGAAGTTTTTCTTCTATGAATTTTATCAAAGCGGTAGCTAGCTCTGACCGTTCAGTTTCGGTTAAGGATTCGCATAGGGATGTTTCTTCTTCTACTTGGGATTTCATAGTCCCCTCTCAGGATTCTCCCAACTGCTTAAACTCCCCTTCGCCTTATAAGCCCGATCATCATCGGGTCTGCTTCAGGTGCCTCCTTCCTGGGCATCTTAAGCGTGATTGTTTGAGCAGAATGAAGTGTTTATTCTGTGATAAGCTTGGTCACTTTCGTAGTCGTTGCTTTTCCCTTCAAAATCTTCTGGGTTGGCCCAGAGGTCATCCATTACCAGCCAAACTTCTTTCCTTCCTTAATTATCCCCTCTTAAAGCGAAAGCTTCTGAATAGCTTGGTTTGTAAGCACAGTAGGGTTGAGAGTCAGATCCTCAACTCCTCTGTCTTGGCTGAAAGTTCAACGTCGAATTCCTCCCCTTCTAGTTCTTCTCCTCGTGCATATCCTGTCTCTCTTATCCACCCTAATATTGCTTTCCTTTTTAAGGATCGCAAAGTTTTCACGACCCTTGTTTCCAACCCTCGCCGGGCCTCTCTCAAGGCTCGCCCCCGTCCTGTCTCAGTGGCTTCGTCATTATTCGGGAAGTTGGGTATATATCCTGATTGGGTTAAATCTTATTCCTCGTATCTTTCGTGGTCTCGTGGTGCGAGGGAGTCTGCTCCACACTCCAGCACTTCTACCCCACCTGTGCATCTTGAAAGAGCTATTATTGATATGAAGGCCCCTTCGCTGTACTATAACTTTCCCTGTGCTGTGAAGCTCTCCCATCCCTTATGTTCTGCGATCTCGTTTCATTTTTCAGGATGCCTATTCTCTTGGTATCAACTATTAGGGGCTCAGTCATGGCTCTTTCAGGTCCTGAAGGCTTTCAAACTCTTCTTGCTCTCCCTTCCCCCCAAGTTTTCTATTAATCTTGATGTCACTTCTCTTCCACTTTAGGCCGGCACCACCAATTCCATCCCTTCTATCTCTTCGGTTGTTCCCAGCAGTCTCCATTCCCCCCTGTATTCCATTTCTATAGATGTCTCTTCTCCGAATCCAGAGGCGTTGTTGCCCCTTTCGGCAAGTGCTGCCCATCCCCCAGTCAAGCGCGGTTACAAAAAGAAAGTTTTCGATCTTTCGAAGATTCGAGTGAGCGCTCGCCTTCTCGCGAGAAAAGCCGGCTCAGTGTCAACTTTTCAGTCAGGGCACTGTTGAGTTTCGTCTGCTCGTAGACATCCCCGGTGTTTGCAGTGTCTCTCTGCCTTTTTGCCACTAGAGTCCCTCAAGACTGCTAGTGGATTTGGATGTCGTCGTGGAGGGAGTTTTATTCCAGTCTTCGTGGATCTTTTGCTCGGGTCTCTGAGCCTTCTGCTTAGCTCTCTGGTTTTGGGATGGTGGTCCTTTGCCGTGTTTTGGCCCTCAGTGTTGTTAATTGTTATTGTATTTCATTTTTTCGTTAATTTCTGTTTTACCTCTTGTAAAACCCTTGACGCTTGTATTGTATTATTATTGTTTTATTGATTAATATATTTTTGATGGCTGGAGCCTTTTGGCTCTATCCGATTCATCAAAAAAAAAAAAACAAATATAACAATACTTGTCACAACAAACTATATAATAACCCCAAGAGAGGACTTGACCGGACCGCTACTACATACCCCTCGAGTTGCTTCCATTCTCATCGGCTGAATTTCCTTGATTTGCACGACTTAAATTTGGTGGAATCATAGGGCAGTCCTGTGCAAAAAATAAAAAAAATAAATACATATCGAATTTGAACTACAGCTTTACCATAACAACTAGGGAAGCTCAAGCTTCAAGTCAATTAAACACATTTTGAGATAACATTCTCCTTTTCTTCCTGTTTCGATAACAGCATGAAAGAAATGAATTTAGAGGCTTCTGATGGTGTTAATATATTAAGTACTAACCCTCAACCGTTAACTAAAAAGTTTTGTTCAGCGGCAAAGTCTTTCATACTAAGGTCATTGCCCATATAAGATCCTGCAGAAAAAAAGGATCCTTAGCCTTATCGGTGGATGGCGGATTTTAACCCTGTTCATGTATTCCAACCATGTATAAATTTAGATTTTGTTACGGCCTATCTGTTTAATTTTTCTTTCGAGGCAAGTTTGCATGTTTCATATATACGATGTACCATGTATAATTTGTCCAGAAGCATTTTAGGAGTCACTTGAAGAATTTATGTTTATTTGGAGGCAAAGAAAAGTACTTGTTCAAATGTATTGGCTTTTGACTGCATAAACTAACCACTGAGAAATGCAACAGATAATTAAATTACCTTATGCTTTAATACAGGAAGTTTTAAAAGAAGATGATGAAAAATTACAACAACTGAAGAGTGATTTGGGCGATGACGTCTCTAAGGCAGTGACTAAGTCTTTGTGCGAGTTGATGGGTATAATCCCAGTTCTTGGCACTCCTTTCAAGAACTGTGGAACTTTAAGGAAGATCGGAAAACAACCCTGAAGGAGGGCATAAAATATTTACTCAGGCAATTAAAGGAACTCAAGAGGAATCATTGAGTTCGTAAGTGAAGTTGTCAGGCTCAAGTTCGTGATGGGTTTATATATAGTTTGAAGAAATTTCGTTTTGGCTTTATTTTGGGAAAAGAAGTATCTTGTTTTGGTCTATACAAAAACTTTTTGGGTTTTCTTCTTACTCCACTATGAAACTTGGTGAGGTTTTTAGTTTGTTTTTTTGAAATGTCAAAGTGCAGCAGACGTCTTTTATATTTCGAATTCTAAGTAAAAAAATTGGGTATATTCTTTTTCCTGTCAGTTATTTTGTTCATGACTCTACATAGCTTAAATGAATCTAGTTTGAGTGAGAATCCGACCTGCTACGAGCTAATCACTCTCACATGCAGAAGAAGTGAATGTACTTGATACATCAAAAGATTGTCAAAAAAAAAACGTACATCAAACTACATTTTTGTTTGCCCTAGGAGTAATCATATCATAGTATGTATGACTGTAGTCTCCTTTCAAAACAATGACGGATCAAAAATAGCAAAAAGTTAATAAAAGTAATTTCTGCATGCATCCAAACCAAATTAATTGACAGCAATGTCATTGTAAAATCAATAATATCTCATGGAACACAACTACATATGAAACTCAAACTGAAACAAATGAAGCAAGCTAAAATTGAAACCTACTGCACATGGCTTTACTGAACCTCATGGACGACATAAATATTTTCAATTTGAAACACTATGATTCCAGAGGTACACACTCTTGACTTGTATATGTTCAATAATGTTGGCCCTCCACAATTGCTGATAATTATCAATCTCTAATTGTCTGGCATTTGGGAAACATTTAGAGAAGAATCAAATACTATCAAAATCATTTGACCAAGAAAAATACACATATGAGAGATCCAAGGATCTGTAATTTAATAGAAAGTACTATAATAAGTAAAAAAAATGAACAGCTAAGAATCTAGTTGTGGGTTATTTGGTGCTCTGAATGTGTGTACAGTATTCGATCTGTAAATTTGACTCCCTTTCTCAGTGTTTTGAGTGTTTCTTTCAATACAAAGAAAGAGAACATAAACCCAAAACAGTAAGAAACAAAAACACTACAGCACATGGTCACATAAATGGCAGTAAAATAGAGTGGGGATCCCAAAAACAAAAGAGAGTAAAAGACTGTCTCCAAAGATGGAGCACAATAAAAGAAAGAGGCCACTCTGTGATCTTGTACAAAAGAGGCCACTCTTGCTAAAATGAACCCTGAACAAATCAAAACATGCACTAGTGGCAACATATGTCATAATGAGAGCACACACCAAGTAAAGACACCACATACATAACAACATTATATACTACTACTCTGTCTGTACTTTGTCTACTGTTGGGGGGAATGATGTATTACTTTTGGCTACTTTATACTCTGTCTATACTTTGTCCCACCACCATATTTGGGATGGAGTATATTTTTCTGTTTTCTTTCTAGGATTTTGTTGTATGCTCAGTATCCTGAGCATTGTTTATTAATCTCTGATTAATGAAACAGAGTGGCCAGACTCCACCTTTTCCTTTAAAAAAAAAAAAAACATTATATACTACTACTACTTAGGTAAGCCATGAACCGTTCCGTCTATGTTTCATAACCAAGATGCAAATTAAGATATTTCCTGTGAAGCCTGTATGATTAAAATCAACGATTTGACAATAACATAATCTATAGACACCCTAAAAGCTATAACAAACTCAAGATGAGAAAACAGTAATCCACGAATAGTGAAATAATCTAGTACTGACCGAACATAAATACCCTCTTGACGAGAAGTATTGACATTTCTTTTTGCAAACAATTATAATTCCTATGCCTTGAGGTAATCTCTATACTGCATCTTGCGCTAACAATCAGAATTATGCCCAACAAATTTTAAATGGATAAATTTCCGATCAACTCAAACTAATATATGATTTTTGTTATAGATGAAAGAGATTAATAGTATTCAATTAACTTTATATAACTTCCCAAATAAATTAATAACCATGGATATATCTTGAACAACAATTAGCATGACCTAGAAGAAAGATAAACCTAGCGTGATTTTGCTGGTTAGTATGACTGCCACACTTTATGATGATCCTACAAACTATAATACTAAAGCTATATTCCTAAAATAATCCAATTAAGAATCCAATTAATAATGACAGTATAAGTAATGATTTAGATTAATCACACAAGAGAAACCTTAGTACGAAAAACAAAATGCTGACAATATTATATAAGTTATAAAATTTATCGGTGGTGGGACTTGAGACTGTTGTCTGATTGATTGTGAAATTTGCTCCTGAAGAAGTGCCACCTGTGCCTTCAACTGTGTCATCTCCTCGTTCTGAGTCCCACTGGAAGTAGATGCACGACGACCGAATAACCGAGTGGGGGTTGGTCCTAGCCCCATACCACGTACACGACCATGGTGCTCTTTTCTCCTCACTTCAATCATGGCTTGGCGCTGCCGTGTTAATGGGTCGGTGGAGGCCGCCGTAGAGTCAGAGGAAGAAGTAGAAGAGTTGTCCTCATACTTCTTTCTAGCTTTATTCAGTAAAAGGACGTGAATTAAAAAAATACGCGACATTTATTCAATTTGGACATGCTTTTATCAAAATCAAACATTCACTCAATATGATATAACATTACCACAATCTTCTTTGCTACAGAGGTTACAAATGTCCCATCTTTGGATCTATAAGTGGCATAAAAAAAATCTATGTCGCCAAAGGTCGTAGGATCTATTTCTTCTTCCTATATTTTAGTAAGATGACTTCATTACAAACATAAAACTGTAAGCCGAAACTGATAAATTCGATTGTGCTTACCATTTCCTCCCGAACTAGAGCAAAGCTGTGTGTACCAGCGGTGTGCAATACAAGCTGCTGTGAATGACTGGCAACACCGACCTCTGTCCTTTTATGTACATTTCACAATGATTAGAACGATATAACTTAGAGTAGGTACACAACCACGATGATATTAAATTTTGATTAGTAATGTAAATACCTTCCCAACTGCCGAACTCCAGTAGTGAACGAGGAATTGCCAATCCGAAGGCTCTACATCGGGTGGCACATCCCTTGCATTATCCACCTCGGACCTGATTTTGTCATACAACTTCCCATTTAAATTACTCTTGTGATCTTTCCACTTCTTTGACAATGATTTTTCGACCCAAGATTCGAGTGAGTTCGAAAAAGTGAAGTATTGCTGTAAAGTTTGAGAAGTTTAGCAAATTGATAACTGAATTGCATAAACTAAATATCATTTATTTAGTTTTTCTAAAGGTGAATACCTTGATTGTTGAAATAGCACGTCTTTGTCGTGGAGGGCACCTTTGGCCAACTTTCGTATGACAAAGAAATTATGCGAGAGTTCCTTGCAATTACACCAAGAAAGATGCGAATTTACCTGCATTAGCTCCCACAGGCTGTCCGGCAGTGTTTTCCTCCACAACAATCCTCTTGTCATTTTTCAATTTCCAAATCTCTGCTATCTTTGTCCTTCTTGTATGTTTTTAGCAGTAGGCGTGCTTCCCTCTCCCTCATCCATTTGACTGCCACTATTTTCTAAAGGCTGTTCCTCCCCTTGCCCTTTACTACCTTCAACTGTGTTGATCCTTTTTGATCGCCTTGGCATCTTGCACCTGTCACACAAAAAAATAAAATTATTAGAGAAGAAAAATTAACAGATAATTAAAACAAATAATAAAATTAACAGACAACATGTTTGGAATAGATAAATGTCACAATTAATGAACAATTGATGCATATATATATTTACTTTGAAGACAAATTAACAAGATTTAAGACATGAAAATTACCAGAAACATAATATTAAATATGAAAAATCAAGCAAATCACTATACATTGATGCATATATAAAATTTGTGATATGGAAAATTACAACAAGCATAAACACTAAGGAGGATAAGATACCACAAAATCGTATAGATTTACTTAAATAAGTCTTCAAAACTATAATACAACATCTTCCAATACATCACCCTCTTCTCCATCTGTGCGGAGCCAAGTGGCATAAATACTGCCATCGGTTGTATTTACATCAAACATAGGAAACTAAGAAGCAATGTAAATGTTCATGACATCATTGTCTTCATCTTCTGAAGTGTCGCCCAGTTGGAATACATCTCTTGGTTGCATAATAAGAGCCACTATGATTTTGGCAGGGTTGGATCTTCAATGTAGATCACTTGTAGCACTTGGGATGGGAACACAAATAGTTCGTGGCTAATGTGTGTACCGGTGTGAATTAAATTTGAGAAGTTTACAATTGTGAACCCAAACTTATCCTTGTTATTAGCAAAATTCTTATCAAACTCAACCCAATCCCCATGAAATAAGACAACCCGAAAATGACCAAAATAATTCAACTCAATGATATCCGTGAGCACCTCATAGTAGTCGATATCTCCATCTACAGGCCTCGTGTCGGTCTTGGAAGCATAACTTCTAGTCTTGGAAGTCACTACCATTCCACTATTTTGATACTTCAAATTACATTCACGATCCTTAGTACAAAATCTGAAGTCATTATATATATATCCTCCGTATCTTTTGACAATCTTATGGGGACCTTTGGCAAGAATTTTTATTTCAGATGACACACCTTCATGACCCAAAGAATGTACCTATAAATTTTTTACAAATCGTATCATCACCGTGAATAATATAGATATAATCAAGAATGACCTGCATTTTCTGAAGTCACCTACATGAAATTCAAACCACTTATGGAATTTTAAATTCATCATCTTGTTTTTTTCATGTGGTTGCAGTTTTCTTGGTCTAGCCCTTCTTTTCATGTCCCTGACAAATTCACTGGAAAATAGGGAAATGAATATGGAATAACAAATGTAAGTTAATATCGTACTATGTGTTTTTCATTATATTCGATTTCAATTCAAATCCGACTTACTCTCGAAATGGCTCCACTGATGCATGGTGATCTAGCACATATCGATGTGCTTGTTCCCATGTTAAGTTGTTCAAATGCATCAACTTTACCAATAGTAGTGCCAGCGGTCTTGAAAAGATATTTAGCCCCATCAAGGTGGGAAATGTCTGTATTTTTCCTTGGTCTAGTCCAACATGTCTCTACACCCTGAAGATATTTGGAACAAAAATTTGAACACTCCTCTGAGAGATACCCTTCAACAATTGAGCCTTCAGGATATGCTCTATTTTTAACATAACCCATAAGTTGGTATAGGTACCTAAACATGTAAAATTAATGAATTAGAACGGTGTATGGAAATAAAAGAAACAAGCTATTGAGAATTCAGTTTTGGATGAGGCATGAATAATTACCTCTCAATGGGATACATCTATCGATAATGTACAGGTCCCCCGATTCTTGCTTCACCGGCAAGGTGGATTATCAAGTGAATCATTATAGTGCAGAACGATGGAGGAAATATCATCTCCATTTGACTAAGTCTCAATACCGCACACTGCTCCAATTGGTCAATATCTTCAACACGGAACACTCTTGAGCAAATTTCTTTATGTATGCTACAAAGATCTTTTAGGATAGTAGTAATTTGCTCACGCATTGAAGATCTTAGGGCCACTGGAAGGAGATCTTGCATCAAGTTGTGGAGGTCGTGTGACTTTAGACCCTGAAGCCTCTTCTTCTTAAAGTTGACACACCTTGCTATGTTAGAAGAATAGCCATCAGGAACTTTAAGTTCCAGTAGAACTTTGCAAAACAATTTCAACTCTGATTTGACATTGAATAGATTGCAGGAGGTAGGTGTACTCTCCCATTCGGTAATTCCTCTTGGTGCAACTCATGTCGGATGCCCATTGACTTCAAATCAAAACGGCTATTGAGATTGTCCTTTGTCTTTTGATCATCTCCCATAACTGTTCCTATACAATTTTCACCGATATTTTTTCCGATATGCATCACATCTAAATTATGGTGCAATAAGTTATATTCTCAATACAACAACTTGAAGAAAATACTCTTCTTCTTCCATGCACCTAAATCCGTCATGCTGTGATACTCATCTGCGTCACATAGATCGGTGTCCTCATGTTGCTCCTCCCTTGCCTTTTTCTTGCCTTTTTTGCTCACTTGTGGTTCTTTTCCATATTTGAACTGATTACCTTCTAGTCGCCTCAACACATCTGTCACAGATGACTCTCCAGGAGCACGTCCCCACTCATCAGTACCATTAAATGTCACTGTCTCTGCCCGGAATATATGAGTATCATGCAACCATCTCCTATGACCCATATAGCAGAACTTTCTGCCATTGTACAACCACCTTGAGTTAGTTTGGTCAGCACAACAAGGACATGCATAACGTCCTTTAGTACTATATCCAGATAAATTTGCATATGCGGAAAAATTATTGAGTGCCCAAGTCAACGTGACCTGAAGTCAAAATGTTTCTTTAGCCATTCCATCATAGGTTGGAACACCCTCCCACAATTTCTGAAGTTCATCTATTAACAGTTGTAGGGACACATCTATATCATTTTCTGGGCCTTTCGGTCCAGGAACTATCATGGACAAAATAAATGAGGACTGGTTCATGCATTTTCAAGGGGGAAAATTGTACGAGATTAACACAACAGGCCATATGATGTATGTACTACTCATTTGCCTAAAAGGGTTGAAACCATCACTAGCTAATCCAAGTCTCACACTGCGAGGATCTTCCGCAAAATCGGGATATCTTTCATCAATTTTTTTTCGAGATTTAGAATCAGCAAGATGCCTAAGAATCCCATCATTATTATGACCTTCAACATGCCATCTCATATCAGAAGAAGTTTTTGAAGACACAAACAGTCTTTGTAGCCTAGGAATCAGAGGAAAGTAACACAATAGTTTGGCAGACTTCTTTCTCTTACTTCCCTTAACATGCCCACTTGTTTGATCATCTTGATTCAGTGTTCCTACCCATTTCGAAGAACCGCAAACTTCACAATTCTCGAGACTCTCCTTACCTCTCCTGAAAATCATACAATTATTTGGACATGCTGCTATCTTCTCATACCTTAGATCAAAAGACTTGAGGAATTTTTTGATTGTATGAGAGGAGTTTGGAATACAAATTTCTAGAAATGCTTCATTCAACAGTTCAAGTAGCATAGTGAAGGACTTGGTAGACCACCCGTTTAAACATTTGATCTGAAATAGTCTGACAATCAATGAGAACTTAGGGAATTTGGTGCGATCACGATACAAATGAGTACTAGCATCTTCCAGCAACTTAGTAAGGGATACATGTTGTTTATTAATTTCAGGGCTGGGCCTTTCCTCCTCCATCCCACCACCAATGTGTGATGTTTTCGTTGACTCATTAGGAGATTGGGTTGTTGGATTGTTGGTGTGGAATGAAACATTATGAATCCCCAAGGCATCATTCACCAAAGCATGCATCTCATTGGGAACACTTAAGTCATCGTTCACTAAGGGCTCATCTTCATTTTGTAATATAACCGGACAAACAGGAGATGACGTATGACCCTCTTCATGACAAAACCACCGTGTGCACCCTTGAAGAAAACCATTGACAACCAAATGTGTCTGTACTACGTCACAAGTTCTCAAATTACAATTTGTACACTCGAGGCATGGATAAAGAATTAAGTTGGGATCACAGAAATTTCGTTTGGCGAAAATAATAAAATCTTTAACATCATTCTGGTACTCCTTGGATAATCGTGGTTTATTAATCCAACTTTTACCTATTTGAACAATAGCACCCAATCTGAAATTTAAATTTGATATATTAAATAGTATTAAATTGAAAACTAGTTTTTCTAATTAATTTCACCTTTTTTAAAACCTTCCCTACTTGATTTTCATGTATATTACACATGTCAACCAATATGATAAATTTCATGTGTATTAGAAGTCTATCAACAAAATTAACTCTGAAACAAATAAATCTGAACAAAAATAACTCTATGCATATAACCCTAAAATCGATTGTTATAACCCTAAAATGAACTCTTACCCATTTAAATAATAGCACTGAATTTCAAATTTAAATTTCATAAATTTAAAGTTAACGACTATCATTCAAGTGACTATCTCACTAAGTCGATTGTCTATGAAATGTCCAATCCGGTTTTTATGAATAGGCCAAGTTTGTAATTTAGATTAAATAGGTGATTATGATAAATCATTACAATTATCGCACATAACTATATAAAAGTAATATCAAGATATTACCCACAAACACGTAAAAAAATACTTGTCTCCTCACGCACCCACATACATGTCACAATATTATCAAGAAATTACATCATGAGATTGAGAACTTTATTAAAAAAGAAACAAACTCAAATCCCCAATTCAACAAATATATGTAACTCCAATTAAACATAATACATCAAGGCCATACACCACGTAAAAACATTAAACATTTTAACATATCACATAAAAAATGTGATTATATTCATTGAACTCTAAAATCTATAATTAAGGTCCTAAAACAAATAAACTGTAAAACAATTAACTCTAAAATAAATAAATCTCAACAAAATTTATTTTAAAAATAATTAAATCTCAATACAATCTACTATATTCACACAACCCTAAACCACCTTTGTGGGAATTATGTAAAGCACCTTTGTAGCAATTGATCAAACACCTTGTGTTCGGGGTCTAATATCGGTTCAAATATAGTCTCCCTTGAATTTGTTTTTCCGTTCAAGAAGATGATGATGGTGAAGGATATTTGCTGTTAACGAGGGTGTCGTGCGGTCAGGATGAGAACAAGAAGAACAAGAAGACGCTTGATTTATTTGGTTCATGGCTAATGTAACCCCCATTTCTGCAAATACGGATTTCCTGAATATTTTCTATATTTCGATATTTATAAATTCCTTATTTGTTAAATTCGATTTGAATTTTATATTAATGTGTTTTTCTAGTCGACAATTATATTTATTTCGAATAATGGTATATTTGAACTCGTTTTCTATTCCTAATTGATTGACTATTTACATTTTAGCCCAAATCAAATTTATATTTTTACCAGTTGGACTATTTTGATAAATGTGTTAAACCCAATTCCTATTTTATATAATCTATAGTTATTGCTATTACTATCATCATCATGATTATTATTTTTATATTATTATTATTATTATTATTATTATTATTATTATTATTATTATTGTTATTATTGTTACTATTATTATTATTTCTATTGCTATTATTGTTGTTGTTGTTGTTACTATTATGATTATGATTATTTTATTTTATAAATCCTGTAATGCTAATTATTTTCCCCCTATTTTTCTATTTTGAATTTTATTGTATTTTATTTTCTTTTTATTAATTATTGTATGTGAATTTTCTTTGAATAATAAGTTTTTTCTTTTCTTGGGCTCTTTTATTCGCTTTTGATCATTTAGTACTCTTTTGGCTTGAATCCTGCTATTTTTGGCTCACTACAAATTTTGCTCCTTGTGTTTTGAGTTTGAGTTGATCTGCTATATGTCTATCTCATTGATCTATATTTTTTCTTCTCTTTTTGGAGCCTAAACCCATACCCTGAACCCATTAACCCGCAACCCAAAACCCTATATCTTAATTACCCTATAAATACCCCATTAACCCTAAAATATTAATTAACCCTAATATCTATCTCTCTCTCTCTTTCGCCGCCTTCTTTCTCTTCACCCCCAATACCCCCTATCTCTTCCCTGTTTCGTTTCAAATCCAACCCATCACCCTCGTCGCTCTCCCGTCGCTCCGATCGTCCTTCCCCGTCATCACCCCATCATCCTCGACTTTGTCGCCCTATCCCTCGCCGTCCAAACTAATTGCCAACCGAACCCCACTTCCTCTGAAACCATCGCTTACACCCTTCAAACCTTGCCACCCCGACCTCGTTGACCACCTCGATCCCCTCCGCTGTCCCCTGCAACCACCGGTGACCCCTCATCCTCACCGTCAACCTCCAGAACTTCGCCTCCCGCTCAAACCCACCATCTTAAGTCTCCTCCTCTGTTTCGGTGTAGAAACAGAGCACCGCCCTTCGTCCAGTCCCATCGCTGCCGTCGCTTCTCGACCGCCAGTGCCCCACCGTCAGCACCCCAATCACCCTCGAGTGCATACAGTCGCCGCAGTCGCCATAGATCCTTGCCGCTGCTCCCTCTCTCTCCGTTGCCGTGTGCTGTTCGGGAGGTAGGGGATTTGTTTTGGCTGTTTATGTTCGATTAGGGAAACTGGTGTTTGCTGTTGTTGGGAGAGGGATCTGTGTTTGCTGTTTGTGAAGAGGAAGGGAATTGAGTTACTGTATTGGTTGTTTGCTGTGTGTGTGTTTGCATGTAGTTCGCACGTGTTTCGTGATCATGGATTTATCGCCCAGGATTCTAATCCTGTTATTCTGATATATTTGAAATTATCATCTAACAGACAAGTCTCTTCTTGAACTAGTTTATTATTTTGTTTAAGATCCCTTGATCTCCGCAAGTAGATCCTAATCATTTTTTTTATCACATTGCTATTGGAATTCCGTTAAGCATATTGAGAGTTTACACGAGCTAACCCGATATGTTCTTAACATCGTGCCTACATCTTTGATCTAAAACCTAGTCACTCTTGTACATTGCAAATGCACGTCTACATGAAAAATAACTAGATCCATGTTATAGAATTGTTTTGAATTGAATCTGTTAGATTGGAGTTGAATTAATGAATTGATTACCATGTCTGTGAAATTGCATCTTAAAACTAGAACTATGCATGTTAAACATCTTGCATCACCTTGATTATTAATTAGCATGAACTATATGGTTGCATGATTAAGTTGTTGCTTATTCATATCAAATTAAATTCTGGCCTGCTGTTTGTTCTTTTTTGTATCAGATTTTCAACCATGTTGCTGTTGTAAATTGAAATAACTTTCTGAATATGAATTATAGCCCCATAAATCTATTTTCCAGAAATTTTGACGGATTTGAATTCCAATGTATAATCTGTTAGATATCAGTATTTTAGTACAACTGTGTCTGAATTTTCAGATTCACAATTAAATAGAACATGATAATAGTAAAATAAAATTTTTGAAATAAATTTGACTGAGACCAGACATGTGTAGGAATCACCCTGAATTTTTGTAGATTTAATTGATGAGTTTTCTGACCTAAAACATGTATGTGAACACAATCTATAACCTGCTTCCTAAACATAAAATCTAAAAAGAATGGAGTTTTCATCCTAGTTTCTGTAACTTTTATATATCGTATATATATTCGCTGGAACCGAAAAAGAGTCTAGTTTCTAGAATTTTTGACGGATCCAGATTTTCTTTTCTATAGTAGCGGTAATCTGTGTTTTTGTACAACAACGTTATGCTGTCCAGATTGTGTGATTTATGTTAATTTAATATATATGCTACTTACTTTGCCTGAAACGAGTAGAATTAGTCATACCTAGCATGATAAAACCTTGACACCTTCTTGCATTCTCATATAGGATGAAAACAAACTAATAACAAGCCGGGGTATTATGGGTTGAGTTGGTAGTGAACAATCGGAGACTATACTCGGTAGGGGTCCCTTGCGAGCTGATTCGTAAATCCTAAAATTCCTATAAATTCCCGTAATTCTGGTACATCCAATAAATTCCCGATTACTTGGCCGAGTACACAATTTGTGAATTACCATCAGTCTAAAACGTTCACCTGTTTGCTTGCACCGAACCTGTGGTATGGAACATATGGGACGTAGTAGTACGTGCACTAGATAGATTAATAAAATGATTAATAACATGCATTTGATATTCCTTGCTTGATCAAGTATATCTTCATCAAGATAGAATTTAAATTGCCATCATTCATTACATTCATGGTTAAATATAGATCTTTGATATTATTACCAATCTTTGAATTTGTTTTTGACTTTGATCCTGTCTCTTCTTTTGATATACCATGTTCCTATTATTCTCTGTTTTCCCTCTACTTGTTGTCCATGACTTGCTCTAAGGACATTATTTTCTTTCTTTTTAGATCACGAGTTTACAGGTACTGAAGGATCACTACCAAAAGGAATTGGTGAGCAACGATTCTAGAAGATGGAGTCCAAGAATAGAATGCTTGAATTATTTTATGTTATTTTCCCTTCGAATATTGTCGTTGACATTATACTTTGTTTTGGGCTTTTATGACCCGAAGTTTGTTTTATCCTAGATGTTGGATATTATTATTTGGATTATCTAGTTTATTATTGAAGTTGATTTTTGTTTATGTGATTATATCTCCTTACGTGATTGTGATTGTCATTTCATATTGTTGAGTTAGACTGGTACAGCTTATGGATGGTGGTTACATCATTCGCTGGGCCTACGTTATATACTCGTATTCCGTATTTTTGGAAGTGGGGCATGACAGCTAATTATTAGTAAAAAACATACTTAGAACAATAATAACATTTATATTTTGTACATGATAAATGATTCAAACCCTAGAGAAGAATAAATCATTATATCACTCACGAGCCGGAAGTTGTCGATGGTGGAGGGACGGGGGAGGACTACGAGGGGCGATGGCAGGGGTGACAACCAAATGAACGAGACAGAGAGGGAGCGCGGATGGCTACGACGACGGTGACGGAGGGAAGAGCGTTGATTGGGAGTTTTTTGGGGGGAGAGAGAGAGAGAGTGAGCGAGTAGGACAAAGAGGCGGGGACGGCAACGGCTTGCACAACGACGACGGAGGAGACGATGAGCACGACGATGGAGAGGAAGAGGCGCAAATGGCGAGTGGCAGGAGTGCGCGCGAGATTTTAGAGTTGGGGAAATTTTTAGAGAGAGGGAGAGCAAAATGTTAGGGTTCGGGAAATTTGGGAATTTATCTCATTCCCTACCCCAGCATTTCTTAATAAAAATGCCTCCGTAGTGTTCAGGAATTTTGGATCATCTCATTTCCGACCCTGGCATTTCTTAAAACAAATGCCTTATAGATTCCCCTACCCCGATGTTCGTCGTAAAACACTAGGTATATCGCTAGAAAGATTAATCTCATTCCTGGTCCTAGTCTACCCCGACACGACTAGGAAAATGGCGGGGTATATACGTCGTTGTTGCTTATGAATGTTGTAGTTTCAATTGGTGATGGATTCCTGATATTACTTTTTTCTTCTTCTTTGTCATTTTCATGGTATGTAATACGGTCTTTTATTAGGTGGTGGTCTTAAGTATTCATACACATTATTTGGAATTTCTGTAGGTTTTGGTATAATCTTGTCATTTTCTTGATCCATTTTAATTTCTTCGTTTGTTATATCTAGATTTTTTAAGGCTTCCTCTACTTCCTCAGAATTGGGATTTGTCATTAAATCTTATATTTCTAACATGTTTATATTAATTTTTGTTATACCTTCTAACTTCTTCACACATTCTTCTGTTATGCCTAATTCTTGTTCTATGTCCTCTGTTATGTATCTACTTAGTTCTTTTATGTTGTAATTTATAATTTATAATTTTTTTTTATAGTTCCTAGAAATTATGGGCCATTGTAATCTCCTTCCAACTCTTGAATGTTTATCATGTAAATTTCTGATTTTATTTTTGAATTAAATATATGTATTAATGTTTCTACTTTTGGACTATTATCCAATCAGTTTAATATTTTGTGTGTTAGTAGTTGTTGTTATACCAACCTACTTCTTCGTTTCTATAATCTAATACTTTGTATGCTATTACTTTTTGTATTTCATTAGGTAACTTTTGAGTTACTTTACTTGTTATTACTAAATATTCTGATATTTCTGTCAGTTATATGTTGTCATTCTATTAATCTTCTATCAACATATCTTATTTTTAATTTTGAATTGCTTTTTTTTTTTATCTTAGTTTCTTTATTTTCTGCGAACTATCCATTTTTTAAATGGGTGGTGACTTATGTAAATTTTTAGTTTTGATATTCTGTAAATATCTTCAAAGGTAGGGTCCTTTCTAAAAATTACTTCCAATTGTTCTATTATCTCTCTCTATATATCTTCTATATATCTATCTATCTATATATAATGGGAGAGTTGGAGTTGTAATTTGTCAACACACAAATCCGTGCGTTGCACGTGCAATTCAACCTCTTCCATTAATTACTACAAAAACAAACAAACAAACAAACAGAATTTCACCTATTTAAACATGTAACGCACATGCAAAACAATTTTTTAAATATTTTTTTAACACCAACAAACACATATGTTGCACGTACAACTCCAATTCTACTTATGAACACGTGCATCGTACGTCCAAATCTTAGCTTTTCCTTCGAAATAATTTTCCCAAATACATGCAACGCACGTCCAACCCCAAAATTATTGGTTAACACGTACATCGTACGTGAAAATCCTCCAATTCTTCTCAAAACATGCATCGCACGTGGAAAAATACTAGTTGTAAATAGTTTGGGTGGTGTCCTATATTCACAAATACTTTCTAAAAATGTCATATACAAGCATGACTCACAGAATTTATATCTTAAGCTAATAGGCCTACCCCATCTCTCCTTTCTCTATTTTGAAACAGAGAAAAGAGAGCAAAAGTAGAAACTGACACGTGCAGCCCACACCAATTGCCAAAACAGAATTAATTAAAAAAACACCAAAAAAAACCTTCCCTCTTCCCTATCTGCCCAAAACCCACAAACCCTAACTCTCCCTACCCCCAAAACCCACCCACATCTCCTCACCCGTCCGTCCCTACTGCCGCCCGCCGTCCACCCCGCCCCGATCCCGCCCGTCTCTACCCTCCATCGTCGTCGTCCGTCATCGATCCCGCGCCGACCCCGCCGTCTCTACCCTCCATCGTAAGTTTCCCTTTTACTTAAGATTTCTCTATCTTTCTCTAAGGCTCAACAGTTCCCTTCTAATTATTGTGATGATGTGATTTTTCTAGCATGTTGCAATGATTTAATTGATCTCTTTTTTCTGCAAGTTTGGTATCAATCTCATGTCTTGTGAGACTTTGGAAGTTAAAACTAAGGTTGCATGTGGTATTGTTCTGAAACACTTTCATCAACTATTACACAAAATGTTACTTCAGCTTAAGATTGTTTCAGAGGGTCATGTTTTTTAGCAATTAGATTTTTGCAGGGGCCAGGGGGACATTACGAGTGAGTTTCCAAGTTCAAGAAAAACATATAAATGCGCAGGTCGAGAGGGATGAAATCATGAAAGTTTTATGAAATTTGTGATGGACAAAGATGTTATATTTTGTTCGAGAGCAAATTGTAGAAATCCCCTCACCACGCAAATAGCATTCTTGGTATACGCTGACAGCCAGTTGACTGGTCAAACATGTTTTGAAATATTTTGAGTTTTTATCAAATAGGGAATAATATGATCTTAAAATTGAAGGTAAAATGCATAAAATGTTGAAGATATGTTTGACCATGCTAACTGTCGGTCAATTAGCATCGTGGCTGTTTGCGTCTTTGCTTTGAAAAAGCGATCCATTTGAGAGGATCATTATTTTTTATTATTATTAAATAAGTTGGAATGCATGTCCACACTGAATGTTGATAATAAGTATGTTTAACTAAGAAATTTAATAAATGGAGCGAACAATTTTTTTTCCTTACAGAATTATATGTAAATTTTAGTGAAATATAGTGTTTTATTGAGTATAAAGTGGTTGATTTTGTTTTCAGCAGCAGGTGTGAACATTCAAAGATAGTGGGAGATTTCCAATTATATTTAGGGAAGTTAGACTCTTTTATTATCAGGTATGTTATATGCGTTCTTATCTCCTATTATACCTTCTTTTGAGTTAACCCCTATAGTTATTTATCTCAATATGTAATGTTTCATTATATTTTTCTACATGTGTTTTATTGAGTGTAAAATGGTTGATTTTGTTTTCAGCAGTAGGTGTGAACATTCAAAGATAGTGGGAGATTTCCAATTATATTGAGGGAAATCAGACTCTTTCATTACATCAGGTATGTTATATGTGTTCTTATCTCCTATGTCTTCTATTATACTTTCTTTTGAGTTAATTCCTATAGTTATTTATCTCTATATGTAATGTTTCATTATATTTTTCTACATTGTGTTTGATTACATATTTATACTACATATTTATTATTCATATTTAAATAATTGTCCAAAACTACACTTACTAATGTAGGATGCAAGACAAAAATAATATTTCATCTTTCCAACTTAATAAGGCTATTTCTGCATGTGCACGACGTCAAAGATTTGAAATATTGCAGCGAAAAAGGCATTATCGTATGAGGGCACTGCTGACTTCAGATCGACATAAAATTGCACGTTCGATAAGAATTCTAAAGTTAAGACAAAAACGCTTGCGAAGTACTATGGGAAATGATTTGCTTACCCATACATCTGAAAGGAGGGTGACCTTCAACTTAAACACTTTAGATCAACACTTAATTAGAAACGTCCATCAAGAAAACATGTCAACAGTGAGTGATGCAGCAAATGAGAGACATGAAAGAAATTCAACGACGTACAGTGCTTGCTGTGTTGGTGAATCATCAACAGTGGGCGGACCATCTTTGCTATCAGATGATTTGAGCAGTAATAATGATTGGTGTGTAGGCGAGTCATCAAACGGAAGATCGTCATCTTTAACAATTCAAAATGAAGATACACATGATGATGGTAAGTTCAGTGTACTGTACTGTAATGCATAAACTATTAATAGTATGATATCTCTCTCCTACAATTCAAGACATTATTAATTATCTCCCTTCTATAATTCTTTCTAAAATTGGTTGTGTAGCATGTTCTGCTTAGATTGGTCATGCAATTGTTATTGAAAGAGGTGAAGATGCAGAACCCATAAGAAGTAAGAATATTCGGTATCTATATATGGTTTAATAATATTTAATAATTATATAGCAGAATTATAAAATGACTGAAATTCTTTTTAATAGGTACGACGAGAATGTATAAACCAAATATCGGGTGAAGTTCCTACTTAGGCAAGCAAGATGTTGAGTGTAGTAGTTGTCATGCTCAAATGTGGATTGGAGAGCGTTCTTCTACAACATCAATCAGTCATCCACGCTTTCAAATGTGTTGTAGAGAAGGTTTAGTTACTCTACCTTTCTTGCCAACATCACCCCAGCTTATTATGGAGCTTCTTGATGGAAAATATGACACACCTCAGTCAAAATTCAAGGATTTAGCTCTTATAATTTTGGATTAGAGCTGACAGAAAACCAGTTGAAGAATTTAGCTCTTTTAGATATTGAAAGCATTTTGAATCAGAATGGGCGATCTCTTAAAGAATTTTCATCACTCCCATTTCCTGAGGATGTACATGTACATGTCATTCAAAATCGACAGATACGCGATAAATGTTATGATGTCGACGAGTCGAAACAAGAGTTTGAGCAATTATTCCATAGGTTGACACATGAGCAAATTCAGATACTGGAAGCTGTGGTTTCAGCTCACTCAAGTAATCGGGGCGGTGTTTTCTTTGTTCATGGTAGCGGCAGTACATGAAAAACATTTTTATGGAATACATTAGTTACAAGGTTTCGAGCAGAAAGAAAAATAGTCCTCACTGTAGCTTCTTCTGGAATAGATGCTCTGTTATTACCTAGAGGTCGCACTGCGCATTCAAGGTTTCGTATTCCAATAAAAGTCCATGAAACTTCTACATGTTCTATCTTCCAACAGGATGATTTATCTCAACTCATTCAACAAGCAGATGTGATTGGGACGAAGCGCTAATGATGCATCGCCATGCATTTGAAGCTTTTGATCGAACTTTCAAGGATCTAATGAAGCTTAATAATCAAAGTGCAGCTGATGATGCATTTGGCGGAAAAGTTGTTGTGCTTGGCGGGGACTTTCGACAGATTTTGCTTATCGTGCCAGTAGGTGGGCGAACCCATATTGTATCTGCAACATTACAAAGGTCACATATTTGGTCTTCATGTAAAGTGTATGAGCTGACGAAAAATATGAGATTGATTGGGAGTTCACTCGATCAAGCTAGCAAAAATGAACAAGAGACTTTTGCAAAGTGTATTTTAGATGTGGGAGAAGTAAAATTCCAGGTGAATCTAATACTGGAGGTTCTGCAAAGGATTGGATACAAATACCAAATGACCTTCTAATTAAAGCAGCAGATGGTCTAAAGGGTTTAATAGATTGGATTTATCCTAATATTGAATCTAGATATAATGACCCAGCATTCCTTGAAAAACGCGCTATTCTAGCACCTAGTAATGAAGAAGTTGATACCATTAATTCTCATATTTTGTCTATGGTTCCTGGACAGGTTGTCAACTACTTAAGTGTAGATTCAGTCGAACATTCCCCGAATGGTACAAATGAGCAGGATATGCATCCGCCGGAATTTCTACACACAATTAAGATGAGCGGGCTACCAAATCATTGTTTAGAATTGAAGCAAGGAGTACCAATTATATTGCTGAGAAATTTGAATCAGTCTATGGGACTTTGCAATGGAACACATCTTATTATTCATACTCTGGGAGAACATATTATTATAGCTACAATTATTACAGGAAGGTGTGCAGGTGAGACAGTTGTGATTCAAAGAATGAGCATGTCGCCTACAGAAACTAGGTGGCCATTTGTCCTCAGAAGAAGACAATTTTCTATAAAGTGGGCATTTGCTATAACAATAAACAAGAGTCAGGGCCAAACTCTCCATAGCATTGAGGTCTATCTTAAAAAAACATGTGTTTACGCACGGTCAATTGTATGTAGCATTATCGCGTTGCACTTCCCATTTTTCTTGAAGATATTGCTGACAGATAACTCAAATGATCCCCAACAGACTAATGATCGTACACGTAATGTGGTATATCAAGAAGCTCTTCAAGAAGTGCGTAACTCCATGATAATCAATTGAAAGGTAAATGTCATCAACAATCTAATAATATTCAAATGATTAAAATAGTATTTATTAGCACACAATGTTTTTATATTTTAAAAATCTCATAATGTCATCTTAGTAGAGTTTATCAAAGCCTTATTTATTCTTTATTCTTTTTTCTTTTATGTATCGTCTTATATCAATTCGTATTGGTTCATTCCCCTATATAAATAATTATTTTTTAATGTGATGCACCTAACTAAATTTTCATTTCATATTTTTTTTAATGTAGGCCGACATATGATGTTCAATGTGTGGAGAATTCCGTCGCTCAGTAATGTGATTCAATGTTGAAATTACTAAAATATTTTTGATACTACATTGTTGAAATTAGTACACATTTTTTGTTTTTTTTTTGTATTTACGTAGCTATAAACAATAGTTGTTTAGAAAATAAATTTTGAATTTTAATTGTTTGGATTGGAATCTTTTATTATCGCGAACAATTTATTTAAGCCATCTATTGTATATAATTGTGATTTAAGCATGAAAAATTATTGTGATTGAGTTTGGATGTGCCTTATTATCATTAAATACTTGCGTTTGAATATTGTGTTTTATGTGCAAAGCTTTACTACATAATTGTTGAATATTAATATGTTGGATTATAATTATACAGGAAAAAGTTGTAAATATGGGAAGGTTCTGCCGAATCTTTAAAAAAATGTTATTGATGTTTTAATTTATCATTTGGTAAAGTCTGTGCAATTTGCACAGGGGATATACTAGTTTATAGGTTTAAATAGACACCACTAAACAAGAACAGGACCAACCTCAAACAAGTAATCACCATTGTAGGTAATCATTCATTAGGGTAGGGCATTATGGAAAAAATTCTCATAATGAAACAAGTACCATGCAATTAGGGACCGGCTTCAACCTAGTGGCATTAAACGACTAACAAACTTGATTATATAGAAACAAGGACCATTTAAATGGACCCGATGAGCAAGTGACCACAACATATATTTTTTTTGATGAAACGGATAGAGCCTTACGGCTCCAGCCACAAGTATATATTGCAGAAAAATTAAGTAGCATACAAAGCCCCATTTTACAAGAAGTAAAACAAGGAAAAATTACAAATAGCGGACAAACAATAAGTCGGAAAGATCAGAAAGCAAACAACGACGAAAACGAAAAGGACCAACTACAATTAAAATGATCTGAAAGCAGACACAAGCCCTGGAGACACCTAGCCACACAGCCTCCTCTCAAGAGTACTCAAAGGAGAAGATCCTACAACACATCCTCCCACCATCGCGCTGGCAGCGGAGCTGGCCGCCGAAAACAAACGCCAAGGATGGTTACGATTGCGGAGAGGAGGGCCTATCAAACGTGCAGTGCCGCGGAGGGAAGGCCAGCCATCTTGCACTGCCGCGGAGGGGGTATCGAAGAGTGCCAAAACCGAAGAAAAGGCACCCAAGAAATGGCACGCACCACCCCAATCAGCATCCATGAGTGAGAAAACTCGAAAATGCCCCACAATACACATGATCAACATAGGGCCACCCCCACCCTCGAAATAGGAGAATGACGAACTAGAGAGGAAGCCCATCAAGGCTACTATTTCAAAGAATAGCAGTAAGCAACCAAGCACGACCGCTCAAATTCACTCGCACTCACTGCGAAGTAAAACCGCAAGAGGGAGCCACTGAAAGAAAGAGCTTCGAATAACCAGACTATAAAACAGCTCAGAATTTAGGGAAGCAAACAGACAAACTACACAATCCACCAAATCGCTAAACCATTGATAAGAACAAATATAAACATCGGAAGATAAACAACCAAAAATAAAAGCAAGTTATAAAAAAAAATGCAACCCAGGCAGGGTGGTACCAAGCTCAAATCTAGACTGAACAATCCCCAAAAAATATACACAAGCGAATGAGATGAAGGGGATCAGTCTTCGACCAAATCTCGATACATCGTCCAAGGAGATCTCCCTAAAGAACATCACGCATAAGCAGCCGGGAGCCCCCAAACCACCACCCACAACCCTGATGACTCAAAAACACCGCAAACAAAAGAAAAACGGTCGATCCCTCAGGCCAAAGGCGCGGTCCATTAAGACGAGCCCGGCTACCCAAATAGGGCCAATAAAAATGGCAATCAGCTTAACAAACTGCTGGCACACAACAAACCAAAGAGGAGACCAAACACAAGAACAGAACCACTTCAATAACATAACAACAAAGACATAATAAAGTCTTATACATGCCTCAGAATAAACCGGGAGAAGGCCAAAAACACAACAAAGACCCTCCTGTGAAGGGCCTGCCAAGGAGTACTCGGAAGATCCAAGATACTGACCACTGAAGGCAACGATAGGAGACTACAGGACGATGCAAATACTTACCATGCTGTCCAGAAAATAGCAAAACAAGGAGGATAGCAGGAACACAAATCGAGTCTAAGAACCCGCTTCAAAAGTAAAACATTAGTCCTTGCAAAATAAAGCCTCCAGGCCCAAATCAACTATCTCAAATCTACAAAGTAGATTGAACATCAATTAATAACTAGGAACAAAAGAAAAATAAGATTAAGAACTATTAGAACGAAATAAAATAAGCGCCTCATCAAGACGATTTAAATGCAACGCCGCCACTTTATCCAAAGTTAAACTAGAGGGCCAAAATTTGGAATAAAATAAGAACTCATCGATAATGTAATCAATCGAAGAAGTGGATTGCGAGAAAATATGCTTGTTCCGTTCAGCCCAAATAACCCAAATAATCGCCATAATAGAAAGAAACCACGATTTACGAAATTCTTTCCTAGGGAGTTGAAACATCCAGCAAGACGAGAATTTGTAGAGGAAACCTGGCACTTGCGAGGCGATGACTGCGATCGACCAAAGAGGTTGAATGAAATCACACTTAAGGAATAGATGATCGACATCCTCATGGTGAGTTGAGCAAAAAACACACAACTGACCAATCACCAGGTTCATCTTGTTAAGAACATCTACAGTAAGAAGTTTATTATTCAGCGCTAGCTAAGTGAGGATTTTAGATTTGAGAGGAGCACAGGTGCTCCATAAAGTCTTTGCACTCAGGGAGATAATCCCACCAAAATTCAGAAAGTTGTAGAAGAATTTAACTGAGTAGTTACCAGCGCTGGTCCATCTCCATTTGAAGTCTTCAAACGGGTGTCAGGAATAAAGGTTAATACCATCAAACAACTCTTGAAGCTCAGTCTCAAGAGGCGAGGGAAGAACGTCCGAGAAAGGAATAGACCAGAACTTTTGGTTTCTGATTATAATAACATAATTAGCCACCATGGCAGAGGGGTTGGTTGCCTTCTGGTAGAGCTTAAGGAACGCAAAAGCGAGTTTGATGTTCCCAAACCATAAATCGAGCCAGAATCTAGTCTTGGTGCCATTAGCGCACTGGTGAACTAACCCACATTGAAATGGACTGGTTACCTTCTAGACCCCTCTCCAGAATGAGGAGGATTTATGCGGGAGTGAGGGGGGAAAATACCACATATTGGTACGAAGAAAACAATACGAAGAGATCATGCGCACCTAAGGCAACTGCTCTTTTTTTTAGGAATCTCCATAGCCATTTGCCTAAGAGGGCCAAATTTTGGTGTGTGAGATTAAGAACACCCAAACTCCCAGCTGCCTTAGAAGTGCAGATCAGCTTCCAGTTGCAATGGTGAGTGCCAGCTTTATACGAATCCTAACCAGACCAGAAGAAATTCCTTCTGATACTATCCATCCTCTTAATAACCCATGTTGGAAGGTAATAGAAAGACATCATATATAGAAGGATGGAGGAGAGAACAGAGTTAACGAGGATGTGTCTACCTCCGCGAGAAAGGTGTTTACCAGACCACTGGTTGAGTCTCGATTCAACCTTTTCAATCATCGGCAACCAATCAGCTTCATGAAGCTTCCCCCATCGCAAGGGGATACCCAGATAAGTGATAGGGAAGGAGGTTGACACACAATTAAAGAATTGCGCAATTTCCGTTTGCCAGTTTTGGGAACCCCCAAGTCAGAGAACCGAAGACTTTTGAAAGTTAATAGCTAATCCTGAAGCACTTTCAAATATGTAGAGGAGTAACTTCAGGTTACGTAAAGTGCACCTGTTGGGTTTTGCAAAGATAATGGTATCATCAGCGTATTGGAGATTCAAAACCCCACGAAAACTACAAGAACTACCGAGGCCTTCAATAACCCCAGCATCCCATGCGTTACGAAGCAGCTTACTGAACACATCCGCCACGAGAGCAAAAAGCAGGAAGGAAATAGGATCACCTTGACGAAGACCGTGCTTACACTTGAACTTGTGCCCTTCCGTCCCATTGATAATAATGGACGAAGTGCCAGCAAAAAGACTGGATTTGATTTAAGCCATCCATTTCGGACCAAAACCACAGTGGAAAAGAGTTTCAAAAAGAAAGTCCCAGCTTACGTTGTCATAAGCTTTTTGAAAGTCTAATTTTAACAGGATTCCTTCCAATTTGGATTTATGGCAATCAAAAATGATTTCTTGGGCCGCAGCCACACTATCAAGGATAAAGCGGTCTTTAATGAATCTGGATTGCATGAGATCAATTAAAGGGGAGATAATGGCACTAAGACGAGAGGAGAGCACTTTCATGATGATCTTCAAGGTTGAGTTAAGGAGACTAATCAGCCTAAAGTTATAGACCAAATTAGCACCAACAAATTTGAGGATGAAAACGATGTGCGCATAATTGATCCTATCAAAGGAGAAATTCCCTTGATGAAGATTAGAGAACATTTTAAAGAGATCGTCTTTGAGACAATCACAAGATTTTTGAAAAAAGAAGGCTGGAAAGCCATCCGTACCTGGGGCGGAATCGCTTTTCAAAGAGAACACCGCCAGCTTGATTTCTTCTAAAGAGAAAGGAGCTTCCAAGATAGAAAGATCGTGCGACTGCTGACCATACAGTTCTTTCTAGTCTAGATGGATAGAACGATGTTTATTAGATCCTAACAGATCTTTAAAAAACCGAAGGAAAGAAGCATGAATTTCGGGTGCCGAAGATAATTCATTGTCATTATCAAGGATTGAAGATATCCGATTGCATCGCTGCCGATGCGACGCAAAATTGTGGAAGAAGGAGGTGTTGCCGTCACCCTCCTTATGCCAGCGAAACTTGGCTCGCTGAGCCCATTTAATGTGATCGTTATGGAGTAAATCCGTGTAGCTTCTTTTGCTAGAAGCACGCCCAGAACGAAGGGAGTTAGAGATTTGGCCAATCTCCTCCATACGATCAATGGAATCAATGGTTGACAGGAAAACATTTTGAAGAAAGTTATCATTGGCATATCTTTCTTTATGCCAAATTTTGCTACCAAATTTAATGGCATGAAGCTTAATCAGAATGCGGCCTAATCCTGATGAACTCGTGATAGAGGAAAGACATTCTGTGATGAGATTGCTGAAGGTTTGGTCTTGCAGCCAAAATTTTTCGAAGCGAAACTTGAAAGATCTGGAGAAGACATAGTTAGAAGATAAAGAGATAGGAACGTGGTCTGACGAAGGATTGGACAAAGCCGAGACAAAAGAGTTGTGGAAGAAATTGATCCAGTCAAAGGAAACTAGAAATCGATCTAGCTTTGCCACGGTCGGAGGGGACCTCATATTTGACCAAGTGAATGATCTTCCATTAAGGGGCAGATCAGTCAAGTGGAGGGAGCGAATGCAATCATTAAAGTGGGATGAGTCCAAAGAGTAAGAGGAGGCACCCGATCTATCGGAAGAGAATCTGGTGACATTAAAGTTGCCACAGAAAAGCCAGAAACTGTTGATGCTGTATTGGAATGAATTAAATTCGTTGCAGAAAGCATCACGTCGATCCGCAGTAGACGGACCGTAAACTGATACCACAGTGAGAATACGATCGAATTCACGCCAGCGAAGACGCACCACAAGAAAGAAAGTTAAACGACTAGTCGAAATGAGTGAGAAAATGACCTCTTTGAAACCAAAAAGGATACCTCCTCTAGTGCCTATAGCATCAAGAGAAATCCAATGGGAGATTAACGATCCGCATATCGAACGTAAGAGTGATGTCGATGGGGATTCCAGCTTCGATTCTTGAATAGAGATCAAGTCACAATAGGAGGAAGAGATAAGCTGAAACAACGCTTGCTGCTTCGATGCACACCTAAGCCCTCGAATTTTCCAAGAGATGCTAATCATTAAACACTTTAGCCTCAAAAGCTCTAGAAATTTCGCGTCCGCGAATAGCCTCAAAATCAACAAAGTTATCCGAGTCAACCAGAAATCCCATCTTCCTAGTCATCCCAAGCATCTCTATCTTGGAAAGAGAGTCAAAGTGTACTTGGTATAAAGAACCCAAATGTTCCTTACCTGGAGAAATAGGAGAGGGGGGAGGAGAATCGCTCTTTCGGAATTGATTCATAATAGGGGGCTGAGAATCTGCCATAAGATTCGATTCTCTACTGGCTCGAATACGAGCACTAGAACGGATAACAGAGAACAGTTTCTGTTTAATAACTTTTTTTTCCTCTTTGTTTTGTTACTAATAGTACTCTGGCTCTCAGGGCAGGGACCTCCTATTGGGCTCACCGACTCCATTGAGGAACCTGCGGAACCAATAGCTCCAAAGGACTTACAGGCAGCATGGTCACAACAGTGGACCGCAACGGGCGTCAAATCGTTGATAGTTCCTCTACCACTAATGGGGAGATAAGGCTCCGTCATCGGTTCAAGAGGAGACCAAACAGGAAGGGAAGGGAGACTAAAAATAGTGATATGGAATTCGAGGTTGAAACAAGGCAAGGAAATCGAAACATGACTAATTCTCAAAAAGACAAAGTTGAAGTACTTCAAACAATAAGCAGAAAGGATACCTACTTTTGAGGAAAGAATACCTACTTTTGAGAGTGAGATTGATCCATCTCTACCAACTCTTCCACTAAAAGATCATCTTTATCTTTCCAAGCATCGGCCTTAAAAGTTGGAGAGGAAGCTGCTTTAGTAGGCAAGGAGGAGGAGGAAGGACCAGAAGAGTGGGTGCGATGAACTGCACTAATGAATTTGTCCCAGTCTGAAGAATACTGTGGATTCGCGTCCCAAACGAGCCACTTCTCGGTAGCATCAACAGGAATATGCTTAATAGGCAGAGAGATGGATGGCTCCGGAGGGACAGCGGACGTAAGATACGCAATGGCAAGCTGCACCGGGGGCTTTGGGGACGACTCAATCGTAGCCCCCTGATTAGAAGGGAGAGATTTCCCCGTAGCCAAAGTAGGATTAATCCATACCAAATTGGGAGCATTAGATGGAGAGATTTTGGGTTTGGAAGGTATGATAACCGTTCTGCGCTGGAATGGTAGATTTTTTCTTGGCTGATCTTTGTGAGACCTCCTCCACTTCGACGATGGAGTGGTTGACTGAGAAGAGGTACCGACGGAGAAGGATGTGGGCAAAGTCAAGGCTTTCTTAGGGGGATTGGAAACAACCAGAGGCGAGGGTGCTGGGGTAGGAAGAGTCCCAGCTATATCTTGATAAGAGACTGAGACAAGAAACGAAGTTTTATGGTCTCTTAAAGAGAACGAATCAATCCTTTCTTTCACCGCCGGACAAAAGAAATCAGCATCGACTTGCAAACACCCTGAAGCTAACATAGTAGAGGAGGAGATGTGTTGTAGCTCACCCACACATTTAGTAAAATCGGAAAATACACGGTGTGATTCACAGAACGGAGGAAGGCCCAGCAGAGTTACCTTAATAGCAATGGGAATCAAGGGGGGAGGGGGGATACCACGATTGATCCATTTACGAACAGATAAGTAGATTGCTCCGATTATAAGAGTATTGCATGCAACAAGATCGTCCAGGATTTTCATGGAAGGACAATTAATAACCACTTCGCCATTAGAACAACAATTGAAAGCCCACACCCAGTCTTGCACGTTACAAAAGTTACTAAGGAAAGCATTTAAAGTAGTGTTAGAGACCGATCCTCCCTTGAAAGAAACTGCGCCGTATTGTTCAAAGAACTTCAATTTATCGGAAAATTCATTATCAGGGATGAACACCAAATTGACCTGAGACTTGGAAGTCTTCGAGGAGGGGGCAGGATCCACCTGAGAGACGGCAGGAACTACAGCAAGGATGCGCTGCGAGACGGGAGGTGTAGGGAGGAGCGGAGAAGAGGCGGTGAACTTAGGACGCTTAGCTTTCGGGACTTGAAGATCCGCTAGCTTTGATTGAAAAGAGGCGCTGACCACAGCATATTAATAAGGGAACCAAGATGAGCTAACTCGTCGTTTTATGATGTTTGTTACTAGTAATGGTTTTCGACATTAACAAGGGATAAATTTGTTCATACAGAAGTTATATAAACTGCTAATGTAAAGTAAGAAATTAATGCACCTTTTGTATGTACGTATTATGGTGCAAGTCAAATCTACCTCGGCTGATTTCCTTTTATATATATTTCTTTCGAAATGAAAATCAAGCATATATCCTCCGATTATCTTCCAATGAAGAATAAAGAGATACTGTGAACTTGTGCAAAAAAAATTAGTCAGTGGGGCTGAAGATAAGAAGGGATAATATTACAGGACGGACCAATAAATTTCTCTTGGTGCCCAAAAAAGGTCACATTCATAATTGAAATTTATTTGGTAATCAATTTTGGGTATTTGTCTAGGGAGAGGGAATCTTCCTTTGTAATTTGGATGTCAGTTTAGAGACTCTAAGACCAAGTTGGGACCAAACTCCAAAGTGACTACGATGAATAAGTATCGAATTAATTTATCAAAATTCGACACCTTTTGAAACTCTTTATAACTACTAGTGTAAGGGAAAATGGGAAGGGAAAATGAAAAGGACAAAAAAAAAATCTACCAACACGTGTACTACACGTGTTGACACACACACACTAAGGAATAAAAAATTATTTATTTGTTTACAACCCCATCTCTCCCATTATAATAGTTACTAGTATAATCCACGTGCGATGCACGTGGAGGGAGAATGAAAAGGACAAAAAAGAAAAAAATCTAGTATGATGCACGTGCGATGCACGTGGAGGAGGAAGGAAAATGACAAAAAAAACCCTACCAACACGTGCGCTGCACGTGTTTGCACACATACAAAAAAAAATAAAAAATTGTTTATTTGTTTACCAACCCCATCTCTCCCATTATAATAGTTATAGATAGCATACTAGTATTTTTTACCTTCGAGCACGTCTTGATAAGAGTTGGAAAATTGTCACGTGCGATTTACATGTTAAGAAATAGTTTTGAAGTTGGACGTGCGTTGCACGTAATTAGTAAAAATATTTTGAAGGAAAAAATACAATTTGTACGTGCAATGCACGTGTTTATAAGTAGAATTTGAGTTGTACGTGCAACATATGTGTATGTTTAGTGTGAAAAAAATATTGTAAAATTGTTTTGCACATGCGTTGCACGTTTTAAATAGGTGAAATTTTTTTATTTGTTTGTATTTGTTATAATTAATGGGAGAGTTTGAGTTGCACGTGCAACGCACGGGTTTGTATGTTGACAACATTACAACATTACAACTCCAACTCTCCCATTATAATATTAGAAGATTTGTCAAACTTATTATAGGCATGGACAAAAGTTGACCACATCAACAAGGTTTGTAGTTTCCAACTACAAGTTTAGTCATCGTGTCCTTCCCGTCGCCGGAGAAGGTGGTCGTAGTCACTGGCATGGGAAAAGTGGACTTCGGCCACTTCAAATTGGAATTTTTTGCATGGTCACCTAGTTTCAGAGCCGAGCTACTACAAGGCAAAAAGTATTGGATTTGGATCCACAACGTGCCACTACACTTTTGGAAGAGGGAGGCCCTTCAAGAGATCGTCGCCGACTTCGGATCCATCGAAGAGATCGACGAGAAGACAGTTCGCCGCTCAGAGATCGTGTCGGCGAGGATACTTTTAAGGAGTGCCGACATCGCCTTAATGCCCCGGTTTGCTAAGGTGTTCTCCTTTGAGGAGTCGTACCTGATCTGGTTCGTGCTCGACAAGCGAGCGGAGCCAGAGACAGAGCTTTCGGCAATCACTTCCCCCCACTCCTTCAGCTGCGCTCGTTCATACAAGCAGGTGGTTTTACCTCAGTAGGATCTGACCTTAGATGGGGCTCACGAAGTGGTACGGGCACACCGGGAGCTCATCAGAGCGGCGAGAGGGAAGGAGCATAGCCATGAACACACGGCGGAGGGATCAGAACCAGGGCGAGTTTCTCCGATCAATGATGGTCGAGAACGAGGCTTGACCATCAGATCCAACAGCCCAGATGGAAGGGAAACGGTGGATCTACTCACACTATCTGATTTGGGTAGTCTCGACGCTTGAGGAAAGTCCCTTCGAAAGGAGGGGCAGAAGAAAGCCCAAAATGGCAGTCAACATCTCGAAGTTGGTGGGTGGCAGCGGCGAGAGGAGCAGAGAGTGGAGGCAGACCGTACAAGAGCAACACATGGCAAAAGCACCTTGGAAACCAACATGCAAAACAACATGCAAAGTCGAACTCCAAAAGGGCAACAGTTGGTAGCTTTTGGTCGAGGGTCGAGAAGGGAGACTACCACTTTTAGGAAGACGACGAGCAAAGGACGGGGCGCTGCCAGAGACTCCGTCCCAAATGAGAGAGGCACAAGGATAGGGGTAGAGGCACAGGAAAAGGAGAATGCTCAAAGAGGAAATAAGCTGAAGGGGAAGAGTGTGGGTAACAGCAACGAAGCGAGTATCAAAGCACCCAAGATTTCGATTCCATCGCTAACCCCTTCGATTACAGCGCCCCAAGCCTCATGTGCAACGCCAACCGCTGGGAAGGCGCCACGTGGAGCCTCCTCTGACGAAAGAGTCAGAGATGTGCACCAGATATGCCCCAGTAACAGGGTATCGTATCCTGTTCTCGACTCAGAGCGAAGGAAAGCTCAGAGTGGAGAGAGGACTGGATCTGAAGGTTTTTTAAAAGTGGATCTTGGGCCTTCGAAGCTCCCCGATGAGCCTAGTATATCGGAGGTTGTAGGGGGGATTTTAAGCAAGGAGATTTTAAATGGGCCCAAAGAGGGTCTAGCTCAAAAGGAAGAGAACTACAACTTGTTGTTTCCAAAGTGGGGCCCGTATACTCAAGCCCAATTAAGATTATCCCCATCTCACCTCCTGGAATAGACGAAGAAGATCAAGATGATAGACTAAATCTCGACGATGAAGAGTCGCTTGACTCTGAGGGACTGGCTGAATATCTTGCGGGTATCTCACCGGAGTTTGTTCCCTCTACTTTCCCCCACTCACAACCATCGGATGGCACAGGATTCAGGGTTCAGAAAGTCGCTAAGAGGGCTATTGAGGAGTCCCTAGACGACTATTTAGAGATTGCTGAGGTGCGACGGAGGTACACGTTCTTTCCTAGCTTCTATTTTTAATTTCATGATTGATACTGAGATTTTTAAGCTAGCCGAAACCTGTGGTCTTGCGGTTACTGATATTGATAGGAATGCTTTCATCCTTAACAAAATTAGATGATGGGAGACTGATAGGGATATCCTTAACTCGAACTCGACTACCAAAGCGAGTCACGATCCCTTACGTAACCATAGTTAATGGAGGCTCTATTCTGGAACGTTAGAGGCCTCGGTAGGCGGGGCAAGCAGAAAATGGTTAGGGAGGTCAATTCCAAATCAAAGGCCAACATTGTGGGTCTTCAAGAGACAAAACTTACTCACATGTCTAGACTCAGTAGGGTGGGGGGGGGGAAATCGAATCTCTGAATGGAGAATGTCCCCATCTGTTGGGGCATCTGGGGGTATTACTCTAGGTTTTAACCCCGATATTTTCTGTTGTCTTGACGAGCTCTACGGGCAATTTTCTTTGTCGGTCTTGCTTCAACGTAAAGCCGACCTGTGGACTCAGTCAATTACGGTGGTCTATGGCCGCACACTTCTGTTGCTAGGATGGTTTTCTGGACAGAGCTAAGAGCGATTCAAATACGCTGGCCACACCCCTGGGTGGTTGGGGGCAATTTTAACATCACTAGATTCGCCTCAGAACACAGAGGCAGAGGATCCAATGATTCTGACCGGGAAGCGTTTAATGAGGTTATCACGGATCTGGAACTGGTGGACATTTCCATCTCTGATAGGCTCTTCACTTGGTCAAACATACAATCGTCGCCCATTCTAGCGAAACATGATAGGATTTTGGTCTCCACTGACTGGGAGACCAAATTCCCGTTGTCTGCGACTAAATCACTCCCTAAACTCACCTCGGACCATGTACCTATTCTCCTATACTCCGGGGAAGTTCAACCCAAGAAATCACACTACAACAAATCTGCGATTTACCGGCATATATTCCCCGGTGTTTTACCATTCGCGCCGGGGTAGGGAGTGACCAGGAATGGGGCGCCAGATTGGACGGTTATACACCGACGGCCTCTATAAAATGCCGGGGAATCATGATATTCACCGGCGTTTTCTTTATAAACGCTGGTGAATAGTATTATTCACCAGCGTTTTAATACCACACGCCGGGGAATATATAGATACATTCACCGGCGTTTGTAATTTCAAATGCCGGTGAATTAACTGAGATAAATCCCCGCCTACCCTAACATTTCGCTCGCTAATTTCCCAAACCCAATTTGGCCGCCTTCGTTTTCCCTCCTCCCTCTCTCTATTTCGCGCGCTTCGCCTCCATCCCTTCGTCATCTTCGACAGCCCAAATCGATTTCCGTCCTCCCCCTCTCTATTTCGCGGTGAATTTGCGATCGAAAACCACCGCTCATCGCCCCGCTCTATCTCTCTATCTCCTATGCCCCCGCTCGTCGCCCCTCTCTCTCTTTGGTAATTTATCTTGATTTCTCTCCTTTTCAGTGTCAAAGATGCTGAATTCATGAATCTGATTGTCATCTTAGCATGATTTTTTTACCAAAATGGGTTCACTGTCAACTAAGGATGATGTATGTATACCAAAATCCTCCAAATCTGTACAAGAATTGGGTGAGAACAAACCTTGTGCAGGTTTCTTTTGTAGCCACAAACATCAATGGTTTAGTTGGGATGAAGAATTAATAGAGAAACATATATGCTTAGATACTGGAAATTTTTATTTTCTTTTACTGTTAAAGAAGCTGAATTCATGCATCTGATTGCCATCTTAGCATGATTTTTTTTACCAAAATGGGTTCACTGTCAACTAAGGATGGTAGCTGTATACCATAATCCTCCAAATCTGTACAAGAATTGGGCGGAACAAACCTTGTGCAGGTTTCTTTTGGAGCCACAAACATCATGATTTAGTTGGGATGAAGAATTAATAAAGAAACATATATGCTTAGATACTGGAAATTTTCATTTTGTTTTACTGTTAAAGAAGCTGAATTCATGCATCTGATTGTCATCTTAGCATGATTTTTTACCAAAATTGGTTAACTGTCAACTAAGGATGCTGCATGTATACTAAAATCCTCCAAATCTGTATAAGAATTGGGCTGAACAAACTTTGTGCAGGTTTCTTTTGTAGCCACAAACATCAATGGTTTAGTTGGGATGAAGAATTAATAGAGAAACATATATGCTTAGATACTGGAATTTTTTATTTTCTTTTACTGTTAAAGAAGCTGAATTCATGAATCTGATTGCCATCTTAGCATGATTTTTTTACCAAAATGGGTTGACTGTCAACTAAGGATGCTAGCTGTATACCAAAATCCTCCAAATCTGTGCAAGAATTGGGCTGAACAAACCTTGTGCAGGTTTCTTTTAGAGCCACAAACATGAATGATTTAGTTGGGATGAAGAATTAATAGAGAAACATATATGTTTAGATACCGGAAATTTTCATTTTCTTTTACTGTTAAAGAAGCTGAATTCATGCATCTGATTGCCATCTTAGCATGATTTTTTTACCAAAATGGGTTAACTGTCAACTAAGGATGCTGTATGTATACCAAAATCCTCCAAATCTGTACAAGAATTGGGTGAGAACAAACCTTGTGCAGGTTTCTTTTGTAGCCACAAACATCATGATTTAGTTGGGATGAAGAATTAATAGAGAAACATATATGCTTATATACTGGAAATTTTTATTTTCTTTCACTGTCAAAGATGCTGAACTCATGCATCTGATTGTCATCTAAGCATGATTTTTTTACCAAAATGGGTTGATTAATTTTGCTCCTCTAATGAATTTATTGAATCTTTGACAGGTACAAGATGCCTAGGCGTGGAAAACGGATAAACATAAATGATGGCAACGAAAGCCATGGGGATAAGCAGCCACTATATAATAGTGGTAGTCAAACAGAGGAGGGGGAGGGTAGCACACCGCCCATTATCAAAAAGCATCGAGGGCGAACTAAGATGTCGGGCATATGGAAACTTAATAATGACGAAAGGATTGTGGTGGAGGAAAACTGTGTCGGGCAACCGGTTGGTGATAATGCAAGCAAATTCTCATCCTTTATTGGGGTAATAGCAAGGAACCCACGGATAATTCCTTTGTCGTACGAGAGTTGGCCGAAGGTGCCAACCACGACAAAGGCAACTGCAATTACAACAATCAAGGTATTTCCCATCTAAAATAAATAATTGGTAGGCTCAAATATATTATTGAAATATGTATTTTTGGTGATGGGTATTCGGTTTATGCAATTCAGTTATCATTTGTTAAACTTCATAAATTTTGCAGCAATACTTCCAGTTCTCGGACTCCCTTACGCCTTGGGTTGAAAAGTCACTCTCCAAAAAGTGGAGGGACTACAAGAGTGACTTGAAGGCTAGGTTTTTTGACAAAGACGTCACAGAGGCGGATAATGCAGGGGACTGTGCCACCGAATGTGGAGCCTTCAAATTGGCAATTCCTTGTGCATTACTGGTGTTCGGCGGTCGGTCAGGTATTTACATTACTAACCAAAATTTAATGACTTTGTGGTTGTATGGCTACTCTAATTAAAGATGCTGTTAACTTCATTGTGGCATGTACAGAAAAGGGCGGAGGTGGGTGTTGCCAGTAGGTCAAAGCAGCTAGTGTTGCACACTGCTGGTACATAGAGCTTTGCTCTGGTTCGGGAAGAATTGGTAAGCGCAATCAAATTGAACATTTTTTACTTACAGTTATTTGTTTATAAGCATTTCATCTTACTAATATATAGGAAGAAGTTTTGGGGGTCCTACGGAGTTTAGCGACATAGATTTTTTCGATGCCACCCACAAGTCGAAGGATGGGACGTATGCGAGTCCTGAGGCAGAACGGATTGTGGTAATTAGAAATTTACTACTATATATAGGCTATAGCAATGTTATTGTTTATATATATCTTCAGTTGCGTTTACTTTTTGATGATCTCTTGCTGTTTTTGTAAATGGCTAATAATTTGTCGAAATCTCATCTGCTTTTAACTCTGATTGTTATGTCCATTTAAAGACTAACGCTCGGAAAAAGTTTGGTGAAATCTCTTCCGCTTTAGATTCTGACCCCACGACGGCATCCACAGATTTCTGTACCCGCCAGCGACTTGCCTTGACCGCAGTTAGGGGAAATGAGAGGCATGGACGTGTCCGTGGTATGGGGCTAGGCCCAACCCCCTCGCGGTTATTCGGGCGGAGTGAATCTACTTCAAGTGGGTCTCGGGACGAGGAGATGACTTCATTAAAGGCACAAGTGGCACTCCTCCAAGAACAAATGACCCAGTTAATAGGGCAACAATCTCAAGTCCCACCACCGGTAAGTCTTTAAATTGGTAATTTTGAAGAGATTATAATTTTGAATGCATGAAAGACACGTATTAGTGTTTGTGAGTCTGCACTGTAGCTGTCGTCTAATGGCTGTCGTCTATGTTTCTTAGTTGGGCTGTGATTAGAAAGAAAGGGCTCGAGTGGAGATCTGGAAACCCATATAGAGACATCTCGTTTATTATAATTTATTATTATTGTTGGACCAACCCCCTCTAGCTGTTGTTGCTGATGTCTCTTTGTGTGCATGTGTTGAAGAGAAAGAAGGGATGAGAGAGAGTTGAGGAAAATGCCGCTATGTTAGCCTGCTGTATCCTCATTCTCTACCATTCCTCTTTCTGGCTCCATTTATGGCTTCTATATTAAATTGGTTTCCTTCCACGATGACAGTTCCGTAAAATTACACTTGATATGAACCCTGTTCTTATTGTTCTTCAATAAAATTGGGAGTTTTGGTGATCCAACTAGTGATCATAGCTGCACCCCACTGCATACTCATAAACACTAATACGTGTCGTTCATGCATTCTATGACCAACCCCACTTTGGCATATAGCATGCTTAGATGACATTCTAAGAAACCTGCACAAGGTTTGTTCTCACCCAATTCTTTTACAGATTTGGAGGATTTTGGTATACAGCTAGCATCCTTAGTTGAAAGTTAATCCATTTTGGTAAAAAAACATGATAAGATGACAATCAGATGCATGAATTCAGCATCTTTGATAGTGAAAGAAAATGAAAATTTCCAGTATATAAGCATATATGTTTCTCTATTAATTCTTCATCCCAACTAAATCATTGATGTTTGTGGCTACAAAAGAAACCTACACAAGGTTTGTTCTGACCAATTCCTGTACAGATTTTGGGAATTTTGAAGTTTTTAGATCCAGGATCACAAATTTTGATTGGGCTGTGATTGGATTATTTACTGACTGTCAACAAGTGTTCTTAATTGGGCTGTGATTAGAAAGAGACGAGTTGGAGTGGAGATCTGGAAACCCATATAGAGACATCTCGTTCATAATAATTTATTATTATTGCAGTTCTTGTCGCTCTTGCTGTTGTTGCTGATGTCTCTTTATGTGCATTTGGTGAAGAGAAAGTAGGGATGAGAGAGAGTTGAGGAAAATGCCGCTATGTTAGCCTGGTGTATCCTCATTCTCTACCATTCCTTTTTCTGGCTTCTATAAACGCCGGTTTCATTCCACGATGACAGTTCCATAAAACTACACTTGATATGAGCCCTATTCTTATTTTTCTTCAATAAAAATGGTAGTTTTGGTTATCCAACAAACATGTACCCGCATACTTCCAAATGGCATTTTCTTTAGAAAGTCGGCTCCAAAGAATCGATCTATGACTAGGATCTCCATTCAAAGCCCAATCAAAATTTGTCATCCTGGATCTAAAATCTTCTTTGACCGCTGGTGAAAAGCTATATACCGGCGGTATGTGACCGCCGGTGAATGTATATTGGGGAAAGAATGGCACCCAGAAATTGCTATATACCGGCGTTTGTCTGGCCGCCGGTGTATTATGAAGATATACCGGCGTCCAGTAGAAACGCCGGTGAATACGCCTATCTTTCTGCGACGCTTGATTCGGCGGCATTTGCACCGGTGTTTTTATAAACGCCGGTGAATGTTACACCGGCGTAAAAAACCGCCGGTGAATGTCTAAAAAAATGCCGGCGAATCGCTTCTGTGTTGTAGTGTCACCAAAGTTTAGATTCGAGAAGGCCTGGTTAGAAATCCAATGCTTCCACCATATGGTCTACGAGAGTTGGTCTGGCCCCACTACGGGATTGAAGCTACCGCCATATGGTGTGAAAAAGTCAGAAGACTTAGGCGCAAGCTCAGGAAATGGAATTGGATTAGATTTGCGCTGATTTGGATGGCAAAAGACTCCCTTCTTGAAGAAATTGAGGAACTGGAGAAGACTAAGGAAACTAGAGATCTGCTACAGGAAGAGCAGAATACGTTGCTCCAATCCAGAAAGGAAATTGACCAACTCTATAGGCTAGAGGAAATCAAATGGCAGCAGCGGTCCAGAATTTTGTGGCTCAAAGAGGGAGACGCGAATACAGCATTCTTTCATCGAGTAGCAAGTGCCCGGCGTAGATCTAACCTCATACACTCGATCCATTCAGATTCTGGAGTGATCCAAGGCGACAAGGATATCAGAATGGCATTCCAATCCCATTTCAAACTGCTCTTTGGACATAAAGCTGACCTGAGAGTCCCTATCCGGCATGATTTCTGGCGAAATTCGGTGGGCAATTCCGGACTTATGCTGCAATCCCTCGAAGCTCCTCTCTGTGAGAAGGAAGTCTGGGAGGCAGTCCAACAACTTGGCATAGACAAAGCCCCAGGTCCTAATGGTTTCCCGATGATCTTCTATCAGACATTTTGGGAGAAAATCAAAGGCGATTTGATGAGGATGTTCACTGACTTCTACAAACATAAGCTCAAACTAGGGAGAATTAATTTTGCAGAGGTGGTGCTGATTCCTAAGAAAGAAGACTCCCGACGAGTGGGAGATTACCGCCCTATTAGTCTTCTTAACTGCTCTGTCAAGATCATCACCAAGACTTTCTCTAATAGACTGGGAAAGATGATGGTTGGTCTCACTAGCCACAATCAGAAGGGGTTCATTCAAGGACGATGTATTTAGGACAGTATGGTTACGGCTGAAGAAACTATCCATCAATGCAACATTTCGAATACTAAGAGCTATCTCCTGAAACTGGATTTCGAGAAAGCTTATGATTCGTTCGAATGGGACTGCCTCCTGGAAGTGCTTACCGGAAGAGGCTTTGGGATTAGATGGATCAGATGGATCCACACATGGCTTACCACCACCAGAACTGCAATTTTAGTAAATAGGGGTGTCGGGACACCAATTCTCGTGCAAACGGGACCTCAGACAAGGGGATCCGCTCTCACAACTTCTCTTCACCATTGTGGTAGACGTACTTCGGTCCATCATGGACAATTACGGGAGAGCAGGGTGGATCGTACCGGTGGCCAAGGGAGTAAACCGAAAAGGTTGCTCAATCCTCCAATATGCTGATGATACTCTCCTATTTGGTAATGGCAACCTCGGGGAAACAACCGCTTTCAAAGGTATATTACATAGTTTTGAAGCTTGGTCTGGACTCAGGATAAACTTTCACAAAAGTGCTATCATCCCCATTGCCCTAACAATGGAGGAGGCACTAGAACATGCCACAATTCTCAATTGTGCCATAGAGAGCTTTCCCATTCAATACCTGAGATTGCCACTAAGACCCGAGAAACTCAAAAAGGCTGATTGGCTACCCATTATTGACCGGGTTGAGAACCGTCTTGCAGGCTGGAAAGGTAAAGCCCTGTCACTGGGAGGGAGAGTCACGCTTACTAATGTTGTCCTATCAAATCTTCCAACCTATTATTTGTCCTTCTTTGAAATGCCGCATTGGGTAATTCAGATAATTGACCGGACCCGAAAATGGTTTTTATGGAAAGGGGCAGACCCGGATCGGGGTGGCTACCACCTAATCAGATGGGAGAAGGCATGCATGAAAAAGATACATGGAGGTCTAGGTATAATTGATCTTCGAGATAAGAATCGTGCTTTATTGGGTAAATGGTGGTGGAAGGTTTTTCACCCTATCGGAGAAGGGTGGCAAGATTTTGTTCAAGGATATCTGCATGGGAATGGAACGAGAAATTTGGGCTTCAGGGTAGGCCCACGTGTCTCCTGGTTTTGGAAAGGCATCGCTAAGGCATACGAACCCTTCATTACCTGTGTTAAATCAGTTATTTGTAATGGCAGACTCACCAGATTCTTGTGGGATAAGTGGTGTGGTCATCACACACTGAGAGCCATGTTCCCTGACCTATATGATCGAGCGTCACAACCACAATGCACGGTGGCCGCAGCCTGGAAAAGAGGCGCCTGGAAACCATCCCTTACACAATCTCTTGATCTGGGCTCCCAAACCAGACTCATAGAACTCTAAACCTACATCACCAATGCTGGTATTAGCTGCTCTCAAGGCCCAGATAAGAAATCTTGGGGACTGGAAAAGAATGGTATGTTCACCGTTTGCTCCTTGTATAACTGCATTCACTTTAGGTGATGTGCTCCTAAGTGGGCATGCATCGTCTGGAGGACGAAAGCCCCTCTCAAAATCAAAGTTTTCTTATGACTGGTGCTGAATGATGCAATTTTGACTAGAGAAAATCTCGCTAAATGCCAACTAAATGTGGACTCTCGGTGCGGGTTCTGCCACGCTACCCTAGAAACTAGAGACCACCTCTTCCTACAGTGTCCTAAGAGCAAAGCGGTACTGGACCTATGGGTAGGGTCCAAATTTGCTTATGAGAGAAGAACTATGAGAGAAGCATGGTACATCGCTATTGCCGCAACAACCTGGGTACTTTGGCTATACAAGAATAATTTTTATTTCCGCACAACATGTAATAATATTTCTGATAATTTGACTCACATTATGCATTTTATTTCATTTTGGGCTAATGTGGCAGCAGCAGGTCCCAGGGGGAGGATATCGAGTGTCTTCTAGGTTGAGGAGTTTGATGATGAGGAAGTCGAGATCGGTTCGACGATCGACTGACAACCAGCGTAGCCATTACTGTTGATAGAAACCCACCACCCCAGGGTTTGTTGGGGGGATGTGATGTATCTTGTTTTGTTTAAGTCGCTTGTATGTTGTGGAATTTCTGGCACTGTTTTGTCCTACCCCCCATATTTAGGGTGGAGGTTATGTACTTTCGTTTTGTTTGTAGGTTCTTGTATTTGGCTCAGTACTCTGAGTTTGTTTTATTAACCCCTTATTAATAAAACGGGGTGGCCATACTCCACCTTTTCCTCAAAAAAAAAAAACCTACAAGTTTAGTTCTTTTGAACTGCGAGTTTAGTTTAAAACTCGCAGTTCCCAACTGCAGATTTAAAAGAGCTGAACCCACAGTTTGGTCTAAATCACCCTCGGGGGGTGAATAAGGTGATTGTGCAGAAATTAAAAACTTAAAATAAATGCGTGAAGTAAAGAGATAGAGTTAAAGAAAGCAAACAGAGCAAGCACGCAAGACACAGTGACATGACATGGTTCGAACCCCAAGTCTACGTCCATCCCACGTACTTGTAGTAATTCTCCACCACAAGCGTTGCACTACACTCAAAACTCTGTACAATAATCTCAGAATTCATGCCGAGAGACCTATTATACCCACATGAGATCTAGAAACAAGCCTAATAATCTCACCGAAGTGGAAGAAAAGAAAAACAAGCAAGATCTATATCGATCTTGACTAAGAAAACAATACACACTCGGATCATTAATTGAATAGTAAGTTCAAAAGAATAATAGTTGCAAAGGATGAAGAGTACTCAGTGAATTCACATCTATTTTTAGAGCAGAGGATTATATCTATATAATAAATCACAAGGCAATTTGAAAAAAAAAATATCGAGTGTAGGGTTAGGGTTTATATCTCATAGCCGCTTAAGATATTATACCCTGCTTATCAGTGTTTGGAATATCACACGACACTACCTCTAGACCAGCATTTATATGAGACTAATATGGGTTTAGGGTACTGTGCTTCATGCCAGTCAACCCGGTCCAACAATTAGCATATAACATGTGCAAAGCACGTGTTGCCCCCATAGAATATTATACACAATAATATTCTATTAAATTGAGAATATACCTATATATCCAACAATCTCCTTCTATATTCTCAATATATTCGGCAATGCCATGTGATATCATTGGATCACAAAATAATATAGTTCATAGACAAAATCAATTATAACTTAAATAGTTCAAATGAGACTATACCCAAATAATCAAATAGTTCACAATGAATAAAACAACTAGAGAAACCTATCATAGTTTCAAAATCAACCACAGCAAATAAACTTCGAGAATAAAATATGAGTTTTAAGCTTATGAACACAAGTGTTGTAAACTCAACAGAAGTTTTACCAAGCAAGTGACAAATTTATTTTCGAGAGAAATAAGCCAAAACTATATCCTTGCAAACTGCTTTATGTTTACTCCTTTATTTTGTGCAAATTATTATTCTAAAATCTATGTTGACAGATTCAACTCCTCCATCTTTTCTAGTTTATTGAAAACAAGAATATCAAGAGACACATCTCTAAGAATTCTAGCGAATTTCATAAAGTATCTAGTTCCACTAAAGAACTTAGTACAATTAAACAATAGCCACTACAAGAAATTTGCCATATACCAACGGACACATATAGTGACGGATCACTAAAACCGTGGGTACAGACATTAATACCCACATACGTATAGTAAACTGTGGGTATAGGTGGGTATATTCTATAATTTATTTTCCCCCTAACTTTTTCATTTTCCCCCCAAATCCCAAATACCCCAAATTTATAGAGTCCCACGTCTTTTCTGACCATCTCTCTCTCTCACACCCATCTCTCTCTCTTTCTCCTCTCTATCTCTCACACCCGAATCCCTCTCTCCCCAAACCCTCTCTCCCCAAGCTTTCTCACACCCGAATCCCTCTCTTCTCAAACCCTCTCTCCCCAAGCTTTAGGATCGGGAGCGTTAAAGAGCTAATGAAGCCCTCTATGCGTGCTCCGAAACAGGGCCCGCAAGTGAATCGGTTAGGGTTTTCGAACGGATCTTTTCGGATCGGGGGCAAATTCGAGGAGTCGACGTTGTCGCTGAGTTTTCAGACCGGAGATGTGAATAATTCAGTGGATGTGAAGCCCTCGTTGCGGATGGTGAAGCCGAATCGAAGGTTTTGTTTGTTTGTTTGTTTGTTTGTTTTGTTTTAAAGATCGATTATTGTTTGAATCTGGTTTTTGAGTAACTTTTGGTAATTAAAATGTTTGATGAGTCTAATATGATTGTAAATGAGGAATTTTGGTAATACATGTCAGCAAATTTGAATTTTGATGTTCTCATTTATTTCTCTTAGAAATGAAGGTTTAATTATGAATTATGGGTTAAAATACAGAAAATTAAGACTTGATTTTTAGCAAAATTCAAAAAACTGTCAACCATTTTTTATTAATATATAGCAAAAGGTTACCCCAAACGTTAGATGGACAATTGAGAATTGATGTATAAGGTGCATTTTGTGATCACATATGGGTTTGCATTTTTTTGTTAAGGTTTGGCATTTTAATTTAAATTATATAAGTTTATCTTCCTTTGTTGGGAATGGAGAATTTGGTGCTTGGAGAAAAATCTCTATTTTCCTTATTAGCTCTTTCAAACTCCGTCTTCGTTTTCATTATATAATATTGCTAAAGGTGATAAAGGGGATATCATTTAATTGAAGTATTATTATTATTATAAATTTTATTTTAAAATTCATTTATCTTCTGCGGGAAATATATGTTTTTTTGTACTTAATATGAGAGGTATCTTCATAGTGTTGTTTTGATGATGATTAGTTGTGAACTTTCCAATGGTGTAGTTGATGAGGAAATGCACCTGCTCCTCGCTCATCAACATTACAAAGCTGGAAAATATAAGCAGGCGTTGGAGCACTCAAATGCAATTTATGAGAAGAACCCGCAACGTACCGACAATCTTTTGCTACTTGGTGCAACCTATTACTAGGTTTATATTTTTTGGCTTATATTGGAGATGGGAGCAAATGCTGTGGATTTACATGCTTCTGTTTTTCGTTGATTTTGCTGCTTGAGCTAATGAGGTGGTGTTTTCCGTGACTTCTATTTCAGCTTCATGATTTTGACAGGTGTATTGCAAGGAATGAGGAAGCTCTTGCTATCAATCCGCATATTGTGGAATGCTATGGCAACATGGCAAATTCTTGGAAGGTATAACCTGATATATATATATGTTAGTCAAAATATGTATTTCAAATCCGTTAATAACGGACCCGTTATCTCTGTAAGTTGTTAGCAAATTTCTTAATTACTTGATTATTTCTGATTTATGTGTTTTTTTTTAAATTCTAATTAGGGTTTGTTTTCTTTGTTAATAATCAAGTGTAAATAATAGTTTGAAATTGTACCCCTTAATTTAGATAAGTAGAAGAGAAAGTTAATTGTTAAGATTTGAAACTAATTTGCATAATCTACATAACGTTATGAGGCTAGTAATTCTATGTTTAACTGAAAAATGCATTTAACTTGATCCAAAGGAATTCCTAAGTCAGCACGGAGGACACTGTTAGCGTTAACTACGATGACTTTGTGAATGATGTTGAAGGTGGTGACATTATATTGGTCGATGGTGGGTGCAAACTTTAATTCAATTATTATGCTCATATTCAATTTTATGCTCATATTCAATTACGTTATGAGGCTACTTCCATTATGTCCGCCTTCAATTCATTTTCCCGAGATTTCTTTAGCATGATTGTCTATCCAATTCTTTGAAGTGTGCCTTCAGTTACTACAGGCATCCTTATTAGTCACAAAGCTTACTGTAGTCTGAATTAGCAACTTCAAGGTCTTTGAAGCAAGCACAACTATACAATCAAAATAGAGTGTGAATACATTCCTCCTAAGGTTATCTTTATTTTCTTCATAATCATTTATTTCTGACTCGGTAATCTGTTGGTTAATAAGTTTATATTAACTAACTTTTTTCAGTTTCATTACCTTTGATAAATTATAATATTGTTCTATATATCTGAAAAATGATAAAAACTTTGATGCTTCTGAGGTCAGTTACCTTCATGTAGATATCAATATCAGGATCTGTTTTGATATTTGCCTGCTTTTCTCTTCTTGCCAACTCCACCAACATATCTGCATAGTACATTGCCAATTGACTCAATTGAGCCAAAACGACAAAATTAACAAAGTCACCAGCTTCAATACTAATTGTCTAAATTACTTGAACATTTATCATCAGAAGAAGAACACACAGCTCAAATGAACTATTAATATTCCTCAACTGACTTTAGATTGCTTTGTGCAATTAAAATGCATAGCCTTTCGGGTACAACAATGTAGACTTTTGTACTCGTATTTGATGCTTAAGTAATTTTGCTCATCACTATAGACTCAAACAAAAATATGGCTTGGAGAAGTTCTGCACATAAGATTCGACGAGGAAACAGCTGTTGCTGACTTACTTGCTGACGGGGAATTGTTGTAAGTGTAACTTCCATCCCATTTCGGAATTCTGAGTGCATACACATTGTAGAACCCCGTATTTTCAAATATTATTTTAATTATTTGAAAATGAACTTTAAATGATTTTGAGTATTTGATGAATATTTTCTAAAAGATTTATCTTTTGTACACGTGCAAATCACGTGCAAATGACTTTTTTAGAAGTTTGAAAATTTTAGTTTTCCTTATGAAAAATCATTATATATTATTTGAGAATTATTTAATATTTTTCCAGATTTTTCTGAAATTTATTATGCCTATTTGCAATTTTTGAGAAAAGAAGGACTTATTTGCAAAATTGACATTTTGAGGGTTAGAGTGCAAAATGTATTTGCTGGACATTCCGATCAGCACTTGTTGAGGTTTAAAAATATATTTTTCTATTAGATCCTAATTTAAATGATATTTGGTTCAATTTTAAAGAAAAGGATTATATATGTGAGATGTACTTTTGGAAAGGATTATTTTGTAAAGAGGGAATAAAACCCTAATATACAATCTGGCATATTTAAGAGAAATTCTTTTCCCAGCCGTCATTGAGCATATTTAGATTATTAGGATTTCTTTGAGGAGCAAAAAGGAGGATTCTTGGATCTGGCAAGGAGGAAGCTTTTTGTGGATTTTTCTTCAAATCAAAGGTGAGTGGATTGTTTTGTTTGTTTTGTTTTGCTTTGCTTTGTTTTGTTTGTCTTGATTGATGGATGACGTAAGATCTTTGTAATGCTTGTTTGTGAATCATTATGCCATTATTATGTTAGTCTCATTGTATGTATGATATGGATCTATTAGTTGATATGGAGGATGAGAACTCTTAATGATATTTGGATCATGTATGAGAAATATTAAGATTTGTTGAGGAAATGTGGAATTATGAGATCGTATTGTTGGGAGACATATTAAGAATTTATTGTGTTATGATCAGATGATAAACATCTGGATCTCATGATTGTAGTTCAGATTTTATGATAGTGTGGTGAAAGAAGGTTGACGAGAAAAACCCTAATAGAAAGATTAAGAGTTTGGATCATGAGGATATGAGATTTGAGTATTTGATTGATTGAATAATGTATCCATGATAGAGATATTTGAGAGTTGTTCATTTGCCTGGATACAAATTAATTTTTGGGATCGTTGGATCTTTGGAAAACTCCAGTTTAGTTTTGTGTTCAGACCTATCTTTTGGGAATCTGTAGCCGACAGCCGACTGTCTTGCGAAGCAGTCGACTGGTACGAGCCTACTGTGTATTTTCAGTCTTGAGTTTTGTTCGGGACAGTCGACCTAGACTGAGGTCAGTCGACTGATCCTCTGTTTGTGATTTTGTTCAGTCCTTTCGGGACAGTCGACCTATGACCTTTCAGTCGACTCAAATACTTAGATTATTTTGATGAGGACTATTTGAATTCGTCTCGGGACAGTCGACTGATGACTTGTCAAGTCGACTGGTCATGCCTTAGATTATTTTTTTGTAAAATGTTGGGATGTGTCCTCTGGACAGTCGACTGGTCCTTTATGCAGTCGACTGGTCCTGAAGGATCTTTGTATTTGATGGTGAGATATTTTGTTTAGTGTTTGATTTTGAGATGTTCAGTTAAGTATTTGTTTTTGAGATGTTCAGTTAAGAACATGATTTTGAGATATTTTGTTGAGCCACTTGTTAAGTGGAATTTGTTTAGATATTTGTTTTTGAGTCTCTAGAGGTAGGTGACCCTAGTATACCGGTGTTTGTTCAGTCATTTGTTGAGGCCCCTCGAGGCAAATTTTCAGTTATTCAGATTTTTAGTCCAGTAGGGCACACTACTCTAGGAGATTTGTTCAGTAACCCAAACTAATAAGGACAGGCATTAGTAGTGTCATGACGAATGGGAACTTGAGTTATGCACCTCAGTATGGCTTTTGATGTAGGACTTAATCTCCTGAATTATCCAAGTAGTTAACTTGTGATGTGTGATTTATCTCCGGAATTATCCAGGTAGTTAACCTGTGATGCGAGGTATTTCTCCTGAATTATCCAAGTAATTATCTTGTGATGTAGGATTGAACTACGGAATTATCGGAGTCGAGGCGACACTTTTGGGGTATTATTGTGATGATGAGTCTATGTTTAGATGTGGGATGATCTCCTGAATTATCCAGGGTAAATACCTGTGATGTGGGATCAATCTCCGGAATTATCAAGCATGGGCAAATTATCATAGTTTATCTTCATCTCTTAGTAGTCATCGTTGTCAGCATGTAGTCATGATGTTTTCTTGAAACACTTTTATGCATTTGGATTTTCTGTTTCTACACACTTGGCTTTTGGTTTTAGTATCACCCATTACTCTTTTATTGTTACTTCATACTTTAGTGTTTGATCATTATTTGTTGGATATTGTTACTTCAGTTCATTTATGTTATTTGTTTGATTAGTTGCCACTCACACCATTTTGATGGCTGACCCCTTTAGTTTGGGGGTTAGGGTTCAACTCTAGCCTCACATGTTACAGGTTATTGCTTAGATTGGAGGTTGGATGCTTGAGTGGGCAGTTTGAGATAATTGGATTATTTAGTGATTGGTGTAAGACTGTAAAGGATAATTGAGATCATTATTGAGTTGTAAATAAAATATTATTTTGTGTTGAGATGATTAGACTTCCGCTGTAATTGTAAAATTTGTTGTAATAAGAGAAAGAAAAATTTTAGTGGTGTTGTTGGTGTTTATTGTTGTATTGAAGTGGATTGCTGGGATTTCGCCACTTATTTTCTAAGCTCTCATATTAGAAATTTGGGGCGCTACAGAGATTGGTATCAGGGCCAGGTTCAATGTAATAATAGACATAGTAAGAAAAACCAACCTAGGTGTGGACACTAGAGAGTGAGTACCTAGGTGTGGACATCAGAGTGTGAGTATCACATAGAATTAAATTATGATGTTTGGTTTGAAATTATGGTTTGGGGTATGGTTATGGCTTTGCCATAGGGTAATGATTTGAGTTTGAATTGTATGTGTGCTCTAACTTTACCCTCGTTTTGCAGTATTCAAAATGGTTGCACCCAGAGGTAGAAATGGTGGCAACAATGAGGATGGATCAGGTAGTTCTCGAGGAACGGGAATTGACCTAGAGGCTGAGTTTGCTAAGGTTTATCAGACCTTGAACGCATTGATGGCACTCAATGTGGCACAACAGCAAGCGCAGCAGCAGAACCCGCCGCCAAATCATGGAGCTGGGCATGGATTGGTGAATGCCGACCCCATCAAGCAGATTGAATCCTTTAAGAGGATGAGGCCGCCAGTCTTTGAGGGGCAAGCTGATCCAACAGCAGCAGACGATTGGATTCGGAAGATGGAGACGATCTTCGAAGTATCGGAGACTCCAGCAGCCAGTAAGGTGAAGTTGGCTTCTATGCAACTTGAAAAAGACGCTGGTGTCTGGTGGGAGTCACTGAAGAGGACTCTGGGAGATCAGCCTTTGACATGGGACGCTTTTCTGGAGGAGTTCAGAGATCGCTTCTTTCCTCTGGATGTTCAAGAGAAGAAGGCGACTGAGTTCATGAACCTTCAGCAGGGGAGCATGACTGTTCAGGAGTATGAGACGAAATTTGCTCAACTTTCGAGGTATGCACCGGAATTGGTCATGGATGAAGCCAAGAAGGCCAAAAAGTTTGAGCAGGGCTTGAGGCCAAACTTGAGGTCAAGGATGGTTCCATTGGGTATCCGGAGATTCGAGAAGCTGGTCAGGAGAGCAGCGATGACCGAAGAGGATATGGAACTGTTTCAGAAGAAGCAGGATACTTGGAACCGGAACAAGAGGCCAGCATCAGGCCAGAGTGGGAAGGGATTCCCCGCGAAGCAGGCGAAGTTCAGTGGACCGGTGCAGAAGGCGCCTGGAGCTCAGGGAGTGACCTGCTACTACTGCAAGGAAGTAGGACATTACAGGTCAGCATGTCCGAAGTTGGCAGAGCATGTTTGTTCTCAGTGTGGGCAGACTGGACACTCAAAGCCCCATTGTCCACAACTGAAGAAAGATGGTTCGGGTGGAAGCAAAGTCCCGAAGAGGCAAGGGCGAGTATTTGCATTGACCGAGGAGGATGCAAGAAACTCAGAAGATGTAATACAGGGTATGCAGGAATTTTGATTTCTTTCATTTTTGAATCAGTGTAATGAATAAAAGCTTTTATTTCAGAACAATTTAAGATTGAGTATCATTCTTATTGTAACAGGAGTTGTTTTAATAAATGGAATAAAAGCAAAGGTTTTGTTTGACACTGGTTCATCGCATACATTTGTATCGCCAAGTTTTGCCAGGATCTTAGGTTTGGAACCTAAGTTATTTCCAGGCAGGGTTTTGTCGGTGGCAACGCCGTCAGGTGAAGAGCTAGTAGCGGATCGATATTATGAGGGCTGTGATATCGAGATTGGTGGAAGGATGTTCGGCATCGACTTGATCGAGCTACAAGTGTTGGGAGTGGATGTCATCGTAGGCATCGATTGGATGGCTATTTATGATGCCACAATTGATTGCAAGCAGAAGGAGGTGTTGGTGAAAGCACCAGGTGGACCTGCAGTAACTTTCCAAGGGAAGAAGAAGATCCCGCAGGTGGCTGCAATGGTATCTAAGAAGTCTATTGCAGATGAAGTCAAGGGCATTTCGGTGGTTCGAAAGTTTCCTCAGGTGTTCTTGGATGATTTTTCAGGATTACCGCCGCAGAGAGATGTGGAGTTTTGTATCAATGTTCAACCGGGGAGTGCACCGATTTCCAAGGCTCCATACAGGATGGCACCTGTAGAGCAGGATGAGGTGAAGAAGCAGATTGAAGAGCTTTTGAGCAAAGGGCTTATCAGACCGAGTTCATCTCCGTGGGGAGCGCCAGTGTTGTTGGTCAAGAAGAAGGATGGGTCGATGAGGATGTGCATTGACTATCGGGAATTGAATAGGGTGACTATTCAGAACAAGTATCCGTTGCCGCGGATTGATGATTTGTTCGACAGGCTTCGAGGAGCAGCGGTGTTTTCGAAGATTGATCTGAGGTCAGGGTATCATCAGGTGCGAGTCAAGGAGGAAGATGTGAGTAAGACAGCGTTCAGGACTCGTCATGGGCTGTATGAGTTTTTGGTGATGTCATTCGGGTTGACGAATGGGCCAGCGGTTTTCATGGATATGATGAATCGGGTGTTGAGGCCATTCATTGATTCCTTCGTGGTGGTCTTCATCGATGATATCTTGGTGTATTCGAAGTCGGAGGAGGATCATTCTAAGCACTTGACAACGGTATTACAGACATTGCAGGAGCACAGCTTGTATGCCAAATTGTCGAAGTGTGAATTCTGGAAGTCTGAGGTAGCTTTCCTTGGTCACATTCTTTCTAAGGAGGGAGTGGCTACTGATCCTCAGAAAGTGGAAGCAGTGAAGGATTGGCCCAGGCCGACATCAGTGAAGGAAGTCAGAAGCTTCTTGGGATTAGCTGGTTACTACAGGAGGTTTATTCAGGGGTATTCTCAGATTGCAGTTCCCTTGACAGGTTTGACCCGGAAGAGTGTGGCATTTGTGTGGACAGATAAGTGCGAGGAGAGTTTTCTTGAGTTAAAGGAAAGGTTGACTACTGCACCTATTTTAACATTGCCGCAAGTAGGGAAGGATTATGACATCTACAGTGATGCATCTCTCAGAGGTTTGGGTTGTGTCATGATGCAAGAAGGCAAGGTCATTGCTTATGGTTCGAGGCAGTTGCGTCCGCATGAGAAGAATTATCCGACGCATGATTTGGAGCTAGCAGCTATCATTTATGCCTTAAAGCTGTGGAGGCATTATGTTTATGGTGAGAAGGTCAACATGTACACGGACCACAAGAGCCTGAAGTATATCTATCAGCAGAGGGATTTGAATCTTCGGCAGAGAAGGTGGTTGGAGGTATTGGGAGACATTCGTCCTGAGATCAAGTATCATCCGGGCAAGGCGAATGTAGTGGCTGATGGACTTAGCAGGAAGAGTAGTTTATCGAGATTGATCACTACTCGAAAGGAGTTGGCAGCAGAGATCGATCAGGCAGGTATCGAGGTGGTACTGCGAGGTTTAGGGGCATCTTTGGCTCAGTTGAGGCTGCAGCCGTCTTTGAGAGAGAAGATTGTGGAAGGTCAGAGATCAGATTCAGAGATCCAGAAGATGTTGCAGCAGGTTGCAGAAGGCAAATTATCAGAATTTCGTGTCCAAGATGGAGTTCTTTGGCTGGGTGAGAGGTTGTGTGTTCCAGATGATGCAGAGTTGAGAGAGAGTATCTTGCAGGAAGCACACAGTACCTTGTTGTCAGTTCATCCAGGAGGCACGAAGATGTACAGGGACATCAAACAGCATTTTTGCTGGTCTGGTATGAAGCGGGATGTAGCAGATTTTGTGGCAAGGTGTCTGACTTGTCAGCAGATCAAGGCAGAGAACCAGAGACCTGGAGGTTTGTTACAGCCATTACCCATTCCGGAGTGGAAGTGGGAGAATATCAGCATGGACTTTATCACGAGTTTGCCTAGGAGTTTGAAGGGTAATGACTCGATTTGGGTTGTTGTGGACCGATTGACTAAGTCGGCACACTTTCTAGCCATGAAGATTACTTGGTCGATGGAGAAATTGACTGAGTTGTACATTGGAGAGATTGTGAGGCTTCACGGAGTTCCAGTTTCAATTGTTTCTGACAGAGATCCAAGGTTTACTTCGAGGTTTTGGAAGAGCCTACAGGCAGCTTTGGGCACCAGGACTGATTTCAGTACAGCATTTCATCCGCAGACAGATGGTCAGACGGAGAGGGTGAATCGAGTGCTGGAAGATATGTTGAGAGCTTGTGTTATGGATTTCGGTGGTAGTTGGGAGAGATACTTGGCATTGGTTGAGTTTGCTTATAACAACAGTTACCATGCAAGTATTGGGATGGCACCGTATGAAGCTTTGTATGGGCGGAGGTGCAGGACACCTGTATGTTGGTATGAGGTTGGCGAGAGGCAGATGTATGGTCCTGAGATCGTGCAGCAGACGTCAGAGCAGATTGAGCTGATTCGCAAGAGGTTAGTTGAAGCTCAGAGTCGGCAGAAGAGTTATGCTGACACTCGACGAAGAGAGTTGGAATTTGAGGTTGGGGATGCAGTTTTTCTCAAGGTTTCTCTGACCAAAGGAGTGATCAGATTTGGTAAGGGAGGCAAGTTGGCGCCAAGGTATATTGGTCCGTACAAGATCGTGGAGAGGATTGGTAAGACCGCTTACAGATTGAAGCTTCCAGAGGAGTTGGCTCAGGTGCATGATGTGTTTCATGTATCATTATTGAGGAAGTATGTTGCCGATCAAAAGCATCAGTTGGTGGAAGTTCCTGAAGATATACAGGTGAACTTGAGCTACAAAGAACAGCCTGTTGAGATCGTTGATCGTATGGAGAAAGTCCTTAGGAGCAAGGTGATACCTATGGTCAAGGTATTGTGGAGGAATCAACAGTTCGAGGAGGCTACTTGGGAGCCAGAGGATCGCATGCAGAAGGATTTTCCTGGATTGTTTGTATGAATGTATTTTCTTGTATGTGATTGAAATTCTTTGAATGACTGAACCATTGATTGATACGTGATGTAATCTTTTATTTGATTGTGATGTTACATGAAATTATTTGGATTATGATCTATTTATGAAGTATTGTTTCCTTTTGTTGGTATGTGTTTGAACTCATTAGTGGTAGTTCTGAGGACAGAACTCTTCTAAGGAGGGAGTGATGTAGAACCCCGTATTTTCAAATATTATTTTAATTATTTGAAAATGAACTTTAAATGATTTTGAGTATTTGATAAATATTTTCTAAAAGATTTATCTTTTGTACACGTGCAAATCACGTGCAAATGACTTTTTTAGAAGTTTGAAAATTTTAGTTTTCCTTATGAAAAATCATTATATATTATTTGAGAATTATTTAATATTTTTCCAGATTTTTCTGAAATTTATTATGCCTATTTGCAATTTTTGAGAAAAGAAGGACTTATTTGCAAAATTGATATTTTGAGGGTTAGAGTGCAAAATGTATTTGCTGGACATTCCGATCAGCACTTGTTGAGGTTTAAAAATATATTTTTCTATTAGATCCTAATTTAAATGATATTTGGTTTAATTTTAAAGAAAAGGATTATATATGTGAGATGTACTTTTAGAAAGGATTATTTTGTAAAGAGGGAATAAAACCCTAATATACAATCTGGCATATTTAAGGGAAATTCTTTTCCCAGCCGTCATTGAGCATATTCAGATTATTGGGATTTCTTTGAGGAGCAAAAAGGAGGATTCTTGGATCTGGCAAGGAGGAAGCTTTTTGTGGATTTTTCTTCAAATCAAAGGTGAGTGGATTGTTTTGTTTGTTTTGTTTTGCTTTGCTTTGTTTTGTTTGTCTTGATTGATGGATGACGTAAGATCTTTGTAATGCTTGTTTGTGAATCATTATGCCATTATTATGTTAGTCTCATTGTATGTATGATATGGATCTATTAGTTGATATGGAGGATGAGAACTCTTAATGATATTTGGATCATGTATGAGAAATATTAAGATTTGTTGAGGAAATGTGGAATTATGAGATCGTATTGTTGGGAGACATATTAAGAATTTATTGTGTTATGATCAGATGATAAACATCTGGATCTCATGATTGTAGTTCAGATTTTATGATAGTGTGGTGAAAGAAGGTTGACGAGAAAAACCCTAATAGAAAGATTAAGAGTTTGGATCATGAGGATATGAGATTTGAGTATTTGATTGATTGAATAATGTATCCATGATAGAGATATTTGAGAGTTGTTCATTTGCCTGGATACAAATTAATTTTTGGGATCGTTGGATCTTTGGAAAACTCCAGTTTAGTTTTGTGTTCAGACCTATCTTTTGGGAATCTGTAGCCGACAGCCGACTGTCTTGCGAAGCAGTCGACTGGTACGAGCCTACTGTGTATTTTCAGTCTTGAGTTTTGTTCGGGACAGTCGACCTAGACTGAGGTCAGTCGACTGATCCTCTGTTTGTGATTTTGTTCAGTCCTTTCGGGACAGTCGACCTATGACCTTTCAGTCGACTCAAATACTTAGATTATTTTGATGAGGACTATTTGAATTCGTCTCGGGGCAGTCGACTGATGACTTGTCAAGTCGACTGGTCATGCCTTAGATTATTTTTTTGTAAAATGTTGGGATGTGTCCTCTGGACAGTCGACTGGTCCTTTATGCAGTCGACTAGTCCTGAAGGATCTTTGTATTTGATGGTGAGATATTTTGTTTAGTGTTTGATTTTGAGATGTTCAGTTAAGTATTTGTTTTTGAGATGTTCAGTTAAGAACATGATTTTGAGATATTTTGTTGAGCCACTTGTTAAGTGGAATTTGTTCAGATATTTGTTTTTGAGTCTCTAGAGGTAGGTGACCCTAGTATACCGGTGTTTGTTCAGTTATTTGTTGAGGCCCCTCGAGGCAAATTTTCAGTTATTCAGATTTTTAGTCCGGTAGGGAACACTACTCTAGGAGATTTGTTCAGTAACCCAAACTAATAAGGACAGGCATTAGTAGTGTCATGACGAATGGGAACTTGAGTTATGCACCTCAGTATGGCTTTTGATGTAGGACTTAATCTCCTGAATTATCTAAGTAGTTAACTTGTGATGTGTGATTTATCTCCGGAATTATCCAGGTAGTTAACCTGTGATGCGAGGTATTTCTCCTGAATTATCCAAGTAATTATCTTCTGATGTGGGATTGAACTACGGAATTATCGGAGTCGAGGCGACACTTTTGGGGTATTATTGTGATGATGAGTCTATGTTTAGATGTGGGATGATCTCCTGAATTATCCAGGGTAAATACCTGTGATGTGGGATCAATCTCCGGAATTATCAAGCATGGGCAAATTATCATAGTTTATCTTCATCTCTTAGTAGTCATCGTTGTCAGCACGTAATCATGATGTTTTCTTGAAACACTTTTATGCATTTGGATTTTCTGTTTCTACACACTTGGCTTTTGGTTTTAGGATCACCCATTACTCTTTTATTGTTACTTCATACTTTAGTGTTTGATCATTATTTGTTGGATATTGTTACTTCAGTTCATTTATGTTATTTGTTTGATTAGTTGCCACTCACACCATTTTGATGGCTGACCCCTTTAGTTTGGGGGTTAGGGTTCAACTCTAGCCTCACATGTTGCAGGTTATTGCTTAGATTGGAGGTTGGATGCTTGAGTGGGCAGTTTGAGATAATTGGATTATTTAGTGATTGGTGTAAGACTGTAAAGGATAATTGAGATCATTATTGAGTTGTAAATAAAATATTATTTTGTGTTGAGATGATTAGACTTCCGCTGTAATTGTAAAATTTGTTGTAATAAGAGAAAGAAAAATTTTAGTGGTGTTGTTGGTGTTTATTGTTGTATTGAAGTGGATTGCTGGGATTTCGCCACTTATTTTCTAAGCTCTCATATTAGAAATTTGGGGCGCTACACACATAGTGGTTAACTAATTTCCCTGTCTGTATAGTAAATTACTATCATGAAAATAAATTAGCACACTTTAGGCTAAAGCCTTGAATGTTGACTATAAATTGAGTGTTTGATGATTATCATTATCACCTCATTTTGTTTCATGAGATAAAACCACAATTTTTTTTTACATATGGCTATTTAAAAAATTCGGCCTTTTTTCATACTTTCTGCACTGCATCTGCCATATTTTGATTCATTTTTAAAATAATTATGTAAAAGGTGCTGGCACCACCCTTTCCATTAGCTTGCATATGTATTTAGTTAATTTAATTTTTTTAAAGGAGGAAGCAGTGAAGCTTGTTTAGAGATTAGAGTCTAATTCAAAGCTAGCTCTTTTAGTGTATGAACGGTGAACTATAATTCTAGACTCTGCAAACAGTTATCACCAGTAAAAATGATTGCATAACTGTTCTTGTTTTACTGTTTCCACATAATCTTGAAGCAATGTGTTAATGGATTTCTTTTCATCCTTACTAGGTTCCTAGTATCAAAAACAGTGTGGAAAATGCTCCTGAAGCTGGTGACTTTGTGAATGATGTTGAAGCTGGTGACATTCTATTGGTCGATGGTGGGTGCAAACTTTAATTCAATTATTATGCTCATATTCAATTACGTTATGAGGCTACTTCCATTATGTCTGCCTTCAATTCATTTTCCCGAGATTTCTTTAGCATGATTGTCTATCCAATTCTTTGAAGTGAGCCTTCAGTTACTACAGACATCCTTATTCGTCACAAAGCTTACTGTAGTCTGAATTAGCAACTTCAAGGTCTTTGAAGCAAGCACAACTATACAATCAAAATAGAGTGTGAATGCATTCCTCCTAAGGTTATCTTTATTTTCTTCATAATAATTTATTTCTGACTCGGTATTCTGTTGGTTAATAAGTTTATATTAACTAACTTTTTTTCAGTTTAATTACCTTTGATAAATTATAATATTGTTCTATATATCTGAAAAATGATAAAAACATTGATGCTTCTGAGATCGGTTACCTTCATGTAGATATCAATATCAGGATCTGTTTTGATATTTGCCTGCTTTTCTCTTCTTGCCAACTCCACCAACATATCTGCATAGTACATTGCAAATTGACTCAATCGAGCCAAAACGACAAAATTAACAACTAAACCAAGACTCTTTATTATTTCAGGCTCGAAAACATACCGTAACGGGTACCGACCCCTTGACATCTCGCAGAGAATGCCAGCATCTCCCTCACAGTCATCTCTGCACCGATGTGAAGATCATGCTGACTTATATATGCTGAAGTTCTCTGAGGAACAAACTCATGCATCCCATGCCCATTGTAAGTCACTTTACCAGAGACCTAATTATCACAAAAATGCAAAAGTTTTGTAATGCTAGGAACTTAGTTTCCACTAAATTCTCCAATATTATAGAGAAGGCAAAACTGACCTTCAAATCTGAGCTTAGTTTTCCTACTAAAGCCAGCAACAGGGTGGTCTTCACACATGAAAGTTATAATCTGGCCTACTGTATGGACCTTGAAGAGTTGCTCTGTCAGTTACCACTGTACTTGTTGAGTGAGGCACTCATTTCACTTTAACTGCAATCCAAAGCATTTGTTCTTGATATCAATAAATTTATAACTCACACTGGAGCATGTCCACTTACAAATCTTAGTTACTTTTAATGATTTTCTTATATTTTAAGCTCCTTTTTATTGTTCTGTCTAATGTAGATTTAATTTTCATTTCCTTTGCACTTCATTGAGATTAATAGCCTAAATTTTGAATATCTGAAAATTTCAGGTCCAAGTTGAATCCATTGTGGCTAACTTTCATAATCTTCAGCACTTATTTTTCATTGTTAATAAACCTGTAAATGATGTAGTGAATTCTCTGCCACCTGTAATTCTTATAGAAGAGACAAATTGTAATCAGTTCTCTTCTGATGGGGGATTTTTGCGCCAACCTTGTATAGATAGCTTGCCAGCTACTACTGAATGTTCAACGGTTGTAGACATGGTATCTTGGGAGAAGTTCAGTTACTTAGTGTCATCCAATATGTGGCCGTTTATATTAAAATGCTTAGTTGAAGGGAGAGAACTTGTTGAAAGCAAAGCCCACCAGGTACCACTCTATGCTAGGCTTTGAATTTTCCATCAATTACTTGTTTTTTTCGAAGGGAAATATATAGCTAAATCGATTTAATGCACCTTCTGATCTGGTTCTACCATTGATGAGAGAGCTATATCACATATTTTGTGCTCTTTTTTTTCCTCCTTGTAGATATACATTTTTTTAATCAATATTTCCTTATCACATCTTGTTGTTTCAGATGACATTTGTTCGACTGCTGGATACGCTTCCAATAATTTTTGAAAAGCTTATTAGTCCCTCTTTATCCAAGTTGTCTGGGAGTTCAGTGCCTGTGGTGTCTGGACTTTTTGACTTCAAATGGTTTTCCTATTTGCTGAATTTGGGAAGTTCATCATTTCCAATCATTACTCGACGCTGGAAGCAGTGTCTACTAGCTCTCATGAACATTTTGAAAGGTTTATGCAGTGGTTCAACACAATGCACAATTAGCGTCATTGAAGCAATTGTCTCATCTGGTCAGTTTTTCCAGTATCCTATATTATCTGCCTCAATTCTTTGCCTCAAAATTATTTTTGTTGGCTCTTTAATATTGAACCATTTTTCCCTTTCCAGATATTGTTTCTTTAGAAAATTTGAAGTATGAAGTATCTCAGCTTATAAACTCATTAGCTGATGAAGCGTCAATGACTCTTGAGGCAAACCGTTCAGTTTCTGAAGTTTTCTTAGGAAAGAAAATTTTGATTTCAGATACTGGCTATTCTGGCAAAAATATTCCCTCTGAGGGTATAGAGCCAATGCAGAGACTCAGTGATCAGGAAGTTATTGTTCTTTCAGATGATGAAGTAATAAGTGTATCGTACCCAAACTTGGTTTCTTCTTCTTTTGAAAAGGCAAATCAGTCCATGTATGTGCATAAAGTTCAGGAGTCAAGTCAGTCAAAATTTGTGGGTGAAGGTGACAAGTCAAATCAGTTCAAATTTGAGGACAAAGTTCATATGTCAAATCAGTCAACATTCCTATGAAAGTTTATAATCTGGCCTACTGTATAAACAGCTTTTATAAACAGGGTGGTCCATACAGTAGGCCAGATTATAACTCTTCAAGGTATTGATTCTCATGTCTTCACACATAAATTCAATTGTGTATGTTATTAACTATTTTGTAATTTGACATGCTTGTAATACTTCATTAATTTTTAATATGATTGAAGTTTAATTTTATCTAATTTTGTTTCATAAATACATTTATCTATTTTATTGTGTATTTAGTTTATAATTGAATTAATATTATAAAAGAAAATATTAAATTATCATACATGTAATTAATAAGAAAAAAATTTGTATAGAGCGATGGGTATATATTTAAATATTTGGATGTGAAAACCATCACTAAAACCTATAGCAATGGAGTTTCAATCGTGGGTATAGGAAAGCAAGTGGTGTCCTTAAAACCTATACCAACGGATACGAAACCGTGGGTATAACACCGAGGTTTTGTCCAACGGGTAAAAAAACCGTCGCTATAGGCTATAGTGACGGCATTTTGCCGTGGGTATAGCTAATTAAAAATGACGGAAAAATATGTCCGTTGGTATAGGTTTTACGGGCTATACCTACGGTTTTTCGCCTTTTACCCACGGATTTTTGCTGTCACTATATATCAAATTCCTTGTAGTGAGCTTAGCAAAATGTAATGCAAACATCACAATCAAGTCTTTTTAACAATATAAAGAACAAGAACTATACTATGTTTCATATTGGAATGATAGAATAGTCCAATTAATTATGCTTAATTCTGAATCATCAAAATTAGAATGAAACATGAATCCATAAAAGAGATACATCATCAAAATTGGAATAATATAATGACAATTCGAAACATCGGAAACACATCAACAAGTTTTCATGCTTTCTTTTGGAATAATGAGATGATTCTAAGAAAATCATGAGAATATATAGCATCATAAAAAATTGGAATGAAATTATATATTAACAAAATTTAAATAGACATTTTTCAAATTATCTAAAGCATGTCAACTGCTTAAAATTGATGCTTAAGTTTGAACTTCTCTATGGCACCAATTGGATTCTAATTTTCAAAACAACTAGGATGCTAAAACTTTTGGCTCAATAGCTTCTCATCGGGTGTACCAATATGTTGGGTCATAGGATTAGGGTACTCTTCGGCGAGCTTATTTTGTGGGACAATTGGAGGCCTACTAGAATTGCCGGTGGAATTTTGTCCACTTTGGTTACAGCCGCTACCTCGTGATCTAGACATGATGATATATAGTAGTGTGTGTGAAAAAATTAAATACAAAGTAGGCGCGATAAGTTACAAAAAAATTTCTAGAAAACAAGAGGGTTGTAAGAGAGAAGATCAAAAAACCAACAAACAAATATGATACAAAAAATTATAACTACAGAAAAATAAAAATAGAAGAAGAGGGTTGTGAAATTTTGATACCGTTCATAGGTGGATAGTCGTATATAAAATGAGAGAGAACATAAAAATAGAGGTAGAAGTAGAAGTCCGGAATTGAAGACTTGAATAGAGAGTTTCTTTATTTGATCACTTGGAGGAGTTGAAGACTTGAAGACGTCGTTGAATGTTGAATTCGATACGATCGGAATTTGTCGTTTGATCGTTTATATGTTGCTACCTTCTTTGTTCAATTGTTCACAAAAATTGAAATGAATTGAGTAATAATAGTAGAGAGAGTAAGAGAGTAAAATGTGAATTTTTAGTTTGGGTTTTAGGGGTATTTATAGGGGAAAAAACCAAAAAAACAAAAATCAACGGCTAAAAGAGCCGTTAATGTGCTCTCGACCAAGAGTTAGGCCCGTTTGACTCGTACGGGTCAAACGGTTCGTAACCCGTGGGTCGACCAGGGGGTTGGTGAGCGGGTCGGGTACTGTAGCTCAGGTTATCGGGCTGGGTTGAACGGGTTCAATTCATTTTTTTAAGATCTAAGTCGACCCATTTCCATTAACGGGTTCGACCCGAACCCGAACTGGTCACTTACGAGCTGGGTTAGGCGGGCGGGTCGCGGGCGGTTTGCGGGTCGACCCGGCCCATTTGCCATCCCTATGTTTATACTAGGAGGAACAGAAATGTTAGGGAAATTAAAAGGCAAATAGGCACTGTGCTATCATCCATGAAATCAAACCTTTAAGTGTTATCCTCTGTAGGGGAAGAGGTTCAGTGGAATGAAGAACTTGTTGCTAGTCATCCATTAATAAGTTTAAGTAACTCTCTAATTCTATTCGTCGACTATCAAGCTACAATGCACTGTAGCTCATAACTCACTCTATAATAGTCAGAGGACTATATTAAGGTTGAAAAAAGACTAGTTGAACTTTCTCATAAATAAAGTGCAATTGAGACAAAATATGGCTAATGCTCTTTCTAAGAGACTTGAAAGTGATCTAATTATCAATACTGTAGGAGAAATATAGTTAAAAGCTATTGAGCCAAAAGTTTTAGCATCCTAGTTGTTTTGAAAATTAGAATCCAGTTGGAGACATAGAGAAGTTCAAACTTAAGCATCAATTTTAAGCAGTTGACATGCTTTAGATAATTTGAAAAAAAGACTATTTAAATTTTGTTAATATATAATTTCATTCCAATTTTTTATGATACTATATATTCTCATAATTTACTTAGAATCATCTCATTATTCCATTAGAAAGCATGAAAACTTGTCGATGTGTTTTCGATGTTTAGAATTGTCATTATATCATTCCAATTTTGATGATGTATTTCTTTTCCGATGTTTAGAGTTGTCTAATATATCAGTCAAGTAATACATTAGCCAAATCTGGGCCCTGATACCACTAAAAAGTCGTGTCACGCCCCGCTTCCCAAAAAGAGAATACGGAATATGGATATGTGACTAAGCCCAGTAAATGATTTTCATCATCTATAACCTGTCAGGATCTTTACAACATTCACAGGAATAATTAGAGTAGGAAGCAAGAGAAGTCAACCATGCATGCACAAATAAATCAATATACCAACAGAATTTACTTGAAACAAAATTTAATAATCTCAAATAAACAAGATCTAGAAACAAGTCAATAATTTTGGGTCACATTGCCCAATACAAAATGATCCCAGTAACAGATACAAGTATTAAAATAAGCAACATGAAATAATAATAGCAAAACTCCAGCATCTAAAATCTCAGATCACCTACTCCATCAGGCAGTTGATCTCCAAAATCTGCAAATTAATAAATTGCAGAAAGATGAAGAAGAAAACAAACTCCCGTTAATGCAAGTTACGGAATGCTTGTAGTGCAGGCACAAGTACAGGAAAAGATAAACAAATATAAAATAACAGCAAAAACAACAGCATGGAATATATATGACTGAGCAAGACAGAATGTCTAATATGAATCAGAAAACAGAATCGACTAACATGGTATGATAACAGGTACAGGTGATATGTAACAGATGCCAAGTGTCATGCAGACAGGTAAACAGGTAAAAGATGTCCAGTAGCATGTGACGGATAAACAAATAACAGATGTAGACAAATAGGTAACAGATGTCATGTTATTACAGGTCTTGTGTTTTAGTTCTATCTAGGTAGCACTTCAAGCGTCCTAGGTTTTTACCACATGGTTGCCACATTCAAATAGTTTTATTTAGATTTCGTAGTGGACTATATAGGGCTGAGTACTCAGGTATCAGACAGACATATTTCATATGCAAATCCAGGCAGACAGATAGAACCTATGGGTTCTCTTCTGAGTACACCTTCCTATAGAGAAGTGTGCAGTCAGGTAATCTGACAGACAGAGTCGTGTATCATGTAGTCATGAACACGTAACAGATAATCCTGTGGGAAATACGGGCCCCCTTTCGAGTACATATTTCTATATTATCCACTACTAGATCTTTCCCTTAACCCCGGCTTGGTTATTTTGTTATTATCAAACATGCATGTACGTGTTACAAAACAGGGCAAGAATAACATGTTATAAACAAGTAACAGGTTCAGGTCAGAAGACAAATATGTACAGGTGAAAGACAACACATAAAAGGACAGGACAACGAAAATTCTAGTTCAAGACAGCAAGACAGTACTGCACTAAATCTGGGATTCCCGTTGCAACAAAAATGCAAACCTGGATCTGTCAGAAAATTTGGAAAATAGACTCTTGGAATCCAGCAAATATATATAAGTCATATGATACTTCACAAAAACAGGACTCAAAACATAATTGTATCCAGAAAACATGTTCTGCTAGAAATCAGAAGTTTGTATTCATAAACAGGAAAATGACATAAAAAGTTACTGATTAAATCCATGAAAAATCTTGGGTATTCCCTAGTATGATTAGTATCAGAAAATAAAGTTTCATAATTTTCCAATATAGATAGAATAGTCAAGTAAAATCAGAAAGCAGCAAGTTACTGCAGTTTTGTAAATCTGGAATCATAAACACGGCAGTACTAAAACAATAATATCTTACAAAATATAAATCAAAATCCATATCCTTCAAAAGGATGATAAAATAGATACAGAAGGATACAATTCATATTCACAAAGTTTTTACATACAGTAAATAGAATCATGTCGAAATTATGTTTCTTTACTGAACAATATGAAAATTTTGCAAGTATAGTAGTTGTTTTCAAGCATAGAGTAGTTTGTATAAGTCATCAATTAAATCCACAAAAACTAGGGGTTAATCCCAATCAAGTCTAGTTGTGCTCAGTAAAATATTGGATCAAAATATTATCCTTAACATCAGTAGAAAAATAATTACTCATACAAAATTCATATAAAACTGGATCTGGAACTTTAAACACATCTATAGTAAAATAGTCAGAACTTGCAACTCATAAATCAAAACAGAGATCTGTCAGAAATTCTGGAAAGTAGACAGAATTCTCTATAATTCATATTCACAAATAACTTTCATATGCTTGCCTTAATAGGGTCTAAAATACTGAACAAAAACGGGATAACAATAAAAGCAAAAATCTTCTTTATGCATAAACTCGACTAGGTCATATGTAACACATCCAAATCATAACAAAGTGTGAATTATAGGGTACTAGATGTCCAAGCAACATGGTATAGGGTATTTTACAAGTCTACGACAGGTTATACTACGAATAACACATCGTGCACACAAGATCATACAACACCTCATAATCACGAACACATGCATGTATACTAGAATTGATTATCACTACGTCTAAATTCATGTCGTGTGTGTAATGAGTTACGGGCAAATCAACACAGAGAAAAGTTATAACAGGGGTTTTGCATAAGAATTATCTCTAGAACACAACTACACTACAGGCAGTATTTAGTACTTGTATTTGCAACAGAAATTAATATAAGTTACTTGCCTTAGCCGATGATGAGAACGAAGCAAAGAGCAAGAATAACGGGAACGGATTTCCGGGGCACGAACACAACGAACGAACGAATCATGAACCGACAACGAACACACGATCATAACGAGATCCACACACGCACACGAGAGAGGGCAGTAGAGGGGTCGGCGACTGGAGCTGTGGTGGCTACAGTGAGAGGCGACGGCGGCCAGGGGGACCGGCGCAGGGGCTTTGCTAGCTGTCGAGGTCGAGCAGCGCACAGGGAGGGCGCACTATAGAGGCTGTGCTGTGGTCGACGCAGGAAGGTGCTGCAGGTCGGGGTGCGGCATCACGATGCTACTGCTGTCGAGGAGAGGCATGGCCGGATGAGGAGAAGAGAGGCGAGGTCAGGTTGGAGGATCGGGGGGATGCAGAGGTGCTAGGGAGGAGCACAGGGGAAGAGGTTAGGGTTCAGGGCGTTGGGTAGACAGGAGGTAGGGGATGTGGCGGCTGAGTAGGGTAAATAGTATGGGGGGTTATATCAATAGGCTAGTTAGGGTTTAAGGTTAAGGTTTATTCAGATGGTATTGGGTTTGGGGTGTTAATGGGTGTAATGGATTAAGTGAATGGGTTTAGTAATGGATCCAATAAGAGAATAAAATGGGTTGATATTATTGGGTTTAATCAAAGAGATTTAATATGGTTTTGGGTATGAATAGATCCAAATAAAAAAATAGGGTGATCCAAAATAATGAGATGATAACAAAATGAATAAACAAAAATAAGGCACGAACAATTTGAATAATGAGGATCAAAATACAAGCTCGATCAAACAGAGATGAAATACTAGGAGACAATTGAATCACAGAGATCAAATAAATAGATGAATATATCAAAAATGAAGATCCAATACATGGTCCAAAAAGAGATACAATGAGAATAAATACACAAAAAGAAAAATACCCCCAAAAATACATAAAATGAAAAATAGGGGTTACAATTTCGCATGAAGACAGAAGGAGCGGAGGTAAATCTAGTTCCGTTGGCTGCTTGGAACCATTTAGATCAAAAGAAGCTTGGGAAAATTCAGTTGTTGTTGAGTAGGAAAATGTTATACCATATTGAGAAGGCAAAGGTCGTAGAGAAGGCAATGGAGATTTTCCCAGATATGTATGAGAAAATGTCTGCATCGAACCAGATTCTTCACATGAAGAAGTTAGTCAACATGAAGTTGTCAGTGAGGGGATCAGTAGCGGAGAATGTCATTAATTTCTACATGGTATATAATCAACTGGATACAGAGGGACATACAAGAACATTTGGATATGGAGAGTGGAAGTTATTACAAGTGAAATTTTAGTGGCAAAAGAAAAATGTGCTGGCACATTGTACGTACTCAGAGGAGGTGATTCAGATGATATCATTCCTACAACTACAAAAATAAATTCTCTTTCAATCTTATGGCATGTCAGATTGGGGCATCTTGGTGAAAAATGTGTGAAATACCTTTGTTTAAGAGATCTTTTGTCAGGGCTAAAGGAAGTTAAGATGAATTTATATAAGAATTGTGTAATGGGGAAACAAGGCAGTTCGTTTTTAGATGAGTGGGTGTGAGAAGAAGCTTAGAAAGCAAGAGTTGGTACATACAAATATGCAGGGTCCAGCTTAGGAATTCTCTTATGGTGATAAGAGAGACTTCATCACATTTATCGATAATGCTACTAGAGAAGTTTTGGTTTATGTAAAATCCCACAAAATAGTATATATATCTATTTTGTATTTTTATCCGTGTGCGATCGAGAGTTACACGTATTAATAGATTTTTCTCAATTTTAATTGAGTTAGTATTGAAACATATTATCTATATAATAAACACAAGGAAAGCTATCAAGTGGCTCTCATTGAATAGGGTTGAAATCAATGGTCCAGATCTAACCTTACAAAACATATTTTCCCGCCCCAAAGTTCCTCCCAAAACTCAAATTCAAATCCCCAAAACAACTCCTTTATTTATTTATTTATTTTTCTCTCTCTCTATCTATCTATTTACTCAGAAATTTATATTTTTAGATTTTAGGTTTGTAAATTTACAGATTTTGTATGCATTTTTTTATTGCTCATGTTACATTGTAAATATCAAATTTCATCAACAGTTAAATTTCATCATTTTCCACACTCAGAGTTCTAAGAAGTTGGATTTTACACCCCCATTTATAATTATTTTTCAACATATACTAATGGAAACATGGACTTTTATTTACAACTAATTATTGTTTTACTATTCAAACTTGAGCTACATAATTATTGTTTTACTATTTACAAGACTTTCATATGTTGTATCGTTCCGAAGACGTGCCGTAGGCACATGCCCACGGGCAAATCTAGTTATTTAATATATTTCGAACTCAACAAAGGTGCAATTGTAGAACCGGAGTTGGGATATTTTCTCAACAAAATTGTGTGTTTGTCTCAAATATAATTGACATAGAAAGCATAAATAATTAGCAGTCATATATATGATAGTATTATATATATAAGTATAATTGCTTGTGTTAATAAAATTTTGTCTTAAAATTAATTTTTAAGTGTGCTACAATTTGTTGGAGCAATTTTTTTCTTTGTACACTTGAATATATGTTTGAGCCAACAAAACCCAACATGAGTTAGGCAATAAGCTCTAACCATGACTCACATGATCCAACTTGTCATGTGCACATTACACATGGTTGTATGATAATGCACTACACTTGTACCAATTAAAATATGCAAAACTATGGGCTTTTGGAGGATTTTGGCCAACCAAGAATTGGAGGGAGAAAGAGAGAGAGAGAGAATGTGATATTTTGGTTCTTAAAAGCCAAATGAATTTAGGGTTTCTAATGGGAACTCAAAAAGCACTTGAGAGGTTTTTAGTCCCTAAGAGTTTTGGCCACCTCCATACTCAACCCTCACCACCCCTCTCCCCCAATCCGGAGAACAAATTCCCCCCCCCCCTCCCTCTCACTCTATTAAACCCCTCATTCCCGCCCTAGCTTATTTTCCCTCTCCCTAACTTCAAAATTACACCTTCTACATTTCTACTAGACTTCTAAAGCACTTAGATACTGTTTTGGGAGCAAGAAGGAGCAGCAAGGAGCAAGAGGGAACAAGGAGGAGAAGAGCTTGGAGCAAGAAGGACCAACAAAGCTAGGAGTTAGAAGTTTGGAGGAAAATTCCAACAAAAGAAGGTGGGTGTCTCTAAATCTCTTGATATATTCATAAATTATTTGTGGAGTGTTTCTTGAATGCCTAGAATAATTTGTGTGACTATGAAATTTGATAAAATCGTTTGGATTCAAGTTTGTGCTAGTAAACATAGTAACAGATCTAGAAATGCTGACTCCAAAAATGCTATTTAGTCTGAAAATCATAAGTAAAAAAAAGTGAATTCTTTCATAAAAAAATTTTTGGCAGCATATCGTATGGGTTGGGAACACTGTCACCGAATTTCATAATTTTTGGAATTTATTTGGTATTTTAAATAATTACGAACTTGACTGCTGGTTGTGTAGAAAACAGACATGTCTTGTGTACTGTTTTGATTTTCAAAGATTAATAACTCTCTGACCACTTGAGAACTATGGATGAAATTTTAGTATGTACAGATAGCCTGTGTCTAGACCCTAAATATGAAATTTCATTAAATTTGGACATCATTTGATGTGCTAATAAAATTCATAAAGACTAACTAGTCAATACATAAAACAGAACATGCCCATGTTACTGGCTTGAGCATAAGCTTACTTCCAATTGTCGTAACATGAAAAATACACTTTAGAATCACTTGACATTTCGATATGTTATAATTCCATGTGTTAGGAGCTAGATTCTGGAATTTCATGAACTTTTGACACTATATGTTGTTTTTAATTGATTTTATCTCAAGATAGTGTTAATGTGATGTTCTGTTCTGAAAATTTATATGCATGTTAAATATGGAACAATCAGAGCATGTAAACTGCTTAATCTGAAGAATCTTGTAACTAGGAAGTTGTAGTAGAAACATAGATATTTATGGAATGTCTAATGATTTGGATAAGTACATGAATTTTAATGAATTTTGCAAGTGACAACGAAAACACAGTTTCATAAAGCTCACTGTTTTGCACTATGCCTATGGAATTGAGTTTGAACTTATAGAATATGAGTTTTAAGTTGATGTTGTGGATCACAAATCATGTTGTAGATGTGGGAGTGAGTTAGGACTTAAATTATTTAAAGTTTCATACTAAAAGTAGCTCATTTGTGCTTGTAGACCACAATATAGACATAGTTGTTCACTATTTTGAAGTAGAAATTGTGATTGATGTTGAGGTATTGTTGTTGACCACTTTAGGATGAGATTCATGCATAATTTGCGCTTGTGCTTACTGTCTACTTTTAGTAGAAGCATGGGGAGCGCCTGATTGCGGTTCTTTAATGAAACGAGACTGGGAATGACTCCGTTTTGGCATTATAATCAAATATATGCTTGATGTTTGGAAATGTGATTTTATATTTTTTTGGCTTTTTAGCACTCTTTTTGAGTATTCATGGTGTACTACATTGGTTGAGTATTAAGACTCTAATATTAAGTCATGTTGGTATATCTAGACTGGTAGAATAAGGACCCATGTGCATCGAACGCTTGGGAGGAGATGACTCGTGCGCCGACATGCTCACCGTTCGTGGAAGGATTCCATAGTTTTATTTGATGCTTCCACTTGTCGAGGACCGTGGAGCGTGAGGATAGCGGGAGCAATGTGTTTGGGTCGGATTGAGGGTGGGCCGAGGCGGGCCAACTCTTGGGCCGGATTGGGGGCTAAGTTGAGCCCTATTATGGGATGGGCTAAGTTCAAAATATGAAAATTGTAGATTTAATAAAAAGGAACCTACAAGTAGAACTTAACTAGTTGTTCATAATAAATCAAATAATTGTATACGAAGTTAGGATGTGGAATTAGTTGATAGACCGCCTAACCAGTTGGTTAATCAAGTAGGCCTAGAACTGCCTAGTAATCCATTAAAGATATAAAATAGAGGGATTTGGAGCTTAACTAGATTCATTAGAATCAGGAAAACCTATAGTATAATAATAATTTATTAATTATAGAATTAACCTTATTCTTTAGTGTGGGCCTAGTTCTAGCTAGGTTAGCACCCTTGTGCATGGTAGTGTCGTAAGATTGGGACGTGTCGTGGTTTGTTATAAGGACCGGCACTAGCTGGGTGTTGTACTCATCCTGTAGGGGGGCGGGCGACGTCCCGTCGGTAAATTTTTGGGATCTAGCGGGTAGAACGGGAGACATACAATGTGCCGCAATTTCCTGTCGAAAGCTAAGGGATAGACCCCTAAGCAACTGTCTATGTTGTAAGTTATCTGTAGAATGGAAATATTCTATGCATTATAAATGGAGAGCATGAGTTTAACTCCGAGTTCCCTGGCAGAGTAGGGGAAGGCCTGCCGGTCCGCCACAAATTCAGGCAACTTTTGGTAGGGACGGGAGTGGAAAAGACACTGGTTCCGGTTGAGCTGCTGCAGAGCCGATTGATCACCAGCTTGTCCGGAAGTGCCTTGGATCACTGGTCCCGAGTGGAGTGGTTTTAGACCATCGGTCCCAACAGATCGGAGTGGCCGTTGATTATTCGGGAGTGGAGAAAGACCACCAGTCCATCTGCAAGTGCAGGGGTAGACCGCATGTACTGCAACTCTACCAAGTCACTAGACTTTAGTTAGGAACGGGAATAAGTACAAGAGTAGGATGCATGGCAAGGGATCAAACCCTGCAATCAGAAGATTCGAACTCTTTGGGAAGTATGTAGTATGGGATGATTACATTTTCATTGAAGTTGATTGTGGAAAAGTATGTAGTATGAGATGCATACATTTTCAAATGAATTGCATTAGAGTAAGTGCATTGTGTGCATTTGGAATTTTGCATTAGACTCTAGGGCATGGCATACATTAACACTTTTGATTTTTCGGCACTATCTTCTTTTGCATCAAATTTTGGTTGTTGATGTTTGGAATCACTATATTATGGCATAGCGAGGATTGCTGTATTATAGCATTGCGTCAGTTGTATTCAACTGACGTGCCCACAGTTTGGTGAGTTTGTAGGACTACCTGATTTTGGGGAGCACGGGGAGGACTTAAGCCGTGGGAAGCATCCAAGGGAAAGTTACTGTCCAATTTTATTGTATATTCATGATGTATTAATTTATTGTAATTATTGTAATCATTGGACATTGTAATAATATTTTGATGTAATAAAGTTCTTAATTTCCTGTGATTTTGTTGTGTTGTGACTCATTTGAATGAAAGATTCTGGCTTGTGTCATGGGTTCTGGGTATTGGGAACTCGGGGCGTTATAGTTGGTACCAGAGCCGACTTCAAATTGTAGTCTAACACAGCAGTAAATTAAAATTGGATGTCCCAGTTAGAGTCGGATAGTAGGATGATCGTAAATCATATTGTTGCATTTTCAACTGGTGTTTATGATTTCCCTATGTCCAGATCTAACCCTTTTGTTTGCTTTTTCTTTTGAAGGATGTTGAGGTGCACCCATAGCGGCAGAGGTGGAAGGGCTGAAGGCGAAAGCAGTGGGGCCAACCATGCGGGCCTCAATATTGAGGCAGAGTTTGCACTTGTGTACTTGATAATCGCTAAGTTTATGAAAGGGTAGCGGAACTTCGTGCCGCATCTCGCAGCACAGGGAAGCAACATGGGGAATGTGGTCCCGGACCCGACTAAAATGGTGGAATCCTTTAAGAGGATGAAGCAACTAGTTTTCAAAGGACAGGCAGACCCCACAACCGCAGACGACCGAATCCGCCAAGTCGAGACCGTTTTCGAAGTGTTAGAGATCCCAGATGGGAGCAAGGTCAAGTTGGCTATGATCCTCTTGGAGAAAGACGCAAGCGTTTGATGGCAGTCCGTCAAACGCGGACTGGGAGAAGGACCTATTACATGGGAAGATTTTTTGGAAGAATTTCGGCAGCACTACTTACCCCTCGACGTCCAAGAGGAGAAGACTATGGAGTTCATCACCCTTTGGCAAGGAAGCATGACCGTCAGGGAGTACGAGACAAAGTTTACCCAGTAGTCCCGCTATGCCCCTGAGATGGTGCAGGATGAAGTGAAAAAGGCGAAAAGGTTTGAGCAAGGACTGAAGCCGGCACTGAGGTCGAGGATGGTACCACTATGCATCAGAAGATTTGACAAGTTAGTTCATCAGGCAGCTGTCACTGAAATAGACATGAACCAGAACCAGAACCAGCATACTCAGTGCAAGGTGGAGACTTTGAACAAGGGGAAAATACCTATTTTCGCAACAAACTTTAAAAAGCAAGACTCAACCAAGAAGACCAAGGAAGAAGGTACCATTAAAGGGATAATTAAATCAGGGGGATGTTACTTTTGTGAAGAACAAGTGTAATGCCCTGATTTTTCATTTAATGATTTTTTTTTTTTTGCACGTAGTGTGCACGTGCAATATTTTTGGTTGAATTAAATCTTATAATTGTTTTATTGTGATGTGTATGAATATTTAAATATATGTTTTCAAATTATTCCAGACAAAAGCCTTTTTCTTTAATTAAATAGAAAGTCATATTTTAAAGCCTTTTCTTAAAGCCCAAAATGTATTTTATTTATTTTATTTTAAAACAACTATTTTGGCCCATAAAACTAAAGCCCATGGATTAATTTATTTAAAAAGTATTTTATTTTTATGTAAAAATCAATTGCACAATTTTGGGCCTAGTTGCTTGCACGTGCACAACACGTACACGTGCAACATGCACAATTGTGCTAGGCCAGATTACTTCTTTTGGAGGGAGATTCAAAAGTTTAGTGGTGGTCATGGTGTGGTAGTTATGTGAATGTGGGTAGTTGTGGTAACTCCTACTCTCATCCTAGCCTTCCATCCTACAACCAACCAACTAATCCTAGCCCTTCATTCTACTTGATTTCTAGTATAAATACCCCTCCCATGGCTATATTCATATGCAATAGTCTAATTTAGTAGTAAGTTGTGAGTTAAAAGATTGAGAGAATTGTGTGGGATTGTATTGCTTTCAACAAGGAGAAGAAGGCCGGCATCAAAAGGAGAAGCTTTCGGTTTTGGCTTGGACTTGGAGGTGTGTGCGAGCGTCTAGGAGGAGGTGCATTCATTCGCAAAGGACCTTAGTTGCTATTGTGTTTTCTCTCCATACAAGGTGGGTAAAATTCTCCATATTTCTAAAGTAGAAATGCTTATTAGAATGAATGAATGATAGTGGGTTTGATCTTCCTTAATTCTAATTAGAAATGATGCTAGTATTATATTGAGAATGATGCATGAAAAATATTAATAAGAGTACACTCTGAATTGGAGTATTGACCTATAAATTGATTGAAATGTGAGTATGCAATTGTATGTGATTGGATTAGTAAAAATCTAAGTTGGTATGGATTAATTATAACCGTGAATGTGAACTTGGCTAATAAAGAGACTTGTGGCATTAATTGTTGAGAAATGTCGAAAAAGAAACGTTCTGGTAAGTCGACTTAGGACCTTGTAAGTTGACTTATATGCTCATCTAAGTCGACTGGTGCTGTTATAAGTCAACTATTTACTTAAAATCATGGATGTTTTCCCCTGAACAGTCGACTTACTATAGTATAAGTCGACTGGTACTGATGCATTTTTTTTATAAACTCGAATGCTCTACTCTTTTGAAAATACATGAGACTTTATAAAGATAATTTGGAAATTGTTGCATGAAATAAAATGTGATTTGAGAATAAAATGTGCAATTAGAACTATGATTTTGACATGTGTATTTTTGGGAAATTATACCTTGCAAAAGAACTAGAAATGAAGAAGATTAGTATAGCAAAGATTGAAGTGACATTATAGATGTATGAAAATATGAATTATGAATATTCATTAGTACTTCTCATTTTGAGAACGATGTGATAACCATGAAATGTGAATTATTCTTGTCGAAGAATAGCGTGACAAAATATGATGTGTGATTCCTTAATTTGAGATTTTTAAACTGTTCAGTCGACCGAATGTATATAGCAGTCGACTGTATAGAACTTGAGAAATTACATAATAGAACTCTGTAGAACAGGCGACTGTGTTGAACGACAGTCGACTGCCCTGTGATTGATAATTGAAATTGGAACACTGCGGAATAGCCGACTGCCGTGTGCAGCAGTCGACTCTCCCGAGTGATTATGAAGAACTGGAATTGACTGGACAAGTCGACTAGAAGAGCTCCAAGTCGACTGTCCAGAGTGTTGATATGTCAGAGAACACTATTCTGTCTATTTGAAGATTGTGAACTTTATGATTGACGTTGATGAACTCTTTTTATTGCTGTATGAATTTATATGAAATGAATCGTAGTTTGAATTGAGGAATTTACATAAAATGAGTCATACTTTGAATGAAGAATTACATGAATATGAAAATTAAGAACATGATATGCTGAGGCAATGAAAAATGAATTCATGAGTTGGAAACGTTCAAATTGGAAGTTGTGAATTAGAAATTGAACAAAAGAGTAGCTAAGTCTCCCCCGGCAGTGGAAATGAAATGAAATTGAAAAGAAGACCAAGGTTGGTCATGTGAATATGAAATGAATAAGTCCGGTTGAGTGGAGAGGCTAACTCTAGAGCTTTGATTTTTATTCATGATTCTAATAATTAGTACATAGTGGAGATGTGATGAAAGTAGGAGAAAAACACGAGTGAGGGCCATCGGATTTGCGGCGGAGAGTATTTCACAGGTTCTTCACGATGAGTCGTGACATGACGTGGATACGGCTCCAGGGTGTCGTGGCGGCGGAGAGTATTTCACAGGTTCTTCACGATGCGTCGTGACATGACGTGGATACTGCTCCAGGGTACCGTCCCTATGGTGACACTTGTGGGATGTTTGGTGACTGCATGAGGATCGTGTGCCATGAAGGAGGCTGAATTGTCCATAGGTTCTTCATGATGCGTCGTGACATGACGTGGAATTCCCCTCCAGTTTCTGTACACGTGCTTGCACTCATAGATCATCTAAGACACTACCATAGTTACAGTAGTAGATTAAGTCATGGCGAGGGATTGAACCCTACAAAGATGAAGAACGATTAAGAGGCTTGCCCTCGGACCTATGTAGTATGGGATGCATAGAATCCGAACAAGTGTGCATTAGTGTCATGTAACATAATTAAACTGCAATAAGGACTAAGTGCACAATCACAACACGACATCAATAGGGTAATCCCTTTAATTGTAATGTGAAAAGTTTGTGTTTGCTAAATATGGAAAATTAAGTTATACTATTTTCGGCATAGAGAGGATGGCCGTGTATAATGATCGTCGGTTGAATAAACTGACGTACCCACAGTCTTATATGCAGGTAAATGACATGTTAAAGAGGAATGGATGCTGAAAGATTGTACCATGTTGTTGTACATTTATTTAATTGTTGTATTTTACTTCCGCTGTGCAAAAGAAAAGTGTAATATGATGTAAACTCTGATGTAAAGTGAAAAGTTTAAATTTCCTTGTAAAATTGTACTGAAGCAAGTGAAAAGATCCTGTAGAACACCTCGAATTCAGTGTATTTGGGATTTGGGGCGTTACAACAAGGGCATTTTCGGCATCAGTGCCTGAAGAGGAAGGCTAAGGGTATAACTTACTTCAACCGCGGGAAGACTGGCATATCAAAATGAATTTTCCACAACTGCAGACGGAAGGCAATGGGCAGGTCCAAAAGGTCAACCACAAGGGAGGTCGCTGAGCTACAGGAATGTCGTCGCATGGGTTGATATGACGTTAGTTCTATCAGTAGTCGTTAGGGAGCTAATACTGGGTGTTTCTTGATTTGAATATGATTTGCTATCGAAAATGTTATGAATGGAGTAAGGAAATCTCTCGTACGTACTTGGGTATTGAATGCTTAATTAACTATGGTGTTATGTTTTGAAATTAGTGTGCTATGATATTTTTGGATGTTGATTTATGCTTGAACGCTATATATTCGTGGTGTAACCTTGATGTCGAGGCGAGAATTCACCAAGATGCTCCATATGAGGGAATATTTGTGGTAGTCAGTGGAAACCGTATGCCACAAGCTAAGTCGCCGGCAAAAATCCCGGAAGCAATGTTCCAATTCTTGTCCAGATGGTCGGATGGGTCTAAGAGCCAAGCAGATGGAAGAACTGCTAGGGAGATTCATTAGGCCTAGTGCTTCGCCTTGAGAAGCATTGTTTTAGGAATGAAGAATGGATAAATGTGTATGTGCATCAAGCACCATGATTGCGCTGGGCCTTGGTTCGAGACAAGTATACATCAATGACTTAATCAATCAACTTCAAGAAGAGACGGAGTTCCCCCAGACCAATGCGTAGTCAAGCTACCACCAGTTTCACGTCAGGGAGGATGAAGTGCCAAAGACAGAGAAGGATCATGCCAAGCATTTAGCAGGAACGTCGACAAGCTGCAAGGAGACTGAAGCGGTATTTTCTTGCCTTCACTTCTCTTTTAAAGGAGGGAACGGATGCTGACCCAGGAAGGAAGTATTAAGGAGCGGAGAGCAGGCATCGAGCACTTTGGAGGAACTAGTTCATCAAGGGAGCCACTTGGGAATCTGAAGGCGGTTGAGGAATGTATTTCTTTAGACATTTAATTGGTATGATTTTTTTACCTCTCCACTCAACGTCGTTATGAGGATAGAACGATTCTAAGGAGGGAATATTGTAAAACCCAGCAAAATAGTATATATATCTATTTTGTATTTTTATCCATGCACGATTGAGAGTTTCACGTATTAATAGATTCTTCTCAATTTTAATTGAGTAAGTATTGAAACATATTATTATTCGATATGTGTCGAACTAATAAAGGTGCAATTGTAGAATCGGAGTTGGGATATTTTCTCAATAAAATTGTGTATTTGTCTCAAATATAATTAAGATAGAAAGCATAAATAATCAGCAGTCATATATATGATAGTATTATATATATGGGTATAATTGTTTGTGTTAATAAAATTTTGTCTTAAAATTAATTTTTGGGTGTGCTACAATTTGTTGGAGCAATTTGTTTCTTTGTACACTTGAATATATGTTTGAGTCAACAAAACCCAACATGAGTTAGGCAATGAGCTCTAACCATGACTCACATGATCCAACATGTCATGTGCACATTACACATGGTTGTATGATAATGCACTACACTTGTACCAATTAAAATATGAAAAACTATGGGCTTTTGGAGGATTATGGCCAGCGAAGAATTGGAGGGAGAAAGAGAGAGAGAATGTGATATTTTGGTTCTTAAAAGCCAAAGGAATCTAGGGTTTCTCATGGGAACTCAAAAAGCACATGAGAGGTTTTGAGTCCCTAAGAGTTTTGGCCACCTCCACACTCAACCCTCACCTCCCCTCTCCCCTAATCCAAACAGCAAATCCCCCCCCCCCCTCACTCTATTAAACCCCCTAATTCTACCCTAGCTCATTTTCCCTCTCCCTAACTTCAAAATTACTCCTTCTACATTTCTACTACACTTCTAAAGCACTTAGCTATTATTTTGGGAGCAAGAAGGAGCAAGCAAGGAGCAAGAGGGATCAAGAAGGAGAAGATCTTGGAGCTTAGAGCAAGAAGGACCAACAAAGCTATGAGCTAGAAGTTAGGAGGAAAATTCCAACAAAACAAGGTGGGTGTCTCTAAATCTCTTGATATATTCATAAATTGTTTGTAGAGTGTTTCTTGAATGCCTAGAATGATTTGTGTGACTATGAAATTTGATAAAATCGTTTGGATTCAAGTTTGTGCTAGTAAACATAGTAACAGATTTGGAAATGCTGACTCCGAAAATGCTAGTTAGTCTGGAAATCATAACTAAAAAATAATTTGAATTCTTGCATGAAATATTTATTGCAGCATCTCGTATGGGTTGGGAACACTCCCACCAAATTTCATAATTTTTGAAATTTATTTGGTATTTTAAATAATTGCAAACTTGACTGCTGGCTGTGTAGAAAACAGACTTGTCATGTGTACTGTTTTGATTTTCAAAGATTAACAACTCTCTGAACACTTGAGAACTATAAATGAAATTTTAGTATGTATTGATAGCCTGTGTCTAGGCCCTAAATATAAAATTTCATTGAATTTGGACATCATTTGATGTGCTAATAAAATTCGTGAAGACTGATTAGTCAATACGTAAAACAGATCATGCCCATGTTACTGGCTTGAGCATAAGCTTACTTCTAATTGTCGTAACTTGAATAATTCATGTTAGAATCACTTGAAATTTAGATATGTTTTAATTCCATGTGTTAGGAGATAGATTTTGGAATTTCATGATCTTTTTACAACATATGCGGTTTTTAATTGATTTTATCTCAAGACAGTGTTAATGTGATGTTCTGTTATGGAAAGTTGTATGATGTTAAATATGGAACAATAAAAGCCTGTAAACTGCTTAATCTGAAGAATCTTGTAACTAGGAAGTTGTAGTACATACATAGATTTTTCTGAAATACCTAAGAACTCATGATTCAGATAAGTACACGAATTTTAATGAATTTTGTAAGTGACAACGGAAACACACAGATTCATAAACCTCACTGTTATGCACTATGCCTATAAAATTGAGTTTGAACTTGTAGAATATGAGTTTTAAGTTACTGTTGTGGGTTACAAATCATGTTGTAGATGTAGAAATGAGTTAGTACTTAAATTATCTAAAGTTGCATGCTAAGAGTAGCTCATATGTGCTTGTTGACCACAATATATAGACATGGTTGTTCACTGTTTTGAAGTAGAAATTGTGATGGATGTTTAGGTATTGTTGTTGAACACTTTGGAATGAGATTCATGCCCAATTTGTGCTTGTGCTTGCTGTCTACTTTGAGTAGAAGAATGAGGAGCGTCCGATCGCGGTTCTTCAATGAAACAGGACTGAGAAGGACTTTGTTTTGGCAGGAATGCCAAATGTATACTTGCTATTTGGAAATGTGATTTTCCATTTTTAGAGCTTTTTTAGCACTCTTTTTTAATATTCATAGTGTAGGATTTATTTCTAGTGTAGTGGACCCATGTTGGGCTACATTGGTTGAGTATTGAGACTCTAGGACTAAGTCATGTTGGTATATCTAGACGGGTAGAATAAGGACCCGTGTCGCATCGAACGCGTGGGAGGAGATGACTCGTGCGCCGACGTGCTCGCCGTTCGTGGATGGATTCCATAGTTGTATTTGATCCTAGCACCTGTCGAGGACAGTGGAGCGTAAGGATAGAGGGAGCAATGTGTTTGGGTCGGGCTGAGGTTGTGATTTAACTCCAAGCGTAGATGGCGGTTGCGGCGATCGACAGAGTCGGTTCTTCGTTGGGTCGGGACAAGGGTGGGCTGAGGCGGGCCAACTCTTGGGCTGGATTCAGGGTCAAGTTGAGCCCTATTGTGGGATGGGATAAGTTCAAAATATGAAAAATATAGATTTAAAAAAAAAAGAACCTACAAGCAGAACTTAACTAGTTGTTCATAATAAATAAAATAATTGTCTACAAGGTTAGGATGTGGAATTAGTTTATGGACCGTCTAACTAGTTGGTTAATCAAGTAGGCCTAGAACTGCCTAGGAATCCATTAAAGAGATAAAATAGAGGGATTTAGAGCTTAACTAGAGCCATTAGAATCAGGAAAACCTGATAGTATAATAATAATTTATTAATTGTAGAATTAACCTTATTCTTCAGTGTGGGCCTAGTTCTGGCTAGGTTAGCACCCTTGTGCATGGTAGTGTCGTAAGATTGGGACGTGTCGTGGTTGGTTATAAGGACAGGAACTAGTTGGGTGTTGTACTCATTCTGTCAGGGGGACATGTGCGGCGACGTCCCACCTGTAAGGGGGGACGGGCGACGTTATCCCATCGGTAAATTTCTGGGATCTAGCGGGTAGAACGGGAGGCATACAATGTGCCCCAATATCCTGTCAGAAGCTAAGGGATAGACCCCTAAGTAACCGTCTATGTTCTAAGTTATCTGTACAATGGAAATGTTCTATGCATTATGAATTGGGAGCAGGAGTTTAACTCCGTGTCCCCTGGCAGAGTAGGGGAAGTCATGCCAATCTGCCACAAATTCAGGCAACTTTTGTTAGGGATGGAAGTGAAGAAGACACCGGTTCTGGCTGAGCTGAGGCAGAGCCGATTGATCACCAGCCTGCCCGGAAGTGCCTTGGACCACCGGTCCCGAGTAGAGTGGTTTTAGACCACCGATCTCGGAGTGACCATCGACTGTTCGGGAGTGGAGAAAGACCGGCAGTCCATCTGCATAAGCGGGGGTAGACCACTTGCACTGCAACTTTACCAAGTCACTAGACTTTTGTCAGGAACTGGAATGAGTATAAGAGTAGGATGCATGGCGAATGATCGAACTCTACAATCAGGAGAGACAAACTCTTTGGGAACTATGTAGTATGGGATGCATACATTTTCATGGAAGTTGATTTGGGAGAAGTATGTAGTATGAGATGCATATATTTTTAAATGAATAGCATTAGAGTAAGTGCATTGCGTGCATTTGGAATTGTGCATTAGAATCTAGGGAATGACATACATTAACACTTGTGATTTGTCGGTACTATTTTCTTTTGCATCAAATTTTGGTTGTTGAGGTTTGGAATCGCTATATTATGGCATAGCGAGGATCGCTGTATTATAGCATTGCGTCAGTTGTATTCAACTGTCGTGCCCACAATTTGGTGAGTTTGCAGGACTACCTAATCGTGAGAAGCATCCAAGCGAAAGTTACTATCCAATTTTATTGTATATTCATGATGTATTAATTTATTGTAATTATTATAATTATTGGATATTGTAATAACATTTTGATGTAATAAAAGTTTTTAATTTCCTGTTATTTGTTGTGTTGTGACTCATTTGAAGAAAAGAAAGTGACATGTGTCACGGGTTCCGGGTATATTCGGAACTCGGGGCGTTACAGTTTATGCAATTCGAGAGAGGTCTGAGGTGTTCGAGGTATTTAGAGCTTGGAGGGCTAAAGTTAAGAATGAGAACGGTTGCAAAGTAAGAGCAGTATACAACACTGGTGTGTTCACGAGAGAAGAGTTTCACGATTTTCTGGCACATGCAAGTATCCAAGGAATCAAAACAGTTCCTTGAACTCAAAAAATATGGTGTAGCAGAAAGAATGAACTACTCGATACTCGAGATAGCAAGATGCATAAGGCTTCATGCAGGACTTTCTAAGATCTTAAATAGGCCAAGAGGGAAATGAAGATCAGGTTAGGGACTTCGTGTATATGTCTCCAAGTAGGAGATTATTGGGATTATGTGGATCCGATACACACTAAGAAGGACAAGGGTTTGGAGAAGGGGATGCAAAGTGGCAGCAAGCAGCAGCTTCAAACACGCACAGCAGCAAGCAGCAGTAGGAATCAGTCCTCTTAGGGAGATAAGTAGATCAAGATCTGTATCGCGTAAGACAGTATGACCAAATCACAGCGTGCAGTAAGGCAATGTCTCACAGAAATGGACCGAAATTAAGAGGACTGCAGGTTAAGTATCGTGCTAGTTCTTGACAAGGTAGAAATTTGATATGCCTAGAATCTTTTTTGAAAAGCCTACACTGAAAATGAAGAAACAAAATTGAATACTAAACTCAGGATTAGATTGTAGGTAGCATTTATTAACTGGTAGATATCTAATCCAATCCAGCGACAAACTGAGCAAACTTTCAGTTGATTCTTATATCAACTATGGATTCCATATCAAAACATGAAGAACTGTTAATAGCATAGACTGGTCTTTGAACTCAATACAAGTTCAGATTGGGTTTTTCTATGATGATTTATTAATTTAGATTAGAAAATTTCATAAAGGATCCTTATCATAATTTACACTCTTCAAACCTGGGGATCTTTAAAGTTTGAACCATAAGGTCCACCGTCACAGACAATATGCTGATCGTCAAGCAAGGTAAGCTATATATGTGTTTGATTCATGTCCACAGGTTTCCTGCATAAATCCATGAAGACATGAGGTATGTCCATTTTTTCTTCTTAATAAGGGCAGCATGTCGGAAAAGAAAGAAGATGGACTTCTTATTAGACTAATGCTAATTGTTCTATTGACGTAACTCTCAGTTTTCATGAAATTTTTAATAATTTCATGAATAGTTCACAGACTGAGTTTTTGCTGGATTAACAAAAGTTCATAATTTATTTGTCTGTCTGTGAATCATTCGATTACGTGCCTGAATTTTACACGGATTCCATGAATAGTCAGGAATGAGTGACAATAGTTCTGTTCGTGTCTGGGAGGGAGACCATGGTGGTAAGGACAAAGGAGTGTATTGACAGATTGACAGTCCATTCAATAGGCGTTGGGAAATATAAGCCCAAGGTTCATTTTACATGTCGAAAAATTTAATTAACCAATCAATTAGTTTCTGCTATGAAAATAGGACCAAATCGGGACCGTTCATATCGGGCACGGATCTTAAAGCTCTCATGGGTAAAATGGTAATTTCATTAGAAACGTGTCCGTAAACGGAAATTCGGCCTCTTTCAAGCCCAATAGCCCAAAATATGTCTGTCTTGCTGGTTTTTCATAAATATAAATGAGTCCAAATTATTTAAATATGATTTAAACTCATAATTATTCACAAGAGATGGTCCAAAAACCATTTCCTTATCATGAGGAGAGTTTAAACTCAATCGCCTCAACTACTCTTATCCCATCATGAGAAATAGATAACTGATTCAATCTAAAAACACTGGCAAGAAGAGATAAATCAATATCTTGAAACTGATCAAAGCGACTATAAATATCCCCCGATCCTCTACCAGAAATAGGTAATCAGTATCTGTTTCTATTCTTGAGTTCTGACTTGAGCATCAGAGGGTCTGTCGCCGGGATCAATCCTAGTGTTTCAGACTTTTGCAGGTCAATCGGAGTGATCATCACCATTAAAATAAGATCCAATAGTGTAAACAAGTCAGATTCAGCAGTCAATACCAGTTGGTAACAGTCAATATCGGTGAAAGTAAAAAATGTGAGATTTTTATTGTTTTTAAAGAACTCATATCATCTATTTGCACCCACACAGAAATTAGTCGCAACAGATTTACGTCGTTTTTGGGAACAGAAAAAGCAACCCGACCAAACTTCACCATTAAAAACAGCTTTCAGCCATGCCTCCAAAGGGGAAAGGGAAGGCGGTGGCCTCAAGCCGACAAGCCAACCCTCTTCTTCCACCTCCTTCTCATGAGGACGTTCCTCCTACCCTTCAACTAAATCAACCTCCTCATCTAGAACAGCCTACCCAGCCTCCCTCTAGAGAGGCTCCACCGAGGGGCTCCAGAAGAAGTCAGCACCCTGCACAACGATTGGAGAGAACCGGGGGTCGGTCTACATTTGCACACCCTCCATGGTGCCCCCTGAAGCACCTCAGCCCTAAGACCTCCACCATCTCATAACCTCAAAACAATAAGAGTCTGAACGTCAGGGCCGCACAAGCAGACCGCGAGCAAGGGACGGTCTTCCTCATCCATCTTGCCAAGAAGACACAAGGGGCCCCTCTCCCCAGAGTCGGGGATGCAGAAGATCCCTCTCTCCTAGAAAGCTGAGAAGAACCCCCTCTCGCAGAGGTCGAAGAAGCAATCATTCTCCAAGGGGACATAAAAGATCTCCCCCTGGGGGGGGGGGGGGAGAGGGAGGAACCCTATTCTAACAAGCCGACCAGCTCCCAGGAGAGAAAGATGGGATGAAGTACCTGTCACCCGGGCAGAGTTTCGAGAATTCAAAGATGAGGTTCTTAAAGCCCTCAACACCACTCCTAGCAGGAGCCGACAAACTAGTCATCATCATCCCATTCCTCCTCATCGTGAAGAGTCCCACTGATCCACTAGATCTGAAAAGCAAGATAATGTCGTCCTTCGACACCTCCAAAAAGATGGAAGATCGCATTGCGCTGCTGAAGCAAGATGAAGGAAGACATAAAAGAACATATCGTCTCTCCAGACCCCCCTTTTCCAGGAAAATCACGAGGCTTCCGTTCTGACCAACTTCAAGATACCAACCTTCGACTCTTACAACGAGGAGACTGACCCAGTAGACCATATTGAGAGTTTGAAAACTCTCATGTGATCCACCAAGCATATGATTCCCTCATTTGTAAGACTTTTCCAACAATCCTGAAGGGATCCGAACGGGAGTGGTTCTTTCGTCTCTCTCTAGGGTCCATCTTCTACTTCGACCAACTTGAGGAGCTCTTCCTCACGCACTTCATCACTAACCGCAAGACGAAGAAGACAAGCACCTCCCTACTTGATCTGAGGCAAAGAGAAGGCGAGTCCTTTAATAGCTATGTTCTGCGCTTCGCCGCCAAGTCCCGTTGAATCCCCTCGCTCGACTCGGGCGTGGCCGCTACTACCTTTAGGCACAATGTGAATCATGACCACCTCAAATCTTCTCTCATCAAAAGACCTCCCCAGGACTTTTCTGACCTCCTTCAATGGGTTGAGAAGTACATCCAAGTGGAAGAAGCCATCCGGCCCCAACAACAGAAGGTGCCCTCTTCCAGGAACAAACAGAAGAGCACCGATGAAGAAGGACCAAAAAGGATTCCTCAGGCCAATGCCGTCAACCCCCAGTGCCACGCTTCGAGAAGTATACCCCACTTAATGCCAACATCTCTGCTATTTTGATGGAAGTCAACAAGGAGGGACTCCTCCAACCTCCCCCTAAGATGAACGTCTCAGGCAAGAGAAGGGATAGTAAGAAGTGGTGTGCCTTGCACAAAGATAATGGGTACCTCACAGATGACTACTGAGCCCTCAAACACGAACTTGAAAGACTTCTCCGGTGTGGGTACCTCGCCAAGTTTACTCAAGGAAATGACACCGAACTACCCCCTCTAAGAGGAGCCAATAAGCGACCAGAGAAACCAGCCGAGTCCCAAGGTTCAGGGCACATGAAAATATTCCACTCAATTCATGGGGGACCTATGGGGGGATTTGGAAGATGAACAGGTTATATATTGAGCTATATATATAAAAGGCAGAGTTAGGGTTTTAGTGGGTTGTGGGTTGGGTTTAGTTAATGGGTACGGTGGAATAGGGTACAGATGGGTAATGGGTATACAAGCTTAAAATCCAACAGGGTTTAATAAAATATCCAATAAAAAATTAAATGGGTTTTACAATGGATTAGGGATTTAAAACTTCAATAGAAAAATAAAATAACCAATAAAAATATTGTTTATAGTAAAAATGTAATTTGCATTGCAAAATAGAATTTATTTAAAATACTGCAAATACAGTTACTAAATAAAAGTGAATTTTTAATAACCAGTCAAAAATAATAATAATAACAATAATACTAAGAACAGTAATAGTAATAATAATAGAAATCAAAGTAGTACTAACAATAATAAGATTTGTGTTACAAAAAAAATCATAGAAACTAGTTACTCAAAAAATTATTGATTAAAAAATAGATTTTAATGGAAGGTCCAACAATACATTTTAATAAAAATAATTTGAAAGCGGAAAACTAATTTATGAAAATTTTAAATATAGAAAATACACAGGAAATACGGATTTGCAAAAATAGGGGTTACAAATCCTACCCACCTTACAACAAAATTTTGTCCTCAAAATTTGCTTTGGCGGCACATAGGACAGGACAAAAGCAAACTGGGGTAACAAAACATAGAATAAAGGGAAAGGAACAAGGCAATGGCAACACCAGAAAAAGAAGGAAGTGGATAACAATGATGTCAAAGAAATGCATTAAAGAAAATAAACTGTATCAAAAAGGAAAGAAACAACACAAGATAACAAAGTAAGACAGGGAGTAGGTAGAATTGGAATCAAAGAGAGAAAGGACAGGGAAAAATTGAATCAAATAATAAATGGGTGCATGATGGCAAAATGGAATGCAAGAAAGAAGTAATCGGTATAAAAAAATGAAGAACAAACAACACAAGACTTGCAAGATAACAATGCAAAGAGATGAAGAAATATATAGAGTTGGAATCGAAGAAAGAATGAACAAGGAAGAGATGAACCAAGCAATGAGTCAACGGATAAAGACGGATGCAAGTAATAGAGAAGCAAACAATGCAGGAAAGAAAAACAACAAGAGAATCCTGTGCTGCGCCACTCTGATGATAAAGTTCCAAGCTGCAAACATGTCGTAGAAGAACCAGCGATGCCAACTAACGGACCAAGCAGAAAATAGAAAAAGAATGAATGACACCAGAATTAAAAGAATATGGGTACGGAAGAATGAATTCATACCCAAGAAGAAATCAATCAAAGAGGACGACTGAAAAAGACGGAAGAAACATGGAATAAAGAAATTAAATAAGAAGGGATAAAAAAGAATGGAACAAGACTAGTATCCAGATCAATGTTGATTATGATTCATTCATGCATGCTTGGTCTGTGTACTGTTGTGCCGATCCCAGATCGAGCCAAGCTTGTCTAATATATCAGTTAAATTAATACATTAGCCAAACCTGAGCTCTGATACCACTAAAAATCTTGTCACGCCCCGTTTCCTAAAAAGAGAATACGGAATACGGATATGTGACTAAGCCCAGCGAATGACTTTCATCATCCATAAGCTGTCAGGATCGTTACAATATTTCACAAGAATAATCAGAGTCGGAAGCAAGAAAAGTCAACCAAGCATGCATATATGAGTCAAAACCAACAAGAACACTTGAAACCAAAATATTAATCTCAAATAATCTAGATCTGAATAAGTCAATATCCTGGATCACATTGTCCAAATACAAAAATATATCTAAGTATCAAATATAATTGTTCAAGCAATAACAGGAAATAATAATAATAAATGCAAACAAAACTCCAGCACTAATATCTCATATCACCAACACCATCTGGTATCTGGTCTCCAAAATCTGCAATTTAATGAATTGTAGGAATAGGAGAAAGAAAATAAATTCCCGTCAATGCAAGTTACGGGCTGCTTGTAGTGCATGATACAAGTACATGGGAAAAGATAACTAATAACATAGAATATGCATGATAACAAAATATAACAATTATCATGACAAGATGAACAAGGGCAAGTAGCATATATCAAGTGTCAAGTAAACAAGTATCATGTAATCAAGTATCAAGTAAACAAGTATCAAGTAACATGTGTCAAGTATCATGCAAGCAGGCAAACAGGTAATCAAGTATACAGGTAACATGTATCAGGCAAGTATGTAACAGGTATCATGTAACAGGTGTCATGTTATGTCAAGTTTTGTGTTATTACTATCTAGGTAGCACTTTATGCATCCATCTTTTTACAACATGGTTGCCAAATTCAAACAATTTCGTTTAGATTTTGTAGGGGATTCTATAGGGTCGTGTACTTAGGGACAAGTAATCCAAATTATATACCAAATTCCAAATTAACCAAATCATATACCAAATTCCAAATAATCCAAATCATATACCAAATTCCAAATGTGGGAAACACAGGACCCTTCCGAGTACACTTTTCTATATTGTCCACTACTAGATCTTTCCCTTAACCCCGGCTTATTACTTTTTATTACAAAGTACACATGATCACGAGATAACGAGAACAAAATCTGGACAGGACAAGGATGTATCAAGAGCTCATGTGATGCAAGGAACATGTTCTAAATCACAAAATGTAAGAAACAACATGCAAATATTCAAACATAGCAAAATGCTAATTCTGGACAGCAAGACATTGCTGCACCAAAACTGAGATTCCCGTTGCCATAAACATGCAAATCTGGATCCGTTAGAAGATCTAGAAAATAGACTCCCGGACGAATCCAGCAAATATATATAAGTCATATGGTATTTCACAAAATTAAGTCTCAAAACAGATTTGAATTCAGGAAAAGTGTTTAGCCAGAATTCAGAAGTTTGTATTCAAAGTCAGGAAAATAAGATGAAAACTCATTAAATAAATCCACAAAATATCTGGGGTATTCCCCTAGAAGTGTAGTAACAGATAATCAAGTTTCATAATTTTCCAACAAAATAGAGTAGTCAAGTAAAATCCGAAAACAACAAGACACGATAGTTTTGTAAATCTGAAATCACAAACACTGCAGTACGAAAACAGAAATATCTCACAAACCATAAATCGAAATTCAAATCCGTCGAAAGGGTGATAAAATAGATACAGTAGGCTAACTTTCATATTCAGAAGTATTTTAGAAACAACAAGTAGAATTAGGTCCCAAATCAGGTTCTTTACTGAACAGAGAGAAAAATCTGCTAGTATAGTAATTGTTTGGAAACATAGAACAGTTTGTAACTCATCAAATAAATCCACAAAAATTCAGGGTTAATCTCAATCAAGTCTATTTATACTTTGAAAAATATTGGATCAAAATAATACTTTTAACATCATGATAAAAATTGATTACTCTTCAGAATTCATAGAAAACACAATCTGGAAATCTTTCTAAACCACTGTAGTAAAATAGACATAACTCGCAAACCATAAATCAAAACTGAGATCTATCAGAAGGGTTGGAAAATAGACAGAATTCTCTACAAATCTTATTCACAAATAAAATTCATATACTGACCTTAATAGGGTCTAAAATACTGATCAAAAAGGAAAACCGGCAAAACAGAAAATATTTCTCATGTACAAAATCAACTAGTTCATATAAAACTCATCCAAAATATAACCAAACATGGAATAGGGTATTTCACAAGTCTACAACATGTCTACCACGAATAACACGAACGAGCATATGATATCATAAGAAAAACACGTATATAGACAACAAGAAGTGGTCAATCCTAGGTTAATTCATGTCATGTATGTTGTGAGGTAACTATGGTCAAATCATCACTATAGAGACAAGATCAACAAGGGAATTCACACATAAATTGTCTCTAGAACTCAACTACACTACAGGTGGTATTTAGTACTTGTATTACACAAAGAAAAGAATACAAGTTACTTGCCCGAGAGACGACGACGGGAACGACGATGCAAAGAGAATAACTATAACACCCCGTAAAATTGAAAGTGACAATTTTGCCATCGTGTGTTACGCACGTGTATTTTGTACCGTTACTGGTAATAATGGTAACATGTTTCACTACGTATTTTGATTTCTGACTATTTATGCATTTCCCGTATATTTTATTCTATTTGAGTCAACTAAAATATTAAATTTCAATCTCTGCATTTTTACGTGCTTTTTACATGTTTTTGATGCACATATCGATTATGTGCTTCCACCACTATGTGTAATATTTTCTATATATTTAAATTATTTATTTTATGTATTTAAATCTATTTTACGAAACGGAAATTTATTTTCCCTTATTTTTTATTAAAATACTTTTACGTCTAATGCACGTGTTTTCTACGTACGTATTGATTACGTGTGGAATATGTATAAATTAATAAATGTATTTTTCTTACATTATATTTTTATTATCTTTAATATTTTTCTGTTGATAAAACCGAATTTTGTATTTTTATGTTTTACGTGCGAAGTTCGTGTTTTTCGATACGCGTATTTAAGCGTATTTGTTTTCAAAATATATTTTGGAGTGTGTATATATTTTATTTTTTGCATGAAACATTATAAACTTTAATTAAACTAAATTTTACGTACATATTACGTATATATACAATTTATGTTTTTAAAAATAATTATTTTGTGAAAAGTGTGCTAGTGCAAGCACGTGCACGTGTTTTGGATTAGAAGAGGAAGGAAACCGGGCTGTTCTTTGGAGGAGGAAAAACAGAAAATGTGTGAGTGGATTAGAATGTGGAGTTAGTGGTGTTCATGTGGGAGGTGGTTTTATAACTACCCTATTACTCTTTGTACAAATACCCCACCCCTACACTCTACTTCCTCCATTCCTTCTTTCTTTGCTCTGTCAATTTTCGAAAGCCTCCATCCAACACTCCTGTGCTTTCTCCATTCATTCACATTATATATATATATATATATATATATATATATATATATATATATATATATATATATATATATAGATGCTTATACACCCTTCACATTTCTTCCTTTTTCCCATTTTCCTCCTTCTCTGTCGAAAGCAACAAGCCAGCACATCCACTTTTGTGCTTCTCCAACCTACTCCATACACCTATATATTATTCCCCATCTCTTAGTATATATGTATAAATATACACTTAAAATCCTTCTCACTCTCCTCCTTTTTCCCCCACATTTCTTTGTCCTCTGTCTAAACCAAATCCCCATCCAGCAAGCACCCAGTGCATGTGCTCCTCCACCTACCACATGCAATACCTATGTACTTACATATATATAACTATGTATATATATATGCATACATAAGTAGATATATACATTTATGTATATGAAGATGTGAGATGGAGATGCCTCCTGGGTTTCCTACTGCATGCCGAATGGAGATGGGAGAGTGCTGTCCATTCTTGTTGTGCATTTCGGAGGAGATGCCTCCCTATTGTTGCTGAAAACGAAGAAGGCGGTGCTGCTGTTGTTTGGCCGAGAAACGGAGAGTTGGGGAGCTTTTTCGTACTCGCGGATTTCGAGGAGGCGAAGTGGAGTTTCTAGGAGCTCTCATTTTAGGAGTACAATTACTAGGAATTAAATTCCTTGGGTGGGTGTTTCTTAAATCTTTTCTAATTTAGGAGTAGAAATTGCATGATAGATAATATATAATTTATTTGTTAAATTTGAATTGGTATGATAAAGGTAGATTCATGCTAGAATTTAATTAGTGTAGTAGATGTGAATTGCTCTATAAAGTTGTTATAATGGGTGTTAGTATATTTGTATGCTAAAATATTTATAATTTGATGAATCATGGTTGTATGATGCATGATTAGAATAGTAGTTGAAATAACGTAAATATATGAAAAATGACTTTGAATGCTAATGTGATAAAGAAAGGCGGATTATGTCTTATTAGTTTATTTTATGAGTATAAAAAATTTTATAGAAAAGTTTTGGTGAAATACGACATTTTATTTGGAAAATTGATTATATGTGTTTTTATGCATTTTTGAAGAAAGATTTTATTATATTACAAAATGAGAAACTTATGAATTTGAGAACATGTACGATATTGTTTTTCAAATAAACACATTCTGGGAAAATTATTTATATTTTTGTAGAAGTACAAATCAATTGAAAGATCGAGTTTTTAATAAAACACCCTTTTGTGGAAGTGTGTTGTCGAATTGTGAAGAAATCATCGTTGCATTTCAATGTCGAAAATATATTCATGATCTACTTTAACTGCATCCTGGTGCAATCGACAGTCGACCGAACCAGAGTCGACAGTCGACTCTCAAGTATTAAAATTCAGATTTTATCAGCAGGAAAGTCGACTGTCTACTTTTCCACAGTCGGCTGTTACTGTTTTGGCCATTGGTCCTTGAGTTTCGAGGTTTTGCAGAACAGTCAACCGACCCTTTGTCAATAGTCGACTGAACTGACTATGTTCTTGAGTTGTGAAGTTTCGCAGGATAGTCGACTGGACATTTTTCTACAGTCGACTGAACTGGCTTTTAGTCCTTGAGTTTTGAGGTCTCGCAGAACAGCCGACTGGCCACTTTTAACAGTCAACTGCTACTGTCTTGGCTGATGGATTTTCTTGAGTTCGGATTTGATTTTTGACATGTGAAAGTTGAGTAAGATTAAATATGAGATTTTATGATTATTAATATTTGATTAAGATTACTTGATTTGAACACAATGTGATAAGAGATTAAATTGATAAGGAGGTTGAATTGATTTATATCGTGTTATGAGATTATAAAAGAAATGTTTTGAGAAAGAGTTTGTGAATAAAAGAATTGAAATGATTATTTTGATATTGAATACGAAATATTGTTAATGTCTAGAAAGCGATCGTTGTTGGAATCTAGAGGCTATGCGAGACCCTAGTAACCGGCTATTTTATTTATGATTTGAGAGCTAACCAGTGTGGGTTGAGCATCTCTCGAGAAATAGCCAGGTAGGCTGACTGTTTCTGTTATTTTGATTTAAGTCCGGTAGGGTAAACTAGCTCTAGGTTGTGATGATTTTTTTTTAAAACAAACAAAATTGTAAGGATTAGATACATAGTGAAGATGTGACGAAAGTAAGAGAAAAATACGAGTATAAGGGCCATCGGATTGGTGGTATGAGAGTGATTTACAGATTGCCTGCTTGATGCGTCATGACATGGCGTGAGCACTACTCCGGAATTATCGTCCCGGTGGCGACGCTCGTGGGGTATTTGGTGACTACGAGTGGTGCCATCGTTCCATGACGGAAGCTAATTGTCCATAGATTGCCTGCATGTTGCGTCATGTCAGTGCGTGGGATTTTCTCCAGACTGTCTGGACATGGGCTCATAACTCATAGAACATCTAGGATACTTAGCGTAGTTACCGTAGTAGTTTAAGTCATGGCGAGGGATCGAGCCCCATAAGATGAAGAACGATTAAGGACTTGCCCTCGGACCTATATAGTATGGGATGCATAGAATCCGAACAAGTACGCATTGATGTCATGTAATATAAATAACTGCATCAAGGACTAAGTGCACAGCACAACACGACATCAATAGGATAGTCCCTTTGTAGCTTTGTTTTGTGATCAAGTTTGTGGTTTGCTAAAGTACTTAAGAATCATTATACTGTTCGGCATAGCGAGGATGGCCGTATATAATATTTCGTCGGTTGTAAGCAACTGACGTGCCCACAATTTTACATGTAGGACTTGGAGTTTACAAGAAGATATAAAGATGAAATTGTTGCTGATGATTATTCAAATGTTAAAATTGTAACAGTTGTACATGTATTATTGGTTTATTCTATTTATTTCGCTGCTTGTTGATGTAAAAGACTCTGATGTAATTATTGTTGAAATAAAAGTTTTAAATTCCTTGTAAAATTGTACGAAATGAAGTGTAAAGATCCTGTGAAACTTCGAATTCAGTCGGTTTTGGAATTCGGGGTGTTACAGAGTGGTATCAGAGCTACGCTTCAATAAGTAGTAAAATTTATAAGGACGACACATTATGGTGGACATTAGAAGTGTGAGTTCAGTTCATAGAGATTTAAATGTAAGTGATTTACATTTGCGTTGCTCTATACACAGATGTTTTCTCTTTCCTTTTCCTTTTGGAGGGCTGGAATCGTGAATGAAGTAATTATTGACCTTCATTCATGATGTTCTCCTCGTATACACTGATGTGAGATTGTATCCGAGCATGTTTTCCCTAGGTATCAAAGTGGCGCAGCGGAAGCATGGTGGTTTGAACCTACATTCATGATACCTTACATTTGCGTTGCTCTATACACAGATGTTTTCTCTTTCCTTTTCCTTTTGGAGGGCTGGAATCGTGAATGAAGTAATTATTGACCTTCATTCATGATGTTCTCCTCGTATACACTGATGTGAGATTGTATCCGAGCATGTTTTCCCTAGGTATCAAAGTGGCGCAGCGGAAGCATGGTGGTTTGAACCTACATTCATGATACCTTACACGTAGACACACTTCTCTCTCAAAATTTTCTTCGTTGATTTTCATCATAGTATTTTTCAACATCCAATATTTTTTCAAATAAATATTTCCTTATACTATTAAATCACTTGAATATCTATTATTTTGTCTCTCTTCCTTAGTCTTGATCTTTTTGAATTCGTTTTATCTGTCTAAAATTTTTGTCTTCGATGTTTTTATGTCACTTTATGTCCGTTTACATTGTTATTACTTTACGTATTTTATTAAGTTTTTACCGCATATTAAATTAATTTTGCAAATATTATTTTCATTTATTATTTCTATTGTATTTTGAATTTTGCTTATGAATTTTTGCTTATGTACATTCATTTTATGTGATTTAATTTTGTGATGCTATATTTTTTCATTTTCTTATATTATCTTATATATTTCAGTATATTTTTAACAAGATTGAAATATTCTACTCATATAAATATGACATCCCATTTTGTTTTATTGTCTACATTCGATACCATTGTTGTTGCATATTATCTACTAATTTGTTTTGTTATATTCACTTTTACTATTAATCGTTACTCATAAATTTTGTAGTTTTACGCTTCTTCAATATAATACATACACTATATAATTATGGTTTTCATTGTGTTTTCATCTCGTGCATATGCTTTACACTTTTTTCGTCTTAATATTATAAATCATGTTTTTTACTACAAATTTTGTATACCCTATATTTAAAGTATATATATCTATTTTAATATTTTTTCTCTGTAATTTCCTACTTCATTTACAATTTTTTCCATCTACTTTTGTGTCACTGATTTCAAACATAATACCATACTTTATTAAACACCCAATATCCAAGTATGTATGAAAGATTACATCTTTCCATCTCCCATTTTGGTGCAACCTGATGTCGAGAGGGCAAATCTGCAACTAGCGTCAATGGAGGCAAACTGCAACTGGACATCGAGAAGGCAAAGTCTGCGACCGAATGTCCAGAAGGCAAACTGCAACCAGATGTCGTAGAGGCAATTCTGCAACTTGATTTCAAGGAGGCAAGCCTGTAATTGGATACCAACGAGGCAAACCTACACCAGAAGGAAATTTTCTACTTTGATCACCCCTACTTTGTTTTCTATAATATTTACTTACCCCTATCCCACTTTTGTACTAGCTTAAACTATTTTAAAATATTTTACAACCTAGCATTATATTATTTATACTGATTTCTATATCTATCCTACTTGTGTATTTACTACTTAATCTCAACTATCTTACCATTTTCTTCGTATTATTTTGTATCTTTGCCTGAGTTAGCATTTTATACCACTTCATCGTAATTTATTTTTGCTATTAACTTATCTTGGATTTGGTGGCTACTCATCTAACAAAATAAAATAAAATTAGTATTTATACTTTTCTTCGATTCGTAAATTATTTCTATATGATTATTTTTAGCATTATTTCAATAATAATATGTTATTACTTTCTCTACTATGATGTCTTATTTTTTCATATCATACTATTGTTTGTTTCACCCCTATAACTTTTCGCCTATGTACGTATATGATTTTTGTATGTTGGTTTTCTTTCTCTACTTGACAATTCAAAGTATTTCGATGTATGCCTTCTGTATCTTTAATTTTTTTTAAAATCGTATGTATAATTATTATAGTTACCTTACAAATTATTTTATGATATTAATTTGTATACAAAATCATCTTATGTTTTCTATACTTTTAACTATATTTCATTCTCATATATTTTTCAAACTGTTATCCAACAACATTCTTTTAAAATTGTTGATTCAATTTTTGTCATACAGTACCAATTCAGTTTGCGATTTTTCTACCGCTCATTACTTAGATGAATTTTGATTACTAATCTATTTATAAATTACCTATTGACTATGTTTTCTTCATTGCATTGTTTTCCGAACTTTTTTCACAATTAATGACTAAGTTTAATTTTCCTTTTTCTAATACTTTACCTAACATTATTTTTGTATGAAAAATTTCTCTCAATCTATCCTATCTTTTTGTCACATTTCATATTATTTTCCTAGTTTTCTTGTTCAGTTCTTGTGAAATTTTGATACTCATAGTTTTCTTATATAGATTTTGTCTTATTTTTCCACATTGCTTACTTTTATACCACATGTATTTTCTTTATGTTAACAGTTTTCTATATAATAATGATATATTTTTTTGTGTGTACAAAATACAACCTTTACCCTAGTGAGTTCCAGGGACGGAACTATTCTAAGGGGGGAGAGTGTAACACCCCGCATAATTGAAAGTGACAATTTTGCCCTCGTGTGTTACGCACGTGTATTTTGTACCGTTACTGGTAATAATTGTAACATGTTTTACTATGTCTTTTGATTTCCGACTATTTATGCATTTCCCGTATATTTTATTCTATTTGAGTCAACTAAAATATTAAATTTCAATCTCTGCATTTTTACGTACTTTTTACATGTTTTTGATGCACGTATCGATTATGTGCTTCCACCACTACGTGTAATATTTTCTATGTGTTTAAATTATTTATTTTATGTATTTAAATCCATTTTACAAAACGGAAATTTATTTTCCCTTATTTTTGATTAAAATACTTTTACGTGTAATGCACATGTTTTCTATGTACGTATTGATTACGTGTGGAATATGTATAAATTAATAAATATATTTTTTATATTATATTTTTATTATCTTTAACATTTTTCCGTTGATAAAATCGAATTTCATATTTTTATGTTTTACGTGCGAAGTTCTTGTTTTTCGGTACGCGTATTTAAGCGCATTTGTTTTCAAAATATATTTTGGAGTGTGTATATATTTTATTTTGTGCATGAAACATTATAAATTTTAATTAAACTAAATTTTAAGTAAATATTACGTATATATATAATTTATGTTTTTAAAAATAATTAATTTGTGAAAAGTGTGCTAGTGCAAGCACGTGCACGTGTTTTGGATTAGAAGAGGAGGAAAACCGGGCTGTTCTTTGGAGGAGGGAAAACAGAAATTTTTGAATGTGTGAGTGGATTAGAATGTGGAGTTAGTTGTGTTTATGTGGGAGGTGGTTTTATAACTACCTTATCACTCTTTGTACAAATACCCCACCCCTGCACTCTACTTCCTCCATTCCTTCTTTCTTTGCTCTGTCAATTTTCGAAAGCCTCCATCCAACACTCATGTGCTTTCTCCATTCATTCACATTGTATGTATATACATATGTGTATATATATATATATATATATATATATATATATATATATATACACCCTTCACATTTCTCCCCTTTCTCCCATTTTGCTCCTTCCCTGTCGAAAGCCACAAGCCAGCACATCCACTTTTGTGCTTCTCCAACCTACTCCATACACCTATATATTATTCCCCATCTCATAGTATATATGTATATATATACACTTAAAATCATTCTCACTCCCCTCCTTTTTCCCCCACATTTCTTTGTCCTCTGTCTAAACCAAATCCCCATCCAGCAAGCACCCAGTGCATGTGCTCCTCCACCTACCACATGCAAAACCTATGTACTTACATATATATATAACTATGTATATATATATGCATACATAAGTATATATATACATTTATGTATATGAAGATGTGAGATGGAGATGCCTCCTGGGTTTCCTGCTGCATGCCGAATGAAGATGGTAGGTGTGATGTAACCCCGGATTTTTCAATTTTGTGTATTTTTGAGTGTATATTTTTTTTTAGGTATTGTGTACTCTCTTGTATTTCTTTGGTCCATATATTTGATATTATTTTTCAATATATTCTTTCGCTTGTTTTTTGTCTCTTATTTGATCTCCTAGTTTCGTATTGCTTCATTTTGTTCATTCGTTCGTCCCTATTGTTCGATTTTATTTTCTTTTGGGTTCTAGTTATTGTATTCGTTGGATCTATTTTATCTACTCAATTCTGTGTCATCTCATTTTGTATCATCATCCTCAAACCCTATTTTATTTATATTCGGATCCTATTTTGAACCATAAATAAAACTGATCCTGAAACCCATTATACTCAATACCCATTTTTCTATATCCATATTACCTATTAATATTACCCTTTATCCTATTCAGAACCTATTAATCATCCCCTATATTTCAACTTACCCTGATTATCTATTCCAACCGAAACTCAAGTGCACCCTCAACCCTCATATTCCAGTAACGTACACCTAATCCCTACTCTGTTCTAATTACACCTGAACCCACTAAAAATCCTAGCTACCTGTTTGCACCCAAAAGCCCAACCCGAACTCAGTAATTAATAGCTTAACCTTAAAACTCCCCCTATATAAAACCTGTGCATGCTCCTATTCACCCTATCCCGATCTACCGCTCTCCTTGTGCTATCTCTCTCTCTCTCTCCCCTGCGTCCAGTACCCCCTTCTCCAATCCTCTCCCTATCGCTCTGCCGCTGTGCAGCGGAACCGTGGTGCGGCGCCTTGCCATCTCCGATAGCCTATCCCCTCCTTTTGCTGTGCGGTGTTGCCCTCCAGATAATAGCAAACCCCCTGCTATTTTCCCGTGCCGCAGCGCCACTAGGATGCCGTTTCCCGTCCCTCTTCGTGTGCGAGTGTAGCCGTGGTGTGGGTAGTTCGTATTCTCGTTGATTCGCGGTTGTTGCTCACTTTTGGTTCATTGTAGTTCGTGGATTCCGTTTCGTTCGTCGGGTTCGTTGCTCCGGGAATCCGTTCCCGTTATTCTTGTTCTTGCTTCGTTCTCATCGTCGTCTCTCAGAAAAGTAACTTGTATTAAATTTCTTTGCATATACAAGTACTAAATTTCGCTTGTAGTGTAGTTGGGTTCTAGAGACAACTCGTGTGAGATGTATGTTGATGAGTATTGTCTCTATAGTGCTATTTGACCATAGCTGCCTTACGACACAAATTTGACATGAAACAACTTAGATTTTGACCATTCTTGATGTGATTATACTTGTGAAATAATTATGAGAATTTGTGTCTTTGTTTGGATCCATGTGATTAACTTATTGTGGACATGCTATATACCCTATTCATGTTGTTTGGACACTTAGTAGATTCTATAACGTGTTTGGTTGTGTTACAAAACCCAGCGCATACGCGGAATACGATCCGCCGCTTCTTAAAAACACGGAATACGAGCGCGTGACAAAGCCCAGCGAAAGATTTTCATCATTCATGAGCTGTAGGATCGACTCAGCATCATAACAAGAATATAACAAAATGTACACAACCACGCATGAATGAATAATTTGTTAAACAACAGAAAACAATTGAAATAAATAATAATATCCCAATAGTTTTCAAATCTGGATCAAAAGATAAAACTCGGAACTATAAGCCCATTACAAGGTTCATGTAGCAAAAGAAATAAATAACTCAAAGAAAACAAATATTTTAAGTAAGTCTTTACTCCAAGAGGAGCCTAGAATGTCTGTTCACCAATTCCAGCAGATAACTCGTCTCCAAAGTCTGTATATATAAATATAAAAAGGAAAAAAATAGAGAAAAAAAGACAAACACCCTTAGTGCAAGTTAGGGCCGCAAATAGTAAAACAAGTATAAGAAATATGGAACAAGATTTGGAATCAAGAATGTGATAGGGATGCAACAAGTAGTGGGGATTCAAGAAACTAGCTAGAAAGAAAGACAACTCAAGTGACAAGATTGGGTAACAAATACTAGTAGTAGAACAAGTGGCTAGTGAACATATAATGTGTGTCAAGCATCAAGTAACAAGTATCACGTACAAGTGTCGAGTAACAAGTAACAAGTCTCAAGTGTCAAGTTGTTAAGTACAAGTATCAAGTAGCAAGTGTCAAGTATTAGGCTCAAGTATCAAGTCTCATGTATCATATAATCAAGTATCAAGTAAGCATGTATCATATTCAAGTATCATGTGTCAAGTCTTGTAGCTATTACTGTCTAGGTAGCACTTCATGTGCCATCCTTTTATCACATGGTTGATATATTCAATGCAATTTCGTTTAGGCCTAGTGGTAGATTTTATAGGGCGGTGTACTCAGGCATCAAGTATCAAGCAAGCATGGTTCATGAATCGGAAAATAAAATAACAAGTTCACGAAACAAGTTCGTGAATCCACTAAAAAGTTCAAGAACCACACAGTGGGTTCATGAATCAAACAAGTTCATGATCCAAGTAATGGCTCCATGAATCCATCAAGATACAACAAGTTCATGAACCAAGTACAGGGAAATACGGGCCCCCTTCCGAGTACACTTAGCTATATTGTCCACTACTATGGTCTTTCCCTTAAACCCCAGCTTGTTATTTGTTATTATCATCGAGCAAGAATGAAAGTGTGCGAAACAAGTCAAGTAAACATGATCAAGAACACATGGAACGAGTCTAGGCTAGGTAGAGTACATGTTCGAGGGTCAAAACAAATTAAAGTATCAAGAACAACGAGAATCTCAAATCTGGACAGCATGACGTTGCTGCACCAAAACTGTGATTCCCGATGATAAAAGATACACATTGTGGATCCTTCAGAAGGTCTAGAAACTAGACTCCTGCTCGGTTCCAATGCATATAATTAAGACATATAAAAGTTGCAGCAATTGATGTCAAAACAGCAAACTATACAGCATTTGTGTTCAGCCAGAATTTGTAAAACCAAGTTTATACATATGAAACAGGGTTGAAACATCATTACTTAATTCTGAGAAAATTAGGGAATGTTCTCTAGGGTGTCCAGTAACATCATGCAAAATTTCAAGTCATTACTTACTAGTAGCATAGTTAAAATAATTGTAAACCAAAGTGGTGCATCAGTTTTTATAAATCTGGGATTACTGACGTAGCAGCAGTAAAACTGCGAAATCTCCTAAACCGTAACTCGAAATTTAAAAATTCTGGATGTTATTGGCAACTACACACTTAGAGCATCCACAGTGGTTTTTCTCATTTGCTAAAATATGGCATCTACAGTAATAGCAATTGGATGAGGATCGTGCAGTGGTGCTTTGCTAAATCTTTCTCATTTGGATTAGAGACGGGATATGATATCCCGTCCCTCTCTTTTTAATTTTAAAAATGCGTAGGACGGTATATCTTATACCGTACGGGGAATCATTCCCCGTCTCTTAACAAAAAAAAATGGAAAAGTGGAAAAAAGAGCCGTTGAAGAGAACGAAGAGCCGTTGAAGAGAACCGTTGGAGGGCAATTTAGGAAATAAATAAATAAATAAATAAATTAAATCTCCAAAGACGGGAAAACATATCCCGGACGGGGTATGTTTCCCCGTCTGAGGAGATATTTAAAAAAAAAAGAAATGGGAGAGACGGGGTATCATACCCCGGCCGGGGTATGTTTCCCCATCTGAGGGAATATTAAAAAAATAATAATAAGTGGAGAGACGGGGTATCATATGCCGGACGGGGTATGTTTCCCCGTCCGACCATTTTTAAAAAAAAATAATTAAAATTATTTAGACAGTATATCTTCTTCTGTCTCAGTCGATTAAATAATCATAAAATCGGAGCGACGGGATATGATATCCCGTCCTTTATAATTTGAGAAATGGTATTTCGTTTCTCATATTTGAGAAACAAGAATAGAAACTTTGCTATAAAATGGCAAAATGAGAAACCATTGTAGCCATTTGTTTGCTAAAAAATGGCAAATTGGCATTTATAAAAAACCACTGTGGATGCTCTTAGGGCTATATTTCATATTCAGGACTCAAGTTCAGATTTTGGTTTTATCGGGGTCGAAACAGCAAGTAAAGACAAGAATAGCAGCAAGTGTGAATTTCTTTTATATACAAGTTGTATGATAAATGACTATTATGAGTCTAGATTAGTGTGTGATACAAATAAGGATGCATTGGGGATCAAATCAGCAAGTCACATGTATTTCTCAACTCAAAAGAATGTAAGATCAACACAATACATCATACAACACACATCTACAAGTCAAGTGGTTCATGTTCAAGTAATTAGGAGATAAAAAGGGTCCAACTAGTTTTGTAAATATATCAACGAAGGGTTGTGACTCTTAAGATTATGGAATCGATGAGGAATAATTTAAGATCAACAAACAATAAGACAAGGAGGAGTCACAACTATGATCTATTTGCAGTATTTTCAATTAAACGCTTGTACTAGAACAATAATTTGTACAAGAAGAATACTTGCCTTTGGGGTGTAGACAATGAATCCGATGGAGGGATAACGGAGATGGATCCCGGCATGGATCTTGATGGCGATCAAGATCGAAGAAGAATCGACGGGTGAGATCAGATATGGCTGATGTTGATGGTGATGATTTGATCTAATCAGATCACGATCTTGATGAGATCGTGAGGCCCAGATTCAAATAACCAATCCCTTCTTCCTTCTTTTCCTTCTTCACAGCAATAGAGAGAGGGGGAACTCCGACGGCGACGACTAGTGGCGGGGGGAAACTAGCGACAGGGGTGCACGGGACGACGGCGACGACAACACCGCGGTCAGGAAGCGACGGCAGCGTCGGAGATAGTAGTGCTCGAGCGCTCTGTTTCGCTTCCGAAACAGGGGAGACGAGCAGCAGTTGTTCGGGCTTGGACGAGGCGACGGAGGGGATGAAGACGAGAAGGGTCTGTGGTGAAGATGATGAAAAGGGTGACCGTGGGATGGGTTTCGGTGGTGACGAAGCTAATGGGTTCAGGAGGCAATGACGAGGATGATGGTGGTGAGGCTAGACGAGGAAGATGGTGGAGGAATAGCGGGGTCGAGCAGAGGTCGAGATGAGGGAGACGAGGTGCGAAAATAGGGTGGTGAGTGGTGATGGGTAATGGCAATGGTGAAGTTGGGTTGATGGGTTCGGTGGAGAAGGAAGACGATGGGTAATGGCGATGGCTTGGATTGAAGGCGACAGGGGGTAGTGGTGATAGCGGAGCAAGGGGACGATGGCGAGGCGGTGAGGTGATGGGTCGGAGCTCGAAATTGGGTCTCGATGAGTAGAGGAAGAAGGAGACGGTGAGATGATAGGCGGTTGAGTATTAGGGGTTAAACAGTAATAGGATAAGGTTAGGGTTAAGTAGGTTAAATTTTTATATAGGAGGGTTTTGGGTTATTGGGTTATTGGATAGCAGGTTTGAGTAGGATCCCACAGGAGATTGAGACAAAATTCATTATAATTAGAGGAAATGAAATAGATGAGGAGAAACAATCAACTCTTCATGAAGAACAGCAAATCAGAGCTGATAAGAATGATGCAACTGAAATAAATACTGGTACAAAATTGAGTTGAAAAAAATGAAATGATTTTTATTAGAACTGGAACAAAATACAGATCTCAATTTGATGGACAGCGTACAAGGCATGAAAATACAGTAGAAAAATACAAATACATGGAACATGAGTTACAAATCCTACCCACCTAACAAGCAGAATTTCGTCCTCGAAATTCAGACAAGTGGTACATAGGTCAACCCCCTAAAGGAAAAGAAAGAACAACAATAAAACAAAAGCTACTGAAACAGATGGGGAAACTTCTGTTGAATCTCCTCCTCCACTTCCCAAGTCGACTCACCCGGCGAGTGGGGGTTCCAAGAAACTCGAACCAGCTTGATGACCTTGTTCTTCAGCACCTTCTCACGCCTGTCCAAGATAGTAACTGGCAGAATCTCACAAGACAGATCTGGTTGCACAGACAACTCTGAGTAGTCGATCACATGGCTCTCATCCCTGATGTATCTCCTGAGCTGGGAGACATGAAAGACATTATGCACCCCAGATAGACGGCGGCAATGCAAGTCGATAGGTCACCTTGCCTACTCGCTCCACAATATCAAAAGTCCCGATGAACCTAGGCTTAGCTTGCCTCCACCTCTAAATTGGATAACGCTTCTCCACGGCGATACCTTAAGGAACACATGGTCTCCAACCTCAAACTCCAAGGGCCTTCTGTGGACATCTGCCCATTTCCTCTGCCTGTCCTGCGCTGCCAGAAGGTGCTTCCTGATCTGAGCCACTGCATCGATAGTCTTGGTAATCAATTCTGGCCCCAACAATTTTCTCTCACCAATGTCATCCCAGCACACTGGTGACCTACACCTCCGACCAAACAATGCCTCGTACGGTGCAGCTTTAAGACTGACTTGATAGCTGTTGTTGTACGAGAACTCTAAAAAGTGCAGGTGATCCTCCCAAGAACCTCCAAACTGAAGTACACAGGACCTCAACATGTCCTTTAATGTCTGAATGGTCATTTCTGATTACCCATCTATCTGAGGGTGGAAAGCTGTATTGTACTTCAAATTTCTCCCAAGACTGCTCTGAAGGCTCTCCCAAAACTGAGATCTGAACCTGGTATCCTTGTCGAATACAATACTGACCGGGACCCTATGAAGTGTAACGCCCCGAATTCCAAAACACAACTGAATTCGAGATTACACAGGATCTTTACACTTCATTCGTACAATTTTACAAGGAATTTAAAACTTTTCTTTCAACAATAATTACATCAGAGTTTTTTACATAAATACGTAGCGGAATCAATAAAATACAACAATAATGAATGTACAATTGTTACAACTTTAACATTCAAATAATCAACAGCATCAATTCTCTTTATATCTTCGTGTAACTCCAAACCCTGCATGTAAAACTGTGGGCGCGTCAGTTGCTTACAACTGAAGAAATATTATACACGGTCATCCTCTCTATGCCGGAAAAAGTATAATGATTCTTAAGTACTTTAGCAAACACAAACTTGATCACAAACAAAGCTATAAAGGGACTATCCTGTTGATGTCGTGTTGTGCGGTGCACTTAGTCCTTAATGCAGTTATTATATTACATGACACTAATGCGCACTTGTTCGGATTCTATGCATCCCATACTACATAGGTCCGAGGGCAAGCCCTTAATCGTTCTTCATCTTGTAGGGTTCAATCCCTCGTCATGACTTAATCTACTACTGTAACTACAGTAAGTATCCTAGATGTTTTCTGACCTACGAACTCATGTCTAGGCACCCTGGAGGGAATCCCATCGCTGACATGACTCATCATGCAGACATCCTGTGGTAATTCAGCTCCTACCATAGACATGACACCACCCGTAGTCTTCAAACATCCCACGAGCGTCGCCACCGGGATGGTACTCTGGAGCAGTATCCTCGCTCTGACTCATCAAGGGACATCCTAGGATAGGCTCTCGCCGTTACCCAATGGCCCTCATACTCAGTGTTTTTCTCTTACTTTCATTACATCTTCACTATGTAACTATCTGTAATTTCGATAAGTATCCTAGATGTTCTATGATCTATGAGCCCATGTCCAGGCAGTCTGGAGGGAAATCCCACGCACTGACACGACGCATCGAGCAGGCAATCTATGGACAATTCAGCCTCCGCCTTGGAACAATGGCACCATCCATAGTCACCAAACATCCCACAAGCGTCGCCACCGGGATGGTACTCTGGAGTAGTATCCACGTCATGTCACGACGCATCGTGAAGACAGCCTGTGGATACCCTCACAACACCCATCCAATGGCCCTCATACTTGTGTTTTTCTCTTACTTCCATCACATCCTTACAATGTTTGTTTTAAAAGAAAATCATCACTACCTAAAGCTAGCTTATCCTACCGGACTTAAATCAAAACAACAGAGACAGTCAGCCTACCTGGCTACTTCTCAAGAGAAACTAAACCCTCAACGGTTAGTTCTCAAAATCATAAATAATACTGCCGGTCACTAGGGTCTCACCTAGCCTCTAGATTCCAACAACTATTTCTTTCTAGAGATCAACAATATTTCATAATTAATCTCAAATAATCATTTCCATTTTCTTTTGTTCACAAACTCTTTCTCAGAATATTTCTTTTATAATCTCATAACATGAGAACGATTCAATTCGATATCTTTATCAATTTCACCTTTCACATCCTTGTATGCATTTCACAATATAACTCAATCAAATATTAATAACCATAAAATCTCATATTCAACTTATTTAACTTTCATTTGTCAAGAATCAAATCCAAACTCAAGACCCAGAAAAAACAGTTCGATTCAGTCGACTGGTGACAGTATCAGTCGACTGTTCAGCGAACATCAAAACATCTTAGTCGGTATCAGTCGACTATCGGCAAAGAATCAGTCGATTGTTTTACGAAACTTTAAAACATCAATAATACACAGTCGGTTCAGTCGACTGCCGATCAGGAATCAGTCGACTGTTCCGCGAATACTTTGAAAATTCAAACACCAAAATTCAGTACAACAGCAGTCGACTGTGAAGGTAGACAGTCGACTGTTCTGCCAACGAAAACTACTTTCTTATACTTGCCAGTCGACTGTGGAAGGTAGACAGTTGACTGTCAATTTTACCAATTGCAGCCTGCATATATTTCTCGACCTTTTAATCGATTTGTACTTTCACATAAAAGTATAGATCATTCCAGAATGTATTCCTTTTAAAAAAAACAATATCGTATATGTTCTCAAATAACAAGTTTCTCATTTTTTTCACTGAAATCCTTAAAATGCATCAAAACATATATCCAATCAATTTTCCAAATAAACTGTTGTCTTTTTATCAAAATTACTTTACAAAAATCTCTATACTCGTATAAATAATATTTTGAGGTTATAATCACACTTGTTTGCCACATTCTCAACAAACAACATATTTGCATTATTCTAATCATGTCTCAACATTCATCAATTTCATAAAAATCATTTCAATTCTAGCATCTCAACTAACAATCATAATCATTTACAAAATGGAATAGCAATTTGCATCTACCACACCAATCAAGATTTAACTATTCATTTCTACATTAATTTGCATGTAATCTCATAATACCAATTCAATTTCAACCGAATGAATCATATATCATCTATCATGTATTTTCTACTCCTAAATTAGAAAGCATTTAAGAAACACCCACCTAAATTGAAGATTTGTACTCAAATGAACTCCTAAAATTAGAAGCTCCTAAAGAAAACTCCAATTGCAACTCCTCGAAATCCGCGCACCCAACAAGGCCAAACCTTCAATCCATTTCGGCAAGCAACAATCATCAATAGCATCTCCATCCCCACTCCATTTCGGCAACATCAAGAACAACTCCCATCTTCTTTCTTATACACATACTATGTATGTACATATATATACATTAGCATATGTATATAGGCATGTGGAATAGGTGATTTGGTGGGGAAATGGGCAAGGTTATGCTGGCTTGTTAGGAGCTTTTGGGAATGGCAAGAGAGAGGGAGGAGAAGAGATGAGAGAATGAGAGACTTAGGGAGTATTTTAATAGATTAGCTAATGGGTAGTTAGAATAACCACCTCTCACATGAACACCACTAAACCCATTGTTTAAAATTTGAAACTTGCTTTCCCTCCCATTTTCAAAATCAAAAGTTTAGATTTTTCCCTCCTCTCAATATCAGCCCGGCCCCCAAGAAGTGTGCACATCGCACGTGTGCACGTGCACGTGCTTTGTGTACAAAATAATTTATTTATTTAATCTCTTTAAAACAATTTATTTATATATGTAATAAATATATAAAATCAACTTAGAAATTATACTTTTCATGCACAATAAAAATAGACACAAACAATTTCATGAAATTTATTTTGAAAGAATAATACGCTTAAAACACGTGCACCGAAACACGTGCGTCGCCCGTAAAATCTCAAAATATAAAAAATTGAATTTATTGACCAAAAATATTTATAATTAATCAGAATGCAATATAAGAATATATTTAACTATATATTTACGATAATGAACTCAAACGTATAGAAAACACGTGTATTGCACGTAGAACAATTATTTAAATAAAAAAATAGGCAAAAATTGAATTCCGTTTACAAAACAAATTTAAACATGTTTATAAAAATAAATAATTGAAATCCATTGAAAACTTTGCACGTAACGGTGGAATATCCGAAATCGACACGTGCATCGATTAATACGTAAAAAGCACGTAAAAACTCAAGGATTGAAATTTTGCATTTGAGTTGTCTCAAATGGGATTTTAAGAATACGGGATTTCATAAATAATTGGAATTCAAAATACATATCAAAATGCGTTATGGATATAATCAATAATAATACAAAATGCGCGTGCGTAACACCCGAGGGCAAAATTGTCATTTAAATTTTTCGGGGTGTTACACTCTCCCCCCCTTAGAACAGTTACGTCCCCGGAACTCACTATGGTAAAGGCTGTATTTTGTACATACCAAAGAAATATCAGTATAACATTAATAAAATACATATAGCATAAAAGTAAACAGTGTGGAAGAATAAGACGAAATGTATTTAAGAAAATTATGAGTATCAAAAATTTTATAAGAACTGAACAAGGAAATCTAGAAAGTAGTATAAGAGAATAAATGCGACACTAAGGGATAGTATATATTGAAAAGAGTTTTCATACAAAAATACTATTAAGTAAACCATTAGATACAATGATAAATAAACTTAATCATTAATTGTGAAATAGTTCAGTAAACGATGCAATAAGGAGAATCATAGTCAATGGATAATCTATAAATAGATTTAGTAGTCAAAATTTATCAAGGTAATAAGTGGTAGAAAGTCGCAAACTATTTTTGGCATTGTATAACGAAAACTGAATTAGTAGATTTAAAGGAAGACTATTGAATAGTTTGAAAAATATATGAGAAGGAAATATAGTTAAAAGTATAGACAACATTAAAATGATTTTGTATATAAATTAATATCATAAAGTAATTTGTAAGGTAAATACAATAATCATATGTGTATGATAAAATGAAAAGGCAGGAATCCAAATAATTTCGATTTATCAAGTAGACCAAGAAAACCAGTATGCAAAATTATATACGTACATAGGCGAAAATTTATAGGGATGAAACAAATAGCATGATATGAAAATCATAATTGATTTGTAGTAGTAAAAAGACATTATAACCGAAAAACAATGACGTGTCACAAAACCGAGGATATAAAAGAAAAATTATGAATCATAAACAAAATACATACATAACAAGAGATATGTTTTTGTTAGGTGAGTAGCCACCAAATCTAGAATAGCAAAATACGATAAAGTGGTATGAGATACTACCTCTCTTAAAATACAATGTACTATGAAAAAGACGGCAAGATAGTTGAGATTAAGTGGTAAATTCACTGGTTTGATAAATAATGAAATCAGTATAAACAGTGTAATGCTAGGTTGCAAAATATTATAAAATAGTATAAGCTAGTACCAAAAAAATGGAATAGTTGTAAGTGAATACCACAAGAAAACAAGGTAGGGGTCATAATATTTCCTTCTGGTGTAGGCTTGTCTCGCTGGCATCCAATAGCAGACTTGCCTGTCTCAATCTCAAGTTGCATAATTGCTCCTACGATATCCGGTTGCAATTTGCCTTCTGTACATTCGGTTGCAACTTTGCCTCACCGACATCCAGTTGTAGTTTGCCTTCTGGACATTCGGTTGCAGATTTTGCCTCATCGACCTCCAGTTGAAGTTTGCATCCAATGATGTCTAGTTGCATATTTTCCCTCTCGGCATTAAGTTGCACCAAAGCGTAAGATGGAAAGATGTAATCTTCCATGTATACTTAGATTAGATATGGGATGTTTTAATAAAGTATGGTGTTATGTTTGAAAATCAATGATACAGAAAATGATTTTACACAGTAAAATATCAAAATAGGTGTATAGGATATATCAAACATAGGTGGTACTAATTAGTAGTAATGAAAAATTATTTATAACACTAAAATAATGTAAAATATATGCACATGTCAGAATTGAAAACAATAATGATGTAGTGTAGCAATTTAGGATATTTGACATAAACAATTATTCATAAAAATAGTAATGTAATAATTGGAGGATGGTGAAATTATATGTATAGTAAGTATCTTGAAATACATAAAAATTCAATGAAAAACATATGTAGTAATCAAGAATGTAAAGACAATTTAAAATTGGAGGATAGAGTAAAGTATGAATAGCGAGTATATGCATTATATTAAGGAAATGTAAATTACAGAATTAATGAATATAACAAATAAATTAGTAGATAACATGTACTAACAATAATATTGAATGCAGACAATAAATCAAATTAGTATGTTGTATTTATACGGATAAAATATTTCAATCTTGTTAAAATATATTGAAGTATATAAGACAATACGAGATAACGAAAGAATATCGTATCACACAATCAAATCATGTAAAATGAATGCACATAAGCAAAATTCCCAAGCAAAATTCAAAATGTAATAGTAAATGAAAATAATAGTTGTAGTATAAATTTAACAGAATACGTAAAGTAATAGCACATATGGACGGATGAACATAAGCTGACATAAAACACGAAAGACAAAACTTTAAGATTGAGAGACAATTAAAATAAGTTCAACAAGATCAAGACTAAGGAAAATAGACAAAATACTAGGCATTAATATGATTTAATAGTATAGGAAAATATTTATTTGGAAAATATTAAATGTTGAAAAGTACTATGATGAAAATCCACAGAAAATAATTTGAAGGGAAAGTGTGTCTATGTGTAAGGTATCATGAATGACGGTTCAAACCAACCACGCTTCCACTGCGCCACTCTGATACCCAGAGAATATGAGCTCGCATACAATCTCAAATCAATGTATACGAGGAGAACATCCTGAATGAATCTGAATGTAAATTCAATAACAACTTCCATTCATGACCCCAGCCATCCAATAGGAAAAGGAAAGAGAAAACATCAGCCTATAGAGCAACACAAATGTAAATCACTTACATTTAAATCTCTATAAACTGAACTCACACTCTAATGTCCACTTCTAGGGTGTCGTTCCTTATAAATTTGTACTACTTAGAAGCGTAGCTCTGATACCACTCTGTAACGCCCCGAATTCCAAAACACAACTGAATTCGAGATTCCACAGGATCTTTACACTTCATTCGTACAATTTTACAAGGAATTTAAAACTTTTCTTTCAACAATAATTACATCAGAGTCTTTTACATCAATACGCAGCGGAATCAATAAAATACAACAATAATGAATGTACAATTGTTACAACTTTAACATTCAAATAATCAACAGCATCAATTCTCTTTATATCTTCGGGTAACTCCAAACCCTGCATGTAAAACTGTGGACGCGTCAGTTGCTTACAACTGACGAAATATTATACACGGTCATCTTCTCTATGTCGGAAACAGTATAACGATTCTTAAATACTTTAGCAAACACAAACTTGATCACAAACAAAGCTACAAAGGGACTATCCTGTTGATGTCATGTTGTGCGGTGCACTTAGTCCTTAATGCAGTTATTATATTACATAACACTAATGCGCACTTGTTCAGATTCTCTGCGTTCCATACTACATAGGTTCGAGGGCAAGCCCTTAATCGTTCTTCATGTTGTAGGGTTCAATCCCTCGTCATGACTTAATTTACTACTGTAACTACAGTAAGTATCCTAGATGTTTTCTGACCTACGAACTCATGTCTAGGCGCCCTGGAGGGAATCCCATCGCTGACATGACTCATCATGCAGACATCATGTGGTAATTCAGCTCCTACCATAGACATGACACCACCCGTAGTCTTCAAACATCCCACGAGCGTCGCCACCGGGACGGTACTCTGGAGCAGTATCCTCGCCCTGACTCATCAAGGGACATCCTGGGATAGGCTCTCGCAGCTACCTAATGGCCCTCATACTTGGTGTTTTTCTCTTACTTTCATCACATCTTCACTATGTATCTATCTGTAATTTCGATAAGTATCCTAGATGTTCTATGATCTATGAGCCCATGTCCAGGCAGTCTGGAGGAAAATCCCACGCACTGACACGACGCATCGAGCAGGCAATCTATGGACAATTCAGCCTCCGCCTTGGAACAATGGCACCATCCATAGTCACCAAACATCCCACAAGCGTCGCCACCGGGATGGTACTTTGGAGTAGTATCCACGTCATGTCACGACGCATCGTGAAGACAGCCTGTGCATACCCTCACAACACCCATCCAATGGCCCTCATACTTGTGTTTTTCTCTTACTTCCATCACAGTCTTACAATGTTTGTTTTAAAAGAAAATCATCACAACATAGAGCTAGCTTACCCTACCGAACTTAAATTAAAACAACAGAGACAGTCAGCCTACCGGGCTACTTCTCAAGAGACACTAAACCCTCAATGGTTAGTTCTCAAAATCATAAATAATACTGCCGGTCACTAGGATCTCGCCTAGCCTCTAGATTCCAACAACTATCTCTTTCTAGAGATCAACAATATTTCATAATTAATCTCAAATAATCATTTCCATTTTCTTTTGTTCACAAACTCTTTCTCAGAATATTTCTTTTATAATCTCATAACATGAGAACGATTCAATTCGATATCTTTATCAATTTCACCTTTCACATCCTTGTATGCATTTCACAATATAACTCAATGAAATATTAATAACCATAAAATCTCATATTCAACTTATTTAACTTTCATTTGTCAAGAATCAAATCCAAACTCAAGATCCAGAAAAAAACAGTTTGGTTCAGTCGACTGGTGACAGTATCAGTCGACTGTTCAGCGAACATCAAAACATCTTAGTCGGTATCAGTCGACTATCGACAAAGAATCAGTCGATTGTTTTACGAAACTTTAAAACATCAATAATACACAGTCGGTTCAGTCGACTGCTGATTAGGAATCAGTCGACTGTTCCGCGAATACTTTGAAAATTCAAACACCAAAATTCAGTACAGCAGCAGTCGACTGTGAAGGTAGACAGTCGACTGTTCTGCCAACGAAAACCAATTTCTTATACTTGCCAGTCGACTGCGGAAGGTAGACAGTCGACTGTCAATTTCACCAATAGTAGCCTGCATATATTTCTCGACCTTTTAATCGATTTGTACTTTCACATAAAAGTATAGATCATTTCCAGAATGTATTCCTTTTAAAAAAAACAATATCGTATATGTTCTCCAATAACAAGTTTCTCATTTTTTTCAATGAAATCCTTAAAATGCATCACAACATATATCCAATCAATTTTCCAAATAAACTGTTGTCTTTTTATCAAAATTACTTTACAAAAATCTCTATACTCGTATAAAGAATATTTTGAGTTTATAATCACACTTCTTTGCCACATTCTCAACAAACAACATATTTGCGTTATTCTAATCATGTCTCAACATGCATCAATTTCATATAAATCATTTCAATTCTAGCATCTCAACTAACAATCATAATCATTTACAAAATGGAATAGCAATTTGCATCTACCACACCAATCAAGATTTAACTATTCATTTCTACATTAATTTGCATGTAATCTCATAATACCAATTCAATTTCAACCGAATGAATCATATATCATCTATAATGCATTTTCTACTCCTAAATTAGAAAGCATTTAAGAAACACCCACCTAAATTGAAGATTTGTACTCAAATGAACTCCTAGAATTAGAAGCTCCGAAAGAAAACTCCAATTGCAACTCCTCGAAATCTGCGCACCCAACAAGGCCAAACCTTCAATCCATTTCGGCAAGCAACAATCATCAAGAGCATCTCCATCCCCACTCCATTTCGGCAACATCAAGAACAACTCCCATCTTCTTTCATATACACATACTATGATGTACATATATATACATTAGCATATGTATATAGGCATGTGGAATAGGTGATTAGGTGGAGAAATGGGCAAGGTTATGCTGGCTTGTTAGGAGCTTTTGGGAATGTCAAGAGAGAGGGAGGAGAAGAGATGAGAGAATGAGAGACTTAGGGGGTATTTTTATAGATTAGCTAATGGGTAGTTAGAATACCACCTCTCACATAAACACCAATAACCCCATTATTTAAAATTTGAAACTTGCTTTCCTTCCCATTTTCAAAATCAAAAGTTTAGATTTTTCCCTCCTCTCAATATCAGCCCGGCCCCCAAGAAGTGTGCACATCGCACGTGTGCACGTGCACGTGCTTTGTGTACAAAATAATTTATTTATTTAATCTCTTTAAAACAATTTATTTATATATGTAATAAATATATAAAATCAACTTAGAAATTATACTTTTCATGCACAATAAAAATAGACACAAACAATTTCATGAAATTTATTTTGAAAGAATAATACGCTTAAAACGCGTGCACCGAAACACGTGCGTCGCCCGTAAAATCTCAAAATATAAAAAATTGAATTTATTGACCAAAAATATTTATAATTAATCAGAATGCAATATAAGAATATATTTAACTATATATATATGATAATGAACTCAAACGTATAGAAAACACGTGTATTGTACGTAGAACAATTATTTAAATAAAAAAATAGACAAAAATTGAATTCCGTTTACACAACAAATTTAAACATGTTTATAAAAATAAATAATTGAAATCCATTGAAAACTTTGCACATAACGGTGGAATATTCGAAATCGACACGTGCATCGATTAATACGTAAAAAGCACGTAAAAACTCAAGGATTGAAATTTTGCATTTGAGTTGTCTCAAATGGGATTTTAAGAATATGGGATTTCATAAATAATTGAAATTCAAAATACATATCAAAATGCGTTATGGATATAATCAATAACAATACAAAATGTGCGTGCGTAACACCTGATGGCGAAATTGTCATTTAAATTTTGCGGGGTGTTACATGAAGCCTGACAATCTCCTGCATGTAGCTCTCTGCGAGACTCTCAGTAGACTGACCAACTCTAAAGGGGATGAAGTGAGCACTCTTCGTCAGCCTGTCGACAATCACCCAAATGGCGTTGTGACCCTTAGGGCTCTTTGGTAAGGCGGTCACAAAATCCATGGTGATATGCTCCCACTTCCACTCCAGAATGGGAAGAGGCTAAAGAAGTCCGGCGGTCCTCTGATGTTCTTCCTTCACCTGCTGGCAGATCAAATATTGAGACACAAATCTGGCTACGACCCTCTTCATACCATGCCACCAGAAGTGGAGCTTCAAATCCCGATACATCTTGGTACCACTGGGATGAATAAAGTATGCTGACTAGTGGGCCTCCTCGAGCAATTTCTGCCTGACTTCACCCTTTGGGACACACAGCCTTGCCCCAAAGCAAAGTGATCCATCTAAGTGAATGACCATATCGGTCCTCGAACCTACCTCAACTTCTGCTCTGAACTTCTGTAACTGCTCATCACCTGCCTATGCTTCTTTAATCTTCTCTCCCAGAGATGACTGGAACTGAAGCATCATATAACTTCGATCGGTGCCCAGCATAATCACATTCAAGTCCAACCTTCTCATCTGCTCAATAAGCTCCTTCTGCTGAGTCAAGAACATGGCGACTGGCCTCCTGCTCAATGCATTTGGCACCAAGTTCACCTTACCGGGGTGATACTGCAAACTGATGTCGTAGTCGGCCATCAACTCCAACCAGCGCCTCTGTCTCATGTTCAGCTCTTTCTGAGTGAAGACATACTTGAGACTTTTCTGTTCAGTAAAGATTTCCACTCGGTCTCCAACTAAGTAGTGTCTCCATAACTTCAAAGCGAAGATCACCACTGCCAACTCCAAGTCATGAGTAGGGTAGTTTTTCTCGTGTGGCCTGAACTGCCAAGACGCATAAGCAACAACCCGACCTTTCTGCATCAACACTGCACCTAGACCTCTGCCTGAAGCATCGCAGTAAATCATGAAACCACCCAAACCATCTGGTATAGTTAAAACTGGCGCTGACGTCAACCTTCTCTTCAACTCTGCGAAAGCTTCACTGCAGGCCTCATTCCAAGCAAACTTTTGATCCTTTCCTATCAGTTTAGTCAACGGCCCAACAATCTTCGAGAAGTCTTGGACAAACTTCTGATAATACCCTGCTAGCCCGAGAAAACTCCTCACTTTTGAAACTGATTTAGGAACTGGCCAATCCTTCACTGCAGTAATCTTGGACGGATCTACAGAGATTCCCTCGTCCGAGATAATATGCCCCAAGAATGTGACTCGGTCAAGCCAGAACTCGCACTTGCTGAGTTTTCCAAAGAGCTGATTCTCCCTTAGAGTCTGTAAGACTAACCTCAGATGTTTAGCATGCTCTTCCTGGTTCCGCGAATACAACAAGATGTCATCTATAAAGACCACCACAAATCTGTCCAGGAACTGGGAGAAAACTCTGTTCATCAGGCTCATAAACATTGCTGGGGCATTCGTGACTCTGAAGGGCATCACCAAGAACTCGTAATGCTCGTACCTGGTCCTGAACGTAGTCTTCTTCACATGTGCTGCCTTCACCTTCACTTGATGGTATCCCGAGCGAAGGTCCAACTTTGAAAAGACTGCAGCACCGCCCAACTGATCAAACAAATCGTCGATCCTGGGTAGTGGATACCGATTCTTCATTGTAACACTGTTCAGCTCTTGGTAATCCATGCATAACCTACGGTTTCCGTCCTTCTTATTGACGAACAGAACAGGAGCTCCCCACTGTAAAATACTAGGCCTGATGAAACCCAAATCCAACAAACCCTGGATCTGAAACTTCATCTCTGCTAGCTCAATCGGTGCCATCCTGTACGGGATCTTCGATATCGGCACTGTACTCAGCTAAACCTCAATGCCGAACTCCACCTCTCGATCTGGAGGTAACCCGAGCAATTCCTCTGGGAACATATCCAGGAATTCCCGCACTACAAGAGGCGCAGCCTCACAGCCTGTGTGCAACTCCATTGCACAACCTTCCTCATCTGCCACTTTCTTACCATGCCCAAGGGGTGTCTACCCAGCATGGGACTCAAACTCTGCATGTTCCGGAATCCTAAACACAAACTTCTTCACTCGGCAATCAATAATAGCATGAGACTCTCCCAACCAATCCATGCCGAGAATCACATCAAACCCCGAATTCCCGATTACTATCAAATTTGCCTTAAAATCTATGCCCCCAATAACCACAGGGCTCTTCTTGCACTCCCTAGAGCAAACGAAAACACCGCCACCTATGGTGATGTTCCAAGCTGGCATAGCACTGCACTCCAACTGATGCTTGTCTGCAATCTAGATGATCTAGATACAAATTAAAACCTCGCAAGTGTACGAATCGTTTATAGAATCGTAGTGAAAAGCAAGGATCGATCCCACAGAGATTGTAGAAATTAACTCACTAATCAATAATAAAAAAAAAATGCTAATCATAAAGTTTTGTTCTAAAGTGTATTTTGAAAGGAAAAATAAAAGATTTAAAACTAGATCAAGTAGTTCTCAATTTGAATCACAAATATCTATTAAGTAGTTGGGCATTGATTTCCACCTGTAGTCAAGAATGTTGTTTCACCTTCTACACTACTCTAATCACTCATGTTTGTTCCTTTAAGGGCATGGTATCTACTCCTTAAAGTTAAGATTTCCCTAGGCCAAGAATTAGGCATGGTATCTACTCTAATTCGTTTCTTTCCATAAGTATTTAGCATGGTATCTACTAAGTTACACTTGAAGAAAGCATAGGAACAATGGAAACGAACAAACACTCAAAGTTCTAGAAATTGGTATCGGATCTAGATCCTTCCAGTTGATTAAACCAAGAACCCCTAAAGATTCCTGTGTTACAAGTTATGAGCATAGGATATGGGTCATCTCTATACTCATATAACATAGTCAGTTTTATAATAAGCAAATTTGATAACATCAGGTTCTTCATGTCAGTCGACTTGCTGTCACTCTCAGTCGACTGCACTTAAGAAATTCGAACAAGTTTGATTCGTATTATAAATTTTTATCAATACAACGAGGCTTAATCAATAAGTGATAAAATAGTGTTTTTAGAAGATTAAAACATTACATGACTGCAGTTTCAATCAGCCCAACAATGAAATTAGTTGCACATATTCATAATAAAAATATTAATAAATTTGTTCAAGGATTGCATTACAAAAATTAGAGAGAGGAGAAAAAGAATAAAAAAATTATTTAAAACCCCTCTGTCTCAAAAACTGGATCTGAATGCTTCCTTGAAGACCGCGCCGAACCAGAACACTGTTGCACGCCAGTCAATTCGAAGTTTCTGTCGCCAGTCACGCACGCCAGTCGAAGCCAGTCAGCACGGGTCAGATCGAAGCCTGCTGTCAATTCGAAGCCAGTCACGTCGGCATAGTAACCCAGTCGCACGCCACGTCAGCAAGTCAAGGCAGGAGAAGAAAGAAGCAGCCCAGTCACACGCCTGTCACACGTGCCGTTGTGCTGTCCCTGTGGGTTCTGCGCCGAGTCAGAAGAGAGTCTGCTGTCGCCGTCAATGCACAGCTGTCGCCTCGTCTGATGCAGCAGCTTGGTTCCCACGTGCAGCCTGCAGCTGCTTTCTCTCTCTCTGTTTTTCCTTTTTTTTTCTTTTTGTTCGCTGGCTTTTTTCTTGTATTTTGCTGCCCTCTTATTTATAGGAGTAGGTCTTGTACGGCAATAGGATTTGGATGTGTCATCATCTAACTTGTAGATTAGGATATATCTGCAAACATATAAATCAGAATTTAGTATTTAAATTAGATAAACTTAAAATAACAGATTTTTATCTTTTTGCCTTATCCAAATCCATGTAATTTTATTTTTTCCTTTTACACCCTTACAACAATTAGAATTGTATTTTGCTCCTATTTTATTAATTTATAACACATAAAAATTAACAAATCCTTAAAAATCACTTTTTGCATTAAAAATCTTATTTCTTTATAAATAAATAATCAATTGAAAACTTATAGAAACAAGACGACTTATAATTGAAAACAAGCACTTTTAATGGGTTATTGAATACAAATATTTGTATAAAAATTAAACACATCAAATACCCCCAAGCTTAAGATTTTGCTGGTCCTCAAGCAAAAAGTAGAATTATGAATAAGGAAAAAATAATAGTAGACTCAACCCATCACACCAAGAATTCTCATCATGCAAGCATCAAAATTGCAATTTAAAAATATAAACAATTGCAAATAAAGTAAAATCAAGCATACCCACTTTCTCCAGTGCAATTATTTAGTCATAATCCCCAACCCAATCGTATTTGTCATGCAATTAATATAATTATAGTATGTATCAACTCAATCTGTGATTATCCCTTCTCTCTACTACAAACTGAGTAGCAAACTAGAGTTTTTTTTTTTTTTTATAGATCTTTTATCTTAAGTTGTCACTTGCCTTTTGACGCGAATGCAAAACATTTGTGATGAATCCACCCGGTTACTCAACAAGTCACAAACTTTAGAGTGCTTTGTATACTCATATTTCAAGTTGCCGTTTGACGTAAAAGTAAACATTTGTTATGAATACCCCTAGTTACTAAGCAACTCAAAACATTGGAGTAGATTGACTTTATTCTTTTTTTTTTTCGTTATTACTCTATTTACTTAAACTCTGTTTAGGACTAGATCAAAGGGGATAATCACAAGAGAAAGCATCACATTTGTATTTTATGTATAATAGCATGACCCGCACAATTTTGTAAGGAATTGTGAATTTCAATAATCCTAAAGTAAATAAGTATGCTTACTCTTGCTTTATAAGCAAGTGTTTATCCCCAAAAAAAATTATTTTAATGCTTATCTCAAGGAAGAATTCAAAAGTGTAATGGTGAGCTTAATTGAAATCCTTTTAAAATTTTGTTTTTCTTTTCTAAAAAATAAATCATAAATTTGTAAACCTTCCCCCCCAAACTTGAATATCACATTGTCCACAATGGAAAAGGAAAAAGAAAAACAAAAAGAATGCAAAAGTTCAGAAATTCTCCCCTGATTCGTCTTGAAAATTCTGCACGAGCAGCGTTCACTATTTTGGCGATATCTGGAGCTGTAGATGTCCAAATGGGCTGAATTTTTTTTGCTGGAAAGCTAAGAATATAGGCTACAACTTCTCTTTGAATCACTTTTCCAGATTTTGAATCCAAATTGCTCAAAAATAGCCATCAATGCATGTGTTCAAAACAGCTCCGCCCCGGCGACTTCTAATTTTCTGCAATCCTACAAGATAAAATCCAAAAACTAAAAGATAAATCAAATCTAAATGCAATAAAAGAAAACATGGGTTGCCTCCCAAGAAGCGCTAAGTTTGAAGTCTTCAGCCAGACATAAGAAATGATTAAAGAAATGAATAAAGAAAGAGTGTAAGTACTCCCCTGAAAAATTGGGTTGCCTCCCAATAAGCACTGTGTTTCTTGTCTTCAGCTAGACTTGATGAGTTTATGCAATGTATTGAATGGCTCGCGGCTCAAAACTCATCTTATTATAAGGTTTCCCACTATGCCCATTCACCTTGAACGTTTGATTTTTCTCCAACGCTCCATGTGGGGAAACCTTTGTAACAACGTACGGACCGTACCATCTTGACATAAGCCTATCTGTAATGGTCCACCTTAATGCACCCTTGTATTTTTGCAAGACTCCCTGCAGCTTCTCTTCTTCCTGCATGCTTAATTTTTCAGTGACTATCACAGGTACCGTCTGGTTTTCCCCCAAATATTCATACTTCAAGTGTTCAGGCAGCGGCATTAATTCCATGTCAGGTGTCCTGGTAACAACAAAAGTATTATTAGACACAAGATTTTCAAACACAGGTGCAAACTTACCTGAATATGATTTTGGATTTTCAAGGTAATGTACTGTCTCCGCGGTCCTCCAATCATCATATTCCTGTTCAACTTGAGATAGTGATGGAGAGTGTGTAATTGTGGCTTGTAATGGATCGACACTATGTTCCTGAAATGTTTGGTCACAAATTTCCTGAACCACATTAACATTATAACATTCATGATCATCGTGTGGTAATTTTGGTGCATCAAACATTTCAAACTCAATCTTGTCCTCTAGGGTTGTCACCGATTGGAGCTGTTCTTGTCCTCTAGGGTTTGGTATGGTTTGTGATGGGGGTTCTCCTGCCTTTCTTTCACTTAACTCCTTAGCAATTTGACCTATTTGAGTTTTTCAATTTCTGAATGGCCTGCCCTTGTTGGTTGCTTGTTTGCTGTTGCTGTTGGAGTAATTGAAGAACAGTGGATTCAAAATCCAACTTCTTTTGTTCTTGAACTGGCCGATCAAACCCATTCCCACTCTGGAATTGCTGCATATGCCCTTGTGCGAATTGATTGCCTTGATGGTTTTGATTATTGCTCCATGTGAAATTTGGATGGTTTCGCCACCCTGAGTTATACGTGTTTGAAAAAGGATTGTTCTGGGGCGGGTACATTTCCTGTCCTACGTAGTTTGCGTGCTCCTGATCTGTGAAAGAAGACATGGGACATGTATTAGTTGTATGATTAGAATGAGAACAAATTGCACAAATTTCTTTTGGTTGGTTTTTTACGCCACCCAACGTTGAAATTGTATTAACAAGCATATCAATTTTTTTGTTCATATTTGCCATTTCTAATTGCATGTTATTATTACTAAAAATTTCGTAAACTCCCTGTTTTTTCGAAAGGCCTCTTCCCCTTGTTGAGAATTGTTGTGAGTTCTTGCTGAGTTCTTCAAATAGCTCGATGGCCTCCTCACCACTCTTCCTCATCAAGATTCCATTACAAGCTGAATCTACAATTGCTTTGTTAGTGTCATTTAAACTCTCATAAAATACTTGTACCTGATCATCCTTGGGTATGTTGTGCGTAGGACACTTGAGAAGCTTGTTCTTAAAGTCCTTCCATGCCTCGAAGAATAAATCGCCATCTTTTTGTTGGAAGAGGTGAATTTCTCTTTTTAGTTGTTTGGTTTTCTGAGCTGGAAAGAATTCCTTCAAGAACTTTGTTGCCAATTGCTCCCATGATTGAATTGATCCTGGTTCCAAAGAATTATACCACAATTTAGCATTAAGTTTTAATGAAAATGGAAACAAAATTAACCTGATTTGTTCGGGGGTGAGCCCTTGGACGCTTTGTGTTCTGCAAAGATCAAAGAAATCTTGCAAAAGTAGATGAGGATCCTCGTCTAGTCTGCCACTGAAGTGGGAAACCATGCTGAGTAATTGAGGTGATAGATGCATATTCCCTGTGACATTAGGTTGATAAGCTATGTAAGAAGGTTTCTCAATGTTCTTTGGAGTGAATTTGTCTTGCATTGGCACTCGATTTGGTACTTTCTCACCATCGTTGCTTTTTGGAATAATTCGCTGTACAGTCGACTGATCCTTGGAGACAGTCGACTGGTCTGAATCTGTCTGTGCAGAGTGTAACCTAAAAGAAAATGTTATAAAAGAAAAGAAAAAAAAGAAAAAGATAAAAATTGATTTGCAAGCTAAAGTACTAAATAATCCCCGGCAGCGGCGCCAAAAACTTGTTGGCAATCTAGATGTTCTAGATATAAATTAAAACATCGCAAGTGTACGAATCGTTTATAAAAGCGTAGTGAAAAGCAAGGGTCGATCCCACAGAGATTGTAGAAATTAACTCACTAATCAATAATCAAAAAGAAAATGCTAATCATAAAGTTTTGTTCTAAAGTGTATTTTGAAAGGAAAAATAAAAGATTTAAAACTAGATCAAGTAGTTCTCAATTTGAATCACAAATATCTATTAAGTAGTTGGGCATTGATTTCCACTTGTAGTCAAGAATGTTGTTTCACCTTCTACACTACTCTAATCACTCATGTTTGTTCCTTTAAGGGCATGGTATCTACTCCTTAAAGTTAAGATTTTTCTAGGCCAAGAATTAGGCATGGTATCTACTCTAATTCGTTTCTTTCCTTAAGTATTTAGCATGGTATCTACTAAGTTGCACTTGAAGAAAGCATAGGAACAATAGAAACGAACAAACACTCAAAGTTCTAGAAATTGGTATCGGATCTAGATCCTTCAAGTTGATTAAACCAAGAACCCCTAAAGATTCCTGTGTTACAAGTTATGAGCATAGGATATGGGTCATCTCTATACTCATATAACATAGTCAGTTTTATAATAAGCAAATTTGATAACATCAGGTTCTTCATGTCAGTCGACTTGCTGTCACTCTCAGTCGACTGCACTTAAGAAATTCTAACAAGTTTGATTCGTATTATAAATTTTTATCAATACAACCAGGCTTAATCAATAAGTGATAAAATAGTGTTTTTAGAAGATTAAAACATTACATGACTGCAGTTTCAATCAGCCCAACAATGAAATTAGTTGCACATATTCATAATAAAAATATTAATAAATTTGTTCAAGGATTGCATTACAAAAATTAGAGAGAGGAGAAAAAGAATAAAAAAATTATTTAAAACCCCTCTGTCTCAAAAACTGGATCTGAATGCTTCCTTGAAGACCGCGCCGAACCAGAACACTGTTGCACGCCAGTCAATTCGAAGTTTCTGTCGCCAGTCATGCACGCCAGTCGAAGCCAGTCAGCACGGGTCAGATCGAAGCCTGCTGTCAATTCGAAGAAAGTCATGTCGGCATAGTAACCCAGTCGCACACCACGTCAGCAAGTCAAGGCAGGAGAAGAAAGAAGCAGCCCAGTCACACGCCTGTCACACGTGCCGATGTACTGTCCCTGTGGGTTCTGCGCCGAGTCAGAAGAGAGTCTGCTGTCGCCGTCAATGCACAGCTGTCGCCTCGTCTGATCCAGCAGCTTGGTTCCCATGTGTAGCCTGCAGCTGCTTTCTCTCTCTCTGTTTTTCCTTTTTCTTTCTTTTTGTTCGCTGGCTTTTTTTCTTGTATTTTGCTGCCCTCTTATTTATAGGAGTAGGTCTTGTACGACAATAGGATTTGGATGTGTCCTCATCTAACTTGTAGATTAGGATATATCTGCAAACATATATTTAATATTTAAATTAGATAAACTTAAAATAACAGATTTTTATCTTTTTGCCTTATCCAAATCCATGTAATTTTATTTTTTCCTTTTACACCCTTATAACAATTAGAATTGTATTTTGCTCCTATTTTATTAATTTATAACACAAAAATTAACAAATCCTTAAAAATCACTTTTTGCATTAAAAATCTTATTTCTTTATAAATAAATAATCAATTGAAAACTTATAGAAACAAGACGACTTATAATTGAAAACAAGCACTTTTAATGGGTTATTGAATACAAATATTTGTATAAAAATTAGACACATCAATGCTGATCCGAAAGCAAGAAGAGATGAAAGAATGGGTCGTCCCGGAATCAAATAGGGCATGGGCAGGAAAAGAATAAACTATAATGATACCTATGATAGAATCAAAAACATGGGAAGAGATGAATAGTATAGGATAATAAGGATGAAAAAATACTGATGTGAAAAGAAACTACACAATGAATGATGCAAGATAAACAGGTAAAGCAGGGAACAGATATTAAAATAACAAAAACACAAATATACCTGCAATGACCTCCTCTGTGGTCTCGGCTTCCTCTGCAGTTAGGTTGAAGGCCTGACCTCTCTTCGGGGCAGCGGTCCTCTGACCGACGATCTGATGCTGAGGAGGAAGTGGCGGCCTGACTTGACCTTGAGCTGGTGCACCAGCGGGCGGCACATACCTCGTTTGGGGACAGTCCCAAACTATGTGATCACCAGCACCACACTCGAAGCATCGACGGTTGGCCCGCCTGCAATCCCGGCGCACATGCCCTGGAATCTGACAGAAGTCACAGTAACCTCCCCTCTATGGAGCAACAGTAGGGTAGGGAGCAGCCCTGGCAGGATGGACTGGAACTGGCCTCCTGATTGACCCTCCAGTGGGCCTAGCATCGACAGGATGCAGAGCGGACCGTTGAATGGCACGCTTCTGCCTACTGGTCTGTTCCTGGCTTCTAGCGGCCTCCAGGATGTCAGTATAGGATTGGGGTCGCAAGACAGCTAGGCGATCCTGGATCTCAATGTCCAAGCCCAATAAGAAACGACGGCCCTTATCTTCATCATTCGCCACCATGGACGTGGCAAAGCGACTTAGTCGGGTGAACTCCACAACATACTTGTCCACGGTCCGACTCCCCCGATTCAAGATAGTGTCTCAGTAAAACATTGATATATCATAAATTAACAATGAAAATTGCATAATAAACACTATTTGACGAGCCTGAGTAAGCGCGAAAAATTGCCGCTCCATTTCATTCCTGGTGACATCGGGAAAGAACTTCGTGAGAAAGCTCTCTCTGAAGATGGCCCAGGCAATGGGGCGCCCTAGCTGTTTCATCTCAGCTCGCCACTAGATGTGGGCAAGGTCAACAAGCTGGATGCTTACGACATCCATGCGATCCACATCAGCTATTCGTGCTGCGATCAAAAGCTGCTCAGTCCTAATGAGCCATTGCTCGGCTTCCAATAGACCTTCCGTACCTGAGAATTTGTCTGGGTGTAGCCTCATGAAGTCCACTACATTGCCAGGTCTCGGTGGCAGCACCCCGGGTGCAGGTACAAGGGGCTCTCTGTTGGTAGCTTCCATAGCTGCCCTCATCAGTTCACCATGTTCTCGTTGCATCTGCATCATTCATTACATCAGCCGCTCATTCTGTTCACGCTGCATTTGCAACAATTGCACAATAGCGGGCTCCTCTGACTGATCACCCCCAGTTTGGGAGGACAAAACATTCTTACGAGCCATAGCCTGCACAAACCGAAAACAATCAGTACCCAGATCAAGTTGATAATTAATTTTTCATGCAATTATATGGCCTGTTAAATGTTGAGTTAATCCTGACTGAGTCAAGCTTGTCTAATGTATTAGTCAAACTAACACATTAGCCAAACCTGGCTCTGATACCACTAAAAACCTTGTCACGCCTCGCTTCCCAAAAACACGGAATACGAGCGCGTGACAAAGCCTAGCGAATGATTTTCATCATTCATGAGCTGTAGGTTTGACTCAGCATCATAACAAGAATATAACAAAATGTACACAACCACGCATGCATGAATAATTTATTAAACAACAGAAAATAATTGAAACAAATAATAATATCCCAATAGTTTTCAAATCTGGATCAAAAGATAAAACTCGGGACTATAAGCCCGTTATAAGGTTCATGTAGCAAAAGAAATAAATAACTCAAAGAAAACAAATATTTTAAGCAAGTCCTTTCTCAAAGTGGAGCCTAAAATGTCTGATCACCAATTCCTGCAGGCAATTCGTCTCCAAAGTCTATATATATAATATAAAAAGGAAAAAAATAGAGCAAACAAGACAAACACCCTTAGTGCAAGTAATGGCCGCAAATAGTAAAACAAGTACAAGAAATATGGAACAAGATTTGGAATCAAGAATGTGATAGGGATGCAACAAGTAGTGGGGATTCAAGAAACTAGCTAGCAAGAAAGACAACTCATGTGACAAGATTGGGTAACAAATACTAGTAGTAGAACAAGTGGCTAGTGAACATGTAATGTGTGTCAAACATCAAGTAACAAGTATCACGTACAAGTGTCGAGTAACAAGTAACAAGTCTCAAGTATAAAGTTGTCAAGTACAAGTATCAAGTAGCATGCGTCAAGTATTAGGCTCAAGTATCAAGTCTCATGTATCATGTAATCAAGTATCAAGTAAGCATGAATCATGTTCAGGCATCATGTGTCAAGTCTTGTAGTTATTACTATCTAGGTAGCACTTCATGTGTCATCCTTTTATCACATGGTTGTTATAGTCAATGCAATTTTGTTTAGGCCTAGTGGTGGATTTTATAGGGCGGTGTACTCAGATATCAAGTATCAAGCAAGCATGGTTCATGAATCGGAAAATAAAATAACAAGTTCACGAATCCACTAACAAGTTCAAGAACCACACAGTGAGTTCATGAATCAAACAAGTTCATGAGCCAAGTAATGGCTCCATGAATCCATCAAGATACAACAAGTTCATGAACCAAGTATTGGGAAACACGGGCTCCCTTCCAAGTACACTTACCTATATTGTCCACTACTATGGTCTTTCCCTTAAACCCCGGCTTGTTATTTATTATTATCATCGAGCAAGCATGAAAGTGTGCAAAAAAAGTCAAGTAAACATAATCAAGAACATGGAACAAGTCTAGGATAGGTAGGGTACATGTTTGAGGGTCAAAACAAATCAAAGTATCAAGAACAACGAGAATCTCAAATCTGGATAGCATGACGTTGCTGCACCAAAACTGTGATTCCCATTGATACAAGATAGCAATTGTGGATCTGTTAGAAGGTCTAGAAACTAGACTCCTGCTCGGTTCCAATGCATATAATTAAGACATATAAAAGTTGCAGTAATTGATGTCAAAACAGCAAACTATACAACATTTGTGTTCAGCCAGAATTTATAAAACTGAGTTTATACATATGAAATAGGGTTGAAACATCATTATGTAATTCTGAGAAAATTAGTGAATGTTCTCTAGGGTGTCCAGTAACAGCATGCAAAATTTCAAGTCATTTACTTACTGGTAGCATAGTTAAAATAATTGTACACCAAAGTGGTGCAGCAGTTTTTATGAATCTCCGATTACCGAAGAGCAGCAGTAAAACTACGAAATCTCCTAAACCGTAATTCGGAATTCAAAAATTATGGATGTTATTGGCAACTACACACTTAGGGCTACATTTCATATTCAGGACTAAAGTTCAGATTTTGGTTTTATCGGGGTCGAAACAGCAAGTAAAGACAAGAATAGCAGCAAGTGTGAATTTCTTTTATATACAAGTTGCATGATAAATGACTATTATGAGTCTAGATTAGTGTGTGATACAAATACGGATGCATTGGGGATCAAATCAACAAGTCACATGTATTTCTCAACTCAAAAGAATGTAAGATCAACACAATACATCATACAACACACGTTTACAAGTCAAGGGGTTCATGTTCAAGTAATTAGGAGATAAAAAGGGTCCAACTAGTTTTGTAAATATATCAACGAAGGGTTGTGACTCTTAAGATTATAGAATCGATGAGGAATAGTTTAAGATCCACAAACGATGAGACAAGGAGTCACAACTACGATCTATTTGCAGTATTTTCAATTAAACGCTTGTACAAGAACATTAATTTGCCTTTGGGGTGTAGACGATGAATCCAACGGAGGGATAATAGAGATGGATCCCGACATGGATCTTGACGGCGATCAAGATCGAAGAAGAATCGACAGTTGAGATCAGATCTGGCTGATGTTGATGGTGATGATCTGATCTGATCAGATCACGATCTTGATGAGATCATGAGACTCAGATTCAAATAACCAATCCCTTCTTCCTTCTCTTCCTTCTTCATAGCAACAGAAAGAGGGAGAATTCCAACGGCGGTGACTAGTGGTAGGGGAAACTAGCGACGGGGGTGCATGGGACGATGGGGACGACGACACTGCGGTCGGGAAGCGACGGCAGCGTCGGAGACAGTAGCGCTCGAGCGCTCTGTTTCGCTTCCGAAACAGGGGATACGAGCGACGGTTGTTCGGGCTTGGACGAGGCAACGGAGGGGATGAAGACGAGGAGGTTCTGTGGTGAAGATGATGACGAGGGTGACCAGGGGATGGGTTTCGGTGGTGACGAAGCTAATGGGTTCGGGAGGCAATGATGAGGATGATGGTGGTGAGGCTATACGGGGAAGATGGTGGAGGAACAGCAGGGTCGAGCGGAGGTCGAGATGAGGGAGATGAGGTGCGGAAATAGGGTGGCGAGTGGGGATGGGTAATGGCGATGGTGAAGTTGGGTTGATGGGTTCGGTGGAGAAGGAAGACGATGGGTAATGGCGATGGCTTGGATTGAGGGCGACGGGGGGTGGTGGTGATAAGAATGATGCAATTGAAATAAATACTAGCACAAAATTGAGTTGAAACAAATGAAATGATTTTTATTAGAACTGGAACAAAATACAGATCTCAATTTGATGGACAGAGTACAAGGAATGAAAATACAGTAGAAAAATACAAATACAGGGAACAGGAGTTACACCCCATGTACTTGTATCTGCATTACAAGCAGCCCGTAACTTGTATTGACGAGAGTTTGTTTTCTCTTTTCTATTCCTGCAATTGTTAAATTGCAGATTTTGGTGATCAGCTGCCCGGTGGAGTATGTGATCTAAAGTTCTAGTTGGCTAGAGCTTTTGATATCTTCATTTATTTCCTGTTGCTCATTTTAAACAATGTATCTGTTACTTGGATTCTTTGTGTTTGGGCAGTATGACCCAAGATTTTTGACTTGTTCAGATCTGATTTATTTAAGATTAATACATTTTGTTTCAAGTAAATTCTGTTGGTATATTGATTGAATTATGCATGTGTGGTTGATTCTCTTGTTTTCGACTCTGATTATTTTGTGAGATGTTGTAAAGATTCCTGTACAGCTTATGGAAGATGAAAATCATTCGCTTGGCCAATATTACGTGCTCGTATTTCGTATTTTTGGGAAGCGGGGCGTGACATATGAATTGCTCTCTAAAGTTGTTATAATGGGTGTTAGTATATTTGTATGCTAAAATATTTGCAATTTGATGAATCGTGGTTGTATGATGCATGATTAGAATAGTAGTAGAAATAATGCAAATATATAAAAAATGACTTTGAATGCTAATGTGATAAAGAAAGGTTGATTTTGTCTTATTAGTTTATTTTATGAGTATAAGAAATTTTATAGAAAAGTTTTGGTGAAATACGACATTTTATTTGGAAAATTGATTATATGTGTTTTTATGCATTTTTGAAGAAATATTTTATTATATTGCCAAATGAGAAACTTATGAATTTGAGAACATGTACGATATTGTTTTTCAAATAAACACATTCGGGGAAAATTATTTATATTTTTGTAGAAGTATAAATCAATTGAAAGATCGAGTTTTTAATAAAACAACCTTTTGTGGAAGTGTGTTGTCAAATTGTGAAGAAATCATCATTGCATTTCAATGTCGAAAATATATTCATGATCTACTTTAACTGCAACCAGGTGCAATCGACACTCGACCGAACCAGAGTCGACAGTCGACTCTCAAGTATTAAAATTCGGATTATATCAACAGGACAGTCGACTGTCTACTTTTCCACAGTCAACTGTTACTGTTTTGGCCATTGGTCCTTGAGTTTTGAGGTTTTACAGAACAGTTGACCGACCCTTTGTCAATAGTCGACTGAACTGACTGTGTTCTTGAGTTGTGAAGTTTCGCAGGACAGTCAACTGGACATTTTTCTACAGTCGACTGAACTGGCTTTTAGTCCTTGAGTTTTGAGGTCTCACAGAACAGCCGACTGGCCACTTTTAACAGTCGACTGCCACTGTCTTGGCTGATGGATTTTCTTGAGTTCGGATTTGATTTTTGACATGTGAAAGTTGAGTAAGATTAAATATGAGATTTTATGATTATTAATATTTGATTAAGATTACTTGATTTGAACACTGTGATAAGAGATTAAATTGATAAGGAGGTTGAATTGATTTATATCGTGTTATGAGAATATAAAAGAAATGTTTTGAGAAAGAGTTTGTGAATAAAAGAACTGAAATGATTATTTTGAGATTGAATACGAAATATTATTAATCTCTAGAAAGAGATCGTTGTTGGAATCTAGAGGCTAGGCGAGACCCTAGTGACCGGCAGTTTTATTTATGATTTGAGAGCTAACCAGTGTGGGTTGAGCATCTCTTGAGAAGTAGCCAGGTAGGCTGACTGTTTCTGTTATTTTGATTTAAGTCCGGTAGGGTAAGCTAGCTCTAGGTTGTGATGATTTTCTTTTAAAACAAACAAAATTGTAAGGATTAGATACATAGTGAAGATGTGACGAAAGAAAGAGAAAAACACGAATATGAGGGCCATCAGATTGGTGGTATGAGAGTGATTCACAGATTGTCTGCTTGATGCGTCATGACATGGCGTGAGCACTACTCCGTAATTATCGTTCCGGTGGTGACACTTGTGGGGTGTTTGGTGACTACGAGTGGTGCCATCGTTCCATGACGGAGGCTGAATTGTCCATAGATTGCCTGCATGATGTGTCATGTCAATGCATGGGATTCCCCTCCAGACTGTCTGGACATGGGCTCGTAACTCATAGAACATCTAGGATACTTACCGTAGTAGTTTAAGTCACGGTGAGGGATCGAACCCTATAAGATGAAATGATTAAGGGCTTGCCCTCGTACCTATGTAGTACGGGATGCATAGAATACGAACAAGTGTGCATTAGTGTCATGTAATATAAATAACTGCATCAAGGACTAAGTGCACAGCACAACACTATATCAATAAGATAGTTCCTTTGTAGCTTTGTTTTGTGATCAAGTTTGTAGTTTGCTAAAGTATTTAAGAATCGTTATACTGTTCGGCATTGCGAGGATGGCCGTATATAATATTTCGTCGGTTGTAAGCAACTGACGTGCCCACAGTTTTTCATGCAGGACATGGAGTTTACAAGAAGATATAAAGATAAAATTGTTGCTAATGATTATTCGAATGTTAAATTTGTAACAGTTGTACATGTATTATTGTTGTATTCTATTTATTCCGCTACTTGTTGATGTAATTATTGTTGAAATAAAAGTTTTAAATTCCTTGTAAAATTGTACGAAATGAAGTGTAAAGTTCCTGTGGAACTTCGAATTCAGTCTGTTTTAGAATTCGGAGTGTTACAATAACGAGAACGGATTCCCGAGCACGAACACAACGAATGGATCACGAACCAATCACGAATACAAACCAACGAATGGATCACAATGACGGTCAAGATCAAGATGATCAAATAACAATCGGGCGGATTGGCATGGATGAGATCAAGATAAAGATCAAGATCAACAAGATCGGACGGTCCAGATCAAGATGATGATGATCACGATCGAACGACAAAGATTCAATCCATCAAGATCAAGATCAAGAGATCAAGAGATGAAGATTGGACGGCCAGAATAGCTAGATGATGAAGATTAAGATCAAATCAAATGGACGGCTACGATCAAAGGGGCTTGACCATGATGATCAAGATGATCATGACGATCGACGGCTCACATTACACTTGATCAATACTTGATCAAAACAACCCATCAATGGTACACTGGCTGGCGCACAGCACGCTGGAGGGAGGTGCAGCACATGGGCGCAGGATCGCGGCGACTGGGAATCACGAGACGGTGGGTGGCAGCTGTCGGAGTCTGCTGGGGTCGTGTATGCTGTCTTCTGACGCTGTGGTGTAGTGCTGGGGGACGGGAAGGAGGTCGGAGAGCACATGGGAGGCTGTTGGTCGCTGCAGGGAGGGAGAGCATCGGGTGAGTGTTGGGGTCAGGTAGAGAGATCGAGAGATCGGAAGAGGTACAGGGTTGCAAGGTGTCGGGATGTTGAAGAAAGGTAGGGGATAAAGAAGAAGTATATAGCGGCTGGTATAGGGAAGATGAAGAGGCACACAAAGTGGTTACCATTCATTGTACATTTTAAAACAATCCAATTTGCAAGTATTCGTAGGGGTTCTTCTAAAATAAGGGTTTAAGGTGGTTTGATTAAATTTTTCCAAGTCCCTACTATCGGGATAGGTAAATGGTAACTCTTCCTTGATTACTAATCGGGCCATTTTCCGATGAACAAGTTCGGGATCATAAGGATGGCTATCAACTAGACCGGTCCTAGGGTGGATTTTTTGTTGGCCAGGTAGGTCAACAAGAAGTTCTTTATGCACATTTAGGATGTGTCGCTTAATTGTACCCGTGCCCTCACCCCTCTTCCATTTGTATGACTTCGAACATGTTTTACACACTTTTAAACCTACACCCGGTACATTTTCGTCCGGAATATAATCATAAAATTTGTGCCAATCACTACTTTCCCCTCTAGTTTTCCTACTAGTAGCCGGTTGTGTTGTTTCAGTGGCTTGTTGATGTGGTTCTTCTTCTAATTCTATGTCTCCTACAAACTCATCGTGTATACCCCATTGTTGGGGAAGAGGATTAGGGTAGTCTTCGGCGGGGTCATTTTGTGGGACAATTGGAAGCCTACGGGAAGTGCCGGTAAAATCTTGTCCACTTTGGCTACGGCCACTACCGCGTGATCTAGACATGTTGATATGTAGTAGTTTATGTAAAAAAATTAAACGCAATGTAGGCGCGATAAGTTACAAAAAAAATCTAGAAAACAAGACGGTTGTAAGAGAGAAGATCAAAAAACCAACAAAAAAATACGATACAAAAAATTATAACTACAAAAAAAATAAAAATATAAGAAGAGGGATATGAAATTTTGATACTGTTCACCGTGGATACTCGTATATAAAAAAACCCGTAAAAATAGGAATAGAAGTAGAAGTAAAAGTCCGGAATTGAAGACTTAAAGAGATTTTAGAGGAGAGTTGAAGACTTGATCACTTGGAGGAGATTTAAAGACTTGAAGACGTAGTTGAATTTTGAGTTCGATACGATCGGAATTTGTCGTTTGATCGTGTATATGTCTTGCTACCTTGTTTGTTGAATTGTTCACAAATTGAAATGAATTGAGTAATGATATGGCTAAAAATGGGGTTAAATCGGAACCGTCCAGATTGGGCACGAATCTTGATGCTCGGGGGTAAAAAGGTAATTCACATACAAGTGGATCCAAAACGGGTATTGGGTCTCCTTCTCACAGAACCAGCAACCCGCGAACGCATCCACTTTAACTGGGCACGGGTTCCGACCCGATACAAGCCCAGTTCACCAAGAGGAGAATCAGGGCCATTGATTTGACTAGATCAAATCAACAGGCCTGATTGACTCCCACCAGGGAATCAGGGGCTAATTTCCCAGAACAGAATAGGAGGATTTTCCTCCTGGCTGTTAGGCAGGAAATCAGGCCCCTAACTGTTCCAAAGGCGACTATAAATACAACCCCTCTACCACCGTGACCAGGTCAATCACTTCTTCACCACTTTTAAGCTCTTTCTTAATCTCTTCTGATTACTGACAAGAGCATCGGAGGGTGCGTCGCCGGAATCAACCCCGGTGTTTCGCACTTCCTTGCAGGTCGCGGCAGGAGCAAGAAGGCTGAGTCAACTGTTCAGGTTTGTCTCGGACTCACAAATTCTATCTGTTTACCCCCACACCGAAATCAGTGGTAACAGATTGGCACCGTCTGTGGGAACACCATACGAACAGCCTCAGCCCATTCTCCGTCGTCCTCTGCAGTCATGCCTCCGAAGAAGGTCAGATCCAGAGGGTCAAACTGTGTGGGCAACCTCGCCGACCCGGCGAATGAAGTCCCAGTCAATCCTATTCCTCAGTCCGACCTCCCTCTGCCGGCCCAGCAGGGCCCACCTCCTCCTCCCAAGCAGCAGCCCAACAATGGTCCGTCCGGTCATAACGGTCGGAAGGAGAAGCAGCCCCTCAATCCGGGCCATGTCTCGGTCCATAATGGGTCCTCGGACTCGATGGCTTCTCATCATCCCGACCTCCGCATCACACTTCTGAACCGCCAGAAGGACGACGACCTCCGCACCCATCTTGACGAGAGGAGGGCACGAGAGGGAGCCTCCCGCCAGCGTCAGGGTGAGCGGTCCCCACGTCGCCGAGACGGCAGAAGGTCCCCAGACCGCAGAGGCCGAGCGGCGTCCCCCGAGCGCCGAAGGAGGAGGTCTCGTTCCCCCGGGGATCGGCGTCATCCGAGGGACCGAGAAGTGCCTATCAGTCGGGCCGAATTCCTCCAATTTCAGGAGACCGTTCTACAGGCTCTCAACCTTCGGCAGAACGTCCAGAATGCTCAGAGGGCTCCGACGCCCCCGAGGGATCCCAGTCCTCGCCACCGAACCCGGAGCCCTTCCCCGGCTCCCAGCCGCCAGCAGCGGCAACTGAGCCCTCGCCGGTCCCAGGACTACCGGCGCCGCAGTCCACGCTCCCCTTCCTATGAAGAGGAGTCTGGGGGGTCATACGATTACCAGCGGATGGACGACGCCCTCATTCGCCGTCTCCATGGGGTGGAAAGGCGTATCGGCCGCATGGACAGGGAGGAAGAGTCCCGAGCAGGAACCTTCCGTCCCAGCCGACCCCCCTTCTCACGGTCGATCATGGAGGCCCACATACCGAGGAGTTTCAAACCGCCACAGTTTGAAACATACTCAGGGGAATCCGACCCGGTCGATCACGTCGAAAGCTTCAAGACCCTGATGCTGATCCATCAAGCTTCCGACGCTGTGCTCTGTAGGACCTTCCCTGCCACCCTCAGGAGGTCAGCTCGGGAATGGTATTCCAGGCTCGCCCCTCCTCCATCTTCTCGTTCGAGCAGTTTGAAACACTGTTCATTACTCACTTCGTGCGTAGCAGGCGAGCCGAGAAGACAAGTCTGTCCCTGCTGAACCTACGGCAGGAAAGGGAAGAGAAGTTGTGGGACTATGTGAAAAGATTCACCGCAGAGGTAAGGTCTATCGCCTCCTTAGACCAGTCGGTGGCAACCGTGGCGTTCCAGTCGAACGTCCTCAACGCCAACCTCCGATCGTCCCTAGCCAAGAAACCACCGCATGACTTCGCCGACCTCCTCCTGAGGTGCGAGAAGTACATCCGAGCAGAGGAGGCTGAAGCCCTCCCGAGCTTCGGAGGGCCCTCCGCAGGGTCGAAGAGGAAGGCGACGGGGGAAGAGGGGTCCAAGAAAGCTCAGAAGGACAATGGCGATCAGCGTCGCGCTCCCCCCAGGTTCGAGAAGTTCACTCCCCTCACCACCAACGTCTCTACTATCCTGATGGAAGTGGAGAAGGAGGGGGTCATCCCTCCAGCTCCGAGGATGCACACCCCGGCAAAGAGGAGGAACAAAGATAAGTGGTGTCGTTACCACCGAGACCACGGGCACGACACGAACGACTGCCGGGCCTTGAGAGATGAGATTGAAGCCCTCATCCGGAGGGGGCAGTTGGCCAAGTTCGTGAAGGCGAACGATCGGGCGGATCGCAATTCTCCTCCGGCTCGGGGGGCTAACAAGCGCTCCGAGCGGCGCGAGGAAACACCCGAGTCCGAGGAGGAAAGGATTCTGAACCTGATCCATGGAGGCCCCATGGGGGGCTCCTCTAATACCTCCCGGAAGGCCTTCGTCCGAGAGGTCAACTCGGTTCACACTGCTCCTCCTCCCAAAGGTCTCGGCGTCCCTGTATCTTTCTCCGATCCGACCTCGAAGGTCCGAACCCCACACTGTGATGCCCTCGTCATCGACCTCCGCATGGCCAACTTCAAGGTGCAGAGGATTTTGGTGGACAACGGGAGTTCGGTCAATATCCTTTTCCTCTCGGCCTTCCGAGGCCTGCAGCTATCCCGAGACCGTCTCAAGCCGGCCGGTTACACCCTCCACGGGTTCACGGGGGTCCCGGTAACCGTCGAGGGGGTGGTAACCCTAGACGTTACTGCGGGAAGCACCCCTACTACCCGGACCGAGCCGATGGACTTCATGGTCGTCGACGTCCCGGCAGCGTATAATGTCATCCTAGGTCGTCCCGGCCTGGCCGCCCTGGAGGCTGTCCCCTCGGCGTATCATTTGAAAATGAAGTTCCCCACTCGGTCGGGAGTAGGGGAAGTCAGGAGAAGCCAAGAAACAGCCCGGAAGTGCTACATGACTTCCACCGGGGGACCAGTGCTCTCGCTCGAGACACTAGAAATCCCCGAGCCGAATGCTCGGCCGACCTCCGAGCCGGCGGACGAGTTAGAAGAAGTGCTCTTCTCGGACGAGGACCCGAGCCGGAAGTTTCTCATCAGCCGGTCCCTGCCGACCGCACTGTGCTCGGACCTGATCCAATGCATCCGGGATAACCGTGACTTGTTCGCTTGGTCGGCCGCGGACATGCCCGGCATTTCTGAGGAGCTGCTCGTCCATCGCCTGAGTGTCGAACCGGGGTGCAAACCGGTCCAACAGAAGAGGCGAAAGTTCGCTCCCGAGCGACAACAGGCCATCAAAGAGGAGGTGGATAAACTGCTGAAGGCCAAGTTCATACAGGAGGTAAATTATCCCGAGTGGCTGTCGAATGTTGTAATGGTCAAGAAGTCCAATGGCTCGTGGAGAATATGCATCGACTTCACCGACCTGAACAAGGCGTGTCTGAAGGACCCATTCCCTCTCCCGAACATCGACACCCTTATTGACGCCACCTCGGGCCATGAGCTTCTCAGCTTCATGGACGCCTTCTCGGGGTACAATCAAATCTGAATGTTCCCTCCGGACATTCCGAAGACCTCCTTCGTCACCGACCAAGGTCTCTACTGCTACCGGGTAATGCCGTTCGGCTTGAAGAACGCAGGCGCCACCTACCAGCGCCTCGTCAACAAGGTCTTCCAGAGCCAGATCGGCCGAAACATGGAGGTGTACGTTGACGACATGCTCGTCAAAAGCGTCCGAGGCACCGATCATGTAGCCGACCTCCAGGAGGCCTTCGGCGTATTGAGAAAGCACAACATGCAGCTGAATCCGAACAAGTGTGCATTCGGGGTCTCCTCCGGAAAATTCCTCGGCTTCATGGTAAGCCAGCGAGGAATCGAAGCTAACCCCGAGAAGATTAAGGCCATATTAGACATGGCCCCGCCTCGGAACATCAAGGAGGTGCAGAAGCTCACCGGTCGGCTCGCCGCTATCGGTCGTTTCCTCTCGAAGTCGGGGGAAAAGTGCCTCCCCTTCTTCAAAGCACTCAGGGGGGCTAAGGGTTTTGAATGGGGCCAACCACAACAGGAATCGTTCGACCAGTTGAAGGCATACTTGATGAACCCCCCTCTGCTCAGCAAACCTGTCCCGGGCGAGACCCTCTTCGTCTATTTGGCTGCTTCCGAGCAGACCGTGAGCGTTGTCTTGGTGAGAGAGGAGGATCGAACCCAAAGGCCTATCTACTACGTGAGCAAGGTCCTCCGGGACGCCGAGCTCCGTTATCCGAAGATAGAGAAGATGGCCTACTCACTAGTCACGGCGGCGAGGAAGCTTCGGCCATACTTTCAGTCTCACTCCATCGTCGTCCTCACCGACCAACCTCTAAAGCAGATCCTCTACAAGCCCGAGACCTCGGGCCGGCTAATGAAGTGGTCCATAGAGCTGAGCCAGCATGACATCGCTTACCAGCCCCGGACAGCGATTAAGGCACAGGCGCTCGCCGACTTCATCGTGGAGTCCACTATCCCTGAGGTCGAACACATTCCGAATGGAACCTCCATTTGGACAGTCTTCGTGGACGGATCCTCTTGCAATGAAGGAAGCGACACTGGCATCATTCTGAATGGCCCTGACGACTTCGTCCTCCAGTACGCGATCCGTATGAACTTCAAGGCCTCGAACAACGAGGCAGGAGTACGAAGCACTCATTGCTGGCCTCGGACTTGCCCGAAGCGCTGGGGCGCAGTGCCTCCGAATCCACAGCGATTCTCAACTCGTCGTGAACCAAGTCTTGGGCAAGTATGAAGCTCGAGATGAGCGGATGGCAAAGTACCTTGCTAGGGTTCGGGATCTCATGGGCCGGTTCGAGGAGGCGCTCATCCAGTGGGTTCCTCGGGAAGAAAACTCACAGGCCGATGCCCTCTCCAAATTGGCCTCGTCCTCAATTCAAGGTCTCGAACAGACCGTGCTGATCAAAGTCCTCTCTAAGCCGAGCATCGAAGACGAGATACCTGGCTCGGCGGAAGCGTTGCCGGTCATGCTACAAGATAACTGGATGAAGCCTTTAGTGGAATTCCTAAGGGACGAGCTCCTGCCCGAAGACCCCAAAGAAGCTCGCCGAGTTAGAACCCGGGCCGAGCGGTATGTCTTGATCGAGGGCATCCTATACGAACGTTCTTTCTCTCAAATAGACGGCCGACCGTACCTAAGGTGCCTCTCTCCGGATCAGGCCGAATATGCCCTAAAAGAGCTCCACGAAGGCATCGGAGGGGCACACTCAGGATTTAGGTCCTTGGCCCGGAAAGCTTTGAATTATGGGTACTTCTGGCCGACCCTCCTTCAAGACGCCGAGCGACACGTTCGGCGATGCAGCTCCTGCCAGAAACACTCCAGCATCCGACGCCTCCCTTAGGCCAACCTCGCCTCCTTATCAAGTCCCATCCCCTTCGCAATGTGGGGCATGGATTTGCTAGGACCCTTCCCTCCGGCTCCGGGTCAGTTCAAGTTCTTAGTCGTGGCCATCGACTACTTCTCGAAGTGGGTCGAGGCCGAGCCCCTCGCCACAATAACCGAGAACAAAGTGGTACAGTTCTTCTGGAAGAGCATCATATGCAGGTTCGGCGTCCCCCGTGTCCTCGTAACGGACAACGGGACTCAGTTCACAGGCACAGCGTTCCGAGCTCTATGCGACGACCTGGCCATTCAGCAGCGCTTCTCGTCCGTCTCCCATCCTCAGTCGAACGGACAGGCAGAAAATGCCAACCGCCAGATCCTCGCAGGCATCAAAAAAAGGTTGGACAAAAGTTCCAAGGGCTTATGGGTCGACCAACTCCCCAACGTCCTATGGAACTACCGCACGAGCAAGCGGACCCCCACAGGCGAGTCCCCTTTAGACCTCACCTATGGGTTCGAGGCCGTGATACCTCTCGAGGTCGGAATACCTTCCCCTCGGCTCACAGCCTATGACGAAGCACAGAATGCCAGGGACCTCAGAGCAGACTTGGACTTAATAGACGAGCTGAGGGAAAGGGCGTCGATTTGGCAGCAGATCTACCGAAGAAGAGTTGCACTAGCGTACAACAAAAGGGTCCGACCCGCCAACCTTAAGCAAGGAGATTTGGTCTTGAGGAAGCTAGCCATATCCTTCCCCAATCAGAAGGGCAAGCTGGCTCCGAACTGGGAAGGGCCGTACAGGATCACAAAGGTGGTTCGGCCCGGAACATATCGCCTCGAAGACCTAGAGGGCAGAGAACTTCCGAGGACCTGGAATGCCGACCACCTCCTAAAATACCAAGAAAGCGCTTCGGCGCCACTCTAAGTATCATGGAGTATCGAGCCATTCCAGTCCTCCGACTTGTAACCCATTTTTCATAAATTGTACTATGTAAAACGGTTCGCCGTCAATTATCAATAAAGAAAGCTCTATTATGTTTGTGAATTCGCATGTTTCTATCCCCTCTTATCACCTGCTTTTTAAATTGTGATTTCAACCGATGGTTCGGAGTCCACGTTCGGCTCGGCCTCATCCCCTCGGCTCGTCTCCGGACGGATAAGGGGTAGACCGTCGTTCCGAACTGCTCCCACAACCGTTGAACTATACCGATGGTTCGGAGTCCAACACTCGGCTCGACTTTACCTCCTCGGCTCGCCTCCGAGCGAGCCAGGGGTAGATCGCCGTTCGGAATTGCTCCCACAACCATTGAACTACACCGATGGTTCGGAGTCCAACACTCGGCTCGACTTTACCTCCTCGGCTCGCCTCCGAGCGAGCCAGGGGTAGATCGCCGTTCGGAATTGCTCCCACAACCGTTGAACTACACCGATGGTTCGGAGTCCAACACTCGGCTCGACTTTACCTCCTCGGCTCGCCTCCGAGCGATCCAGGGGTAGATCGCCGTTCGGAATTGCTCCCACAACCGTCGAACTACAAAGATGGTCCCGGGCTCCAACACTTGGCCCCCAGTCCCCCCAAACTCACTTCGGCCATGTAATCCGAGCGATCTTAGCTACTTGCCGAAGACCGAAGCCCTACGTCTCCGGTCGGCCACCGAGCAAGTGCCTTCCCGAGCTCACAAACGGAGAAAACTCACTTTCTCCTCAACTTTCGTGCATGATCTCGATCAGACGGCTCAGATCTGGCCACCTGCGCTAAACGACAAGATAGCGTTTTCTTGGGAACTGAGCCGCCTCGAAATTCGTGCCAACACCCAACGGCCCAGATCTTGCCACCGACGCTAAACGACAAGATAGAACTTTCTAAGGGACAGAGCCGCCTAGGAACTCGTACCGTACCTTGTCAGAGTCGCTAAACGACAAAACACTGTACTCAGAAGAACCCGTTCGGTTCAAATACTCTCGCCGACGGAACTAACACACTCGGCCCAAGGACCTCGGCACGACCAACACAGTTATAAGCAAGACAAAAGTGCAGAGCAATAAAAGATATTTTATTAAACAATCAGACCTCAATACAAAACACATGATTACAAAGTGTTTGGAAACAAAATACACGACGCCGACCCACTACACTTAGCCCTCATATGGAAAAATCTTCACTGGACTGTTCGGCCGACTGTTCGTCCTCCTCGGCTGGTGGCTCCCCTGCATCGCCCCGGAGCTTTGCCACCACAGTCTGCAAGTGTCGAATCTCCGAGAGCAAATCGTCCCGCTCGGCTATGATCTTCGACTGGTTGCGCCGAATACATTTGACCCGAAGAGCATTGCTGAAAGCGGTTTGCGAATCTTCGTCCCCTTCTGCAGGGGTCAACTCGGCGATCCTGTTCTCAAGGCGTTGGATCTCGGTTTCCCGTAGGTTGAGGATGGACAAGAGGTGGACCCTCTCATTCTCAGCTCGGCGTAGCTCCAGCTCGATTCTCCTAGGACTCAGAGCCGCCGTCCCAGAAGTGGCCTCGGATTCAGAGTCACCATCCGAGCCATGGAGATCAGCATATGGGTCGGCCACCTCGAGCTGAAAAAAGGGAAAAACAAATAACAAAATTTCAATGCACTGCCGAAGTCTGACACTTGGAAATTCTCTGAAGAAACTTTCAGATTTGCAATCATATTCAGACATAATGGTTCCACAATACAACAAGACCAAGTCTACAACAACGTTTTACAACAAATCAGAAGGGACACGAAGCGACATAGTCAGGTCCTCTTCGGAAGGGGAACGCTTCGGTTTAAGGAAACACGAGGACGACGAGGCCTGCCCTCCGAGCTCGATCCTAAACCAATGAAGTGCGACCCCCCTTCGCTGCTGGCTCTAACTGCGGTGCCGACCGAAGCCCCGCTCGACGAGACAGCCGCACTGCTCTGAGCATCGGCTGGACTCCGTCTGGTCACAGGCGAGCGTGTCGCGAGTTCGTAAAACGTAATCCCCCTCTCGCTCTCTTCACGAGTGCACGACGTGCTGTGGACGTTAGCCTTCTCCGGCGCAGGCTTGAGCGACGCGACCTCTTTCTCCAGTTCAATGATTCTATCTCTCAAAGCGTCGTCCTTCGCCGTCTTCTTTGGACGAGAGGGTCTTGACGAGCCAGAGACGGTGGCGCCATCAGTCGCAAGCCGTCGGAAGTGGGTGACCTCGATCCCCCTGTCTATCGTGATCCTTCTGAGCCTATCGACTTCGGCCAGTAGCCTCTTGCGCTCGGTCGATGCCTTCTCCAGCTCGGAAGTCAGTTTCTCTTCCGCCGCCGAGCGTTCCTTCTCCACTAATTCCAAGTATTGGACCTCGGCCAAAAGGTCGTCATTCTTCTGCTCGGCGATAGCAAGCTCTGTACGGAGCCGCTCGACTTCCCCTTCAGGACAAGGAGCTTGGGGGTACTTCCGCAGTTGCCACAGCTCGCGACAGTACCTCCGCACAGCTGCCTTCGTCTCCTCCAGCCTTCCGAGCAGGAGATACCGATTCTGCCGGCTGTGCGAGAGCTCGCCCTTCGTTCTCGCCAGCTCCTTCCGAAGGTATACAACCTCCGTGATCGGGCCGAACTTCACCTGAAACGCGGAGATAAATCCGATGGGACAATACACAGAAACATTCACAACTAGTCACATGCAAATCCGAGGCTCAACACTTGGACAAATTTTGGCCAAACAAAATGTTTTCATTCAAAATCGAAGTGAAAGTTTTACACAAGCGGTGGCCAGTCCACAATGAGGCTTACAAAAAGAAAACAAAACAACAAAAGACTAAAAGAAGACAACCGAGTCAGGGGTCGACCTTTTTGCCGTGCGGGTCCGTCGACCCCCCGGTCTTGTCCTCGCCATCGCCCTCGCCTCCGCCTTCGCTCCAACTCTCCTCCCCGGAGTCATCCTCCTCCTCGCCCTCGGCTTCGGTCTCCCCAGGGCCTTCGACAGGTTCCGTCTCTCCCTCGGGGCCAAGCAGACCCTCGGTAATCCCTTCCTCCCCTTCCACAGGGTCGTAAAAATGATAGGAGGACGTGTCGAAGCCCTGGTTCTTGGTGGCTACGTGGAGCAGGGCTCGACCGTAGGCATCCTCCATGTTCTGGATCATGTGCTGCGCGGCCTCCTCCTGCATGGCCTTCCTCACCTTCTTCACCTTCTTCAGGTGTTTGGCCTTGATCTTCTCGGCCCTCTTCCGAGCCGTCTCCGCTTCCGACCGAGCCTTGGCCAGCGCCTCCTTCAGCTCGGCAACCTCTTTCTCCGCTCCCGACCGAGCGTTGGCCAGCTCCTCCTTCAGTTCGGCTGCCTCCTTCTCAAGCTTGGCCGCTGTGTCCTTCGACAGCTGAATGGCATCGGCCAACTGCTTCTCCAGGCCCCCCACTGCAGCAGCCCTCTTCATCGAGAGAAGCTGCTCGGCATCAAGCTGCTGCGCGACCTTGACGCGCTCCGCCCTCTCCCTCTCTTTCTCCCGCTCCTTGTTCGCCAACTCCTCGACCAGGAAGTTGAAGTGGCAGAGAGTCTGAAAGAGAACAACACGTTAAAATTTGAACCCAAGAACTTAGAAAAATTCTGAGGAAGAAATTTGGATGAAGGAGGGCTCAGCCCACTTACCGACATAGTATTCCGAGCAATCTGCATCACGGCGTCCCCTGCCATCCCGGTCTTCAGGGTCGCTCGATCCTTCGGGGTCGGCAGGTGCCTCACCGCCTCCATGCAGATGTTCCCGTCGCCCAAGAAGCCGTCGACGTTCATCACCTGCCAGTTGGGTACGAAGATCTGCTTATGACGCTCGGTCAAGATCTTCTCCGCATCGGCAGTGAGGGGCGGGACTTGGAGGGACAATGCCTCCTTCGCGCCGAACACACCGCTCGACGAGCCGGGAGCATCTCCCTTCGAGATCGGTGTCGGCACATCCGAGGTCGGAGGGTCGAGGACCGGTGCATTCGAGGCCGGAGGGTCGAGGACCATGACTTCCCCCTCCGCGAGGACCATAACCTTTGGCTGGTCGGCAACCTTCGCCACCGAAGGCTTCTTCGTGGCTCGGCTGTCCTGAGGCGCCGCCGAAGGCCTCTTCTTCTTCGCCTCCTGCTCCGACCTACCCTTCGCCACCAAAGCTTTGTAATCCAGCTTCATCGTACCTGCACAAGCCGAATGAAGAAACTTAGAAAAATTTTCATGGACTTTAAACAAAGAATATAAATACCAGAAGCATACTAGGGTCGATCGGACTGAGACCCCATCGGAACAGTTCCTCCTCGGTAATATCTTTCCAGCTTAGCGCTGGCAGGGCGAGGAGCTTCCTCTGGACCTCCGCCTCCTCATCACTGAGCGGCGCATCCCTCTTGGTCCGCTTGGGCAGACCCTCCTTCGCCCAAACCGTCGGTATCACCCACGGCGCAGGGGCTCGGATAAGGAAGTACTTCTCTTTCCAATGTTTGATCGAGTCCGGATTCTCGATCAGCTTCACGCCCGTCCGGGGCGAAAGAAAGAACATTTGTTCGTCTCGCCTCGGCTGACAAGGTCGGTAGAGGCTCCGAAAGAGGAACATAGTCGGCTTGCCGCCGACTTCTTGGCATCGGAGGACGAATGCCGTGACGTGCCTCCATGTGTTCGGCATCAGCTGGGCGGGGCTCAACCTGTACCATGTCAACACATCCACAACGAACGGGTGGAGGGGAAACCGGAGTCCGGCAATTAGGGAGTCGACCGGAAAGACGCATACGTCCGACGAGGACTTTGTGTTGGCTCGGAAACCCGGCCCAGGGAGGAGCAGTCCGTAGTCGGCGGGGATCCGGAAACCCTCTCGGATCAGACGAAGGTCGGTCTCGGTAAGAGATGAGATGGTGTGGTCCACCTCGGATAGCTCCCTCGGCTCGTTCTCCTCAACCTGCTTAACCGTGCCTTGGGTGACTCTCTCCAAGGTACCCTCGTCATAGTCCCGGATGCCTCCCACGCTCGACAGGGCGATAGGCTGCCGACCGAACGCCCCCGCTCTCTTCGGCGTTTCCACTATCGTGACCACGGCCTTACCCTTTCGGGACGCCGCCACGACCTCCTCGGGTAGCTCGGCCATTTCGCCCTCTTTGTCCGGACGAACGACGTCCTGCTCGCTCGGCTCCACTACTCCCTTCCCTTTATCCCCTCGGCCAACGGCTTGCTCCGAGGCGGGGGTCTCATCCGTAATCTTAACCATTTTTCCTAAAAGAGAAGGGAAAGAGACTGACCTTGAAGTGACAGGTGCGGTCGGAAAGTTCGCCGGAAACAAGGAACGCTACCGCGACAGCTAGCAACGCCACCAGAGAGCTAAAAACTTCGAAGCAAAGTAAAAACTGAAGAGAGAGAGTAAAAGTGAAAAATGATACTTGGTCTAAGGGGGGGTAAAGATTTATAGTAAAAATGGAACGTCCCTTGGACTTCCAAACGAATAAGTGCGACTTTTTGGGCCGCTCTCGAAGCGTCGCGAAGGCCCAACACAAATGCCTTCCTCACCAAGTCAGCCAGCTCGGCGCAGTGGGATCCGAACTTGAACCAAGCGCAATCCGAGCTAGATCGCACTAACTCCGGCCGGTCTCCGAGCAAGGTTCACCCTCGGACGTCCCACCTATGTCTAGAGAAACCTGGGAAAATTTTGATTCAAAGTTTTAAGGCACCGCCCTCGGCGAGCACCCCCCAGGTCCCGCGCTCGGTCGATATTCAGCTAACCCATGGGCCCCGGTCAAAAACAGATCGGCACTCCCTCCATCTCTAACTCCTCCGGGTCGACATCCATCAGAAGGCATCAGCCCGGAAGGAAGACAGAGATGGGAGGGGGCCCATCAACACTCAGAGATCAGGAGAAGCGTACCATTCCGAGCTAGTTGGTTGCAACTGGAAGGCTCGGCCTGGCAGAGGACTCTGGCAACCGCGCCTTCACAGTTGCAAACAACGAGCTCAGATGGTCCGGAAAAAATCATGATGGAGGAACGACCGTTCGTCCTTCCGAACAAGCTCACCCCTCGGATTCGGACATGGATGATCACCTCTCCCACCATGGTCTCTGCCGACCCTGACACCCGCTGCGGAGCAAACAGGGAAGGCAGAAGATCTTGGTGGAAGAACGACCACCCGTCCTTCCGAAGTAACTCATCCCTCGGGTTCGGACTACGGTCGTCACCACTACTGCCTCGTTCTCCCCCCGCTCCTGACATCCACTTTGGGGCCGTCAGGAACAGAGGGAAAACCAGGCAGAAGAGCAACCACCCCTCTGGACCTCAAAAGAGAAGCTACCCAAGGCAGATACCTCCGAGGTCTGAAACTCTGTGTTGGTTGCGACTGAAATAACAAGGGGAATGGAGTACTTATAGCTTAACCTCTAAGAACCAGCCATTATGATCCTCGGAAGTCGAAACGCCGCACATTAATTGAAGGAGTTATCCCTAATGACTTGGGGAAAGTGGAACGCCGCACAAACCCTAAGGCACCATTAATGCCCTTGGGAACAGGATTGTCTCGAGACAGAGTACGCCACATCGCTCGACCTGCCGAAACCCCCTATCTTCGGTCGGAAGCCGAGCAAGTGCCTTTCCGAGCTCGCAAATGGGGAAAACTCACTTTCCCCTCAAGAATCGCGCCTGACCTCGATCAGACGGCCCAGATCTTGCCGAGGACACTAAACGACAAGATAGTGTTTTCTTGAGAAATGTGCCCGCCTAGAGATGCGCGCCGTCATCCAACGGCTCAGACTGCGCCACGTCGCTCGTCCCGCCGAGACCCCTTGTCTACGGTCGGATTCCGAGCAAGTGCCTTTCCGAGCTCACAAACAGAGAAAACGCATTTTCTCCTCAACTTTCGCGCATGATCTCAATCAGACGGCCCAGATCTCGCCGAGAACACTAAACGACAAGATAGTGTTTTCTTGAGAAATGTGCCCGCCTAGAGATGCGCGCCGTCATCCAACGGCTCAGACTGCGCCACGTCGCTCGTCCTGCCGAAACCCCCTGTCTTCGGTCGGAAGCCGAGCAAGCGCCTTTCCGAGCTCGCCAAACGGAGAAAAAAGTGTCCGAGACCCCCTGTCTCCGGTCGGATGCCGAGCAAGTGCCTTCCCGAGCTCGTAAATGGAGAAAAAAAGACACCGAGCTACTACGACCGTTGGATCTTTCAGAAATTCACGCTCCTAATGATGAACGGTCCAGATGGAGCGCCGAGGTCACTAAACGACAAGATAACGTTTTCTTGGGAAACGTGCCGCCATCCGATGGCTCAGATTGCGCCACGTCGCTCGGATCGCCGAACCCCCTATTCTCCGGTCGGCAGCCGAGCAAGTGCCATTCCGAGCTCGAAAATGGAGAAAAAAGACGCCGAGCGATGGAGACCGTCAGATCTCCCAGAAAATCACGCTCGACGATGATCAGAGGTCCAGATTGCGCCACGCCATAAATCAGTATTAAAAATCATTTTTTATTTATTTAATTCGTTTTATTTATTTAAAAATTGCGAAAAAATTGCCAAAAATTCGGGAAAATTAACTAAAAATTCTGGAAAATAATTAAAAATTCGGGGGTATATTTTTGAGCCCCTGAATGAACAATTATTGCCTAGAATGTACAGTTAAGGCCCCCGAACAGTTAGTAAACACATCGCAAAATTAAATAAATAATCCGAGAAAAATAGACGAAAGACGCCAAATACTCGATAAGGCTGGAGAACAACATATGGCATCAAAAAGTTACCTCACTACCCCCTTCGAGATTCTAAGTCCACCATATGGACTCCGATACAACTCCACTAGCCCACAAAACAGTCAAACTACTCCTCAAAGACTGATCACGCTCAGTCTTTAGGAGTGGGGGGCTCGTGATATGGCTAAAAATGGGGTTAAATCGGAACCGTCCAAATTGAGCACGAATCTTGATGCTCGGGGGTAAAAAGGTAATTTCACATACAAGTGGATCGAAAACGGGTATTGGGCCTCCTTCTCACAGAACCAGCAACCCGCGAACGCATCCACTTTAACTGGGCACGGGTTCCGACCCGATACAAGCCCAGTTCACCAAGAGGAGAATCAGGGCCATTGATTTGACTAGATCAAATCAACAGGCCTGATTGACTCCCACCAGGGAATCAGGGGCTAATTTCCCAGAACAGAATAGGAGGATTTTCCTCCTGGCTGTTAGGCAGGAAATCAGGCCCCTAACCGTTCCAAAGGCGACTATAAATACAACCCCTCTACCACCGTGACCAGGTTAATCACTTCTTCACCACTTTTAAGCTCTTTCTTAATCTCTTCTGATTACTGACAAGAGCGTCGGAGGGTGCGTCGCCGGAATCAACCCCGGTGTTTTGCACTTCCTTGCAGGTCGCGGCAGGAGCAAGAAGGCTGAGTCAACTGTTCAGGTTTGTCTCGGACTCACAAATTCTATCTGTTTACCCCCACACCTAAATCAGTGGTAACAAGTAATAATAGTAGAGAGAGTAAGAGAGTAAGGTGTGAATTTTTTGTTTGGGTTTTAGGGGTATTTATAGGAAAAAAAACAAAAAAACAAAAAAAAAACAAAATTAACGGCTAAAAGAGCCATTGAAGGCTCTCGGGTTGGGGGATCAGCTCGTTGGACCCGCGGGTCGAACGTTTGACCCATACGGGTCAAACAGTTCGCAACCCGTGGGTCGACCCGCGGGTTCGTGGGCGGGTCAAGTACTATGCATCCGGGTTATCGAGCTGGGTTTACCGGGTTAAATTAGCTATTTTACGACCCGGGTCGATCCGTTACTGTTAACGGGTTCGACCCGAACCAGCACCGGATTTTCGTGGGCCGAGTTAAACGAGCGGGTCGCGGGCGGGTCGCGGGTCAACCCGGCCCATTTTCCATCCCTAACTTGGCCTGGGGAGTGTTGATATATATTACAGGTACCTTGACTTTTGTGATTGTTTGCAGAATTCCGTAAGGAATATCTGTAAAAGGGCTAATATTTCAGAGGAATCTCTGTCGATTTTTTTAATAAAAATCTATTGAATATTTTTCTAAGTAAAACTTGGTGTAGATTAGTAATAGATTATGTTAGAAGTCATTTGAATAAGGAATAGTTAAAAAAAAATTAAAAAAAAAAATAATTGGGTGTTACATTCACCAAGTGCTGATACGTAGCTTCGGCATTCTTTAGCCCGAAGGGCATAACTCGATAGCAGTACAACACTTGTTTAGTTATGAAGGATGTTTTCGGATGACGGGAGGGAACATTTGGATCTGGTTGTATCCAAAGAAGGCATCCATAAGGCTTAAGAGCTCATGGATAGAAGTGGCGTCGATCAAGGCATCTATGTTTGGTAGAGGGAAAGGGTCCTTCGGGTATGCTTTGTTAAGGTCGGTGAAGTCTATGCAGATTCTCCATTTTTTGTTTACTTTCCTGACCACGACCATGTCTGCTAGCCACTCAGGGTAGCTAACTTCTTGAATGAAGCTGGCGGTTAGGAGTTTTTCTACTTCTTCCTTGATTGTTTGCTACCTCTCTGGGGCAAACTTGCGGCACTTTTGCTGGACAGGCTTAACTTTCGAGTCCACACTTAAATGGTGCATGATTAGTCTTTGGTTCTCCCTTATGCAAGTGATGAGCTGGTCCTTGACCTGATAGGGGAGCGCCTTACTCACTCGAAAACACTTAGTTTGATCCTCTTGGGAGAAGGGGATTTCTTATAGTTCATTTATGGGATCATAGCTGGCTTGTCCCCTATCTTGAGGAAGTTCCAAAGCATCTAAGGGAAGGATTGAGCCCCCCATGGGTGCTGTGTAATGCTCGAGCGGCTTCTTGGCTCCTTTTGGCTTCTCCTACTCCTGCTTCTGCAGGGAATTTCATCTTCATATGGTAAGCAAAAGAAACTACATGTAGAGCTGCTAATCTCGGGTGACCAAAGATGGCATTGTTGGCGGACTTCATGTCGCCTTCCATGAAATCTAGTGCTTCTGTACTGGTGGCTGGATGTAATCCCTGTTTTCACAAATCTGTATTTCTTGTGTATTTTCTGTATTTAAAATTTTCGTAAATTAGTTTTCCACTTTCAAACTATTTTTGTTAAAATGTATTGTTGGACCTTCCATTAAAATCTATTTTTTGATCAATAATTTTCTGAGTAACTAGTTTCTATGATTTTTTTTGTAACACAAATCTTATTATTGTTAGTACTACTTTGATTTCTATTATTATTACTATTACTGTTCTTAGTATTATTGTTATTATTGTTATTTTTGACTGGTTATTAAAAATTCAATTTTATTTGGTAACTGTATTTATAGTATTTTAAATAAATTCTATTTTGTAATGCAAATTACATTTTTATTATAAACAATATTTTTATTGGTTATTTTATTTTTCTATTGAAGTTTTAAAACCCTAATCCATTGTAAAACCCATTTAATTTCTTATTGAATATTTTATTAAACCCTATTGGATTTTAAGCCCGTATACCCATTACCCATCTGTACCCTATTCCACCCTACCCATTTACTAAACCCAACCCGAAACCCACTAAAACCCTAACTCTGCCTTTTATATATATACCCCAATATATAACTTGTTCAACTTCCAAAACCCTTTCAGTCGTCACCCTAAAACCCTATCCCCCTATATATTGCAACTAAAATTGTAATATATAGGGAAGGGTAATCATTATAAGATGTAAATGAGAATGGAAGTCAGATATATTATTGAGGGTCAGATACATTATCGAAGTCAGATACATTAGTGATTACCCTTCACTAATGGAGGGTCGACCTTCTGCTTCTAGGCAGAAATCAACCATGTCATAAACCAAATAATAAGCTGTTGAAAAAACTTATGTTGCAGCACAACAGGACGAAATGATACGACAATCATTCAAGTTGATATAATTAAGATGAGAAAAACAATCACACCACACACAAATTTTCTAATCGTGCGGACCGAACCCGAAGGAGAAAGAACATTGGTTTTATTTAAAAAGAGACAGTACTAGAGGTTACAATTAAATTTCACCAAGAATCTATTTATCTCTATAAGTTTTCTTATACAAAGTACTACTTCTCATGGAGACAACAATATATATTTATAGAGATCTAAGAATCCTACATAGGATGTAGTCTTGATTTTTCACCATCGAATAAGTCTGGAAAGATATCCATACAATTAGAGTTGTATGATATAACTGGGATAGAAACATGGTTTTGAGCTTGGTTCCATGCGAAAGAATGCACTTTAGAGCTTGGTTGTTTTAGTGAAGTGTCAAGGAATGGCTGCAAGTTGGTGTTCAAGACAAAGATAGATGTGAAGGGTGTTGGGGTGTTGTGATAAGGAGAGGAATCTCACTGCAACTCTCGTTGCGGAATTTCATCGAACACCGGTGGTGTAGTGGAACTAATTAGAGCAATGAGGATGGTGTGGCAGATGAGATAAATTAATCGAACAACCAAACAAATAGATCCACCAATCCAACACAAAACACACGAGGAATTTATCTCTGTTAGCTTTCGCTTAATCCGGAGGAAAATATATGGAGATATAATATTCAACTAGAGAAGAATACAAGAAGTTACAAAATTCACTCAATACAAGGAATCAAACTCACTCACCGAGAATTATCTCTCAAGCCTCACTTGCAATGTTGAATAATATCAATGAAGTACTTGGCCTCTCATATTGGAGGTCATTACAATAAATAGAAGAAAAACTGAGAGAACCCTAGGTTAGTCTTGAGATCTTAGTCGTCCGATATATCCTGTAGAAGATGACACTGAATAGGACCTGTACGATCTGACTTGGAGTTGAAGATTAGGCAAAATGATCCCAAGAACAAGGCCTAAAACATTGCAATCTGGCGCAGGCGCAACTCAATATGCATGGACCCGATGGGTGTACAGTCGACTGTTCATGCCTCTGTTGCTGTTGATGCTCTGTTTCCATCTTCGATCTTTTCGACGCTTCGACCTCTGTGCTTCGTCGTCTCTTCTTCTAATTGAACAATGAGTAAGACATAATCCAAACAAATGGTATGGTAGAAAGTTATAAGGATTAACTTGTAGCAAGAGGATTCACTTAACCGAAGATGTGGATTATTCACGACATTTTATCTCAACAAAGGATTCATTCAAGATTGTGATGGCGCGTGTCACTCAGCTTGATTTGGATTTGCAACAAATGAATGTGAACACAATGTTCCGAAATGGTGTGTTAGAGAAGAATGTTTACATGTTTCAGCCAAAAGGTTTTGATCAACATGCACGCAAGTTACAAAATTCTATTTATGTGCTGAAGCAGGCATCTTGTCAAAGGTTTTAAAGATTGTGGATCTCGATCCGATCTAGATCATTTTTCAAGGGTTCTCTTCGATACGACCCTTAAATCTCAGGATAGGAAAGAGAACTAGAGGATTGGCTAAGTTAGCAATTGGGTCATATAGACTGGCTCGATCCAATCCGAAATAACCAATCTAATGTATACATCATTGGACTAATATTCAAGCATCATGTTCTCAGACACGAGTTTAATATGTTCTCGTATACATCATTGGATGTTTAAGTTAGGGAACATATGGCCTTGAAACGTAAGGGGACATCTCGGTTTTAAGGCATAAGCGAGTGACTAAATATGCTCCGAGAATATATATATATATATATATAGAGTGACTAAATATGCTCCGAGAATAAATATATATATATATATATATATATATATATATATATATATATATATATATATATATAGGACCTACGGTTGCAAATGCACTATAGCGTGCAAACACGTACAAACCACTGAAGTTGTTCTTTGAAACAACGGCCTACGATATAATGAAGCCGTTGTTTCAAACAATGACTTCAGACTTCATATGGAGTTTGCACTCTACAGTGCGTCTGCAACCAAATATCCCATATATATATATAGTCCCCTTCTGTTGTGCACTCCCCTTCGTGTGCACTCGGCCTTCGGGCCTTCGTATAGACGATCCAAACAGTTCAAATTGATATACACATCTAAATTAGTATAAATATGTAAAATCAAGTCATTTGAAATTCATTTGCACATGCATTGAAGTGCTACAAAATTATATGGCTGAATATATTTTTTTTTTATTATCAGATGATGGATGGGCAAAACAATTTCAAATAACTTGATTTTACATATTTAGACAAATTTAGAGACGTGTAGATCAATGTGAACGGTTCGGACCGTCGATAATGCACATGGAGTGCACACGGAGGGGAGTGCCAAACGGAAGGTTCATCTATATATACTACTAATATGCATGTGCGATGCACATTTTACTTTTGTAACACTCCTCTATTTTATAATTTCAAAATAAACGTCTGTATTTGTTTTATTGTGAGTAGATATTATTGTTATTGTTAATATTATGCATAAATATGCAATTTTATTTAGTATATATTCTTTCATTAATTTATTTACTAGGTGGAGCGGGTTTTATTGAAATTTATTATAAAAAGAGAATTTGAAGGACTTAATAAAAATCTTTAATTAATCCGGGGGTTTATTGGTAATTTTCCATTTTCCCCTTTTTCTTGCCTTTCCTTTTCGTTTCGTCAAATCGCCTCGCTCCCCTCCCCTTTTCCGTTTGGTCATAACCCAATTTCACCATTGATCGAAATCGAAACCCCCATCCTATCTTCAATTATTTTTCAATTAATTTTAGGTGTAGGCTAATTGAAGGGTTCTCTACATCATGGTGGTGTCGATTTGGGCGAATAACTACTCTAAGGTGAGTTGGTTTGTATTTAATTTTGTGTGACCTTATGCTCCTAGTTTCTTTTCGTAATACCCAGTGTACTAGGATATTTTGGGAGCCTCTGTTTATTTTAGTTGCAAGAAGTGTAACTTTATTGGAGTATTTAGGAGTTTTAAATTAATTAAGAGTTTGGGTTGTGAAATGAAAGTGAGATTGGCACCTCATGATAGTAGATTATGTGTCGAAGGGTGAAAAAAATATGGGAATGTTTATTTGATGTATTGATAAATTTTGGATGAGTTTATAGGGTTGAATGAAATTCCCGTAGGGTTGGAAAATAATAGTATTGGAATTTGATAAGGTAGGAAGAGATTAAATATGATGGAGAGTGTGTATAAATGAAAGAGATTATTATAAAATGTTTATTGGATTTATAGATTGAAACGGTAGTCTGTTTTATTTGCAGTTTGAGGGAGTGATGGACAGCAGAGCAGATATTTGTCGGGTTTTTGGTGTTGGCAATGTGAGTATGATTTCTTATTTCTTTTGTATATGTTGTGCTATGTAAAATTTTATATGATGATTTGCTAGGTGTGATGCGTTATGTGCATCGTATGTATAAATTCATAAGTATGGTATGGAATGAATTATTGGGTGTAAGAAATTAATATATATAAATATGTGTGTGTGTGTATGCGAGTGTGTTGAGATTTGTATATATGTATGTGTGTTACGGAAGATATATAAATATATTGATAAGGTTATAATTATAAAGTTGTGTATTTTATTTGATAAAGAGAATATAAGAAGATTTCATGGGAGATATACATACATAGAGAATATAAGAAGATTTCTTGGGAGATATATATACATAGATATTTACACATTGACGATACTATACGGTTAAAGTTATGCTTGATAATATGTTATATAAATATAGTTATCTACCCTTGTGGTGAGAGTTGTGTATTATATACATGATCTTAAAGGTGTGTATATGTATGGAGTTGTGCAATCATATGTAGGATATGGATGGCATATATATGCTTATAAATTAATGGAGTTATATACATTTATGATATAAGAAAAAATTATATTATAAGAGAGAAATTGTGTTATAAAAGAGAAATTCTTGTTATAAATGAAAAATTTTATAGTAAGGAGAAATTATAAAGGACATGTATTTATATAGGGAGGTATAAAGGAAAAATATATACGGGGATATAAAGGAGAGAAAATGGTAAATTTGTATGATTTTGAATATTTGGTGCTTTCAGTTTTATATTGGATATATATGATAATATGAAGCAATTGGAGTTTGATATATGTAAAATATACGGATGATAAATAGAAATGATATATATATATATATATATATATATATATATGGTTATGATGTGTTGACTAATATGGTGCATGTTTATGACGTATGGGTGATAATGAGAAGTGATAGGATAAATGATGAAATTATTGAATTGGTATATGTATGATATAGTGATGATTCAAAGTGAACTAGTGGGCGATAATATGATATAATCATCTACTTAACTTGGCTTATTCATAATATATTATAATGTGATCAAATAAATCATTTAGTGCATTCATGATATGAAATAATGTGGTGTAATAACCTGATAAATTAAATAACCGGGTATATGCAAATATGTGATATAATGAGGTAATAAATAACATGGTATACTCATAATGTGTGATGTGGTGACAAAACAAATAATATGGTGCCTTCGTGATATGCAATAATATAATGTGATGATTTTATGTGTTAAATAACGTGGTATTTGCATATATGTGATACAATAAAAAATAAATGATATGGTGAACATCGTATATGTGTTAATAACTTCAGATAAAAGATGAGATGATATGTGTTAATAAAATGAGATAACAATTCTCATGGGAAATGTTAAAGATGTGGCAATTTATTGAAATAAAAGATGAGATGCTATATGATGATAAAATGAGATGAAATGATGAAATGAAAAATGATAATAACAATTAAATGTTGTTGACCAGTACTTATAAAAATCCTGGGGGTTGGGGCTAGACCTCCTAATACCTAAGGACCGGCTTGGGGTAAGTGATTATTACCCAAACTATGTTTGGGGTACGTGTTTTTATCGCCCAAGCTATCGGCTTGAGGCCCGATTATTCCCTCGATGACAGATGTCGCGAGGAAGTACCTAGTTTATCTGGGATTAGTGTTTTTCCCTCCTGGATTCGGCTGGGAGGAAGTACCCAGTTTATCTGGGGTTAGTATTTTTCCCTCCTGGCTTCGGCTGGGAAGTACCCAGTTTATCTGGGGTTAGTGTTTTTCCCTCCTGGCTTTGGCTGGGAGGAAGTACCCAAGTTCTTCTTGGGGTTAGTGTTTCCCTCGCTGGCATAGGTTGGGAGGAAGACGTAGCCTCGGACGCGTAAGACCCCGAGGGGGCAGAGGTCTGCGTGTTTACTGGGCTGTTGGCTTTCATTATAGTGGGATAATGTGGCTCACTGGTCGACATATCAATAAAATAAATAAATGTGAAATGAAATGAGAATGAAGTAGTAAAGAAAACATGTGAAATGAAATGAGAATAAGGTAGTAAAGAAAGCATATGATGTGAAATGAGAATGAGAAATTAAAGCAAGTGTATTATGAGTTAAGAATAAAGAGTAAAATAAGTTATATTATAAGATGAGATTGAGAATAAAGAGTAAAATAAGTTATATTATAAAATGAGATTGAGAAAGTAAATAAAGTGAATGATATAAAATGAATATGAGAAAGTATAGAAAGTGTATAATACGAAATGAGAATAAAAAAGTAAAAGAAGTACGTGTGTGGATTAATATGAATAAAATGAAGAAATTGTATTATGGGAATGAATACGAAAAGTAAAGAAAATGTATTATGAATGGAAGTGAAGAAGATGTAATATGAGAATGGTTATGAAAATGGTTATTAAAGAAAAACCTGATGTGATATGAGTTTGTTGTACCTTGGAAGTGTGTCGAGGAACTACTCGCCTGCTATTTCCATGGAACTGGTGGGAACTACCTGCCTTGGCACAACTCCCAGAGTGAATTGGTGGGTAGTTGATATGATTGATGTATTGCCGGATGGAAATGAAATGTAAAGTAAATTGTAAGATGAAAATAAAAATTAAGTAAAGTAATAACTGAGTTATTGGCTTGGGATGTGATGTGCTATAACCTAAGTTCTAATTGGGGTGTGGTGATTATTACCCAGGCTATCGGCTTTGGGGTGCGGTGTATTACCTGATAAGAAAGAAAGTTAAAATAAATCGTTTTATGAGATGTAAATGAAAGTAAGAATGAAAAGTAGCATGAGTTGTATGATGGGATGAGAATGAGTTATAAAGTAAAGTATATGATAAAATAATAATGAGCATTAAAATAAGCTGCATGATGAAATTATAATGAAAGAAGGTAAATTGTAAAATATAATGAGAATGAAGGTTAATGTGTTACTAGATGTTATAGGATATGGCTAAATGCGATATTATGAGACTGAACGGATGTGAAGTGAATGTGATATCACGAGATTAAATACATGGGAGGAATTGCGATGAAAATGGATGCATGCAATGAGATGCGAGGTAAGTGTATGTGATAATATATGATTGAATGAATGTGAAGTGTGATGAGAATAAATATAATAAGAATAAATATTAATATGTCGTAAGATTGATGAGTGTGATGTTATGTAATATGAGAATGAGAAAATAAGGAATATTAATGGAAATGAGTATGAAGGAATATGAGTCGTGAGTATGTAAATGGAAATGAATGGTAAATGAAGTATGTGTTTAAATAAGTATGAAAAATAAGGTAATTGCATTATGTGATTATATATGAAAATAAAGAAGTGGTGATGTGAAGATATTCATGAAAAGAGGAACATTGTGTATGTGATTAAATATAAAAAGTAAAAGAATTATATATGTGAATTAATATAGTGTTATATCCTTGATTATAAAGTGAAGGAATTATCTACACGAATTGATATATATGATGTGGTGTATATGAGATTAACTATGAAGGAATTATGTGTAAAATTAATGTGAATAACTAGAACAAATTGTTGTATGGAAAAGAATATGAGGAATAGGGAAAATTGTATGTATGATACAATATTATATGAATGTAAAGTAAAGTTTTATGTGATATTAGTATGATGCATAAAGTGACATGTGTTAAGTGAGGAATATGGGAATGATTTTCAAATTAAAGATAAGTGTGATATAAGTTGCTATAAGTTGATATGTCTTGTAATTGTGCCGATGAACTAACCGCCCACTATTTCCATGGGATGGTGGGAACTACCTGCCGTGGCACAACTTCAAGGTAGTGAGAGTGGTTATCGATATGGAGATGAGTGCAGATTTAGAAGAGTACTTTAATATAAAGTCATATTTACGATGCTTTTATGTTCTGATTTCAGGTTGAATTTTATTATCTGGATATTCGTAAGTTCATTCTATTTTCTTTATCTAGTTTAACTTATTTGCTTAACAAGTAATTATACTCACACCAGACATGGCTAACCCCGTATTTATGCAATATATGGTGACAATGAAGTTTACAATCTTTCAGTGGGCATCGAATCACAGAGGCAACTAGATTGATTCAATGCAATATATATAACGACTGATTTAAACATGGAATGATCACAAAGCATGAACCATATGATGGTTCAACCAATTGAGATTTATAAAAAAATATTTCTCGTGAACATGGACAGTAACGGGTTTAAAACAGGATAATCAAATAGGAATACTACTTTCCGGAGGTCAAATAAAATGCTTGCACAAGAACAAGAAAGATGTACAAGAGATGCTTGCCTTATATTTGATGAGTATGAATGCAGCGAGAAGATGAAAACACGATGAACGAGGCGCAACAACCACAAAAACTGTAGCAACAATGGCAATAACAACACTGCACAACGATAATGGCAATGGGTAGCAAGTACGTGCACACCGGCAACAAGCAATAATGGCGAGAATGACAACGAACGACAATGACGTGGAGCAACAATTGTAAGGAGTTAGTTTCGAGGGCAGTGAGGGTCTTGGTTGCTATTTGGAGTTGACGGAGGAGCTTCGAGTGTGGCATTCGGGGATGGTGTGCGGAGTGGAGTGCAGCAATGGCGATGGCAGGGCTATCGGAGTGTGAGGTGAGGGACGCTGCAACAAGGGGCAGTCAAGGGGGAGTTGTCGGGGCTGCGGGGAAGAGCTTCGGTGTTGACGATGATGGCAACGAGGGGCTGTGGAAGAGGACTTGGGTGCTGGCCACAACAATGGAGAGGTGATGGAGGAGCGATGGTCGTTGTGATGGTGGCAACGTGGTGAGGTGCTGGCGAGGTGGAACTGTGGGTGCGAGTTGGTAGCAGTCGAGGTCGAGTTATGGCGGATGAAGTCGGGTTGGGGAGGGGGGCAAGGTGCTGCGGTGGCAAAAAGGTGTTCGGTGATGGTGCTTGGAGGGTGCTCGGTGTAGGTAGCAAGGTCAGAGTTGCAGTGATGGGCGGCGGCTCTGAAGCCTGAAGGGAAGAAGGTTTGGTATGGAGATGTAGCAAGGTGCAGTGGCGATGGCAGCAAGCGGCGGGGCATTGGGGATTGAAGAAGATGGGTTTCGGAGTTGAAGCAGAGGGAGAAAAAGAAGGACAATGGGTTTGTGAGTTGCGGTTGAAAGAAGAACTGAGGATTAGTTAATTAGGGTTAAGTAATATAATTTGGGATTATATAGGGAATCAAGTATGTGGCCATAATGAGGGGGGTAGTGGGGGTCGGTTAAGTACATTTGTATGAGTAGTGGTTAGGGTTTAGCTTAATGGGTTTGGGCTTTGGGTTAGTTGGGTTTGGATTGGACTTTGAAAAATTAATAAATAATCAAAAGAAAAAGGAAATAAGATTATAGAATAACATAGAATTTGGGTTCAAAAAATAAATAAGATTGTGTTGGGTTCAAAATAAATAAATAAACAAATTATAGAATGGAATTGGATTTGGGTTTTATACATCAATTAACATATCAAATAATAATATTATTATACTATGGATTGGAACCACAACTGCAGACCGAATGGTATATGGATAAACAAATGACCCAAGTGTACACTTTGGTAATGTTCTGTGATTTCCAAAATTAAGCAACTCAAATCAAACTTATTATATAATGTGAGTTTGGTGGAAGATCTTGGGAATGATGCAAATTCATATTACACAGTGAGGTGCTGTGGTAAACCAGAAAATGAGACCGTGATTACTTATGCGAAGGCAATTCAGATGGGCAATGTTTCATGCTTGATGTTTGAATTTGTTGGCATCCCTTGCAAGCATTTTCTGGCATTTCTTAAGGACTCCAATTATAATGAGCTCCTTAAACATTATATTTTAAGAACATGGTCCCGAGATGTAATTAAAAGAAGCTACACATCCACAAAATATTAGAGGCATTGATGAAGGCAATTGCAAGAATTTTGTGTCTTGCTATTGTGAGTTGAGTAACTTAGAAAAACAACAAGTTGAGATTGGATTAGCTTCCAATGCAGGCTACGTGTTCATGCGTGATAACATGCCCAAGTGTATTGAAGGATTTCATCTTATGCAACCCGAAGGTAGTGGAGTAGCCAAAGGTAGTGGAACAAGACCTTATGGGAAGGATTTGATATTGTCTCAAGTTTCCGCTCAAGAGCCTCGCCAATGCAAAACAAAGGGAAGACCAAGTGGAAAGATTGAAGCCAATGCGAGAGAAATTGAGAGCAAAACCAAGAAAGTGCAATTGTTGCGGTATACGGGGGCAAGGCCACAATGCGAGAACTTATCCAAAGAAACTTGATAGGTAGAGTATGACTAATTATCTCATTTTTCAGATTTGTTTTTATAATTGAAATATTTCATCTTTATTGTTCATTTGCTTAGTGCGTTCATTGCACAAGAGGTGGATTCCTCCTCCACTGGAGACAGTTATGAGGATACTCCTGATTATGTGAATTAAGGGAAGTGTTTGTTTCGCAGTAATTTTTTGAGTTTTGTGTCAATTTGACTTTTTTTTTTGTGTGTGTAGGGGGTGATGAATATTCTAAATTGACAAGTATTTTTTTGTGTATTCCCCCACCTACCAAGTAAGGTCACCCACTCATGTTTTCTGTTTACAGAGTTGCTTTCTAGGCATCTCATTTGGTGTTAACTAATGTGTGCACTCTACCAAACTCGGTAGAGTGTTTTCAGTTCTATGTTGAGTTTCTGTGTCAAACTTAGTTTCTGTTTTTGGCAATTTAGTCCCCTGGCTTTAATACTTGGAAGAGGTGGGGGTGCATAACGGTTGGAACTAGTAGGCATGGCATATTAACTGCAGCCCTAGTGACAATCGAATTTCTGCATTTGATACACTTATACTTGAATCATTCGAATGTTTTGCAGCACTTATTGTACTGAGCCTACAATTGTGAGTTGACTGAGATGTGTTTTGAGCCACATTCAGGTTCTGATTTTGGGCTTTAACTGAGATATGTTCTCAGCCTACAATTTCTTATTGTTAAATATATATAAGTGAAATTTGGCCCCTTGGTTCATGCCGTCTTAAATTTTTTACTTCATATAGTCTCATATCAGCTATATCTTTCACTCATAATTCAGAACTCAGTATCTAGATTGGATATTGGTCTGTCAATTTGGTATTATCAGGCGTATCAGAAGTATCCATTAGCGAAATTAGAATCAAACTGAGCTGCTACGTGTAGATATGGCCGCTACTTGCAACTTACATACTTTTCAACAACTTCTTTTTATTATGTCTGATTATTGGTGGGTCATTGCTTTGTTATTGATTTTAGAAAAAGGACAGTTGCATGTATTTTTAGGTATTGAAATGTTTATGTTTCATTCATTTGATAATGTTGTTAAGTGGGATTCTGAAGATTATGCAAATTATTTTATTTCATTTACTAACATGGTTATATATTTTCATTATTTTTTTCATGTGCAATTGAACTTGAAATAGGGAATAGACAAACTTTTCATGATGGACAACATTTTGATAAACAATGGGTTGTACTGCCTATCATCTTCCCTGCACTCGAAAGAAACATAAAGGGGCATTGGAACCAAGCTGTGCAGAGCTTAACACTAAACGTCCACAAGTGATATTCTCTGATCATGATCCGAAGCTTTTTGAGGAGTGTATGAAGAAGTTTGAGGAAGACGAATCCAAAGAAGTCTTGGTGCCTAATCTACTTATTAGAAATGTGGCTTTAGGACTCTTGTACACCTTGGATTGAATGTAAGTCTTGGTGCCTAATCTACTTGTTAGAATGTGGCTTTAGGACTCTTGTACACCTTGGATTGAATGTCATGAACATCGTGTGTGAAATTAAGGCTTGTAAGCAAATCTAATTATAGTTTGCACCCATTATGTTCTTGGTTTAATTTATTTCCCTCTTACCAAAATTTGTGTTGAATAAATGCCTACTTCATGTATAAGTGATGTAAGACTTAACCCTAAATAGAGAATTTTCAAGAATTTTAAAGGATTAATTTTAGCAACATGTAATGCGGATCAAGTTAGAAATTAAAACAGTTAATCGATTTGATGGATTTTCAAGAATTAAAATAGTTTAACAAGCTCAATTAACGATTCAATCTAACAATCAATAATTATATCCCTAAGTATTCTTAGCAAGTAAAAGATGCAATATTGATTTGTACTCTAATTAGAAAGAAGAAACACTCACTCTCAATATTTGTGAATGACGCATAAATCAAATAATATAATATAGATGATAAAACAGTAACACAAATATTTATAAAAAATGGAAAGAGTATACCGGGGTTGCAGATTGTGTGTATTTGAGATGGAGGACGGCGAGGCATCTCCAGTGGAGCATCGAAGCTCGGGATCGGTGCTGCGGCGGTGGTCGTCAGCGTGGAGTGTGACAGCGGTGCACAGAGGGACTGCGGTGGTGTTCTGAGTGGATTGCTGGCATGGGTCGACGGTGGGGGCGGGGGGTCGACGGAGGTGTAGTCGAGCGTCGGGATGCAGGGGTGGGTGTGCTCAGGATGGTGAAGGCAGGAATCGACAAGGGCAATGGTGGTTGCTGAGGTGGGGCTCGAGGGTTGCTGGCGGTGGAGCGTCGAAATAAAGCATCGGGGCTACGAGGAGGAGTACGGTGGTGGTTGGTGGCATTGGTGTGCGGTCAACGAAGGCGAGGGGATGCTATGGTGGCAGGGCGATGGGTTGTATAGGTTTGGGGACGACGGGAGGTGGTCGTGGCGGGAAACGGCACAGACGAGGGGGGAAGGAAGAAGACGAAGGAGAGAGAAAGGAAATTTAGGAATTAGGGTATAATTTAATTAGGGTTTGGGATTTTAAATTGGAAATTTGGGGGTAGTTTTAGAGTTTATCACAAACCCTAAAATTTTTATTAGGACTTCTCACAAATCCTAATAATTCTCTCAGTTGTCTCACACAAAAAGAGGGATGAAGAGCAATAACTCAACACAATAATTTTGTTAATCAAGAATAGCATAACTTCTCATTAATCTCAAATGCCTATATATAGGCTCAAAACAAATCTCGATATAAATCTCAAACTATTCTAAAATCTCAAAATTATTCTAAAGCATAAAAGAAAAGGGTGCAAATTGTAAAACTACTACATAGGGCTAAATCTCAAAATAAACTAAACATAATTGATGTTCTCATCATTCTCTCTGGGTGGGAGAGAGCTCGACCCAGTCTAGTCAAAACCAGTGATCCTATCATGGCGCTCCAAAAGATTTGGATCCAAGCGTTGGAGCTCCTCACGATCACTCCAAGTGTCATCCTTCTTCGTCTTGTTCTTCTACCTCACCACATACCTATGAATACCACAATCTCTTGTGGAGATTATTTGATCATCTAAAATATTATTTAATTTTTCTGTCGGTGGGTATGTAGTATCAGGTAGAGGGAAAAATGTGGAAGTCTCACTAGTAGGCTGCAGGGTAGGGTCATATATAAGATGATTTCTAGGATTAAATTTTGAGCCTTCATAGAGTACTAGATCCTCAATATTGAAAGTCTTATGCCAAAACCTTCAGGAAGGTCAACGACATTGGTATTATCATAGATTTTATGTAGAATCTTAAATGGGCCTGCAACACATGTGTTCAATTTCTTCATGGATCTAGCTAGAAACCGAACCAGACGAATCCGAACCATCACTTCGTCACTAATATCAAAAGTTTTAAATTTTCTTTTAGTATTTGCCATTAACTTGTAGTTAAAATTATTCTTATTAATTTCTTTGGAAATTTCTCTATGTAATGCATGAATGCGGGATTCAAATGTGGATGCAGACTATGTGACTCTGTGATGTTCTAACACAGGGATAAAATCTATGGGCTTCCAAATGACTTGGGAAAGGATGGGTGACTCAAATACATTTAATGGAGGTGACTGGATAGAGTGAATACATTTGAGAGACTGGTCATCCTCTTCTTCTTCAAAGTCATCACTTACATGAGGTTCATAGGTAAACTCATTGTCGGGCTCATCAGCGATGACACCGGTACCCACTACTATATTGATCCTACGGGACTTGGGCAGTTGCCAGCAACATGGTTGTATCCCTTGCATTTATAGTACTTAATGTGAGAATCAATCTTAGAATAGTCTCTTTCAGTGTTCTTACCAGTGTTGTCATTTCTAAGTGAATAGGGATTTGAAGTAGGCTTGCTTGGGTAAGACTTGTTTGGGTACTGAGAAGAGGGAAGGCTCAGGTCTAGAGGGCTCAGTAGAGGTCATTCTAGAGGAATGATCCATCGAATTGCTGGACTTATAATAAGAACTTGCTTTAAGGGAATCCATATTGAGGACAAGGGCATAAGATGCTGCCAATGAGTCCACGTTTCTATGAATTAGCTCGTTCCTTAGGTCGGCTCGTAATCCAGCCCTGAACCTAGGGAGAGTTTGTTCTTCGCTCTCTTTACCTAAGGCATTGCACCGAATAAGGAAGTCATCAAACTTATCAACATACTCTTTGGTGAATTTTCTTCCTTGATAGAGTTGGTTCCACGAATCTAGCAATCGAGTGTGGAACGATAACGGTACATATCTCTCTGTGAGCTTCTCTTTCATGGCTTCCCAAGTGGCTCTGGATGTCAGGCCTCGGCCTCTACGGGCTTGTTCAAGATTGGTCCAGTGTTGTTAAGTTTTTCCTGCCAATTTCGTCGTGGCAAATTTGTTCTTCAGGGCTTCGCTCATGTCAAGCCACACGAAGTAGTGGTCCATGGCACGGATCCAATAAAGATAAGCTTGGGGTTCCATGCGGCCTTCAATATAGGAAATGTCAGCCTTAACTTTCTTCTTGTATTGTTCGTCGGGGTCACAATCTTAAAGTTGGCCATCACGATCATTCCCTTGAGGGATTTGACGATTACCATGAAGCTCAAGGGCAATAGTTTAATTTAATTCCGCTTTCTCAAGACTTTGATTGATATTGGCAAGAGTTGCTTGAATGACAGCTAGGGTAGCGGAAATATCAGAGTTTCCCATCTCAGTTTGGGGAGGGGTTCGCAGAGGTCTAGGGTTCCTAATTGGGTGGTTTGGGAAGGAAAGGAAAGGCTTCTTAGGATCTGTGATGGTGTTGCGAAGACGCATTCACAGATAGTGGAAAACTAGGGGGTCGCGTGTTTGTTAAAATTTGGGAAAAAGTGACTTAAATGAACCTAAGTTTTTTACTTTTACTTTTATTTTTTTATAATCTGAAGTGATCTAAAATAACAAAAGAAAATAAAATAAAAAAACTCTAGACAATTCTAAATGAATGCAAAAATTTAAGACTAAATGATGCGAGAACAAGGATTTTAAAAACCTTCGCTCTGATACCAAAATGATGTAAGACTTAACCCTAAATAATGAATTTCCAAGAATTTTAAAGGATTAATTTTACCAACATGTAATGCGGATCAAGTTAGAAATTAAAATAGTTAATCGGTTCGATGGATTTTCAAAAATTGAAATAGTTTAACAAGCCAAATTAACGATTCAGCCTAACAATTAATAATTATATCCCTAAGCGTTCTTAGCAACTAAAAGATGCAATATTGATTTTTAGTCTAATTAGCAAGTAGAAACGCTCATTCTTAATATTTGTGAAAGACAGATAAATCAAATAATATAATATAGATGATAAAGCAGAAACACAAATATTTGAAAAAAATTGGAAATAGTATACCGGGGTTGCAGATTGTGTGTATTTGCGATGGAGGATGGCGAGGCAGCTCCAGTAGGGCATCGAAGCTCGGGATCGGTGTTGCGACGGTGGTCGTCAACGTGGAGTGCGGCAGCGGTGCACAGGGGGACTGCGGTGGTGATATGAGTGGATTGCTGGCGTGGGTCGACGGTGCAGGGCGGGGGGTCGACGAAGGTGTATTGGAGCATCGGGATGTAGGGGTGGGTGTGCTCGGGATGGTGAAGGCGGGAATCGACGAGGGCGATGGTGGTTGCTGTGGGGGCTCGGGGGTTGCTAGCAGCGGAGCGTCGGAATAGGGCGTCGGGGCTACGAGGAGGAGTGCGGTGGTGGTTGGTGGCATTACTGTGCGGTCGACGAAGGCGAGGATATGCTGTGGTGGCAGGGCGATGGGTTGTACCGGTTTGAGGATGAGGGGAGGTGGTCGTGGTGGGGAAACGACACAGACGGGGGGAGGAGACGAAGAGAGAGAAAGGAAATTTGGGAATTAAGGTATAATTTAATTAGGATTTGGGATTTTAATTTGGAGATTTGGGGGGTAGTTTTAGAGTTTATCACAAACCCTAAAATTTTTATTAAGACTTCTCACAAACCCTAATAATTCTCTCAGTTGTCTCACACAAAACAATGGATGAAGAGCAATAACTCAACACAATAATTTTTTTAATCAAGAATAGCATAAATTCTCATTAATCTCAAGTCCTATATATAGGCTCAAATCACATTTTGATACAAATCTCAAAATATTCTAAAATCTCAAAAATATTCTAATGCATAAAAGAAAAGGGTGCAAATTGTAAAACTACTACATAGAGCTAAATCTCAAAATAAACTAAATAGAATTGATGTCCTCATCAATAAGATTGATTGAAGCTTAAGCGTTTACTATTTCCCCTTCTAACAATTGATTCTAGATTTTTTGTACATGGTAATTTGTTGTTAGTTCTCTTAAATGTTGAAATAAATGTTGAAAGAGAATTGCTACTTTTTTTCAAATGTGTGTTCTTTTTGTTGGTGTTTCTCTGCTAGAAAAATATGCATCAATCGCTGTGGTTTGTGATCAGTTCATGAAGTCTCTTGTATTTGGATTTATTTGAGTAGTAGTACCTCAGCTCTTATTACTGTAATTTCTGATAAATCATGTTTTCTGCTCGCTCTTATATTTCAATTTATTTCAGTGTCAGGCTCTCCAAATTGTCTATTTTTCCTTTCGACCTGAAATTAAAACTCTCTCATTACTGCATTGCACTGTATTGGTCTGGATTTTGCTTGAGCGGGAATACATGTAAATCTTTGTTCTGCAAGTTGTACGACTTCTCAGCCATTGATTGTTCAAGACTGTCTCAATCTTCAGGTTTTGTTTATTGCATTGCACTATAAGTTTGTGCATGAAACATGTTCGAAAACTTGTGAAGTCCATTAGTGTGAAAGCGAGAAGATAAGTTAATTAAGAACCCAACTTTCTTATTAGCCATTTTTGCAGCACATGCAAGTATGGAACATATACACTTTTTGGTAAACAGAAAGCAAAATAGTTACAACAGAGGTCTAAGGAAAATAGTTACACATTTCGGGTTTATGCATTCTGAATCACATAAAACACAAACTAGATCTCACTTTTGTATATAATCTTCAAGTTTCAGTAATAAAGTCTCCTCCTTGTCAATCTCTTAGCTTTGACAAATTGAAGACACTTCAATATCAGCAAATCTTCTACCATACATGCTATAATTGACGAGAAAATTACACGAAGAGCAATACCCATTAAACTCTGTAAACACAATGGTCAATAATCCAATGCAACTGTATATAGTTATACAGACACAGATAAAATAGCGAAAGCAGCGCAATAGAAAAACCTAGAAACATCTTGTATTACATTAATTAAATTTACATAACCAAAATATACAAAATGTTCCGGATACAATCAAGTTTACTTCTTCTACTTCTACAAAGTACAAAATACAAATTAGCAACACTTTCCTTCTTCTAACTACACCACCACCACCACCACTACCCCCACTACGAAAAACAAAACACTATCATAAGCACCACAACCACCACCACCACACAACTACTTCAACAACACAAGAAACAACAACATGCTCCCCAAAACCCCACAGAGAAACCCAACCATGCAACCCATATTCAGTCCATCCCTATAACCCTTCTTCCTCTCATGATCACATTCTTCTCTCCTTGCCACTGATTGAATAACGAGCTTATCGTACAAATCTCTCACTTTCGCAGAGTTATCCACCTTCTCCCCCTCGTATAGTTCTCGCACCACATGAAAAACTCACACCCGCTAGGAAAATTTGGACCGTTGTAGTAAGGTTTAACTGGGGTTTTCTCCCAAGTAGAATATTTCACCCCTATTAGAATTCAACGGAAGCACTTGGGAGCGCTGCACCTTTGCCCTGAACTGGCTCTAGGAAGACATGGTGTTACCTCCACACTAATTGTGGATTTGGTTGGAAGAGTAGTTCGATGTCATCCTACAAAATCTCAGTCAAGTATAGGCCACTAAACACACAAAAACACATCATATTAACTGACCACTAAACACACAAAAACACATCCTACCTCAGTCAAGTATAGTCAAGTATTAATTCATTATCTAGCTACTAAACACAAAAACAAATTTCACATTCACTATGAAGGTAACTTTCATCTTCCATCCTATTAACTAACCATTCCAGAGATTATTTATAAATACCCTATACACTTAATTTGGAAGAGTCTAATAAACAATAAAAATTATAACTGACAATCACTCTGGACAACTATATAAACCCTAATCCAATCTATTAAAGCCACATGATACACGTAATTTCAAGAAATTATTTATAAATAGTGTATACAAAAATTGATTAAGAGGAAGATCAACAAAAAAAATATACCTGGGTTTGTCGGGAGCTAGTATTTTGTCTGGAGCTAGCATTTCAGAAGAGAGCAGCCATGGAGGAAGAGGGAAGAGGTGGTTGGGTGCGAGGATTGAAGAGTTGGAGGAGTGAGGGTTGGATTTGGAGGAAGAGATTAGGGTTTCGATTGGAGGAAGCGATGGGATTTGAAGCTAGGGTTTTGTCGAGTTCGCGATTTGGAGAGGAGATTTTTCGGGAGTGAAGAGAGAGAGAGAGAGAGATAGGAGAGAGAGAGATAGGTGAGAGAATAGGCTTTCGATTTGGGGAATTTTGGTTTTGGATCAGGGTTTCGATTTCGAGTTGGGTTCACGATAAGAGGGAGACAGAAGAGACGGCTGTGATGAGAAGGAGAGAGAAAAGTGGGGGTAGTTCACTGTGGGGGGTAGGGAAATTCCCAAATTGCCCCCATTTGTAAGTGAGAAAAGCTGTGCGATTTTGATCCCTTCGATTGGGATCTCAAAGCGGAGGTCGAACGGCTGCACCGGTATATATCTCTACTACTATAATGGGAGAACCCCTTAGTCCTTAACCCAACCCGTGCAACGCACGTGTTGGGTTATGGACTAACTTTGATAAATATTTTCGACAGTAGACCAGTTTCGTAAATATTTTCGAAAGTGGATCAGTTTGGAAATTATTTTCTTTTTTCCCTTTTCATTATCTCTTCAATTTTTTCCACGTGCACGTGTGCACGTGTATGATACTAGTATATATATAGAGAGAGTCCCCTTCGGTTGCACACTATTTTTGGTGAGCACTCCGTGAGCACTCATGAAATAAAAGACCCTATGAAAAATCCGAATTTTTTGCCGTACTAGGCCACTTTTTGATAGTATTTGCGTTTTTAGGCCAGGTCCCAAACTATTAGCGTTCGTGGGCTAGCCTCTGCCACGTCAGCAGCGGCCGCTATTGGGAATAACGGCCTCTTCATAGATACCAATTTTGTGCCCCCACACTTGGCTGTGTACGAAGGGGATCAGGAAATGAAGAGGTCGCTATTGGCACTAGCGACCTCTTCTAACTGAGGTCGCTAGTGGCAATCGCGACCTCAGATGGACCCCCGAATGCTTCTAATTATGAGTCTTGGATGTTTATACTAAGGTCGCGATTACCAATCGCGACCACAGGTATGATAGGTCGCGATTGACATTAGCGATTATGCTGTTTGCCAAATCAGCTTATCCTCTGTGATGTTTATACTAAGGTCGCGATTACCAATCGCGACCACAGTTATGATAGGTCGCGATTGACATTAGCGATTATGCTGTTTGCCAAATCAGCTTATGTGAATGTGACTCATAATAGCCTACCACTGTGGTCGCTATTGGGAATAGCGACCTCAGTTGGAGGAGGTCGCTAGTGGCATTAGCGACCTTCTTTACACATACTCAGCCCAATCCCCCCGTACTCTACCAAAGTGTGGGAGTGCAAATTTGGTGGATATGAAGAGGCCGCTATTCCCAATAGCGGCCGCTGCTGACGTGGCAGTGGCTAGCCCACGAACGCTAATAGATTGGGACCTGGCTTAAAAACGCAAATACTATCAAAAAGTGGCCTAGTACGGCAAAAAATTCGAAAAATCCGAACCGCTCATATTGTTCTATATGCCTAAGATAGCTTAAAAATAAAAAATCAAGTAATTTGAAGTTCATTTGCCCATCCATCTTGCTGTTAGAATTTTCAGCCATACAATTTTGTGATGATGTAAATCATGGACAAATGAATTTCAAATTACTTAATTTTTTATTGTTAGGCTATCTTAGGTATATAGAACAATATGAGCGGTTCAGATTTGTCATAGGTACTCTATTTCGTGAGTGCTCACGGAGTGCTCATCAAAGTAGTGTGCAATCAAAGATTTCTCTCTTTCTATATATATATAGGGAAAGTTTCTGTTGAGCACTGGGCTAGTGCTCAATGCTGTGCGCACTCCTCGCCAGCCGTTAGATCTGGCGCTTGATCATGATTGCCATCTAACGGCTGATAGAACATCCCGCTCTTCTCACTTTGGGCCAGGGTTATTTGTGTCTTTTCCTAGACCGCTCATCCCCAAGTCTACTCACGCCCATCTTCTTCTCACGCACATCTCCTTCTCACGCTCTCTCTCACTTTCGTCCCTCTCGCGCGCCAATTCGAAAACCCTAGCACAAAAAAATCCCCAAATCGACTCACGCTCCCATCCTCCTCACGCTCTCATTTTTCTTCCCTCTCCTTCTCAAAAATCAAAAACCCTAGTTGCAAGAAATCCCCAAATCGACTGAATCCCCAAATCGAAACCCCCCAACTCATCGACTCTCTCAATCTCTCTAATCTCTCGGCCCTCTCCCTCTCTGATCTACCAACGGATCACCTCTCGAAATCCACCAAACCCTTGCTTTGAATCCATTGCATCCCCTTCACCACTGCTTGAATCGATCTCGACGTTTCCCTTTGGAAACCCTAGCTCCAGATGTTGCACCATCTCAAATCGATCTCAGGTATAATATTTTTCCAACTTGGTGATGACTGAACTTTCAGAAGCTCTAAATAAACACAGTTGGTTTACTGGTTTTGATATTGTTGATGAGCTACCCCTTAAAATAAACACAGTCAATTTAACCATTGCTAGGTTCTTGGCTTATTGAAAACCAACAATCATATTATAACAAAGAAGTTTATTTCGTTTGATTCGAATAGAAAACTGTATTATCAATGAATTAATTGTTCACAACAGACTTGCATTTTGTTCAATTAACAAGGTGGCTTTGTAATTTGTTTGTCGTGGTCTTCATCTGCAATTCATCTTCTTACTCATTTTACTTGGCACATGTTCCTAATTAACAAAGATAGGAGAAAACTGATCAACTGGTTCTTGATCTTGTTCTAGTCGACAACGTTCTATTATCAAGATCTACATTACAAGAATGGCAAAGCACTAAGACATTTGGATGTCGAAATCAGTGTTTCGAATCTACATTTTTGTCACTTGCATTGCAAATATTTCGATTATTTATAGTACATCACATAGTAACTTTGAATTAGACCTCTAAAATATTTAAGTTTCTTAATGCTTAATGCCGCTCCCTACCTTAACATTAAATTTAACTAACATTGATGTATCATTTTGACAGAATACGGATACACGACCAACATAACAGAGAAGAGCGACATCTACAGCTATGGAGTCGTACTCCTGGAGATCCTGAGTGGCCGCAGTGCCATCGAGCCCATGGTTGGAGATGGTTCCTGTAACACCCCGTTTTGTACGGTACCTGAATATATGCACATGTGTATGTATATTGTTAGTATGAGTGCAATTGATTGTAGTATTATGGGTCGATTTTGCCATCGTGGTGGATGGTTAGGGTTACGGGACGGTTTTTGGGAGAGTTGCATTCCAAGGATACACGAGAACGAGACGGACCGATACTAGTATAACTGCTAGTTTTCGACACGACGCACATGCAAATATAACACGGTATGGTACTACAGTGAATATAGATTGCGTGCGCTCGTTAAAACACGCGTCTCACACTCGTTGGAGCTCGTTAAGGGTTATGTTGGGCAGCCAACCTAACACACACAAAACCAATGGGCTAAGCCATGGTTTTGGTCTACAAAACCACCTAAACCTACCCCCCCCCCCCCCCCCCCGCTGTCAAATCCGGCCTCCACCTCCCATCACCCTCATTTCCCACTTCATTTCTCTCTTTTGCTCAGGAAATTTCAGAAAGAGAACACCACAAGAGAAGGAGGAGAGAAAGAAGAAGGAAGTGAAGAAGAAGGATCAAAAGGAGATTTCCAAGAGAAGAAGCTTGAAGAAATTCCTTCTACTACTACAACCAAAGGTGAGAAGTTTCTCTAAACTTGAAATTCTTGTCTTTTAATTAATTTTGTTTGCATGCATGTGTGCTATAATGCATAGGATTGCTATTCTAAGGTTAGAAGTAGAAGTGAACTAGGAAAAACTGGTTCGGAGTACATTTTTGTGGATTTTTCCGAGAGCAAGATATGATGAATTAGAAAATAAAATTAAAAAGGTTTGTTCATATATGTGTTATGATCATTCAAGATTTATTTCAGAATTTTCTATGATCATTTGATATGCTTATAAAATTGTGAGATGGATATGTGTCGTAAGGCAGACTCAGAAAAAGAAAAACAAGATGGCTAATATTGTAGGAATTTTCGTGATTTATTGAAGCATGATATTGATCCGAAATTTTAACTCAATGTTCCTGAATGCATATTTATTATCTATAAAAATTAGTAAATTATTTGGATGATTTTAGTGGTATGAGGAAAATCGTTTTATAACCAGTATCTGATGTTGAATCAGAAAACATGATGGTTTCTGTGCTAAGTTGCAAAGGCTATTACTCACTGTATAATTAGAATTTTGACATGCGGTATTTTGCATGATGTTTGGTATGATGTCTAGTGTCACCACCATAAATTTTGTGCCAATTGGATAAGTGTGCAATTTACTGTGATTTTGTGATTGGGCACTATGCTGTTTTCAGCCAGTTTTGATACTCTGGAAAGATTGAGAATTTGAGACCTGTTAGGGGCATATTTGAGGATCATGACCCAGTAGAGAGTTGTAGTGGACACCTAGACCTTTCCAACAAAACTAATTTGAGGCAATTCCAGCAAACGGTTGAATTATTATGATTTTTGTAAGACTGGACAGAGGACTAGAGTAGAGCTGAGTGCTCTGAATTGGAGAGACCAATTGTGTGAATTGGTGTATCGATGATAGATGAGTGTGTTAGGGTGACTTAATGGTATAATTTGGACTCATGACCAACTAGAGAGTTGTTGAGGAAACCCACACCCTTCTACAGGATTTGAGTCTGTGTCATTCTGATGAACGAGTAGGATTTTGTGTTAATGGTAAGGTGCAGCCCGTGCACAGGAAGCACGCAGGTTGGAGCTTGAAAAGCTATTTCGAGAACTTAGATGGTCGAATCTAAGCTCGTGATCAACTAGGAAGTTATAGCCTAGGATCGTACCTTTCCAGGTTGGGGCCATACACTGCAATCGGAGTTGTATCGATAGAGGGATGACCATTTTGAGATTCGGGCAGAAACCCGTAGGTCGCTTAGTCTGGGTTTGGACTAAGGGTTGTGAAAGCATTTTTTCCTTGTGTGTGAGCCGAGTCGGTGACTCGTGTCTAGGGATGGTTGATCTCTGTTATTAAGGTTGTTAATTTCCCCAAGTGGGATGTGTGACTCGAGTTAGTCACTAGGGTAAAGGATACCCTCCACCTATCAAGCCTATATTATTAGACTTCTGCCGAGCATAGGACGTCCGAGCATGCCAGTGAGTGGAGCTCACGAGCAATTATATATTTACTGTCGGAGTAGCAGTAGGCGTAGTCCATTATACTGGACGAATCCAATTCGGGGAAGGGGCGAACCGGACTGGTGTCGCCTGTGGCCAGAGGTTGATAGGCAAGTGTGGAAACAGTTAATTCTTACCTGAATAATTAGAGTAAGGTAGGGGTTAGAATGGTTTATTAAAGGGTTAGGAAATTGCATTAGTCCTAGTAAACCATAGTCGGTGTTGTATCTTCCAGTCGTAGGGATACGTTCTCGGCCGCTAATGGATTGCGTCCCCGGCTCGTATCTCGATCTGTTGATTCCCAAAGTTTTTCCGAAGTAAGGTGCGGGAGGCTCGGAGGAAATTGACCTCCCATGGTGCTCACGCCCCTAAAGCACGGGTTTGTGTTTTGTGTTTTGGTATAAATATGTTCATAACCCAGGCCCGGGGTGAACACGCATGCGAGAGTCCATGAATGGACATGTGGAACCAAGGGTCGTAAGGACCAGGTTCAACGTGGTTTCTAAGGAGGTCCGTCCGCGGGTACCAACTGGCGATGACCATTTGGGCACTGCAGGACGGAATTAGACTGACCGCTGCAATCTCCTTGGGCGACGGACAATCTATTGGGAACTGGAGTGTGTACAAGAGTAGGGTGCATGGCGAGGGTTCGAATCCCTATATTGTGGAGAAAGACGGCTAGATTTGGGGGCGTATGTAGTATGGGATGCATTCGTGCTCCAAAGTCTTGCTTGCATTAGAAGTTAGGCATGTGAGTTTGCTGCATCTAGACTTAAGATCATGTCATAACACTGCACTAGAACCCGAATCCACTAAACCCTTGTTTTGGCACATCACGTTTCTATTTTGCATAAATTATTGATTGTGATTGAATTTTAGAGGATCGCTGTTATCACCAGCTTTGCGTCAGTCTAAGTACTGACGTTTCCCACCTTATAGGTATCCAGAGCCGATCTACAGGTACCACGGAGCTCGAGTTAGTCCAAGGATCCAAGGGACATATATAAGCACTGTTATATTGTTGTAAATATTGTAACTTTTATTTGGACATTGTAACCCTTGTAAATGTAACATTTATATGGAATAAAAGTTTTTAAATTTTCTGTACTTCTATGATTTGGCTATTTTGAAGTTCGACTCCTGGAGTAGGGTCTCAGGTTCCCGGTATAGGGATTTGGGGCGCTACAGAAGTTGGTATCAGAGCAGACTTCAAATATTAGTCCAACACAGCAGGAAAATTAAAACTTAGATGCATTGCGAGAGTTGGGTTTAGTCAGATGGCTGATGGTTATAATTCATAATGTTGCTTTTACAAATTATGCCTCATAATTTTTCCGTATCTGTAATAATTCCCATATTTTCTCTTGCAGATGCCGAACTTGGACAACGGACACTCGAACGGATGGTCAAATGGACATGGTTCTGTACCCCCACTTCTACCTCCACCCCTACAGCCCATATCCTTAGCACAAGTTATCACCAGGATGTCCCAGGAGCTGGCTACCTATAAATGGAGTCACGGACAGCTAGAGGATCGTTTTGAGAACCTTGCACGAGCGTTGATAACTGCAGAAAGGAGAGTGGCCAAGCTGGAGAGGGCCAAAAGGAAATGGAAGATGAGGGTAGTACTGTTGAAGCACCATTACGAGGAGACGCTGGGTCAGCTGCAGAGCGGGTATCTGGCACTGAGGACACAGGTCTGCAACATGCAGGATCTGTTGGACCGTATGACTGCCGGGGATAGCTCCGAGGTTGGCGACTTACCAGGAGCAGGAGAGCAGTGACTTCCTCTAGTGTTATAGGATCTCTTTTGATGTATATAGATGACGACCTTTTTGAATAGCTAGGCTGACTTGCTATTGTTTTGATGGGTGTTGTAATGAACCCATGGGATAATGATGATGTGATCATGTATTGACAAATCTTTGTAAAACCTTTTTTAAATGAATGGAACTAGTATGTTTGACTAGTGCTAGTGTGTTATGGGGTTTTGCATTATGATGTTGGTTGATGGTGTCTGTGTTAGCTTTCAGATGGCAGGAAGGACTAGAAGCAACCGAAGTGACCAGACTGAAGCCGAAGGCAGTGGAGCCAACGGTACTGGCCTTGATGTAAGGGGAGAGTTTACTCGGGTATATCAGATGATTGGAGCATTTGTGGAGGCTAGCAGGAACCAAGCGCTGCCACAAAGAGCACCAGGAGTTGCGGTGAACACTGATCCAGTGAAGATGGTGGAATTATTTAGGAGGATGAAGCCGCCAGTCTTTGAAGGACAGGCTGATCCCACAGCTGCTGATGACTGGATGCGTCAGGTGGAGACAGTGTTTGAGGTGATGATGACTCCCGAAGACAGCAAAGTAGGTCTCGCTACAATCTTGCTAGAGAAGGACGCCGGAGTTTGGTGGCATTCCGTGAAGCGTGGTCTCGGAGAGGGACAGATCACTTGGAAAGATTTCCTTGAGGAATTCCGACAGCACTATTTCCCTTTGGATGTGCAAGAGGAGAAGGCAATGGAGTTCCATAGCTTGAAGCAAGGAATATGACAGTCAGAGAATATGAGACGAAGTTTTTTCAGTTGTCAAGGTATGCGCCGGAGATGGTCCAGGAGGAAGCGAAGAAGGCCCAAAGGTTTGAGCAAGGACTTTGGCCTGGATTGAGGTCGAAGATGGTTCCTATGGGCATTCGCCGATTCGACAAGCTGGTGAGAAGAGCCGCAGCAATAGAGGCAGATATGAATCAGAATCAAGGAAGGACAGAGTTCTGGAACAAAGGGAAGAGAACCACCCCAGCAACAAAGTTCAAGAAGCAAGGCAAGAACCAGAAGTTTCGGAAGATCAATCCCAATGCAGGAGAATTCAAGCCCGGAAGTTGTTATCGTTGCGGAGAGTAGGGACACTTTATGGATCGATGCCCCAAGAAGAACACAGTGAAATGTTTCCAATGTGGACAAGAAGGGCATATCAAGCCAAAATGTCCCCAATTGGCAAGGAACAACCACAGGACAGGGTCGGGAGCAACCGACAAAGGGAAAAAGCCCATGCGTCAAGGAAGAGTATTCGCCTTGACCAAGAAGGATGCTGAAAAGAATGGAAGGGTAATTACCGGACATATATATATATATATATATATATATATATATATATATATATATATAATGGAATTTTGGCAACAGCCTTGTTTGATAGTGGATCGACTCATTCTTTTGTGTCAAAATCTTTTTCAAGAAAACTAAGATGCACGCAAAAGGCGATTCCAGATTTAGTTTTGATGGTAGCTACGCCGTCAGGGGCAAACCTCACTACAGATCTATGCTATAGGGGATGTAAGCTCTAGATTAGCAGAGAAATCCTTAGTATCGATTTGTTGGAGTTGGGTTTTGCCGGGACAGATGTCATTATTGGCATGGATTGGATGTCGAGGTATAAGGCAAACATTGACTGCAAGGAGAAGAAGGTAATTATTCCAGCTGAAGGAGTGGAACTTGTATTCCACGGGGAGTAGAGATCGGAGGCAATGACTTTCGCAACTTCTAGTGAAGTACGGGTACCAGAAGAGGTGAGCAAGATACTAGTGGTGAGGAATTTTCTACTTGTATTCTTAGAGGATTTACCTGGGATTCCCCCACACCGTGATGTCGAGTTTAGCATCACAATTCAACCAGGAAGCGCTCCAGTATCCAAAGCACCCTATCGAATGGCACCGGTAGAGCAGAATGAGATCAAGAAGCAGATTGAAGAGTACTTGCAGAAAGGATTTATCAGACCAAGTGCATCGCCTTGGGGAGCACCAGTATTGCTGGTTAAGAAGAAGGACGGGTCATCCAGGATGTGTATCGATTATCGGGAATTGAATAAAGTAACTATTCAGAATAAGTACCCAATTCCCAGGATCGACGATTTGTTCGATCAGCTTCAGGGAGCAGCAGTATTTTCCAAGATTGATCTACGATCTGGATATCATCAGGTACGAGTCAAGAAAGAGGATGTACCTAAAACAGCTTTCGAACTCGACATGGACACTATGAGTTCTTGGTAATGCCGTTTGGAGTGACTAACGCTCCAGCTATTTTCATGGACTTAATGAACAGAATTCAACGGTCGTTTATCGACTCATTTGTCGTGGTCTTCATCGATGATATTTTGGTATATTCAAGGATGGAAAAGGATCATGCTGAACATCTAACAGCGGTCTTGAGCAAGTTACAAGAGCATCAGTTGTATGCCAAATTATCTAAGTGTGAGTTCTGGAAATCGGAAGTTGCATTCCTAGGCCATATCCTTTCTAAGGAGGGAGTGGCAACGGATCCTCAGAAGATAGAGGCGGTCAAGGAATGGCCACAACCGAAGAAAGTGAAGGAAGTAAGAAGTTTTCTGGGTATGACTGGGTATTACCGGAAGTTTATCCAGAATTATGCAAGGATAGTTGTACCCCTTACAGCTTTGACCAAAAAGAACCAAAGTTTCGACTGGACGGAGAAGTGTGAAGAAAGTTTTCAGGAACTGAAGACCCATTTGATCTCCGCACCTATATTGGTTTTACCTCAGGAGGATAAAGACTACGTCATCTATAATGATGCGTCGTATTTGGGGTTCGGATGTGTGCTGATGCAGGAAGGCAAGTTTATAGCGTATGGTTCGAGACAGCTATTGTAGCGCCCCGAATTTCTAATGTAATAATTTAGAAAATACGTGTCACTTTCCCAGCGATCCACTTCAATGTAACAATATACATAGACCAAAACTCAAATCATTTTATTCCAAATTCTTATTACAATAATCTTTTTCAATTGCAGCGGAAATACAACACCTTGAATTAAAACATTCTTTTACAACACTTCTCTTTACAAAATTTACACAAGGCTCTATTACATCACTCATAAGCTCTAAGGCTAACCCAAGCATCCAAGCCTCCAAACTCTAAGCAACAACCTGCATCATATGAGGCTAGAGTTGGACCCTAACCCCCAAACTAAAGGGGTCAGCCATAAATGGTGTGAGTGATATAAACAACAAACATAAACAAACAATAAACATAAATTCTCAGGCAACATGTACTGAACAAAAATACATAAACTGAACATGTAATCTGAAACAAGAACGATAGGCCAGTACATGCGTGAACCAAGTCGAGAAACAATACCACCGATCCAATATCCATTAATCAATCACTCTCAAATATGTACAGGTCAACTGTACTGTACAGTCGACTGAGTAATTCAGCCACTCGACTGTTCACTCCCAAATACCTGATTATCAAACATTCTCAATACCACGGTACGTGTCCAACGATCAATCACTAATAATGCCATAGATCGGGTACCCGGTTATCGATCACTAACAGTGACTCCCAATACCGCAGGGTATGCCCATCTACAAAACTAAAGATAACATATATCGGATATTCGGTTATCGGTCACTAATAGTAACTCCCAACACTGCATATTCTATCCATCTACAAAGACTAAAGATAACATAGATTGGATATTCGGTTATCGGTCACTAATAGTAACTCCCAACACCGCAGATTCTATCCATCTACAAAGACTAAAGATAACATAGATCGGATATTCGGTTATCGGTCACTAATAGTAACTCCCAACACCGCAGATTCTATCCATCTACAAAGACTAAAGATAACATAGATCGGATACTCGGTTATCAGTCACTCACAACACCGCAGATTGGATACTCGGTTATCGATCACTAACAGTGACTCCCAACACCGCAGAGTATACCAACCCCAGAGACCAATGACTCCCAATACCGTAGAATGTACCCATCTACCAAGAACTAAAGACTTGAAAGAACACTCAAGATTATGAAAAACTCATCAGCACCAGTCGACTCATACTGTGATAAGTCGACTGCCCCGAGAACCAATATCCAAGATTGCAAACAAGTACGATAAGTTGACTTATAAAAACATAAGTAGACTTACCAACAATATAAGATGACTTATAAAAACATAAGTTGACTTACCAACAATATAAGATGACTTATAAAAATCATAAGTTGACTTACCAACAATATAAGATGACTTATAAAAATCATAAGTTGACTTACCAGATCATAAGTAGACTTATAGAAAACATAAGTCGACTTAAAGGAGACATAAGTCGACTCATAAGAACATAAGTCGACTTATAAAAACATAAGTCGACTTACCAGAGAGAAATTCCAGAAATCTTTAAGAAAATATTCTAAGTGTCATAAGTCGACTTGCAGAGTCATAAGTCGACTTAAAATACAATATAAGTCGACTTAAAAGGTCATAAGTCGACTTACCAGAGAAAAATCTAAGATAATCTTTAAAAATAAATTCTAAGTGTACCAGTCGACTGAAAAGGGTCTAAGTCGACTGTCCAGAACGGATTTTCAAGAAAAACTGAAGATACAGCAGTGGAGTCGTACCAGTCGACTGAATCGTAGACCAGTCGACTGTCGGCCTACAGATTTCATAAATTAGGTCTGAATACGAAAATCAAGACTGGAGTTTTCTAAAGAATCATTGCTTAGGGAATTTACTCGTTTTTAGTTAAAAGTGACAATCTCAAGATGATCCACATATTGGATACAATACTAAATTCTCATGTTCTCAATTCCTAAATCTTCCATTAGGGTTTCTCAATTCTTTCACAAATCATAACCAAGATCTGATTATATACACAAGATCCAGACGTTCATACATCCGATCAAACCATACTTGAATCTTAACATGTTTTCGAGCAATAAAGAATTTGTTAAACAAGATCTACTAAACATTCGTGGATTTCTCATGCATAATACGAATAACGACTATGGCATCGATCACATACAAGATACGAATACATCAAACAAAACAGCACACAATCACACACACAAACAAAACCAAGTTCATATCACTCACCTTTTGAATTGTAAAGATCCAACGAAAAGCCTTCTTTTTGCTAGATCCAAATCTTCCTCTTCAACCACCAAGAGAATAGAAAATATAATAAAATCTGAGTTGTGCAGCGAATGACGACTGCAAACTCTCTTATATAGGCTGGGAATATCATTTTTAGGGTTTAGGAATACATTTGCAAAATAGTCCTTTCAAAACATAATTTTACATATATAGTTCTTATCCTTGGAAATTCAATAAAAATCATTTAAATTAGGATTTAATAGTAAAATATACTCATTAATCTCAATTGGTACAGTTCAAAACGTCCAGAAAATACATTTTGCATTTCAACCCCTAAAAATGTCAATTTTGCAAAAAGGTCCTTCTTTTCTCAAAATTTGCAAATAGTACTAATTAATTTCAGAAAAATCTGGAAAAATACTAAATAAATCCCAAATAATAGATAATGATTTTTCATAAAGGAATTTTAGTTTTTCAAACTTCTCAAAAGTCATTTGCACGTGTTTTGCACGTGTACAAAAGATAAATCTTTTAGAAAATATCAATTAAATCCTCAAAATTCATTTAAATTCATTTTCAAATAATAAAAATAATATTTGAAAACACGGGGTTCTACAGCTATGACCACACGAGAAGAACTATCCAACCCATGATTTGGAACTTACAGCGATAATTTTTTCTTTGAAATCATGGAGACATTACATCTACGGAGCAAGGGTGGAAATTTACACTGAGCTTAAAGTATATCTACCAACAAAAGGATCTCAACTTAAGGCAGAGGAGATGGTTGGAAGTACTCGAAGACATCAGGCCTGAGATTATATATCATCCAGGAAAAGCCAACGTGGTAGCAGACGCACTCAGCAAGAAGAGAAGTATGGAAACATTGATAGCGACTCGGAGGGAGCTAGATGAAGAGATCAGGCAGGCAGGCATCGAAGTGGTTGCACAACACATAAGTGCAGTTCTGGCACAGTTGGTGTTACGAAGTGGTTGCACAACACATAAGTGCAGAATCATGAAGCCCAATTTTAATCAATACAATCATATTATTTTATTGATTATTTTAATTTTAGTTGTTAAGCCCAATTCTTAAGCCCAGCTCCAAGCCCACACCCTATTGTCTACCCAAACCTGAATTCTAATCTAACTTGTTAACAAAAATACTACCCAAACCCGAATTCTAATCAAACCCAGTAACCCAACTCATAATTTTTTCCCAAACTGCCCCACTTTTTGAAAGTTTTTCCCAAACTGCCCTACTTTTTTTTTAATTCCCAAACCATCCTACTCGGTCTTTGAAAGACCGAGTTTAGTTAAAACTAACTCGGTTTTTCAAAGACCGAGTGTTAGTCTTGGATTTTTCGAATTCTAACACTTGGTCTTTGAAAAACCGAGTTATTTTTAACTAAACTCGGTCTTTCAAAGACCGCACGGTCATTTTGATAAATACTTTCAAAAGTGAGTCAGTTTGGTAAATACTTTTAAAAAGTGGGTCATTTTGGTAACAAGTTCGGTTTGTAGAAGGAAAAAACACCAATTAAGAACTAGAGACCATTTAATTATGTAACAAGTGTTACATAATACTAGCAAACCACAAGCACCAACTTGATTATTTGGAAACTATGTCTAATATTAAACTATTTTAAACTATTATTGTATAATCAAATTAAACTTTATCGGAACCTAAATAATAGTAATAACACTTTACACTAGTTAAAACACAATATGAACATAGAAATATGAAATAAATAAAAATAGTGAATATTATAGTTAACTATGAATTTCAATAATAATTACTTAACAACCACATTTTAATATTAAACATAGAAAAGGGAGTTCCTGACCTAGGCCACCATCTTTTTCGGAAAGTACTCTTTTCCTTCCATAGACTTTGCGTCTTAAATTTTATGAATCTAAAAAAAATATTGTAATTTGTTAAGTGTTTGCACCTTTAACTTTAGTACTGCAACCATTTACAATATGTTTCCCTTCAAAATTTAAATTCCTTTAGTGTTGCACAGTCAGTAGAAAAATTTTGGGCCAAAAGATGGAAGATACTTATACCGGAACTTTGACAAATTATCCTCTTGAAAATCAATTTGGAGCAACCACAATAATCGAGACAATGAATGCTATACGGTTCCAGATTCTACTTTTCGGGGTGGACATGAATGATTGGGCTAGCATACATACAAATCATTATATAAGGAGTATTAATGTGGAATTTTGTCATAATATATATGGAGTTTGTGTGTATAACATTCTAGAGTTCTAGATCCAAGCTGGATTCAAATTTTCTTTAATCTTACCTATTTCTGACAAAGATCCATCTCTGTAAGCATGTGTCGCCAACTCAAGTTGAGTCCACTGACATATATGTTTATGGAACATCAAAACATGTATGCACAAGTAGGTAGCTGCAATTTTTACTAAATTCCTTAATTAAGTAATTTAAAAAAAACTAACTTAAACTAATTTCATTACCTCTGCATATTTGGAAACAAAAAAAGTGATGCATATTCTTTACTGAGAATTTCCAAGATTCTTTAAGGTAAAAAAGGAAAAAGCAGAAGATTGACATTGTTACGTCGTGTGAGTACTTACAATCATTCATGTCCACCCCGAGGAGTAGAATCTGGAATTGTATAGCATTCCTTGTCTCGATTATTGTGGTTGCTCCAAATTGATATTCAAGAGGACAATTTGTCAAAGTTCCGGTATAAGTAGCTTCCATCTTTTGGCCCAGAATTTTTCTACTGATTGTGCAACACTAAAGGAATTTAAATTTTGAAGGGAAACATATTGTAAATGGTTGCAGTACTAAAGTTAAAGGTGCAAACACTTAACAAATTACAATATTTTTTTTAGATTCATAAAATTTAAGACGCAAAGTCTATGGAAGGAAAAGAGTACTTTCCGAAAAAGATGGTGGCCTAGGTCAGGAACTCCCTTTTCTATGTTTAATATTAAAATGTGGTTGTTAAGTAATTATTATTGACATTCATAGTTAACTATAATATTCACTATTTTCATTTATTTCATATTTCTCTGTTCATATTGTGTTTTAACTAGTGTAAAGTGTTATTACTATTATTTAGGTTCCGATAAAGTTTAATTTGATTATACAATAATAGTTTAAAATAGTTTAATATTAGACATAGTTTCCAAATAATCAAGTTGGTGCTTGTGGTTTGCTAGTATTATGTAACACTTGTTACATAATTAAATGATCTCTAGTTCTTAATTAGTGTTTTTTCCTTCTACAAACCGAACTTGTTACCAAACCGATCCACTTTTTGAAAGTATTTACCAAACTAATCCACTTTCGAAAGTATTTACCAAAATGACCGTGCGGTCTTTGAAAGACCGAGTTTAGTTAAAAATAAATCGGTTTTTCAAAGACCGAATGTTCGAATTCGAAAAATCCAAGACTAACACTCGGTCTTTGAAAAACCGAGTTAGTTTTAACTAAACTCGGTCTTTCAAAGACCGAGTGAGATGGTTTGAGAATTAAAAAAAAAAGTAGGGCAGTTTGGAAAAAACTTTCAAAAAGTGGGGCAGTTTGAAAAAAAAAATTCCCCAACTCAACTCACTAACCAATTCTTCCCCCCTGCTTGTTGACCAGATCAACCCTCAAAACTCTCTCACACCCCCCACTATCTCATATCTACCGCTTTAACTATTATTATTATTTTATATAACTCCTCCCCACCCCCCATGTTCTTTATCTCTCCCGATCCTCTCTTTCTCTCTCCCGATATCTCTCTCCCCCATCTCCCTCCTCCCCTGTTTCGAAGCGAAACAGAGCGCCCCTGCTCCGCCTCCTGCTCTTCACCAGTGATATGGCTAAAAACGGGGGTTAATCGGAACCGTCCAAATCGGGTACGAATCTTGGGATCTAGGGGTAAAACGGTAATTTCGCCTACAAGAGGGTCCAAAATGGGTATTGGATCTTCTCCCCAAGGACCCAATAACCCACGAATGGATCCACCAACAAGAGGGTGCGGGTTTTAACCCGCTGCGCACCCAATCCAACAAGATAAAATCAGGGTCCCTGATTTATCTTGATCAACGGCCCTGATGTACATCTATCTTTTCACTGGGATTTGGGGATTAAATTCCTTATCTGATTACGGGGAATATACCTTATCAGATTACATCCCTAATCTGTTTACAAGGAGAATATTCCATATCAGATCACGTGGATTACATTCCTAATCTGTTCCCTGAGACGCCTATAAATACCCCCCATCCATCTCCAGGAAGAGGGAATCAATCTTTCACCAGTTTTAGTGCTCATTCATAGTCTTCCTAGATTACTGACTTGAGCGTCGGAGGGTGCGTCGCCGGGAACAACCCCGGTGTCTCGCACTTTTTGCAGGTCCACGACGGGATCGACGGTCAAAGCCCAACGGAACAGGTACACAGGTTTACTATTCAGTTTCCCTACGAATCCACAAATTCTATCTGTTTGTCCCCACACCAAATTTAGCGGCAACAGATTGGCGCCGTCTATGGGAAACTAACGAATAGAGACCTTTCCTCTTCCTGGTGAACAGGTCTTCTTCAGTCATGCCGCCTCGCAAAGTCAGGTCAAGGGGTTCCAACCGAGGACCCAACCCTGATCAGCAGCAAGAAGTCCCCAACAATCCTGCTCAACAACAAGGGCAGCTTCCCTCTACGGCGGAAGACCCGCTCCAACAGAACCTTCCCCCTCCTGATCCAAAGGGTCCTAACCCTCAGAAACAACCCCTTCAGCAAGAGCCTGTCTCCATCCACAACGCCTCCACGGACTCTATGGCCTCCCATCACCCCCGAGCCTCTGGTCGCCACAATACCGCCCCTAATCGCCAGAAAGATGATGACCTCCGCCGCCATCTGGAAGAAAAGCGGGCCCGAGAGGGAGCCTCCCGCCAACACCATCCGGGCGAGCGGTCCCCTCGCAACCGGTACCACAGGTCCCCCGTCCGCAGAGGGAGGAAAGAGTCCCCCGATCATTACCGAAGAAGGCACTCTCCCGCAGGTCGGCAACAGCCCAGGAACAATGAGGCACCAATCACCCGTGCCGAGTTCCAGCAGTTCCAAGCGACCGTCCTGCAGGCTCTCAACCTCCGTCAAAATCCTAACGAGCCGAAGGTCCCGTCCCCTCCTCCAGTCCGAAGCCCTCACCGACGGTCCCCATCTCCTCGACCTGCTCCTACCAACTCCCGGCGTACCCCAAGTCCTCGTCGCTCCCGAAGTTACCATCGCCGCAGCCCTCGCTCTTCCTCATACAAAGACGAGTCCCGTGGCTCGGCAGATTACCGCCGGAGAGATGACACCATGAACCGCCGTCTTCATGAAGTAGAAAGGCGCATGGGTCAGATAAACCGAGAAGAGGAGCTCAGGGGGAGGACCCTACGTCCTAGCCGACCCCCTTTCTCCCGGACCATAGTGGATGCACCAGTCCCTTTTGGCTTCAAACCTCCCCAATTTGAAAATTACACCGGGGAGACCGACCCAGTTGAACACATCGAAAGCTTTAAGACTTTGATGCTCCTCCATCAAGCTTCCGATGCCCTCCTCTGCAAAACCTTCCCCACAACTCTCAAAGGACCAGCTCGAGAATAGTACTCTCGCCTCGCCCCCTCCTCAATATTCTCCTTCGAGCAGTTCGAAACCCTCTTTGTCACACATTTTGTAAGCAGCCGTAGGGCTGAGAAGACCAGCATCTCCCTATTGCACCTCCACCAGAAGAAGGGGGAGAAGTTAAGAGATTATGTGAAGAGGTTCACAGCTGAAGCCAGGTCCATAGCATCCCTCGACCAGTCGGTCGCTACGGCAGCATTTCAATCTAATGTCCTCAATTCCAACCTCCGCTCCTCCCTCGCCAAGAAACCTCCGCAGAACTTTTCCGACCTCCTCCTTCGCAGTGAAAAGTATATCCGGGCCGAAGAGGCCGAGCAGTGACCAAACTGGGAGGGGTCTTCCTCCGGGTTTAAAAGAAAGGGAACAGAGGAGGAAGGAGCCAGGAAGATCCAAAAGGACAATGCCAGCCAGCGCCGAACTCCCCCCAGGTTCGAAAAGTTCACTCCCCTCACCACTGACGTCTCAACCATTTTGATGGAGGTCGAGAAGGAGGGTATCATCCCCCCTGCTCCAAGGATGAACACCCCCGCCAAAAGAAGAGATAAAGAGAAATGGTGTCGTTATCACCGAGACCAAGGGCATGACACCAGCGATTGTCGTGCCCTGAAGAACGAGATTGAGGCCCTTATCCAGAGAGGGCAGCTGACTAGGTTCGTAAGAAAGGATCGAGCCGAACTTCCTCCCCCGCCTCGGGGGGCTAACAAGCATCCAGAAAGAGAAGAGACGCCAGACTTCGAGGAAGAGCGAGTCCTCCACCTCATTCACGGGGGCCCAATGGGGGGCTCCTCGAACTCCTCTCGGAATGCCTTTATAAGAGAAGTCAACTCGGTCCGAACCACCCCTCCTCCCAAAGACCTCGGAGTGCCAGTCACGTTCTCCGACGAAGATCTTGAAGGATTTCGTACCCCACATTGTGACGCACTCGTCATTAGCCTCCACATGGCGAATTTCAAAGTGGAGAGGATCTTAGTAGACAACGGCAGCTCCGTCAACATCCTCTTCCTCTCCGCTTTTAAAGGCCTAAAGCTCTCCAGAGACAGACTCAAGCCCGCCGGCTACACTCTCCATGGGTTCACGGGGGTTCCGGTAACTATTGAAGGGGTGATCACCCTCGATGTAACTGCCGGTCAAACTCCTACCACCCGAACAGAGCCAATGGACTTCATGGTGGTGGATGTTCCCGCTGCCTACAACGTCATTTTGGGTCGGCCTGGCCTCGCAGCTCTGGAAGCTGTCCCCTCAGCATACCATCTTAAGATGAAGTTTCCCACTCGGTCCGGGGTCGGGGAAGTAAGGGGCAATCAAGAGACGGCTAGAAAGTGCTACATGACCCCAACCCTTGGACCCGTCCTCTCCTTAGAGACTCTGAAAATTCCTCAAGATACTGCAAGACCGACCTCCGAGCCGGTGGATGAACTGGAGGAGGTGCTCTTCTCTAAACAAGAGCCGACCTGCAAGTTCTTTGTTAGCAAGACCCTCCCGTCCGCCCTATACTCAGATATTGTGAAATGCATCCGAACCAATCAAGGCCTCTTCGCATGGTCCGCAGCAGATATGTCCGGTATCTCCGAAGAACTCTTGGTCCACTGCCTGAGCGTCGATCCGGGGTCTAAACCGGTTCAGCAGAAGAGGCGCAAGTTCGCCCTCGAGAGTCAGCTCGCTATCAAAGAAGAGGTAGACAAGCTGTTGAAGGCCCGATTCATATAGGAGGTAAACTACCCTGAGTGGTTGTCAAACGTAGTAATGGTGAAGAAGTCCAATGGGACGTGGAGAATTTGTATTGATTTCATCGACCTCAACAAGGCCTGCCCCAAAGATCCCTTCCCTCTGCCGAGCATCGACACTCTGATTGACGCAACATCGGGACATGAGCTCTTCAGCTTCATGGATGCCTTCTCAGGTTACAATCAGATAAGAATGTTCCCTCCGGACATCCCGAAGACGTCGTTTGTTACCGACCAGGGCCTTTATTATTACAGGGTCATGCCGTTCGGTCTCAAGAATGCAGGTGCAACATACCAACGCCTCGTCAACAAGGTTTTCCAGGCCCAGATCGGCCGGAATATGGAGGTTTACGTTGACGACATGCTTGTAAAAAGCATCCGAGGCATTGATCACGTGACCGACCTCCAAGAAGCCTTTGATGTTTTGAGAAAACACAATATGAGACTCAACCCGAACAAGTGTGCGTTCGGCGTCTCATCAGGGAAGTTCCTCGGCTTCATGGTTAGCCAACGAGGAATCGAAGCAAATCCGGAAAAGATCAAGGCCATATTGGACATGGCCCCTCCCAGAAATGTCAAAGAAGTTCAGAGGTTGACTGGTCGCCTGGCCGCCATAGGGCGTTTTCTATCAAAGTCCGGGGAGAAGTGCCTCCCGTTCTTCAAGGCCCTCAGGGGGGCTAAAGGATTTGAGTGGGGGCAGCAGCAACAAGACTCCTTTGACCAGCTTAAAGCTTACCTCGTCAATCCACCTCTTCTTAGCAAACCAATACCCTGGCGAACCACTCTACCTCTACCTGGCAGCTTCCGAACAGACGCTTAGTGCGGTCTTAGTCAGAGAAGAAGAAAGGGCTCAGAATCCCATTTACTACGTTAGCAAAGTGCTTCGGGATGCCGAGCTCCGGTACCCGAAGATTGAGAAAATCGCCTACGCTCTGGTAATGGCCGCGAGAAAGCTTCGGCCCTACTTTCAGTCCCATTCGGTGGTCGTTCTTACCGACCAGCCGCTGAAACAAGTTCTTCACAAACCCGAGGTTTCCGGCCGCCTTATGAAGTGGTCGATCGAGCTGAGCCAACACGATATAACTTATCAGCCTCGGACCGCGATCAAGGCACAGGCACTGGCCGAATTCATAGTTGAGACCACTATCCCTGAGTCCAGTCAAACAACAAAGGGACCACCCGTCTGGTCGGTCTATGTCGACGGGTCCTCTTGTAACGAGGGAAGCGGGGCAGGGGTCATCCTGGCAGGCCCAGACGACTTTATCCTCCAATACTCCCTCCGTATAAGCTTCAAAGCCTCAAACAACGAAGCCGAATACGAGGCACTAATAGCCGGCCTTGGAATGGCCCAAAATGCTGGGGCACAACCACTACAGATCTTCAGCGACTCCCAATTGGTCGTCAATCAGGTCCTTGGCGAGTATGAAGCCCGCGATGATAGGATGATTAAATACTTGGCCAAAGTCAAGAGCCTCATGGCGCTGTTTGAAGAAGCCATCATCCGAAGGATCCCCCGAGAAGAAAACTCTCAAGCCGACACCCTATCCAAACTAGCCTCCTCTTCCCTTCAAGGTCTTGAGCAGACCGTATTGATAGAAGTCCTCCTGAAGCCGAGCATAGAGGACGAAGCACCTGACTCCGTTGAAACATTGCCCGTCCTCCTCGAAGACAACTGTATGAAACCCCTTGTCGAATTCTTGAGGGACGGGCTTCTCCCTGAGGATCCAAAGGAAGCAAGAAGAGTCAGAACTCGAGCCGAGCGTTATACATTAATCGGAGGCATCCTATATAAACGCTCCTTCACCCAGATAGACGGACGGCCTTACTTGAGGTGCCTCTCCCCCGGGCAAGCCGACTACGCCCTGCAAGAACTGCATGAGGGCATCGGCGGAGCCCACTTCGGCTCCAGAGCCCTAGCACGCAAAGTGTTGAACTACGGGTATTACTGGCCCACTCTCCTACGGGATGCCGAACGACACGTTCGGCAATGCAGCTCCTGCCAGAAGTACTCCGACATCCGACGCCTTCCGCAAGCACCACTCACCTCCCTATCAAGTCCGATCCCCTTCGCAATATGGGAGATGGATTTACTAGGGCCATTTCCGCCAGCTCCCGGACAGTTAAAGTTCCTAGTCGTGGCAATCGACTATTTCTCGAAATGGATAGAGGCCGAGCCCCTGGCTACAATCACCGAGCATAGGGTCGTCCAATTCTTTTGGAAAAATGTGATCTGCCGATTCGGCGTTCCCCGGGTCATAGTTACAGATAACGGAATGCAGTTCACTGGGGCGGCCTTCCGAGCCTTATGTGAGGACCTCGCCATATAACACCGCTTCTCCTCCATCTCACATCCCCAGTCAAATGGCCAGGCCGAAAATGCCAACCGACAGATCCTCTCAGGCATCAAGAAAAGACTAGACAAGTGCTCCAAGGGCTTGTGGGTCGACCAGCTACCCAACGTGCTCTGGAATTACCGTACCACGAAGCGGACCCCAACAGGCGAGAGTCCGTTTAATCTCACCTATGGGTCCGAGGCCCTCATTCCCTTAGAAGTTGGAATACCCTCTCCTCGTTTGATAGCTTTTGAAGAAGAGCAGAATGCCAGAGAGCTCAGAGCAAGCCTAGACTTGATAGACGAAATCCGAGAAAGAGCTGCTATACGGCAACAAAGCTACCGAAGAAGAATCGAGCTAGCATACAACAAAAGAGTCTGCCCAACAGACCTCAAAGAAGGGGACCTAGTCCTCCGAAAATTGGCCATCTCGTTCCCCGGACAGAAAAGCAAACTGGCTCCGAATTGGGAGGGACCATACAAGATCTCAAAAGTGATCCGCCCCGGTGCATACAAGCTAGAAGATCTCGAAGGCAGAGAAATTCCCAGGACTTGGAACGCCGACCATCTTTTGAAATACCAAGAGAAAGCAACTACGCCTCTCTAAGTAACTCGAGATGTCGAACCATTCCCTTCCTGTTACTAGTAGTGATTTTTCCTTTATTTTTTCATTGTAATAACGGCTAGCAACTTTAGAAGCAGCAGATCATTGGATATTAATAAATAAAGTTTTTCATATTTTTGCTGTTATATCTCTCTGCTTTTTATTCCTCGATCTAACAATGGTTCCGGAGTCCAACACTTGGCTCGATTCTACTTCACAAGTTCGCTCCCAAGCGAACTAGAAGTAGCTCGCCATTCGGAACTGCTCCCATAGCCGTTGAATGGTTCGGAGTCCAACACTTGGTTCGACTCTACTTCGCAAGTTCGCTCCTAAGTGAGCTAGGGGTAGTTCGCCATTCGGAAATGCTCCCACAACCCTTAAACTAATCTAACAATGGTTCCGGAGTCCAACACTTGGCTCGATTCTACTTCACAAGTTCGCTCCCAAGCAAACTAGAAGTAGCTCGCCATTCGGAACTGCTCCCACAGCCGTTGAATGGTTCGGAGTCCAACACTTGGTTCGACTGTACTTCGCAAGTTCGCTCCTAAGCGAGCTACCCTTAAACTAATTTAACAATGGTTCCGGAGTCCAACACTTGACTCGATTCTACTTCGCAAGTTCGCTCCCAAGCGAACTAGAAGTAGCTCGCCATTCAGAACTGCTCCCACAGCTGTTGAATGGTTCGGAGTCCAACACTTGGTTCGACTCTACTTCGTAAGTTCGCTCCTAAGCGAGCTAGGGGTAGTTCGCCATTCGGAAATGCTCCCACAATCCTTAAACTAATCTAACAATGGTTCTGGAGTCCAACACTTGGCTCGATTCTACTTCGCAAGTTCGCTCCCAAGCGAACTAGAAGTAGCTCGCCATTCGGAACTGCTCCCACAGCCGTTGAATGGTTCGGAGTCCAACACTTGGTTCGACTCTACTTCGCAAGTTCGCTCCTAAGCGAGCTAGGGGTAGTTCGCCATTCGGAAATGCTCCCACAACCCTTAAACTAATCTAACAATGGTTCCGGAGTCCAACACTTGGCTCGATTCTACTTCACAAGTTCGCTCCCAAGCGAACTAGAAGTAGCTCGCCATTCGGAACTGCTCCCACAGCCGTTGAATGGTTCGGAGTCCAACACTTGGTTCGACTGTGCTTCGCAAGTTCGCTCCTAAGCGAGCTAGGGGTAGTTCGCCATTCAGAAATACTCCCACAACCCTTAAACTAATTTAACAATGGTTCCGGAGTCCAACACTTGACTCGATTCTACTTCGCAAGTTCGCTCCCAAGCGAACTAGAAGTAGCTCGCCATTCAGAACTGCTCCCACAGCTGTTGAATGGTTCGGAGTCCAACACTTGGTTCGACTCTACTTTGCAAGTTCGCTCCTAAGCGAGCTAGGGGTAGTTCGCCATTCGGAAATGCTCCCACAACCCTTAAACTAATCTAACAATGGTTCCGGAGTCCAACACTTGGCTCGATTCTACTTCGCAAGTTCGCTCCTAAGCGAACTAGAAGTAGCTCGCCATTCGGAACTGCTCCCACAGCCGTTGAATGGTTCGGAGTCTAACACTTGGTTCGACTCTACTTCGCAAGTTCTCTCCTAAGCGAGCTAGGGGTAGTTCGCCATTCGGAAATGCTCCCACAACCCTTAAACTAATCTAACAATGGTTCCGGAGTCCAACAATTGGCTCGATTCTACTTCGCAAGTTCGCTCCTAAGCGAACTAGAAGTAGCTCGCCATTCGGAACTGCTCCCACAGCCGTTGAATGGTTCGGAGTCCAACACTTGGTTCGACTCTACTCCGCAAGTTCGCTCCTAAGCGAGCTAGGGGTAGTTCGTCGTTCGAAAATGCTCCCACAACCTTTAAACTAATCAAACAATGGTGCCGGAGTCCAACACTTGGCCCGATGCTGCTTCGCAAGTTCGCTCCTAAGCGAACTGGAAGAAGCTCGCCGTTCGGAACTGCTCCAACTTTAGAAGCCTCGGCACAGCAGACAATAGTCGCGAGAGTAAAACACACAAGTTCGGCAACAACACTTTTATTGATGAAACAGACGCGGTACAAAGACAAACACAGCCAGGATTACAACTCGTCAAAAAAAAAAAGTTACAATGCCGACTTATTACACTTAGCAAAAAACAAAAAATACACAAAAGCTCGCGGAATCGACGACTTCAGCGCTTTTTTGGAGCCGGAGCATTCCGCTTCAGAGACACTCGGGAGTGACGACGCTTGTCTCCCGAGCGCGACCCCAAGCCGGCGAATTGAGACGTGTCCTCGGCACCACTTCTAGCAGCTACTCCGACGGACGCTCCGCTCGACGAAATTGCAACCGAGCTTTGCGCGTCCCCCGGACTAGGTCGGCCGATCCGTTGACGGGTCGCCATCTCGTAGAAGGTAATGCCACGCTCGCTCTCCGCGCGAGTACACGAGGTGCTTCGAACGTTGATAGGCCCCGAATGCGGCTTAAGATGGGCCACTTCTGCCTCTAGCTCCGAGATCCAATCCCGCAACGAGTCGTCTTTGACATTGACTTCGAAACGTGGGGGTATCGCGGAGTCCGGAACTCCTGATCGGCTGGCAATAAGGCGCCGAAGATGGGTGACCTCGATGCTTTTATCAACCGTCGCTCTCTTCAGCGCTTCGACCTCGGCAGTCAGTTGGACCCGTTCGGTCGTCAACTTGGCCACTTCGGCCGTCAGCCCCTCGCCCTCGCTCCGAAGCTTCGTCTCTACGGACTGAAGATGCTGTATCTCGGAAAGCAAGTCGTCCCTCTCCGCTGTTATTTTGGACAAGTTATGACGGATGCACTGAATCCGAATCTCATTACTGAAAGCAGTTGGCGAATATTCACCTTCACCCGCCGGGGTAAGCTCTTCGATTCTGCTTTCCAGACGACGAATCTCGACATCTCGCCGGCCGAGGATGAGCTGGAGATGCTTCCTCTCGCTTTCAACTCGGCGCAATCCGAGCTCGACCTCATAGAGTCGCTCTCGGCACCTCGCCAGACATAGCCTCGTCGCCCCTAGGCCGACCTCGGCTCGAGCTTCTTCATTCGAGCGCAAAGGTTCGACATCTTGGGCGATCACCATAAGCTGCAAAGAGATCGAAGTAATCAGCAAAAATGTCGAATAATGCCGGAGCACCACACTTGCAAAAATTTTTACCAAAAACAAGAGACCCTCAAAACCAGGAGAGAATGTTCGGCGAAAAAAGGGGCGAAAGACAAAAATCCGAACACCAACACTTGCAAAAATGTTTCTTTTCATTCATTTCAAAAAGTAGCGGTGGCCAGTCCGCTATTAGGCGTTACAATGATTGAAAAGAAAAAAAAAACAGCAAACAGACAAACGAAATAAGAAAACGAGGGGCGGAGTCAAGGCTCGACCTCTTTCCCCGAGCGACGAGGTGGGGTAGGGGTTGACTTCGCTGAAGGAGACACCGCAGACAACGGAGTGGCCGCAGCGCCAGGGACCTCGCCAGTGACCCCGTCCCCGGCATCAGCTCCGTCGTCCCCTTCATCCTCATCCCCCTCGGATTCAGGGTCGAAACCCTCGACGTGGTCGGGGAACAGCCTCCACCCCGAGACATCCACGTCGGGGTACTCCTTCGACACCCGCTCGAGGGCTGCGGTGAAGGCCTTCGCCATGTTCTGGGCGAGGAACCCCTGCGCCTTCTCCAAGGTCGCGTCCTCCGCCGCCTTCACTGCCGCCGCCTTCGCCGCCTCGGCCTCGACCAACTGCTTGGCCGACCCCTCCTTCTGGCGAAGGAGCTCGCCCTCCAACCTCGCCACCTCGGCCTCAAGGTGCTGGACCCTCGCCGACCTGCCCTCGTGCTCGACACGGAGCTTGTCGAGCTCGTTCGACATCCGAGCTTTTTTGTTCCGAGCTTGGTCGGACTCCTGCTTCAGCTCCTTCTCCAGAGCTGCCAGCCTCTCGGTGAGGTGGCCGAAGTGGACGATGATCTGCAGCAAAGAAGAACTAAAAGAGTTAGAAAAAATTTTTTGTGATTCAAGAAATACAACAAATGAAGAGAAGCTTACCGATACCGCCGAACGAGCGATCTCGATCACGTCGTCGCCCTCTCTCCCCGCCTCCATGGCAGCTCGGTCCTTTGGGGTGGCGAGGTGCTGGACGGCCTGCATGCTCGCCAGCGAGTTCCCGAGGAACCCATCATGCCTCCGGACTTGCCAGTCCAGAATATGAATCCGCTTGTGCTCCTCCGTCAGGAGCTCCTCGCCTGCCACGGTCAGCGGCGGCGTCGGCATGGCGAGAGCGGCGGCAATGGGGAACACCCCCACAGGTGCGGGAGCTGAAGTCCCCGCCACGGTGACGGCCGGACCGTCAAGGATCTCCACCTCCTCGACAGGGGCTGCGATCCTCGGAGCCTTCGAGGTCGGGGGCAGCTTGGACGCTACCCTCTTAAGCTTCTTCGGCGCCTTGCTCACAAGCCCTGCCCTGAGCGCCAAGACCGCGTCGTAGTCCATGGATTCTGCATCAAAAGCAAAAAAGTGATTAGCACATAGAAAACAACAAGGCAGTGAGTACGGATAAAAGAACTTGACGAGAGCTGCATACTGGGATCTACGCGGCAGAGCCCTCCCTTGTAGAGGACGTCCTCCGTCAGCTCCCTCCAATCGTACTTCGGCCGGTCAAGGAGGATCCGGACCGCCTCTTCTTCTTCTACTGAGAGCTTCGGCATCGCCTTCGCCCTCTTCGGCACCCCTTCTACCCAGTCAGAGGGGATCGGCCAGGCCTCTCGACTCCGTACGACGAACCACTTCTCTCGCCAGTGCTTAATAGAGTCGGGGCAAATGACGAGTCTGCCGCCGTGCCTCGGAGTCAAATAATACCGGTACTCCGACTTATTCCCTTGGTGGAGCCGGTATAGCGTCCGAAGCACGTTCAGCTGCGGCTCGATCCCTGCGGCCTGGCAGTGGAGGACGAAACCATTAATCACTCGCCACGCGTTCGGCATGAGTTGGATGGGGCTGACCCCGAACCAACTCACCACGGTAATTGCGAACGCGTGGAGAGGTAGCCGAGCACCGGCGATAAAGGCATCGACCGGCAAGCAACACATGGTCACTGGCAGTGGCGAGTTGGCACTAACTCCGGGGCCCGGCAACATGATTTCGTACTCCTCCGGGATGAGAAAAGAATCCCGGATCACTGCCAGATCCTCCTCGCGCAGGATCGACGCCGCATCGTCCGCCTCCGTCGTCTCCCTCGCGGCATTCTCCTCGAAGGACCTCCCCCTCCCATGGACAATTTGCTCGGCCTGATCCTCCGGGAGCTGCCTGACTCTGTGGAGTTCCGTCAACGGACCTGGCAGTTGTCCGAACTCCCCCATCCTCTTCGGATCCACAACGATCGAATCCTTGCCGAACACCTTGCCTTTGGTTGGGGTCGGAGTCGAGTCCTCGACGCCTTCAAGGGAGGGCTCGGACCAGGAGACTTCATCGGAGACAGAAGCTACAGACATAATTGATGATGAATTACCTTAAGAGAATTAGCTGCCGGAAAACTTTGCCTGAATCAAACGCCGACCACCGGAAGAATTCGCCTGAGCACAAGAAATCGTCTGAGCGAAAAAGAGGAGAAATGAGAAATGAGAGGGGGGGTGAGGATTTATAGAGAGGGGCACTCCAAACGAGGTTAATGGGCTCGTACGACCGGCCCATTTAAACCAAACGACGAAGCGACCCCAATCGTCGCCTCGCTAACCACGCCAAATCATGAGTCGAATTTAATGCGCGTCCCGTCTGATGGAAGCCCAGAGGTCACTACAATTAATGAACTTCCCATCTATCAGAGTTGTCAGAGTTGTCAGAGCTATCAGAGCTGTCAGAGCCGCCAGAAGTTCAGATGGCGCACAGAAGAAACAAACTCTTAAAAACGACAAGTTTAGGAGCTCGACACTCACTGCCGAGCGTTCGTGACACCGACCTTGTCACGGGGCAAAAATCAAGTTCGGCACTCACTGCCGAGCATTCGTAACACCGACCTTGTTACGGGGAAAAAATCAAGCTCGACACTCACTGCCGAGCGTTCGTGACACCGACCTTGTTACGGGGTAAAAATCAAGCTCGGCACTCACTGCCGAGCGTTCGTGACACCGACCTTGTTACGGGGTAAAAATCAAGTTCGGCACTCACTGCCGAGCGTTCGTGACACCGACCTTGTTACGGGGTAAAAATCAAGTTCGGCACTCACTACCGAGCGTTCGTGACACCGACCTTGTTACGGGGTAAAAATCAAGCTCGACACTCACTGCCGAGCGTTCGTGACACCGACCTTGTTACGGGGTAAAAATCAAGCTCGGCACTCACCGCCGAGCGTTCGTGACACCGACCATGTTACGGGGTAAAAATCAAGTTCGGCACTCACTGCCGAACGTTCGTGACACCGACCTTGTTACGGGGTAAAAATCAAGCTCGGCACTCACTGCCGAGCGTTCGTGACACCGACCTTGTTACGGGGTAAAAATCAAGTTCGGCACTCACTGCCGAGCGTTCGTGACACCGACCTTGTCACGGGGTAAAAATCAAGTTCGGCACTCACTGCCGAGCGTTCGTGACACCGACCTTGTTACGGGGTAAAAATCAAGTTCGGCACTCACTGCCGAGCGTTCGTGACACCGACCTTGTTACGGGGTAAAAATCAAGCTCGGCACTCACTGCCGAGCGTTCGTGACACCGACCTTGTTACGGGGTAAAAATCAAGCTCGGCACTCACTGCCGAGCGTTCGTGACACCGACCTTGTTACGGGGTAAAAATCAAGCTCGGCACTCACTGCCGAGCGTTCCTGACACCGACCTTGTTACGGGGTAAAAATCAAGCTCGGCACTCACTGCCGAGCGTTCGTGACACCGACCTTGTTACGGGGTAAAAATCAAGTTCGGCACTCACTGCCGAGCGTTCGTGACACCGACCTTGTTACGGGGTAAAAATCATGCTCGACACTCACTGCCGAGCGTTCGTGACACCGACCTTGTTACGGGGTAAAAATCAAGCTCGGCGCTCACTGCCGAGCGTTCGTGACACCGACCTTGTTACGGGGTAAAAATCAAGTTCGGCACTCACTGCCGAGCGTTCGTGACACCGACCTTGTTACGGGGTAAAAATCAAGTTCGGCACTCACTGCCGAGCGTTCGTGACACCGACCTTGTTACGGGGTAAAAATCAAGCTCGACACTCACTGCCGAGCGTTCGTGACACCGACCTTGTTACGAGGTAAAAATCAAGCTCGGCACTCACCGCCGAGCGTTCGTGACACCGACCATGTTACGGGGTAAAAATCAAGTTCGGCACTCACTGCCGAACGTTCGTGACACCGACCTTGTTACGGGGTAAAAATCAAGCTCGGCACTCACTGCCGAGCGTTCGTGACACCGACCTTGTTACGGGGTAAAAATCAAGTTCGGCACTCACTGCCGAGCGTTCGTGACACCGACCTTGTCACGGGGTAAAAATCAAGTTCGGCACTCACTGCCGAGCGTTCGTGACACCGACCTTGTTACGGGGTAAAAATCAAGTTCGGCACTCACTGCCGAGCGTTCGTGACACCGACCTTGTTACGGGGTAAAAATCAAGCTCGGCACTCACTGCCGAGCGTTCGTGACACCGACCTTGTTACGGGGTAAAAATCAAGCTCGGCACTCACTGCCGAGCGTTCGTGACACCGACCTTGTTACGGGGTAAAAATCAAGCTCGGCACTCACTGCCGAGCGTTCCTGACACCGACCTTGTTACGGGGTAAAAATCAAGCTCGGCACTCACTGCCGAGCGTTCGGGACACCGACCTTGTTACGGGGTAAAAATCAAGTTCGGCACTCACTGCCGAGCGTTCGTGACACCGACCTTGTTACGGGGTAAAAATCAAGCTCGACACTCACTGCCGAGCGTTCGTGACACCGACCTTGTTACGGGGTAAAAATCAAGCTCGGCGCTCACTGCCGAGCGTTCGTGACACCGACCTTGTTACGGGGTAAAAATCAAGTTCGGCACTCACTGCCGAGCGTTCGTGACACCGACCTTGTTACGGGGTAAAAATCAAGTTCGGCACTCACTGCCGAGCGTTCGTGACACCGACCTTGTTACGGGGTAAAAATCAAGTTCGGCACTCACTGCCGAGCGTTCGTGACACCGACCTTGTTACAGGGTAAAAATCAAGCTCGGCACTCACTGCCGAGCGTTCGTGACACCGACCATGTTACGGGGTAAAAATCAAGCTCGACACTCACTGCCGAGCGTTCGTGACACCGACCTTGTTACGGGGTAAAAATCAAGCTCGGCACTCACTGCCGAGCGTTCGTGACACCGACCTTGTTACGGGGTAAAAATCAAGCTCGACACTCACTGCCGAGCGTTCGTGACACCGACCTTGTTACGGGGTAAAAATCAAGCTCGGCACTCACCGCCGAGCGTTCGTGACACCGACCATGTTACGGGGTAAAAATCAAGTTCGGCACTCACTGCCGAACGTTCGTGACACCGACCTTGTTACGGGGTAAAAATCAAGCTCGGCACTCACTGCCGAGCGTTCGTGACACCGACCTTGTTACGGGGTAAAAATCAAGTTCGGCACTCACTGCCGAGCGTTCGTGACACCGACCTTGTCACGGGGTAAAAATCAAGTTCGGCACTCACTGCCGAGCGTTCGTGACACCGACCTTGTTACGGGGTAAAAATCAAGTTCGGCACTCACTGCCGAGCGTTCGTGACACCGACCTTGTTACGGGGTAAAAATCAAGCTCGGCACTCACTGCCGAGCGTTCGTGACACCGACCTTGTTACGGGGTAAAAATCAAGCTCGGCACTCACTGCCGAGCGTTCGTGACACCGACCTTGTTACGGGGTAAAAATCAAGCTCGGCACTCACTGCCGAGCGTTCCTGACACCGACCTTGTTACGGGGTAAAAATCAAGTTCGGCACTCACTGCCGAGCGTTCGTGACACCGACCTTGTTACGGGGTAAAAATCAAGCTCGACACTCACTGCCGAGCGTTCGTGACACCGACCTTGTTACGGGGTAAAAATCAAGCTCGGCGCTCACTGCCGAGCGTTCGTGACACCGACCTTGTTACGGGGTAAAAATCAAGTTCGGCACTCACTGCCGAGCGTTCGTGACACCGACCTTGTTACGGGGTAAAAATCAAGTTCGGCACTCACTGCCGAGCGTTCGTGACACCGACCTTGTTACGGGGTAAAAATCAAGCTCGGCACTCACTGCCGAGCGTTCGTGACACCGACCTTGTTACAGGGTAAAAATCAAGCTCGGCACTCACTGCCGAGCGTTCGTGACACCGACCATGTTACGGGGTAAAAATCAAGTTCGGCACTCACTGCCGAACGTTCGTGACACCGACCTTGTTACGGGGTAAAAATCAAGCTCGGCACTCACTGCCGAGCGTTCGTGACACCGACCTTGTTACGGGGTAAAAATCAAGTTCCGCACTCACTGCCGAGCGTTCGTGACACCGACCTTGTCACGGGGTAAAAATCAAGTTCGGCACTCACTAACGAGCGTTCGTGACACCGACCTTGTTACGGGGTAAAAATCAAGTTCGGCACTCACTGCCGAGCGTTCGTGACACCGACCTTGTTACGAGGTAAAAATCAAGCTCGACACTCACTGCCGAGCGTTCGTGACACCGACCTTGTTATGGGGTAAAAATCAAGTTCGGCACTCACTGCCGAGCGTTCGTGACACCGACCTTGTTACGGGGTAAAAATCAAGTTCGGCACTCACTGCCGAGCGTTCATGACACCGACCTTGTTACGGGGTAAAAATCAAGTTCGGCACTCACTGCTGAGCGTTCGTGACACCGACCTTGTCACGGGGTAAAAATCAAGTTCGACACTCACTGCCGAGCGTTCGTGACACCGACCTTGTTATGGGGTAAAAATCAAGTTCGGCACTCACTGCCGAGTGTTCGTGACACCGACCTTGTCACGGGGTAAAAATCAAGCTCGACACTCACTGCCGAGCGTTCGTGACACCGACCTTGTTACAGGGTAAAAATCAAGCTCGGTACTCACTGCCGAGCATTCGTGACACCGACCTTGTTACGGGGTAAAAACCAAGTTCGGCAGATCGTCAGACTCCCTCCTAGTGCTCGCAGCTACGCCGAACCCGCTTTCCTCTTCGGAAAAGCTTGCCGAACTGCATATGGACCTCGGCCCCCTAGTCAGCGAGCCCTAGGGGGAGTCTAAGGCGTGATATAAATGTATAAGACCCCCGAACGACGAATTGACGCTTCGCGATGGAAAAGAGGATATCCCTGCAAGAATACCACATGACCATCAGAGCTCATGAGCAACTCGGAGCTCAACCCACTTGGAAAATACCTCACTACCCCTTCAAGATTCAAAGCCCTCCATTTGAACTCCGATACAACTCCGCTAGCCATTAAAACAGTTAGACTATTCCTCAAAGGCCGATCAAATTTAGCCTTTAGGAGTGGGGGGCTCGTGATATGGCTAAAAACGGGGGTTAATCGGAACCGTCCAAATCGGGTACGAATCTTGGGACCTAGGGGTAAAACGGTAATTTTGCCTACAAGAGGGTCCAAAATGGGTATTGGATCTTCTCCCAAAGGACCCAATAACCCACGAATGGATCCACCAACAAGAGGGTGCGGGTTTTAACCCGCTGCGCACCCAATCAAACAAGATAAAATCAGGGTCCCCGATTTATCTTGATCAACGGCCCTGATGTACATCTATCTTTTCACTGGGATTTGGGGATTAAATTCCTTATCTGATTACGGGGAATATACCTTATCAGATTACATTCCTAATCTGTTTACAAGGAGAACATTCCATATCAGATCACGTGGATTACATTCCTAATCTATTCCCTGAGACGCCTATAAATACCCCCTATCCATCTCCAGAAAGAGGGAATCAATCTTTCACCAGTTTTAGCGCTCATTCATAGTCTTCCTAGATTACTGACTTGAGCGTCGGAGGGTGCGTCGCCGGGAACAACCCCGGTGTCTCGCACTTTTTGTAGGTCCACGGCGGGATCGACGGTCGAAGCCCAACGGAACAGGTACACAGGTTTACTATTCAGTTTCCCTACGAATCCACAAATTCTATCTATTTGCCCCCACACCAAATTTAGCGGCAACAACCAGCATCTCAAGCCTCCTTTAACTCCACCGCGACCTGGACTTCGCTCCATCATTTCCTGTCGCCACCCAGCCTTAAAGCCACTCTGCTGTCTCCCCAGCCATCAAATCGACTGCTCGCCATTGCCGACTTCCACCATTCACCCCGTTAAACCAACTCCGCCATTGCTGAACTCAGAAACTTCACAACCATCGCCATCGCCTCGTCACCCTCGACAGCACCGCCTTCTCCACCCTCTGCTTTCATCGCTCCTCTCCCTCGCCTTCCCCACTCGAGCCTACCGCTCGCTTTGCCTTCCGCTCCTCGTCGAAATCTCGTCGTCGCCCCAGTCGACGTCGCCCTCTCGCCTGCACCCTAATCACACCTCCATCGCCATCATCATCCTCCCGCTCGCCTCCTCGACCGTAGCCCCGCTCTCCTTGTCCTCGACTCCACACTCCGACCACCATCGAAGCTCCACCTTTCGACCACTCACCGCAACTCTTCGCTCCCGCCATGGCTGCCGAACCCATCGCCACTGTCCCCGAGCGTCACCCTCATCCGCTCCTCCATCGACAACCAAGCACCCTATCATCACTCCGTCGCTGCGCTCGCGATGACCCAGTCGTCATCGAAGCCCTGCATCCCTCGACCTCCATCCCCTACTCCTCGACTCCGTCACCGTCGCTTCCCAACCGCGACCACTCCTACCTCCATCACCTCCTCCATCGCAGCGCCTTGCTGCCGCACTCGACAATCGCCCCGCCTGCAGTCGCCATTGTCGGAGCTCCACCAGTCGCCATCCCCTCCTCTTCCTCTGTTTTCTTCCAAAACAGAGCACCAGCGTCTTCTTCCCCGCTCTCACCCTCGTCGACCGTTCCCTCTCCCCGCCTGCAACTCCACCTCATCACTATTGCTGCGTTATCTCACCATTGCCGCTGTCATCTTCATCCTTGCCTCCTTGCAAGCCCCCTCGTCAGCCCTCCTCCTCCTCAACACCAACTGCCGTCAACTCCTCATCATCCATGGTGCTGTGACCACAGCTGCCTCGTCGACCCAACAACCCTGCCATCGACTTCCTAGCACAGCCAGCCCTGATCACCCTCGCAGTACACCGCCGGAACCTTTTGTTGTTCTACATTGTTACTATTGGATTTGGTTGCGGTTGCTGTACACGTGTGTACGTGCGTTGCATGTGCTGTCCTGTGTCGTGCCTCCCTTGCTATTGGTGCCTTGCTACCCTTGCCATCGTGTTGTTGTTGGAGCTCTTGTTGTGGATTACTTTGCATGTGTTGCGCACGTGTTTTGGTGCACGTAGTTTGCACGTGTTGCCGTCGAGGCGCTCATCCCGTTATTCTCAATATCGTCGGAATCATTGTCTATCAGGCAAGCATCTTGTACGAATCCTTTTGTTTCCCCGTACAAGCATTTTTTTGAAATACCGCAAGTAGATTCATCATTGTGACTTATTCTTCATATTTAATCTGGTGATGATCTTCACCCTACCCGTTTGATTTTTTTCTATCAATTATATATTCGTAAAAGATCATAAACATCAATTGCATATTTCTATCTTGCTGCATGTTCTGACTTGTAATCAGATTGACCAAGTCACATTTTGAATCTTTTAGAACTTTCCAAATAAGTGTTTTAACCCCCTATTTCTAATTTCCAGAACTTTTGATGGATCTAAAATCCGATATGTAGATTGCTAGATACGTTGCTTTTAGTGTTGTGACGTTTTCAATTCCAGGTTTCCATTTTGAAGTATATTTCCTCGATTAACTAATTTGAACACCATGCTAAGAATATAATTAAGACCTGATATTTTCCAATATGTTACTAAACATGATTTGGAATTGATTTATGAATTTTATAAGTTTTTTCTATGAATTTACAGTTATTTTTTATACACATGAATTTGACATTCACATTCTGCCAGAATATGAATCTGTTAAGTATAAGAATTTGAACCTAGTTTCTGTATTTATTATATGTCGTATGTATATGCACTGGAACCGGTAGAGAGTCTAGTTTATAGAACTTCTGACGGATCCAGATTTGCTTTTATGTAGCAGAAGGAATACCTGTCTTTGTACAACAACACCCTGCTATCCAGATTGCATGTTTTGTGTCTCTTTATTATGAATGTCTCTTTCTTTTCTTGTAATGAGTAAAATTAGTCACACCTAGTATGACACAACATTGACATATTCTTGCATGCTTACATAGGATGAAAATAAAATATTAACAAGCCGGGGTAAATAAGGATCGACTTGGTAGTGAACAATTGGAGACTGTACTTAGTAGGGCCCCTTGTTCTTGTTGTCATGGAAGGTAGAGTTTTGGTCGTGGAAATCTCGCATGTTTAAATTCTCGTCATCGTGCTGAGTACACGATCTGTTGAGTTTACCATCATAGTCTAAATGATCACTGTTTGCATGCACCGAACCTGTGGAATGAGACACAGTATTACGTGCATTAAATAAGATAATAAAACACTAATGAATCTAGGATTGACACTTGTATTCTTGATCATGCTTATTGTTATTGATCTTGTATCATTGATTACAATTACTGTTTATTGCATCATGAATTCTAGACTTTCATTTTATTATCAACTTTGTTATTGTCTTTGATCTTTGACTTTGTTCCAGCCTATTATTTCTTGGCATACCAAACTTTTCTTGCTTTTTGCTTGTACTACTTGCGGCCCGTAACTTGCTCTAACAGGTACTCCATCTATCTTTCTTTGAGTTATGTTATACAGGTACAGATGATGGGTTACTTAATGAGCTCGTCGAGCTGTTATTGCATTGCATACTCTCAGGATTTTTGATAAGTTCTTGTATCTCAGATATTGGTTATTGTATTAATTTCTTGTTTATGTGATTATTATTGCATTGTTGAGTTTACTGGTATTGTACAGCTTATAGATGATATGAGTTGACATACTTATATCATTCGCTGGGCCTTCGTCACGGACTCGTATTCCCGTATTTTGGGAAGCGGGGCATGACAACTTGTTTCATTCCAAAAGTTAATCAATCTCTCGAAACTTGCTTCGAATCAAACATCTTCAAAAGAAAATATGTCAGTATCATCCCCTGTAGCATCATCTTCATGAATTCGCCACTTTTAACTTGACAAGATCATGGATATTCTCATTTGTCTTCATACTTCACATGTACCCTACCATGCCAAATTATTGCATTCGTCTCATGTCTATCTCTCTGCGTCACATCTACAATTCGTTGAAACCCCCAAACAACAAGTTCGGAGTCCAATACTTGGATCGACGCAGCTTTAGCCACTTGTAAATAAGTAAGTGCGGAGGAGCTCACCATTCGGAATTGCTTTTACAGCTTGTTGAAACCCCAAACAAAAAAGTTCAGAGTCCAACACTTGGTTCGACGCCGCTTTAGCCGCTTGCAAACAAGCAAGTGCGGAGCAGCTCACCATTCGGAATCGCTCCTACAACTGTGAAGTCCCCCTAAACAACAAGTTTGGAGTCCAACACTTGGTTCGACGCCACTTTTGCCACTTGCAAATAAGCAAGTGCGGAGCAGCTCACCATTCAGAATTGCTCCTACAACTCGTTGAAACCCCCAAACAACAAGTTTGGAGTCCAACAATTGGTTCGACGCCGCTTTAGCCGCTCGCAAACAAGCAAGTGCAGAGCAGCTCATCATTCAGAATTGCTTCTACAACTCGTTGATAACTCCGTAACAACTAGTTTGAAGTTTCGGGGCTCAAAATAACCATTCATACTACTCTCGCTACTGGTTAAATTTTGCAATAAGAAAGTTCGAAGAACAGCTCTTTTCCAGGGCTATCTCCAAAATTTTACTCAAATCTAGAGCCCAACTCACCCATAGAGTTTCTCATTAAACTTGTCTCCCAAACGGCTCTCTCATAGAGCCTGGTGATGCACTTCGCTTTGCTCACCCCCAAGCGGCCTTCTTCTAAGCGAATTCAGAGCCTGTAACGCCCCGTACTCAATTCGTACGCACACAATTAATTAAATTCTAGCCACGCCCACCACAGGCTGCCTCAAAAGGGTGTCCGGACGTTGGGTAACCTTTATCATAGGCTTTCCTAATATATTCCTCTTATTTCCCTTAATCCTAGCCGATATTTAGTATATATACACTAGTATATATATACTATACCATATACGACTCTCTAGAAATACGGGGTCTCACATTCACCCCCTCTTAAGAATTCAGCGTCCTCACTGAATACGGGACGTGCAATCTAGCACTGGATCGTCTTTCTAGTCGAATGTAGACTTGTCTCCTAATCGCTGCCCACACAGGGTCTTACGCATCTCATACACATATCACTCACTTCCTATATACAAGTCCTACATTCGATGTCGAAAGTTGGCTCTGATACCATCTGTAACGCCCCGTACTCAATTCGTACGCACACAATTAATTAAATTCTAGCCACGCCCACCACAGGCTGCCTCAAAAGGGTGTCCAGACGTTGGGTAACCTTTATCATAGGCTTTCCTAATATATTCCTTTTATTTCCCTTAATCCTAGCCGATATTTAGTATATATACACTAGTATATATATACTATACTATATACGACTCTCTAGAAATACGGGGTCTCACAGAGCCCAACTCACCCATAGATTTGCTCCTCAAACTTGTCTCCTAAACGGCTCTCTCTTAGAGCCTGGTGATGCTTTTCATTCCGCTTGTCCCCCAAGTGACCTTCTTCCAAGTGAATTCAAAGCCCAACTCACCCATGGAGTTGCTCCTCAAACTTTTCTCCTAAACGGCTCTCTCTTAGAGCCTGGTGATGCTCTTCGCCCCGTTCGCCTCCTGAGCATCTTCTTCCCAACAAGTTCGGAGCTCAACTCTCCCCTAGAGATGCTCCTCAAACTCGTCTCCCGAACGGTTCTCTCCTAGAGCCTGGTGAGGCTCTTTGTTCCGCACACCTCCCGAGCGGCCTTCTTCCCAACGAGTTCGGAGCTCAACTCTCACTTAGAGATGCTCCTCAAACTCATCTCTCGAACGGCTCTCTCCTAGAGCCTGGTGATGCTCTTCGCTTCGCTGGCTTCCTGAGCGGCCTTCTTCTCAATGAGCTCGGAGCTCAACTCTTCCTTAGAGATACTCCTCAAACTCATCTCCCGAACAGCTCTCTCCTAGAGCCTGCTGATGCTCTTCGCTCTGCTCGCCTCCCAAACGGCCTTCTTCCAAACGAATTTGGAGCACAACTCCCCCTAGAGTTGATCCTCAAACTGGTCTCCTGAACGGCTCTTTCATAGAGCTTGGTGATGCTCTATGTCCCGCTCGCCTCCCCGAGCGATCTTCATTTAAACGAGTTCGGAGCAAAACTCCCCCCCAGAGTTACTCCTCAAACTCGTCTCCCAAACGGCTCACTTTTAGAGCATGGTGATGCTCTTCGCTCTGCTCACCTCCCGAGCGCCCCTTTCCAACAAGCGTTTGCAGCCTAACTCATTCTAGAGCTCTTCTAAAGACGCTCCCTAAAACTCGCCTCCAAGAACGAATCTCCCAAGAGTCATGCAAAGATCTTCTCAAATTTCATGGTGGCAAAGATATTGCGGGCCTATTTTGACCATGAAGAAGGATGATTCTTCAACTGACTTCTGAAGCGAAATTGTAGATCTTTGAGTCAGCTTCAAAATGATCGGTCAAATGCCCCAATCGGACCTCTGTAGCTCTGGTAAAGTTGGTTACAACACGGCTGTGCCGATCCAACAAATCGTTGACTGGTCAACGGTCAACAGTCAAACTGGACACGTGTCGTCAACCAAAATCCCATAGCACTTCGGTGGCAGGATCCAAGCAACCGCGTCAACGAGTGCGAAATTGTGCAACAAAATGGTCAACGGTCAACGGCCAAAGGACACATGTCGCTCTCACTTCTTCTGACCGTTCGATCTCTTTCATTTTAGAGCTCTATCGTGATCAGTGGCCCAGATTTAGCCACATCATTAGCTTCAAAAAAGTCAACGGTCAACATTGAATGAGTCAATGGTCAAACGTTGATTGCCACGTGTTGACCATCTGAAGCATCGCCGAAGCTCGGTGGCGCGCGCCGAGCAAACCTGTCCCCGAACGGGAAAATGGCAAAAAAACTCTGCCTTCCGATGCGCGCTCGATCGTGATCAACTGCTGAGATTCGCCCAAAAAAGAAAAACAAAGCAAAAAAGTCAATGGTCAATCGTTGACCGAGTCAACAGTCAACCGTTGACCCTCACATGTTGCCAGCCCGAGCTCTCTCAGCGCTGTTCGGCACGATCTGAGCACTTTTGCCACCGAACGGGAATGGAGAGAAAATTTCTTCCTCTCGATGCGCGCTCGATCGTGATCATTGGCTGAGATTCGCCAAAAAGAGCCAAAAAAAGTCAACGTTCACCGAGTCAACAGTCAACCGTTGACCGCCACGTGTCGCCAGTGCGAGCCATCTAAGCGCTGTTCGGCGTGATCCGAGCACTTCGGCTACCGAACAGGAATGGAGAGAAAAGTTATTCCTCCCGATGCGTGCTCGATCGTGATCAATGGCCGTGATTAAATCAAAGAAATTTCTTTTATTTAATTATTAAATTGAATTAATTATTTAAAAATTCCGAAAAATAATAAAAAATTCGAAAAAATTAATTGAATTTCCTGAAAATAATTTTTAATTCGGAAAAATATTTTTATATTCTGAAAATAATTATTTTATTTTTAGAATAATTAATTAAAATTCAAAATTTTATTATTAAAATTCAGAAATTAAATATAAAGTTGAAAAATATGATTAAAAATTGGGAAAAAATCAGAAAAATATGAAAAAATCACAAAAATTCTCGAAAATTCTGAGAATGATTCTCGGTATTTTACAAGCTCAGAGAAAAAAAACCGTTACACCTTGACCAAGATCCGAACGCCCCCGAGAACGCCGATAAATTCTATAAGCCATTAAAAACAGGTGAAGTACTCCCCAATGGCTGTGAAATTCAGTCTTCAGGAGTGGGGGGACTTGTGAAATGGCTAAAAATAGAACCAAATCGTGACCGTTCATATCGGGCAGGAATCTTGAAGCTCTCAGGGGTAAAACGGTAATTTTCACCACAAACGGATATGAAATAGGAACTGGATTTTTTCCAAGCTCAATAACCCAAAAATGGGTCTGCCTTACTGGGTCAGGGTGATAGCCCATTACAAACATACCCAGGTCATTAAAAGAGTAATTTGAATTCATGATTATCTCTAAGAAAAGGTTTAAACCAAAACTCTTATCATGAAATGATTTAAACTCTATGGCTTATCCAAAAACACCAGGACATAGTGATAAATGATTATCTCTACAATGTCTCTAAAGGAGACTATAAACACACCCATCCCCACACCATAAAAAGGTAATCAATATTTTTTTCCACAAAGAGCTCTCTCATAATCTTCCTGATTACTGACTTGAGCGTCGGAGGATTCGTCGTCGGAATCCATCCCGGTGTTTCAAACTTTTTGTAGGTTAGCGGCAGCAATGAGAAATAGTCAAATGTCGGCAAGAAGTCAATAGGTTCGCTTTTATTGTTACTAGAACAATTCACAAATCATCTGTTTTCTCCCACACCAAAATTAGCAGCAACAAAATTCATGAAGCATAGTACCTGTCAAAGCCAAATAAATGTACACAATTTCTAATTGCATTCATATATGGATCAACTTCTTTCAAAGCATCTTATAAACATAAATTTAAAATTTGACATGCACATCTAACATGCTAATTGTTCTTTTAAAGTAGTAATTGACCTATTGTTGTTGGAGGCATTATTAAAACTAATATTAAAGATTTTATTGCGAATTTGAAATAAATCAAAAACTTCTGAAATACGAGCTGTGATAACTATATCACTCTGGAGATATGACAAAGCGACAAGTGATATGATTCTGTTTTGAATCATCTTGTAGCGCCCCGAATTTCTAATATAATATCTAGAAATATGTGGCACAATTCCCAGCATCAACCTCAATGTAATAGTACATAGCCAAAACACAGATAAATTTTTCAACTTTTATTACAACGATTCTTTACAAATCACAGCGGAAAATTAAACACCTTGAATTACATTTCTTTCTTTTACAACACAATCGTTTACAATTTACATAAGCCACATTATTATTCTACGTACTACATGCATCCAAATTTCAATGCTATAGGTATCTACCTGTAAAACAAGAGGCTAGAGATAACCCTAACCCCTAAAACTACAGGGGTCAACCATAACGGTGTGAGTGACATTAAAAGAAATACAGTGCAAGTAAAACATGAAGAATAAAGTTATAAACAACACTTACCAACAGTAGTAATAGATGGAATATGAAATGTCAGTAAATAAAACATGAAAACATCAAGTGAAACTAGACTAAGTGTTTGGTGTAGGAAAAACAGAAAACAAACATGCATAAAACCAAGTCAAGAAAACACAAACGCAATATGATAAATCTCTAATGCATACTTGTCGGATTCTATGCATTCCATGCTATATAGGTCCGGTGCAAGCCCTCATCGTTCTCCACTTTATAGGGTTAAATCCCTCGTTATGTAACTAATCCTACTACGGTGATGGAAACAAGATCCAGAATACTCCACGAATAGGTATCACACAACCCTCAACGCGCAAGAATCATTTAAGAATAGCTAAAAAACTTGAGAATCACCTCTCTGCCGTATATCCCACCGCCGTCCCTCGACGTGCACGTACACAGGCACATCCCGTGAATAGGACCATCGACCCTCAACACGCGAATGTACCTGTATGTTCCGTGAATAGACACTGCAGACCCTCGACACGCAAAAACACTAAATAGTCATCTCGAGACAGAACACACACACAGTCCTGGAACGCATCAATTGGACAGGTTCCTAAGAGCATATTCTCACGTATCCCAAGTCCCATCATATCTCCATTAGTGCCTTTCCTCAAGTTGATTATTATTAAAACACAAATTCTCTCTCTCTTCAGTTAGTGTATCCTGCCGGACTTAATTCCACAACAACAACCCCAAGAGCCAACTGGTCATAATTCACAAAATCTCATCTGCTGGTTCACAGGACTCCCATTCAACTCCTATAGACTCACAAAACGAATATCAACGCCAAAACCTTCAACAAAACTCATAATTCCATCATAAAAATGTTTATATCAATGAAAACTTCTTAAGTCAACAAAATATAAATCCATTTAATGTACTCGTGAATTCCCGAACTGAAATAAAATATCAAATCTATTAAATAACTGAAAAATCATATTTTGAAGTCGTAGAATAACACAAAATATCAATTTCTTCAAAAAAAAACCATATGTATGTCATTTTATAAAGCCATAAGAATACAATTTAAATTCTATTATAATAAAAATATAAATCTCTGTAAAATATGGTAATCTATAGTAAAAACATCATCTAAAACAGTAGATCAATAATGCATAAGTTCAAAGAAATAATTGTTCAAGAAATCAGCAAGAAAACTCAACAAGTCATTAAAACAGCAGGTGGCAGTCGACTGTCGGAAACAATTCAAAAAGATAACGGTCGACAGCAAAAGCCTAGAAAATCCAATCTTTCAAATGTCGGTCGACCGCACATCTTAGTTCAAAATGGGACTGGTCGACCGTTAGCTGCTACTCGACTAGTTTCAAAATTGTGCACTTTTTCGACTGATACATGATTATAATTTTTAAAAACTCAAATCTAAAATTCTAAAACCCTGAGATGATCAAATACAACTTGTAAAACATATAGGAGTTTATAAAACAAACCAAAACCACATCAAGATCATGAAAGAGTAGTTTTTCACAAAAAAATCTTCAAAACAGCAACTTAAGTACATATAAATTTATATGGGTAAGTTAAGTATCAGAAAAACATCCAGAAAACATTATATATATGTAGTATGAAGTTTAATTCCATCTCAGCATTAAAACAACTCAAGTCTTAATCAAAAACTCCACAAAATCATAAAAACCCTACTTTCGGCTGATCATACACCGAACCGAAAGTTAACACCCCCTTTTTACTTCAAGATTCAATCTTTTGCTTCAATATCTCCTCATGCAATCCATTAAACACATATGCAACTACTTACATCAGTTTACCCATGAATAAAAGCAATCACAACATGTTTTTAATCAAGTTCTTATTCATCAAAAATCCAAAAAGAGCTTATACATATATATACACAGCAAAGGTCCACTTTTAATCATTTTCATGCAATTCACATCATACAACTCTTTATATATGTTCAAATCATCAAGTATATGAAAGAAAACATTCTACTCATGATTTCTAGTAGGTTCTTTAACAGTCTCAAATTATCTATAGAGAATTTTAATCATCAAGATCATTGTTTTCATGAAAGATTCAATTTTTTAACTCATCCATTCATCCATAGTTCATTATATCAACATATAATCCCTAACATGCTTTCTAATAGACCAATCATCACATACAACATGTATAGAACAATAAGAAAATAAACATATGTTACTCACCTTATTGAAGAATAAACCGAAGATAATAAAAAGAATAAGAAAATCCTTCATTTCGCAAGAAAACCAAGATCCTCACTTCATAACTCCAAGAAACCAATAATATAGAAAACCATTTGTGTAGTGCAGCAAAGAGACGGCTACATTCACTTTTAAATAGGCCGGATTTCAATTAATTAGGGTTTTTGAAAAGATTTGCAAAATATCCCTTTGAATATATCTTTACATATATAAATCCTTATACATGGAAATTAGATTAAAAAATTAAATTTAGGTTTAAAAACAAAGATAATTGATCCAGATCTGGCGACACTGTTGGTAAACCCAAAAAACAATTTTGTAATCTTTGCCTCTAAGTGGCAATTTTGCAAAAAGACCCTTCTTTAAGAAATTTGCGAAATAAACCAAATCTATTAAAATAAAAAGTAAAAACTTTATCTCTGAGTTGGCTAGGCATCATGCTCAGCCCAAAAATTCAAAAATCTGGAGTTTTCTCTCCAAGTGGCAATTTTGCACAAAAGCCCATCTTTTTGTAATATTTGCAAATATGTCTAATAAATATCAGAAAAATCCAGAAAATTCACAAATAATAACTACTAATAAATAATAGGTCTCCCCAAAATAATTTCTGAACTTCCCAAGAAAATATTTGCACGTATTTTGCATGTGTAACAAGATAAATTTCAGAAAAATATTTATTAAATCACCAAAAATCGTTTCAATTTATTTATTAATCTTAAAAACAATAATTAAAAATCTAGGGTGTTACATCACTCCCTCCTTAGAACAGTTATGTCCTCAGAACTGCTACTAATAGGGACCGAACGATATAAGCAAAGAGAAAATGCAATCTCATAAGTTAAAATATAGTTTAAGGAATACAATCACACAAGAGTATTTAATTTAACCAAAAGAAATAAAACTTAATCAAAATAATACTATCATACAGAAGAAATATAATCATACAAAAAGCTCAGGAAAATCCTTCTACCTGCGATCCTCCGGCTCCCAAGTAGCCTCCTCAAACTGTTGGTTCCTCCACAATACCTTGACCATAGGTATCACCTTATTCCTTAACACCTTCTCCCTCCGATCAACAATCTCTACAGGCTGCTCCTTATAACTCAAGTTCACCTGTAGACCTTCAGGCACTTCCACCAATCGATGACTCTGATCCGGCACATACTTTCTCAACATCGACACATGGAACACATCATGCACCTGTGCCAATTCCTCCAGTAGATCCAATCTATATGCCGTCTTACCAATCCGCCCCAAAATCCTATATGGACCAATGTACATTGGCACCAACTTGCCTCCCTTTCCGAACCTGATCACTCCTTTAGTCAGAGACACCTTGAGAAAAACTGCATCCTCAACCTCAAACTCCAAGTCCCTTCGTCGAGTGTTTACATAACTCTTCTGCCGACTCTAAGCCTCGACCAATCTCTTACGAATCAACTCGATCTTCTCCGATGTCTGCTGTACAATCTCAGGCCCAAACATCTGCCTCTCACCAACCTCATACCAACAAACAGGTGTCCTACACTTCCTCTCGTACAGAGCTTCATACGGAGCCATTTCAATACTTCCATGGTACTGTTGTTATAAAAAAACTCAACCAACGCCAAGTACCTGTCCCAATTGCCACCAAAATCCATAACACAAGCCTTCAGAATATCCTCCAACACCCGATTCACCCTTTCAGTCTGACCATCGGTCTGTGGATGGAAAGTGGTACTGAAATCAGTTCTGGTACCCAAGGTTGCTTGCAAACCCTTCCAAAACATCGAAGTGAACCTCGCATCCCTGTCAAAAACAATCGTCACAAGAACCCCATGAAGTCTCACAATCTTATCAATGTACAACTCTACCAATTTCTCCAACGACCAAGTAATCTTCATATACAGAAAGTGAGCTGACTTAGTCAAAAGGTCCATAATAACCCAAACTGAGTCATTGCCTTTCGGACTCCTCGGCAACCCTGTGATGAAATCCTTGCTAATATTCTCCCATTTCCATTCTGGAATGGGCAATAGCTGCAACAAACCTCCAGGCCTCTGGTTCTCTGCTTGATCTGCTAGCAAGTCAGACACCTTGCCACAAAGTTTGCCACGTCCCTCTTCATACCCAACCACCAGAAGTGCTGTTTGATGTCCTTATACATCTTTGTGCCTCCAGGATGTACTGACAACAAAGTACTGTGTGCCTCCTGCAAGACTCTCTCTAAAATATGCATTCTCCGGCACACACAACCTCTCACCCATCATCTTGGACACGGAACTCTAGTAACTTGCCATCGGAAACCTGCTGCAACATTCTCTGAATCTCTGCATCTGAATTTTGACCTTCCACAATTCGCTCTCTCAAAGAAGGTTGCAACCTCAACTGAGCCAAAGATGCTCCCAAACCCTGTAGTACCACCTCGATACCTGCCTGATCAAACTCTACTGCCAACTCTCTCTGAGTAGTGATCAAACTAGACAAACTTCTCTTCCGACTAAGCCCATCAGCTACCACATTCGCCTTGCTTGAATGATACTTGATCTCAGGAAGAATCTCTTCCAACACTTCCAACCACCTTCTCTGCCGGAGATTTAGATCTTTCTGCTGATAAATGTACTTCAGGCTTTTGTGATCGGTATACATGTTGACCTTCTCTCCATATACATAATGCCTCCACCGCTTCAAGGCAAAGATAATAGCTGCTAACTCCAGATCGTGCATCGGATAGTTCTTCACATGTGGATGCAACTGCCCCAAACCATAGCAATAACCTTCCCTTCCTGCATCAAGACACACCCCAAACCTCTGAGAGATGCATCACTGGAGATATCATAATCCTTCCGAACATGTGGCAAAGCTAAGATAGGTGCAGTCGTTAACCACTCCTTTAGCTCAAGGAAACTCGCCTCACACTTATCAGTCCATGTGAATGCCACATTTTTTCGAGTTAACCCTGTCAAAGGAACTGCAATCTGTGCATAGCCCTGAATGAATCTCCTGTAGTACCCAGTCAAACCTAAGAAACTTATGACTTCCTTCACTGTCATTGGCCTGCACCAATTCTTCATTGCATCAACCTTCTGAGGATCAGTGGCCACTCCCTCCTTAGAAAGGATATGACCAAGGAAAGCTACCTCAAACTTCCAAAACTCACACTTTGATAACTTGGCATACAAGCTATGCTCCTGCAACTTCTCCATTACCTCTGCCAAGTGCATAGAATGTTGTTCCTTCGACTTCGAATGCACCAAAATATCATCAGTGAAAACTACCACAAAGAAATCAATAAATGGCCGTCAAATTCGATTCATCATATCCATGAACACTGTCGGTGCATTCGTCACTCTGAATGGCATTACCAAAAACTTATAGAGTCCATGACGAGTCCTGAAAGCTGTTTTACTCACATTTTCCTCCTTGACTCGAACCTGATGATACCCTGAACACAGATCAATCTTCGAAAACACCGCTGCTCCCCGAAGCCTTTCAAACAGATCATCAATCTGTGGAAGCGGATACTCGTTCTGAATAGTCACCCTGTTGATCCCCAAAAGCCCTTTTTATTGACTGTCACCAAATGCCAGCATCCTTCTCTAACTGCATGGTAGCCAATTTCACCTTATTGACTACTAGGTTTTCCAAGACTTTGAAAACCATCTCCATCTGCCTAATCCAATCAACAGCCTCATTTGGATCAGACTGCCCCTAAAAAATAGGCGGCTTCATCTGCTTGAAGGACTCAACCTACTTAATCGGATCAGCATTGACAAACACTGGTCTAGCCCCTTGATTGTGATTCTGATTTTGTGCCATGTTAGCTGCCATTAATGTGTTCAAGGTCTGATACACCCTGGAAATCTCAGTCTCAAGATCAAGTCCAGCCCTATGGGAACCTTCAGCCCCATCACCATTTCCACCATTTCTAGTCCTGGGTCTTGCCATTATTCTGAATACTGCAAAATGAGGGAAAAGTTAGAGCATCACATTACAATTCATATTCACATCAATAACCCATGGCAAAATCTCAATCATATCCCAAACCAAAACATCTTGTTTTAATTCTATGTGATACTCACACTCTAATGTCCACACCTTGGTTAATTTTTATACTACATTTATCATTACTATTGAAGCATGCTCTGATACCAATCTCTGGAGCGCCCCGAATTTTCAATATAATATCTCAGAAATACGTGGCACAATTCCCAGCATCAACTTCAATGTGATAGTAAACATAGCCAAAACACAGATAAATTTTTTAACTTTTATTACAACGATTCTTTACAAAGCACGGAGGAAAATTAAACACCTTGAATTACATTTATTTATTTTACAACACAATCTTTTACAATTTACATAAGTCACATTATTATTCTACCACATGCATCCAAATCCCAATGCTATAGGTACCTACTTGTAAAACAAGAGGCTAGAGATAAACCTAACCCCCAAAACTACAGGGGTCAGCCATAACGGTGTAAGTGACATTAAAAGAAATACAATGCAAGTAAAACATGAAGAATAAAGTTATAAAAAACACTTACCAATAATAGTAATAGATGGAATATGAAATGTCAGTAAATAAAACATGAAAACATCAAGTGAAACTAGACTAAGTGTCAAGTGTAGGAAATACAGAAAACAAACATGCATAAAACTAAGTCAAGAAAATACAAATGCAATATGATGACCCTCTAATGCATACTTGTCGGATTCTATGCATTCCATACTATATAGGTCCGGTGCAAGCTCTCATCGTTCTCTACTTTATAGGGTTAAATCCCTCGTTATGCAACTAATCGTACTACGGTGATGGAATCAAGATCCAAAATACTCTGCGAATAGGTATCACACAACCCTTAACGCGCAAGCATCATGTAAGAATAGCTCAAAAACCGGAAAATCACATCCCTACAGTGTACCCACCACCGCCCCTCGACGTGCACGTACACAGGCACATCCCGTGAATAGGCTCGTCGACCCTCGACACGCGAATCTACATGTATGTTCCGTGAATAGGCACTGCAGACCTTCGAAAAGCGAACATACTAAATACTCCTCTCGAGACAGAATACACACAGTCCTGCAATGCATCCGTTGGACTGGACCCCAAGAGCATAATCTCACGTTTCCCAGGTCCCATCACATCTCCATTAGTGCCTTTCCTTAAGTTGATTATTATTAAAATACAAATTCCCCCTCTTTAGAGTTAGTGTATCTGGCCAGACTTAATTCCACAACAACAACCCCAAGACGCAACTGGTCGTAATTCACAAAATCTCATCTGCCGGTTCACAGGACTCCCACTCAACTCCTACAGATTCACAAAGTGAATATTAACACCAAAACCATCAACAAAACTCTTAATTACATCATAAAAATGTTTATATCAATGAAAACTTCTTAAGTCAATAAAATCCAAATCCGTTTAATGTACTCGTAAATTCCAGAACTGAAATAAAATATCAAATCTATTAAATAACTGAAAATCATATTTTGAAGTCGTGGAATATCAGAAAACATGAATTTCTTAAAAAAAAACCATATGTATGTCACTTATAAAGCCATAAGAATACAATTTAAATTCTATTATAATAAAAATATAACTCTCTGTATAATATTGTAATCTATAGTAAAAACATCATCTAAAATAGTAGATCAATAATTCATAAGTTCAAAGAAATAATTGTTCAAGAAATCAGCAAGAAAACTCAACAAATCATCAAAACAGCAGGTGTCAGTCGATTGTCGGAAACATTTCAAAAAGATAACGGTCGACTGCAGAAGCCCAGAAAATCCAATCTTTCAAATTTCGGTCGACCGCACATCTTAGTTCAAAATGGGACCGATCGACCATTAGCTGCTACTCGATTAATTTCAAATTTGTGCACTTTTTCGACTGATACATAATTATAATTTTTAAAAGCTCAAATCTAAAATTCTAAAACCATGAGATGATCAAATACAACTTGTAAAAGTTAAAGGAGTTTATAAAACAAATCAAAACCACATCAAGATCATGAAAGAGTAGTTTTTCACAAAAAATTCTTCAAAACAACAACTTAAGTATATATAGATGTATATGGGTATGTTAAGCATCAGAAAAACATCCAGAAAAAATCATATATATGTAGTACGAAGTTCAATTCCATCTCAGCATTAAAACAACTCAAGTCTTAATACAAAACTCCACAAAATCATAAAAGCCCTACTTCCGGCTGATAATACACAGACCCGAAAGTTAACACCCGCTTTTCACTTCAAGATTCGATCTTTTGATTCAATATCTCCTCATGCAATCCATTAAACACATATGCAACTACTCACATCAGTTTACCCATGAATAAAAGCTATCACAACATTTTTAATCAAGTTCTTATTCATCACAAATCCAAACAGAGCCTATACATATATATACACATCAAATGTCCACTTTTAATCAATTTAATGAAATTCACATCATACAACTCTTTATATATGTTCAAATCAGCAAGTATATGAAAGAAAACATTCTACTAATAATTTCTATTAGGTTCTTTAATAGTCTCAAATTATCTATATATAATTTTAATCATCAAAAGCGTTGTTTTCATGAAAGATTCAATTTTTTAACTCATCCATTCATCCATAGTTCATTATATCAACATACAATACCTAACATGCTTTCTAATAGACAAATCATCACATACAACATGTATAGAATAATAAGAAAATAAATATATGTCACTCACCTTATTGAAGAATCAACCGAAGATAATAAAGAGAATAAGAAAATCCTTCATTTTGCAAGAAAACCAAGATCCTCGCTTCGAAAATCCAAGAAATCAATAATGATGAAAAACCTTTATGTAGTGCAGCAAAGAGATGGCTGCACTCTCTTTTAAATAGGCCGGATTTCAAGTAATTAGGGTTTTTGAAAAGATTTGCAAAATATCCCTTTGAATATATCTTTACATATATAAATCCTTATACTTGAAATTAGATAAATCAATTAAATTTATTTTTAAAGACAAAGATAATTGATCCAGATCTGGCCGGCACTGTTGGTAAACCCAGAAAACCAATTTTGTAAATTTTGCATCTAAGTGGCAAATTTGCAAAAAGACAATTCTTTAAGAAATTTACGAAATAAAACAAATATATTAAAATAAAAGTAAAATATTTACCTCTGAGTTTGCTAGGCATCATGCTCAGCCCAGAAATCCAAAACTCTGGAGTTTTCACTCCAAGTTGTAATTTTGCACAAAAGTCCATCTTTTTGTAATTTTTGCAAATAGGTCAAATAAATATCAGAAAAATCCAAAAAATTCACAAATAATAGCTACTAATAAATAATAGGTTTCCCCAAAATAATTTTTGACTTTGAACTTTTCAAGAAAATATTTGCACGTGTTTTGCACGTGTAACAAGATAAATTTCAGAAAATATTTATTAAATCACCAAAAATTGTTTCAATTCATTTATTAATCTTATAAACAATAATTAAAAAACTAGGGTGTTACACATCCAATCACTGTCGATTTAATGACAAGTTATGCCCATCTTCAGTATATCGTTACAACATTTTCAACAATCGACAGTTAACGATACTCTACAAGTCAAAGAATATAAAAGTGCAATTAAAGTGTCTCTCCGTTCGTTGTAAAGTTTAAAACAATTGGCCTTGAGTGTGTTTCTATGATTTCTTTTAAAATGTGGATTTAGTGCATTATGGTTAAATGTCCCTACAAAACTACTCTCGAAATAGGATAATGGTAACTCTTTCTTAATAACTAATTCGGTAATTTACCGATGAACAATTTTGGGATCATAGGGATGGCTATCTATTTGTCCGGTCCTAGGGTTGACTTTTTGTTGTGATTGTTGGTTTTATACTAGAGCGGGGTGTACATTCAAAATGTGACAATTAATTGTACTTGTTCCCTCACCCTTCTTCCATTTATAACTCTTATTACAAGTTTTACAAATATTATGTCCTATAATAGGATTCTCCTCGTCAGGGATAAAATCATAAAATCTGTGTTAATTACTGGTTTCCTCTTTAGTTTTTCTACCAGAAGTGAGTTGTGTGGATTCAGTTTTATGTGTTTGTGTGTCACTAGTATGCATTTCCTGTTCTATGTCATGTGGAGAAACATCGTGAGAACCTATGTTAAGGATATGGTTATATTCGGGTTTCTAATTGTGGAATTATTGGAGGCAGACGAGAAGAACTAGTGGAATATTGTCCACTTTGGCTATGACCGCTAAGTAGTGATATGGACATGATAAATGGTTTGTAGTAATAATGTATGTAAAAAATTGACTTCTAGTGTTTTAGTAGTGTATGCGATGCAACAAAAAATAGTATAGGAGGGTATATGTGAAAAAAATCTGAAAAATAGTAGCAGGGTTGAAAGAGAAAGAGTAGCGGAAAACCAATAAACAAATATAATAAAAAAAATTAAAGCTACAACAAAAATAAAGGGTTGAGAGAGTTGAAAAATTTTGATACCGTACTTCATGAATAATCGTATATCTTGTTTAAAGAGAAAATAATAGTAGAGAAGTTCTAGAAGAAAACAAAATCGAGTGAGTTTGCAGTAGACGTAGTCACGTAGTTGTAGAAAGAGAGAGAGATAGAGCTTCGTTGTTGAGAGATTTTGTAGTAGTCGTAGTTGACTATCGAGTGAACACGATTTCGATACGATCAAAATTGTTCACTTCTTTGTTGCTTGCTTCTTTGTTGAATGAACTTGATTGAATTGAGTAGTAGTAGTAGAGAGACTAAGAAAGTTGATAGATGGAGGTGGAAAAAAATTGGAGTGAATTAGGGGGGGTTTATAGGCAACCCCCCCCCGCCAAAAAAAAAATCAAAAAAACCAACAAAAAAAAGAAGCAACAACAGTCTCAACGGTCGATCCGTGTCGACCGTTTAACTCGTTAGGGTCAAACGGTGTTGGCGGGTCGAGTTCGGGCGAGTTTGAATTTTTTTGCAAGTTGACGGGCCGGGTTGAGCAGGCTGTTTTTGTTTTTTTTCGACCCGAGTCAACCCGGTAAAGGTCACGGGTTCAACCCAAACCCAAACCAGGTCGTCACGGGTCGGGTCAACTAGAGCAATTTGCGGGTTGACACGAACCGAATGCCATCCCTAGCACCGGGGATACCTCCGTCGGGGATACGAAAGGGCTTTCCTGACGTTTGCAAATGCCGGGGTATGCTAATAATATATATATATATATATATATATATATATATATATATATATATATATATTGGTATTGGTGTTATTGTTGTACAAGTGATTTAAGCAATAATAAAGCACAATCAATAATCAACTCATTCCAAATCAATAAGCAATTCATTCCAAATCATCAAAATACCTCTTCCAAATGGCAATTCACTTGAATAACTTTTGATCCTATATGGACAACCAAATATTCTAATACAGAATTCAATTTTCTCATTACATTCTTGAGTTCAGAATAAGTGAATGTCCTTAGACTGCTTGATCCTTCAGAGAAGCTAAGGAAAGATTTCCGAATTGAGGTGGTGCTACTGTCGGAAATATTTTGGGAGTTGTACTGTGAATTTGATCTCCTTGTATTGCGATCAATAGATGCAGTGTTGTAGGATGTACTTGAAGTTGAGGTAACTATCGATGGAAGGGAGTTCAGGGTTTCGTCAAGTTCTCTTGGGAATCGGGGTTCAGGGTGTGAAACTAGAGGAAACAATCTCTCCAGGTACGCATCAACATGAATATCAGTATATCTATAATGACTTGTTAGGATTGGGGCGTCATCATATGCCTGTTGTCGAAGTGGAACTCAATAGAGCAATGAGGACGTCGAAGTAGATGAGATAAATTAATTGAGCAAGCAAGTAGATCCATCAATCCAACACAAACACAACGAGGATCTATCCTGGTTAGCTTTTTCTTAATATTGGGGGAAGTATAGGGAGGTCTGATATTCAACTAGAAGATATTACAAGGAGTTACTGATTCACTCGATACAATGAATTAAACTCACTCACCAAAAATTATCTCTCTCAAGCCTCTCTTTGTAATGGAAAAAATATCAATGAAGTACTACTATCTCTCATATTGGAGGAGTTTACAATTTATATATTGAAGAATAGAGAGAATCCCAAGTTTAATCTTGATTCTCAGTAGTCTGATATAACCTAGAGAAGAAGTAACTGAATAGGAGCTGTACGATCTGACTTGGAGTTGGAGATTGGGCTGAAACGACCTAACAAATCGAGGCCCAGAAAAACACAGTGCCGCGATCGGTTGACCCTCCCTCTCTCAGATAATCCCTACACTACGAGCGGTCGGGGTGTGCGATCGATGTCCCCAAAACTGGTCGACCGTCCCCTTCTCTAACTGCCGTTGTTGTTGTCGTTGTTGTTGTTTTCTCTTATACTCTTTTCGACGCTTCGACCTCCGTGCTTTATCTTACCTTCTTCAAACTGACCCACGAGTATTCAAGACACACTCCTAACAATTTTCACTTTGGATTGCATACGAGTGCTATCACATGATGTGATTATTCATCTCCAAACTCTAATGAACTCCACTTGCAAAAACACTTTAGAACAATAGCTTCTTCTTCTAGTTGAACAATCTCTACCAAATCTCATCGATTAGTATACCCCTTCAAGGGCACACCTCCGTAGGCATTATCACGGAGTTGCCAACCACCGCACAAACTCCACCTACATCAAGGCATTCTCCACCTTCCGACGATGTTCGAATTTTGTAGTCTCGCTTCGATGATGCTATTTGCGGCAAACTAGATGAGCTTGCAAGAATAACGGGATAAGAAGTAACAATACCTGCGCAAGTAGTTCAGATTCTCTAAAGCTTGTAGGGATTGTTTTAGCTTGGCCAAACCACTCTCATACGTCTAATCACCTTACGAAGACCTTGAAAAACAGACAGAACTCCTCCTCGAGATGTGTACCTGCAGTTCCGTGCATCAAGAGTTCCCACGGAAATCAGATTCTGTTTCAACAGAGGAATATGCAAAACATCCCTTAAAGTGAACATATTTAGACCTGACATCTTCAACTCAACTGTCCCCTCACCTACTACTTCACAAATCTCTCCAGTTCCCGTTCTCACACGACGCCCTGTAGTAGACTTATAAGTAAAAAATAACTCCCTCTCGGAGAAAATATGAGTAACTCCCTGAGTCAGGGAACCAACTAGAATCCACTTCTAAAGAATTTGAAACAAGAAGATACGAATCACCTGAATAAAAGGCACTACCCACATTAGCGGCTGAATTCCCATTCTTGGCGCTCTCCTGATTCTGTAATTTTCAACAGTCTTTCTTGATATGCCCTGGCCTCTTACAATATCAGCAACAGATAGAATCCTTTTTCATAACACTTTATCTTTCCCCTGAAGGACCATCCACTGCTAGACAACTTGTGGAATAGACGATGATTTCTGAGTCTCCTTCCTAAGTTGATTTCCCTTCAATACTTTGATTACACCATCTATTTAAATACTCTCCTTGCAAATCTACCATGTAGCATGGTAGTGATAAAAAGCTTGTACAAATCAAACAGTGAATATCAGGTTGGAAGCTTTATATTCCTCACACACATTCGTGTTTATCGCCTTGAGTTCAGATAGAACCTTATTGAACTCTGTAATGTGGTCTTGGAGATCGATACCTTCCTTCAATGACAAATGGAATAACTTTCTCTTCCAATACATCCGATCTAATAATGACTAACCAAAGTAGTCAGCTGTGAGTTTTTCCCACAAACTCGCCGCATAAGTTTCTTTAAGAAATCTGCACCTGACCTCGTCCGCCAAAGATAGTCGGATGAGACTTATGGCTCTTTCACGAATATCTTCCCTAACATCCTCTTTTATATCAGATGGCTTTTCTTTCTTCTTAATAGCTAACAGCAAATGTTCTTGAACAAGGACATCATACAAGTCAGCCTTCCAAAGATTGAAATTGGTCTTTCAATCGAACTGCTTGATCTTTAAAAGATTGTGACCTGTCATCTTAACCAAGGGACTCGACAACCTGAAGCTCTGATACCAGTTGTTGGGATTGGGTCATCACCAAATGCCCGTTGTCACTCGGAACTAAATATATCAATGAGGAAGTCAAAGTAGATGAGATGAATTAATTGAGCAAGCAAGTAAATCCACAATCCAACACAAACACAATAAACATTTATCCTGGTTAGCTTTCGCTTAATTCGGGAGAAAAATATAAGGAGATCTGATATTCAACTAGAAGAGATTACACGTAGTTACTAATTCACTCAATACAAGGAACTAAACTCACTCTCATTTACCTCTCTCAAGCCTCTCTTTGCAATGGAGAAAATATCAATGATGTACTCTTCTATCATATTGGAGGAGTTTATAATATATATATATATATATATATATATATATATATATATATATAGAAGAATAGAGAGAACCTTAGGTTTAATCTTGACTCTCAATCGTCTAATATAACCTGAAGAAGAAGTAACTAAATAGGAGCCGTACGATCTGACTTGGAGTTGAAGATTAGGCTGAAACGACCTAACAAATCGAGGCCCAGAAAATACACAGCCCCGCGTTTGGTCGACCGTCCAACAATACCGGTCGACCGTCCCTCTGTCAGACAATCCCTTCACTACGAGCGGTCGTGGTGTGCGGTCGACTATCCCCAAGACCGGTCGACCGTCCCCTTCTCTGACTGCTGGTGTTGTTGTTGTCTCTTCTACTCTCTGACGCTTCGACCTCCGTAATTTATCTTACCTTCTTCTAATCTGAACCACGAGTATTCAAGACACATTCCTAACAACTTTGTCTTCCACTGATATTTGGTAACAAACAAGGATTACCCATGTTATGCACAAGGTTATCTGGATTTAATTATCGACATTTAGTTTAACTTTTGTTTGAAAGCTTGTTTCATTACTTCTGATTTATTTGTTTTCTTATAGTTTAATATGAAATTCTTCCAACAAGTCCTGATTAATGAGCCTACAAAACCCCTCAGATTGTGTCTGACTAAATCCAGGTATGGTGGACATTCCCTTATTTCTAGAAACTACTATACTCATTCGAGCCGCAGGTTCATGTACATACGGAATACGAGAATTTCCACCTTGTTGAAGATCTGGTGGTGCTACCCGAAGACTTAAATGAATAGCCATCACTGTTAAGAACAATCGAGATCCAATGAGAATTTGCGCATAGCTTCTTGTTAGCACGCTCGTCCGTTGCTTGTTCCCTCACTACGCGTCTTTCTATTCTCTAATTCACCCGACCCGATAGTACCCATTTTGGGAATGTCCCGTGCCAAAGTCACTGAATGGGTAAGTCACCAATCCCTAAAACGAACATATGCGTACTTATCAGCAACTGAAGGAAATGCAGATTTGGTCGAATGGTAAAATTTCTCTTTGCCAAGGAGAAGATGCGGGTTTGATTCCCACCATCCCTTTTGATGTGGACGCGTGATCGGGGAGAGGATCCGCAGATACTCCCATGTCAGCGTTGGACCGGGTCTTGCACTTCTCAATCCCGGTAAAGTCAATGTCTCTATTGTCAATCAACCGCTGACCATTCATGAACATAAAAGCAAATATAATTAAGACATTTATGGCTCCCACATAGATAAGCAGCTGCGCGGCAGCTACAAAATAGGAGTTTGATGGAATATAGAATAAGGATATACAAACAAAATAGGAATATGGAAAATCCAATTTATGGAATTTGAAATAATGTGATGGGCGAACAACGGGAATTGAACCCGTGCATTGGTGGATTCACAATCCACTTCCTTGATCCACTTGGCTACATCTTATGTATCTTCAATACTTTTAAAGCAGATGTATCGGTATCTCTCTTATTAAGTGAACAACTTCAAGTTTCTTACTATTTCATCTCATACTATCTTCTTGTTAAGATAACCAAAACTATTGTATAAAATGGATGTTTTTCGTTCTCTGGAGGCAACACTAATTTATATCAGATATGACATAATCTGCTAAAAACATGTGTATGATAGCTTCCTCAGTAAAATGTAAAATGTAAAACTTAATGAGAAATGATGCATATCCTTATTCTTTAGACTTTATCCATGGAAACTGAACAAGTATATTCCACTCAAATATAGTGTCTCACTTTGACATATGGAAACTCTGGTACAGGGTTATCGGTAGCTAAGTGTTTGCAGACCACAACAATGGGGTAAGAAGAATTTCACTCTGTCAACTCAAATGCCATCAACCCTTCTACGTAATAAGTATTCTGAAACCCTTGAAGTTCAGATCCCAACTTCTCAAGAATGCATTCCTCATCTCTGACAAAAGAAAATTGCAACTTCAAGTTATCAGTAAAAAGCCATTAAGAAGATCAAATTTCTGTTTGGTAAAAACAGACCTTCACTGTTAACATGTGGGAAGCACTTTAATATTCGCTGTAGGACTACTTCCTCGATGATTCCTCCCATGGAACTTGGCTCTTCCTTTCTCTCACCATTTGAGAATTGGAAACACTTCATAGCCCCGATTCGGTGAACTTTCTGAGTTTTCTTCTGCATATTTAGACCAAGTAACGAGAAAACGTTGGAGACATTTTCTTAAAGTCTCTATTATAACATGAATGAAAATGTCTCCAACGTTTAAGAAAATGTCTCCAACGTTAAGAAAACGTCTTAATGTTGGAGACATTTTCTGCATATTTAGAAAATGTCTTAACGTTTCTAAATATGTCTTAACGTTGGAGACATTTTCTTAAACGTTGGAGACATTTTCATTCATGTTATAATAGAGACTTTAAGAAAATGTCTCCAATGTTTACTCGTTACTTGGTCTAAATTTGCAGAAGAAAACTCAGAAAGTTCACCGAATCGGGGCTATGAAGTGTTTCCAATTCTCAAATGGTGAGAGAAAGGAAGAGCCAAGTTCCATGGGAGGAATCATCGAGGAAGTAGTCCTACAGCGAATATTAAAGTGCTTCCCACATGTTAACAGTGAAGGTCTGTTTTTACCAAACAGAAATTTGATCTTCTTAATGGCTTTTTACTGATAACTTGAAGTTGCAATTTTCTTTTGTCAGAGATGAGGAATGCATTCTTGAGAAGTTGGGATCTGAACTTCAAGGGTTTCAGAATACTTATTACGTAGAAGGGTTGATGGCATTTGAGTTGACAGAGTGAAATTCTTCTTACCCCATTGTTGTGGTCTGCAAACACTTAGCTACCGATAACCCTGTACCAGAGTTTCCATATGTCAAAGTGAGACACTATATTTGAGTGGAATATACTTGTTCAGTTTCCATGGATAAAGTCTAAAGAATAAGGATATGCATCATTTCTCATTAAGTTTTACATTTTACATTTTACTGAGGAAGCTATCATACACATGTTTTTAGCAGATTATGTCATATCTGATATAAATTAGTGTTGCCTCCAGAGAACGAAAAACATCCATTTTATACAATAGTTTTGGTTATCTTAACAAGAAGATAGTATGAGATGAAATAGTAAGAAACTTGAAGTTGTTCACTTAATAAGAGAGATACCGATACATCTGCTTTAAAAGTATTGAAGATACATAAGATGTAGCCAAGTGGATCAAGGAAGTGGATTGTGAATCCACCAATGCACGGGTTCAATTCCCGTTGTTCGCCCATCACATTATTTCAAATTCCATAAATTGGATTTTCCATATTCCTATTTTGTTTGTATATCCTTATTCTATATTCCATCAAACTCCTATTTTGTAGCTGCCGCGCAGCTGCTTATCTATGTGGGAGCCATAAATGTCTTAATTATATTTGCTTTTATGTTCATGAATGGTCAGCGGTTGATTGACAATAGAGACATTGACTTTACCGGGATTGAGAAGTGCAAGACCCGGTCCAACGCTGACATGGGAGTATCTGCGGATCCTCTCCCCGATCACGCGTCCACATCAAAAGGGATGGTGGGAATCAAACCCGCATCTTCTCCTTGGCAAAGAGAAATTTTACCATTCGACCAAATCTGCATTTCCTTCAGTTGCTGATAAGTACGCATATGTTCGTTTTAGGGATTGGTGACTTACCCATTCAGTGACTTTGGCACGGGACATTCCCAAAATGGGTACTATCGGGTCGGGTGAATTAGAGAATAGAAAGACGCGTAGTGAGGGAACAAGCAACGGACGAGCGTGCTAACAAGAAGCTATGCGCAAATTCTCATTGGATCTCGATTGTTCTTAACAGTGATGGCTATTCATTTAAGTCTTCGGGTAGCACCACCAGATCTTCAACAAGGTGGAAATTCTCGTATTCCGTATGTACATGAACCTGCGGCTCGAATGAGTATAGTAGTTTCTAGAAATAAGGGAATGTCCACCATACCTGGATTTAGTCAGACACAATCTGAGGGGTTTTGTAGGCTCATTAATCAGGACTTGTTGGAAGAATTTCATATTAAACTATAAGAAAACAAATAAATCAGAAGTAATGAAACAAGCTTTCAAACAAAAGTTAAACTAAATGTCGATAATTAAATCCAGATAACCTTGTGCATAACATGGGTAATCCTTGTTTGTTACCAAATATCAGTGGAAGACAAAGTTGTTAGGAATGTGTCTTGAATACTCGTGGTTCAGATTAGAAGAAGGTAAGATAAATTACGGAGGTCGAAGCGTCAGAGAGTAGAAGAGAAAACAACAACACCAGCAGTCAGAGAAGGGGACGGTCGACCGGTCTTGGGGATAGTCGACCGCACACCACGACCGCTCGTAGTGAAGGGATTGTCTGACAGAGGGACGGTCGACCGGTATTGTTGGACGGTCGACCAAATGCGGGGCTGTGTATTTTCTGGGCCTCGATTTGTTAGGTCGTTTCAGCCTAATCTTCAACTCCAAGTCAGATCGTACGGCTCCTATTTAGTTACTTCTTCTTCAGGTTATATTAGACGATTGAGAGTCAAGATTAAACCTAAGGTTCTCTCTATTCTTCTATATATATATATATATATATATATATATATATATATATATATATATTATAAACTCCTCCAATATGATAGAAGAGTACATCATTGATATTTTCTCCATTGCAAAGAGAGGCTTGAGAGAGGTAAATGAGAGTGAGTTTAGTTCCTTGTATTGAGTGAATTAGTAACTACGTGTAATCTCTTCTAGTTGAATATCAGATCTCCTTATATTTTTCTCCCGAATTAAGCGAAAGCTAACCAGGAACTAAACTAGATATGTGCATAATTTACTTAATGCAAAATTTCTACCGCAACCCGTTTCTCATTCTTATCTTGTCCCCCCCTCCCCCCCCCCCCCCTCCTTTTGCCTCTCAAATTAAAAATAAATAGAAAAATAAAATAGATATGTGCATAGAAGAAGTAGCTAAGCTCATCTATCTACATCTCAATCATTACATACAAAATCAATTTGCGAAACACACAATCGTGAAACTATAAGCTCTACTCTCTCCTCCAAATTTAGTGTGCAAACAAATTATTACATCTTGATATCATCATAAACTACATGCACTTTTAATAAAAAACACTAAGAAATGAACAGAACAAAACACAAACAACCTAGTAATTTTGCTTCCTTACTAATCCAACTCGAACCATAACATAAGAACAAACAGAATGGAACATATATTAGTTCAACAAGCTCATCATTATCCAAAAGAAACTAGTAAAAACAAACAAACAAAAAAACTACCTTGTTGATTGATGATGAGAGAAATGAGAAGAGAGTTTGTTGAATGATGATGAGAGAAAGGACAAGCACAACCTGTTGAGTACTCCTCCTTCCTCCTTCTCCGACGACCCTAATCAACCACACACAAAAAAGTTCATAAAAATTCATGAGGCCAACTACAAAATTCTGAGAATAACTTCTATTGTAGTTGCTTTTATCAGAAAAATGAGTATATTTGGACTTACATTAGCTGAATTCATGAGGCCAACCACATCAATTCATCCCTAAATCAACTCAAACAGTTGTGCTCCTCAAGATCCAGCAAACCCTGAACAATGATTACCCTAAATAACTCATCAAACTTCACCCCCTTCCAAAATCCAATTTCTTTTTCACTTTCAATTCATACATCAACAAATAAAACCAAATAAAATTAAATAAATCAAAATCAGTGGCGATATTCTCAACAAAGAAGACTGAAGATGTCACGCCCCGCTTCCCAAAAGGAAATACAGAATACGGATACGTGACTAAGTCCAACGAATGATTTTCATCATTCATAAGCTGTCAGGATCTTTACAACATTTCACAGGAATAATCAGAGTAGAAAGCAAGAGAAGTCAACCACGCATACACATATGAATCAATATCAACATAATTTACTTAATGCAAAATTTAATAATCTCAAATAAACCTGATCTGAACAAGTTAATAATTCTTGGTCACAATGCCCAATACAAAATAATCCAAGTAACAGATACATTTATTCAAAAAAGCAACAAGAAATCATATTAACAGCAAGAACTCCAGCAACTAGAATCTTAGATCACCTACTCCATCGAGCAGCTGATCACCATAATCTACAATTTAACATTTTGTAGGAAGAGAGAAAAAGAAACAAAACGCCCGTCAATGCAAGTTACAGGCCGCTTGTAGTGCAGGCACAAGTACAGAAAAAGAATAACAAATATAGAATAACAGCGGAAGCAAGCATAGCATGGAATGGACACGATAACAAAATAGAACAACAAGCATGAATCATGAACAAGATCAATTAATATAAAGTGCTGACAGGGTACAGGTAACATGTATCAGATATCAAGTATCATGCAAGCAGACAAACAGGTAACAGGTATCAAATAGCATGTACAGATATCATGTAACAGGTAAGCATGTAATAGGTATCATGTAACAGGTAAGCATGTATCAGGTATCATGTAACAGGTAAGCATGTAATAGGTATCATGTAATGTCAAGTCTTGTATTATTACTATCTAGGTAGCACTTCATGCGTCCCAGGTTTCTATAGGGCCGTGTACTCAGGCATCAGGTAACAGGTAACAGGCACGATCACGTAGATGTGAAATCGTGGCAGCATGAACATGTATGAATCATGTAGTGATGAAACATGGCAACATATAGTAAAAACAGGCATGAATAATGTAATCATGAAATATAGCAACATATAGTAAAAACAGGCATGAATCATCACGAATCATGGCAACATATAATCAGGTAGTAATAATAGGCATGGATCATGTAATCATGAAACATGGCAACATATAGTAATAACAAGCATGAATCATGTAATCATGAAATATGGCAAAAGGTAATGGGAAACACGGGCCCCATTTTGAGTACACTTACCTATACTGTCCACTACTAAGGTCTTTCCCTTAATCTCGGCTTGATTACTTGTTATTATTATTAAACAGGCATGTACGTGTACAAAACAGGGCAAGAATAACATGGCAGGAACAGGTAACAAGTTCAGGTTGAAAGACAAACATGCACAGGTGATAGAAAACACCTAAAAGGATAGAACAACGGAAATTCTAGTTTAGGACAACAAGACACTACTGCACCAAATCTGGAATTTTCATTGCTACAAACATGCAAACCTGCATCGATCAGAGAATCTGAAAAATAGACCCCCGGCCAAATCCAGAAAATATATATAAGTCATATGGTATTTCACAAAAACAAGACTCAAAACAGATTTGTATCCAGAAAACACGTTCAACAAAAAATCAGAAGTTTGTATTCATAAACAGGAAAACAACATAAAATCTTACTGATTAAATCCACGAAAAATATAAGGTATTCCCTAATATATTTAGTATCAGAAAATAAAGTTTCATAATTTTTCAACATAAATAGTATACTCAATTAAAATCAGAAAGCAGCAAGATACATCAGTTTTGTAAATCTGAAATCATAAACACAGCGGTACTAAAGCAGCAATATCTTACAAAATTTAAATCGAAATCCAGATCCGTCAAAAGGGTGATAAAATAGATACAGTAAGCTATAATTCATATTCACAAAGTTTTTGTAAAAAGCAAATAGAATCAGGTTAAAATTAAGGTTCTTTACTAAAGAGTATGAAAATTCTGTAAGTATAGTAGTTGTTTGCAAGTATAGAATAGTTTATAAAAGTGATTAATTAAATCCATAAAAATTAGGGGTTAATCCCAATCAGGTCTAGTTGTAACCAGCAAAATATTAGGTCAAAATATTACCTTTAACATCAGCAGAAAAATAGTTAACCATACTGAATTCATATAAAATTGGATCTGGAATTTCTAAATACATCTGTAGTAAACTAGTCATAACTTGCAACTCATAAATCGAAATTGAGATCTATCAGAAAATATGGAAAGTAGACAGAATTCTCTATAATTCAAATAAATCACTAAATTAAGATTTTTTAAACCCAAAAATAAAACAATCATATCTCTCTGAACTTAGATCCCATGCACACACAAAATTCGAGTCAGCAAAAAACTGAGTAATCCCTTGCACACACAAAATTTAAAATTAGAATGAGAATTCGGTTAATGAGATGAAATTAGAGCCATCGCATCGCATATAGAGGCTCTCGATTCGGTAGAGGGGAGTCGCCGATACGAAATCAGCACCGGATCAGATATCGGCGACGACCTCTTGATTGGGGTTTGACATTGGATTTGGATTTGGATTTGCTTTAAGATATTCAAATTTTCAAAAGTTCAAAATTTCAAAATTTTTAAAATTTTTAAAATTTTATTTTTTATTTTAAAATTTTTAAAATTTTTAAATTTTTAAAATTTTTAAAATTTTTTAAATTTTTTAAATTTATTTTTTTTTAATTTTGGATTTTTAAAATTTTTTATTATTTTTTTGTATTTCTATTTTTTTATAAAAAGTTAAATTTTTTTTAAGTGTTTGATATTTTTAATTTTTTTGAATTATTTTTAAAGTTTTTAAATTTTTAATTTTTTTTATTTTTAAGTTTTTAAGTTTTTTTATTTTCTTAATTTTTTAAATAGGGGAGAGAGAGAGAGAGAGAGAGAGAGAGAGAGAGAGAGAGAGAGGGATAATTAAATAAATAAATGAGTTGTTTTGGGTGGGGGGATTTGAATTTGAGTTTTGGGGGGAAAACTTTGGGGGGGGGGGAATGTGTTTTGTAAGGTTAGATCTGGGCCCTTGATTTTGGGGAGATTGAAGGAGAGCCACTTGATAGCTTTTTTTGTGTTTTATTTATTATATATATATATATATATATATATATATATAGAGAGAGAGAGAGAGAGAGAGAGAGAGAGAGAGAGAGAGCTGATCAGGTGCGAACGGTTCGCATCTAATCAGTAGCGAACTTTTACTACAGCCGTTGGATCTGCAACTTGATCATGGGAGTGATCCAATGGCCTGCACTTCTTCCGCTCATCTCACTTAACTTTGGGGGTTGGGTAGTCATTTAACTTCTCTCATGATCTCTCTCCCTCTCTCTCCAGACTACCGAGATCGGTGGGGTTTTCGAATGGGGTTTTCAAAGGTGGTAATATCTAGGGTTTCGAAGGTCGAAGGGGGAGAGAGAGAGACGAGGCAGCAGGGTATTTTGAAGGTCGAAGGGGGGTTTCGTTGGTCGAAGGTCGAAGTGGGCTTCAGGGGATTTCAAAGAAGTCTAGGGTTTTGAAGGTCGAAGGGGGAGAGAGAGAGACGAGAGGGGGGGCTTTTGGGTTCGGTAGTCTGGAGAGAGAGGGAGAGAGATCACGAGAGAAGTTAAATGACTACCCTACCCCCAAAGTTAAGTGAGATGAGCAGAAGAAGTGCAGGCCATTGGATCACTCCCATGATCAAATTGCAGATCCAACGGCTGTAGTAAAAGTTCACTACTAATTAGATGCGAACCAGTTCGCACCTGATCAGCTCTCTCTCTCTCTCTCTCTCTCTATATATATATATATATATATATATATATATATATATATATATATATATGTATATATATATATAATAAAACACAAAGAAAGCTATCAAGTGGCTCTCCTTCAATTTTTCCCCAAAAATCAAAGGCTCGGATCTAACCTTACAAAACATATTTTCCCCCCAAAAGTTCCCCCCAAAACTCAAATTCAAATCTCCCACCCAAAACAACTCCTATATTTATTTATTTATTTTTTTTCTCTCTCTCTCTTCCTCCCTCTTCTATTCAAAAAATTAAGAAAATAAAAATTTTAAAAATTTTAAAATATTTAAAAATTTAAAATTTTAAAAAATTTAAAAATTTAAAAATAATTTAAAAAATAAAAAAAAACATATAATATGTTTTTTGTTCTATGTTTGCTACTTCAATTAATTTGCTGAACCTCCAAAACTATTTTTTATGATAAAAAAAAGTACATCGTTTCGAAGACGTGCCGTAGGCACGTGTCAATGGGCAAACCTAGTATATATATATATCACAAGGCAATTTGAAAAAAAAACTATCAAATAGCTCTCCTTCAATTGAAATAAAATCAATGGATCACATTCACTCTCCCAAAAGATATTTTTCTTCCACAAGTTTTACCCCAAAACTAAATTTTTTCCTTCCAAAACATAAATCTTTCTTACTTTATTACTATTTCTCTCTCCTCTCTTTCTCTCATTTCTCTTCACTTTTCAGAAAAGAAGCTATAAAATCAGATATTTTCAACAGCTGAATGGTTAGTAGTAACACTAGCATGCTAGGTTTTGCTTAAACTTCTTTATGTGCCTTGCTTGCATTTTCTTTAACTGATTTGCTTTGCTTGTATTTTCCTTGTGTGTTTACAGGGCTTTTCATATGCTGCATCATTCACGAATACATGCCACAGGCATGTGTCCACAAAAAAACCTTGTGTGTGTGTGTGTGTGTGTGTGTGTGTGTGTGTCTCATTTGAATGATATTAAAGGTATTCTCAAAAATCCATATTGTAATTAACAACAGTTTAGCACCATTGATTTGCTTTATGATAGGAGCAGCTCAAATTTTTCAAAAGGCAAAAATCAGGTAGTGAATATAATACATAGTGAGCCTAGGTGTACGAAAATTTTGATTTCTATATGTATGAGGATCCTCATATATGTGCCTGGTATGTATATCATTTTATGGTTATTAAAGGTATACTCGAAAATCCAGATTGTAATTAACAGCAGTTTAAGTCGTGGCCACTGGAAATCACGAACTCCCAGCCTCAATCATTGAAGTAGCTTTCTATAATCTTGTAATCTTGGTTTCGCAAGATTTATATCTCGATGTAAAGATGAGTTGTTGGTCTGTAATTAGACTTGTATCTCAAACTTTAATAAAGTAGTACTTGTTTTGTGAACTTGTGTGTTTTACTAGCGTTTGCAATTGTCAACAGTTGTAGGAGAAATTCCGAATGGTGATCCACTTCGTACTCGCTTAGAAGCAAGTAGTTGAAGCGGAGTCGAACCAAGTGTTGGACTCCAAACACGTCGTTTAGAAAATATCAAATGCTGTAGGAGCAATTTCGAATGGTGATCCGCTTCGTACTTGCTTAAAAGAAAGCATTTGAAGCGGAGTCGAACCAAGTGTTGGACTCCAAGCGTGTCATTTGAGGAATTTCAGCAGCTGTAGGAGCAATTTCAAATGGTGAACCACTTCGTACTCCCTTAAAAGCAAGTATTTGAAGCGGAGTTGAACCAAGTGTTGGACTCCGAGCGTGCTGTTTTAATGCAAATTTTTTTAAGTACAATTAGACTACTCAAAAATAGAGAACTTGCGGGGAAAGATGGCTTTTATTGAAAACAATTAGGCGGCCGCTTCTAAGTTGCGACCCACTCTTACACTTTGATAAAGAGAATACAAAATAAAACTTTGGACATGTTTTATGGAGCGCTCTTGAGGAAGTTGCTTGGATCGGTGCATAGATACCCTCTTGGTACTTTATCAAGTGTTCTGCATTCCATGTCCTCGGTATTCACCTGCCCCCCGGGTCTTCGAGTTGATACGCGCCTGAGCAAATAACTCTAGAGACCCTATACGGTCCTTCCCAATTGGGTGCCAACTTGCCCTTTTTGTTTGGATTGGAGATCGACAACTTTCGGAGCACTAGGTCTCTCTCTTTAAGGTTGGCTAGCCGTACCCTCTTGTTATAAGATTGAGTGATCCTACGGCGGTCAAATTGCAGCTCTTTCGCGGACCTCGTCTATGAGGTCTAGGTAGTTGCGAAGCTGGTTCGTATTCTGTGCTTCACTGTAGGCTATCAGTCGGGGTGAAGGCAGGCCCACTTCTAAGGGGATGAGAGCTTCAGAACCATATGTGAAGTTGACGGGGGGCTCCCCTGTCGGAGATCTTTTTGTTGTGCGATAGTTCCAAAGCACATTGGGGAGTTGTTCGACCCACAGCCCCTTAGTAGATTTATCGAGCCTCTTCTTCAGGCCAGAGAGGATTTGTCGATTTGCGTTCTCCGCTTGGCCATTGGACTGAGGGTGAGCTATCGAGTAGAACCGCTGCTGGATGCCGAGGTCAGTGCAAAAGTTGCAAAAGGTTGCTCCCGTGAATTGAGTCCCGTTGTCAGTTTTGAGGATGCAGGGTACCCCGAACCGACAAACGATGTTCTTCCAAAAGAACTTCTGGACCTTGTGCTCGGTAATCATCGAAAGAAGTTCAACATCGATCCATTTTGAGTAGTCTATCGCCACGACTAAGAACTTCAGCTAGCCTGGTACTGGGGGGAAAGGTCCGAGCAAATCCATCCCCCACATTGCGAAGGGGATTGGACTTGCTAAGGAGGTGAGTTGTGCTTGAGGCAGGCGACGGATCGGGGTGAATTTCTGGCAGGAGTCGCACTGGCAGACGTACTCCTCGGAGTCACTCAGTAGTGTGGGCCAGAAGTAGCCGTAATTTAAGAGTTTATGGGCTATGGATCTCGCTCCCAAGTGCCTGCCACACAGACCGTCATGGGCCTTAAGGCATAGCGCGCTTCCTCCGGGGAGAGGCACCTCAGATAGGGTTGGCCGTCAATCTGAGTGTAAGAACGTTTGTACATGACTCCGTCAAGGAGTGTGTATCACTCGGCTCGTGTCCTGATCCTCCTCGCCTCTTTCGGATCTTCGGGAAGGACTCCATCTCTGAGGTACTTGAGGAGAGACTTCATCCAGTTTTCCCCAAGTGTTAGGGGGTAGGCTTCCATCAGCTCCGGGCTATCTTCATCAATACTTGGTCTGAGGAGGACCTTTATCAAGACGGTCCATTCTAGACCTTGGAGGGATGAGGAGACGAGCTTTGAGAGAGCGTCCGCCTGTACGTTTTCTTCACGAGGAACCCGTTGGAGTTGAACATCTTCGAATAAGGCTAGTAGCTCCTTAACCTTCGCTAAGTACTTGGCCATACGCTCGTCCCTTGCCTCGTATTCCCCTGACACTTGGTTGACGACCAACTGCGAACCACTGAAGACTCTGACACGCTTGGCCCCAGCTTTGCGAGCCATACAGAGCCCCGCTATGAGAGCCTCATACTCTGCTTCGTTGTTTGATGCCGGGAAGTGGAGGCGGAGAGAGTATTGGAGGACGAAAGCGTCTGGACCGGTCTAGATAATGCCAGCCCCACTTCCGTCGGCGCAAGAAGATCCATCCACATAAATGGTCCAGACCAGGGGGTCGGCAGATGACTCGGAAGAGTCGGGGATGGTGCTCTCCACAGTGAATTCTGCCAGAGCTTGGGCTGGTAGCTGGTAGGCGACTATAAATACCCCCCTACCTCTTACCGTTACAGGTGATCACTCTTTGTCCACCTAAGCTCTTTCCCCTTTCTTTACTGAGTATTGACAAGAGTGTCGGAGGGTTCATCGCCGGGATCCATCCTGGTGTTTCGAACGTTTGTGTAGGTTTGCGGGACCACCAAGGAGTTAACTTGTTCACAAGGGAAGAAGTAAGATTCAGCCTGTTCGAGTTCCTATGAACCTACAAATTTTGTCTATTGCCCCCACACCAGATTCAACGGCAACAGATTGACACCGTCTGTGGGAACTACTCGAAGAACAATCCCACCTTCCTCCTTCAACCAAAGCTACCCCTAGCCATGCCTCCCAAGAGGAAGCTCGCAAACTCCAACCGAAGAACTACCTCCACTATTCCTCCTCCTCCACCTCCATAGGAGGTTCTCCCTCCGCCCATCCAACCAACCTTACCGCTCGAACAGCTGAACCCTCAATCCGTTCAGCAGGCTCTAGGGCCCCGAGCCACTGTAGGGGAGCCCTTTCGACGAAGTCACCAGAAGCATCCTCTCTACAAAGTTCGGGCCTCCATCTACAACGCCTCCACAGATTCCATGGCCTCCCATAGCCCTCCAACACCAAAGGATATACGGGATGTGCTCAACAATCGGCAGAACGAACCCGAGCCGGATCTGCAGATCCGCCTGGACGAGAGGCGGACTCGCGATGCGAACCCCCGCCGAGAGCACCAGAGGGACCAGTCACCCCGCCGACAGACCGCAGGGGGTCCAACTCTTCCCAAGGGCGGAGAGAGTCGCCCCAACATCGCCAAAGAAGAAGCCGCTCCCCGGCTCGCCGTCCTGCACATCGAGCCCTACGGGAGTAGGTGGCCCCCGTCCAAAGAGCGGAATTTCAACAATTTCAGGAGGCAGTCCTCCGGGTGCTCAACGCTGCCCCCATTAATGCCCAGAGGACTCCTAGTCCTCAGCCGGCTCCCAGTCATCGCCGCCCCTCTCCTCGCCATCACCACCACTCCCACAGTCCTCGGCCGGCTCCGAACCATCACCGTCGTTCCCCAAGTCCTAGGCTGGCTCCGAGCCATCGCCGCCCTTCTCCTGATCATCGCCACTGCTCTCAAAGTCCACGGCCCGCTCCGAGTCACCCCCGTCATTCTATCAGTCCATGACCTACTCAGAGCTACCACCGTAGCCCCAGCCCTCTTCGACATGAAGACGAGTCTCGGGGCTCAGCCAGGCAAGACCAAAGGGAGGACTTGGTCTACCATCGTCTCCGCGAGATGGAGAGGCACCTCAGCCAGCGGGACAGAGACGAAGAAGAATGGGCAAGGAACCTCCGCTCGAGCAGGCCCCTATTCTCCCGCACCATCATGGAGGCCCCTATCCCAGACAACTTGAAGCCTCCACATTTCGAGACTTACACTGGGGGGTCGGGAGTTTCAAAACTCTCATGATGATCCATCATGCATCCGATGTCCTCCTCTACAAGACCTTCCCGGCCACACTCAAGGGGCCGACTCTGGAGTGGTATTCTCGTCTTGCACCGGCATCTATCTTCTCCTTCAACCAGTTCGAAGGCCTCTTCCTCATGCATTTCGTGAGCAGTCGTCGCTCCGAGAAGACGTGCACCTCGCTGCTCTTCCTCAGCCAAAAGAAGGGCGAACGGCTGAGGGATTATGTCAAGAGGTTCACTGTAGAGGCTAGGTCCATCGCCTCATTGGATCAGTCGGTAGCTTCGGCTGCCTTCCAATCCAATGTCATCAACCCCGACCTCAGGGCTTCCATGGCCAAAAAGCCTCATCAAAACTTCTCCGACCACCTTCTTAGGAGCGAAAAGTACATCCTAGCTGAAGAGGATCTCCATCACCCCAGTCTATAGGGGTCTTCTTCCGAGAACAAATGGAAGACTGTAGATGAAGAAGGAGCTAAGAAGCTCCAAAAAGATAACGGAGGTCAGCGACGCCCTCTCCCCCGCTTCGAGAAGTTTACCCCACTCAATGCGAGTGTCTCCGCCATCTTGATGGAGAATGGGATTGAAGGTCTCCTACCGCCGCCTCAGAAGATGAACACCCCCGGGAAAAAGAGAAACCGGGATAAGTGGTGTCGTTTCCACCGGGACCACGGGCACGACAATAATGATTGTCGGGCCCCGTCGGACGAGATCGAGGCCCTTATCCAGAGGGGGCAGCTCGCTCGGTTTGTAAGGAGGGACAGAGCCGATCCGCCTCCACCGGCTAGGGGGGACTAACAAGCGAACAGAGTAGCACGCAGAGACTCCGAAAGCTGAAGTGGAGGCCATCTTGCACCTGATACACGGAGGCTCAATGGGGGAGATTCTAACTCCTCCCAAAAAGCCTTCATCAGGGAAGTCAACTTCGTGCAGAGCCATCCTCCCCCCAAGGGCCTAGGAGTCCCTGTGACGTTCTCAGACAAGGACTTGGAAGGCATCCGCATGCCCCACTGCGATGCCCTCGTCATTAATCTCAAAATGGTTAACTTCGACGTTTGCCGGGTGCTGGTGGACAATGGAAGTTCGGTCAACATCCTCTTGTTAGAGGCATTCAAAGGCCACCACCTATCTAGGGACTGGATCAAGCCAGCTGGCTACACCCTTCATGGGTTCACCGGGGTGCCAGTGACGATCGAGGGAGTTATAACTCTTGATGTCACCGCTGGAAAAAACTCGATCACCCGCACAGAGCTAATGGACTTCATGGTGGTGGACGTGAAGGCTTCCTACAATGTGATCCTGGGTCGACCTGGCCTTGTCGCGCTCCAAGCCATCCCTTCGGCTTACCACATGAAGATGAAGTTCCCCACCCCCACAGGGGTAGGAGAAGTGAGAGGGAGTCAGGAGGCGGCTCGTAAGTGCTATATGACCTCAATAGGAGGCCCGGTCCTCTCCCTAGAAGCCATAGAACTCCCACCGGAGAGTAGCCAGACCTTCTCCGAACCGGTGGATGAACTAGAAGAAGTGGCATTCTCAGAGGAAGACTCCACCAAGATGTTCCGGGTCAGCAAGGCACTCTCCCCCTCCATCAAAGAAGACATCTCCCAGTGCATAAGGGAGAACCGCGATCTCTTCACCTGGACCACAACCGACATGCCTGGGATCTCTGAGGAGCTCCTAATGCACCATCTCAGCGTTGCCCCGGGTGTCAAGCCCGTTCAGCAGAAGCAGCACAAGTTCGCTCCCGAGCGTCAACAGGCGATCGAAGAAGAAGTCAAAAAGCTCCTCAACACTCGGTTCATCTAGGAGAAGAACTATCCCGAGTGGCTATCCAATGTGGTGATGGTCAAAAAAGCTAACGGGAGCTGGAGGATATGCATCGACTTCACCGATCTCAATAAGACGTGCCCGAAGGACCCTTTTCCCCTTCCAAGCATCAACGCCCTGATCGATGCGACCTCCGAGCACGAGCTCCTAAGTTTCATGGACGCTTTCTCGAGGTACAACCAGATTCGGATGCTCCATCCCGACATCCCGAAGACCTCCTTCATGACGGATCAGGGCCTATATTGCTACAGGGTTATGCCGTTCGGCTTGAAGAACGTGGGAGCTACTTATCAGCACCTCGTGAATAGGGTCTTCCGAGACCAGATTGGTCGAAACATAGAAGTCTAAGTAGACGACATGTTGGTCAAGAGCACCCGAGGGCAGGAACATGTTCTCAACCTCCAAGAAGCCTTCGAGGTGCTCAGGAGGCACAATATGAGGCTGAATTCGAACAAGTGTGGGTTCGGAGTCTCATCCGGCAAGTTCTTGGGGTTTATGGTCAGCTAGAGGGGCATAGAGGCCAACCTCGAGAAGATCCAGGTCATTCTCAAAATGGCTCCACCCTCCAAAGTCAAAGAGGTACAAAGGCTCACGGGGTGCCTCGCAGCAATTGGGCGATTCCTCTCCAAGTCCGGGGAAAAGTGCCTCCCCTTCTTTAAGGCCCTCAGGGGGGCTAAAGGCTTCAAATGGGGGGAACAGCAACAAAAGTCCTTCGACCAGCTCAAGGCATACTTAGCTAACCCCCCGCTCTTGAGCAAGACAATGCCTGGGGAGGTCCTCTACCTATATCTCACCGCTTTGGAGCAAACTCTCAGCGCGGTCCTTGTAAAAGAAAAGGATAGAATGTAGAGGCCCATCTATTATGTGAGTAAGGTCCTCCGGGATGCCGAGCTCCGTTACCCGAAGCTGGAAAAGATGGCTCTTGCCTTGGTTACGGCGACCCGAAATCTCTGCCCCTACTTCCATTCTCCTTCGGTGGTCGTCCTTACCGACCAGCCGCTCAAGCAATTTCTCCACAAGCCCGAGACCTCTGGGCGCCTGATGAAGTGGTCCATCGAGCTAAGCCAACGTGACATCAGCTACCAGCCAAGAACAGCAATCAAGGCCCAAGCTCTGGCCGAATTCATTGTGGAGAGCACCATCTCCGACTCTTGCGAGCCATCTCCCGACCCCTTGGGTTGGACCGTTTATGTGGATGGATCTCCTTGCGCCGACGGAAGTGGGGCCGGCGTTATCTTGACCGGTCAAGATGCTTTCGTCCTCCAATACTCCCTCCACTTAAACTTCTCGGCATCAAACAACGAAGCAGAGTATGAGGCCCTCATTGCAGGACTCTGCATGCTCGCGAAGCTAGGGCCACGCGAGTCATAGTCTTTAGTGTTTCGCAATTGGTCGTCAACCAAGTGTCGGGGGAATACGAGGTAAGGGACGAGCATATGGCCAAGTACATAACAAAAATTAGGGAGCTTCTAGCCTTATTCGAAGATGTTCAACTCCAGCGGATTCCTTAAGAGGAAAACGCGCAGGCGGATGCACTCTCTAAGCTCGCCTCCTCGTCCCTCCAAGGTCTAGAGCAGATCGTCTTGATAGAGGTCCTCCTCAGACCAAGTATTGATGAAGATAGCCTGGAACCGATGGAAGCCTACCCCTAACACTTGGGGAGAAATGGATGAAGCCCCTCCTCGAGTACCTCAGAGACGGAGTCCTTCCCGAAGACCCAAAAGAGTCAAGGAGGATCAGGACACGGGCCGAGCGGTATACACTTCTTGACGGAGTCATGTACAAATGCTCTTACACCCATATGACGGTCGACCCTATCTGAGGTGCCTCACCCCGGAGGGAGCGCTCTATGCCCTGAAGGAGGCCCATGACAATCTGTGTGGAATGCACTTGGGAGTGAGATCCCTCGCCCGTAAAATCTTAAATTACGGTTACTTCTGGCCCACACTACTGAGTGACTCCGAGGAGTATGTCCGCCAGTGCGAATCCTAGAAATTCGCCCCGTTCCGTCGCCTGCCTCAAGCACAACTCACCTCCTTGGCAAGTCCAATCCTCTTCGCAATGTGGGGGATGGATTTGCTCGGACCTTTTCCTCCGGCACCGGGCCAGTTGAAGTTCTTAATCATAGAGATAGACTACTTCTCAAAATGGATCGAGGCTGAGCCTCTTTCGACAATCAACGAGCACAAGGTCCAGAAGTTCTTTTGAAAGAACATCATTTGCCGTTTCGGGGTACCTCGCATCCTCGTAACCGACAATGGGACTCAATTCGCGGGAGCAACCTTTCGCAATTTTTAAGCTGACCTCGGCATTCAGCAGCGGTTCTCCTCGATAGCTCACTCCCAGTCCAATGGCCAAGTGGAGAACGCAAATTAACAAATCCTCTCTGGCCTGAAGAAGAGGCTTGACAAATCCGCTAAGGGGCTGTGGGTCGAACAACTCCTGAATGTGCTTTGGAACTATCGCACCACCAAAAGTGCTCCGACAGGGGAGTCCCCCTTCAACCTCACATATGGATCCGAAGCTCTCATCCTCTTAGAAGTGGGTCTGCCTTCACCCCGACTGATAGCCTACAGTGAAGCACAAAATGCGAACCAGCTTCGCAACTGCCTAGACCTCATAGACGAGGTCCGCGAGAGAGCTGCAATTCGACAAGAGACCTACCGCCATAGGATCACCCAGTCTTACAACAAGAGGGTACGGCCAGCCAACCACAAAGAGGAAGACCTAGTGCTCCGAAAGTTGTCGATTTCCAATCCAAACCAAAAGGGCAAGTTGGCACCCAATTGGGAAGGACCGTATAGAGTCTCCAGAGTTATTTGCCCAGGCACGTATCAACTCGAAGACCCAGGGGGTAGGAGAATACCGAGGACATGGAACATGGACCACTTGATGAAATACCAAGAGGGTGTCTTAGTACCGCTCCAAGCAACTTCCCCAAGAGCGCTCTATAAAACATGTCTGAAGTTCTTACTTGTATTTTCTTTTTATCAAAGTGTAAAAGCGGCTCGCAACTTAGAAGCGACCGCCTAATTGTTTTCAATAAAAGTAATCTTTCCCCGCAAGTTATCTATTGTTGAGTAGTCTAACTCTACTTACAAAAAAAAATTGCATTAAAACGACACGCTTGGAGTCCAACACTTGGTTCGACTCTACTTCAATTACTTGCTTCTAAGCGAGTACGAAGCGGATCACCATTCGGAATTGCTCCTATAGCTGTTGATACTTTCAAAACGACACGCTTGGAGTCCAACACTTGGTTCGACTTTGCTTCAACTACTTGCTTCTAAGCGAGTACGAAGCGGATCACCATTCGGAATTGCTCCTACAGCTGTTGTTATTCTCTAAATGACAAGTTCGGAGTCCAACATTGGTTCGAATCTGCTTCAACTACTTGCTTCTAAGTGAGTATGAAGTGAATTGCCATTCGGAATTGCTCCTACAGCTATTGATATTTTCTAAACGACAAGTTCGGATTCCAACACTTGGTTCGATTCCACTTCAACTACTTGCTTGTAAGTGAGTACGAAGTGGTTCATTGTTCATAATTACTCCCACAACTGTTGACAACTGCAAATGCTAGAAAAGCACACAAGTTCACAAAACAAGTATTATTTCATTAAAGTTTGAGAGACCAGTCTAATTACAGACCAACTACTCATCTTTTCATTGAGATACAAAACTTGTGAAATTGAAGATTACAAGAACATAGAGAGATACTTCAGCCCCTCCTAGGGGCGGGGATACTTCGGTTAAGAGACACGGAGGCGACGAATGTTGTGCTGCTGATGCCCTACTTCCATGGATGTCCCTAGGCCGGCGAGCCGTTAAGCATCGTCCACACCCGATCTAACGGTGGCCCCAACAGATGCTCTGCTCGATGAAGCTGCCCTGCCACTTTGCGCATCTCTAGGGTCTCGATGTATGGGCGACGAGCGAAGCGCGAGCTCGCGGAACGATATTCCCCTGTTATACTCCTCCCGAGTGCAAGAGGTAGTTCTGATAGTGCTTCCCTCAGATCGCGGTCGAAGACGAGCGACCTCCGCCTCAAGCTCGACAATTCGCTCTTTAAGCGAGTTGTCATTCACAGTTATCTTCAAATGAGCTAGTCACATCGAGCCTGCACCACGAGAGCCATCGGTGACCGTCCGCTGAAGGTGAGCAACCTCCATGCTCTTATTGAAGGCTACCTTCTTCGGCTCGTCCCTCTCCACTGTGACCTTAGCAGAGAGTGACGAAGGCGCTTAAGCTTCAAGCCGAGGTTGGCAGCCGCCGACGAGCCCACATCATCGCCTTCGAGGATCGTCTCGTTAATCCTATCTTCCAATCGTCTCCTCTCTATGTCTCGACGAACTAGGATTGATCTCAGGTGATTCAGCTCACACTTCGCTTTACGAAGTTCCAACTACACTTTGCGAAGCCGCTCTAAGTTCCTCCCGAGCCCCAATCTCGTCGCCCCTAGGCCAGCCTTGAGACGAGCCACTTCGGCCATCGAGGCACTTCGGCGACTTGTAGCGCTTCGATGATATGAAAAGAGCCAGAGCACGGAACTACTAAGTTTACACGAATCGTACCCAACGACTCAGAAAAACAAGACAAAGTTCAAAACTTCTCCGACACTTAGACAAAAAAGAATTTTTTTTCATTCAAAGCAAAAGGCGGTGGCCAGTCCGCAATGAGGCAATACATAGAGAACACACACAAAAAAAAAAGCAAAGTCAAGGAGCCACCTCGAGGTGCTGCTTTGAGGCACTCTCGCACGGCAATGTCACGAGCGCCCCTTCGAGATTTGCCACCTCCTCTTCACCTCCTTCGGCTTCTTCACCATCCCCTTCGGGCTCGACCTTGGCTCAGGGAATGATCTCCTCGCCTTCTACCGGGTCGTAGAGGTGGTACCCGAGCTGTCGAAGTCGGGGAGATGAGCCACAACATGCTTGAGGGCCCGAGCGTAGGCCTCCTATATGTTGGTCATCATATGGGCCTCCACCTCATCTTGGATGGCCATCCCCACTTCGTCCACCTTAGCCTCCCACCCCTTCAGCACCTCCACCGATGCCTTTAGGGCCTTCGCCAGCTCCTCCTCAAAATGAGCCCTCCCCTTATCCAACCCCTCGACCTTCGCCACTTTGGCCATTGTGCGCTCGAGTGCCTTGGCTAGAGCAGCCTCTAGGACGTCGACCTCGGCAGCTCTGGATGCTGAGAGCCGTTGCTCGGCCTTGAACAACTTCACTGCCTTGGCTCGCTCCGCCCGCTCTCAGTCGTTTGATGCCTTCAGCTCCTTCTCTTACTCGGTGAACTGTTCGAGCATGTAGCTGAAGTGGCAGGTGATCTGAAAACAGAAGACAAAGAACGTGAGAATCAATAACTGAGTACTCCAAAATTCAGAAGGGCAGAGCGAGAACACTTACCGACATAGTGGCCTGAGCGATCTCCAATGCGTCGTCGCCGACCGTGCCAGCCTTCAGCGCCGCGCGATCCTTCGGGGTTGGCAAGTGACGCACGGCCTGCATAGTCATCGCTGCATCACCGAGGAGGCCATCCAGCTTCATCACTCTCCAGTCCGGGACGAAGAGCTTGTTATGTTCCTCGGTGAGAATGGCCTCTGCTTCGGCTGTAAGCAGCGGCACCTCGAGGGCTAGTGCAGCTCCAACCGAGAATGCCCCGCTCGAAGACTCGGGGGCCACGACTGAGGGGAGTGGAGCCTGTGGAGCCAAGGGGGAGTCGCTGACCAACTCAATGACTGCCGTAGGAGCCGAGGGCGTCTGAGCTGCTCGGCCGAAAGAAGGTCTCGTCGTCGTCCTCTTCCTCTTCTTGTTGTCCGGTGCTTTCTCCGCTGCTGTGCTCCTCTTCGCCGTGAGAGCCTTGAAGTCCATGTCGGGGGCTTCTGAAAAGAAAAATCAAAGAAAAAGTTAGCGGAAAAAAAAACATATATAAGCAAAGGAAAAAGAAGCAAAAATAAACGAAGCGTACTAGGGTCGATCGGACTGAGACCCCCACCGAAAAGGACCTCCTCGGTGATATCTTTCCAACCAAGGGTCGGAAGACCGAGGATCTTCGACACGACCCCCTCTTCTTCCTTAGTTAGCACCGGCTCGGCCTTCGCCCACTTTGGAACGTCCTCCTTCCACACCGTCGGAAAGCTCCACGGCTCGGGGCCTCGGATCAAGAAATACTTCTCCTTCCAATTCTTGATGGAGTCCGGGTTCTCGATCAGTTTGACCCCCCTCCTCGGCGACAAGTAGTACCGATACTCCATCTTGCTCATTCGACAGATCCGGTAGAGGCTGCGAAGTACGACAAGCTAAGGTTGGATGCCCACTGCCTGACTTTGGATGATGAAGGCGATGACGTGCCGCCACATGTTTGGCATGAACTGCACCAGGCTTAAGCCATTCCATTGTAGGACCTCGACTACGAATGGCGGCAGTGGTAGCCGAAGGTCGACATTGAGTGCGTCATACGGGAAGACGCATGTGTCTGGCGACGTCCCCATGCATGCGTGAAAGCCCGGACCGGGGAGGAGCAAGGTATACTCCTTCGGGATCTGAAACCCCTTCCTAATTCGATGAAGATCAGCCTCGGTCAGAACTGAGAGGATCTCATCCACCTCAGAAGGGTCCCTCGGACTGTTCTCCTCGTAGGCAGCCGATCTCCATTGCACTGCCTTCGATAGAATGTCTCTAGAGTAGCTCCTCACCATCCCAAGGTTTGACAGTGTTGACGGTAGCCGAACCAGTGCACCGGCCCCCCTCACGCTCTCCACTATTGTCTCATCCATGGCCGACCTCGCCACTTCCTCCCCCTTGCCCGGGGGGACCATTAAGGCTCCATCGATCTCTTGGTCCAAGGTGGACGTCTCATTCCCCGACGACACCCTCGAATCTCAAGTTAGGGTTAAGATAATTTACCATGAAGTGATGTCTACGGTCGGAATAGCTCGCCGAAAAGTTTATTGCTTGGTCACAAACGCTAGAAGCGCCGCTCGAGAGCAAAGAATGACTTGAGAGAAATGTGAAGTGAAAGTGAAAAGTAAGAAATGAGGAGATGGGGAGGCGGTGATAAACATAGCTTTCAGGCAGATTCGGGTGGGCTTTTGAGTGCTTTGGGCCCCCACAACGGCCCACCAGAAGCCTAAACGCCAAAATCCTCGACATCCACGCCTCTTACCTCAGGATTCACGCCTAATCTTCATCAGACAACCCAGATCGTGCCACATCGCTCGAAACCCAAATCCGAGCAACTGTGACACCGAGTTGCGTATTGGAGAAAAACGACTTTCTCCTCGTGATTCGCACCTGATCTTAATTCGACGGCTCAGATTTTGCCGCATCGACAGAAATCACGTTTTCTCGTGATTCATGCCTTCTTGCCTCGTGATTCGCGCCTGATCTTCATTAGACGACCCAGATCGTGCCACATCGCTTGGAACCCAAATCCGAGCAACTGTGACACCGAGCTATGTATTGGAGAAAAATAACTTTCTCCTCGTGATTCACGCCTGATCTTAATCCGACGGCTCAGAATTCGCCCCGTCGACAGAAATCACGTTTTCTCATGATCCACGCATTCTTGCCTCGTGATTCGCGCCTGATCTTCATCGGACAGCCCAGATCGTGCCACGTCGCCCGGAACCCAAATCTGAGCAACTGTGACACCAAGCTGTGTATTGGAGAAAAATGACTTTCTCCTTGTTATTTGTGCCTGATCTTAATCGACATCTCAGATCTCGCCGCGTCGACAGAAATCACGTTTTCTCGTAATCCACGCCTTCTTGTCACGTGATTCGCACCTGATCTTCATCAGATGGCCCAGATCGTGCCACGTCGCTCGGAACCCAAATCCGAGCAACAGTGACACCGAGCTGCATATTGGAAAAAAATGACTTTCTCCTCGTGATTCGTGCCTGGTCTTAATCCGACGGCTCAGATCTCACCGCATCGACAAAAATCACATTTTCTCGTGATCCATGCCTTCTTGCCTCGTGATTGTGCTTGATCCTCATCAGATGGCCCAGATTGTGCCACATCACTCGGAATCCGAATCCGAGCAATTGGCACCCCGAGATGCTCATACGGAGAAAATGCTGCCGAGCCATGAGAACCGTCTGATCATCTCAAAATTCGTGCCACAACCTGATGAGCATCCTGATTCAGCCACGTGGCCAAATACAGATCCACTGCCGGATCGTCAAGATATTCGGGCCGATGCCAGATGGACACCCCAAATTGTGCCAAGTTGCTCGGAATACCAATTCGAGCAACTACTCATACGGAGAAAATGCTGCTGAGCCATGAGAAATGTCTGATCATCTCAAAATTCGTGCCACAACCTGATGAGCGTCCCTGATTCAGCCACGTGGCCTGTTGCCACTGAATTCGGGTGTGGGGGCAATAGATGAGATTTGTAGGTTCGGGAGGAGCTCACAAAGATCGACCCCTTCTTCTTCCTTGCAATCTTGTTGGCTCCTTGGTGTTCCTTTGTGACATGTACAAAAGTTCGAGACACTGGGATGGATCCCGGCGACGAACCCTCCGATGATCAAGTCAATACACAGAAAAAAGAAAAGGAAAAGAGCTCAAGTGTGTAAAGTGTGATCACCTATTACAGTGGGATGTCAGGAGGATTTTATAGTCACCAATGGGATCTCCTTCAGGATCAGAGAGAATCCCTACTTCCCGATGTGGCAGGATACGAGTGGTTATAACCACCTCCTCCAGATAAAGGGGAGCCAGGATTTCCTCCAATCCTGTTGAACTGGCCCCTAACAGGTTGAGACCCGTTCTCAACTGGTCAGGTCCGTTCATGGGTTAGCAGGTCCAGGAGGAGGGACATGGTTCCCAATTCGAACCCGTCGGTGGGCGAGATTCCCATCTTGTACCTGAGACTTTGAGATTCGTGCCCACTTTGAATGGTTCCGATTTAACCCCATTTTTAGCCATGTCACGAGCCCCCCACTCCCTAAGGCTGTGTGTTACAGCCTTGTGAGAGTAGTTCTGTTGTATTAATGGCGTATAGGGCTTTATCGGAGTTCTCAACGGGTGCTCGAATCTCATCTGAGAGGTGATGGTGCTTTCCTGAGCTGGTAGCGTGCTCAAAGTGGCTTCTAGGTTGCTTTGGATTTTTGGTGATTTTCTCCTGAATTTTATATCATTCGTTCGAACCATTTATTTAATTTTGCAATGCAACGATTCACTTTTCGGGAGTACTAATTAATCGTTCTGGACAATAATTATTTATCTTGGGACTCAAAAAATGTTCTCCAAAATTTATAATTATTTTTCAGAATTTTTAATTAATTTTCCTGAATTTTTAATCTTTTTTTCCAATTTTTAAATAAATAATCCAAATTAATCAAATAGAAAAAGGAATTAATTGTCGTATTTATGATGTGGCCAAATCTGAGCCCTTGTTCATATGCCGGCGAAGAATTTTGGGCGATAGGAAGGCCAGGAGAAAAGGGGCTTCTCGCGATCTGGGCGTACGGTGGGCGAACGCGTCGAACGGTGTGCCGAGCTTGGCGAACGAGACGGCGAGCTCGAAGAGCGTTGACTGGTCAATGCATTTTTTGGTATTTTCTGGTGTTTGGCGAACGTTGACGGCGAGCTTGGCATTTTTTGGTATTTTTTGGTATTTTCTGGTGACGGCGAGCTTGGCGAACGTTGTGTCTAACTTGGCGAGATTTGACGGCAAGCTCGAAGAGCGCAGACTGGTCAACACATTTTTTGGTGTTTTCAGTTCGGAAACACGTCTGCTCGGATGTGACGGCGAGCTTGGCGAACGAGACAGCAAGCTCGAAGAGCATTGACTGGTCAATGCATTTTTTGGTGTTTTAGCTTGGAAACACGTCTGCTCGGATGTGACGGCGAGCTTGGCGAACGTTGTGTCGAACTTGGCGAACGAGACGACGAGCTCGAAGAGCGTTGATTGGTCAACGCATTTTTTGCTTTTTTCAGCTCGGAAACACGTCTGCTCGGATGTGACGGCAAGCTTGGTGAATGTTTTGTCGAACTTGGCAAACGAGACGGCGAGCTCGAACAGCGTTGACTGGTCAACGCATTTTTTGGTGTTTTCAGCTCGGAAACACGTCTGCTCGGATGTGACGGCGAGCTTGGAGAACGTTATGTCGAGCTTAGCGAACGAGATGGCGAGCTCGAAGAGCGTTGACTGGTTAACGCATTTTTTGGTGTTTTCAGATCGGAAACACGTTTGCTCGGATGTGATGGCGAGCTTGGCGAACGAGACGGCGAGCTCGAAGAGCGTTGACTGGTTAACACATTTTTTGGTGTTTTCAGCTCGGAAACACGTCTGCTCGGATGTGTTGGTGAGCTTGGAGAATGTTGTGTCGAACTTGGCGAACAAGACAGCGAGCTCGAAGAGTGTTGACTGGTCAATGCATATTTTGGTGATTTCAGCTCGGAAATACGTCTGCTCGAATGTGACGGCGAGCTTGGCGAACGTCTTCTCGAGCTTGGCGAAGAAGATGGCGAGCTCGAAGAGCGTTGACTGGTCAACACATTTTTTGGTGTTTTCAGCTCGAAAACACTTCTGCTCAGATATGACGGCGAGCTTGGCGAACGGTGTGTCGAACTTGGCGAACGAGACGGCGAGCTCGAAAAGCGTTGACTGGTCAACGCATTTTTTGGTATTTTCAGCTCGGAAACACGTCTGCTTGGATGTGACGGCGAGCTTGGCGAACGGTGTGTTGAGCGAATCAGACGAAGCGGCGAACTCGAAGAACATTGACTGGTCAACTATTCCGAGCTGCTTCTGGTCACTTCTTTTTTGTCGTTTCGTATTCTGACCGCTTAGACTTCCGCACTTGTTGGGTCGGTCAAGCTGTGCGGCCCAAGCCCATCAAGTTTTGCTATACCACCCCCTCTCATTTTTACTTTACTTTCTCACTTTTTCTTCACCGAAGATTTCTTCTCTTCACAGAGCTTTCGGTGCCATTCCCGTTCTCCGACGAGCATTCCGACCGTGGTTGTCACTTCCCAGGTAATTTATTTTAATTTAAAGAGATGTCTAGGGTGTCTTCCGGCGAAGAGGCCTCCTCCTCGAGTTAGTTCGAAGTATCCCCTCGGTCGACTCCTTCTTCGGTCGATAAGGGGAAGGCTCCCATTGTCTTGTCCTCTTTGGACGTGGAAGGAGATCTCGTCCTCGAGGGCGGAGGCGGCGAGGCGGCTCTCTCTTCGACGGTGGTGGAAACGATATGGAGAGAGATCGGCGAATGGGTGCGTTTGGCAGACATTCGATCGCCTTGTCTACACTTGGAGAGACCCGACAGTATAGTTCGGAGGATTTGAGGCGAACGGAGCAAGGCTTGGCTGAGTTTTACGAGGAGAACAATCCGAGGGAGCGAACGAAGGTGGACGAAATCGTCAGTATCCTGAAGGAGTCAGATCTGCGAATGGTTCAGATGTGCTTCATGATCCCTCCGGAGTTCAAACTCATCGTCCCGGGGCCAGGGATCAGGTCTTTTTCTTCTCTCCCCTCCGATACTTGCATTTTCCCTTACGATGCTTTCTATGCGGGGTTGCGCCTTCCTCTACATCCTTTCATGAGGGGAGTGCTGCAGTGGTATGGAGTCTGCCCTATTCAGCTGATGCCGAACATTTGGAGGCATGTGACGGGGTTCGTTCTTCATTGCCAGGTGGCCAGGATCGAACCTAGGATCAGCGTACTTTGCCGTCTGTACAAGATCCATCAAAAGACGAGGACGGAGTACTGTTTCTACCTTACCGCTCGGAAGGGCGTTAAGTTGGTTGACAACCCTGACTCCGTGAAGTGTTGGCGAGACAAGTATTTCCTCGTTCGGGGTAAAAATCCGTGGGACATTCCCACAGTATGGAGAGAGGATGTGCCGAAGAGGGTGAAGATGGAGTCGTCCTTGAGTCCGGAGGAGGACAAAATGGTCGGTATCCTCTTGGATCGACCGACCCTACATTGGAAGGAGATCACCGAGGAGAGCCTCTTCGGGGGAGGCCTTAGCCTTATGGACCCTAGTATGAGTTCTCTTTCATCGACCGTATACTAAGTATTTTAGTAGTGATAAAATTCTAATCTCTTTTTTTTTTCTATCTTTTTTGTTCGCAGGATTTACTGCCATGGACTTCGACGACATCATGCGATCGGCGCTGAGTGGCAAGCGCACTGAGGAGAAGAAGAGGAAGCGTGTCGTTGCTTGGCCAACTACGTCGAAGGCAGCTCGAGTTGAGAGTGTCGCCGCCCCCGTCGTTGACTTGGAGGCCGCTCCTTCTTCCGTTGCTACACCGGCGAAGGAGCTCGACTGTTTGGCTACTCTCGCCCTGTCAGCTCCGCCTCGCACGGTGGCGGTCGAGGTGATTCTGACGGACGAGCTGAAGAGGATCTTCGTGTCGGATTGGCAGGTTCTTAGGAACGACAATTTCCTTAGTGACTCGAAGAGCTGCATGGACGCCGTCCGCAGTCTCACCATGCCCAAAGACAAGGTGGCGATGGAGCATGGGACGGTCGGCGACTTGGTGTTAGAGATCGCCAAAGCGCAGATGACGGTAAGCCTTGACCTTCCACTCGACCTCTGTCCCCTTCTTTGTGTTCCATTCTTAAGCCACTGCCTTTTCGCAGGCGATCTATCATTTCAACCACTTGCTGAAGCGAGTGGCGGAGCAGAAGAAAGAGTTGAAAGCTCTTCAGGATCCGGAGAGGTTGGTGCGCTCGAAGGCTAAGAGAGAGCTAGAGGCGGCCGCTCTCAAGGTCGAAACGCAAGCCACCAATATCCGACTACTGGAGGTGGTGTTGGCGAAGGCGAACGACTCCGCCGCTGTGGAGAAGGAGGAGATGGCTCGGGAGTGGACGGCCGAACGGGAGAAGGCCGCGTTCGAGATGTTCACGGCAGTGAAGGAGGCCAAGGCAGCGGCGGAGAAGGAGGCGATCGGCTACTTGGAGCAGAACATGCGCAAGGCCTACGCCAAGGCGCTGAAAGATGTTGGCGAGCGTATCCCCGACTTTGACTGTTCGGGATATTTCTTGTTCCCCGACGAGGAGAAGGCTGGGGCCGAAGGAGAAGAAGAGGATGAAGGACAAAAGGAGGCCGTCTGCGATGAAGACGTAGTAACTGAGACGCTGTTAGCAATGGCGCCGGCGACGGGGATAGCTGAGGGCGGCGAAGGTGCCTTAGTGCTTGTGGATCCATCCGTCGAAGTGGATACTCAACTGCCTTAGAGTTTCTTTTGTATTTTAGCAATAGTTTTTCATCTAGGGTCTTTTTGTATCAATGCCTAATAGCGGACTGGCCACCGCTTTCTTTTGTACTCTTTTGAGCTTCAATGAAATGAAGAACTTTTGAGATTTTGGCCCAAGTTTACAATGACTAGCTTTGAAATTTTGCTAAGTGTTGAAGACAACTCGCTTTGAAATTTAGCTAAGTGTTGTAAACAACTCGCTTTGAAATTTGGCTAAGTGTTGAAAACAACTCGCTTTCAAATTTGGCTAAGTGTTGAAGACAACTCGCTTTCAAATTTAGCTAAGTGTTGTAAATAACTTGCTTTGAAATTTGGCTAAGTGTTAAAAACAACTCGCTTTGAAATTTGGCTAAGTGTTGAAAACAACTCGCTTTGAAATTTGGCTAAGTGTTGCTCGAGCTCAGCGTTGTTGTGTTCTTGCTTTTCAGATCGCCGAGTTGTGTCTGGTCGAGGCATCGCCGAACATAGTAGCGGCTGAGGCCTCTCGTCTTCGAGCTGACTTAGGAGCGATGAAGTTGGCCCTTTCTCGTAGTCGAGAGTGTTTTCTCAAGAGCGAGTTAGAACTGGACCATCTCAAACTAACGTTGGCAAAGCATAACTCCGAGTTGAAGCAACTAAAGAAACAAGCTCGAGAAGCCCCCCTGAAAGGGAGGTAGAGTCACTTCGGCAGACTCTATTCGACGTCAGTGCGGAGAGAGATGGTCTGAAGAACGTGGTGCTCGAGAAGAGCCTGGAGACGGCGCAGCTTCGGCGAACTATCATTGAAGCTTCCGTGAGGGTAGTACGAGCAGAATTCCTCGCTTACAAGTATTGTTGAGCTGGAGATGGAGGTTCACCGGCTACGACGCTTTACAGAGGGGAGCAACGTCAGGACCACATCTTGCCCTCGAGACGAGTACTCGCAGGGACGATCGTTCCATGAGTTAGCATCGCGTTCGCCTCCTATGCCAGGTCATCCTGGGGACGCTCAAAGCGGAATTGCTAGTTCGTCGAGCGAAGCCTCAGCCGACGTAATGCTTAGAGACATAACTAGGCTCGTCGGCTTGGAAAGCTCAATGGGTGTGGGGTCGCAGCGACAGAATGTTCGCCGTCCTCGTTTGTCGCTCAAGAGGAGTATCCCACTTCGTAGGAGGCGTTGAAGCAGTCTTGTAATTTTGACTTCTCAAAGTTTGTAATTCGTCGTAGAGATGAGTAGTTGGTCTTGTAATTCTGACTTGTTCCTTAAGCTTTATAGAAATGAGACTTGTTGTCTTTTTTTGCACTTGAGTGTTTTGTTAGCATCTATGGTTGTCGATAGTTGTAGGAGTACTTCTAAATGGTGAACCACTTCTTACTCGCTTATGAGCGAGTAGTAGAAGTGGAGGCGAGCCAAGTGTTGTACTCCGAACTTCGTCGTTTAAGAAAGAGTCAACGGTTGTGGGAGCAATTCCGAATGGCGAACCACTTCTTACTCGCTTATGAGCGAGTGGTAGAAGCTGAGTCGAGCCAAGTGTTAGACTCCGAACTCGTCGTTTGAGAAAGAGTCAACGGTTGTGGGAGCAATTCCGAATGGTGAACCACTTCTTACTCGATTATGTGCGAGTAGTAGAAGCAGAGTCGAGCCAAGTGTTGGACTCCGAACTTCATCGTTTAAGAAAAAGTCAACGGTTGTGGGAGCACTTCCGAATGGCGAACCACTTCTTACTCGCTTATGAGCGAGTAGTAGAAGCGGAATCGAGCCAAGTGTTAGACTCCATACTCGTCGTTTGAAAAAAGAGTCAACGGTTGTGGGAGCAATTCCGAATGGCGAACCACTTCTTACTCGCTTATGAGCGAGTGGTAGAAGCGGAGTCGAGCCAAGCGTTGGACTCCGAACTCGTCGTTTGAGAAAGAGTCAACGGTTGTGGGAGCAATTCCGAATGGCGAACCACTTCTTACTCGCTTATAAGCGAGTAGTAGAAGTGGAGTCGAGCCAAGTGTTGGACTCCGAACTCGTCGTTTGAATTCGAATTTTTTTTTGCAAGTAGAATTAGACCATCCCAAAAGTAGAGAATTTACTCGAAAGATAGATAAGTTAGGGGGGGGGGGGAATTTCTCTTTATTGAAAATAACTGGGCAGCCGCTTTTAAGTTGCATACCACCTTTTATATTTCGACAAAAAGAAGATACAATTAAAGTTTTTGCAATCCTGTGGAAGTATCTTGGAGCGACGTTTAGACACCCTCTCGGTACTTCATTAGATGCTCGGCATTCCAAGTCCTTGGCATCATCCTGCCCCCCAGGTCTTCAAGTTGATACGCGCCCGGACGTATGACTTTGGAGACCTTATATGGTCCTTCCCAATTGGGCACCAACTTACCTCTCTTGCTTGGGTTGGAAATTGATAGCTTTCTCAGTACAAAGTCCCCTTCTTTTATGTTGGTCGGTCGTACCCTCTTGTTGTAAGCTTGAGTGATCCTACGACGGTAGGTCTCCTGGCGGATTGCGGCTCTTTCACGGATCTCGTCAATGAGGTCTAGGTAATTGCGAAGCTGGTTCGCGTTCTGTGCCTCGTTGTAAGCTATGAGTGAGGTGAAGGCAGATCCACCTCCAAGGGAATAAGAGCTTCTGATCCGTACGTAAGGTTGAAAAGGGATTCACCCGTCGGAGTTCTTTTTGTGGTGCGATAGCACCAAAGTACATTTGGAAGTTGTTTGACCCATAACCCCTTGGAGGACTTGTCGAGCCTCTTCTTCAAGCCTGAGAGGATCTGTTGATTCGCATTCTCCGCTTAGCTGTTGGACTGGGGGTGTGCTACTGAAGAGAACCGCTGTTGAATCCCGAGATCGTAGCAGAAGTCGTGGAAGACAGCTCTTGTAAATTGGGTCCTGTTGTCGGTTACGAGAATGCAAGGTACCCCGAATCGACAGACAATGTTCTTCTAAAAGAACTTCTGCACCCTGTTCTCGGTGATTGTTGAGAGAGGTTAGGCCTCTATCCATTTGAAGAAGTAGTCGATTGCAACCACCAAGAATTTCAGCTGGCCTGGTGCCGGAGGGAAAGGTCCGAACAAATCCATTCCCTACATTGCAAAAGGGATTGGACTTGCCAGGGAGGCAAGTTGCGCTTAGGGCACACGACGGATTGGGGCGAACTTCTGGCAGGAGTCGCACTGGCGGACGTATTCCTCGAAGTCACTCAAAAGTGTAGGCCAAAAGTACCCGTAGTTCAAAAGCTTCCGGGTAAGGGATCTTGCTCCCAAGTGTGTGCCACATAGACCATCATGGGCTTCCTTTAAGGCGTAGAACGCTTCTTCCGGGGAAAGGCATCTCAGATAGGGCCGACCATCGACCTGGGTGTAGGAGCGTTTGTACATGACCCCGTCCAGGAGTGTGTACTGCTCTGCTCGTGTCCTGATCCTCCTTGCTTCTTTCGGGTCTTCGGGTAGGACGCCGTCTCGGAGATACTCGATGAGGGGCTTCATCCAGTTTTCCCTAAGTGTTAGGGGGTAGGCTTCCATTGGCTCTGAGCCATCTTCGTCGATGCTAGGTTTGAGATGGACTTCTATTAGGACAGTCCGTTCTAGACCATGGAGGGACGAGGAGGCGAGCTTAGAGAGAGCATCCGCTTGCGCGTTTTCCTCTCGGGGAACCTGCTGGAGTTGAACATCTCTGAATAGAGCGAAAAGCTCCCTTAATTTTGCCAAGTATCTGGCCATTCGGTCATCACTCACCTCGTACTCCCCGGACACTTGATTGACCACTAACTGAGAGTCGCTGAAGATTCTTACTTGTTCGACACCCGCCTTGCGAGCCAAGCAGAGCCCCACAATTAGGGTTTCATATTCTGCTTCATTGTTTGATGCCGGAAAGTTGAGGCGAAGGGAATACTGGAGGACGAAGGCATTGGGGCCAGTTAGGATGACGCCGACCCTACTTCCATCGGTGCAGGAGGACCCGTTCACATAGACGGTCCAGACGTAGGGGTCGGTTGGCAACTCGCATGAGTCGGGGATGGTGTTCTCCACAATGAACTCGGCCAAAGCTTGGGCTTTTATTGCCGTCCGGGGCTGGTAGCTGATATCGTGCTGACTCAGCTCGATGGACCATTTCATGAGCCGTCCGGCCGTTTTCAGCTTGTGGAGAACCTGTTTCAGCAGTTGGTCAGTAAGGACGACCACCGAGTGGAATTGGAAGTAGGGGCGGAGCTTACGGGCTGCCATGACCAAGACGAGTGCCATCTTTTTCAGTTTCGGATAACGGAGTTCGGCATCGCAGAGCACCTTACTCACGTAGTAGATGGGCTTTTGCGTCTTATCCTCTTCCCTTACGAGGACCGTGCTGAGTGTTTGATCCAAAGCTGCGAGGTAGAGGTAGAGGACCTCTCCAGGTGCCGGCTTACTCAGGAGAGGGGGGTTGGATAAATACTCTTTGAGCTTGTCAAAGGAATCCTGCTGCTGCGGCCCCCACTCGAAACCCTTAGCCCCCTGAGGGCTTTGAAGAAAGGAAGGCACTTCTCCCCGGCCTTGGAGAGGAATCGCCCGATCGCGGCGAGGCGCCCCGTGAGCCTCTGTACTTCTTTGATGTTGGAGGGGGAGCCATTTTGAGAATGGTTTGGATCTTCTCGGGGTTGGCCTTTATGCCCCTCTGGCTGACCATGAACCCGAGAAATTTGCCCGATGAGGCGCCGAACGCACACTTGTTCGGGTTTAGAATTATATTGTGCCTCCTGAGCACCTCGAAGGCTTCTTGAAGGTCGAGGTTGTGCTCCTGCCCTCGAGTGCTTTTGACCAACATGTCGTCAACGTAGACTTCCATGTTTCAGCCAATCTGGTCTCGGAAGACCTTGTTCACCAGGTGCTGATAGGTAGCCCCTGCATTTTTCAACCCAAAGGGCATAACACGGTAGCAGTAGAGGTCTTGGTCCGTCACGAACGAGGTTTTTAGAATGTCTGGTGGGAACATTCTGATTTGGTTGTATCCCGAGAAGGCATCCATAAAATTGAGTAGCTCATGCCCAGAAGTCGCATCGATGAGGGCGTCGATGCTGGGAAGAGGGAAGGGGTCCTTCGGGCACGCCTTGTTAAGATCTGTGAAGTCAATGCATATCCGCCAACTTCCATTGGCATTCTTGACCATTACCACATTGGAGAGCCACTCAGGGTAGTTCACCTCCTGAATAAAGTGGGCAATGAGGAGTTTCTCAACCTCCTCCTTGATCGCCTGTTGCCTCTCGGGGGCAAACTTTTGCCTCTTTTGCTGGACAGGCTTGACCCCAGGGGTGACACTCAGGTGGTGCATCTACTGCCGTCCATGCGAAGAGGTTGTGATTCTCCCGTATACACCGGAAGATGTCTTGCTTTATGGAGGGGGAGAGATTTTTGCTGATGCGGAATGTCTTAGTGGTGTCTTCTTCGGAGAAGGCCACTTCTTCCAACTCGTCGACGGGATCGGAGATAGTTTGGCCTCCTTCCTGAGGAAGTTCGAGCGCTTCCAAAGAAAGAGCCGGACCCCCCATCGAGGTCATGTAGCACTTCCGAGCCGCCTTTTGGCTTCCCCTCACTTCTCCCTCTCCTGAGGGAGTGGGGAACTTCATCTTCATATGGTAGGCTGAAGGGATGGCTTGAAGCGCAGCCAAACCTGGTCTACCAAGGATAACATTATAGGCGGCCTTTACGTCGACCACCATGAAGTCCATTTGCTCCGTACGAGTTGTCGGGGCCTTTCTAGCCGTTACGTCAGGGTTATAATTCCCTCGACCGTAACCGGGACCCCTGTGAACCCGTGGAGGGTGTAGCCCGCGGGCTTCATGTAACACCCCGAATTCCAAATACAACTGAATTCGAGAGTTCTACAGAATCTTTTCACTTCTTTCGTACAATTTTACAAAGAATTTAAAACTTTTATTTCAACAATAATTACATCAGAATCTTTTACATCAATAAGCAGCGGAATTAATAAAATACAACAATAATGAATGTACAACTGTTACAACTTTAACATTTAAGTAATCAACAGCATCATCAATCATCTTTATATCTTCATGTAACTCCATTTCCTGCATATCAAACTGTGGGCGCGTCAGTTGCTTACAACTGACGAAATATTATACACGGCCATCCTCTCTATGCTGGAAACAGTATAACGATTCTCAAATACTTTAGCAAACACAAACTTGATCACAAACAGAACTACAAGGGACTATCCTATAGATGTCATGTTGTGCAGTGCACTTAGTCCTTAATGCAGTTGTTATATTACATGACACTAATGCACACTTGTTCGGATTCTATGCATCCCATACTACATAGGTCCGAGGGCAAGCCTCTTAATTGTTCTTCATTCTTGTAGGGTTCAATCCCTCGCCATGACTTAATCTACTACTGTAACTACGGTAAGTATCCTAGATATTTTCTGACCTACGAACTCATGTCTAGGCATTCTGGAGGGAATCCCATCGCTGACATGACTCATCATGCAAATATCCTGTGGTAATTCAGCTCTCACCGTAGACATGACACCACCCGTAGTCTTCGAACATCCCACGAGCGTCACCACCGGGATGGTACTCTGGAACAGTATCCTCACCCAGACTCATCATGGGAATTCCTGGGATACGCTCTCGCCGCTACCCAACAGCTCTCATACTCAATGTTTTTCTCTTACTTTCATCACATCTTCTCTATGTATCTATCTGTAATTTTGGTAAGTATCATAGATGTTCCATGATTACAAGCACGTGTACAGAAAACCTGGAGGGAAATCCCATCGCTGACATGACTCATTATGCAGACATCCTGTGGTAATTCAGCCTCACTTCATGGCACACGATCCTCTTGCAGTCACCAAACATCCCACAAGCATCGCTACCAGGATGGTACTCTGGAGTAGTATCCACGTCATGTCACGATGCATCGTGAAGACAACCTCTGCATACCCTCAACAACACCCATCCAATGGCCCTCAACTCGTGTTTTTCTCTCACTTCCATCACAGCCTTACAAAATTTGTTTTAAAAGAAAATCATCACAACCTAGAGCTAGCTTACCCTACCGGACTTAAATCAACAATAGAGACAGTCAACCTACCTGGCTACTTCTCAAGAGACACTAAACCCTCAACGGTTAGCTCTCAAAATCATAAATAATACTGCCGGTCACTAGGGTCTCGCCTAGCCTCTAGATTCCAACAACTATCAAAAACTGTTCCGTGAGTATCAGTCGACTGTTCCGTGAGTACTTTGAACATCAAAAACAACAGTCAGCTCGATCTAGTCGACTGTGAAAGCAGACAGTCGACTGCTCTACGATACTTGAAACTTCAGTATTAACACAGTCGGTTCAGTCGACTGGTGACAGTATCAGTCGACTGTCCCGCGAATACCTTGAAAACTCAAACATCAATTTTATGACAGCAGCAGTCGACTGTGAAAGTATTCAGTCGACTGTCCTGCTGACGAAAACCAAATTTTTAACACTTACCAGTCGACTGTGGAAGTGAACAGTCTACTGTCAATCACACAAATTGCAGCCTACATATAATTTTCGACCTTGTAATTGATTTGTACTTCCATATAAAAGTGTAGATCATTTTCAGAAATGTATCCCTTTAAAACAATATTGTATATGTTATCAAATTCTCAAGTTTCTCATTTTTCAATGAAACTCTTACAATTGTATCAAAAACATGTTTTCCAATCAACTTTCCAAATAAACTGTGTCTTTTATCAAAATCGCTGTATAAACTCTCTATACTCACAAAATAAATACTTTAGAATTGCATTTCTTCGCCATATTGACAATAAACAATTCTTTTATACACATTTGCATTATTTTAAATACTATTTCAAACATGCATCATGCAATCAAAAACTTGCCAAATGGCACATATTCTTATATGCAAATATTCGAACAATCGTCATAACACATTTAACAATTCACATCAATCGCATTAATTAGAATTTAGCCATTAAACTCTACAACAACTAGCATGTAATCTCATCATACCAATTCAATTTCAAATAAAACATATATCATCTATCATGCATTTTCTACTCCTAAATTAGAAAGCATTTAAGAAACACCCACCTAAATTGAAGATATGTACTCAAATGAACCCCTAGAATTAGGAGCTCCTAAAGAAAGCTCCAATTGCAGCTCCTCGAAATCCGCGCACCCAAGCAAGGTCTTCAATCCATTTCGGCAAGCAACAATCATCAAGAGCATCTCCCTCCCCACTCCAATTCGGCAACATTAAAGACAAACTCCCATCTTCTTCCATATACACATACTATGTATGTACATATATATATACATTAGTACATGTATATAGGCAAATGGAATGGTGATTAGGTGGAGAAATGGGCAAGGCTTTTGCTGGCTTGTTGCTTTCGGCATAGGCAGGAGAGAAGGAGGAGAAGAGATGAGAGAATGAGAGATTAAGGGGGTATTTTATAGATTAATTAATAGGTAGTTATAGCAACCACCCCACATGAACTCCACTAACCCCATATTTAAACTTTGTAACTTGTTTTCCCTCCCATTTCAAAATCAAATGTTCAGATTTTCCCTCTCCTCATGAGCAGCCCGGTCCCCAAATTGTGTGCACATCGCACGTGTGCATGTGCACGTGCTTTGTGTACAAAAACAATTTATTTATTTAATCATTTTAAAACAACTTATTTAAATTTGTAATAAATATACAAAATTCACTTTAAATTATACTTTTCATGCACAATAAAATGGAAAGAAACATTTCATGAAAATTTATTTTGAAGGAAGAACGCGCTTAAACACGTGCACCAAAACACGTGTGTCGCCCGTAAAATCACAAAAATACAAAATTGATTTTATGAACTGAAAAATATTTATAATCAATTGGAATGCAATAGAAAGTATATTTAATATACATATTTGATAATATACTCAAACGTACAGAAAACACGTGTATTGCACGTAGAAAATTTATTTTAATAAAGATAGTCAAAAAAAATTGAACTTCCGTTTACAAAACAAATTCAAACCTGTTTATAAAAATAAGTGATTGAAATACATTGAAAACTTTGCACGTAACGGTGGAATACCCAAAATCGACACGTGCATTGATAATACGTAAAAAGCACGTAAAAACTCAAAGATTGAAATTTAGCATTTGAGTTGTCTCAAATGTGATTTTAAGAATAAGGGATTGCATAAATAATTGGAATTCAAAATACACATCAAAATGCGTTATGGATATAATCAATAACAGTACAAAATGCACGTGCGTAACACCCGAGGGCAAAATTGTCATTTAAATTTTGCGGGGTGTTACACTCTCCCCCCCTTAGAACAGTTCCATCCCCGGAACTCACTATGGTAAAGGTTGCATTTTGTACACACCAAAGAAAATATCAGTATAACATATAGGAATTACAAACATCAAGAAAATACATATAGCATAAAAGTAAGCAATGTGGAAAAATGAGACAAAAATCTATTTAGGAAATTTATGAGTATCAAATTTTTTTTTTTTTTTTTACAAGAACTAAACAAGAAAACTAGAAAAGTAGCATAAGAAAATAAATGCGACAATAGAGGATAGTGTATTTTGAAAGGAGTTTTCATACAAAATACCATCAAGTAAACCATTAGATAAAATGATAAATAAACTTAGTCATTAATTGTGAAACAATTTCAGAAAACAATGCAATAAAGAAAAACATAGTTAATGGGTACCTTATAAATAGATTCGATACTAAAAATTCATCAATGTAATAAATGGTAAAAAGTCGCAAACCAAATTGATACTATATGACAAAAACTAGCAATTTAACAGTTTGAGAAATATCTGAGAAGGGAATATAGTAAAAGTATAGAAATCATAAAATAATTCTGTATACAAATTAGTATCATAAAATAATTTGTAAGGTAACTTTAATAATTATACATACAATTTGAAAATTAGGTATACATCGAAATACTTTTGAATTATTCAGTAGAGCGAGAAAACCAACTTACAAAAATCACATAGACGAAAAATAATAGAGGTGAATAAATAGCATGATATGAAAATTATAAATGATTGTAGCAGTCAAACAAGACATCGTAGTGGCAAAACGTACTATTGAAAGTAGTGCGAAAACCAATAATATAACAAAGAAAAAGTATAGACAATGAAAAAAAATGGTTTTGTATATAAATCGATATTATAAAGTAATTTGTAAGGTAAATACAATAATTATATATGTATGATAACATGAAAAGGCAAAAATCCAAATAATTTCGATTTTTCAAGTAGACCAAGAAAATTAGCATACAAAATTATGTATATACATAGACGGAAATTATAGGGCAAAAAAACAACATCATGATACAAAATTTTCAAATGATGTGTAGGAGAAAAATAATACATTATGGTAGTAACAATGCAAAACTAAGTATATAGAAGGGAATCATGAATTATAACAGAAGTATAAAAACTGTTAGGTGAGTAGACACCAAATTTAAAATAGCAAAATACAAATAAGTTGTATGAAATACTAACTCACATAAAATACAAAGTACTACGAAGAAGACGGCAAGTTAGTTGAGATTAAGCGGTAAATACACAAGTTTAATAAATAATGAAATCAGTATAAACAGTATAATGCTAGGTTGCAAAATATTATAAAATAGTATAAGCTAGTACAAAATAAAATAGTTATAAGTGAATATTATAGAAAACAAGGTAGGGGTTATCTAAGTATAATATTTCCTTCTGGTGCAGGTTCGTCTCACTGGTATCCAACAACAGACTTGCCTATCTCGATCTCAAGTTGCATAATTGCTCCTATGATATCCGGTTGCAATTTGCCTTCTGGACATTCGGTTGCAAACTTTGCCTCACCGACATCAAGTTGCAGTTTTCTTTCTGGACATTCAGTTGCAAACTTTGCCTCCCCGACTTCCAGTTGCAGTTTGCCTCCAATGATGTCTAGTTGCATATTTACCCTCTCGACATCAGGTTGCACCAAAATAGAAGATGAAAAGATGTAATCTCCCATGTATACTTAGATTAGATATGGGATGTTTAATAAAGTATGGTGTTTATGTTTGAAAATCAATGATACAGAAAAGATTTTACACAATGAAATATCAAGATAGGTGTGTAGGATATATCAAACATAGAGGGTACTAATTAGTAGTAATGAAAAATTATTTATAACACTAAAATAATGTAAAATATATGCACATGTCGGAAATAAAATTGCAAACAATAATGATGTAATGTAGCAATTTAGGACATTTGACACAAACAATTATGCATAAAAATAGTAATGTAATAACTGGAGGATGGTGAAATTATACGTATAGTAAGTATCTTGAAATACATAACACATATAAAAATCAATAGAAAGTATATGTAGTAATCAAGAATGTAAAGACAATTTAAAGATTAGAGGATAGAGTCAAGTATGAATAGCGTAAGTTACAGAATTAATGAATATAACAAATAAATTAGTAGATAATATGTACTAACAATAATATTGAATGCAGACAATAAATCAAACTAGTATGTTGTATTTATACGGATAAAATATTTCAATATCGTTAAAATATATTGAAGTATATAGGACAATACGAGATAACGAAAGAATATCGTATCACAAAGTCAAATCATGTAAAATGAATGCACATAAGCAAAATTTCCAAGCAAAATTCAAAACGTAATAAATGAAGAAAATAATCGTGGTAATATAAGTTTAACAACATACGTAAAGTAATAGCACATATGGACGGATGAACATAAGGTGACATAAAACATGAAAGGCAAAACTTTAAGATTGAGAGACAATTAAAATAAGTTCAACAAGATCAAGACTAAGGAAAATAGACAAAATACTAGATATTGAAATGATTTAATAGTATAGGAAAATATTTATTCGAAAAGTATTAAATGTTGAAAAGTACTATGATGAAAATCCACATAAAATAATTTGAAGGGAAAGTGTGTCTATGTGTAAGGTATCATGAACGACGGTTCAAAGCCAACCACGCTTCCACTGCGCCACTCTGATACCCAGGAAAAATGAGCTCGCATACAATCTCAAATCAATGTATACGAGGAGAGCATCATGAATGTAAATTCAATAACAACTTCCATTCATGACTCCAACCATCCAATAGAAAAAGGGAAGAGAAAACATCAGCCTATAGAGCAACACAAATGTAAATCACTTACATTTAAATCTCCATAAACTGAACTCACACTCTAATGTCCACTTCTAGGGTGTCGTTCCTTATAAATTTGTACTACTTAGAAGCGTGGCTCTGATACCACCTGTAACACCCCGAATTCCAAATACAACTAAATTCGAGAGTTCTACAGGATCTTTTCACTTCTTTCGTACAATTTTACAAGGAATTTAAAACTTTTATTTCAACAATAATTACATCAGAATCTTTTACATCAATAAGCAACGGAATTAATAAAATACAACAATAATGAATGTACAACTGTTACAACTTTAACATTTAAGTAATCAACAGCATCATCAATCATCTTTATATCTTCATGTAACTCCATTTCCTGCATATAAAACTGTGGGGGCGTCAGTTGCTTACAACTGACGAAATATTATACACGGCCATCCTCTCTATGCCGGAAACAGTATAACGATTCTCAAATACTTTAGCAAACACAAACTTGATCACAAACAGAACTACAAGGGACTATCCTATAGATGTCATGTTGTGCAGTGCACTTAGTCCTTAATGCAGTTGTTATATTACATGACACTAATGCACACTTGTTCGGATTCTATGCATCCCATACTACATAGGTCCGAGGGCAAGCCTCTTAATCGTTCTTCATTCTTGTAGGGTTCAATCCCTCGCCATGACTTAATCTACTACTGTAACTACGGAAAGTATCCTAGATATTTTCTGACCTACGAACTCATGTCTAGGCACTCTGGAGGGAATCCCATCGCTGACATGACTCATCATGCAGACATCCTGTGGTAATTCAGCTCTCACCGTAGACATGACACCACCCGTAGTCTTCGAACATCCCACGAGCGTCACCACCAGGACGGTACTCTGGAATAGTATCCTCATCCAGACTCATCATGGGAATTCCTGGGATACGCTTTCGCCGCTACCCAACAGCTCCCATACTCAATGTTTTTCTCTTACTTTCATCACATCTTCTCTATGTATTTATCTGTAATTTTGGTAAGTATCATAGATGTTCCATGATTACAAGCACGTGTACAGAAAACCTGGAGGGGAATCCCATTGCTGACATGACTCATCATGCAGACATCCTGTGGTAATTCAGCCTCACTTCATGGCACACGATCCTCTTGCAGTCACCAAACATCCCACAAGCATCGCTACCAGGATGGTACTCTGGAGTAGTATCCACGTCAAGTCACGACGCATCGTAAAGACAACCTGTGCATACCCTCAACAACACCCATCCAATGGCCCTCAACTTGTGTTTTTCTCTCACTTCCATCACAGCCTTACAAAATTTGTTTTAAAAGAAAATCATCACAACCTAGAGCTAGCTTACCCTACCGGACTTAAATCAACAATAGAGACAGTCAGCCTACCTGGCTACTTCTCGAGAGACACTAAACCCTCAACGGTTAGCTCTCAAAATCATAAATAATACTGCCGGTCACTAGGGTCTCGCCTAGCCTCTAGATTCCAACAACTATCTCTTTCTAGAGATCAACAATGATTCATAATCAATCTCCAATAATAATTCCATTTCCTTTGTTCACAAATCTTTTTCTCAAAACATTTCTTTTATAATCTCATAACATGAGAACCATTCAATTTGATTTCTTTATCAATTTCATCTTTCATAACCTGGTGTGCATTTCACAATAAAACTCAATCACATATTAATAACCATAAAATCTCATATTCAACTTATGTAACTTTCATTTGTCAAGAATCAAATCCAAACTCAAGAACCAGAAAATAGTTCGGTTCAGTCGACTGGTGGCAGTATCAGTCGACTGTTCCGTGAGTACTTTCAACATCAAAAACAACAGTCAGCTCGATCCAGTCGACTGTGAAACCAGACAGTCGACTGCTCTACGAGACTTGAAACTTCAATAATAACACAGTCGGTTCAGTCGACTGGTGACAGTATCAGTCGACTGTCCCGCGAATACCTTGAAAACTCAAACATCAATTTTATGACAGCAGCAGTCGACTGTGAAAGTATTCAGTCGACTGTCCTGCTGACAAAAACCAACTTTTTAACACTTACCAGTCGACTGTGGAAGTGAACAGTCTACTGTCAATCACACAAATTGCAGCCTACATATAATTTTCGACCTTGTAATTGATTTGTACTTCCATATAAAAGTGTAGATCATTTTTCAGAATTGTATCCCTTTTAAACAATATCGTATATGTTATCAAAGTCTCAAGTTTCTCATTTTTCAATGAAACTCTTACAATTGTATCAAAAACATGTTTTCCAATCAACTTTCCAAATAAACTGTGTCTTTTATCAAAATCGCTGTATAAACTCTCTATACTCACAAAATAAATACTTTAGAATTGCACTTCTTCGCCATATTGACAATAAACAATTCTTTTATACACATTCGCATCATTTTAAATACTATTTCAAACATGCATCATGCAATCAAAAACTTGCCAAATGGCACATATTCTTATATGCAAATATTCGAACAATCGTCATAACACATTTAACAATTCACATCAATCGCATTAATTAGAATTTAGCCATTAAACTCTACAACAACTAGCATGTAATCTCATCATACCAATTCAATTTCAAATAAAACATATATCATCTATCATACATTTTCTACTCCTAAATTAGAAAGCATTTAAGAAATACCCACCTAAATTGAAGATATGTACTCAAATGAACCCATAGAATTAGGAGCTCCTAAAGAAAGCTCCAATTGCAGCTCCTCGAAATCCGCGCACCCAAGCAATGTCTTCAATCCATTTCGGCAAGCAACAATCATCAAGAGCATCTCCCTCCCCACTCCAATTCGGCAACATCAAAGACAAACTCCCATCTTCTTCCATATACACATACTATGTATGTACATATATATATACATTAGTACATGTATATAGGCAAATGGAATGGTGATTAGGTGGAGAAATGGGCAAGGCTTTTGCTGGCTTGTTGCTTTCGGCATAGGCTGGAGAGAAGGAGGAGAAGAGATGAGAGAATGAGAGATTAAGGGGGCATTTTATAGATTAATTAATAGGTAGTTATAGCAACCACCCCACATGAACTCCACTAACCCCATATTTAAACTTTGTAACTTGTTTTTCCTCCCATTTCAAAATCAAATGTTCAGATTTTCCCTCTCCTCATAAGCAGCCCGGTCCCCAAATTGTGTGCACATCGCACGTGTGCACGTGCACGTGCTTTGTGTACAAAAACAATTTATTTATTTAATCCTTTTAAAACAACTTATTTAAATTGTTAATAAATATACAAAATTCACTTTAAATTATACTTTTCATGCACAATAAAATGGAAAGAAACATTTCATGAAAATTTATTTTGAAGGAAGAACGCGCTTAAACACGTGCACCAAAACACGTGCGTCGCCCGTAAAATCACAAAAATACAAAATTGATTTTATGAACTGAAAAATATTTATAATCAATTGGAATGCAATATAAAGTATATTTAATATACATATTTGATAATATACTCAAAAGTACAGAAAACACGTGTATTGCACGTAGAAAATTTATTTTAATAAAGATAGTCAAAAAAAATTAAACTTCCCTTTACAAAACAAATTCAAACCTGTTTATAAAAATTAGTGATTGAAATCCATTGAAAACTTTGCACGTAACGGTGGAATACCCAAAATCGACACGTGCATTGATAATACGTAAAAAGCACGTAAAACTCAAAGATTGAAATTTAGCATTTGAGTTGTCTCAAATGTGATTTTAAGAATACGGGATTGCATAAATAATTGGAATTCAAAATACACATCAAAATGCGTTATGGATATAATCAATAACAGTACAAAATGCACGTGTGTAACACCCGAGGGCAAAATTGTCATTTAAATTTTGCGGGGTGTTACACTTCAGCCGGTCCCTGGACAGCAGGAGGCCTTTGAAGGCTTCCAAGAAGAGTATGTTAATAGAGCTACCGTTTTCTACTAAGACGCGACGAACTTCGAAGTTCGCCATTCGGAGATTGATGACGAGGGCGTCACAATGGGGCATGCGGTCGCCCTCCAAGTCCCTATAGGAGAACATCACCGGGACTCCGAGGCCCTTTGGGGGAGGATGGCTCTGCACGGAGTTAACCTCCCTTATGAATGCTTTTCAGGAGGAGTTGGAATCTCCTCCATTGGGCCCCCGTGTATCAGGTGCAAGAAGCCCTCCACTTCGGCCTCCGGAGTCTCCGTGCGCTGCTCGTTTTGCCTGTTAGCCCCCCGAGGCGGCGGGGGTGGATCGGCTTGATCTCTCTTTACGAACTGATTGAGTTGTCCTCGCTGGATGAGGGCCTCGATTTCATCCTTCAAGGCTCGACATTCATCTGTATCGTGCCCATGGTCCCGATGAAAACGACACCACTTACTCCTGTCCCTCTTCTTTGCGGGGGTGTTCATCCTTGGGGGAGGTGGTAGGAGACCATCGTTCCCTATCTCCATGAGGATGGCAGATACACTCGCGTTAAGCGGAGTGAATTTCTCGAACCGAGGAGGGGGATGCCACTGACCCCCATTGTCCTTTTGGAGCTTCTTAGCTCCTTCTTCTTCTGCACCCTTCCGCTTGTTCCCGGAAGAGGAGGCCTCGAAGGAAGGGCGGCGGACAGCTTCTTCTGCTCGGATGTACTTCTCGCTTCGAAGCAGGATCTCTGAGAAGTTCCAGGGGGCTTCTTGGCGAGGGACGCCCTGAGGTCAGCATTGAGGACGTTGGACTGGAAGGCGAGGGTGGCGACCGAGGGTTCCAAAGAAGCGATGGACCTAGCCTCGGCAGTGAATCGTTTGACATAATCCCTTAGTGTTTCGCCCTTCTTTTGGCTGAGGAACAATAATGTGTTGCTTGTATTCTCGGCGCGCCGACTGCTCACGAAATGCGCCAGGAAAAGACCCTCGAACTGGTCGAAGGAGAGGATAGATGCCAGCGCAAGCCGAGAGTACCACTCCCGAGTCGACCCCTTGAGTGTGGCCGGGAAGGTCTTGCACAGGAGGGAGTCGGATGCATGGTGGATCATCATGAGAGTTTTGAAACTCTCAATGTGATCTATGGGGTCCGACTCCCCGTTATAAGTCTCGAAATGTGGAGGCTTGAACTTGTTGGGAACTGGAGCCTCCATAATGGTAAGGGAGAATGGCGGTCTGCTCGGGCGAAGGTCTCTTGCAAGTCGCCCCTCATCTCGGTCGAGCTGGCCGAGGTGCCTCTCCATCTCGTAGAGATGGTGGTAGACCGAGTCCTCCCTATGGTCCTGTCTGGCCGAACCCCAGAACTCGTTCTCATGTCGAGGAGGGCTGGGGCTACGCTGGTGATGGCTCAGAGTAGGAGGTGGACTGACCGAGAGATGAGGATTACTTGGGGTAGGGCGCGGACTGCGAAAGTGTCAGTGATGATCGGGAGAGGGGCGGCGATGGCTCGCAGCCTGCCTAGGGCTTCTGGAGCGGCAAGGATGGTGAGGAGCCGGTCAAGGACTACGGGATCGGCAAGGATGGCGATGAGACGATCGAGGACTGCGGGATCAGCGAGGATGGTGAGGAGCCGGTCGAGGACTGGGGGCCCTACGGGCATTGTTGGGGGTAGCATTGAGAGCCCGTAGGACCGCCTCCTGAAATTGCTGGAATTCCGCTCTTGTGACGGGGGCCCCTGCTCACGATGGTCCCGAGGTGCCTGGCGACCGGCCGGGGAACAGCTCTGTCTTGGGTGATGTTGGGGCGACTATCTTCGCCTACGGGGAGAGTTGGACCCCCTCGGTTGGATCGGGGTGGTGAGCGGTCCCTGGCCTGCTCGCGGCGAGGGTTCGACCCTTGGGCCCGCCTCTCCTCCAAATGGGCACGGAGATCGGGTCCATGCTCGGTCTGCCGATTGTTGATCACGTTCCGCAAGTCCTTCGGAATGGGAGGAGTATCGGAGGTCGTGGAGTCGGTGTCGGCATTGTGGATGGAAACTCAAACCTGATGGACAGGTTGCTTGTGGCGACTCTGTGGGGAGGGTTCCCCCACCATAGCTTGGGGTCCCAAAGGCTGCTGGATGGACTGCGGAGCCCGAGGATTGAGCTGCAGGGTTGGTTGGTTGGGAGGAGGGAGATCCCCCTGCGCAGGAGGAGGAGGAGGAGGATGAGAGGAGGTTGTCCTCTGGTTGGAGTTGGTGGGTCTCTTCTTGGGAGGCATGGCTAGGAGTTACGTGGGTTGAAGGAGGAAGACGAGATTACTTGTTGAGTAAGTTTCCCACAGACGGCACCAATCTGTTGCTGCTGAATTTGGGTGTGGGGGCAATAAATGGGATTTGTAGGTTCGGGAGGAGCTCACAAAGATCAACCCCTTCTTCTTCCTTGCAATCTTGTTGGCTCCTTGGTGCTCCTTTGCGACCTGCACAAACGTTCGAGACATCGGGATGGATTCCGGTGACTAACCCTCCGACGATCAAGTCAATACACAGAAAAAGAGAAGGAAAAAAGCTCAAGTGTGTAAAGTGTGATCACCTTTTACAGTGGCAGGTCAGGGGAGTTTTATAGTCGCCAATGGGGTCTCCTTCAGGATCGGAGAGAATCCCTACTTTCCGGTGTGGCAGGATACGGGTTGTTATAACCACCTCCTCCAGATCAGGGGGAGCTAGGATTTCCTCCAATCCTGTTGAACTGGCCCCTAACAGGTTGAGACCCATTCTCAACTGGTCAGGTCCGTTCATGGGTTAGCAGGTCCAAAAGGAGGGACCCGGTTCCCAATTCGGACCCGTCTGTGGGCGAGATTACCATCTTGCCCCTAAGACTTTGAGATTCGTGCCTGTTTTGAATAATTCCGATTTAACCCCATTTTTAGCCATATCATGGCCGAATACAGATCCACCGTCGGATCGTCAAGATATTCGTGCCGATGCCAGATGGACTCCCCAGATTGTGCCACGTCGCTCAGAATCCCAATCCGAGCGACTGGCATATCGAGCTGCCCATATGGAGAAAATTCTGCCGAACTACACGAGCCGTCAGATCGCCTCAAAACTCGCATCACGACCCGATCAAGGCTCCAGATTCGTCCACGTCGCTCAGCGCCGCCCTACCGTCTGATCGTTCAGAATTTCGAGCCAACCACTGATGGATGCGTCAGATAACGCCACGTCGTAAATAGGTTGATTAAACTCGTTTTTTATTTATTAAATTCGAATTATTTATTTAAAAATTGCGAAAAATGATTAAAAATTCAGGAAAATTAATTAAAAATTCTAAAAAATAATTATAAATTTGGGAAAATATTTTTGAGCCCCCGGGTAAATAATTGTTGGTTAGATTAATTAATTAATGCTCCCAAAAAATAAATCATCACTTTGCAAAATTGAGTAAATAGTTCGAAAAAATAATTAAAAAATCGGGAAAAATCACCAAAAATCTAGAAGGGCCTAAGAGCAAACTTGGGTACATTGCTAGCTCTGAAAAGCAATGTCACCCCTCAAACGAGATTCGAACACCCTTTGAGAACTCCGATAAAACCTTATACGCCATTAAAACAACGAAACTACTCCCCAAAGGTTGTAACACACAGTCTTTGGGAGTGGGGGGACTCGTGATATGGCTGAAAATGGGATTAAATCGGAACCATTCAAAGTGGGCATGAATCTTAAAGTTACAGGGACAAGATGGTAATTTCACCTACAAACAGGTCCGAATTGGAAACCGGGTCTCTCCATTTGGACCCGCTAACCCATGAATGGATCTGTTCGGCTGAGAATGGGTCTCAACCCATTAGGGAGCTGTTCAACATGATAGGAGGAAATCCTGGCTCGTCCCTATCCTGAGGAGGTGGTTCCAACCACCCCTATCCAGCTACACTGGGAAGTAGGGATTCATTCTGATCCTGAAACAGATCCCTACAGCGACTATAAATACCCCCTACCTCGTACTATCGCAGGTGGTCACTCTTTATCCACTCAAGCTCTTTTCCTTTACTTTTTCTAGTATTGACAAGAGCGTCGGAGGGTTCGTCGCCGGGATCCATCTTGGTATTTCGAACGTTTGTGCAGGTCCGCGAGAGCACCAAGGAGTTAACTTGTTCACAAGGGAAGAAGTAAGATTCAGCCTGTTAGAGTTCCTAAAAACCTACAAATTCTGTTTATTGCCCCTACACCAGATTCAGCAGCAACATTTACTATGCTTCTCTTTATCCTTTCCAATTTACTTCGTTTTTCAATTTATTTTACAATCGATTACTTAATTTATATTTTACCATATTGTCTAATACTTAACCTATTACCATTTTGTAATAAAAAAGTACTTTCAATCTACATATCCTTCGCTATCAAATTTCCTTTGTTCTACTCATTTTCCTCGTTTGTTTAATACTTCTGTGTTCTTGGTCCTTATTAATATTTCTTGCTTTGTACACGTATTAACTATGTATATCTTACTTGACACTCATATTTCTTTTGTTCTATATCTACCTTATTTTAAGTCTATATTGTTTTCTACATTATGTATTCTTATAATATATTTATTTTTCAAAAATTTTATAAGGTGTGTGCAAAATACAACTTTTATCCTAGTAAGTTCTGAGGATAGAACTATTCTAAAGGGAGAGAGTGTAACACCACACAAAATTGAGTTATGACAGTTTTACCCCATATGTGTTACACACTTGTATTTTGTACAGTTACGGAAATATCCGTAACATTATTAATATGAATATTGTATGTATTGCGTATTTTGATTATTTATAAATATTTTCAGTTCTCTTGATTGCACATTGTATTAGAATTTATTTTATTTCTCCCTTTTGAGCCAACTCAAATTTAATCTTAAAATTTGTATTTTTGCGTGTATTGCTCGTGCTTTCAATACACGTGTCAATTACGTATGTATTTTTTTTTTATGAAATCAATAAAATGTGTATATTCATATTTTTTGTGCTTAAATTGAATATATAGAATGTTTGATTTTAATCCTTGGTAGAATTAAGTTAAGCCCACTTATAATAAATAAATGTGCTACACGCATAAAATCATATAATCTCATATGCATGTATGAAATTATACAAACCCGTGCACAACCCCACACTCCATATGGTGGTCTAGTCTATAGAAGAGAAAAGGAAATTTGAAAATATGTTAAGGGGGTAATGGGTGGTTACATTTGCATCATGGGTAGTTAATATATTTTGTAAATAAAAAACCCTCCTTCATTCATCCAAAAAAAAAAACAAGGTATCCCAACTATTTTTCTTTGTGGGGTGAGAATTGCATTTTGGAGAGCTTTTGGAAGGGGAGGAACTTGGAAGTATGCTAGGAGCATCAATTGGAAGGGATTCATCGATTGGGTGAGTGTTCCTTAACTTTCTAATTTGTTCTTATTAGAATTACATGCTAGATAATCTATATAAATTGAGTATTCATGCTTAGATTATGTGTTGATTATTGTTAGATTATGTGTTGTTAGTTAAATGTATGAAAGTATGATATGATTAACTTAAAAACGTTTTTAAGGTTGATGTCCTGAGTTTTAGTCTCACTTCAAAAAATCATTTCTTTTTATCAAGAGGGAATCTAGAGCTAAAATTTTTATATGAGCACCCCCGTATATGTCAAGAACATCTCCTAAAAGTTTCAAAATAATATTTGGATGTTGTTTACTATTTTAATAAATTCCGAACTTAGGACTGGTTGACAGTTTGGCTAGTTGCTGGAAATTTGTATACCTTTTGGATTATTGATCATTTCAGCATCTTACATGAAGTATTTTGAGGAATGTCAAAACTAAGAATTTGAAGTATACTCGTTAACATTTCTTTTGAGTCTAGAAAATAAATTTTCCATGAAGAATGGAATTTATAATAAATTTTACAAGATTGAACAACTGGTAGTACTTTAACTGTAGTTGAGTCTATATAACATTTCGACCCCACTTTAGATTTCGCAGAATTCATGCGTATAGACACAATATTTTGGAGAAACGCAAAGTTATAGTAGACTTGTATACCTTTAGTTTGATCTAAAGAACACAAAATTTTAATGAAGCGTAGAATCTTTTGTGATTTTTACAAGTAGCATGAGCTGCAGTTTTCAGACTTTGAACCTACTATTTTGCAAATAAATTTAGACGAAGTAATTGAGGATGAATTTAAATGATCTTAACTACAATGTTGTACTAGACTCATTCAAGTTTTACATGACACTAAGAAATCTATTTTCTGATAAGTATCTTAATTTATATAATTTTTTCAAGACCATTGAGTTGCTGTCCAAAGATAATTGAACACGCAAATAATGGATTCTATATATGTTGTTTCCTTGAAAGGAAGTTAACAGATTATGAGGTTTGCTGGCCTGGTTATTGGGTGTGAATTAGGACCTTTAGAGGTTGCGGGTTCATATCTTGGTGTGCTTAGGTTTTATTTTATTTTATATGCTGATTTTGAGTATATGAAAATATAAATTGATCTTCTGGAGAAATATTTTGATGGTAAATTGAACAAATCTTTTTTGATTGATTTTCCCCACGTAGATAAAGGATTTGAATAGGGATGATTTTAAAGGATATTAGTATTTTGGAAGGATTTCAATAGAGATGATTTTTAAGACTTTTGAAGTCTAGTTATTAGAGGATTTTAATTAAAGAGAAGAAATCTGGTTATTTTAGAATGACTAGTTGGATGGATTGAATAAGAGATGAATTGAGTATACGAATGAATGAAATTTGTAATGATTATAAATGAGGTTAAGGATAACCTAGAAATTTTTTTGTTTGAATTATATGGACTCTAGAGGTTGAGCGAGACCCAGAGTGCCGGCAAGTTATGTTTTTATGAAATTTGATCATTTGCCACTGTGGGCTAATGTTCTCGTATGTTGATTTAAGTCCGGTAGGGTAAGCTTTAGATAATATTACTTATGTTCTGAATATAATGACATGCACTAGATAGAGATGTGACGAAGTGAGAGAAAACATGGGTAAGGCGGCCTCATATGATTTGCGGTGGGAGATCATCTCATGAATTATCGGGGTGTGAGATATCCCAAATCACTTGCGGTGTGGGATTTATCTCAAGAATTATCGGGGTGTGAGGAAGATATCCAAAATCACTTGCGGTGTGGAATTTATCTCAAGTATTGTCGGGGTGTGAGGAAGATATCCGAAATCACTTGCGGTGTGGGATTTATCTCCAGAATTATCGGGATCGAGGCGACGCTCATGGGATATTTGTGTGATGATGTACTATATGGCTTGCAGTATAAGTTTCATGTCCAGAATTATCGGGGTGTGAGGAAGGAATCCAAAATCACTTGCGGTGGGAGAATGATTATCAAGGATTACCGGGGCGTAGGCTAGATACTCACAATATCTAGAACTTATGTTAGTCACGGATGTAAGTTTTGCATAGCAAGGGATTGAACCCTATAATGAGGAGTATGTTAAGGGCTTGCCCTCGAACCTATGTAGTATGGATGCAGAGAATCCGAATAAATGTGCATTAGTGTGCATTGTGTGCATTTGTTGCTTTCTTGGATAATTGTTTTATGCCATTGTTTTATGCATTTTGATTTTTGTTTCATGCTATATACTTATACACTAAGATTAGATTCACTATCTCTTATTTATTTATCTTTTTCATTATCGTTTTTGTTTTTTGTATCAAGTTTGTGATTGTTAAATTTGAGGATCGTTGTATTATAGCAGTGCATCAGTTGCATTCTGCTAATGTGCCCGCAGTTCTCAAGTTTTGCACGACTCGGATTGGCTAGCAGCGTGGGTATGAGTTTGGTGTCGAGGGATATTACAAGAATTAAGATTTTGACAATATAAGTTGCATTTTATATATATTTTCTGCTATGCATTGTAAAGAACTAATTTGTATTGAAAAAGTTTTAAATTTCTTGTATTTTTGTACGAAAATGAAGTAAAGATCCTGGTTGTGCTACGAATTACCTATTTTTGAATTCGGGGAGTTACACTTCACAAGTCTCTCCAGTTCCTGTTCTCACACAACGCCCTGAAGTAGACTTATAAGTACAAAATAACTTCCTCACTGAGAAAATATAAAACAAACTCCTTGAGTCAAGAAACCAACTAGAATCCACTTCTAAAAAATTTGAAACAAGAAGACATAAATCACTTGATTCAGTAGTACTGACCACATTAGCGGTAGAATTTTCATTCCTGATGCTCTTCTGATTCTGCAATTTCTAACAGTCTTTCTTGATATGCCCTGACCTCTTGCAATTTAGGCAACAGATCGAATCCTTTTGCATAGCATTTTGTCTTCCACCTGAAGGACCTTCCACTGCTAGACAACTTGAAGTAGACGATGATTTCTGAGTCTCCTTCCTAAGTTGATTTTCCTTCAATGCATTGATTACACCATCCACCGAAATACTCTCCTTGGCAGATCTACTGTGTAGCATGGTAGTAATCAAATGCTCGTACGAATTCGATAGTGAATATATCAAGTTGAAAGCTTTATCTTCCTCACTCACATCCGTTTTTATCGCATTGAGTTCCGATCGAACCTTGTTGAACTCTGTGATATGGTCTTAGAGATCGGTACCTTCCTTCATTGATAAATGGAATAACTTCCTCTTTCAATGCATCCAATCTAATAACGACGAACCAGAGTAGTTAGCTAAGAGTTTTTTCCATAAACTTGTCGCGTCAGTTTCTTAAAGAAATCTGCACTTGACCTCATCCGTCAATGATAGTCAGATCAGACTTATGGTTCTTTCACAAATATCATCCCAAACATCTGCCTTCATATCAGATGACTTTTCCTTCTTCTTGATGGCTAACTATAGATGTTCTTGAACTAGAACATCATACATATCTACCTTCCAAAGATTGAGGTTGATCTTTCCATTGAACTGCTTGATCTTCAATAGACTGTGACCTATCATCTTAACCAAGGGACTTGGCATCCTAAAGCTCTGATACAACTTTGTTGGGATGGGGTGTGTACGAACACCCCGTAGCACAGCGAAATTGATTAGAGCAATGAGCAAGTCGAAGTAGATAAGACGAGTCCATCGAATTCCCAAGCAAACAGATCCACCAATCCAACACAAACACAATGATGATTTATCCCGATTAGCTTTCCTTTAATCCCAATGGAAAATATAGAGAGATATAATATTCAAGTAGAAAAGATTATCAGAAATTAATGATTCACTCAACACAAGAAATTAAACTCACTCACCAAGAACTTTCTCTCTCTAGCCTTTCTTTGCAGTGGAGAAAATATCAAGAAGTACTTCACCTCTCATATTGGAGGTGATTACAAGATATAGAGGAAGAATAGAGAGAACTCTAGGTTAATCTTGATTCTCAGTCGTCCGATATATCTTGTAGAATAAGTAACTGAATAGGAGCTGCCCGACTGACTCGGAGTTAAAGATTTGGCTGAAACAACCTAACAAATCGAGATCCAAAAGATAACACAATGCCGCGGTCGGTCAACTGTATCACAAGTGCGGTTGACTATCCTCTTCTCAGGAAAAGCCCTATACAGGGTGCGGTCGACTACACCACAAGTGTGGGTGACTGTCCTTTTCTTAGGAAAAGTCCTATACAGGGTGCAGTCGACCGCCCCCAAGGTCAGTTGACTGGCCTCTTTCTTGGCTGTCGCTGTTGCTGTTGTTGTTTCTCTTCTACACTCTTCGATGCTTCGACCTCCTTACATCATCGTATCTTCTTCTAATCTGAACCACGAGTATACAAGACATATTCCTAACAAGGGTTATGCTGCAGTGGGTTGATGATGGAGGTAGCAAGGTCGGTAGTAGGATGAAGTTGATGTTGGATGAGGGTGAAGGTCTGGTTGGAGAGTTTTTGAGGTGGTGGCAGCAACAATGGGGGTTCAGGTGAGTTAATGGCTGTGGGGTGATGGAGGTGGAGGCTTGGAGTTGTTTGAGTATGAAGAGGAGATGAGGGTGGATATGAAGTGGAAGTGAAGAAGTGGAAGGTGTATGATGGAGGTGATGGAGTGGAGTTTCGGTGTTTCGAGTTTGGGTTGCGGGAGGAGTTGAGTTGAAGGAGATGGTGAGTGGAGTTTTAGGTATTGGCAACAAGGGTGGAGTTGAGGTGGTGAGTTGCTGTTGTTTGGAGTTGAAGGTGATGGTGGAGTGGTGGAGAAGGAGATGGAGCTCGAGTTGTGGCTGATGGTTGAAGGTGATGGTGGCTGGGTAGAGGAGCAGCAAAGTAGTGGAGGGGCAGCAAGGTGTTGTTGTGAAGGCAGCAATGACAGTAGGGAGGAGTTGTAGGGGCGGTAGGGAGGAGTTGGAGATGGTCGGGGAAAGAAGAAAAGGTAGTCAGGTGTAGGGAGAAGAAGAAGAAGAAGAAGGCAGTGGGGTGAGGGTTGTATGGAGTAGAGTGAGATGAAGAGATGATGTGGTATATATATATATATATATATATATATATATATTTGTGTATGTGTGTGTGTGTGTGTTGCTGTTAATTTTGGTGTGGGACCAAACAGATGAATTTGTGAATTCTTTTGGATACAATAAAGGCAAACCTGTTGAATTTAACCAGCGTTTGACTGGTTTCTTGCCGCTGCCGTGAACCTGCAAAAAGTTCGATACACTGGGATGGATCCTGACGACGAACCTTCCGACGCTCTTGTCAATAATCAGGAGGATTATGAAAGAGCTTTATATGGAAAAATACTGATTACCTTTTTTATGGTGGGGGGAGAGGGGTATTTATAGTCGCCGTTAGAAATAGTTTAGAGATAATCATTTATCCTTATGTCCCGGTATTTTTGGATAAGATGTAGAGTTTAAATCGTTTCATGATAAGAGATTTGGTTTAAACCATCTTTTAGACATAATCATGAATTTGAATTACTCTCTAAATGACTTGGGGCTGGTTTGTAATGGGTTTTCACCCCTACCTAGTAGGACAGATCCATTTTTGGGTTATTGGGCTTTGAAGAAAGACCCAGTTTCCAATTCGGACCCCGTTTGTAGGTGGAATTACCGTTTTACCCCTGAGATTCATGCCCGATTTGTACAGTCCCGATTTAATCCGATCTTTAGCCATATCACGAGCCCCCACTTCCGAAGACTGAGTTTAACAGCCTTTGAGGAGTAGTTTTATTGTTCTAATGGCGTACGAGATTTTATTGGAGTTCTTGAGGGAGTTTGAATCTTGCTCAAGGTGTAACAGTGCCAATCTAAGCTTGTAAATAACCTAAAATTATTCTTAGAATTTTCTGGAGTTTTTTTGATTTTTTTCAGATTTTTCTGAATTTTTTCCCAATTTTTAATCATTTTTTGAATTTTTTATTCAATTTCCGAATTTAAATAATTAATTATCGAAAATTTTAATTAATTATTCTAATTTAATAATTATTATTTTCATAATTTTAAAATTATTTTCTGAATTAATAATTATTTTTATAAAATTTTAATTAATTTTTTTTGATTTTAATTAATTTTTCGGATTTTTTAAATAATTAATTCAATTCAATTAATTAATTAATTAATTAAATTTTACCTGTACACGTGGCGCAATCCTATGCATTGATCACGATCAAGCGAGCGCGCATCGCAAAGCGGGGTGTTTTACCCAATTTCACGTTCGGAACATGCTTTGCTCGGATCCAATCCGATCATGTGCTGAGATCGAACGAGATGGTGCCACGTGGCCGGTCAACGTTGACCGTTGACCGCCACGTGGACATTTTTTTTCTTTCTTCTTCTTCCCTTCGACTCTGCCTTCTTCTTCTTTCGTCTTCAACCACGCCTACTTCCCCCTTCGTTTTCGAATTGAGGAGGGCCACCGAAGCTCGAAGAGGGGAGCACTGGAGCTCGACGGAGGGGGCTTCGACGTCAGTGGAGATGAGAGCTCGGCAGAGCTCGTTCAAGGGAGCTCGAGCTCGGGGTTCGACGAGGCGGTTGAAGCTCGGAGTTGGGTTTGAAGCTCCGCTAGAGGGGGAGCTTGGCGAGGTTGGCGACGAGATGCTCTGGGAGGGAGAGCTCAACTGTCATGGGAGGTTGGTGAGGAGGGGAGCTCGACAGTGGACTCGTCGTGCAGCTTTGACGTGGAGGGAGTTTGGCGAAGAGCTTGGAGCTCGGTGGATTCGCTGATGCGGAGACGAGCTCGACAAGGAAGGAGGAGAGCTCAACGACGGAGGGTTGAGGTCGGTGTGGAGCTCAACGATGGTGGTGATAGAGCTCAGCCCAATGAAGGTGATGCTTCGGGGACGATGGAGGGGCTCGACAACGGAGGGTTGAGGTCGGCGTGGAGTTAGACGATGGTGGTGATGGAGCTCAACGAAGGAGGTGGCTCCGACGAAGTTTTTGAAGTTCTTCATGGGTTTTGGCGCTCAATCACGAAGGAGAAGAAGAAGAGGTGGATGGGGCAGGTTTGGGTCTATAACGGGTCCGAACCCGACGTATGAAATCGTTCATTTTTTTCATTCTTTTCCTTTTTTAGTTTTAGCGAATCTGAGCCATTGATCTTGATTTGAGCGGGGATCACGAGGAGGAGTTTTTTCTCCACTTTCACGTTCGGGGACATGTTTGCTCAGATTTTGGATCCGAGCGTCATGGTAAGACCTGAGCCGTCGATCTGGATTGGGCTCACATCTAGAGGTAGATTTGATTGGATTTTAGGTCCGATGGACATGGCAAGATCTGAGTCGTCGAACTGGATCAGGCTCTCATCCTTAGGCGGATTTGATCGAATTTTGGATCCGAAGTTCTTGGCAAGATCTGAACCGTCGATCAGGATCAAGCTCGCATCTGGAGGCGAAGCTTTTCCCAATTTTCATGTTCGGGGACACGTTTGCCCGGATTTTGGATTCGAGGGATACGGCAAGATCTGAGCCATTGATCAAGATCAGACGCGCATCTTGAGGTGAAGTTTTCCCTTCATTTTTGTTCGGCGCAGCTGCATTGTAACCCACTTTCCCGGTGCTACGAAGGTTGGATCGGGGTGTGTGACCACTCGTTTCGAAGCTGACTCAAAGACCTACAAATTTTCTTTAGGAGTCAGTTGAAGGACCACCCTTCTTCATGGTCAAAATAGTCCCGTAACATCTTTGTCTTCATGAAGTCGAGAAGAGCTTTGTATGACTCTAGGGGAGGTCCGTTCTTGGAAGCGAGTTTAGGGAGCGTCTCTAAACGAGTTAGGCTCCAAACTGTCTTGGAAGAGGCCTCTCAGGAGGTGAGCGGGAGGATCATTGCCAAGTTCTAGGAGAGGGCCATTTGGGAGGCGAGTTTGAGGAGAACTCTATGGGAGAGTTGAGCTCTGAACTCGTTGAGAAGAAGGCCCCTCAGGAGGCGAGCGGAGCAAAGAGCATCACCAGGCTTTAGGAAAGAGCCGTTTGGGAGGCAAGTTTGAGGAGAAACTCTAGGGAAGAGTTGAGCTCCAAACTCGTTTGGAAGAAGGCCGCTCGGGAGGCGAGCGGAGCGAGGAGCACCACTAGGCTCTAGAAGAGAGCTGTTTGGGAGACAAGTTTGAGGATCAACTCTAGGGAAGAGTTGAGCTCCGAAATTGCTTGTCGCAAAATTTAACCAGTAGTGGGAGTAGTATGAATGCTCGTTTTGAGCCCCAAAACTGCATACTTGCAAGCTGTGAGGGCAATTTTGAACCATGATTGTGAACTTAGAACTAGTTGTTACGGATTTATCAACGAGTTGTAGGAGCAATTCCGAATGGTGAGCTACTCCGCACTTGCTTGTTCACAAGCAGCTAAAGTGGCGTCAAACTAAGTGTTGGACTCCGAACTTGTTGTTTTAAGAATTTCAATGAGTTGTAGGAGCAATTCTGAATGGTGAGCTACTTCGCACTTTCTCGTTCGTAAGCGGCTAAAGCGGCGTCGAACCAAGTGTTGGACTCCAAACTTATTTTTTGATGGGGTTAACGAGTTGTAGGAACAATTCCGAATGGTGAGTTGCTCCACAGTTGTTTACATACAAGTGGCTAAAGCGACGTCGAACCAAGTGTTGGACTCCAAACTCGTCTTTTGAGCTTAGTAAGTTGTGGGAGCAGCCCTGTAGGATAAGTTGGACTCCGAACTCGCCCTTTAACGAGTCGTAGATGTCACTTGGTGAAATAGAAATAAGGCAAATGCAATAATTTTCAATAGAAAAAGCTAAGTTTTATTGAAACAAACGAAGTGGCCGCTTCAATACGACGAGCCATTATTACATGCTTTTTGGCCGTGTTATAAGCATCGACCTTATTGAAAACTGAAATCCTACTTCTACGATAGGGTAAAGGCCTCTTGGGAGGAGTTTGGTTCTCCCCCCATTGGACCTCCATGGATAAGGTGGAGGACAGCCCCAGGTTCGGAATCTTGGAACTCAGCGGGCCTCTCTATTCACTTGTTGACTCCTCAGGGTGGAAGATCGGCCCCGTCTTTTCGGACGAACTTGGCCAGGTGTCCCCGCTGTATGATTTCTTTGATCTCCTCTTTGATAGCCCGACAATCATCCGTGTCGTGGCCGTGGTCCCTATGAAAGCGGCACCACTTATCCCTATTTCTTTTCTTGCCAGGGGTATTCAATCTAGGGGGACCGCAGAGTAGCCCTTCCTTATCCACCTCCATAAGAACTGTTGATATACTAACATTGAGGGGGGTGAACTTCTCAAAACGAGAATCTAGGTGGCGTTGGCCATTATCGTCCCTTTGGAATTTCTGGGACCATTCTTCGCTCGTATTCTTCCATTTGTTCCCGGAAGATGATTCCTCAAGAGTGGGGGGGTTGAGTGCCTCTTCCGCTCGGATGTACTTCTCACTCCTAAGCAGGAGTTCTGAGAAGTCCCAAGGAGGCTTCTTGGCAAGGGATGCCCTGAGGTCGGCGTTAGTGACGTTGTGTCTGAATGTTGCAGAGGCTACTGATTAGTTGAGGGAAGCAATAGACCGGGCTTCGGTAGTAAAGTGCCAGACGTAATCTCTTGGGCGTTCACCCTTTCTTTGGCTGAGGGATAGCAATGACGCACTCGTTTTCTCAGCTCGGCGACTGTCCACGAAGTGGGTGAAGAAGAGCTCCTCAAACTGTTCGAATGAGAAGATGGAGGCTGGAGATAGACGAGAGTACCTCTCTCGTGCTGGTCCCCTCAATGTTGCTGGGAAGGCTTTGTAGAGGAGCGCATACGAGGCTTGATGAATCATCATGAGAGTTTTAAAACTCTCAATATGATCGGCCGGGTCTGACTCCCCTCTGTAGGATTCAAAGCGGGGCGGCCTGAAGGCTTCGGGGGCCGGAGCTTCCATGATGGCTCTGGAAACGGGAGGTCTGCTTGGGCAGAAGTTGTTGGTCCGTTGTTCTTCATGATTGATCCTGTTGAGGCACCTCTCCATCTCGTGGAGACGGCGATGGACCGAGTGATCCCTCCGGTCGGATCTAGCAGACCCTTGAGACTCTCCTTCATGGGTGGCAGTACGGTGAATGCTAGGCGCATGCTGATCCTAATTTGCGACAATATTAAGAGCTCTCATGATATCTTGTTTGAAGTTATGGAGCTCGGCCTGAGTGACTGGTGCCCCTCCAGCTCGGCAGTGCCTAGGTTGGCTCGGCTTACTAGAGTATGACTTCTCTACCGACGATGTGGAGGGGACTCTCTTCGCCTCCTCAGGGGAGGGGATCTTCTGGTCCTCGGTCTACGGGGTGTCCGGACTCTCGAGGCCCCTGGGTGCTTAGGTTGAGGGACTTCCTCAGGAGCTCGCTATTTATTCGAGCGAGTTCGGTAGGTCGACCCCCTACTGACGGTTGAGAATTACTTGATGATGATCCGGCCCTAGAAGACTTTGAGAAGCCATAGAGTCAGTTGAGGGATTGTGGACCGAAACATGGTCATGATGAGGGTGTTGCGTAGGACGACTTCGACGAGAGCCCCCCGGGGCAGCCCCCCGAGACCCTGGAGGGGCTTGTTAGGAGGAGGCTGTTCAGGTTGCGGTTGCTGAACTTGCTGACTGAGTTGAGGAAGGACATCTTGGACTGAGGGAGGAGGAAGAGAAGTGGCTCTTCAGGTGGAAGCTGCTGCATTCCCCTTCTCTTTCGGAGACATGGTTTGAAACTACTTTCGCTGATGAAGTAAGGTTGGATTGCTTTTTCTGTTTCGCACAGACGGTGCCAATCTGTTGCTGCTAATTTTAGTGTGGGAGAAAACAGATGAATTTGTGGGTTCTTTTGGAAACAATAAAGGCAAACATGTTGACTTTCACCGGCGTTTGACTGGTTTCTTGCCGCTGCCGTGAACCTGCAAAAAGTTCGATACACCGGGATGGATCCCAGCGACGAACCCTCCGACGCTCTTGTCAGTAATCAGGAAGATTATGAAAGAACTTTATGTGGAAAAATATTGATTAGCTTTTTTATGGTGGGGGGAGAGAGGTATTTATAGTCGCCCTTAGAGACAGTTTATAGATAATCATTTATCCCTATGACCCGGTGTTTTTGGATAAGATGTAGAGTTTAAATTGTTTCATGATAAGAGATTTGATTTAAACTGTCTCTTAGAGATAATCATGAATTTGAATTACTCTCTAAATGACCGGGCTGGTTTGTAATGGGTTGTCAGCCCGACCCAGCAGGACAGATCCGTTTTTTGGTTATTGGGCTTTGAAGAAAGACCCAGTTCCCAATTCGGACCCGTTTGTAGGTGAAATTACCATTTTACCCCTGAGTGCTTTAAGATTCGTGCCCGATTTGAACAGTCCCGATTTAATCCTATTTTTAATCATATCAATATCAATATATATATATATATATATATATATATATATATAAGTCGCTAGTAGATAATGTATAGGAAAACTATATATCGGTAAGCAATAGATGGAGGTGGAGTAATGAATGTTGTAAAATGTGGTTGGGGAGGTGGCCATTGGAGTTGGGTTTGATAAGGGGAAGTGGGTTAGGATTATGATTTGGGTCTTGGGTTGGATTGGATTAGAATTTGGGTTGTGCTTAAATACAAAAATGAGTTTAAGAGAATCAAAAATTTTTATAGACAATCGAAATGCAATAATATGTAGAAAATTATTCATACAATTGAAAACTGGAGTTACAATCCTACCACCTTACAAGAGAAATTGCATCCTCGAAATTTACTCAGGCGGAATATTGGATAGCCAAGCAAGACACCTACTCAAAGGGGAGGCAGAATATTGGATAGCCAAGCAAGACCCCAACTTGAAGGGGTGAAGGCACTTCTTCTGGATTTCTTCCACGAGTTCTCATGTCTACTCACCTATGGAGTAAGGATTTCAAGACTAGGCACGCAATAATACAATAATACAAGCTTGCATATCTCCATAACAAAATTCTGGATTTCTTCCTCGAGTTCTCATGTCTACTCACGCAATAATACAAGCTTGATGACTTTATTCTTGAGCACTTTTTCACGTCTGTCCAAGATAGAAATCGGTTGGGCTTCGCAAGATAAGTCCGGTCGTACATTTGATCGCTGGGTCACACCTCAAGTGGGCCTAGTATTTTCGGCGATTGCGCAAACCTCCACAGCTCACGAGTAGTCAATAATATGGATGACATCTCTGATATACTTCCTGAGCTGGGAAACATGGAATATGACATGAACTCCTTGACAACACCGGTGGTAGCACGAGCGTGTAAGAAACCTTGCCCACTCGTTCCACGATATTGAATAGGCCGGTAAATTGGGGACTAAGCTTGCTCCCGCCTCCAAAACGGATGACGCCTCTCGATGGCGACACCCTAAGAAACACATGATCACTTGCCTCAAACTCCAAGGGTCTTCGATGAGTGTCAGCCCATTTCCTCTCCTATCCTGAGCTGCCCTTAGGTGTTTCTTGATCCAAGATACTGCTGACTTTGTAATCAACTCTGGTACCAAAAACTTCCACTCGCCGATAATAATCCAACAGACTGGTAACCTGCATCTACCATTGTAGAAAGCCTCATACGGTGCAGCCTTGAGGCTCACTTGGTAGTTGTTATTGTATGAGAACTCAACCAAGTGCAAGTGATCCTCCCAAGAACCTCCGAACTGTAGAACGCAAGACCTCAACATGTCCTCCAGAGTCTGAATCGTCCTTTCAGACTGCTCATCTGTTTGCGGATGGAATGTCATACTGTAGTTCAACTTGCTCCCCAGACTTTCCTGAAGACTCCAAGAAATGCGACCTAAATCTCGTCTCTTTCTGACACAATACTGACAGGAACTCCATGTAGTCTGACAATTTCCTGCATATACTTCTCGGCCAGGCTCTCTGTGAAATGCCCCACCCAGAAAGGAATGAAATGGACACTCTTCGTCAAACAGTCCACAATCACCCAAATGGCATTGTGATCTTTAGGGCTCCTTGGCAACTCTGTCACAAAGTCCATGGCGATTTTCTCCCACTTCCACTCTGGAATTGGAAGAGGTTGCAAAAGTCCAGTGGTCCTTTGATTTTCGCCTTCACCTACTGACAAAATTAGACACTATGACAAAAAACCTCACCACTGCTCTCCTCATACCATGACACCAAAGTGTTGGCTTAGATCCTTGTACATCTTCGTGCCTCCAGGGTGAATGGAATAGGAGGAGTGGTGAGCTTCTGCAAGCAACTTCTGCCTGACTCCCCCTTGGGTACACACAATCTAGCTCCAAAGCAAAGCGGTCCATCTGCAAGAATAATCAAGTCGGTCCTCAGGTCTGCCTCTACTTGACTTCTGTATTTTGTAACTGCTCATCGTCTGTTTGAGCTTCCTTGATCTTCTACTAACGAAGACTGCAACTCTAACATCATACATTATTGTGTTGTACCTAGCAAAATCACCTCTAAGTCTAGTTTCCTCATATCTTTCAATAGTTCCTTCTGCTCAGTGAGGAACATAGCTTCTGGTCTTTAGTTCAGGGCATCTGGTACCATGTTAACTTTACCTGGGTGATTCTGCAGGTTGATGTCATAGTCTGCCATGAATTCCATCCATCTCCTCTCCCTAATGTTTAACTCATTCTGCGTGAATACATACTTGAGGCACTTACTGTAACGCCCCGCATCCCAATACCTCGAAATACGTTGCTACTGTTGTAGGTCTATACAAAAGTACAAAAATTGGGAGAAATAAAAATTCTTTTTATTATTGCGTGTTCACTACAACAAATTTCATTTTACATAGCATAAAAATAGAAATAAGATCTTACGTCTTCTAAACCTGCAATCTTGGATTTAGGCTCCACAAATCCTGCAAAACTACACAACTGTGGGTTCATCAGCTCGTGAAGCTGACGATAACTGCATAAAAGGCAGGACTATTACTCATTCTATTAGTTTAGTATTTATAATTTAGATCAGTCTTCATTTTATAATTTCTCCATTAATAATGCATCTCATCAATATTTCATAAATCTCACATTACATTTAGATCTCTAAGAATTCATATTTTTCATATCCCGATAACAATTTATCTACCAACACAAATTATAAAAATGTCGGTGAACAAACGTGCACCTAAATGTGTTTTTATGAAACGAGTGATGTGTAGTGGACATGTGAAGTGATATGGTTAGTGTATATGGGACAATGTGTGAGTGATCATGATTTATATGTGGTATGCCTACGTGATGAACTCATAATAGGACACTTGCAGCTAATCATATCTCTATATGAATATGCAGATATGAAAAACTATTGCATTGCTTGTATGGAGGGTTATGTTGTCCACGCAACATATACTTCCTATTGCAAGCTGAACTCCCCATTTGGGATTAGATTCCCCGTAATTCCATGCCTATCTATATGTGACTTATTATGTTCTCGACACTGTTGAGTACCCAGTGGGGCTGCAGATATCCCACTATGCTATATATCAATTGTACAAAAGTGCTTACAGTCAGCACCAACCCGGTGTCACTCATTGTACTTCAATGGCCACTACCGAGGTACATGCACTTCAGATGAGCTTAAATGTACTCCCTCTACGCACCAACCTAGAAGACACATTGGGTGTCTTTGTTCTATTTTAACCCCTATGTGTCACCCATAGAGCAGTCATAGGTTCTCACTGACCCGATTCCCTTAAAGGCGAGTATCAAGATTAACGGCATTGAGGAATCCTCACATCCTCACATACACCGACCATTTCAGTCACAAAACATCTTTCTAATGTAGCCCTGTATTATACTAAAATTCACAGCTGTTATGACACAAATAGTCTAGCATTCCCTTGCCTTTTCTCTTCGAATTTCAAAGTTCCCTACATTGTGAGATTCTCACTCCACCAAAGGAGTACCATCGTTTCAATAGACCTCAGGATATGGCTAGACGTTAATATTTCACACATTCATGCGTGGCACTATATTCTTACTAAAATCTTTGAAACTAGCATTTGTGGACAACCCCAATCAACAAATGTATGCTAATGAAACATATCTATATTAAACACATCATTACGATAGGTACATCCAATGTAGTTTAATGATAGTTTACTAGTAAACATATATATTCAAATCATTCGAATACTCAATTTTGCTATTGAACAGAAAACAACAGTTCTACAAAAACCATATATATTCCAATACTTATCTGAAATTGGATTGCTTACTCATATAAAACTTGAATGGGTCTACTATAATATTGCAGTTAATAACATTTCAAATTAACCCTAATTGTTTGGTCTAATTCTATAACCAAAACAATAGCTCAAGATTCCAAAACTATACTATAACTACTGGCATTTATAAAAATCATAGAAAATCACATACTTATCAAAAACTCATATTCTTTAGCTTAAATTGTAGATATACAAGTCCACTATAACTTTGTACTTATAAGTTTCTACAAAATTGTAACGCCCCGGATCCCCGTTATCGGACATCCGTGACACAACCAGAATCTTTGCCTTCAAATGCATCTCAACACAGTAAATAACACGAAAATTTAAAACACTTTTATTGCCATCAGAGTTAATACATCAATAATTACAAATATCAGTTTGTCATATCAACCTGTAACGCCTCCCCCCTTTTTCTTTTGACTTCAAAAATCAATTCTTTCAATTTTTATATCACTATAAACATAAACTAAGATAGTTATTGTTACCGCTGATTTCGGTGTGGGGGTAAACAGATAAGATTTGTGAGTTCGAGAAAACCTGAACAGCTGATCCAAGCCTTCCGATTCCTGCCGCAACCTGCAAGGAAGTGCGAGACACTGGGGTTGATTCCGGCGACGCACCCTTCGGCGCTCTTGTCAGTAACCAGTGGAGTTTAAAAAAAGTGCTTAAGTTGGAAAAAGAGTGATTACATGGTCACAGTGGTAGAGGGGAGGTATTTATAGTCGCCAGGGGAGTGATTAGGGACTTGATTCTCTGTGTAACTGCCAGGAGTAAAATCCTCACAGTCTATTTAGGAAACTAATCCCTGATTCCCGGTGAGAGTAAATCAGGCCCGTTGACTTGGTCAAATCAGTGGCCCTGATTTGTCTCTTGTTGGTCTGGGTTCGCCTCGGGTCGGGACCCGTACCCAATTGGTGTGGATCCGTTTGTGGGTTATTGGATCTGTGTGAGGGAGATCCAGTACCCGCTTTGGATCCACTTGTATGTGAAATTACCATTTTACCCCTGAGCTTCAAGATTCGCGCCCAATCTGGACGGTTCCGATTCAACCCCATTTTTAGCCATATCACGAGCCCCCCACTCCTAAAGACTGAGTGTGATCAGGCTTTGAGGAGTAGTTTAACTGTTTTGGTGGCTAGTGGAGTTGTATCGGAGTCCGAATGGAGGAGTTTGATTCTCGAAGGGGGTAGTGAGGTGATTTTTTGATGCCATGTGCTGTTTTCTAGCCATATCGAGTATTTGACGGCCCTTATTTATTTTTTCGGACTATTTATTTAATTTCGCGATGTGTTTACTAATCGTTCGGGGGCCTTAACAGTACATTCTAGGAAATAATTGTTCGTTCAGGGGCTCAAAAATATACCCCCGAATTTTTAATTATTTTCTAGAATTTTTAATTAATTTTCCCGAATTTTTAGCAATTTTTTCGCAATTTTTAAATAAATAAAACTATTTAAATAAATAAAAAATAATTTTAAATACCGATTTATGACGTGGATCGATCTGGGCCGTTGATCATAGACGGGCGCGAATTTTTGAGGATCCATCGGTCGTTATCGCTCGGAAGCTGTTTTCTCCGTTTGCGAGCTCGGAAAGGCACTTGCTCGGCCGCCGACCGGAGGGATAGGGGCTCGGCAGGCTGAGCGACGTGGCGCAATCTGAGCCGTCGGATGATGGTGTGAATCCCAAGAAAATGCTATCTTGTCTTTTAGCGCACGTGGCGCAATCTGGACCGTTCATCATTAGAAGCACGAATTTTCTGAGAGATCCAACGGTCGTAGTTGCTCGGTGTCTTTTTTCTCCGTTTGTGGGATCAGAAAGACACTTGCTCGGCAGCCGACCGAAGGCATGGGGCTTCGGCAGTCCGAGCGACGTGGCGCAATCTGAGCCGTTGGATGACGACGCGCATCTCAAGACAGGCACGTTTCTCAAGAAAACATTATCTTGTCGTTTAGTGTCCTCGGCGAGATCTGGGCTGTCTGATCGAGATCTTGCACGAAAGTTGAGGAGAAAGTGAATTTTCTCCGTTTGCGGAATCGGAAAGGCACTTGCTCGGCAACCGACCGAAGGCGTGGGGCTTCGGCAGTCCGAGCGACGTGGCGCAATCTGAGCCGTTGAATGACGGCGCGCATCTCAAGACGGGCACATTTCTCGAGAAAACACTATCTTGTCGTTTAGCGTCCTCGGCGAGATCTGGGCCGTCTGATCGAGATCTTGCACGAAAGTTGAGGAGAAAGTGAGTTTTCTCCGTTTGCAGGATCGGAAAGGCACCTGCTCGGCAACCGACCGAAGGCATGGGGCTTCGGCAGTTCGAGCGTCCTGTTGCAACGAGTTTCGAGACGATCCTGTTCCCAAGGGTATTAATGGTCCCCCGGGGTTTGTGCGGCGTTCCATCTTCCCGGGGTCATTAAGAATGGTTCCCTCAATTAATGCATGGCGTTCCAATTTTCAAGGGTCATAATGGCCAGATCTTGGAGGATAGCTTATAAGTATCCCACTCCCTTTGTCATTCTAATCGCAACGATGTAGAGTTTTAGCCCTCGGAGGCATCTGCTTCGGGTGGTTGCTCTTCGGAAGGACGGGTGGTCGTTCTTCCACCATGGTCTTCTCCTGACTCTGACGGCCCCGAAGTGGATGTCAGGGTCGGGGGAGATCATGGTAGAAGAGGTGATGACCCAAGTCCAGAACTGAGGGACGATTTTTGCTTCGGGAGGACGGGTGGTCATTCTTCCACTGTGGTCTTCTCCCGATTCTGACTGCCCCAATGCGGGTGTCAGGGTCGGGGAAGATCACGGTAGAAGAGGTGATGACCCGGGTCTGGATTCGAGGGACTGCAGCAGCTTCGGAATGATGGGTCTCTTCCCATCTCTGTCTTCCTTCCGGGCTGACGGCTTCCGATGGATGTCAGCCCGAAGGAGTTAGAGATGGGGGGAGTGCCGATCTGCTTTTGACCGGGCCCCGTGGGTCGGTCGGAATACCGACCGAGACCTGGGGCCTGGGGGGCTCGCCGAGGGCGGTGCCTTAAAACTTAGAATCTAAATTTTTTCTGGTTTCTTCAGACAGAGGTTGGACGTCCGAGGGTTCGATTATCCGAGAGATGTGGCGCAACCGGATCCGTCGGATGACATGGAGCAAGTGTAGGCAGTCCGAGCGACCTGACGCAATCTGAACCGATGGATGGCAACGCGCATCTCGAGACGGACACATTTCTCAAGAAAACACTATCTTGTCGTCTAGTGTCCTCGGTAAGATCTGGGCCGTCTGATCGAGATTTTATGCGAAAGTTGAGGAGAAAGAGAGTTTTCTCCGTTTGCAAGCTCAGAATAGTACTTGCTCGGCGGCCGACCGGACTCTTTGCAAGCAGGCTCGGATTGCGTGTAGTTCGGATTCAGATCCCGTTGCGCCGAGCTAGTTGACTTGGCGAAGAAGACGGAGTTGTGTTGGGCCTTCGCGACGTTTCGAGAGCGGCCCAAGAGTCGCGCTCCTTCGTTTGGAAGTCCAAGGGACGTTCCTTTTTTACTATAAATCTTCACCCCCCCTTAATCCAAGTCTCATTATTCACTTTCTCTCTCTCTCCAGTTTTTACTTTCACCTTCGAAGTTTTGAGCTCCTTGGTGGTGGTGCTAGCTGTCGCGGCAAGGCGTTATTTGTCTCCGGTGATCTTTTCCGACCGTAGCTATCACTTCAAGGTCAGTCTCCTTCCCCTTTCTTTAGAAAATGGTTAAGATTACTTCGTCGGATGAGACCCCCGCCTCGGAGCAAGCCGTAGACCGAGCGGGCAAAGGAAAGGAGGTAGTGGAGCTGACCGATCAGAGTGTCGTTCGGCCGGACAGAGAGGGTGAAGTAGCCGAACCACCTCAGGAGGTCGCGGCGGCGTCTCATAAGGGTAAGGCGGTGGTCACGATCGTCGAGACGCCGAAGACGACGGGGGCGTTAGGCCGGCAGCCTATTGCTCTGTCGAGAGTGGGAGGCGTTCGGGACTACGCCGAGGATATCTTGGAGAAGGTGACCCAAGGCACGGCCAAATCGGTGGAGGAGAATGAACCGAGAGAGCTGTCCGAGGTGGACCATACCATCTCGTCTCTTACGGAGGCCGATCTATATCTGATCCGTAAGGGATTCCGGATCCCCACTGAGTACGGGCTGCTCCTCCCCGGGCCAGGCTTCCGAGCCAATACGAAGTCTTCGACAGATGTGTGCGTCTTTCCTGTCGACTCTCTCATCGCCGGACTCCGCTTTCCCCTTCATCCGTTCGTAGTTGATGTCTTGAACTGGTACGGTTTGAGCCCGGTCCAGCTGATGCCGAACACCTGGAGGCACGTCATGGTGTTTGTCCTCCGGTGCCGAGCCGAGCATGTTTCTCTTTCGGAGCCTCTACCGAACCTGTCAGCCAAGCCGAAACGAACAAAGGTTTTATCTTTCGCCGCGGACGGGCGTGAAGTTGATCGAGAATCCGGACTCGATCAAACATTGGAAGGAGAAGTATTTCATCATCCGAGCCCCCGCGCCGTGGGTGATACCGATAGTTTGGGCGAAGGATGGCCTGCCCAAGCGAGCCAAGAAGGAGCCGGTGCTGAGTGACGAGGAAACAGAGGTCCACAAGAAGCTCCTCGCTCTGCCAGCGCTAAGCTGGAAAGATATTACCGAGGAGGCTCTGTTCCGAGGGGGTCTCAGTCCGATCGACCCTAGTACGCTTATGGTATTTATACTCTTTGTTTAAAGTTTATGAAAAATTTTCTAAGTTTTTTCATTCGGCTTGTGCAGAGACGATGAAGATGGACTATAAGGCTCTGATGGCGAAGGCCAGGGCGGCGGAGCAGGAGACGAAGAAGAAGAGGCCTTCGACGGGGCCTCAGGGCGGCCGAGCCCCGAAGATTCCTTCAGTCGAGAAGGCGAGCGACCCGAAGAAGGCCGTTGCCCCGGTGGCCGGCCCCGAGCAGGAAAAGTCTGCGGCTACTGACCCTCCAGTTTCCGGTGCGCCGGCACCAACGGTGGAGGGGGCTGCATCCAGGTCGTCGAGCAGTGCGTTCGGCGTGAAAGAGGTGATGTCTCTCCTAGTCCCGCCCCTTACTACCGAAGCGGAGAAGATCTTGACCGAGAGGCACAAGCAGATCTTCGTCCCTGACTGGCAGGTGATGAATGTCGACGGCTTCTTGGGCGACGGCAACATCTGCATGGAGGCGGTGAGGCACCTGCCGACCCCGAAGGATCGAGCGACCCTGAAGGCTGGACTAGTAGGAGATGCCGCGATGCAGATCGCTCGGAACACCATGTCGGTAAGGGGACCGAACTCTTTCTCACTGAAACTTTTTCTGAGATTTTTCCAAGTCCCTGCGTTCGGATTCTAATGGGTTGTTCTCTTTTCAGACCATCTGTCACTTCAACTTCCTGCTCGAGGAGTTTGCGAGCAAGGAGCAGGGGTATGAGCGGGAGAGAGTGGAGCGCGTCAAAGCCACGAAGTTGCTTGATGCCGAGCAGCTCCTCTCGTCAAAAAGGGCTGCCGAAGCGGCGGGGTTAGAGAAGCAGTTGGCCGACGCCATTCAGCTGTCGAAGGACACGGCAGCCAAGCTCGAGGCCTCGGAGAAGGAGAACGCCGAGCTGAGGGAGGAGCTGGCCAATGCTCGGTCGGAGGTGGAGAGGGCTCGGAAGAGGGCCGAGAGGATCATGGCCAAGCACCGTCCAAGGTGGCAAAAGCGAAGAAGGCTGTCCAGGAGGAGGCCGAGCTCCACATGTACAAGAACATGGAGGACGCCTATGGCCGGGCACTTCTCCACGTCGCTGCTCGGAATCCGGGTTTCGACACGTCTTCTTACCGTTTCTACGACCCCGTGGAGGGGGAGGAGGAGGTACCTCTAGGGATGCTCGGCCCCGAGGGGCAGACGGATGGTGTCGAAGGCCCGGGCGAGACCGGGGCCGAGGAAGAAGAGGAGGATGACTCCGAGGAGGAGAGTGGGAGCGAGGACGAGGACGAAGACGAAGGCGAGGACGAGGACAAGGCCGAGGGGTCGACGGACCCGAACGACAAAAAGGTCGACCCCTGACTCGTTTGCCTCTTTAGTCTTTTATTGTTTTGTTTCTTTTTGTAAGCCTAATTGCGGACTGGCCACCGCTCTTGTAAAACTTTCTTCTCGGTTTTAAATGAAAACAGTTCGTTTGGCCAAAATTTATCCAAGTGTTGAGTCTCGGATTTTATGTTTGAATAGGCGTAGAATTCTCCAAGTGTTGGGTCTCGGATTTATCTCTGATTTTCAGGTAAAGTTCGGTCCGGTTACGGAGGTTGCACACCTCCGTAAGGAGCTGGCCAAAACGAAGGGCGAGCTCTCGAATAGCCGACAGAGGCGGTTCCTCATGTTCCTGAAGCTGGAGGAGGCGAAGGCAGCTGTGAGGGGGCATCTTCACCAGTTGAAGCAACTGCGGAAGCAACCCCAAGCTCCTTGTCCCGAGGGTGAGGTCGAGCGGCTTCGTAGAGAGCTTACTGTCGCCGAGCGGAAGAATGACGAGCTTCTGGCCGAGGTCCAACACTTGGAGTTAGCGGAGAAAGAGCGCTCGACGGCGGAAGAGAAGCTAACTTCCGAACTGGAGAAGGCCTCTTCCGAGCGCAAGAAATTGTGGCCAAGGTCGAAAGGCTTAAGAGGATCACAATAGATAGGGGGATCGAGGTCACCCACTTCCGACGGCTCGCAACCGACAGTGCCAACGTCTCGGGCTCGTCAAGGCCCCCTCGCTTGAAGAAGTTGGCGAAGGACGACGCTTTGAGAGACAGAATCATCGAACTGGAGGAGGAGGTCGCATCACTCAAGCCCCTGCCGGAGAGGGCCAACGTCCGCAGTACATCGTGCACTCGCGAAGAGAGCGAGAGAGGGATTTCCTTTTATGAACTCGCGACACGTTTTCCTATGGCTAGGCGGAGCCCTGCCGATGCTCAGAGTGGCGTGGCCGTGTCATCGAGCGGCGCCTCGGTCAGCACCACAGTCAGGGTCAGTGGCGAAGGGGGGTCACGCTTCATTGGTTTGGAATCGAGCTCGGAGGCGAGGCCTCATCGTCCTCGCGTTTCCTTGAATCGAAGCGTTCCCCTTCCGAAGAGACCCTGATCATGTCGTTTTGTGTTTCTTCTGTTTGTTGCAAAACTTTGTTGTAGAGTCGGTCTGGTTGTATGTGGAGCTATTATATCTGAATATGAATTTGAAAGTTTGATTGGAAAATTCTTCAAGTGTTGCTCCTCGGAAGTGTATTGAAATCTTGCTATTCATTTTCCCTTCTTTTCAGCTCGTGGTGTCAGACCAATACACCGATCCCAACGGCTCGGATAATGAAGCTGAAACCGAGGTAACCTCAGGGGTGACGAGGTCGCGCTCGACGAAGTGCCGAGAGCGGCGTCGTGGTGTAGAGCTGGAGTTACGTCGAGCTGAGGGCGAGCGGGCCCACCTTCAGTCCGTCCTCGGCTAACGAGACGCCGAGATCCAACGTCTGGAGAGAAGGATCATCGAGGCGACCCCCGTAGGGGAGGACGACGACCCCCGTAGGGGAGGACGACGACTCGCAGACAGCTTTTAGCAACGCTCTTCGGGTTCAGTGTATTCGGCACAATCAGTCGAAGATATTAGCCGAGCGGGACGATTTGCTCTCCGAGATCCATCACTTACAGACTGTAGAGGCGAAGCTTCGGAAGGAGGCGGAAGAGCTAACAGCTGAAGTGGATGGGCTGGCGACCGAAGAGATCAGTGAAGACATTTCTGTTTGAGGACCAAGTGTAATGGGTCGGCGCTGTATTTTTGTTTTCTAATACTTTGTAACCATGGAAAGATTACTTTGTATTGTGTCCCGATTATTAATAAAATTTTCTTTTAAGGATTAGCATCTTTCGTTGCTCTGCGTATTTATTTTGCTTGTGAGTGTGTTGGTCATGCCGAGATTTACGAGCCGAGCGCATAGTGCCGTCGGCAAGAATCTCGAGGCGAGCTAGTTTGTACGGGAACGTTATCTTGTCGTTAGTGGCGCTGACAAGATCTGGGCCATCAGATTTTGGCACGAATCTCGAGATGGCTCTGTTCCCAAGAAAATGCTATCTTGTCGTCTAGCGTCGCTGGCAAGATCCTGGTCGTCTGATTGGGATCTTATGCGAAAGTTGAAGAGAAAGTGAGTTTTTCCCGTTTGCAGGATTGGAATGGCACTTGCTCGGCACCCGACCGGAGGCAACGTGATCCGACCCTTCTTCTTGGGGCTTCCGTCTCCCTCTTCCGGCGAAGTCGAGGAGTGAGTCGAGCTCTTTTCCATGGTGGAGTTCGCCGATCGTAGCGATTCCGAACGGTTGTGGGAGCAATTCCGAACGGCGATCTACCACTGGCTCGTCCGGGGGCGAGCCGAGGGGGTAAAGTTGAGCCGAGTGTTGGACTCCGAACCATCGGTGCAGTTCAACGGTTGTGGGAGCAGTTCCGAACGGCGATCTACCTCTGGCTCGTCCGGGGACGTGCTGAGGAGGTAAAGTCGAGCCGAGTGTTGGACTCCGAACCATCGGTGTAGTTCAACAGTTGTGGGAGCAGTTCCGAATGGTGATCTACCTCTGGCTCGTCCGGGGACGAGCCGAGGAGGTAAAGTCAAACCGAGTGTTGGACTCCGAACCATCGGTGTAGTTCAACGGTTGTGGGAGCAATTCCGAACGGCGATCTACCTCTGGCTCGTCCGGGGGCGAGCCGAGGAGGTAAAGTCGAACCGAGTGTTGGACTCCGAACCATCGGTGTAGTTCAACGGTTGTGGGAGCAATTCCGAACGGCGATCTACCCCTGGCTCGTCCCGGGGCGAGCCGAGGAGGTAGAGCCAAGCCGGACATTGGACTCCGAACCATTGGTTAAAACCAAATTAAAAAACAGATGGTAAGGGCGGAGAGAGGGATGCAAATTTATAAGTATGAAAGAGCTTTCTTCATTGATAGTTGACGGCGGACCGTTTTACATATTACAACTTATGAAAATAAATTACAAGTTTGAGGAGAGGAATGGCTCGATATCCTGAGATACTTAGAGTGGCGTCGGAGCACTTTCTTGGTATTTCAGGAGGTGGTCGGCATTCCAGGTCCTCGGAATCTCTCTGCCCTCTAGATCTTCCAGACGATATGCTCCTGGCCGAACTACCCTTGTAATCTTGTACGGCCCTTCCCAGTTCGGAGCCAGCTTGCTCTTCTGATTGGAGAAGGATATGGACAGTTTTCTCAAGACTAAATCCCCTTGCTTAAGGTTGGTGGGTCGGACCTTCTTGTTGTACGCCAACTCGACCCTTCTTCGGTAATTCTGCTGCCGAATCGCCGCTCTTTCCCTCAGCTCATCTATCAAATCTAAGTCTGCCCTGAGGTCCCTGGCGTTCTGTTCCTCGTCGTAGGCTGCGAGCCGAGGGGAAGGTATTCCGACCTCGAGGGGTATCACCGCCTCGGACCCATAGGTGAGGTTGAAAGGGGACTCTCCAATGGGGGTCCGCTTGCTCGTGCGGTAGTTCCATAGGACGTTGGGGAGTTGGTCGACCCGTAAGCCTTTGGAACATTTGTCCAGTCTTTTCTTGATGCCTGCAAGGATCTGCCGATTAGCATTTTCTACCTGTCCGTTCGACTGAGGGTGGGAGATGGACGAGAAGCGCTGCTGGATGGCAAGGTCGTCGCACAAAGCTCTGAATGCTGCGCCAGTGAACTGGGTCCCGTTGTCCGTCATGAGGACACGGGGGACGCCAAATCTGCAGATGATGCTCTTCCAGAAGAATTGAACCACCTTGTTCTCGGTTATAGTGGCGAGGGGCTCGGCCTCAACCCACTTCGAGAAGTAGTCGATGGCTACGACCAAGAACTTGAACTGACCCGGAGCCAGAGGGAAAGGCCCTAGTAAATCCATCCCCCACATTGCGAAGGGGATAGGAATTGATAGGGAGGCGAGGTTGGCTTGAGGGAGGCGACGGATGCTGGAGTGTCTCTGGCAAGAGCTACATTGCCGAACGTGTCGCTCGGCGTCTTGAAGGAGGGTCGGCCAGAAGTATCCATAATTCAAAGCTTTCCGGGCCAGGGACCTGGATCCTGAATGTGCCCCGCCGATGCCTTCGTGGAGCTCTTGTAGGGCATAGTCGGCCTGCTCTGGAGAGAGGCATCTTAGGTATGGTCGGCCGTCTATTTGAGAGAAGGAGCGTTTGTATAAGATACCCTCGATCAAGACATACCGCTCGTCCCGGGTTCTAACTCGGCGTGCTTCTTTGGGATCCTCGGGCAGGACCCTGTCCCTCAAGAATTCCACCAACGGCTTCATCCAATTATCTTGCAACATGACCGGCAACGACTCCACCGAGCCGGATGTCTCGTCTTCTATGGTCGGCCTAGAGAGGACCTCGATCAGAACGGTCTGTTCAAGACCTTGTAGGGAGGATGAGGCCAACTTGGAGAGGGCATCGGCCTGCGAATTCTCCTCACGAGGAACTCGTTGAATGAGCGCCTCTTCGAACCGGCTCATGAGGGCCCGGACCTTAGCGAGGTACTTCGCCATCCGCTCATCTCGGGCCTCGTACTCGCCCAAGACTTGGTTCACGATAAGCTGTGAATCGCTGTGGATTCGGAGGCGCTGCGCCCCAGCACTTCGTGCAAGTTCGAGACCAGCAATGAGGGCCTCGTACTCCGCCTCATTGTTCGAGACCTTGAAGTTCATACGGATCGCGTACTGGAGGACGAAGTCGTCAGGGCCGTTCAGGATAATACCGGCACTGCTTCCTTTGTTGCAGGAGGAACCGTCCACGAAGACTGTCCAAATGGGGGGTCCATTCGGGACGTGGCTGACTTCAGGGATGGTGGACTCTATGATGAAATCGGTGAGGGCCTGTGCTTTAATTGTCGTCCGAGGCTGGTAAGAGATGTCATGCTGGCTCAGCTCTATGGACCACTTCATTAGCCGGCCCGAGGTCTCAGGCTTGTGGAGGATCTGCTTTAGGGGTTGGTCGGTGAGGACAACGACCGAGTGGGATTGAAAGTACGGCCGAAGCTTCCTCGCCGCCATGACTAAGGCGTAGGCCATCTTCTCTATCTTCGGATAGCGGAGCTCGGCGTCCCGAAGCACCTTGCTCACGTAGTAGATGGGCCTTTGGGCCCGGTCTTCCTCTCTCACCAAAACAGCACTTAGGGTCTGCTCGGAAGCAGCCAAGTAGATGAAGAGGGTTTCCCCCGGGACAGGTTTGCTGAGCAGAGGGGGGTTCACCAAGTAGGACTTCAGTTGGTCGAACGATTCCTGTTGTGGTTGGCCCCATTCAAAACCCTTAGCCCCCCTGAGTGCCTTAAAGAAGGGGAGGCACATTTCCCCAGACTTCGAGAGGAACCGGCCGATAGCGGCGAGCCGACCCGTTAGCTTCTGCACCTCCTTGACGTTCCGGGGCGGGGCCATGTCCAATATGGCCTTGATCTTCTCAAGATTGGCTTCGATCCCTCGCTGGCTCACCATGAAGCCGAGGAACTTTCCCGAAGAGACCCCGAACGTACACTTGTTCGGGTTCAGCCGCATGCTGTGCCTCCTCAACACGCCGAAGGCCTCCTGGAGGTCGGCCACGTGGTCAGTGCCTCGGATGCTCTTGACGAGCATGTCGTCAACGTACACCTCCATGTTCCGGCCTATCTGGCTCTGGAAGACCTTGTTGACGAGGTGCTGGTAGGTGGCGCCCGTGTTCTTCAACCCGAACGGCATGACCCGGTAGCAGTAGAGGCCCTGATAGGTGATGAAGGAGGTCTTCGGAATGTCCGGAGGGAACATTCGGATTTGATTATAGCCGGAGAAGGCGTCCATGAAGCTGAGGAGCTCATGGCCCGAGGTGGCATCAATGAGGGTGTCGATGTTCGGAAGAGGGAATGGGTCCTTCGGACACGCCTTATTCAGGTCGGTGAAGTCGATGCATATTCTCCAAGAGACGTTGGACTTCTTGACCATTACAACATTGGAGAGCCACTCGGGGTAGTTTACCTCCTGTATGAACTTAGCCTTCAAAAGTTTATCCACCTCCTCCTTGATGGCCTGCTGTCGCTCGGGAGCGAATTTTCGTCTCTTCTACTTAACCGGTTTGCACCCCGGTTCGACACTTAGGCGGTGGACTAGCAATTCCTCGGAGATGCCGGGCATATCCGCGGCTGACCAAGCAAACAGGTCGCGGTTATCCCGGATACATTTAACCAAGTAAGAGCACAGCACAGTCGGTAGGGACTTGCTGATGAGGAACTTCCGGCTCGGGTCCTCGTCTGAGAAGAGCACTTCTTCTAACTCGTCCGCCGGCTCGGACGTGGGTCGGACTTTCGGCTTGGGGATTTCTAGTGTCTCGAGGGAGAGCACCGGTCCCCCAGTGGAAGTCATGTAGAACTTCCGAGCCGTCTCTTGGCTTCCCCTGACTTCCCCTACTCCCGACCGAGTGGGGAACTTCATTTTAAGATGGTACGCTGAGGGGACAGCTTCCAGGGCGGCTAGGCCGGGTCGGCCTAGAATGACATTATACGCTGCCGGGACGTCGACGACCATAAAGTCCATCGGCTCGGTCCGGGTAGTAGGGGTCTTTCCAGCAGTTACGTCTAGGGTTATCACCCCCTCGACAGTTACTGGGACCCCCGTGAACCCGTGGAGTGTGTAACCGGCCGGCTTGAGACGGTCCTGGGACAGCTGCAGGCCTCGGAAGGCCGAGAGGAAGAGGATGTTCACCGAGCTCCCGTTATCTACCAGGATCCTCTGCACCTTGAAGTTTGCCTTGCGAAGGTCGATGACGAGGGCGTCGCAGTGGGGAGTTCGGACCCCCTCGAGGTCTTCATCGGAGAAAGTCACCGGGACTCCGAGGCCTTTGGGAGGAGGGGCGCTGTGAACTGAGTTGACCTTTCGGACGAAGGCCTTCCGAGAGGAGTTGGAGGAGCCCCCCATAGGCCCTCCGTGGATGAGGTGCAGGACCCGTTCTTCCTCAAACTCGGGCGTCTCTTCGCGCCGTTCGGAGCGCTTGTTAGCCTCCCGTGGCGGAGGAGTGCTGCGATCCGCCCGATCGTTTGTCTTTACAAATTTGGCCAGTTGCCCCCTCTGGATGAGGGCCTCTATTTTATTTTTCAACGCACGGCAGTCGTTGGTGTCATGGTCGTGGTCCCGGTGGTAACGACAAAATTTCTCCTTATTCCTTCTCTTAGCCGGGGTGTTCATCCTCAGAGCCGGAGGGATGACCCCCTCCTTCTCCACTTCCATCAGGATGGTGGAGACATTGGTGGTGAGGGGAGTGAACTTCTCGAACCTAGGGGAGGGCGGCGCTGACCGCCGTTGTCCTTCTGCATCTTCTTCGACCCCTCCTCCTCTGTCGCCTTCCTCTTCGATCCGGAGGCCGATCCTCCGAAGTTCGGGAGGCACTCGGCCTCTTCCGCCCGGATATACTTCTCGCACCTTAGGAGAAGGTCGGTGAAGTTGTGCGGGGGCTTCTTGGCGAGGGACGACCGGAGGTTGGAGTTGATGACGTTTCACTGGAACGCAACAGTCGCCACTGACTGGTCTAAAGAGGCGATAGACCTGACTTCTGCGGTGAATCTCTTCACGTAGTCCCTCAGCTTCTCTCCCCTTTCTTGCCGCAGGTTGAGTAGGGAGAGGCTCGTCTTCTCGGCTTGCCTGCTACTCACAAAGTGAGTTATGAATAGCGTTTCGAACTACTCGAACGAGAAGATGGAAGAGGGGGCGAGCCTAGAGTACCATTCCCGAGCCGACCCCCTGAGGGTGGCGGGGAAGGTCTTGCAGAGCATGGCGTCGGAAGCTTGATGGATCAGCATTAAGGTTTTGAATCTTTCGACGTGATCAACTGGGTCGGACTCCCCTGAGTACGTTTCAAACTACGGAGGTTTGAAATCCCTCGGTATGGGGGCGTCCATGATCGTCCGAGAGAAGGGCGGTCTGCTGGGACGGACGGTCCCTGCTCTGGACTCCTCCTCTCTGTCCATGCGCCCGATGCGCCTTTCCACCTCATGGAGACGGTGATTGAGGGCATCGTCCCTCCGCTGATAATCAAATGATCCCCTGGATTCTTCTTCATAGGAAGGGGAGCGAGGACTGCGGCGCCGGTAGTCCTGGGATCGGCGGGGACTATAGTGCTGTTGCTGGCGACTGGGAGCCGGGAGAGGACTTCTGGATCGGCGGCGAGGACTGGGAACCCTCGGGGGTGTTGGGACCCTCTGGGCATTTTGGTTGATGGGGCGAAGGTTAAGGGCCTGCAGCACGGTCTCCTGAAATTGCAGGAACTCGGCACGAGTGATAGGTGCCTCATTGTTCCTCGGATGATGCCGATCCGCGGGGGAATGCGGCCTCCTCCTTCGGCGCTCGGGCGATGCCGCTCGGCCCTTTCGGTCCGGAGACCTTCTGCCGTCTCGGCGGTGAGGCGACCGCTCACCATGATGCTGGCGGGAGGCTCCCTCTCGGGCCCGCCTCTCTTCAAGGTGGGTGCGGAGGTCCTCATCTTTTTGGCGGTTCAGAACTGTGTTGCGGAGGTCGGGGTGATGAGAAGCCATTGAATCCGAGGATTCATTATGAACCGAAACATGGTCCGGGTTGAGGGGATGCTTCTGCCTCCGACCGTTATGACCGGAAGGGCCATTGGGGGGTTGCTGTTTGGGAAGAGGAGGTTGGCCCTGCTGGGCCGGTGGAGGAAGTTCGGGCTGGGGAATAGGATTGACAGGGACTTCCTCTGTAGGATCGGCAGGATTGGGCCCGCGGTTGGACCCTCTAGATCTGACCTTCTTTGGAGGCATGGTTGGAGAGGACGACAAGGAAGAGGCTGAGGCTATTCGCGTGGCCTTTCCCACAGACGGCGCCAATCTGTTACCGCTGATTTCGGTGTGGGGGTAAACAGATAAGATTTGTGAGTTCGAGAAAACCTGAACAGCTGATCCAAGCCTTCCGATTCCTGCCGCAACCTGCAAGGAAGTGCGAGACACCGAGGTTGATTCCGGCAACGCACCCTCCGACGCTCTTGTCAGTAACCAGTGGAGTTTAAAGAAAGAGCTTAAGTTGGAAAAAGAGTGATTACCTGGTCACAGTGGTAGAGGGGAGGTATTTATAGTCGCCAGGGGAGTGATTAGGGACTTGATTCCCTGTGTAACTGCCAGGAGTAAAATCCCCACAGTCTGTTTAGGAAACTAATCCCTGATTCCCGGTGAGAGTAAATCAGGCCTGTTGACTTGGTCAAATCAGTGGCCCTGATTTGTCTCTTGTTGGTCTGGGTTCGCCTCGGATCGGGACCCGTACCCAATTGGTGTGGATCCGTTTGTGGGTTATTGGATCTGTGCGAGGGAGATCCAGTACCCGCTTTGGATCCACTTGTATGTGAAATTACCATTTTACCCCTGAGCTTCAAGATTCGCGCCCAATCTGGACGGTTCCGATTCAACCCCATTTTTAGCCATATCAGTTATATTTCAAGAAAATTTTGGCAGAGTTTTCCCTGAAATTTCTGCCCCGAAACACAAAAAGCTTACGGAATTCTGCTCTAAATTCCGTAGCTCACATCACAGGCAATAATTTCACGGGCTCCCCAGGCCAAAATGAGCAGAGACATACAGGCAATCAATATATATGCTCTGGGGGCCAAACTCATAATAGAATATCAAATATCAAATAAAAACCATAAATTTCTTTGAAAACGAGGTAATGTTTTTAGAAAAATATTTGTAACCATACCACAGGGCCCAATACACCACAACGAGATGGGTATGGGTCAAGAACATACCATACTACCCCACACCATACTCATCATTGTCGTCCATGTATTTATACATCCAAAATACAATTTAAACCATAACTTTCACTATTTACATAACTAAAATTATACATAATTTTCAAAAGTAAGAACTCCACTCTACAGATCTACGTCTCACCTCTGCACTGCTGAGGACCTATAATAGTAGGGGTCTAGGTTAGTCCAGAGACTCCCTAACCCCCCAAACGCTAAGGGGTTAGGTATTTCTGGTGTGAGTATAATCTACTAATTAAGCAAATAAATTAAACTTTATAAGTAAAAACAGAACGAACTTACGAATACCAAGATAATCAAACTTTACTTGAAATCTGAACATGTAAACATCATAAATGGGATTTCACATCAAATACCCTCTGAGTCATCACCAGTATGTATATCCATACCCGCTCACAACATACTTATCTTCGTTGGGAAATCATTCACAAAATAGTCGCTTAACGCCCATCACTTTATGCTTCACACAAATATTCTTATAGCTTTATTTTCCCATAAAGCTTTACATTCACAAATAACTCTACTTCCACATAAACTGCACCTCATTTACCATTCATTTGCATTTACAGACTCATGACTTATATTCTTTCGCAATCTCATATCACATAACATCGCATTCATTCATTTCTTACAACATATATCATCACGTCTCGCAATACATCACTTTCACACTCATTATACACTTCAACTATCACACTCGCAATTCATCTTGAATGGAAAAATAAATGTGTGTCCTGGTTTCCTAGTGTTCGTGTATTCCATGACCTAAGTCTAATGCAAAAATACAGAGTATAGAACAAATGCACTTAATCTAATGTCAGCAAGACTCTGGACACACATGCATCCCATACTACATGTGCCCCAGATCAAGCCGTTTCTCCAGTTTCAGGGATTTGAACCCCCACTATGCAATACATTCTAATTCGGTCCACTTCTTGTTCCTGATAGTATGACATGGTTGAGGAGGTATAAATAAAAGAAATAATTTGGGGCACTACCCCGTTGTCACCAATAATTTTTGTATCGAACCTTCCTCGAAATCTGTGATGAACTTACAGATATACACGCAGCATATCCATTGCGCAGAAGATTCATTATGATCCGTTCGTGTCCACCAACATAGAACCTGACGGCCTCGAAGGTCTAAAAACCCCCTATCTGCCAGGATATCAACATCCTGTTCTTACCATGGTACCTCAAGAATTAACAGTGCAAGATACGCATACGCAGCATGTATCCCTAATGACAGGAAGAGACAACCCATAGTATCACCACCTAGTGCTAACTCTCAGAACGAGTTGGATTATAGGGAATCACCCCTAACACCAATTCGGTCTTCAAGCGAAACAATAAAAGGAAAACCTAATCAATGCAGTTTATTGAAACAAGTTGTTACCAAATCACACTCGGTGTCGATCAACAATGTCGAGTCTATCCGGTCTGTCAAACAACAATCATCACAGGAATCACATTCCCTGATTCCCAATACCTTCACAGGTCAGCGACCAAATAATTCTGGCCTGTGACCCTCAGCAAGTGGTCCAACGGCGCCCCAAGGATGCAATACAATTCAATGAAGGTAAACACACACATAACCATCAATTCTTGACCATTAACAGACTCAGGCATCGAGACACCCCACACAAACCGACCAAAGCTATATCCCAACTCCCTCATGTCCACCATGAGTATTAATCCCAGGAACTTATCCAAGTTCCAAATGAAATGCTAAAACATCATTAAAACCCGATAGCTCATGATCACCACACTGCGGTATGCAGAGGGTTCCTCATTAATTGTCCGATGAAATAATTTAAGAAATAGCAGTAGCTGTGACCCAAGCTATGCTAATCGGAATTCAACACAATCAGACTTCTAGAAGGGTAGGGAGATCCACAGCAATCCCCTAGTGGGTGACTCCCTAAAATATTTAAGAGATCAAGTCCCCGAGTCAACTTAAACTTGAAGTTTGTCTAAACAACAGGTTGCTGTCTTGCAACGTCCATAACTTCCAACACACAATACAGATTTGCTTGATACTACCCATTCTAGAAAGATAAAACCTTAGTCTACAACCTTCTAGCTAACCATTTCCTCGAATTCAACCATCTCGATACTATAAAACCTCATATACTCTCAATAGTATATTCATTATTCTTCTTGCACTCGCTGCACCTTTTCAATATCATAAAAGTTTGCTCACTCATCGGAATTACTCGATTTCGAGTCCTATAGGAAGGTGGGGGTGTCTACTTCAACTTCCTAGTTGAACACCTCTTTCAGACTCTATCATTTGAGTTCTAGAAAACACTAACTTCCATCAGGTGTATAAACAGGGAGAAACTTGTTTACTTAGCCAATAATACTTTAACTAAGACTGGATCTGATCCATCTAGGAAAATCATAATTCTCAACCTATAAACTGGAATTTACAAAATTCCAGATGGGTTAGAAAGCTATGACTCCCTACTACAGATCTCTAATTGGCCAGTCATCCAAATTCTTAACAAATAAGTCCAAGATTATCCATCTTCACTGACTAGCCAACTTGTACTAGGCTGAACATAGCCCACTTTGAAATTCAATAACAAATCCACCTTAAGTCCAATGCTCATGAAATTTGAGATTCTCAATCCACCTTAAGTCCAATGCTCATGAAATTTGAGATTCTCAATCTACACATATACCATTTCATTGTGTCCAAAATTTACATTTAGATTCATCTCACACAATGAGCTACGACTCTTCAAACATAGCACACAATTTCAGCCCCTCTTTCACAGGGTTTTTGCCACTGTATACGGCTTATTGTTGGAACCTCATCAAACGATCCTTTAAAAATTCTAAAACTTGAGAATAATCAAATAGACTCATACCGGAAACTACCCCCAAAATTTCATAGCAAGATCATACATATACAATTGGTTATGACCTTTTGGACTTCAGTCCATAAGCAATCGGCTTCAGCTCTGTCCTTTCAGACCAGCTGCACTCCACAAATTTTTGAGGTATCAAACGACCTCGAAAAATTATGAAGTTTTAGACTATAGTTTTGGACACATAGAAGAGTGTCCACAAAGATTTTTAGCTCAAAACACCCAGGCTACATTGAGATACAAATCGGAAATACACAGCAAATCGTAATTCAAAATTTTCATAACACACTATGTACATAAAATAAAAGATATCATACTCACATAGTATCCCGTGAAGACTCGAAGCGCCAGCACGCATCCAAATTTGCTAATATATCCTATTATCAAATCTCAAGTTAATTTAAAGCTCAAAGCATACAAACCAGTCACAGATAGTAATAACACAAATCCTAACATCCCACAGACGTTTAATTAAATGCATGGGATGCACATGTGCAAAGCACGGAATATTCAAAGTCCTACGGGATTTTTATCCCCCAAACAATAACTAAAATCACCCCCTAAATAACCTAATGGCCCAACAAAAATTCTATTACCATAAAAGAGAAAAATTCTCATATACTTACTCCACCTTTATAAACCCCAAAACCCTAATTTATTAACAACTTGCAAATTCTCCATTAACTTGCTAATTTCTCGTATCTATAACACCCAACCCCTCCTAATCTCCCTACTACCATATTTCTTCTCAATAGAAATTGAAAACACTTAATTTCATACAAATATAATAACTAGGGTATACCTTTCCGAAGCCCTCTCCAAAAATCGATGCTACCACGAGCTAGAGCACCCTCTAATTAGCCATCCCCCCAAGTTAATTTGAAAACGATGAAGGAATGGGGTGGATTTGGGTAGGGAGATCATCGGCCGAATGGGTTCGGCGCCCTGGGTGATCGGGAAGAAAAAAAACAGGAAGTGAAAGAAGGAGGAAGGAGGAAAAGGTGGGGTGGGATTTTTATAAAAGTAAATAAATAAATAATTAGGTAAATAAATAATAAGGGAATATTACATATAAGCCCCCAAGTCTCAATATATTTCAAATAAACCCCAACTCTCACTCTTTAAAATACCAACAATCTAAAATACATAAAATTGTTTCATAATAACTCTCCAAAAGTATAAAATAAAGTAGACAATATATCTGAAATTCTCAATAACAATCAATTGTTATTAGAAAAATACATAATCGCGTGCAATTCTCAATTGCGCACAGATTACGATGCAAAATAGCCATATGCCATTTTTGTGGGGTATTACAAAAATAGTTTGTCTATACACCTGAAATTTTAGAAAACTACAGTAGGATCAAATTGTTATACAGACTTGGTTATTGTAGAAATACTACAACTTGTTAATTCTTGCAAAATTCATTATAAATTCCTTACTTTGAAAAATTTAATGTTCTTTAGCTTAAATTAAAGGTTTGCAAGTCTACTATAACTTTGTAATTATAAGTTTCTACAAAATAGTATGTCTATACACTTGAACTTTTAGAAAATTACAGTAGGATCAAATTGTTATACAAACTCAGAAACTGTGAAATACTGCAACTTGTTAATTCTTGTAAAATTCATTATAAATTCCATACTTCACAAAAAATAGTGTTCCTTAGCTCAGATTAAAGGTATACAAGTCTACTATAACTTTGTAGTGATAAGTTTCTACAAAATACTATGTCTATACACCTAAAATATTAGAAAACTACTGTATGATCACACTGCGACTGTACAGAAAATTTCAAGGCCAGTAATCACTTTCAGATTTATTTAAAATACTAAATGACATCCAAATATCACAAAATTATGTAGAAATGTTATATACTCATATTAGGTTCACAAATAAAAATTCATCTTCAAATTCCTTGTAGTTAAAGAGAAATAATTTTCGGAAGTGTGCTCAAAATTTATGACTGGAACTATAAATTAATCTCTTATTTCATCAATTCATAATTCATTTCACTATCATAATTTTACATACTTAATTAACACAACTTACACACAATTCAATCAATCTAACATGAACACCATTTAATAAGTAGAGATATAGTTACCACTTGCAATTCCTCCTTCAAGTTGTAATGTTTGTAACTAATCAGACCTCATAAGCACCATGGTAGCTCAATTTCCATCTTCACCACCATCATCACCATGATCCCCAAGCTCCAACCCTCACTCTCAGTCACTTTCTCACCCTGTGTCTTATTTCTCCAACTCTCAACTCTTTGTATTTATCCCTCAGTCCTCTTTTGTTTCATTTAATCCATATGCAATTAGCCTATCTTTTTTAATACACCCTTCTCTTAATAGTTAAGACTAGGGGTGTAAAATGAACAGGATAGTCCGTCGTCCATCCGAGTACAGCTCGAGAAATAGTCAGACCGTGGACCATCCAAACTGTTATACAAACCAAACTTGATCAAATTATTAGGTCTGATGTTTCACTGAGCTCGAGCCGAACATAAGTCCGTGCGAGTATTATTCTGGTCCGATGCTTTACCGAACCGAGTCCGGACTATAAAACTTTTGTCCGATCTGGACCGAGCCAGACATAAGCCCATCCGAGTAAAATTTTGGTCCGAGCTTGAACATATGACTGTCTGATCCCGTACGGTCTGATTTACGGCCCTAGTTAAGACATCTCCAAAATCACCCACGTGGAGCAAGCTTAAAAACACACCTCACCTTACTTACTCTCCACCTCATCCTGTGATGATAAGTTTTAATGGAAAATGCGAACAAAACCCTCCTCATCATTCTTATTAACCAAAGGTCCGAAACCAATTCTTCCATCATCAATCAATATCTCCTCACAAAATCTATGAGTAGACACATTACACATAAGTTTTTTTCATGCTAATATTTGTAGAAGAACACCACAAAATCAAGGTATGCATTGTTGTCCTTCACAAAATTTCACGAGGTTTCATGTGTACACAAGCACTTTGGGGCATTGATAACTTCGCGTATAGATAATATTTTCACAAACCGATTGCACAGTAATTTTTCTCTTTTTGAGGGCTACAAGATCATAATGCTTAGTTGGACGTAGTAACCGTACCTGTTTCGGCCGTGAAACGGTATTTACTAAATCTTTAAGAGTAAAATCACCGTTCACTAAATTTTTGAAACACATAACATTACACAAGGGACAAAATAGTCATCAGACAAAGTCTGGGTATTATACTTATGGTTAGTGAAGATCTTAACTCTATCCCCGAGCAAGTAGTGCCTCCATAACTTCAAACCAAAAATCACAGCTGTGAGCTATTGATCATGAGTAGTGTAGTTCAGCTCGTGTGGCCTCCACTACCTAGATGCATAAGTATCAATACTGCCCCCATCCCCATGCCAGAAGCATCCCAATAAATCACGAATCCTCTTGAACCGTCTGGTACAGTTAACACAAGTGTCGACGTTTGTCGACCTTTCAACTCCTCAAAAGCCTGACCACACGCATCATCCTAGACGAACTTCTAATCTTTCCATGTCAGTTTCTTCGGGGGCCCGACAATCTTTGAGAAGTCCTAAACAAACTTCCAATAATAGCCTGCCAGTCCGAGAAAACTACTAACTTCTGATACTGACTTAGGTACTAGCCAATTCTTTGCTGCAGCAACTTTCTCAGAATCCACTGAAACTCCATCTCCTTAGATGATGTGGCCCAAAAATGCAACATGATCCAGCCAAAACTTGCATTTACTGAGCTTCCCAAATAGGCGATTCTCCATCAAAGTCTGCAGAACAATTCTTAGATGCTCAGCGTGTTCCTCCCTATTCCGAGAATATACCAGGATGTCGTCAATGAATACTATCACGGACTTGTCCAAAAACGATGAAAACACCCTGTTCATCAGACCCATGAAAACAGGTGGTGCCTTGGTAACTCTGAACGGCATTACGAGGAATTCGTAATGACCATATCAGGTCTGAAATGTCGTCTTCTGAATATCATCAGTCTTCACCTTAACCTGATGGTTTCCTGAACGAAGATCCAACTTTGAGAAAACAAAAGCACCTCCAAGTGGATCAAAAAGGTCATCAGTCCTCGACAGTGGGTACCGGTTCTTCACGGTCGCGAAGTTCAGTTCCCGATAATCGTTGAGTACCTACGACTACCATAATTTTTCTTAACAAACCATACAGGCGCTCCCCAAGGCGAAACACTCGGCCTGACAAATCCTTTATCCGGGTAATTCATGACATGTACCTTCAGTTCGGCTAACTCCACAGGTGCCATCCTGTAGGGACTCTTTGAGATTGGCACCGCACTAGGTTGGACCTCAATCCTAAACTCCACATCACGGACTGGCGACAACCTAGGCAATTCATCTAGAAATACATCTAGAAAATCCGGCACAATCAAAGGTGCAACTTCGCCATCAGTGCACATTAACTCCAACATACCTGCCTCCTGATTCACCGAATCCTTGACATGCCCAAACAATGTCTCACCGGCATGGAACTCAAATTTTTGGTGACCTGGAATCCAGAACAGTACCTTCTTCTCTCGATAGTCAATCACGGCATGAGTAGCTCCCATCCAGTCCATTCCAAGTATAACATCAAACCCCGAGTTGTTAATGACGATGAGGTCTACCTTAAAATCCGTGCTACGAATCAATAAGGGGCTCTACTTGCACTCTTTAGAACAAACGATAACACCTGCTCCCGTGGTGATATTCAAGACACAGGCATGTCACTGCAAGGCAAGTGATGTTGATCGATGAAACGAGTAGAATTAAAAGAATGGGTAGCACCGGAGTCAAAGAGAACATGAGTAGAAAATGAGTGAACTAGTATGATACCTAATATTGAGACAATGAATGAAGATGAATGCAATGTATGGAAATGAAGAAGAATGCAAGAACTGAATATGAATCAAATGTAAGAATACCTGCAACTACACCTTTGGCAGTCTCTATGTCCTCTGCAATCAGATTGTAGGATTAACCACATTCCCAGTCTGGCCTCCCCTAGAAGTTATTCTCCTCTGATCTTAAACTTGCCTCTGCGGTGGGAGTGGTGGTCTGCCTTGACCACGAGCTGGTGCTCTCTGCTGTGTTGAACCTCCGCCCGGTGTTTTGTACCTACTCCTTGGGCACCGGTGGTTGGCAGCCCTGCAGTCCCTGCGTATATGGCCAAACCTAAGGCAATAGTCACACGTCAGGTCCTTCATGGCAACTGGCGAGTAGTGAAGTGCTCTAGCCGTCGGGGTCTGAGATGGCCTCCGTATCGGTCGTCCTGATGGCCTAATGACAATAGTAGGATGTACTACCCACTGGGCAGTGCTTCTCCTCCTGTGGGTTTGTTCTTAAATCCTAGCTGCATCAAGTACAACAACATATGTACGATGTTAGTGGGCGACTAGGCAATCCTGAATATAATAATCCAAACCCATCAAGAACCTTCGGGCCTTGTCTTCGTCATTTGCCACCATGGCTAACGCAAAATGACCCAGCCGAGTGAACTCTGCAGCATAGTCGTCCACTGGCCGATTTCCTTGGGTTAGAGCGATAAATTGGTGCTCCATCTCCACCTTAGTATCACTAGGGAGGAACTTGGTCAGAAAGCTCTCAGTGAAGATGGTCCAAGTGATAGGCCTCTCTAATCTTTCGGTCTCCGCCTTCCACTAGATGTGGGCGATGTTTGCTAGCTAGATGCTGATTACATCCACATGGACCACATCAGAGATCCGTGCGACCTGTAGCAACTGCTTGGTCCTAATTAGCCACTGCTCAGCCTCTAGTGATTTCTCAGTACCCGTGAACTTCCACAATGCAATCTCATAAAGCTGACACTGTACTAGTCATTGGAGGCAGTGCTCCTAGTATCAGTCCAGCGACAGCTTGGTTGGCAGCTTCTTAGGCTTTTTCCAAGCTGCTATTCATTAGCTGGTTGTGTTCCCACTGCAGCTCCATCATCCGCTGTATTGCATGAAGAATTGCAACGTTCTCCGATGGTCCACCTCTGGGTTGTGAAGTCGATGATCCTCTATGAACCATATTCTGCAAAATTGAATAAGTTCAGTAACCGGGTTACAAGATGGTTATTAATGTTCATGTGATCAATTCGGTGTGCATACTTGTTAAGCTTAACCTAGTTAGAGCCCTAGCTCTTATACCACTAAAAATCTGTCACACCCCGTTTCCCAATATACGGAATTACAGACATGCAACTAAGTCTAGCGAATGATAAGACATCATTCATAAGCTGTATAGTTTTAAGCTCAACAAGATATTTACTAACACATCCACGCAGGCAATAATAATGATCACATGAACCAGAAATAGAATAAAACTATTCAAAATAACCATCATGTGGAAAACACATAAACAAATACTTCGGGTCAAAACGTCCGAGAATACAATGTACTAGAATGAAAATATACGATAAACAGTTTGCTACGACAACTAGATAAAACAGTGACTGAAAATAAAAAAATAGAATGTAACAATGATCAACAATTAATCACAATCGTCTAGAAAGTCAATTTGCCAAGTCCATTGGCACCTTCATAGTAATGGAGGGGGGGAGTAGTAATAATCAGTACAGTAATAAGGAAGTAAAACATGACATGGAAGAACAAGGAATAGCAATGAAAATACTGGAATTATGTGAACAAATACAAGAAATGATGGTAAGGTGCAATCATAACTGTGAGGTATAATTAATCGATAAGCTATGGTCAATAAACAACAGTCAGTTACATGATCAATAGTCAATAATCAATGATGCAATGGTCGATAAACAATAGTCGATAATCAATAATACAAGTGATTGATAAATAATAGTTGATAATCAATAATGCAGTGTTGATGCTCAGTGTCAATCTTAGGTCTATCAGTCTTTTATTAACCTATCTAATGTACGCAATCATGTGTCCCATACATGATTGCGTACTCAGGTGCATAATAATCAAGTGAACGTTTGTACTTAAGTAGTGAATTCTATAGGATTATGCAATCGGGAACAGTAATCAGTAAACAATAAACAGTAATTCAGATACTGCAGTCAGTTATCCGTCATCAGTAATCAGTAAACAGTAATGCGAGAAACATGGGGCCCCTTCCAAGTACACTCCCCTATATTATCCAGTACTAAGTCGTACCTACCCCAGCTTATTATTCTTTTACCATGATGAATCATGAACATGCAGTAGGTACAACTAGTGGGAACGGTGATATCATGACAGTAATCAAGAATCAATAAGCAAGAATCAATAAAGTATCAAGTGTAGATGCAAATGCATGATATAAAGAAAATCTACCAGCCTACTATGTTGGTACAAAATATTAACACAAGAACAACAATATGTATAGTTAAGACATACTAATTACGATCTGGATAGCAGCACCTATTTGCACTAAAACTTATATTTCCACTTCTATGGTAATGCAAATTCAGTTCCATCGGAGATTCTAGAAAGTAGACTATCTTTTGAATCCAATGCCTAATCACTCGATAAATTGTAAGTCTAGTATCTATGCCTATCAATCTATTCTTTGCGGGCCTCGTGCATATGTAGTATTCTGGAAATTTAGACGATACAGTACTAAAATATCGATATCTCACAGTCTATAAAACGGTTTATGAAACCTTGAGATGTTTTGGATTCTACACTTGAAGGGATACAACATGCATATAAAAATCTGAAAATACAGTCATTCTATCTAAACAAACATGTATGAAAAGAAAACTATGCATCAGATTTGTCGATGAATCAAGAATAGAATTCTACTATATGATAATTCGAACAACAATAAAAATTACTTTCTAGGATAGAAGAAAAGAGATCGCTTGCCTTTATTTGATGATTACTAACGTGAATAGAACAACGGGATGAAGAAGAGGCAATGACGACATAGCGACGGCACAAGGGCAATGAGCAACGATATCGACAACGGAAGCAAGCAATTGTTGTAACACCCCGGACCCGGCTAGCTGTGCACACGGCTACACATGCGCGCATGCGAAAGAACGGACACAAAACTTTAGCCACGCCCACCACAGGCACCATCAAAAGGTGGGTTAACCCTATAGGTACCTTTATCACTTGGTTAATCCTATTTAACTCTCTCTTTCTCCTTCATTTTTCGATATTGGATATATGTACCCACGCCATGCACCATGCACAACCACCTTCTCACCTTCTCATTTCATATATTTTTTTCCTTTAGTGCATTTAATCTCATAAGCCCCATAACTCTTTCAGTGGGCCACCTCAATAATCCAATTAATTCCAAGCCCATAGAAATCATATAAGCCAACCACTTATCTCTCACCATACATTTAATTTATATATATATATATATATATATATATATATATATATATATATATATTATTATTATTATTATTATTATATATTTCTATATAATATTATATGTACCTGCTTTAGTACGAGGTGTTACGGCCTTAGAATCGTTCTTATACCAACTCTGTAGCGCCTCAAATCCTTATACCGAAAATTTGAGACACAATTCAGGATTTGAACTTCAAATAGTCACAATCACAGAAAAATACAGGAAAATTAAAACATTTATTCCATGTAATAGTTTACAAGTGTTACAATGTCCGATAGAATTTTACAAGATTTACAAATTTACGAATAACACTTGAATATTGTCACTTGGATGCTTGGACTATCTCAAGCTCTACTGTACCTGTGGATCGGCTCCCGACACCTAAAAAAGTGGGGAACGTCAGTACATATACTGACGCAATGCTAATAATAGCAGCGAACTCCAAACTGGCAACCACAAATCATAATTTATGCAAAAGAGAAAAAGTGATGTGAAATAAGGGATTAATGGATTTGGGTTATAGTGTTGTTGTATGTCATGATCTAACAAATTAAATGCACCAGTCTCATGCCTTATTCTATTGCAAGCAAGACTTTGGAAAACACATGCATCCCATACTACATACGCCCCAAATCTAGTTGTCTCCAATCTTAGGGTTCCAAACCCTCGCCATGCATCCTACTTTTGTACTTGTCAAGTTCCTAATAGATTTACCGTGTCTGAGGAAGTTGTAGTTATTCAGTTTCGTCCGTTACTGCACTCACTCTAGTGGTGACCGCATTTGCCACATAGTGCCCGGTGTCTGGACCTCACTCAAAAAGCCGTGACGAACTTACAGGTACAAACCCATGCACCCACGACGTCAAGATCCACGAGAAAGCAGACCCATGGTCCGTTCGTGTCCAAGAACATGACGGCCTCGAGGGTCAAACCCCCCTATCCGACAGGAGGTTCTCTTTCGTTCTTTACCCCGGCCCTTCAGGAATTAACAAATCGAGATACGCAATATGTGATCTCAATACCTGAGAGCACAATCCGTATCCCTACGACAGGAAAAAAATACAACACCCGACTAAAGGTTTACTAGAACTAATGCAAGTTACAGACATCTAACACATTATTCTTACCCAAAAATTTACTTTAATTATTAAATCAAGTAAAGTGATATAGGGTTACTCCAACCCTAAAATTCCGCCTATCGACTCGTGGCCCCGGCGACGCATTCCCCTGCTCGCCACTTCCCATATCTTGGATTTCGTCCATCTCAACGGTCCGCATTGGCCCTCCATTGGCATGATTTTGACGGCACCAATCGGACATCCAACGTCTAGGCGGACGTCCTAATTTTCTGGTATAGGGCGATAGTCATAATGTACTTCTTTACCCTAACAACTCAATTAAGTCACGTTTAACCCAAACATAAATTAAACAGCATTTGACATGTAATTTCACCATTTATTGCTACTGGTAAGACCACTAATCCCTAATCACAAGAGGAAAATAGTATACTACCATATACTTAGTCAAAATTTAGAATTTCAATACTAAGTTGATTCTGTCTAGAAATTAGAAAGTTCATAACCCTCAAAATATATATTGGATTTGGGTGTTCTTGCCTAGTTCGGAGAGCTAAGAATCCAGGCTACAAATCTCTAGTTGAACTCATCCTTAAATTCAAACATTTGGGTGCTCTAAAATCCCTAAATACATCAGCCGTAGGTATTTCCAGCGCACACGCAACACCTTGACGGAAGCATATAAGATTACTCGTTTATCAGAATTACCCAAGACTGGATTTGATAGAAAGCTAGTAATGTCTTTTACAACTTTCTAGTTGGTCATATTTTCAAATTATTTCATTTGGTACTGTAAAACACTTATCTTTCACAGGTGTACAAAAATATATAAGGTGCTTTACTAAACAGAGCCTATAGCTTATACATTGGTTTCTGGCCCATCTTATAAAAAAATCATAACTCTTACTATACTTGCAGGAATTTCTTGATACCATACTTGTTGGAAATCTTAGAATGTCTACTATAACATTCTAGTTATACACTTTCTCAGATTCTAACTTTACAGGGCTATAGAGCTACGAGTTCGACCATATATCATTTCAGACAACATACATAACATAGTTTACTTAAAATTTCATATTAAATCATACACATGTCCAATGGTTATGAAGGTTTTATATTCTGAAACTAGATACAATCATACTCATCTTTCATTCAGGGTTCTAACACCAATACTAAATACTCAGAGATCTATGAATGTTCAAACCCTAAACAAAAATGTTCTCTGTTTTCCAGTTCATGTTATAATACTCAGTACAAATAATTTTTGAAGACACATCAAATGTTAGCCAAATATTTTCAAACTTTTTTCACATGTTTAAGATACACTCAGGATGCTACGATAAAAATTTCCCTTTAAGATCATGCTCCGAAAAATTCTCAAAATTCTTTTAATCTCAGGTTGGTAATGGGCAGACCCAGTTTCTGCCTTACGACCCAGTCAACAAAAGTGAATTTTTTAAAATATTAAATAAAGTCAGAAAAATCTTAAATAATTTGAGTAGTCTCCAAACATGTATAAGTTCACACTGTGAAAGTTTCAATGTCATATTCTAAGTATGTTGCTCTCTGGAAATTCGAGAATACAAACATGCAATTGTATTTTCTGGTTTCAAGTCCAGAATTTGAACAATCTATCTTTATCAAGCAAACCCATTACTATTACTACTAATATTATTCATGAATCAAACAAGAAACAAGATTATAGAGTTGAGAGAACTCCCCACCCTACAATGAAGCTTGAACAATTGTTTGATCTTTAGTTCCTTCTTGGTCTCTTCCAAAGAACTCCTCCCTTGATCTCTTTCTCCTACTCTTTCTCTCACTCTCTTCCTTCTCTTACACTTGGGGATTTTCAGAAATTTTTGGAATGAGAGTGAGTGAGAGGGCTTAAAATGAAAAGGTGAAGACAGGGGGGTGTGCCAAGAGGGTGGCCGGCAAGGATGGGACAAGGGGGAGGGGTTCAAGCCAAGTGGCATGTGGTTTTGTAAAACCATATGCTCTTGAGCTCAGAGTTTTTTAAGAGATTTATTTATTATCTTTTTTTTCATGGTTAATCTTAGCCATTAGATCAAGAATGAGGTTGATGGAGGGCTAGATTAGAGTGCATGACAAAAAGATTTTTATAAGCTTCATCACGTGCATTGTACGTATGTAACTATGTATGTATAATGCACGGCCATCAAACAAACAAAACTTTAATTGCAATTAAATTACAAAAAGATGTAATAATATACTTAAATTAATTTTTGAATATACAGGGTATTCTATTACTCCCTCCTTAGAATCGTTATGTCTCCAGAACGACGCTAGTGGGAGAAAAAAATAAAAACAACTTCAAAAAAATTAATTTACAAATACCGGAATAGTTCTAATACCTTAAATTCAAATGTTTGAGTTTAAGGATGAGTTCTTAAGAGAGAGGAGGGGGGGGGGGGGGTTACACCCTGTACTTAAGAGTGTATAAATATAATATTATATTGGAATAATATATATATATATATATATATATATATATATATATATATATATATATATATATATATATGTGGTAGGGTGAAAAATGGCCTGGAGGCCCAACCAGGGCCCAATACAACTCTCACTCAAGAAAGGTAAAAATAGCAATTTAGTCCGGCTTCGAACCATTACAGGGTCGGCGCCGAACCTCAAGTGCACCCCCACAGAACCGGCCTCCTCGTATCCGACGAGCCTCAGTGGTCCTCGGTCTCCGATCCGTGACAGCCCCACGGGCCGTCCCCCCTCTCTGGCGAAGCAGGGGGATGACCTGGCACAGCCTAGGCTCTCCGATTCTCCCAAAAGCACAGAGGACCCATGATCAGCCATGTCAGCTCCAAATACCACCCAGGGTTTTGCCACGTCAGCCCTATACCGCTCCTGGTATGGCCACGTCTGCCCTAAACCCCCTGGGCCCTCTGCCACGTCAGGCCCATGGGCTTTCGGGTCCAGACCCGGCCCCCAAGCGGATCCAAACCCGGTTGGAATTCTCTATAAATACTAGACCCTCACCCACCTTTTCAGGTAATCAATCTTTTTCCACTTAAATTCACCTAGTTATTGCTACTCTCTCACAGAGACTGACTAGATCGTCGGAGGGTCCGCCACCGGGACAAACCCCGGTGTTTCAGGACCGTCTGCAGGTACACAAGACCTCGGATCCGAATCCTCTGATCCGAGCCCAGATCTCCGAATCACCCCGAGGTCGCCACAGGTTCCGCCCGGTCAGCCGAGGGTCGTCAGACGAGCAGCTTTCTCCTTCAAATACAAATTGAGTCCGAACTCACACCTGGTGCATCCACACGTCTCCCAGAAATAAATCGCATCAGGTTGGCGCCGTCTGTGGGAACACTGCTTCAGAAGCCGACCCGAGCCCGACCATCGAGCGGCCTCGACAGCCGAACTCTCATGGCCTCCAAGGGCAAGGGGGCCGCCTCCTCCGTCAACCGACGGGACACACCCCCACCAAACACCAATGCCGGTCCACGCGCATCAAGGCACGGAGATTCCCATCAGGGATCCCGGCGGAGCGCCACCCGTACAGTCCAGCCCGACCTACGGGGAGTAATCGTCAACCGACAGATTAGCCGCAGCAGGCAAAGGGCCGCTTCCAACCCGGCCCCGAACCATCCGAGACCGCCGCCCGAGGGACGGAGATCGGCACTCAGCCGCATCGGAAGGCAGCCTCCAGACCAACCACACCGGGTCGAGGGAGCCCCCGTCACTCACAAGGAGTTCCAAGACTTCCGGAGAGAAATTCTCGGGGCCCTCCGACGGACCCCCGGGGAGGAAACCCTCCGCTCCCAAACGGGGTCGGATGTCGAGACCAGCGCATCGCGCCCTTCAACAAACCAGCCAGAAGACGATGGCATACTCCTAAGACGCCTCCAAGAAATGGAGGATCGCCTCGATCATATGGGAGACGGCGACCGACGGGCGGCTCAGGGGTACAGACCAGTCCGACCTCCCTTCTCCGCCCCCATCCTCCAAGCGGAAATACCAAGGAATTTCCGACCACCTCAGTTCGAGACCTACGACGGCGAGGGAGATCCCGCTGATCACATGGAAGGTTTCAAAACCCTCATGATGATTCACAGCGCCTCGGATCCCCTGCTATGCCGAGCCTTCCCCGCCACGCTTCGGGGTCCGGCTCGTGAATGGTATTCGAAACTCACCCCCGGCTCCATTTACTCCTTCGACCAACTAGAGGGCAATTTCCTCGCCCACTTCGTCACCAGCCGGAAGGCGGAAAGGACTAGCGCTTCTTTACTTGGGCTCAAGCAGATAGAGGGAGAATCCCTCAGAGTGTTCGTCCGGAGATTTACCACGGAGGCGAGGTCGGTCTCCTCTCTTGATCCAGGCGTCGCCTCTGCGGCCTTTCGGCACAACGTTCGTCATGGACAGCTGAAAGCTTCTCTGGCGAAGAGACCCCCCATCGACTTTCCCGATCTCCTCAACCGGGTCGAAAAATACATTAGGGCAGAAGAGGCCCTTAACCCCGAAGATACCAGGGAGGCCATCGGGAAGGGAAAGCAGAAGGTCGAAGCTGTCGAACCACCAAAGAAAGCTCCGAGGGACGCGGGGGCCGTGAAGAAGGTCCCGCCGGTCCCCCGCTTCGAAAGGTACACTCCCTTGACGCATGACGTATCCGCCATCCTCTTAGAAATCGAAGACAAAGGCATTGTCCGACTACCCCCCCCGATCTAATAACAACAAGAATCGAGATCAACGCTTCTACTGCCGCTTCCACAGAGATCACGGGCACGAAACCGACCAGTGCCGGGCCCTGAAAGACGAAATTGAGGAACTCATCTCCAGGGGGTACCTCCGAGAATTCACCCGAGAAGTCCCGCGGGATTGACGAGATACTAGGAACCGGAGGTCCTCGCCTCCGAACCCTACCCCGAACCGCATCCAGGGTCGGGATCCCGACTCCGAGGGAGCCACAGATACGCCCTTCATCTTGCATTGTGTCCACGGAGGGCCGATGGGAGGAGATTCAAACACTTCCCGAAAAGCCTTCATCCGGGAGGTGAATGCTGTCCACGACAGTCCCTCGCCCAAGCTACAACCGATACCGGTCTCCTTCTCAGGAGAGGATCTCGAAGGCGTTCGCCTGCCCCACTGCGATGCCCTCGTCATTAATCTCCACATGGCTAATTGTGAAGTTCGCCGAATCCTCATCGACAACGGCAGCTCGGTTAACATTCTTTTCCTCGAAGCCTTCGAGAATCTCAAGCTACCTAAAGGCAAACTCAAGCCGGCCGGATACACCTTGCATGGGTTCTCCGGCGTCCCTATCGTGATAGAAGGGATTGTCACCCTCGACGTTACCGCAGGATCGGTTCCTGTCAAGAGGACCGAGTCCATGGACTTCATGGTGGTCAACGTCAAGGCGGCTTACAACGCCATACTCGGCCGACCCGGACTATGCTCCCTCTAAGCGGTGCCTTCGGCTTACCATCTGAAACTCAAATTTCCCACCCCGCAAGGAGTCGGCACCGTCCGAGGTAGCCAAGAAGCAGCGCGATCGTGCTACATGACCACCGTCGGGGGAGGTGTGTTCTCCCTCGACACCGTCGAGTCCCAACCTGAGAGGGATGACCCTGCTTCCAAACTGACACCGAGCGGGAGGAGACCCCAGTCGAAGCCAAGTACCTAATGACACTCCTCGAGGGACAAACATAGGCTCTAGCCTGGCTAAATGTAGACCCGTTTTTGTGTAAACACTCTTATGTACAGGACCATCTTAGCGGCCCTCCTTATCTTATGCAAAAGAGGTCTCTTTTTATTAAAATCCTAACGCCAGATAATAAGATCGGCGCCTGAGTCCTCACTCCGGTATCGTCCCCAACACCTCGGTAGGCTCCAACCGAATCCAAGCTGAGGACTCTCCCTAAGGCCCCACTTCGATCCCTCGCGGATCGGTGGACTCTCCCTAAAAACCACCATCGTTCACTACACTACTAGCCGAGGAAAAGAAGGAACAGTATTCTTTATTCGTACCCTTTTATTTTCATCCCAAGAAAACAAACGAAGACCGTTACAGGACCACTCCACTCATCTCAAACTGAAGGAAGTCGCCATCTTAGAGCCCCTCGGGTCCGCTGGAGGGCGGGATTACTTCGAACGAGCGGCTAAAAAATCCCCCTGCTCGTTATGATGGTCCTGGAACTCAGCCATGGTCGACTCCCCAGCCACGGAGCTCTGGGCGTCACCTGGTCGCGTACGCTGCAACAGCAGCAGCGCAGAGGGAACACCCTCCGCTTGCCGACCCACCGAGGAAGACGCAGAGGCACCCAACACTGCCTGCCCAAGGCTCGCACCGCCGAGTCCCCGATCCAGCATCGCCCTCCTCAGCCGGCTCGCCTCCTCGCTTAAAGCTTCAGACTTATTCCAATAAAAATTCAAAGCCGCATCAGTGTCACGGGCCCCCCTTCGGTGGCAGACCAATGCGGCCTCTAGGACCTCAACCTTGCTCCAGAGCCACGCCACATCGGAACGTCGGGGGTCCACCTCGGGAAGGGGAGCCACAACCTACAGGAAAACCAGCCAACCCAATACACACACGCGAAAAGGTTCAGAAAAATCCGAGTTCAAAACACTTGGCCGGTCAAAAAAAACTTTTTTTTCCCTATAAATTTAAGTACTCCTTACAAAAAGGGTGGTGGCCAGTCCGCGGGAGGCAAATACAGTCAAGAGAAGGAGAAAAGAAAGACAGAATTATACAGCTTATCGTCCCACCTCAGTGGCGACTGACGGATCCACAGATGGGTCGGCCGGCGGGTCGAGAGCAGGCCCTTCTTCGCCAGGAGTCTTCGACGCCCCCTCAATCTCCATGTCGTACTCAAAATTGGACAGGTCGATGGTCAGATAGAAGTGCCTCACATGGCTGAGGGCCTTCGCATAACATGTGTCCTGGGCCTTGATCACCATCATCTGGCCCATAATCGTCACTTCTTCCTTCTCCTTGGCGAACTTCTTCTTCAAGGAGGCCACCTTCTTCCCCCACTCCGCATCCTTGGCCTCGAGCTCGAGCTTCATCTGCTGCTCCCTCTTGTGCGAACCCTCGAGCTCGATCCGCAGTTCCTTCATCTCCCGCTCGCTCTTTTCCGCCCGAGCTCGCTCTTGTGCCAGGGACGCCTCGTAGAGGTTCTTCATATTAGCCCCCTGCATGCAAGCCTGCGACCAACGAGCGCAGATAAGAAAAGGACTTCCGTAGAAAAAATTGACAAGGAGAATAGGGTCGACGGAATTACCTGCACGAGGGCCTGTGCCAGACGCGTGAACGTCACTTCCACGGGCTCACCCTCCATCACCTTGCGGTCACGAGGGGTTGCCAACTTCTCCACCACCTCGACGGCCTGGGCCTCGTCGGTCAGACGGTCCCCCGTCCGAACAGACCAGTCCGGAGCCCACCGCTGCCGCAGCAACTCCGCCACCGGGTCCTCTTCCTCAACCTCGACTAAGGGACCTTTCCCCTTGTTAAGAACGGAGGCCCTCGCTAGGCTCTGGCCCTTCGAAGCAGCCGCCCCCTTGCTCGTCTCCGAGCGAATCCTCTTGGTCCCCGATTCGGGCTGGACCTCAGAAATGACTAGGGGCGACCCCCTTAGCCTCTTCACCGCCTCCCCCTTCTTCTCTGCATTCTCCTTCCTCATGGCGAACCTCTTTGCCTTGATCGATGCTTCATCCATATCTGCAGAAAAAGTCATTAAGAGCAATGAGCAAGAAAGTACGAAAGGACCGAAAGAAAAGAAACAACTACATACACATAACGGCCGGGCTCAGTCCAACGCTCGCCAAGTTGGCCTCCGTCACCTTCGTCCAATCGATACTGGGTGACGAACGGAGGCGCTCGACAAACCCCCACTCCTCGGCCGACAAATCCCTCGGCCTCGGCGCTTGATAGTTCGGTTTGGAGTGATTCCATCGAGTGGGAATGTCCCAGGGCTCTTCACTCCGGATCACCAGATATTTTTTCTTCCATTCCTTGATGGAGTCCGGGTGACTGTGAACGACCTTCCCCTTACTCCGGGGAGAGATGTAGTAAACACCCTCGGCCGCCGAGCTAATCATCAACATCGCACGGAACACATTCAGCCGCAGGGGTACCTTCTGTTCCTCGCACATCAGCACAAAGCAGATAATCTACTTCCAAGAGTTCGGCCCGTACTGCATTGGGGCCAAGGAGGCCCAGTTCAGCACGTCCCGAACAAACGGGTGGACTGGCAACCTCAGCCCGGAGATGAAAGCGTCCACTGGGAAGACGCAATACCAAGCAGAAAGGGGATCGGTGGGGCGCAGAGTAGAGCTCGGTAGCAACAATTCGTAGCCAGGCCCTATGTGATACGCCAGCTGCAGAACCTCCAAGTCCCCGCCCTCCAAGACAGTCGGGATCGCGTCCATCATCACCCTCCTCCGACTCGGCGAAGAGGGCTGCACACCGAAGAGCTCCTGGTCAGAAAGATCGTCGGGATACTGACGGAAAGGCCTCGGCTGTACGGGCGAACCTGTCATCAAATTGCGGAAAACAGGCGCCTGGCTCGAACCACCAGTCCTCGACCCCACCTTCCTCGGGGCCCTCTTCCTCTTCTTGACTCGCTCCGACGAGGGAGTAGATGAGGGCCCCAGGCCTGTCGGCGTGAAACTCGGGCCCGCACCCTGAACGGTGGATCTCCTCGTTGCGTCGCCCACGTCTCCCTCCTCCTCGGAAGACAACTCCAGCACAAGGATATCATCCGAACCATCACTGGCTCCCTCCGACTCGCTACTCTCCACCACGAAGGGACGTCGGGAGCGCGACGGCCTCACCTTGTGTACCACCTCCCCCTCACCTACTGGTTCCTCCCACCAAACTGAATCGAAAGGCTCCGCAGCGTGCGCCGACTCCTCCTCAAGCACGGGCTCCTCCCATGACGTCGATGTGGAGGCTCGCTTCACTTCCCCCCTGGACGTCGACGCTGACGAGCCGGACTGAGCCCTACCCATCTGTGCTTAAACTAAATAAACTTACCGACTAAACTGGGGCCGCTTCGGAAGGACAAGCCTAGTACAGCAAACTGCAAGAGCGAGGGCTGAAGGGTTAGAATATTTTTTGAGAAAGAAAGCGGCAAGAAAGAAGTGAGCGAGAAGAGGAGAAGGGGGAATACTTATAAAGGATGAGAACGACTCCTCGACTTCCGCAATTACTGTTCACCGATTGACGTACAACTGCCGCCTGGACAATCGCGCCGCGTCCTCGAAACGTGCGCTGCTGACATCATCAGGTGCCAGGCTGGCAGCCAAACTCAGGGCTCGGTTCGGATGGAGCACACGATGGAGAAAACATTTTACTTAAGGTTTAAGGTGCCGTCCTTCGACAGACGCCCTGGGCTCCATCGCTCGACCGGTTCCCCTCTCATCCCCGAGCAGCTCGGGGCTTACAGCCTCGGGTTGGCACCGAAACCCCGAACTGTTCGAGGGTGGGACAGAAACCACCATCGCCTGGAGCCCTATCGGAAGACAGAGTGGCCAACCCCTGATCGGAGGCGACCCCTCTATCTGAGGCTCTTCAGCCCCAAAACCGGAATACGGTTGGTGCCCCTCCCGTCTGGTTCTCTCTCGGGCCAAACAACCGTGTCAGGGTCATCTGACCCGAAAAAGGATCCAGACGGCAAAGCCACCACCAATCCGAGACTCCTTTTCTACCGGTACGGAGTTCAGCCGTTACCCCTCTCGCCCCGATCTCCCTTGGATCTGGCTGCCGTATCAAGAGCCATCAGATCCAAGAGAAGATCGGGGCGGCAGAGTAACCACCTCTCCAGCGCCGCCAGGGTTGAAAATTTTTGCAAGAGACAGGCGCCCGCCTAAGCAGACACCTCCGATGGTCAATAGACCACCCCTGCTGTGATCAAACCCGCTATAGGGGGAGAGGTATTTATAGCCTCCCCCAAAGACCAACCATTATGGCACGGGGAAAGCCAATCGACGGAAGCCCATGCGCTATCTGCATTTATTAGGCGGCGCCATTAAAGCCCCTGGGAAATTGGACCATCACACAGATCTCGAAGAGCCTTCAATGCTCCGCAGAAACGGCGGGCTACCCCCCGCTCAAACGATCTAAGGCACAACAGCTCGACCTCACCCTTGCCAACCCGTAATCCCTCGCTAGCTCGAGGTCAGGTCTAGCACCAGGGTAGTCTTCTCCGAAGGCTCCACGGCTCGCCATCGCCCTTGCCGGCCAGTAATCCCTCGCCAAGCTCGAGGTCAGGCCTGGCACCAGGGAGGTCTTCTCAGGAAGGCCAACGGCTCGCCATCACCCTTGTTGAGCCGTAATCCCTTGCCAGCTCGAGGTCAGGTCTAGCACCATGGTAGTCTTCTCAGGAAGGCTCCAAGGCTCGCCATCGCCCTTGCCGATCCGTAATCCCTCGCCAAGCTCGAGGTCAGGCCTGGCACCAGGGAGGTCTTCTCAGGAAGTCCAACGGCTCGCCATCACCCTTGCTGACCCGTAATCCCTCGCCAGCTCGAGGTCAGGTCTAGCACCAGGGTAGTCTTCTTAGGAAGGCTTCACGGCCCGCCATCGCCCTTGCCGACCCGTAATCCCTCGCCAAGCTCGAGGTCAGGTCTGGCACCAGGAAGGTCTTCTCAGGAAGGCCAACGGCTCGCCATCACCCTTGTTGACCCGTAATCCCTCGCCAGCTCGAGGTCAGGTCTAGCACCAGGATAGTCTTCTCAGGAAGGCTTCACGGCTCGCCATCGCCCTTGCCGACCCGTAATCCCTCGCCAAGCTCGAGGTCAGGTCTGGCACCAGGGTGGTCTTCTTAGGAAGGCCAACAGCTCGCCATCGCCCTTACCAACCCATAATCCCTCCTCATCTCGAGGTTCGGTCTGGCACCAGGGTACTCTTCTCAGGAAGAAACAACGGCTCACATCATCCTTGTCGACACATAATCCCTCGTCATCTCGAGGTTGAGTCGAGCACCAGGGTACTCTTCTCCGGGGGATTCAACGATTCGCCATCCCATTTCCACGACCATGAACACTCCTCCCCGGCTAGCTCCCGCACCCCCGCAGGAGTGGGGGGCTTGTGTGGTAGGGTGAAAAATGGCCTGGAGGCCCAACCAGGGCCTAATACAACTCTCACTCAAGAAAGGTAAAAATAGCAATTTAGTCCGGCTTCGAACCATTACAGGGTCGGCGCCGAACCTCAAGTGCACCCCCACAGAACCGGCCTCCTCGTATCCGACGAGCCTCAGTGGTCCTCGGTCTCCGATCCGTGACAGCCCCACGGGCCGTCCCCCCTCTCTGGCGAAGCAGGGGGATGACCTGGCACAGCCTAGGCTCTCTGATTCTCCCAAAAGCACAGAGGACCCACGATCAGCCATGTCAGCTCCAAATACCACCCAGGGTTTTGCCACGTCAGCCCTATACCGCTCCTAGTATGGCCACGTCTGCCCTAAACCCCCTGGGCCCTCTGCCACGTCAGGCCCATGGGCTTTCGGGTCCAGACCCGGCCCCCAAGCGGATCCAAACCCGGTTGGAATTCTCTATAAATACTAGACCCTCACCCACCTTTTCAGGTAATCAATCTTTTTCCACTTAAATTCACCTAGTTATTGCTACTCTCTCACAGAGACTGACTAGATCGTCGGAGGGTCCGCCACCGGGACAAACCCCGGTGTTTCAGGACCGTCTGCAGGTACACAAGACCTCGGATCCGAATCCTCTGATCCGAGCCCAGATCTCCGAATCACCCCGAGGTCGCCACAGGTTCCGCCCGGTCAGCCGAGGGTCGTCAGACGAGCAGCTTTCTCCTTCAAATACAAATTGAGTCCGAACTCATACCTGGTGCATCCACACGTCTCCCAGAAATAAACCGCATCAATATATATATATATATATATATATATATATATATATATATATATATATATATATATATATATATAAGAAGGTGGTTGTTGGCCTATAGGACTTTTATAGGCTGGTGGATAAATGGGATTAATCAAGAGGCCTATAGAAGAGCTATGGGGCTTATGTCTTATGTGCATAAAATCAAGAAATGAAAGGAGTGATGCATGCATGCATGGAAGGTGACGTGGTTTTGTGTGGGAAGAAAGTCCCACATCGCCAAGGTTGAGAAGAGAGTGTAAGTATATATAGGAATTGCCAAATGAGAAAGGCACCTATAGGGTTAACCCACCTTTTGATGGTTCCGGTGGTGAGCGTGGCTAAAGTTTTATGTTCGTTCTTTCACGTGCGCGCACACGTAGCTGTCTGCGTAGCTGAGCCGGGTCCGGGATGTTACAAAATGGTATTAAAGCTGACTTTCAACACCGAGTGTGTGCAAGATGTATGCCTGAGATGGAGCAAGGTTGGTACAGGTTGCTCGGGTTGGGGACTGTACAACTAGCAGAATCAAGATAGTCCTCTCCACATCGGCTAGAAAGGGGATCCTGGATTAGGTTGCAAGTTTCGGGCTAAGCGAGGACGCTGAGTTCTTAAAGAGGGGTGTGTGTAACACCCCGTACTTAAGCAGGTATATATATAATATTATATAGAAATATATAATTATATAGATATATGTATGTATATATATATATATATATATATATATATATATATATATATATATAGAGAAATCTTCGGTTGCTCACTACTTTGGTGAGCACTCCGTGAGCACTCACGAAATAGAGCACCTATGACAAATCCGAACCGCTCATATTGTTCTATATACCTTAGATAGCCTCACAATAAAAAATCAAGTAATTTGAAGTTCATTTGCCCATGATTTACACCATTACAAAATTGTATGGCTGAAAATTCTAACAGCATGATGGATGGGCAAATGAACTTCAAATTACTTGATTTTTTATTGTTAGGCTATCTAAGGTATATAGAACAATATGAGCGGTTCGGATTTGTCATAGGTGCTCTAGTTCGTGAGTGCTCACGGAGTGCTCACCAAAAGTAGTGTGCAACCGAAGGGGACTCTATATATATATATATATATATATATATATATATATGGAAAGGATCGGTTGAGCACTTCTCTAGTGCTCACCGCGTGAACACTAGGCCTTCGGGCGTTCATATCAAAAATCCGAACCGTTCACATTGATCTACACATCTAAATTAGTATAAATATATAAAATCAAATCATTTGAAATTCATTTGCCCATCCATCATGTGACTGTAAAAACAATGATTTTTCAGCCATACAATTTTGTAACACTTCAATGAATGGGCAAATGAATTTCAAATGATTTGATTTTACATATTTAGACTAATTTAGATGTGTAGATCAATGTGAACGGTTCGGATTTTCGATATGAACGCCCGAAGGCCTAGTGTTCACGTGGTGAGCACTAGAGGAGTGCTCAACCGATCATTTCCCTATATATATATATATATATATATATATATATATATATATATATATATATATATATATTTGCCTGTGGGCACGTGCCTATGACACGTCTTCAGAAAGATACAACATATGAAAGACCTTGTAAACAGTAAATGAACAATTATGTAGCTCAAGTTTGAATAGTATGACAATAATTAGTTGTAAACAAAAGTCCATGTTTCCATATATATATATATATATATATATATATATATATATATATATAGCTAGAGAGAGAGAGAGAGAGAAATAAATTTGAGTTTTGGAGAAAAAAAAGTGTTTTGTGAGGTTAGATCTGGGCCTTTGATTTTGGGGAGATTGAAGGAAAGCCACTTGATAGCTTTGTTTGTGTTTTATTATATATATATATATATATATATATATATATATATATATATATATATAGAGAGAGAGAGAGAGAGAGAGAGAGAGAGAGAGAGAGGGAGAGAGAGAGAGAGAGAGAGTAAGTTTATTAGGAGCTGGGGAGCTGAAATACTTATCGAGAACTGGAGATTTCAGCCATCCGATCGCGTTTGATCGCGATCGAACGGCTGAGATCTCCAGCCGCTATGATGAGGGGTAAAAGGGGCATAATCGAAATCCCTTTCCCTATCTCTTATCTTCTCAAGCTCTCTCTCCTGCTCTCTATCCTCATCCCGCTCTCGAAGAAACCTTAATCCCTCTCTATACTTCTCACGCTCTCTCTCCCGCTCCCTATCTTCGTCCCGCTCTCTTCGAAACTTCGAAACCCTAATCCCTATCTCTTATCTTCTCACGCTCCACTCTCCCGATCTCTATCTTCGTCCCGCTTCCAAACCCTACCTCTATATCTCTTATCTTCTCACCACCAAAGTGGAGCTCTCTCTCCCGCTCTCTTTCTTCGTCACTTGTGTAAACCCAACTCCACGAAAAACCCCATCTCCAGCCGCTTATCTTCAGATCTGTTGAGGGGTTAAAGGGCTATAATCGCTATCTCCCTTATCTTCTCACGACCAAAGAAGAGCTCTCTCTCCGATGGAAAACCCAAACCGCGATTAGGATTTCGATTTCTACTCTCAGTGGGTTCTGCCTCTCTCAAATTTCAGAGGGAAGTTTTTGATTCTCATAAATGCTTTTATGATTTCTGTTAAATTTCTTGCATTTTCATTCGGTTTTGTGTGTAGGCAATGATGAGATTCATTTTGATATAATTTGGTTATTTATTTTTGGGGATTGAAATTATTGTTTTGAAGCATATTTGATTGTGTGCCATGATAATTATGCAAAGTTGAATAGAGTTTAGGGAATGAGCGGGAGAGAAGATGGGGAAGAAATGAAATAAAGGTTTTTGAATGACCAATGCCCTCAACACTTACCTTACATTTATGTGATTTGAGTCTAGCTCAATTCATCTGATTTCTGGGCACCGATGACACACAATGATTGATAGTATCAGTATATTTTTTGTAACTGACGTTGGATGCGTATGTGTTGGATACTCATTTAAGCCTTTTGGTGTTCAATTCTCTCCTTGGGTTTGTTGGTGTAGGCAGTGATGCAAAACACTTTATGATCTGAATAATTATTTCAAGCTTGTTGTATTTATTCTTGATTATATATCTATCATATCCTAGTTGGCACGGCACCCCAATGCAGCCCTAGTTATGAATAGTGTGTTCTGAGCCTACTGGTTTTTTTTAGTCTATATATATTCATGAGTAAGTCTATCATGTGTGCTTGGTCGATTGTTGGTGAGAAGATAAGAGATAGGGGTTTTTGGTTTTACCCCTTTCACCCCGAAACATTCTGAAGATAAGCGGGATCGAATATGAGTCGTTCGATCGCGATCAATCGCGAACGAATGGCTAAAAACCCCCGATCTGGATAAGGATTTCAGCTCCCAATCTCTTAATAGACTTACTATATATATAAGACAGTTGATGATAAGCTCTAAACAACAGAAACTGAACATGAAGTACAAAATGTGTAAGCTCTAAACAACAGAAAGTATATTTTTTGTAACTGACGTTGGAAGCGTATGTGTTGGATACTGAGATTACGCCTTTTGGTGTTTGATTCACTCCTTCGATGTGTTGGTGTAAGCAGTGATGCAAAACACTTTATGATCTGAATAATTATTTCAAGCTTGTTGTATTTATTCTTGATTATATATCTATCATATCCTAGTTGGCACGGCACCCCAATGCAGCCCTAGTTATGAATAGTGTGTTCTGAGCCTATTGGTTTTTTTTAGTCTATATATATTCATGAGTAAGTCTATTATGTGTGCTTGGTCGATTGATCCTGAGTAAGAAAGAGAGACAGGGGTTTTTGATTTTACCCCTTTTACCCCGAAACATTCTGAAGATAAGCGGGATCGAATATGAGTTGTTCGATCGCGATCAATCGCGAATGAATGGCTAAAAACCCCCGCTCTGGATAAGGATTTCAGCCCCCAAGCTCTTAATAGACTTACTCTATATATATAAGACAGTTGATGATAAGCTCCAAACAACATAAACTGAACATGAAGTATCAAATTTTGTAAGCTCGGAACAAACAGAAACTATAATTTTTTTGTAACTGACATTGGATGCGTATGTGTTGGATACTCATTTAAGCCTTTTAGTATTCGATTCTCTCCTTCGGTGTGTTGGTGTAGGCAGTGATGCAAAACACTTTATGATCTGAATAATTATTTCAAGCTTGTTGTATTTATTCTTGATTATATATCTATCATATCCTAGTTGGCACGACACCCCAATGCAGCCCTAGTTTTGAATAGTGTGTTCTAAGCCTACTGGTTTTTTTTAAACTTCATGTTCAGTGTCTATAGTTCTGAGCTTACACATTTTCAACTAAACATGTTCAGTTTCTGTTGTTGTGAGCTTACAAAATTTAAGTACTTCATGTTCAGCTTCTGTTTGTCTTGAGCTTACACAATTTGATGCTTCATGTTCACATTCTGCTGTTCTGAGCTGAGCTTACAAAATTTGATACTTCATGTTCAGTTTCTGTTTGTTCTGAGGTTACAAAATTTCATACTTCATGCTCTGTTTATGTTTGTTCTGAGCTGAGCCTTCACAGTTTGATACTTCATGCTCTGTTTCTGTTTGTTTGGAGCTTACACAATTTGAAAATCGTGATCGGTTTTTGTCGTCCAGAGCCGAGCTTACACAATTTTAAACTTCATGCTCAGGTTCTGTTGTTCTGAGCTAACAAATTTTGAACTTCATGTTCAGTCTCTGTTGTTCTGAGCTGACCTTACACATTTTGATACTTCATGTTTAGTTTCTCTTGTTTCAATTGTTTGGTCTGGTGTCAATCATGTTTTAGTGTGTTGGTCATGTATGGTTTGTAATGGAAGTAATGGAAGTTGAAAGTTATAACTGGTATGTGGTCACAAATGTGTTTTTAACACATTGGTTTGTTGACACTGAGCATGCTGCTGCTACTGCTTCGAAACAGTTTATGATCTAAATGTTTTGTGTTCTGAGCCTACTATAATTGCCGAATGAAGTTTTGTGTTCTGAGCCGACTATATTTTTTAAATATTTTTTCTTTTCCAGGCTAAATGAGCTCTGTTTAATTTTGATTTCAGATTGATTTCAGCATGAAGTGCTTCTTGGAGCTATTCACTATTCGACAGCAGTTGATATTTGGAGCAAAAAAATTGTATATTTGGTGATAAAAGTTGTATGCTTTCAAGTCTTGTAAAGTTTTTGATGTACTTGTGCATTATAGAACATTGTATTACCTTGTAAAGTTATTGTAAAGTTTCAGTTTTTTGTAAAGTTTCAGATGTCAAGAACATTGCATTACCTTGCAATTCTATGATGATCGAAATTCATCCGTATATTTAGTTCATTATTGTTTTGGTGTCATGCGATGGTATGATGTATACTCAATGTGTAGGCTCAAAATGTGTCAGCTCAAAATTGTGTAAGCTCAGAACAAGAGGAACTGATCATAAAGTACAAAATGGGTAAGTTCAGAACAGCAGAAACTGTACATGAAGTATCAAATTGTGTAGGCTCAGAACAAACAGAAACTGAACATGAAGTATCAAATTTTTTAAGCTAAGCTCAGAACAGCAGAAACTGAACATGAAGCATCAAATTGTGTAAGCTCAAAACAAACAGAACCTGAACATGAAGTATCAAATTTTGTAAGCTCAGCTCAGAACTGCAGAAAATGAACATAAAGTATCAAATTTTGTAAGCTCTGAACAAACAGAAACAGATCATGAAGTATCAAATTTTGTAAGCTCTGAACAAACAGAAACAGATCATGAAGTATCAAATTTTGTAAGCTCAGAACAAACAGAAACTGAACATGAAGTATCAAATTTTTTAAGCTCAGAACAATCAAAAACTGAACATGAAGTATCAAATTTTGTAAGCTCAGAACAAACAGAAACAGAGCATGAAGTATCAAATTTTGTAAGCTCTGAACAAACAGAAACTGATCATGAAGTATCAAATTTTGTAAGCTCAGAACAATCAGAAACTGAATATGAAGTATCAAATTTTGTAAGCTCAGAACAAACAGAAACAGAGCATGAAGTATCAAATTGTGTAAACTCAGAACAAACAGAAAATGAACATGAAGCATCAAATTGTGTACGCTCAGCTCAGAACATCAGAAACTGAACATGAAGCATCAAATTTTGTAAGCTCAAGACAAACAGAAGCTGAACATGAAGTATCAAATTTTGTAAGCTCAGCTGAGAACAGCTGAAACTGAACATGAAGTATCATATTCTGTAAGCTAAGAACAAACAGAAACTGAACACAACCATCTCATCTCCAATATGTACACCAATTGATGAAAACAACAGAAACATCGTAATGGAGATTATACAAAACAAATAAATACACAATTGTAACCACAAACTAGTTGTAACTTTCAATTTCCACTATTTTCATTACAATCCATACATGACCAACACAGTAAAGAATTCCATTTGTCGGAGAGTGTTCTCAAGGTATCTCCGGTTCTCCGCTAACGACCTTCTTGTTCTTCCTCTTGAATTCCTGCACATAGTGATTCATCAAATAAAAAAGATGCAAGTACGTATGTGCTATGTTCCTGGAGAGTGTATGTTGAACATGGTGAAGCTGGTAATTTAAATTGACAGGACATCATCGAATTTAGGATAGACAGGGCATCATCAAGTAAAAAAGTTCAGCAAAAAAACTTGAAGGCTCAGAACAAGTACAACAGAAACAGAAAACTGTAGACTCAGATGCAAAAATCATGCAGGCTCATAATAACACCACCATAAACTAAACATGAACCTCAAAATGTGTAGGCTCAGTATAAGTGCATTTGAAAATGAAGTTGAAATTGGGCAAGCTCAGAACAACTTTTATTGAACAAAAGGGTGAACACCAAATAATTTCAGCTCCCCAGCTCAAAACAAACACAAACTGAACAATATAGTTGAACACCACCCATTAAAATTTTCTGTACCAATTGCCGAATATATAATCATGAATAAACAGAATCATGCATAAACTTTTCATCACTGCCGCATAATAAATCAAGTATAAGTGAGTCAAATGTGGAATTTTCAATTTGTCACTAGGGCTGCTTTATTAAGCCATGCCTACTAGCTTCCAAAAAAAATTCATGCATAAACTTTTCATCATTGCCTACTAACTTGAAATTATAAACTGTAAACCAAATCAACTTTTACCAACTTTTTGGCTGTAAACTTCAGATCATGCATCAAATTTATGTGCATCATTATTTTGCCTGCAAACAATGAAAACATAACGATTAATTTAACAAATGTGCTATAAGGTATTAAAGAACAATAATTACAGATATGGGTCAGAAATTATTTTAAATCATGTATGACACATACCTTGCAAAATCCACAGAAAATAAACCAATAAAGTTCATGCAATATTTGGAGCCTCTTCTGTTATGAGTTCCATTCTTGAAAAAGTAGTAGAAACTTGTGACTCATTCATATTAGAGCTACACGATTAATATTCACATAATAAAAATCAGATTATATTATATATAGCAAAAATTGAACCTTTCCTTTAAAGGACAAGTGCGACTGTCATGATTAACAAGCTTCTTGCACAAACGACACTTCCTTAGTGGTTTTGCAGCCTTCTCCAATGCTTTCTCCTTTTCTCCTTTAATTCGCTTCCCACTACCTTTGGTCTTTGCAATATCCGGTACATGAATATTGACTGTTTTAGGTAGTGAAGTACTTGTTGCTTGTTGTAATTCTTGGGGCATATCTTGTTGCAATTCTGCAACAACACCAACTAGTAATGTTTTAGCCTTCTGTCGCATCTCATTTGATAAGCGAGCAATCCTCATCACTTTGTTCATTTCATTTGACAACTCCACCATATCCAAATCTTGTGGACTACCGTAACTACCAACGATTTCTTCACCAGCATCATCATATACAACCTCGGTAGTTACCGAAGCGGTCCACCTTTTTAAAATATAAGATTGAGGCAGGAAATCAACAAACTCATTCCTCAATACCACAAGGATGTGTCTACAAGGAATTCTCTCCACTTCAAAATTTTCTACAAGTACAAGACCCAGCATTGTCCATTCCCTTATAGAACACATCTCTTGTTATCTGATTTTACTGACTTTCCCATTCTCCTCACAATATAGTGTCGCACACTACCATCGTCAACCTTCATTAAAGAGACATAATTCAATCTTTCAACTAGTTCAGCTTGAAATACATGAAATTTCGCTCTAGTGTACAGCTCAGACATTTGTGTCTCAATTTCAAAATCTGTTTGCAGCTTTAGTTTTATATGAAGAGTTGTGTAATCAGCTGCTAACTGATTTTGTCTTTGTTTCCTTATCGCCCTTTCAAACCTCGTGATAAATTCATGTAAAGAAGTTTTGCTATTAACATACTTATCCACAAAAGCATTCATACTTTCTGATCTTTGAGTTGTGCGAATTCCAGCAGTGAAAATATGCTTAGCATAAGCTGGTATCCACTTCTCACGAACCTCATAAATGTCAGAAAGCCAAAGATTACTTGTTATTGTAATATGTATCAAGTATTAATACTACTAAAAAAAGGGTCAAACAGAGCTATAATTTATTAAAACAAGTCATACCTACAATTTGCACATTAGCATTCATTACGTCATTCCATCTCATCTCAAACTCTTCCGGGGTCTCTGATTCCCAAATGCAACTATGGAATGGAATGCTAAAATCACTATTAAGGTCCGGACCACCAAGCTTATCAGGAAGCTTTTTAAGTGCAGCGCCCCGGATCCCCATTACCGGACATCCGTGACACCTTCCAGAATCTTTACCTTCAAATGCATCTCAACACAGTAATAACAAGGAAATTTAAAAACTTCTTTATTGTCAAATAAGTCATTACATCATTGATTACAACTGATAACTTGTTCTTGGACAAGGAGTACAAATTACATCAATTCATTACAACTTATTACAAGTATTTACAGACTCTTGCAAAGCTATCAGCTGCCTCCTGGAACGGTAATCGACTGATTACTTGCAGAACTTCGCTGAGCGGCCCATCGGCTCCCCCGGGACTTGCTTCTTAGCTTCAGGCTTCTGCTGCGTGACTCTGATATCTCTGTACCTGTTTAGAAGGTATAACCGATACCTAAAAGGTGGGAAACGTCAGTACTTCGACTGACGCAAAGCTGGTGATAACAGCGATCCTCTAAAATTCAGTCACAACCAATAATTTATGCAAAATAGAAAGGTGTTGTGCCAAAACAAGGGTTTAGTGGATTCGGGTTCTAATGCAGTGTTATGACATGACCCTATGGCTAGATGCAGCAAACTCACATGCCTAACTTCTAATGCAAGCAAGACTTTGGAGCACGAATGCATCCCATACTACATACGCCCCCAAATCTAGCCGTCTTTCTCCACAATTTAGGGATTCGAACCCTCGCCATGCACCCTACACTTGTACACACTCCAATTCCCAATAGACTGTCTGTCGCCCAAGGAGATTGCAGTAGTCGGTCTAATTCCGCCCTGCAATGCCCAAGTGGTCACCGCCACTTGGTGCCCGCGTACGGACCTCCTTAGAAAACACGTTGAACCTGGTCCTTACGACCCTTGGTTCCACATGTCCATTTATGGACTCTCGCATGCGTGTTCACCCCTCATCGGGTAATGAACTGATATATACCAAAAAGAAACACAAAACACAAAAATCCGTGCTTTATACAGTCAATCCTATGACTTTTTCTAATTTACTGACTTGAGCATCGGAGTGTCTTTCGTCGGGACCAACACCGGTGTTCAAACTTTGTGCAGCTTCACCGGCAATCTTCCAATCACCAAATTCTAGATATGATCGACGGTTCTGACTGTAAGATTCTCCTAAAAAACCAGAATCATCTGAACCAACGCATATTAGTCCAGACCTTTGTGTACACCTAAACATGCCCAAAGCATATTAATTGAACCCTCTTAATGACTCATATATATATATATATATATATATATATATATATATATGGCCTTTTCGTTGTGCACTCCGTATGAACCTTTGACACGGTCATCACATAGATGATCTGAACCGTTCACATTGATCTACACGTCTAAATTAGTCTAAATATGTAAAATCAAATTATTTGAAATTCATTTGTCCATCCATTGAAGTGTTACAAAATTGTATGGCTGAATATCGTTTTTTTATAATGACATGATAGATGCACAAATGAATTCCAAATGACTTGATTTGACATATTTAGACTAATTTAGACGTGTAGATCAATGTGAACGGTTCGGATCATCCATGTGATGACCGTGTCAAAAATTCACACGGAGGGTAGTGCACAACGGAAGGGCGATCCGTTGCACACTACTTTGGTGCTCACCGCGTGAACACTACGCCTTCGGGCATTCATATCGAAAATCCGAACCGTTCACATTGATCTACACATCTAAATTAGTCTAAATATGTAAAATCAAATCATTTGAAATTCATTTGCCCATTCATTGAAGTGTTACAAAATTGTATGGCTGAAATTCATTGTTTTTATAGTCACATGATGGATGGGCAAATGAATTTCAAATGATTTGATTTTACATATTTAGACTAATTTAGATGTGTAGATCAATGTGAACGGTTCGAATTTTCGATATGAACGCCCGAAGGCGTAGTGTTCACGCGGTGAGCACCAAAGTAGTGTGCAACGGATCCTTTCCCTATATATATATATATATATATATATATATATATATATATATATATATATATATGAGAAATGTTCCGTTATGCACTAGGCCTCAGTGTGCACTCGGCCTTCTCGCCTTCGTATCGACTATCCGAACCGTTCACATTGATCTACCCGTCTAAATTAGTTTAAATTTGTAAAATAAAATTATTTGAAATTTTTTGCCCATCCATCATGTGACTATAAAAAACAACGATTTTCAGCCATACAATTTTGTAACACTTAAATGGATGGGCAAATGAATTTCAAATAATTTGATTTTACATATTTAGACTAATTTAGATGTGTAGATCAATGTGAATGGTTAGGATCGTCGATACGACAGCGGGAAGGCCGAGTGCACACGAGTGCACACGGAGGCCTAGTGCACAACGGAACATTTATATATATATATATATATATATATATATATATATATATATATATATATATATATATATATATATTGGTATGTGTCTCATTTGAAGGATATTAAAGGTATTTTCAGAAATCCAGATTAATTCTCGGCCAATAGAAACCACGAACTCCCCGCATAAATAATAAACATCAAACCTAAAAGGCTCGGAGGGAAGTCTATTCGACGCATAGTCTACCCAAAATAACATTATATATAGTTGAATCCATACTCATCCTATAGTGGGTTTCATCCATCCTCGACCATCGTGTATCCCATAACAAGCCCAAAGCTTATTAATTGAATCCAATTTATAAGTCATATATATATCTATATATATATAGATATATATATAGAGAGAGAGAGAGAGATCTTTCAGTGCAAACGCTACTGTAGCACGTGAAAACCACTTAACCTGCTATTCCTGCTATTGGCAATAGTGGTTTAAGGCATATTAAACCCGTTGTTCCAAAACGACATGTTCATTTTTAATATGCCTTAACCCACCATTGGCAGTAGCGTTTGTATTGGAAGATTGCTTATATATATATATATATATATATATATATATATATATATACCCATGAGTTGAAATCCTCACTCATCGGCTCACTCGAAAGGAAGTCTATTCGACACAAAGTCTACCCAAAATACTCATCGGCTCACTCGAAAGGAAGTCTATTCGACACAAAGTCTACCCAAAATAACCGTATATATAGTGCATTCCATACTCATCAGCCTGACTGGGTACCTATAGCGGGTTTCATCCATCCCTGACCTTCGTGTATCCCTTAACAAGCCCAAAGCTTGTTAATTGAATCCACATTATATATATATATATATATATATATATATATATATATATATATATATATATATATATATATATATATCTTTCATTGCAAACACTATTGTAGCGTGCAAATGCTACTGTAGCGAGTGAAAACCACTTAACCCGCTATTAGCAATAGTGGGTTAAGGCATATTAAACCCATTGTTTCATTTTTAATAGCAGGTTCACTTTTAATATGCCTTAACCCACTATTGACAATGGCGGGTTAAGTTGGTTATATATATATATATAGCCAACTTAACCCGCCATTGTCTATATATATATAGTTTATCCATGAGTTGAAATCCTTGCTCATCGGCTGACTCAAAGGGACTATTCAACGCATAGTCTACCCAAAATAACCTTATATATAGTTGAATCCATACTCATCAGCATGATTTGTAATACCCACAAAATAATTAATAATTATTTTGTACAATCAAATTTTTACTGATGAATTTTGTCTTATAGATTGTGTGTATGTTGTTATAAATTGTGTATGTTGTTATACAACGTTTGTCATTCCATGAGACAAACACTTCAAGTATGAACTAACACTACATCGTATGGCTCAACTCAATTGAATTCAGATAAGCTAATAGGACTCAACTATACTAACTTGTTTATGCTATGCACACGTGCACATCTATTACGTGGACTACACGTGAATCCATTATCATGAACATAATACAAATGTGAACAAGGGTAGCCCACAAATTTTGACTTGATAAAGGGTTAGCTTTTTTGTTAGAAACAGGTAAGAGTACAATAGTAGGATTAACTGTATAAAGCACGGATTTTTGTTAGAAACAGGCAAATGAATTTCAAATAATTTGATTTTACATATTTAGACTAATTTAGATGTGTAGATCAATGTGAACGGTTCGGATCGTCGATAAAAAGGTAGAAAGGCCGAGTGCGCAGGAGTGCATAGCGAAACATTTCTCTCTCTTTATATATAAAAGTTAGACTACATATTTTACCCATGAGTTGAAATCCATACTCATCGCCCGGATTGGGGACCTATAACTAGTTTCATCCATCCTCGACCTTCATGTATGCCTAAACAAGCCCAAAGCATGTTAATTGAACCCTCTTTATGACTCATATATATATATATATATATATATATATATATATATATATATATATATATATATATATAGAAAAAGAGAGAGAGAGAGAGTCCTTTTCTGTTGTGCACTAGCCCTGGTGTGCACTCGGTCTTCGGGCTTTCGTATCGACGATTCGAACCATTCACATTGATCTACACATCTAATTTGTCTAAATATATAAAATCAAGTCATTTGATTTTCATTTGCCCATGCATTGAAGTGTTACAAAATTGTATGGCTGAATATCATTTTTTTATAATGACAGGATGGATGGGCAAATGAATTTCAAATGACTTGATTTTACATATTTAGACTAATTTAGACGTGTAGATCAATGTGAACGGTTCGGATCGTCGATACAAAGGCCCGAAGATCGAGTGCACACCATGGCTAGTGCACAACGGAAGGGGACTCTCTCTCTCTCTCTCTCTCTCTCTCTCTCTCTCTCTCTCTCTCTCTCTCTCTCTTTCTATATATATATATATACATACTAAATTTGCCCGTAGGCACGTGCCTACGGCACGTCTTCAGAACGATACACCATATGAAAAGCCTTGTAAACAGA